>CM066044.1:6578613-7784267 GCA_033557465.1 Ichthyophis bannanicus | reverse complement strand
TGTCGTGTGGCCATGCACATTGTTGCAGGTTATTCCATGTGTATTTTTTGAGGGCCATGCCCACAGGGTGTCCCCCATCACATTCGCATACCCTATCTGTTGCAACAGAATGTCCAACACATGTGTGAGAATACAACACCCTTACACTTGTTTTGGCCATACATTGAGTGTTATGTTTTAAATTATGCATAGGGAAATATTGTCTTTAGACATACTATGCTTATGCTCATTGTTGGATATGTTTTGCTGTGACCCATTGTTTGCCGTGGATCCCATGTAGGCCAGCACCTGTTTGGGACACTGAGAAGCAACATGTAGCACTGTGCCAAATAGTATGTCTACAACAACACGTTACCTTGATTAGTGGGACACAAAATCATATGGGCTTTGCAATCACAGATGTGGAGGTTGGATAGGAAGTGTTGTGGGAGTTTTGGAAAAAAAGATGGGGATGGTTGCTGTTTTCGAGGGGACACATATGTAATGTTGTGACAGGGACATGGCAACAAAACACAGTTTGTGCATGGCCCATAACACAGCACAAGCCAGTGTGCAACCAATTTTTAAACATGGTTCTCTGATGGATTGGGTCACAGGTGGTTATGGGAGTGTCTGTGCAGCGTGAAACTGAGGATGTGTACTGAAGGGGACATTTAGTGAACATTGAATATATACCTGGCGAACTAGTACTAGACATGACCTGCGTCAGGACTTCCTGCCGTGGACGAGGGCCTCTGAGCAGTCCACGGAGGATAGATGTGGCCCCAATCGTGTTGCGCAACCGCCTCTTGTTCGCAAATGGTGGTGAAAGTGATTGGATAACAAAGGGCCACCCCACCACCTGTGCCCAAGCGCCATGTTGTCTTTCAGCCGCCAATGTGCTGGCCGCACCCCTTCCTTTTAATATCAGAGGTACCTCTTTTTGAGGCTTTTCAACATCCCTTGTGGGGCCCCCTGTCCTCTGAACATTCGCATTACGACACATCCTCCAAACAATACTGCCATTCTGGGTCGGCCACGTGTTGTTGCGATACTGCCTGACCGCCTGCCAAAATAAGAGGAGGTCATAGTTTTCATATTTACATGCGAGAGTAGGATATAGTTCTTGCTCTATCACTGAAGCGTGGGTGTAAAGGCTCTTTTTCGCTGTGGACCAGGCACACGGTACCCTATTTCTCTTCCCCAAGTTTGGACATATTGTGCAGGTCTGTGGCCCAACAGAGGGTCCTGCATGTCCCTCAATAGGATGTGAAAGTCTGTAGAGTCGGTGTATCACCACCACAGGATGGCCCACATAACTCCCACACCCTCACCATCACCCTTCACACCGTCTCTCTAGTCCTCTCTTCTCTCCATCTCTGTATGTTTTATAGTGCTCCTTTCAACACAACCAAGCACTCACTTTAAAACAAAACACAAAAACAAAAAACAAACTACAGCGAATGCAAATACTGACTTACACAAATCGTGTACAGTACAGGACACAGTTAAAGGACACAATACCCAACGGGAACGCCAAAAAATATATTAGACACAATAGTGTAGGAATCTACTATGATTGCTCCTGACTATCTTTCTCTGCTCTCTCCGCTTGCCCTACTCCCTGGACAGTACTCTCTACCTCCTTCCTCTGGACTACTCCCACCACAGCCTCTCTAACGTATAGTTTTTTGTTATCCCTCACGTGCTTCTTTCCTGTGCGAGTGAGTCCCACCACTGTCTCTCTGTTTTCAGACTTTATCTATGACACCCTACTCTCTCCTAACTGTAACTCATTTATCAACCCTCAATGTGATGCATGTGTGCAGGCCTATTATAGTGTTTTGCCACGTGTCTTTATTGCACCATGCGCAATTACTTCGGTGTGGAGCGTGGGGTCGTGCGTTTGGCGGCGCGTGCTCGTACCCAACGCCGTGATATCCCCGGGTGGTCCGTACGCGGGACAAATGCACATTGCGACCCTGGGACACAGTTACTGCGGCATGTGTCGCATGAGTACGACTATGCCGCTACATAAAAACGGAGTACCGCAGGGGTGTCTGTGTTTTGTCGTGCGCAGGTGTTCACCCGGAGCCCAGCTCGGGCGCACATACACATGTGGCCACGCACTGACTGACGCCCATGCGTAGAGTCGCGCACGCGCACCACCAACGGGCATCGCATGCGATCAACTGCGCATGCACATTGTGCGCAAACCACACACCCCATAATACCATATATTAACATCACAACATTACCCACGTTGAGGGTTGTAGGCGAAGAGCAGGAGGAGTGTGGTTGGTGTGAAGAAGAACGAAAGTCTAAGCAGTTGTACTAGAGGATTGGATTGGTGTTTGTAGTGGTTATTATAGTGTGTGGTGTGTGTATTGTCAGGGGTTGTTTTTACTTTTGGATACTGTATAGTGTGGTTGTGTGTTGTTAAGTTTGTGTGGTTGTTAGCGTGTGTTACGGTAGTGGGACGGGAGGAGTTTATGGCAGCAATTTATGCTTCTGCATGTGTCCTGAGTGGTGGACAGATGCTGCGGTTGCCGGACAGGGGAGATGGTGTCCACGGGCTGAAGCACAGGGCATGGGTGTAGTCCCGCAGCAACTCCAGACCTGCAGCTGTGGAGGTGGTCCAGCCATGGTGCTGTGCGTTCACGGCGCAGAAGGCGTGCCGAGGTGCAGGCTCGGCAGCCACGCCTCTACAGGCCAGGGCAACAGCTCCAGGGCATGCGTGCGGACCAGGTCATCTCCCTGTACCGACTGAGCACAAGGGCTATTAGGGAGCTTTATGAGGATTTAAGACCTGACCTCGAGCCCCTGACTGATCGGCTCCCATGCAATACCAGGTTTAGTCCAAGCTCCTTGCTGCTTTACATTTTTTTGCCTCTGGCTGTTTCCAGTCCTCTGTGGCTGCCGTGGGTGGCATGAGCCGCCCATCCTTCTCACGAGGTCTCCACCAAGTACTGCGTGCCAGGGTCAGCCGGGTGGGGACTTACCTAGCCATTCCCCACACTAGGCAACAATGGGGGACCCTGAACCAGGCCTTTGAGACATTAGCAGGGATACCACACGTGATGGGAGCTATTGATTGCACACATGTTGCCCTGGTCCCGCCTAGAGACAGGGAGGTGGCGTTTCGCAACCGCAAACACTACCATTCCCTGAATGTTCAGGTTGTATGTGATGCTAATCTGCATATTCTGAATGTGGTCCCTAGGTTTCCAGGGTCCACCCATGACTCCTATATCCTGCATCACTCGGCAATCTTCACACAATTTGAAGGCGTGACGTTATGGGGACTGTATTTTGCTGGGTGAGTATGTGAGGGTGTCGTAATGTATGTATGTCTTTGTAACTTTCTTTATGTTTACTCACATATCTAGCAAACTCGTTTAACACCCATAAACTTAAATCAACATATGACCACTGTTAGTTAGAGGACGGTTGTATGTTTAGATTATTACAGGGGTATAGACGTACACAGACAGCAACTACAAACAAACATAGACCATCAGAATCCGTAACATTATATGATCCTGACATTCACATGGTGTGCAGGTGACAACACCCCTGTGCATGTGGCTAGGCTGTTGCACAATCCCTCATAGTGTGTGGTAGATATCAACTGCACACATTCTGAGGGGGGAGGTTGGCCCTCAAATGCACGTATCATGAGGGGTCATTGCCAACTAATGCTTCTATGTCATTTAACCTTGAGATAATTGCTCATCCATACAGGAAACCCTTCTCATGTGTGTGTTGGTTCACACACTCACTCTGTACTGTTTTTGCTACCCAGGAGCCAGTATATAATATGAGGGGGTGTTTGGGAATATCTTATGTATGCTTTTGCCCTTTCCAGCTAGCAGCACTCGTGTGGATATGTATGGTCACGCATTTTGCCCTTATGTCACAGCAGGGGTGTAACGAAATATAGTTGCTGCAGTACCTTGGCCTACTGTAGATGATCATGATTTAGCCACATATTGGCCAGTGATCCTCATGTACTTTAACATAATGGAAAGGGGATGGATAAAGCTGTGGTCTACGTGTGCATTACAGAGTTGTATTGTTTACAGCTACACCATGAAGGTAATGTACCGATGTGTATCTTTGTGAGGTTAAGACATGAGTAGTACAGTGTGCAGGTTTGCAGACCCCACCTTCAGTGGGATGTTCCCAGGATGACACAGTGCACCGGATTGTATTTAAACAATTTCCGTTTAGCCAATATCCAGCAAAAGGAAACAGAGTATGAAATCTAGATATGTTGCCCGTACAGGACAGGATGCATATAGGTGATATGGTTTACATTTTTCCAGCCTCCATGGCATACATGTTCTGTTTTTTTTTGGCAACCTCTCATGGCAGCATATTTTACCTAGGTTACTGTTCAGACATACATATGAAAATGTGACAAGTGAATGTTACTATAGTCTGTCATTGGCAGTGGTGCCAATGTGAAGACAGTAAATGCATTACAATACCCATGTCGCGCACACACACACACAATATGTTACAGTATAGATGGATCGGTTGGAGTATTACCATGAGTGTACTGACTTTCTAGGCTATGTGGTCCTTTTCTAACTTGCATATGTTTTTTCTGGGAGAGCTCATTAATGATTCAGTTGATATGATTTATGTCAGAATTTGTTTTGGGTAGGGTTACTACATCTTAACATATGTCAGTTATGTTGAATATTGACACCCACATTTTTTTTTTATTTCCAAGGTGATGCAGGATATGGGTGTAGCTCCCCTGGCTGCTGACCCCTGTACGTCAGCCACGGACACGTGCAGTAGCGGAGGTACAATGAGGCCAATGCCTCCAGCCGCTCAGTCATCGAGCATACCTTTGGCGTGTTTGAAAAGTCGCTTCAGGTGTCTGGATAGGTCAGGCGGGGCCTTACAATATAAGCCAAAGACTGTTGCAGAGATAATCATAGCCTGTTTGCATCCTGGTACAAACATTGCTCTCAGGCACGATATCCCTGCAGAGATTAATGAGGATCTGGAGCAAGATCCAATGTGCCCCCTGTACGTGCCAGTGGTGACACACAGGAGGGCACAGCAGTCAGACGGAGGTTGATTGGAGAGATCTTCTCATGTGCGTAATTACCTACCCACACGGCTTTTCCATCCTATGTGTGTTCTGCTTACAGCAGTTACAGTTTATGTCAGGATATCCTTTGTATGCGACACCACATTAGTAATTAAGTGATAAAACACAACTCACATATAGGCATAACAGTGGCACAAACAATGTTGCCAGAAAAAAACAGCATTTAGTGCCAGATGAAGTGTGTGGTTGCTCAAACTACTGTGTGTGATTATTAAGGTAAAAATTACAGTTAGTGGCTGCCTGGGTTAGCACCTGTTGTAGTAGTAGAGCCCAAAAGATGTTTTGTCATGAGAAGGCATGATAACAGTGTTAGCCATATGGAGAGATGATCACAGAGTGAGACCAGTCCACGTTTGGGGACATTAGTGATCCCAGTGGGTTGAATTTATATGTTTTCACCTTTGGGGGTTGTTACATTTTGTTCTTAAACTCCTGTCAGCTGGCTATGTGTTGCTTTGTTATTATGGCGTATTCAGGACATACATATCACAAGACAGATTGCTTAGGTAGTAGTTTCTGTGGATATTAGGGAATATCATGTGAAGGGTGGTAATGTCACCCTACAGTGTCTCTGAATGTATACTGCACCAGAAAGCCATGACATGGACATGTTATAGGATGGTGATCTGAGCATTGTCCAGCCAGAGAGGTAGTAATGGCCAACATTTACATGTTGGCAAATTGACCTTAAGTACAGTGCTACATATGTACACAGATACAGAGGATAACCTACCCCATATGTGCTCGGGGTGCGTTACAGTGGGCAGGATGAGCAAAGAATGTGTTGGTGGCGTATGGTTGTGCAGAATTCTCAGGGAGTACATGGCATATCTTGCTGATAAAATCTCAACATATGCCATCATGCCTCAGCTACAGGCTGGGTATGTGAGTAGTGTAGGATAGTACAGTCCACATTAGAAGATTGCATAGATAGTCGGACAGGGAAGGGGAGGATTATGTTGGCAAAGAAAAACCAGGACATATGTGAGAGTTGTTGCTCTGAGGTACACATATAGGCTATCCATGCGTGGACATTCTCAATGACACACAGTGTGATGGCATGCAGCATCATGCTTTGCGTACAAACATACATGGCATTGGTGTTTTAATGACATGACGCACACATTGACAGCTATCTGTGGAGATCAGCAGCAAATAGCTGTCACTATGATTCAAGTATGACATCTACACACCAGGATATGTATTGGGTCCCTGCATACATGAGACACTCGGGCATATTCCATATGTGTTTCCAGAATTGTAAGCGACTTAGCATTCAACATTGAACATACCCCTACACAAAGATAGGGGGCATTGTTGCCAATATAGTGGATCTGTGTGACTCGTCTGTACTTTGTGATGAGGTGCAAACATGGTGGTTGCTGACATGTCTGTTGATCTTTCTGTACAACAACACAGAGGTACGATGGGGAAAAAATTGATTACGGACACCTGAAGATAGCCTCATACAACTCTGTGCTGCCTCTCACATGTGAGAGATCTATACATTGTGATAGGGAGCAGTCAGACATTAGGTGATGTTGTGGGGTATGAGAGTTTGTGGACAGGAAGGTGCAGTGTGTGATACTCTTGTAGAACATGACATATGTTTTGTTACTGTTGTGTTTCCCAATGCCACAGGACATACTTTATTCAGATGCTGTTGATTGTGTTGGATTGGCATGTGACTGAACATCACCCAAAATGCTTTGCGTTGGGGTAGGTGGATGTACAGCGAGATTGTGTTGTGCCTGGGGTCATGGTGGAAAACAGATCTTCATTGCTCTATCATATTGGGCAGATGTTTGTGTTGTTTTGTTTTTTCACTTCAAGCTCCATCAACCATCCCTTGCTGTTGTCACACATATCCCCATGTGCTTGTGTTGTTCAGCATGTCCTGTGCCACACTCTATATGTGACAGGTACAGCAGATCTGCATGTGTGTGTAGTCAACTTTTGTATTTGGTTTGCCTGCACTTGCTCCCTACCCCAACATTGTACCATAGCCAACAACAGGGTATTATTGCCGGTTTCACGGGGCCTTTATATGTCTGAAGGTCCACTTGGACACATTACAGGCCATGGTGTTGCAGCTGGAATGCATAAATTTGCATACTTTGTGTGTGGGTGATTACAGGTTGCGTGTGTGATGAGACACTCTTCAGGCATAGTACATTATCATTGTACTGTGAGGGGAACTGTGCACCTGGGGGGCAGTTGTGACTGTGGTATGTCTTTCCCGTAGTGCTGTTTACCTTATGAGCATTATCAACATGTGTTGTGTGGTGTGAGACAAAATGTGTCTTGTGGTGTGAGTCACCACTGATGTGCACGTTTATTTATTTTCAGATATGAACATAATGTGGACATGCATCAACAGTGGCTTGACCTTTTCTTTGTACACGTTCTGCTGAGATTCTCTCCCTTCACTGTCACCTCTTATTGCTGTGTAGTGGTTCATGGGATTGCTGACATACACCTGATGCACACACAGGGTAAGTTGCACATTTGTTAATTGCAGATTTGAATCTATGTTTACCTGTTGATGAATCATAATTGTCTCATATGCATGTAATGTTTCCTCTATGTGCACATAAACAGATGCATGTCGTGTGTAGCTGTGACACACCTGTGTGACACGAGCATGGACATGACCATATCCATGTTGTACCCGTGTGTGTGTTTAGGATTAATGATGTCATCACCAATGTTTTGTTGAGTAATGTTATCATGTACTGTGTGGTTTAACATACCTTTCTTGTGAATTTGCAAAAGGTGTAACGGTGTGCATTGTGTGGTGTTTTTCAAAGGTGGCTAACAAGAACATACGTATCCTCTCATGACATAGGGCTGAGTACATCCCGGACACGTCTATTACAGTGCATCTGGTGTCACCATCACCCACCTTTTGGAGAAACAATACCATAGACATTTTACACCAGAAGGTGGCCCATTGGATGTTTTACCTCTGAGAGTGAGACATATGACTGTGATGGACAGTATTACTGTTAACCTACTGAATTCTCCATTACAGAGGTGTTCTATGCACTGTTTGTGTGATGTTTCTGCAGGGAGTCCTGCTCATTGTTGAGAACACACATGAACTTTCAAAGAAAGTGGAATGTTGACATGTCACGCTTGACTATTCCTAGCCATATTTGGTGGAACACTATTAACCTCACCTGTTGGATTGCACATAGTATTGTTACTTTGGCAGTGTTCCCCCGTGTGCAGCAGCAAATGGCATGGACAGTGCAGCTGATGCATTCAAACACAGTTTTAGTATTGTTAAGTTTTGGCCCTGGATGTGACATGCCACCCAGGATACACTCATCTTTTTCTTCCTAATCAAGCATACAACCATGTTTGCGCCATACGGGCCAACGATGGAGCACTCCTATTGTCTATGTCCACCTGCTTTCCACCTGCACATGCTACAAGTGTTACCTCAACAATGATTTTGGACACACGACCATCTTAAATTAATGTGGTCAATGTGACAAGGGTGTTTACGTGCATGTGTGACATCACTGTATCATGTTGCAATGTGGATGGTGCTTTTGCATATGACGGACTATGTTTGTGAGACAAAAACATGTGGACCTCAGACTTCTTTGTGGCTCCGTGTAAGATGTTTGGCCCTCATTTCCTTGTTTAGATGCTGCTTATTGTGTTTGTTGGATGTGCAGACGTGACAGTCTGCATGTATGGTCAACACCTTGCATTTCCCATGTGCACAGTCCAGGCTATGCCCTGTGGTAGGGACACTCACATTGCGACATGATTGCTTGTAGTGTGGCAATGTGGGTCACCGTTGCACTTCTTCAATTGTGCATTCCATGTATTATGTTATATGTGGGCCAAACACTGTCTACTCTGAAAAAGTTGCAGGGCCACCTCCTTCATGGTGGTATATGTATAGGTATGAGAAGGTCGTTTATTTTGTATTTTGTTTGTGTTCATGTGCCTGTCCTACCTCTTAGCATATACTCATTGTGATTTTGAGGAGAGTTTGTGTCTACATTGTTGCAGCTTTGATTCCTAGCTCAGCCATTATGTGAGACCTCACACATTACTTTCCCAGCGTGATTTTCACAATAAAACATTTTCTCAACATAGACTTTTTTGGTTTGGTTGTCTCCTGTGTTGCAAGATGGATATGGTTTGAGGGACACATGATGTGTGTTGTGTCCTCAATATGCAGCGCCAACTCTCTACATGCACTCATATGTGCATTACACCTTTGCAGCATGCAGAATCAGGTCGGGGCTGGGGGTCTGCTGCCCAGTGCATTGTATGCAGTGGATGCACATTATATCTCCATCTCTTCATTTGTGGTGAATGAAGTGAATTTTCTGTTTTAGTTGGATTTATGCCCTATTAGAGGTGTTTCAATATTCCATCAGAGATGCACTCACCTTCATATTATGATGGCACTGACTACACTATCTGTGATGTGTAAACCAAATAAAGATATTTATTCCACAAACATGTGACTCTTTTGGTGATTGAGCAGGGTGAGACAAAGGCACACATTGCATTGCCTGTTTATCAGTCCTGCGTCTTTGTGACCCAGACCCAGAGGACTGCATTGTTTTTTTGTCAATGTCATTGGATGAGGATTAACTGGTCTTTGTTCCACGGTAATGAGGGGTTACATGGCTTGACCTAGGCCACATGGGGTGCTAGTGGGAATTGATCAGTTGTTTGCTTGGGTCCAAGGCCATTTTGTTACCAGTAGGTTAGTCCTTCTCTCTTTGATCACATTGACACTTGTCTGGGACCATTTGCCACACATGTACATGTGCCACCTGTGCTCACATCCTTGTACAGTGGCAGCTGTGTATCTGGCAGACATATGTAACCTCACTGGTTATTAAAGGTTGCCATACACTGTGCTTAGTATGCTTGGCTCAGTGTGCTCAGTGTGTTACAGTGTACTGTTTCTGGGAGTGGCTACAGTCATGTGTTTATACTCTGTAGTTTTGTGTTTTTATCAGCACATGTGCTATATCCTTTGTTTTCTAATCTGCTAACTGTACCATGAGGCAACATCAGGTTCCTCACCTCTACAAACACCCTTCTCTCTCCTCAATGTACATCAAGGTGCATCCTGTGTGCTGCTTAGTCATCACATATTCTTTTTTTTCAGAGGTGTTCCACTTTAGGGTGTTTACATGGCAACACAGCAGGGGGTTTTGTTTTTCTGTGATTCAGGTGTTGTGTGTTACACCTGATTACATGTTGAACTTTCACGTGTCTTGACCCAAATTCTTAACATGATCCACATACCGTCCTCTGTTGCCCTTGTGGTATATTTTTCACCCTCTTTTGCATGCAGTATCCACTGCAGAACATTTCATTGTGTGTGCACATGTGCACCACATCACAAATACAGACTGCAATTGTATGAGTAATTAGCAGATCTGCATGTGCATTTTCTCATGCTTACTTTTTGGTGTTTGCTTGCCCTTACAGTCAGCAGGTGGTTTGTTTAGTGGACTGCACTCTTTCTTTATGCAGTCTTTGCTATAGAGCTCACATTGTTGGTGTGGCATGCCGGTTTAGCCATTGTGATTTGTGGTAGTGGTCATTAGTGTGCTTCCTCTGTGGTGTCTTATATTTGAATGCTTGTCCGTAAACGGTGTTTAACATTTGTTTGATCGTCATATATGTGCTGATGTGTGCTGTGAGCATATTGTACCCTCAACTGAGTTATTACCCATCCTTCCATACAATTTTCTGTAATGGCAACTGTGTGCCATCCTACCCTGATGTGCATGCTGATAACCCACATCCTGGCCTCCTACACATTCCAGCATTGCAGCTGTCCCTGATTGCCTCTCCTGTGTGTGCTCTGCATAGCACTTTTACTCCACAGTCATCCTGATATGTCACCTATTCTGTCTGCCATTTGAGCCTCCTCTGCTGGCCACATCTTACCATCCTCTTTCACACACAGTCATTATAGCATGGTACATTAACATCACTCTGTGCATGGCTGTAGCTAGCCAGAATATGTTTGTCCATTTTAATGGGTGCCACATGGGATGGAGATGCTTTCTGCAGTACAGCAACTGATCTTCATCCCTCTTTTACTTTTGTATTGTTTTTGTGTTTTAGCTCTGTGCAGTGCTTGTGTTACGTGTGGGTTTGCCACATACCTCCTTTGCCATTCAAACTGAGGGATGTTAGTGCTAGTGGGTAACGTTTCTGAGTTCATCTCTACATCCTTGGGGCATCTTTTGCCATGCCTTTGATTGACACAGCTTATGGGTTACGTACAATAGTGCCTTGGGAGTTGACAGCCTTTCAACATGGCCTTTGTGGAGAATGAGGTTTTCATTTCCTAGCAACGTGTGTTTATATTGTGCCTTCTGAAACACCATAAAAGGTGCATTGATATCTGGCACAAGGGGGTAGTTCTTTTGAGACAGCATCACAGATTGCTGTACAGTTGCACACAGACAGTTGACATACCTCTGCCAACCTTATTCACAGGAACATTCAAACCATGAACACCCCTCCATCATTCAGTATCTCCACAGGTTGTCAGCATTCACAACAGAAGAGTATTGGCTTCTTTCCCAGAGCTTGAGTTTAATGGAGCTGTACTACTCTTATGATTTCAGTCTCCAACGGGAATAGGGCAGTTTACAAGATAAGATACACTCTAATCCCCTGTTGATATCAGTCGACAGGGACTGTGTGCAGTCGCTCCTTGCTACATCAAGAATGGCTGACCCAGTTCTGCCATACCTGATTTAGCTGGGTGAGGCTACAGACAGGCCCTGCAACTGATTACCATATGAGAATAACTGTGAACCCCTGTTGATATCAGTCGCCTGCCCGTCTGCAGCCACTCCCTGCCAAATCAGGTATGGCAGACCTTGGTCAGCACACAGACTTACAATTCCCATACGTTACAATGCACACTGCTGCCATCTGGGACAGTGCTCTCACCTTACCCTGCCTCATATAGCACACTTGGCTACACTTTCACCAACATTGTTGGGTGCCATGGCGGACATTGCATTTTCACATGTGCCCTCTGCATTAACCGATGGGCGACGTTCTGTTACACTGCTTTGAGAGTGTATTTGCTATCAGTTATGATTCTACAAATATACAATAAGGTACTCCTAAAACAATATTACCCCTAACAGCTACTGCCTCAGCCATCTGTCTTCATTTTGCACTGTTGGGTATCAAACCCCTGATCCCTGCAGCACTGGTTGGTGTGGTAACCATTGTGCTGCAGCTTTGCTCTCTGATTTGCACATCAGCACGCCGCTTATGCCTTTTAGTATTAACATGACTCAGAAAACAGTAGCGCGACGCTTTCTGCCCAGCATACCACCGCCTTATGCCACCCATTATTTATCAGCCTCCTAAAGTTACACAGCAAACAGCAGTCTGCATTGGTCACTGTGGGGATCGAACCCATGATCCCTGCAGCATTGGTGGCAGTTATAACCATTGTGCTTTGGCTCTGCTCTTCTAATTTAACATCCATGCGCCACTTATGCAAGCCAGTATTACACTGCATCAAAAACAATTGTGTGCCACGTTATGATGTCCATTATTTATATGCCTCCTAAAATAAACATACCTCAGGCAGCTGTCTACATTGTGCACTGTGGGGGATCAGACCCTGATCCCTGCACCATTGGTAAGTGCCTTAACCATTGTGCTGTGGCTCTGTGTTTCTGTTTGCACATCAGCGCCCCACTTATACCTTCCATTATGCGATTGCCGCCGTAACCGGCACGCCGCCTTATACCGCCCAGTAGTAATATGCCGCCAGAAAACATCAGCGCGACGCTTTATGCCGCCCAGTATTCATATGTCGCATAAAAACATCAGCGCGCCTCCTTATCCCGTCCAGTATTGATGTGCGCCAAAAAACAACTGAGCGCGCAGCCTTATTCGGCACAGTATTTCTCTGCCTCATAAACTAACACCTCAGCAAGCCATTGAGCATTGTGGGGTTTCGAACCCCTGATCCCCGCACCATTGGTCAGTGCTTTAACCATTGTGCTGTGGCTCTGTTCTTCTGCTGGAAGATCAGCGCGACACATATGCCTCCTGTTCGGCTCTCAATTGCGGTAAGGTGTGGGCGCACACGGGCGCCGCGCACCTTAGCGCATCTGTCAATCACGGCTTTTCTTCTTCAGGACGGAACGCCCACTCCTTATACGGCACACTCACTCTACCGCGGCTCGCACTTTACCGGCCTTTTAGTAAACATACCCCATATATATATATTTTATTTTTAAACACATATATATATATTACATATATGTACATATATATATATATTACACATATATATATTTTACATATATATATATACTTTATTTTTACACACATATATATATTTTAAATATATATATATTTTATATATATATATATATATATATATATATTTTACACATATATATATATTTACATATAAATATATATTTTACACATATATATATATTTTACATATCAATATATATTTTACACACATATATATATATATATATATTTTCCATATATATATATATTTTTACACACATATATATTTATATTACATATATATACATATATATATATTACACATATATATATTTTACACATATATATTTATTTTTACATATAAATATATATTTTGCATATATATATATTTTACATAAATATATATATTTTACATATATTATATATTTTTACACACATATATATATATTTTACACATATATATGTATTTTTTACATATATATATATATATTTTACATATATATATATATATATATATATTACACATATATAAATATTTTAAATACCAATATATATTTTACACATATATATATTTTACATATATATATATTTATTTTTACATATATATATATATATATATATATATATATATATATATATTTTACATATATATATATATATTTTACATATAAATATATATTTTACACATATATATTTTACATATATATTTTTTACATATATATATATATATATACACATATATATATTTTACATATATAAATATTTTTTTTTTCACATATATATATATATTACATAAAATATATATTTTATATATATAGATATATATATATATCACATATATATTTTACATATAAATATATATTTTACATATATATGTATGTTTTACACACATACATATATATATATTACACACATAATATATATATATTTTACATATATATATATATTTTACATATATTTATTTTACATATATATATATTTTTGACACATATATATATATTTTACATATAAATATATATTTTTACACACACACATATATATATATATTACACATATATATATATATATATTTTTACATATTAATATATCTTTTACACATATATATATATATATTTTACATTTAAATATATATTTTACTTATATATATATATTTTACACACATATAATATATATTTACATATATATATATATATTTTACATATAAATATATATTTTACACATATATATATTTTACATATATATAAATATTTTACATATATATATATATATTACACATATATATATATTTTAAATATAAATATATATTTTACACATATATATATTTTACATATAAATATATATTTTATTTTTACATATATATATATATTACATATAAATATATATTTTACATATATATATATATATATTACACATATATATTAAATATAAATATATTTTACACATATATATATATTTTACACATATATAATTTTACACATATATATATTTTACATATAAATATATATTTTACATATATATATATTACACATATATATATATTTTACATATAAATATATATTTTATATATATATATATATTTTACACATATATATATATATTTTACACACATATACATGTTTTACATATAAATATGTATTTTACAATATATCAAATTAAATATAGCAATATATCAAACGTGGGAATATGTGCACCAGCAGTACACACAACGAAACTTTTATAAAGGCACGTGTAAGAGGGATCCCTGAAATGGCACCTGCTGCCTACACGAACACATATGATGTCACTTCCTGCACGTGGCACCGCGCGTCGCAACGCGCCTCACGGCGCACGTGGTTCTGCGCATGGCTGTGCGCGTAGCCAATGCCCCGCAACCCACACCCAATGAAAACCTATATGTATGATTGGCTGTGTATGGCAAACCCCCGAGCACAACCATACGTGACAGTATGGAGCGCAGGGAGGCAGAGGAGCAGGAGCATCCAGTGGACCAGCCCACCCACCCATCAGCACACACCATATCTGGCCAGGATGAGGTGCCAGGCCCATCTGGGGTTCAGCAAGCTCCAGGTCCACATACAAGTGCAGCTGGGAGACCACGGCAGCCCAGGGTCCCCGTCCCAGCAGAGATATGTCGGAGGGCCGTACGCTTCAGCCAGCAGGAAAATGATCTCCTTCTGGCAAACATCTTGGAGAGATATGACCTCCTGTTTGGGCGCCAGAGCTCAACCCTCACAATAGCTACGCGCAACAGGGCATGGTGTGAGGTCCAGGTAGCGGTGGCAGCAGCAGGGGGACCACACCGTGACATCGAGAACCTGCGAAAACGCTATTGTGACATCAAAAGAAACATAAGGACTGAGCTTGTGCGGGAGAGACGTGGGGCCCAAGGCACTGGAGGGGGCCCAGCTCAGGTGGCAAACCTCTCAGACCTGGAACGACGTCTGGCCGAGAGACTCGGGCCCATATATGTACATGGCCTACCCGCTGCATTGGACACAGCGCACCCACAAGCAGGTAAGGGGGGAGTGCGGACCAACTGTGGGATATAGCACAGACACATGGTGTGCACCACAACAGAGGGGGGGGGGGGAAGTACGTGGCTGTTTGGGAATTGGGGGGCAAATGAGACACAGAGGCAACATCTATTCAAGAGCCACAGTGGGGGGCCTGTCTATGGGTGGCAAAATTAAGTGAATGGGAGACTGTGCAGGGGTGGCAGACCCACAGTGACAGCAGAGGGTGTCGACATGTTGCATGGCTCACGTCGCAGGGCTGGCAGGGGCACTAGGGCCACACGGGTAAGGAGATGGCCAACCGGAAGGCACACTGCACCTGCTTAGGACATGCTGGGTGGTGGCAGGATGAGGGTGGTGATGGCCTTGCATGGGGTGTGCGTCAGCACCCAGGGGTGTGGGTGGCCTGGGGAAGCAGGGCACAGGGGATACTTGCATGGGGAGTGCACAAACGTAGTGGGCTGCCACTAGAGCCATGGCCCACACACATGTGGATCAACAACCCACAGATGCCTGAGGGGGTATGTGACGGGGTGGGCAGGCAGCGAGACCCCCATCTGACGTATGTAACCTTGTGGCACCCAGGTGATGTCAGCGCCATTGACGCAGAGGAGGAACCACAGGGCGTGCCACCCTTGGGACCATCAAGCCCAGTGGACACTGATTCTGAGGTGGCCCATGTGGGAGACGAGAGGCAGGCTGCACCCCTGGGGGATGAGGACATGCAGGTCCCACGAACAGCAGACGGGGACTCAACACCCACCACTGCAGGCACTGGGGACGGGCCTGCGGATGAGGCGGCGCAACACCGGAACGAGGCACTGGCTGCTGTGGCCGATGTCATCGGGGAGATGCAGGCCCACTCAGCAGCAGCCCATAGAGATGCAGAGGGTGAGTGTCCTAATCTGCTATGGTTGATATGCCTTCGAACAGGTGTTGCTTTTTCCCCCATCTCACATTGTACTATGGCCTCTCCCCACAGGTATACGGCATGTACTGCGTTCAGTGGCCCGGACCTAGCGGCGCCAACTGCGGCTGACAAGGCGCCTGCAGCGGACCATGTCTGGGGTCCTTGCTCATGTCGACCGCATGGCCACGGCGTGTGAGAGGATGGCTGACGCACAAGAGCGGATAGCGGCAGGCAGGGGGGCAGTCACTGTCCATCTGTAGCAGCCACAGCCAACACCACCACATACACCTGCAGCAGCAACAGCACCGGCAGCAGGGGGGCGACAACCACCAAAGGTTGGGCGGGGACGCCCGAGGGGTGGCAGGGGGATGGGAAAATTAAGGGCTACACAGGTGGCCAGTGAAGGTGACATGTGTTTCTTGTCTCATTTGTGGCACGACAATCACACCCCCCACCCCACCCCCTGGCCCGTGACCAGGGCACGACACGGTGCCACTGATGTCATCAGCCATTGCCCCCCCCCCTTCAGCCATGTCCACCATGGGTACGCAGCCAATCCCATAGGCTGCAATGCTGGACCACCACTCCCATGTCGTGGTGGCTTGCATTGTGTCATGGGTGCTCATGGACCCCGTGGACCAATACCCTGTGGAGCCCTCACCCACCATTAGTCTCTGTGTTGGTGTAGGTGCACTGTATGTCCTGCATGGGGAGCCACATTGGCCGCTCCCAGCACGCTAAATCAAAACAGTATGTGCACTGCACATGTCACGTACTCCGGTTCACATGCTCCCACAGACATCCACCTTGGTGCAACCGTGACACATGTCCACTGTGGCCCCCTGAGCACAGCCTTGCAGCTTCCAACACCTTAGGGTGACCCCCCGGTAAGGGCTACCCATCACCCTGTGCACCAGTGGCCGCAATATACACCTACACCCCCTTGCCACCCATCAGGCACATCCCAATAACACATTTGCCTCCATAAGCTACATCCATTAACTGTCACCTGTCGCACCATCCACACTGCGCTCCTCCCCATCCACAGCCATGCCGCACTGTGCCACCCCTCTGGGCATTATCCCGCTAAGCCCCTGTCCCCACCCTCTGCTGTGCCCACCCCACGACCCCCACACCCCTGTGTGTGCCACCACAGATGGCCCAATGCACTCCACTGAGAGTATGCTCTTGCACCCCCTAGGGCCAGCCATTACACCCATAACAACATACAGCAAGGTGGTCATACGTCTCCCAGCGGATCATTGGACCATCCTGTACCATCCCCCTTTCCCACCCTGCATGCTGGTATACGTGCTTGCCATCTAGCCAGCTGTTGCCGGGCCCCACACAGTCACAGCTCGCAACAGCGCTCACTCCCCCCCCCCTCAGGCACCAGCTTCAGCAACTCCTGAGGTGCACCCTCTGTGTTTCCACCCTAACCCCACCGCTACGCATACACCACAGCTGTCCTGCCTTTGCCACCACAGGCCAACACTATGGGGTCATGCTGGATAGGATACACAGGCCGTCCACCCTCCCCCGCCATATGTCCCATTGTCACTCTGTGCTGCGTGCCCCACACCTTCGAACACATATGCTGTCGCACGTCACTCATGCACGCCACTCTCCACCCTTCTCGTTGACCCACCCTCGCAGCAACGTAGCTGTGACATGTCTGTGGAGGTGCTCTCACCGCAGCCCTTACCTGTTCCACGTCCTCCCTCGCCTCTCAGAGTGAACACTGACACACCCATCACTCGCACAGCACTGTCACCTAGCAATGAGGGACATCTGACCACCAGGTTCATATATGAAACGTCGAACATATAAAACATATTTATATTTATAACATATTTACAACATATGAACTGGGACACACATAGTCCAACATTGTTACATAGTATATGATGGCAGATAAAGACCAGCATGGTCCAACTAGGCCTCCTAGCCACACAGCATTGGGCACTCCCATCCCTGTGGACGTTGTGATGGAGAGGCAATGGCACGGTCCGTCACAGGACGGGTGTGCCATGTGTGTCCACACACTACACACCCTGGGGACCCCTGTCGAATGGTGGCTGACCGGGTGCAGCACCGACAAGGCGCTCATCGAGCTCACGCAGACGGTCAGCCACCATGGACAGGGTCGCCAGCACCTGCCCCTGGATTAGGGTGAACTGTCTCTGGGCATGTGCCTGGGCACGCACTGCCGCAGCAAGGCGCAGACCGCACATGCAGCCGCACAGACATACATCTCCCCGTGTCTGTGTGGCTGCATGCACGGCGGACCTGCCTGCGGCAATGTGTGGCAGACACACGTCCAAAGGGCGTGCTTCGCCATGATCATGGGGCAGGTGGCTGGTGCCCCCATTGCCCTGTGGCGGAGCGTGCCATTGGGGACCTGTCCCCCCCCCCACCCACGCTGTACAGCCCCTCCCGCCCCCCTGCCTCCACCATCCTCCCCACATCCCCTTCCCCCTCCTCCCCCACCTCCCCCTCCCTTTCCCTGCCACCCACATCCTCCCTCTCCCCTCCCCTTTCACCCACATCCCCCCCTCATTTCCCTGGTCCCCCAACTCCGCCACATCACTCTCCATGTGATCCGCATCCTCCCCATACCCTCCCATATGCCCATCATCCTCCTCGTCCCCCTCCTCTCCCTCGTTGGGGCGTGGGGATGCACCCACATGCCCTCCATCGCCATCCTCGGGTGGCCCTTCTAGTCCGCCACCCTGCAGGCCCACGTTGTCATTGTCCTCCTCCCGGGCCGCAGCAACATCCGGGTCCTCTGGCCTCGCTGGCTCAATGGCTGCACGTGCATCAGCTGTGGGAGAGGTAACACATATCATCCCCTGGGTACACATCATATTCCGCAGTCACAGTGCTCCTGTGGTTCCACCACTCGGTGCCCTACAGGGCCATGTCCCAGTACTCACCATTCTGCTGCGCCATCCGTTCACGCTGCACCCTGGCCACAAATCTCGGGTAGCGTGCCCTTAGCTCCCTCGCCTTTTTGCGCAGGTCCTCCACCTGTAGGGGTGACACCAAACATTGACCTTAGCTACCGCGGGGACACGTTGGGGTCCCCTGTCTCAGCAGCTCACTCTCTCTCTTCATACAACAAGAGCCTGCCCCTATTGGGTGAGACACTCATGCCCCATGCTTTCACAGGGACAGCCCCATGTGTGGCCCACGCACACGCCTCTCAGGTCTGTACCCCATGTGCCCTGTATGTGCACCCCAGCATACATGACACATCACAGCTCTGTGTGCCACCTACACACATCTGCCAGTGCCAATCAGCCACTGTTGGGGTGGGAGGGTATCACCTGCAGTGCTCCCTGCAACATCTTAGGGCTGTGGTTTGTGTTTTGTGATCACAAACAGGACCTGTTTCCAAGGCACCAGGATGGTGCAGGGAACCCTCTCTTGGGGCCTGCAGCATCCCAGGGCTGTGGTTTGTCTTTTGTGATCACACAAAGAACCAGTTGACATTGGACAGGGATGGGGAGGGGTGCCCTCATTTGGGGCCTGCAGTAACCTTGGGCTATAGCTGAACCCTGTATGCACAGACAGGGTCAGATACCATAGCACAGGGACTGAAGATAAACCCTCATTTGGGGCCTGCAGCATCCTTGGGCTATAGTTATGTCTTTTACCCCCTAACAGGGACACATACCATTGCACCAGGACGGGGGATGGCCCCTGAGGTGGGGCCTGCTGTCTCCTGGGATGTGTGTTGGCCTTATGATCACAGACAGGGCCAGGTGACAGACCCCTGTGTGTCTCTTGGCATTTGTGATATGCCTATGGTCCTCTGTGGATAGGGCACATCATTGAGACTACAACAGCAGCACATACCATAATAATGTGTTCTGTAATTCACCTGCGCGATGTTTGCAGGCACCCCCTGTGGCCAGGGGGAGTCTGTTTTGGGGGGGTGGGACAGACCTCACTCACAGCTGGATGCGGAGACACCTTGCAGTCCCTATTTGTGCATAGTTGATTGTTGACCTGGTTGCATGGTGTTCCTCTGCACATCCTGGGTTGGGGTGCCTGTTCCCATGAACTTACCTCACGTGGGTAGTCTGTGCTTCGATTGTACCGAACAGTGAGGCGCTCCCATGCCCTTCTGACCCTCACCAGATTCTGCCTTCTGGATGACCCAGGGAATAGGCACCTCTGTCTGAGGCAGAACAGCTCTGTGAGCAGGTAGAGCTCCCTTTGTGTAAATGCTGGCTTTCTAGACATTGCAGCCATCTCCTCAGAAAGAAATGTGCGTTGCCACGTGCGTTGTTACAGGCGTAGCCACGTGCATGGCTACGTGTCTTGGTGCGGGCGTAATAGCGTGCGTGGCTACGTGTGTTCTTACCTGCGTGGGCACTTAATATTTAACCCCCAGGTTTTAGTACTGCTGCTACATCTCCTAGGTAAAGTCGTTTGGACTCTGCTCATTACAGGGTCTGCTTTATGTTTCCTAGCCCCTTCTGCTGCACACATCTCACATTTGCATACATTCACCTTCCTTTGCCTAGAGGTGTCCATGACGTAGAGCTGTATCAGACATTTCTGATGTACCTTTTGTTTAGATGTATTGAGGGGAATGTGTGGAGATAGGGCCACAGAGGGAGTCCCAGATTAATTAGCTGTAAGGTTGACATTGGGAACAATGTGGAGGTGTTGTGAGGTTTACTTTCTGGGAACGTATAGCATGGATTTGCTCCTTTTCATTTGTTTTCTTTCACATTTGGACTATTTCCTCTCTGGCCTTTGGG
Source organism: Ichthyophis bannanicus (assembly GCA_033557465.1). Classification (NCBI taxonomy): domain Eukaryota; kingdom Metazoa; phylum Chordata; class Amphibia; order Gymnophiona; family Ichthyophiidae; genus Ichthyophis; species Ichthyophis bannanicus. The sequence continues at coordinate 7,762,676 of CM066044.1, read as the reverse complement.
CATAGAACATTGGCTTTGATTTTCTATAGCACCTCAGATAATGGTTTTTTTCAGACAACACTGCTCCGAGCGGAATTGCATCTGACAGCCCTGCTACATATCAGCACAGTGGGTTCGTACCCATAACCTCTGGCTCCACAGTCGGTGCATTTGACAGTGGGTTGCAGTTATGTCTGTATCTGTATCTCCTTCTCTATGACTGGCTGACTACAGAGGGACGTCAGTTCACCACACAGTCCATCCACAGTAGTTCTCAGGGTTTGATTGACCCAGTCACACCCATGATGCACTTGACATGCAAATCAGCTGTTCACAGATACACACCATGGGGAAATCACCCCCACAGCACCTTGGCCTGGTGGGGTAACTGAATATGTGCACCCCCACAGCACCTAGGCATGGTAGGGGTTTCTGAGCATGTGATTTACTGGCACAATGTAGCTACACACCGTCACATTGTGCGGGAACTGCGCTCACCGTGAGGGTGCAGTGATGCGTACAGCAGCAGGTCCACAGCAACATCCATGGCAGACATAGGCCATGCTGGACATCCACAGCAGTGTTGATGTGTGGGATAGGTAGTTTCTGCACAAACACCTTGGATATATCTGTCTGGATCACTCAGGTGTAGTCCCTAGGGGGATTCTGGTGGTAAACACATTCTCCCTCCCTGCACTGATGGCAGTGGAAGGGACCATCACCCCCAGTTCTGCTGTGGGTCGGACACCCCTCAGGGCAGTTACTGCAGCACTCTACATATCCATAGCAAAATAGCAGACAGACATTAGGCCTGTATATGCTAGGCTGGACCCCACCACTATATGATATTGTCCTGCAGCAGGCCTTCAGCCAATGCACCCTGCAAGGCTCTCCATCAGGACATATACCAGCTGCAAACAGTCTGCTAGTTGGTCCATGATGCATGTCCTGCTGGAACTGCATGCACCCAGAACTGGACTGGGATGGCAACATACACAACAAGCAGATAAGTCAGTGACTGGCACATAGGGAAACACATACATACCACATGACAGAACTACAATATAGCACAATGGGGATGCCTAGCCATGCTGTGGTCACTGCACAGTCAGGGTGAGACTGAGCTCCCTGCAGGACATACAGCGGTCACCCTGTCTGTGTAGGTGGTGGCCGGGCACTAATATGCCACAGTCGGTGCCCTATGCGCTGTGCAGATGCAGCCTGCCCATGCCACCATGTCTGGGCTCTACCCATGGTACCTTGCTCCTCATTATGCACAGTTGCCGGCCAATACTGGCAACAGTGCTGGCCGTGTGGCCTGTGGAAGGTGTTTGCAGCCACCACACACTGTAGAGACAGACACACACTCCAACACCTATGCCAGCATTCTGCTACTGTAGAGGGGGTTCAGCAGCCCTGCCCACCACACCAGTCCTGGACACAGTCCAGGCATGGATATGGTCCGCAATACTGTTGGCCGTCACTCCCCAGGGTGGTAAACACTGTCAGTGACCTGACCTGTAGCACACCCCGCAGACATCAGAATGATTGTTCTGATGGAGCTAAATGAGCAAACTGTGCTTGACATAGGACTTGATATCTACCAGTAATCATAGGAAATGTTTGATAGGTGCGTACCATATACCCAGGTGTAGGGTGCCATTGCTAGGGTATGCCTGTGCTAGTATTGGGAGATGCACACAGGGCCCAATGTCCTGCCTCTCCAGGGGGCATTTGCCACTGGCGCCTGTGGGTGTGGGTGTGTCTGCCCCTGTTGGCTGGTGCTTTACAGCAGAGGTTCCCAACTCAGGTCCTGGTGTGCCAAACACTGTTTTCCTGCTGTCCCACATAAATATGCATGGCCTACATCCACATACCATGGGGGTGGTGCATAGCTATGCAGCACAGGCATCTTCATTAGGGGCAGCATGGAACCTGAATGGTGTGTGGCACTCCAGGCCTGCATTTGGGGGACTCTGCTCTAGGTAATGCGGCTGTTTCTGGTGTCTGTGCTCGGTGTGGTAATATATAGGCGTAATAACAATGTGTATGTTAGCAGCAATACAGGTTTGTCATTACAGTCACAGTACAGTTGGGGGAAAAATATGTGGACTGGAATGGACATTGACACAGTTTGGCTTTGAACCTGTGACCTTCTGTTCTTGCACACACTGTCTGTGTGCACTGCGCCACTGTGTTGCCACAGATTTGCTGTATTCCCTGGGTAGTCCATGACTGTACATCCTACAGGGCCTGTCTGTTGCTGTGGATGTGGCAGCCTGCACATGGCTAAGCCACTGTCTGCTGGGACTAGCAGCCACTGCCCTCTCCATCACCTGTACCCTTCCGCCAACATGCTGACATATCCTTATCTTGGAAAATGAATATAACCTGATTGAGGTGTGCCACTCCAGGACTGCATTTGGGGGACTCAGCTGTTGGTAATGGCCATTGTTATGGTGTGTGTGCGGTGTAGGGTAACATATTGGTGTTTGAACGATGCCTCTGTTCTCTGCAATAAAGGGGTGTCTTTACTATTTCTGTTTAGTGGTGGGTAAAATATGGAGACTGGGTTGGCAGAGGCCCCAGCTGGGATTTGAACCTGTGACCCTCTGGTCCTATAGGTACTGGCTGTGTCTGCTGCACCACACTGTAGCCACAATGACAGTGCAGTCCCTGGTGATAGGACACCTGGCCAAAAGAGTCTGAACTCTGCTCTGCACATTTGTACTGTGGGCTCATTCACCTTGTATGGTGACATAGGTGCACATAAACCCCAAATATGACCTCAGAATGTGAGGATGGGAACATAACCAAGCTGGCCAATAGTGATATTAATGGGCAACCCTGGAACACACTCACAGGAGCGCTCATAATTAGGATTGGGAAATGATTTTTGGAGGGGTCTACGCTCCGTGGCCCAGACTCATTTCTTTTTTTGGAGCTTTCCTGGCAGTGTTTTTAATGGTTGCCCATTAATATCACTGTTGGCCAGCTTGATTATAGTTTTTTATGATGTTGTTGTGGTTTTTTTCCATTCCTATTTGCTATTTTGTTCAGTGCACATATATCACACTGCTTACGTTTTGTAGGTTTCCCCGGTTTTGCTGTACATTGCTGACGGAAATGGTTTATCTTCCCTTTAATATGCCTTTAACGGCAGGTTTTCATTCGCGTTGGAATTGTGCTCTGCAATTCAGCGTGTTAGTAGGGGGGGAGCCTCTCCCCGCCCACTCTCCGCCCATTGACCCCTTATCTCCGCCCACTAGCCACCTTCTGCGCTGTTTTAACGCGCCGCAGAGTTTTACGATCGTTAACTATGGTTAACGCGTGTAGTATGACATTAACGGTCGTTGGCGCGTGATTACACGCGTTTTACTGCACTTACGATCATTAACGTCATACAACGCGCGTTATTCACGTTTACCGCATTTTAGTAAACATACCCCTAAGAAATTAAATATTTAAAAAATTAATAAATAAAATAAAAAATAAATAAAAAAAATAAAAAATAATTAAAAAAATTCAATTAAAATAAATAAAAAATAAAAAATATTTTTTTAATTTTATTTTTTTTTATTTTTAAATTTGAAAAAAAAATTAAAATTAATTTATTTTTAATTTTTATTTTATTTTTTTAAATTAATTTTTGTAATTACATTTTTTAATATATTTTTTAAATTTTTTTATTTTTTATTTTTATTTTATTTATTTTTTTATTTTTTTTATTTTTTTTATAATTTTTATATTATTTTTTTAAAAATTTATTTTTTGTAATATATTTTTTATTTATTTATTTTCGTTTTTTAGTTTTTATATTTTTTATATTTTTATTATTTATTTATTTATTTTTATTATTTTATTTATTTTTTTAAATTTAAAAATAAAAAAATTAAATTAATTTTTTTTTGTAATATATTTTTTATTTATTTTTTTAATTTTTTATATTTTTTTATTTATTTTTCTAAATTTAAAAATAAATTAAAAATTAAAATTATTTTTTTAAATAATTAAATAAAATAAATAAAAAATATTAAGAATATTTCAGAAAATAAATAAAAAATAAAAATAAAAAATAATATTTATATATATTTTATTTTTAATAATTTTTTATTTTAATTTTAATTTTTTTGTTTTTTATTTCTTTCTTATTTCTTTCTAATATTTAAATTAAAATTAGGGGCATGTTTACTAAACATTCCTAACGTGCGGGGCCGTGCTAGTGTGCCTGTGCCATATAAGGAGTGGGCGGTTCAGGCAGAAAATAGAAAAAAAACGGTAGTAAGCAACCGGACGTGTGTGCGTCGCGCTAATGTGCGGGGGTCGACATTAGCGCGTGGAAAGGCAAAGTGGCACGCTGCTGAGTATACAAAACAACAGAGCCGTGGTACAACGGTGAAGACACTGACCAATGGTGCAGGGGCCATGGGTTCAATCCCCCAGTGTGCGCAACGACAAAGGTCAGCTGAGGCAGTAACTGTAATGATTAACATTGTTTTAGGAGGAAATTAATTTGGAACGGCATAAGGCGGCGCACAGTTATTTTTTGGGCGGCAGAAGGCGGCGCACAGTGCTTTTTGGGCAGCATAAGGCGGCGCACAGTTATTTTTGGGCAGCAGAAGGCGGCGCACTGGTCCCCTTGGGCGGCAGAAGGCGGCGCGCTGATAGGCACAAGGCGGCGCGCTGATGCACAAGCACAGGAACAGAGCCACAGCACAATGGTTAAAACACTGACCAATGATGCAGGGATCAGGGGTTCAACACCTCACAATGCCCAGTGAAAAATGCCTGCTGAGGCAGTATGTATTATGTTGTGGAGTGATGTAGGAGGCTGTATAATTTTATTTTGTTATCACTACTAGCAAACGCACTCTCCCAGCATGTTAACATACGGCGGCCCATAAGGCACATGTTACAGTGCACTGTTCGCCAAGGCACCCTTGAATGACCCCTATAGGGCAGCATGTATGTTGCGACACAGGATAATGTATAGTGCACCCTATAGGGATGGCAACCATAAGGTGGCCTACAGGGCGCCCTATGAAGCACCCTCAGAGGCACCTAATGGGTATAGTAAGCTGAGGGTGGTCTTGCCGGCATAGACATATGTACAGTAAATAAAAATAAAGCTGTGGACAGCCCTACCAAAGGGCCCCACTGTGGGTTTGAATCCATGACCTCTGGCTGCACAGGCAGTGATGTAACCATTGCGCTACAGCTCCATAGCTGTAAGCAGGCCCCTGGCTGGCTGCAGATAGCCTACACGTCACCTCACAGACAGTCTGCTGGTGTCAACAGGATAGGGTTAGGCCACCCGTACCCATGATGCACTGCACATGCAAATTAGCTGTCCGCAGATGGACACAAGATGGGGAATGCACCCCCACAGCACCTCGGCCCTGTTGGGGGAAGTGACCGGGTGCACCCACACAGCACCTTGGCCTAGTAGGGGGCACTGACCGGGTGTTTTTACTGGCACAGAGTAGCCACACACCGTTACATCGTGCGGGTACTGTGCTCACCCTGAGTGTGGCAATGAGGTGGCCAGGACCAGGTCAACAACACCTGCCATGGCTAATGGAGGCCAAGCGGGCATTCCAAAGCAGTGTTAATGTGTAAGATAGCTAGTTTCTGCACAAACACCATGGATATCCCTGTCTGCCACCATCAGGCACCCCACCCAGCAAACATGGTCCCCATCAAGGGATCCACACTCTACCTCCCTGCAAAGGTGGCAGTAGAGGGCAACATCAACCCCAGTCTTGCTGAGAAACACCACCACCACCAAAAATATTAAGAAATATTAAAAAAATTAATAAATAAAATAAAAATAAAAAATAAATAAAAAATAGAAAAAAAATAGAAAATAATTAAAATTTTACATATAAATATATATGTGTGTAATATATATATATATGTGTGTGTGTGTGTGTAAAACATATATATATGTAAAATATATATTTATATGTAAAATATATTTATTTTATTTATTTATATTTATTTATTTTTATTTCTTATATACTGCACTATTTGCGATCAGCGCGTTTTACATAGAACAAACAGTATCCGACAATAAGCAAATGTCTGGTCATTACATTGAACAGGGAAAAACAACTTGGAGAACAGGGTAAACTCTATACATATGCAAATGAAATGAGCACAGATATTGTTGGGTGTTGCACATATTTGGGGCGCGCTATTCTAGGATGGCTGGGTTTCAGGGCAGTCATTGAGATATTTGAGAAAGAGAAAATGTTTCAGGGCCTTCCTGAACTGGCTCAAGTTGGGGATTGCTGTGATCTGTGGAGGTAGGGAGTTCCAGAGACTTGGTGCACAGAGTCTGAAAGCTCTGTTGGATTTTGTTTTGGTGCAGTTTGTCGTATCTTTAGGTATCGACAGCGTGTTGGACTCTGCAGTTCTCCTTAGCCTATATATGTGTGTAAAATATATATATATGTGTAAAAGATATATATATGTGTAAAATACATATTTATATGTAAAATATATATTTATATGTAATCTATATATATATGTAAAAAATATATAAGTGTAAAATATATATTTATATGTAAAATATATATATATTTTTTATTTTTATTTAGTTTTTTTTTAGAATATTTTTTGTAATATATTTTTATTTATTTTAATTTATTATATTTTTAATATTTTTATTATTTTATTTTTTTTTTTATTTATTTATATTTTTTTTTTAATTAGTTTTTTAAATTAATAAATAAATAAATTAAAAATATTAAGAAATTAAATATTAAAAAAATTAATAAATAAAATAAAAAATAAATAAAAAATATTAAAAAAATTAAAAATAATTAAAAAAATTCAATTAAAATAAATAAAAAATAAAAAATATTTTTTTAATTTTATTTTTATTTTTAAATTTGAAAAAAATAATAAAAAGAAAATTAATAAATTAATTACATTTTTTTAATTACATTTTTTTTATATATTTTTTATTTTTTTTTATTTATTTTTATTTTATTTATTTTATTTTTTTTATTTTATATTTTTTTAATTGTTTTTTTTTATAATTTTTATTTATTTTTTTAAAAATTTATTTTTTGTAATATATTTTTATTTATTTATGGGGTCTGTTTACTAAACATTCCTAACGTGCGGGGCCGTGCTAGTGTGCCTGTGCCATATAAGGAGTGGGCGGTTCAGGCAGAAAATAGAAAAAAAACGGTAGTAAGCAACCGGATGTGTGTGCGTCGCGCTAATGTGCGGGGGTCGACATTAGCGCGTGGAAAGGCAAAGTGGCACGCTGCTGAGTATACAAAACAACAGAGCCGTGGTACAACGGTGAAGACACTGACCAATGGTGCAGGGGCCATGGGTTCAATCCCCCAGTGTGCGCAACGACAAAGGTCAGCTGATGCAGTAATTGTAATGATTAACATTGTTTTAGGAGGCAAATTAATTTGGAACGGCATAAGGCGGCGCACAGTTATTTTTGGGCGGCAGAAGGCGGCGCACAGTTATGTTTGGGCAGCAGAAGGCGGCGCACTGGTCCCCTTGGGCGGCAGAAGGCGGCGCGCTGATAGGCACAAGGCGGCGCGCTGATGCACAAGCACAGGAACAGAGCCACAGCACAATGGTTACAACACTGACCAATGGTGCAGGGAGCAGGGGTTCAACACCTCACAATGCCCAGTGAAAAATGCCTGCTGAGGCAGTATGTAGGAGGCTGTATAAATTTATTTTGTTATCACTACTAGCAAACGCACTCTCCCAGCATGTTAACATACGGCGGCCCATAAGGCACATGTTACAGTGCACTGTTCGCCAAGGCACCCTTGAATGACCCCTATGGGGCAGCATGTATGTTGCGACACAGGATAATGTATAGTGCACCCTATAGGGATGGCAACCATAAGGTGGCCTACAGGGCGCCCTATGAAGCACCCTCAGAGGCACCTAATGGGTATAGTAAGCTGAGGGTGGTCTTGCCGGCATAGACATATGTACAGTAAATAAAAATAAAGCTGTGGACAGCCCTACCAAAGGGCCCCACTGTGGGTTTGAACCCATGACCTCTGGCTGCACAGGCAGTGATGTAACCATTGCGCTACAGCTCCATAGCTGTAAGCAGGCCCCTGGCTGGCTGCAGATAGCCTACACGTCACCTCACAGACAGTCTGCTGGTGTCAACAGGATAGGGTTAGGCCACCCGTACCCATGATGCACTGCACATGCAAATTAGCTGTCCGCAGATGGACACAAGATGGGGAATGCACCCCCACAGCACCTCGGCCCTGTTGGGGGAAGTGACCGGGTGCACCCACACAGCACCTTGGCCTAGTAGGGGCAATGACCGGGTGTTTTTTTACTGGCACAGAGTAGCCACACACCGTTACATCGTGCGGGTACTGTGCTCACCCTGAGTGTGCAATGAGGTGGCCAGGACCAGGTCAACAACACCTGCCATGGCTGATGGAGGCCAAGCGGGGCGTTCCAAAGCAGTGTTAATGTGTAAGATAGCTAGTTTCTGCACAAACACCATGGATATCCCTGTCTGTCGCCATCAGGCACCCCCCCAGTGGCAAACATGGTCCCCATCAAGGGATCCACACTCTACCTCCCTGCAAAGGTGGCAGTAGAGGGCAACATCAACCCCAGTCCTGCTGAGGAACACCACCACCACCCCCCCCCCCCCCCCCCCGGCAGGCAGCTCCATACACAGCCATAACACAATAGCAGACAGACATAAGCCCAGGGTATGGTAAGCTGCACTCCACCACCAGATATTCCCCTGCAGCAAGCCAACAGCCACTGCACCCTGCAAGCCATTATAGCAAGACATTTACCAGCTACAAACAGTCTGCTGGTTAGTCCATAGTGCATGTTCCCAATGGAGATGCATGCACCCAGAACTGGGCTGTCTGCATACACAGCAAGCAGATAGATCAGTGACTGGGCCCCAAAGAGAAACCCATATCTATCACATGAGAGAACTACTATACAGCACTATGGGGGGCCTAGCCATGCTGTGGTCACTGCACAGTCAGGGTGAGCGTGATCCCCCAGAAGGACATGCTTTGGCCACCCTGTCTGTGTAGGTGGTGGCCGGACACTACAATATCCCAGCCAATGTCCCTGCCAGGGCCCTATGCCCAGTGCAGATGCATCCTGGCCACGCCACCCTGCCCTGGCTATACCCATGGTACCTTGCACCTCATTATGCACATTGACTGGCCAATACTGGCAACAGTGCTGGCAGTGCGGGCTGTTGAAGGGGCTTGCAGCCAACACCCACTGTATAGACAGACACACACTTCCACACCTCTGCCATCATGGTGCTACGATTGAGGGGGTAAGTAGCCTTGCCCACCAAACCGGTCCTGAGCACGGCAAGGCATGGATATGGTACGCATTACAGCTGGTGGTCACTCCCCAGGGTGGTAAGCACCGTCAGAGGCCAGGCCTGGAGCATGCCCCGCAAACACCTAACAGATTGTTTGGATGGGGTCAACTAGCAGTATGTACGTAACGTATGGATAACTGCCTGCCTGTGCTCCTAGCAAACGTCTCCGAGCTGTGTACCGTATACCTCAGGTGTAGGGTGACATTGGTAAGTTATGCAAGTGCTCGTTTTGGGTGCTGCATGCACGGTCCAATGTTCTGCCTTTCCAGGAGACATTGGCCAATGGGGCCTGTGGGTGTGGGTGTGTCTGCCCTTGATGGCTGCTGCTTTACGGCACAGATTCCCAACTCCAGTCCAGGTTTGCATCACACTGTTCGGGTTTTCCTGCTATCCCTCATGAATATGCATGGGCTACATCTACATGCCATGGGGGTGGTGCATAGATATACAGCACAGGCATATGTATGAGTGTCAGCATGGAACTTGACTGGTGTGTGGCCCACCAGGACTGCATTTGGGTGATTCTGCTCTAGGTACTGCCCTGTTCATGGTGTCTGTGCTCAGTGGGGTAAAAGATAGATGTCTTACCATTGCATATGTCCCTGCCATGAAAGGTGTGTCCTTACTATCACTGTTTAGTTGTGGGAAAAATATGTGGGCAGGATTGGCAGTAGCCCCAGCTGGGCTTTGAACCTGTGACCTTCTGTTCTTGTATGCATTGTCTGTGTGCACTGCACCACTGTGTAGCCACAGATTGGTTGGATTCCCTGGACTGTCCATGACTGTGGATCCGGCAGGACCTGTCTGTTGCAGTGGACTGTGCCAGCCTGCACATGGCTAGGCCTCTGTCTTCTGTGGTTAGCAGCCACTGCCCCCTGCACCACATGTACTTGTCCGCCAACATGCTGGCATGAACTTCTCTCACAAAAAGCAGTTGACCTGATTGCAATGTGGCAGTATGGGACTGCATTTGGGGGACTTGGCTGTAGGTAATGCCCATTGTTGTGGTGTGTGTGCGGTGTTGGGTAAAATATGGGTGTTTTCCCCATGCATACAGGGGTGTCTGCGCTATCTTTGTTTAGTGGTGGATAAAATATAGGGACTGGTCTGGCAAATGCCCCATCTGGGATTTGAACCTCTGAACCTCTGGTCCTTGAGGTACCGACTCTGTCCGCTGTACCACACTTTGGCCACAGAGACAGTGCAGCCCCTGGAGATAGTAAGCCTGGCAGGATGGAGTCACAAACCCTGCTTTGCGCAATTCTACTGTGGGCTCCTTCACCCTGTGTGGTGACAAACGTGCACATAAACACAGGAAATGGCCACGGAACAATGGGGAAAAAATATACACAAGCTGGGCAACAGTGATATTAATGGGCAACCATAGCAAACACTACCAGGAAAGCTCCAATACGTGGCAATGCTTTTTGGTACACTCTCCTCTCAGTAGACCCTTCCAAAAGTCATTTCTTTTTTTTTGTGCTTTGCTGGGTGTGTATTTCTGTATTTGCCCATCACTATAACTGTTCCACAGCTGAATTACTATTTTTAATATTTTTGTTGTGCTCAATTTCTATTTTTATTTTCACTTATGTGCTGTGCACATGTATCACACTGCTCACGTTTTGCTGGTTTCCCCAGTTTTCCTGTACATTGCGGACGGAAATGGTTTCTCTTCCCTTTAAATACCCTCTACCGCGAGTGTTTCACTCGCGCTAGTTTTTACATTCAAATTCGGGCCCGATACTGTGCGAGGAGCCTCTCCCCTCCCACTCTCCACCCATTGACCCCGTCCCTCCGCCCCTCGGGAGCCTTCCTCCGCCCTCCGTTAGCCTTTCCACGCCTCTATCGGACATTTGCGGGCCGCACTTGTACGGGGCACGTTAGTGCGGCGCGCAATTGTGCGGGGGGTGACAAGCGCACTTGTGCGGGGCGTTTAAGAGCGTTTCTGAGCGTTTGAGTGCCGCGTTTCCGTGCGCTATTGTGCGGCACGCAATTGTACGGCTTTTAGTAAACATGCCCCTTAGTTTTTTAGTTTTTTATTTTTTATATTTTTTATATTTTTATTATTTATTTATTTTTATTATTTTATTTTTTTTAATTTAAAATAAAAATTAAATTAATTTATTTTTTTGTAATATTTTTTATTTATTTTTTTTATTTTTATATTTTATTTATTTTTCTAAAATAATAAAAATAAAATAAAAAAATAAATATTTAAAAAATAAAAAATTTAAAAGATTCAATTGAAATAAATAAATAAAAAATATTTTAATTTTATTTTTATTTTTTATTTTTAAATTTGAAAAAAAATAAAGAAAATAAAAAGAAAATAAAAAAATTAAATTAAAAATTTATTTTTAAATTACATTTTTAAATATATTTTTTAATTTTTTTAATTTTTAATTTTTATTTTATTTATTATTTTTTTATTTATTTTTATATTTTTTTAATTTTTTTATAATTTATTTATTTTTTTAAAAAATTTTTTTGTTATATTTTTTATTTATTTATTTTTACTTTTTATTTTATTTTTTATATTTTTATTATTTATTTTTTTATTTTTAAATAAATAAATAAAATTAATAAAAAATATTAAGAAATTAAATATTAAAAAATTAAGAAATTAAATATTAAAAAAATTAATAAATAAAATAAAATAAAATAAAAAATATAAAAAAAATAAAAAATAATTAAAATTTTACATATAAATATATATGTGTGTAATATATATATATGTGTGTGTGTAAAACATATATATATATTATATATATACGTCACTTCAGAGGAGGGAGGGACCAGACTTACTTAAAGTGCTGCAAAAAGGCTTAAGGGGCGCATTTCGGCTGCCTGCTGTTGCCCTGCTGCTGCTGAGAGAAGAAAAAAAGTGGCAGCGGCAGGCAACAGCAGGCAACCAAAATGCGCCCCTTAAGTCTTTGCACCCTGTGCGGCTGCACCGCTCACAAGAGGCTAGGTATGGTACTGGCCCTTTGAGCGGCAAGAGCCAGACACCAGAATGATGAGAATGCCAATGGTCCCTTAATATTTCAGGATTATTCCACTGTTTCAGCCCACCAGTGGGAATTTGCTGGGGTATGCGGCACTCTGGCACAGCATGGGGTGCATTTTATTCTGGCCTACCCAGCTCGACTCCATGTGGACAATGGAGGTTGGCAGGTGGTCTTTGAGGCGCCTGCAGAGGTGGCCGAATTTTGTGAGTTAAAACAGGCCATTGTGAGTTTCTCGGACCTTGCTGTCAGCCTGGAACTGCCATGCAGGCAGGGCTGGCCTGCCCCTCCCTCCCCCCACACACACCTTTTCCCCCACTGGGCTGGATCAGGAACTATACTGACTATCTTGTCTGAGAAGGGGAGAGCACAGGTTCTTCCATTTTCCTTTCATATGTACTTTCTCAATCTTGGAGGGACCATCTCAAGACTATAAGGAGATTGAGAAAACTGTCCATGGCTTCAGGTGGCTCTGGGTCACATCCTGGTCCCCTGATTGCTACGAGAAAGACTAACATATCCTTATATTGTCAGTCTTTTTTTGTACTTTTCAATTTGGTTATTAGTGTTAATTGCAATAGTTAGCTCTTTTAACCCCTAAATATGACCTTATGGCAGTCTCATGTCCTCTCATGGCATATAACTATGCCCCACCCTGCTCCCCCCTTTTTTGTGTTAATTATATCTCTCCCTCGGTCTGTGTATTTAACTGAATTCTATTTTCTTTTATTTCATTGTTATTCAAGCTGGGTGGGGCACCTGCAGACATTACCCCTCTATTGGTTGTTTGTGTTGTTTCCCTCTCCGTACTGCAAATGAGTCAGAGGGTAGGCTGTTGGGTCATGGCCGAGGGAATTACTAGTGCACTAAGGGGAAGGCTCTGAGATTAAGTGGGGTGAAGTATGGCAATGGGGTGATATGCGAGAGGACTGGACTGTTTAATTTCAGGGGTTGGGGAGTTTGGCAGTGGAGGAGGGAACAGTCGTTGAATGTGAGAGATGTCTGGGCACCCTGAGTCTGCTACAACTTTGGGGGCTCTCGTCTCTCTACACGAGGCCATAGAAGTAACTTGAATACTGATTGATGGCAGGATGCTGAGAATGGCAGAGTGGGTGTGGGATTGTGTGCAGGGTGTCTGAATGTCTGATTGAAGGTAACGGAGGGAGGGAAATGAGTGGCAGGAAATTGGCTGATGGGACAAAGAAAGGGATACGCTTACTAAGAGAGAAAATGCTGGGCATTAGATGTTATATTAAGGGTACCTACGATGGGGAGGGCGAGAGGAGGCATTGGGGGGGAGGCACTCCACGCTCTCTGGTCTTCACGGAGGCTGCTCGTGAGGAGGTGGGTTTCAAAGCAGATATGGGCTGACTGGTCCTAAAGGAGGTGTATGTGGTTGGGCCTTCGAGAAGGGGGGGAGGGAGTCACGGGGGGGGGTAGGTTATTTGGGGGGGGAACACGCAGGGAGCAGTGTGTTTGCATAGGGATGAAGTCTGTATGGTTAGTTTATGCTACTGGAAGTGGTGGTGCCCACAGGTGGAACTGATCTTAGGGTGGAAACCCCTAGTCTGGAAGGGTTCGCAACCCATTTTATGAGCTTGAATGCTATTACTATGGTGAATCCACAATCTGGGTTAATGGGTAAGGGTCTCAAGCTAGCTTCCTGGAATGTCTGTGGTATAGGGTCCCCCATTAAGAGACACAAGTTCTTACAGCAGCTCTGGGCTTGACGAGTCAATATCACACTCCTGCAAGAAACACACGAGTCGGAGAAGGAGCATGCTAAGCTACGCCATCATTGGGTTGGTGAGGTTATGGGGCAGCAGCTGTAGAATGAAGAGGTGGTGTAGCTATGTTAGTGGCTAAAGGGGCGAGTTGGGAGATGAAGACAGTGGAGGCAGACATGTATTGGTGCAGGTGCTGTGTTGTGGCCAGCAAATAGTAAAGAGTAGTTACTCACCTGTAACAGGTGTTCTCCAGGAGCAGCAGGAATCAGTCCTCACATATGGGTGACGTCGGCGCCGACGGAGCCCTCGCGGAGCAATTTCCCCAGCTTTCAAAGAAAGCCTTTGGGAATTGCAGCGCGAATGCGCGGTCCCCTTCCCGCCCAAGGATGCCATCTTGCTCAGTCTTATGACATAGCTAAAAGACAGCAAAAAAATTAGCAAAACGAAATGATAGGACTGCAACTCCAAGGGGAGGAGGGAGGGTTGTGAGGACTGATTCCTGCTGCTCCTGGAGAACACCTGTTACAGGTGAGTAACTACTCTTTCTCCAGGACCAAGCAGGAAGTCAGTCCTCACATATGGGACTCCCTAGTTTAAGGCTACCGGAGACCTCAAGCGGAAAAATTAGCTCCCTCTAGCTCAGTAGCACAGAAGGAAGGAATCTTCTCTGAAAACGCCTCCGACCGGTAGCCCAACACCAGGGCCGGAGGGTAGGAGTTGCCTAAACCTCAAAGAGATTATGGAGGACTGCCTGACCGAAAGCACTGTCCCTGCGGGACTCCCTCTCCAGGCAGTAATGGGCCGCAAAAGTCTGGCTTGAAGACCAAGTAGCGGCCCGGCAGATGTCTGCCAATGGAACAGAGCGGAGATGAGCCACTGACACAGCCTTCACCCTGACACGATGAGCCGTGACTCGACCCTCCAACGAGAAGCCGGCTGCCCCATAAGCCCAAGCGATACAGTCAGCAACCCATATGGACAAAGTACGCTTGGAGACAGGTAGCCCCAACTTATTGGGGTCAAAAGAAATGAAGAGCTGAACAGCCCTCCTATGCTCCCGCATACGGTCAAGGTAGAAGGACAAGGCCCTCCTATAGTCCAGGGTGTGCAGGACCATTTCAGCCTGGCTGGTGTGCGGCCTGGGAAAGAAGGTTGGAAGAACCACCTCCTGGTTGAGATGAAAAGGAGAAACCACTTTTGGAAGAAACTTAGGGTGAGTCCGTAAGACTACCCTATTCCTGTAGAACCTAGTGTAAGGAGGATCAGACACTAGGGCCTGCAGTTCACTAACGCGCCTAGCAGAGGTAAGGGCTACCAAGAACAAGGTTTTCCAGGAAAGAAAATGAAGAGGGCAGGTAGCCATAGGTTCAAAAGGCGGACAGGTAATCCGCTGCAAGACCACACTCAGATCCCATTCAGGGGCTGGTGGGCGCAAAGGAGGCTTAAGGAGGAGGAGGCCTCGGAGAAAACAAGCCACCAAAGGGTGGTTGGAAAGAGGCCTGCCATCCACCGGTGCGTGATGCGCAGAGAGAGCACTGAGGTGGACCCTGACAGAGTTGGACTTAAGGCCCAGATTGGAGAGGTAAAGCAAATATTGCAAGACCACTGCCACCAAGCAGGAGAAGGGATTCTCAGACTGCTGAGCACACCACACGGAGAACCGACGCCACTTAAGAGCGTAGGACTTCCGGGTGGAGGGCCGCCTGGAGGCCAAGACGACCTCTTCCACCTCCCGAGGTAGCAGGAGGGGAGCAAGGACTACCCTTTCAGCAGCCAGGCCCTCAGATGAAGGGACCGGAGGTTGGGATGTAGGAGAGTCCCCTGATCCTGTGACAGGAGATCGGGTTGAAACCCCAGAGGAAGAGGAGTGTCCACCGTTAGCTGCATTAGAAGCGGGAACCAGGGTTGTCTCGGCCACCGGGGAGCCACTAGGATCATCGAGGCTCTGTCTCTGAGAACTTTGAAGAGCGTCCGAGACACCAGTGGTATGGGAGGAAAGGCATACAAGAGGCCTGTGGACCATGGAATCAGAAAAGCATCCACCGCTACTCTGAGAGGATGCGGCTGTCGAGAGCAGAATCTGGGAAGCTGACGGTTCAGGGGACTGGCAAATAGATCCATGGTGGGGAGGCCCCACTTGAGAAAGATCTGCTGGACCACCAATGGATCCAATCTCCACTCGTGTGGTTGGAGGATCCTGCTCAGCTTGTCTGCCAGGTAATTTTCTTGACCTGGGAGATAGACAGCTTTGAGGAGGATGCTGTGAAGGACAGCCCAAGAACAAAGTTTTTGTGCCTCCTGACAGAGAAGGAAGGAGCCTGTGCCTCCTTGTTTGTTCACATAGAACATTGCAACTTGACTGTCCGTCTGGACCAGCACAGACTGGTGAGAAGTGAGGTGGGAGAAGGCTCTCAGAGCTAGGCGGATGGCTCTGAGCTCCAGGAAGTTTATCTGCTGAGCAGACTCCCAAGGAGTCCAGAGGCCTTGAGTACATGTCCCTTGGCAATGTGCTCCCCAACCCAGGAGAGAAGCATCGGTTGTCAGCACCTGAGAAGGCGGAGGAGATTGAAAAGCCACTCCCAGCACCAGGTTTGGTAGATGAAGCCACCACCGCAGAGAAGAGACCAGCAGGTCGGATACCTGTACTGAGTCTGCCAGGCTCCCCGTGGCCTGATGCCATTGAGTGCGAAGACACCACTGAGCAGGTTGCATGTTCAGGCGGGCATTGGGGGTCACATGGACCGTGGAAGCCATATGGCCAAGCAGTCTCAGGAATTGCCTGGCAGAGACCAGGGAATTGCTGCGAAAGTGGCTGGCGAGATCCATGAGCCTGTTTGCCCTGTCTAGAGGCAGGAAGGCCCGCGCCCGAAGTGTGTTCAACCTTGTGCCTATGAATTCGAGATTTTGAGAGGGGAGCAAAGTGGACTTTGCGAAGTTTATGACAAATCCCAAGTGCTGGAGCAGAGTAACAGTGCGATGAGTGGCCTGAGTGGCCTCTTGGGAAGACTGGGCTCTGATGAGCCAGTCGTCCAGGTATGGAAATACAAAAAGGCCTTGAAGTCTTAGATAGGCCGCCACCACTGCTAGGCATTTGGTGAACACCCTGGGGGCGGAGGATAGGCCAAAGGGCAGTACTCTGTACTGGTAATGATTTCCTCCCACAACAAACCTGAGATATTGTCTGTGGTCTGGATGAATAAGGATGTGAGTATAGGCATCCTTTAGATCTAAGGAGCATAGCCAGTCTCCCTGCTGGAGGTAGGGCAGCAGGATTCCAAGGGTAAGCATCTTGAACTTTTCCCTTGCCAGGAACTTGTTGAGGTTTCACAAGTCCAGGATGGGTCTGAGGCCTCCTGTTCTTTTTGGTATCAGAAAGTACCTGGAATAAAAGTCGTGACCTCTCAGGTGGTGGGGCACCGGTTCCACAGCCTGTTCCTGAAGAAGACTTGCTAACTCCTGAAGGAGTAAGTTCCTGTGCAGAGGGAGTCTTGGAGGCTCCCCTGGAAAGTAGGAGGGAGGTACCTGGTGAAAGTGTAGAAGATAGCCTTTCTGAACTATATGAAGCACCCGGGTATCTGATGTGATGGCTGACCACCTGTGGGCAAAGTGGACCAGCCGGCCTCCTGTGCTGAGAGAAACCAGCGGAGGGGAAGAGACTATGCTGATGGAGTCAAAACCCCCCACCCTGCTGAGCAGGGGCCGGTGTTGTGGGCTTGGGGGCCTGCTGCCTACGGGACCCATTACCCCGTCCCTTGGCCTGCTGACCCTGTTGGGGAGCTGCTGAGGCCTGATAATGAGGGTAGTGTTTATAGGCAGACGCCTTCCTCGGGTAAAAGGGCTTTTTCCCCGAGCCCTTCTTCTTCTGAGAAGGGGCAGGAGGTTTTTCTGGACAGCCGAGTCCTGGTCAGAGTCTCGGTCTTGATCTGTGCAGCCTTTTCAGCCATGGGCTTGCCAAAGAGGTTTTCACCTCTGCAGGGGACATCGACCAACTTGTCCTGTACCCATGGCTCGAGGTCGGATGACTGAAGCCAAGCCTGTCGGCGGGCACCAATGCCGGCTCCGGCTACTCGAGCCGATGCTTTGAAGCCATCGTAGGCTGCTCGAGAGATAAACTTCGAGCACTCTCGAATACCAGTGGACAAGGCCTGGAACCTCTGCAAAGGTTCCTCGGAGAGACCAACAGAGAACCCGGTAATTTCTTTTGCCAGGTCTCGGAGATACATGCCCATGTAGAGCTGGTAGGTCTGGACTCGACAAGCAAGCATAGAGCCCTGGAAGCACTTCCTACCGAGGGCATCCAGGTTCCAGGCCTCCCGGCCGGGAGGCACCGAGGAGTGCATCTTCTGACTCTTGTCGATGCATGGCCGATTCCACCACCATGGAATGGTGCGGTAGTTGTGCCTTTTGGAACCCGGGGCTCTTGCGGACTCGATAAATGGAATCGACCCGCTTGCTTAAACACCGGCACCGACGCCGGGCTCTCCCACATGCGGAAGAGAAGTCGCTCCTGCATCGGAGGAACCGGTACAGTAAAGGCCTCCTTCGGGGGAGAGTCATACTGGACGGCATCGAGCTCTTCGGCTCGAGGCTCCTCCTCGGGATCCGTGGGGAATGCCAAGGCCTTGGCCATATCTTGCACGAAGTCCGAGAACTGGGTGTCCTCGGGGGGGACCGTCTCCGAGGTTCGGACTCGGGCAAGTCCGATGGGACGCACCGAGTCCAAAAAGTACCGGGTGACTCTTCGTCCTTCGTCTCCCAGGCCGACTCCTCGGAGGAGGAATCGAGCAGCTTCGGTCGGGCGGGCACCGATGCCCTCCACCCCGACGCCGAGGGTGTCGGCGTCGATGACCTCGGTCCCGAACGGGAGGCCGAGGGAGACCGTGACCGAGGATCGACTCGAGCTCGCATGGACATGAGGATCGGCTCGGTCTCCGGGGTCGACTTGGACGTCGACGTCCCGGTGGTCGGGGCAGATGCACCGGCGAGGCCAGCGATCAATGCCCGCTGCTGGTCCATGAAGGCAGCTAAACTGCTCTCCAAGGCCGTCAACCTGAGTCCGAGCTCAGGAGACCCAGCAGCCCCCGACTCGGGCCCCGACGGCGGCTCCTTCGGAGGCGAGTCCACGAGGACTACAGTACTCACGTGTCCAGGAGACTCCATCTCGAGACGAGGAAGTTTCGAAGGCCTCTCCGACTCCGAGGACCCGGGACGGCTATTGGGGCTATGTGACCTGGCCCTCGAGGAACCAGGAGCGTCCACCGATGCCGCCCTCGTGGGTTTCTTCTTCCTATGATGTTCCCGGGCAGGAGACCCCCGCTCAGAGGAACTCAGACGATGCTCAGGACCGGAGTCCCGGGACGTCGAAGCCTCTGACGAGGTCCGGGCCCGGCCGGACGCGGAGTCAGAGAAGATTTGTTCTTTTTGATGCTGCCGACTCCTCAACGCTTTTGAGGAGATCTTGCTACACGGACCACAGATCATCGGGTCATGATCAGGTCCGAGGCAGCGGAGGCAGCAGTCGTGTGTGTCGGTAAGAGACATAAGTTTCTTACACCGATCACACTTTTTAAACCCGCTGGCAGCCATCGGGGGAAAAAGGGCCCCTGCAAGGTCAAAAGACAGGGCTGCCAGTGAAAAAGAAAAATGGCACAAATGCTAGTCACGAAGGACAAAAACCAAAAAAATAAAGAACGGACCCGATACCGGTGTAGCGGGTCCGGGCGGGAAAAGGATCCAGCGTCGAACCGAGAAAAGAATAGTAAATAAAATCAACTTTTTCTGCAGCGATCACAAACAGCGTCTGTAGGGCTCCGCGGAAAAAAGAAGACTGAGCAAGATGGCACCCTTGGGCAGGAAGGGGACCACGCATGCGCGCTGCAATTCCCAAAGGCTTTCTTTGAAAGCTGGGGAAATTGCTCCGCGAGCGCTCCATCGGCGCCGACGTCACCCATATGTGAGGACTGACTTCCTGCTTGGTCCTGGAGAATAGGCTCTATCTATGCCCCCAACATCTACAACACGGGATTCTACTGTCGGTTAGTGCAGTGTATGGCGGGATATGTAGATTGTTCAATGACAGCCAAACACCGACCTGACCGCCCATCCCCTTTTGAACACCTGTTCCACTTGACCCATCTCAATCTAAGAACAATACCGCTGTATATACATCTAATTACATATGTAAATAGTCTCAGTTAACAATTTCCCCATGTTTTTTATCCAAGTTCTTGTTCCTGTTCTATGTAAAACCAAACAGCTTGTTGTTCTGGTCTGTTGTTATATTGTGAACCGTGCTGATGCTAAATAGTGCGGTATATAAGAGCCTGTAATAAATAAATAAATAAAATAAATATTGGGGGGAGATTTTAACTGTGCTCTAGATGCTGTGGTGGATCGATCCCCATGTGTTGGGACCCAAGATCGCTGACGCGCACGTCGACTGCAGGGGCTGTGCGACAGGTATGACTTAACATACGAGGTGTGACAAAAAAGAAATGAGACTGTGGCAGCCACGCCCATGACTCAATGCCAATTGGCTAACTGCTTATGTTACTGTGTTGTGCAACATCTCGCCACTATTCTGCTATAATATTTTTCATCTCTCTCACTCTGTTTTTCTTTTTCAGGTTTTTTTGCAGCACACTGCTCCATTGCTTTGTCACGCAACTGGAGGTGGCAGAAATATAGAGCAAAGAATCAACTTGAAATTTCTGGTTAAGTTGGAGAAGGGCTCAACGGAGTGTCTCCAACTTCTAAAAAAGACTTATGGAGAAGATGTAATGTCAAGGCCGTGAGTCTTCGAGTGGCACAAACGCTTCAAGACTGGCCGCGAGGAGGTGGAGGATAACCCCAAGTTAGGACGGCCTTCCATGACAAAGACGGCTGAGAACATTGACAGAGTGAACCAGCTGGTGCGGAGTGATCGCAGATTGATGGTGCGGATGATAGCTGAGGAGTTCAGCCTGAAAAGGGAATCAGTGCAGACGAACTTGGTGCAGGAGCTGGGGATGTGGAAGGTGTGCGCCAAGATGGTGCCCAAGCTTTTATTGGATGACCAGAAGGAGCACCGGGTCAATGTTTGTCAAGACTTGCTAGAGAAGAACAGAGAATATCCAGAGTTCGGTGGCCGAGTCATCACAGGAGACGAGACTTGGGTCTTCCAGTACGACCCTGAAAGCAAGAGACAGAGCCTGCAGTGGAAGACTCAACTGTCGCCCAGACCCAAGAAGGCGTGCAAGTCCAAATCAAGGATCAAGGTCATGCTGATCACATCCTTCGACCAGAACGGAGTGGTCCATCATGAGTTTGTGCCTGAGGGTCAGACATTCATTCTACCAGCAAGTCCTCAATCGCCTCCATGACTGGGTTTGGCACAGCAGGCAGGCTCTGTGGAGAGACAAGTCGTGGCTGCTCCACCACGACAACGTGCCCGCACACACCACGCTCAGCGTGAGACAGTTCTTGGCCAACAAATGGATCACAGCTCTTGACCACCCTCCTTATTCCCCAGATCTCGCACTGTGCGACTTCTGGTTCTTCCCTAGGCTGAAGATTGTGCTCAAAGGAACTCATTTCGTCTCTGTAGAAGAGATCAAGACCACTGTGATGAGGGACCTCAAGGAGGAGGACTTTACCGAGTGCTTCCGTACGTGGCAGAAGTGAATGCAGAAGTGCATTAAATCTGGGGGGGGATTACTTTGAAGGGGACAATGCGTAATTTCTCTGTAGATTTTGTAATAAAACATTTATGGGACAGTCTCGTTTCTTTTTTGTCACACCTCGTATGGGGTTCTTCATCCGGGAGGACGGAATTATACACACCTGTCCCATGCACATGGTCCCAGATAGGTTATTTTTTTGTTCAACGGGGCTTCTTGATCGGGTGACCCACATAGATATTGGCCCCATGGTGGTTTCAGATCACACAGTGGTCTTAATGTGCTGGAAGATTTCAGATGGAATATCACCATGGAGACTCCCTCTGGAGGTAGTGAGGGGTGTCCAATTTGCGCTGTATGTGTATGCAAAGAGGGCTGAATATGTTTTGCAGAATCAGCAACATATGGGAAATCCAACTTTGTTCTAGCGGGCGGGCAAGGCAGTACTGAGAGGGAAAATTATTGGCTACACTAATGCTAAACGCAAGTGTTTGAACAGCAGGTTACTGCAGCTGGAATAGGAGTTAGGGGAGGCCAGACGTCAGTTCACCTGTCACCCGAGTGCTGCATCCAATCATCAGGTATCCAAGATTCAAATGGAGCAGAACTTGCTTATACATCAACAAAACAAAACAAAAACAAAAAAGAAAAATCATATTTTACCAGTACTGCCTTTACCGGTTTGGGAATCGTGCGGGTAAACTCATGTCTTCTTTAATCTGGGCTGGAGGTGGCCCCCACCATGTGGGAGCACTCCGGGACACGAGTGGCCAGTTGCAATCGACAATGGCGGGGGTGAAAAAAGTGTTTTGTGAATTTTATCAACAGCTGTACCAGGCTGATGCCGACGTTGGAGATGCAGGGATGACCGAAAATTATGGAGGCTCAGGTGACTATTCTGAATAGCCCTATAACTTCCCAAGAAGTACAGTATGGTATTAAAGGGCTGCGGGGTGGTCAGGCCCTGGGGCCAGAGGGCTTCAGGAGTGAATTCTACAAAATGATGAATAATCAATTGGTTATTCCCTTGGCAGAATACTACGCAGATCTGATCCATTGAGGCCGCTTCCCATTTGAGTCTAATAAGGCGCTGATCAGAGTCTTCCTCAAGCCAGGGAAAGATCCGCTGATGCCAGGCTCCTACAGGCCAATCTCGCTGTTAAACGTGGACATCAAGCTTATGACAAAAATAATGGTGGAAAGACTAGCAGTATATTTACCGGAGCTGATACACGCGAGTCAGTTTGGCTTTGTCAAAGGTCAATGTGTAGTGGTAAGCTTTCACAGAATTTTGACCTTAATGTGTGTGAGCTTGGGGGGGGGGGGGGTGGAGCACGCTCCTCTATGCTGATTAGTTTCAAAAAAGCATTCAATCAGGTAAACTGGAATTTTATGTACCAAGTTCTTGAAACTATGGGCTTTCAAGGTTTCCGGTTGCTGTACTTGGACCCGCGGGGGGAGATTCTGGTCAATGGTAACCTAATGGCAGACTCCCCTCTATGTAGGGGTACTAGACAGGGTTGCCCCCCTATTGCCCCTGCTGTTTGTTCTGATCTTAGAACCCCTCTTATGTCAAATTTGCTCAGCGGTAGACCTCAAGGAGATCTGAGTGGGAGCAAAGGAGTTTTGAACAGCGGCTTTCTCAGATCAGATGACATTTTGGTCCATCTCGAGGATCTTATGTGGGGGCTTCCCATTCTACTGCACCTCTTTGAGGAATATGGTAGATTAGCTGGACTTAAACTGAATCTTGATAAAGTCAGAGGCTCTCCCCCTGGATCCAACTGTCCTGTGCCATTGGCAGGGTGGTTTCTCGCTTAAGTGAGCAGAAAGGAAATTTAAATATTTGGGAATTCAACTTCTGGCTAGTCTCTTGGATCTCTATCGTGTAAATGTGTCTGGGCTCCTAGCGGACTTAGAGGGGTGAGTTCAGCAATGGCGAGATTTACCGCTGTTGTTAGGGGGCAGGATTGCACTCTTTAAGATGGTTCTCTTTCCAAAGTGGTTATATATGCTGCAGACCTTGCCTCTGGTTCTTAGACAAAGGGATATCTGTCTACTTGAGAAACGCTTCAATACCCTTCTCTGGAAGGGACGTTTGCCCCCCAAGTGCTGCTTTCAGTTCTACAACGCTCCTGGGATCAAGGAGGAATAGGCTTTCTGGATGTGGGTAGATACAGTATGGCTTGCTTGTTGCACCATGTTCACGATTGGCTTTGAGATTTATCTGATTATATACCTCTATCTTAGGAGCGAGCATTAGCAGTCCCCCTGCACCTACAATATGTCTTGCATGCAGGGTCCCTCTGGGAGATGCAGCCAATGTACAAGGACGTCCTATTCAACCCAGTTCACCGGGTGTAGCGATGCTTATGTGGCTTGCTGGGTTGGAGTGCCTCTTCATCTCCCTTCCAGCCGATACAGTGTGACAGCGGATTCCCACTGGGGCTAGATGGAGTGAGCTTTGTACAGTGGGAGCGTATAGGGATTACCAACTTGGAATGAGTTGTTTTGGAGTTCGGGGTATCCCTAACTTTCACATCTTTACAGGAGCAATATGGGTTGGGTGGATCCAACATGTTCCCATATCTGCAAGTTAGAAGCTATATATGTAGTTCATCTCAGGAGTCAATGGCTGGGGGGATATTAGCTCCCGATTAGAGGAATGCCTTCATTGGATATAGCAAAAGATGACTGATGCTGAACTTACCATTTCTATAAGCCCCTCCCCTTTCATCTAGCTTAGCCATCACAGTGACAATCCTTAGTCAAAGAGCAGCAAGAGGGAAGGTGGGCCTGGGTTCAACTTACCAACCCTCCTTAAGGACCCCATGAGGTCCTCTTGCTTCTTTCAGGTCCACTAGTTGCTGGAACCCATGGGTAACACTGTTGAACACAGGGCAGCTACCGGCTTAAGGAGAAAGGGGCAGATCCAAGCTCTGAGCAACACTGGGTCTATACAGGTCTCAGCCACCATGGTGGGCCTGTCTGCACTGCTCCACCAAATACAAAACATATTTGTTTGTCTCCAGCAGATTACTAACAAATATTGATTTTTCTTGGTGCTACACCAGTGGATATACCAATTGATGACATCAGTGAAAGTTGCTCAAGTCTGCCTCCACTTGCTGACAAGGGGGCATAACCCATACATCTGGATTGATCTAGCAGGATGATAAGGAACAGCTGTTTTGCTCCCCATTCCCCCCTTGCCCATCCCTTCCCCCAGCTCCACTTCCTTTTTGTCTACAAATTAATCCCTGTTGAAAATAATAAAATGGTGCAGGCACTATAGTCTTATTACAGCAGATTTCCTATAAATACCTCAAAAATTTATGAAAGCATCAAAGTAAAAAGAAGTATAGCTACTGGCAAATTACTACAGTACAAGTTACACCTAAATCTCATCTTCCTCTGAAGTACAGTAAGAGCTATGTTGAAGTTCCTTCTTAGCAACAAAATATTATTGCATATTTTTAAAATCAGAGCCTTTGTTGTGTGTGCACAGGTTTATTATATTACAAATTAACATAATATACATTATACCTTCTGTATTGCCACCGATTCTCACAGCAGAGAGGGGCAATTACAATACTAAGGATAAGTCAGAATAGGATGTGCCACATAGATAGACCTGAGTGAATTTCCTGGATCAGATCTTTTGCTCCCCATGCTGAATGTGGGGACCTGCCAGGGAAGAGGGAGCCCTAGTACCTGCACCAAGGTGATATCTGGTGGCTGGATTTAGGACCCTTGATTTCAGGGTGGTAGTGGGCTGTCACTTCAATGACTGGACTAAAGTTTGGAGAGAGTGGGTTGTGATTAATAAACAGGGGGGGGGGGGAATTCCTAGGCTTATGGTATCAGATCTCCATCCTGGGGCTGACTGAGCTGGAAGCCCAAACAAACAGAAGGCATCTGGCAGATACAAAAACAAAAAACATTAAAGTGCTCCAATCCAAGTTGATGCCTTACTAAATATAATAGTGTGTAGTAATACATATGTAAACCAAGACAATTCTTCAGATTGTTAACATTTTTTTTACCACTTTAGTGGTTAAAATTAAATCACTCATTTCAGTTAGAGTTGCTATTTTCTTATTGAGGATTTTGGGATTCTTTGCCGTTTTTGATGCACTTCATTGTGCCAACATAAACCATAATTCAGAGATGAAGACGTTCATGAGCTTGTAAACCACAGATCCCAGCATCAGACATGCCCAGATCCTGACTTGCATATCTTGATGTCAAAGATGACATTATGGCTACCCACAGCCATCACATTTTATTTATGAGCAGAGAGGTGCAGGCACAGATACAACAATATAAACATAACATAGTAGATAACAGATGACCCAGCTGGTCCACCCAGTCTGCCCAGTTGTTCCAATCTACACTGCTCCAGAGAAGGATATATTCTGGTTAGCAGCTGTATAAAAGTGTTTAGTGCAACCAATATGGCAGAATTTTAAATATATGTTGCAGTTGCAAAGCAGAAGACTATAAAAATGTCCCCAGGACCATATTAAAAAAAACAAACACTTTCTAGAAATAAGTGTTCCAAGATGTCGATGTGATCCTTTAAAAAAATTGAAGCTCTAGTTGCAGTCCACAATTTGGGCAACACTAGCACAAATAGTGCAGCTGGAAGACTGAGACAGCTCATCAGAATTTCATCTTGAAAACATGGTAATACAGAGACATGCTGCAGCTTAGACAGCCTTCGATAAAATTGCAAAAAAGTAGCTTGCACTTCCAAAAAGGTAAAATTTTAAAAAGGGCTAAATAATATGCTCCTTAGTGGGACCGTTTGACATGTTAATCTAAGAGGCTGCTTCTTTGTGTTGTAATGTGCTATACCCTTGAGTTTATTTCACTATTTAAAAAAACTGAGTTGGTCATTCCCATGAGCTGAGGCCTGAGGGGCTCAGCTATACATTGATCATAGAGTTTCTAAGTCCCTTCTTTTGTGCACCATTTGCTTATTAGTGCTGCTGTCAGCTATATCAAAAGAAACCTAAAGAGGAAATCAAATGAAGCCCCACACATCCTATGTCCTTATAGTACAATAATGCAAGCAGAATCTCGGCACAGGAATCTCGCCCATGGGGATTTTTACCTGCTTTGTATCTGGGAAAAACCCTTGACTAAGATAAGGCCCCAGTTATTTGAGATTTAGTATACTGAAGCCACGTGACTGTTCCGAATGGAGTACGGAGTCCATACTGCAATCTGAATAATTGCAATGCACAAGGGAACTAGGCAAACCAAACCGAACATGGCATCATGAAGACCTAAAAACAAACTGGGGCAAAAAGTCAAACTATGAGTACAGCAATCTTACAAAACACATTTTAATTCAATAATTACGAGATCAGAAACTACTGTTTGTTCCCAGGTTTTCTCCTTCTTACCTACAGATTGGTTGAGAAAAAATACAATTTTCATTTATTTACGTAAAAAAGGTTTTTTATACTGCCTTCCCAATCAAAGGGGCATTGAAAGTGATTTACAAAAGTGGTAACACCTGCTACAAAGCAAGGACTCGTCAAAGCACATCCTTTGAGGCTGAACCTCCAGTGCCCTCTTCTGTTCTGCATGCATATCCTTCCTCGTTATGGCACACCAAGCATGTCAGTTCCAACAGACAGAAGATTTAACCCTGCATTCCCTGGATAACCCTCGCTATCCTGTTTAACATGATAATTTAGGCACAATGACCCATTCTGAGAGCTTAGATCATCAGGGTTCTATCAACCTGTCTCGATTTGCATTCAATTAGATAAAGCAGCACGTTAAAGTAATTGGATAAACTGTAATAGCTGCACTAAGATTGTACATTTCCTTTCTTACCTGTCCCGATTCTGACCGTTCCCAGCAGCACCTGCCTTCTCCTCAAGTTTCTAGTTTGCAAATCTTCTGTAACCAAGCATCCTGCCTTAGAAATTCTCTGGCCACAGAGATTGACAGGAACAAAGCTGCTAGCATGAAAGGTCAGAAGCATGACAGAAAAGTACCGGCCCGGCCTGGCCCGCCTCCCCCCGCCCAAGTTAGTGCAAATATTAATGGTAAATGTTGACAGTGTGGGGTGTTGCTTCATACCCACTGCAGAAACAGTTTGAATTCATCACTGAAAATGTAATATAAGAAATGCCCTCATTTCAGTGTGCACGGTTTCCTTCTTAATTTACAGCACAGTTCCTGAAATATTACATCAAAACTGAGTGGAGTATATGAAAGCAGTCTAACTGAATGCCTACCTTGTATATTCTATGTACTTGCTAGAGAATGACACTATAAAATGCTAGTATTTGCATGCTAAATTATCATGGAAAACGTCTTCAATAAAGACATTCCCCTGATGAAGAAGCATGCGGATCTAATTTCTATAGTTCTGTTTCAGCAGTGATAGTGTGGAGGCAAATGAACCCACGTTCTGATATGATAATTGCAGTTACACAGGATTGCCAGAGGAGGGTATTTATCTGCCATCCATAGCACTGGATAAAAAATGGCTTTACCATTCATCCCCTCATTATATTCTACTTATCAGCAAATATCACTGCAGTCTGACTGCTAAAACATTAGTCTTTTCAGTGCATTTTTCCTAGAAAAAAAAGGTGGCATTACTCATAAGCAGGGCTCTTTCATTAATTCCTAAGGACCACGGGTCAATTTTAGAAGGCAATGAAAAAGATGCTGGTACTTGGTACCACAGAGTACCCCCTGAAAAAAAGAGCCTTGAGTCTTTTTCAAATGCAAATTAAAATCCCAATGTGTGTTCTAAACACATTAGCTTGCCTTTTACAAATCTGTGGTACCGGCTTGTACCATTAAATCTATAGGATCCTGTTAATTCTCATCTCTAATGCAAGTTTCTCCATGGTCTGAAATTTTTATTGGGATCACACTATTATATACTAAAAAAAAATTATTAGGAATTTTTGAAAGTTTCTCATTTCTAGAAAGAGGATTGTTGTCATTTACTGGTGGTACATTTGATCTCCCTTTCTGGATTGTTTAATCGCATTGATGGGCAGGAGATGCGTGCCTTTCTAGTCCTCTGATACCCTTTGATTAGGCCAACATAAGAGTCATCCAAAGATGAAGAACCCGGGGTCTTATCTTTTCTCTATCTGATAGTCACTTCGGTCTCAAGAAGGAGAGACCATTGAGAGAGGACATTCATAAAGAATCATGAATGGGGTAGAATGATTAAATAGAGATCAGTTGTTTAACTTTTCAGGCAACACAAAAACAAGAGAACGCTCCATTAATCTAATGGCCAGCAGACTTAAAATGAGCCATAGAAAGCTTTTTTTCATGCAGCACATAATTAAGCTATGGAATCCGTTACTAGAGGAAGTGGTCAAGGTGATCAATACTGCAGTGCTCAAAAGAGATTTGGATAAGCTCCTGGAGGAAAGGTTGATAAAAAAATTATTAGCCAGGTAGATTTGGGAGAGCCATAGCTCATCCCTGGAAATGAGCTATGAGAAATACATTTAGTTTTTGGGATCTGCTGGATACTTGTGACCCAAGCGGGCCACTATTGGAGACAGACGATGGGTTTGATGGACTTGAGTCTGACATAAACGCCATGGTAACGCGCACTACCGCATTCATGCGCATTAATGCCACTAACATGTGCTATTCGTAACTAGATCCCATTACATAAAAGGGACCTGCTTTATTGTTTTATGCAGAGGTTAAGTCTAAATTATATGTAAAAGGGTATTTTAAATGATTGTTGTAATATGTACTGTTTCAGTTATCTGACTGAAAGTTGCAGAATATAAAACAAAAAAAATAAATTAAAATTAACGGTATTAGCACATGCTAACACAGTAATGCATGTTAGTAACTAGCTGCATATCAAAAGGAGAAGGGACATATGAAATGTTGTAAAGTTCCTATAGTACAAAATTTCCAGCGATTTTTATGTTGATCTGTTAGAAGGTTAAAAACAACCTGCAAGTTCTCTTCAGAAGTGTACTTCTCAGTGCCTGCATACTGACTTTCTGGCATCTTTCTTTAAATGAGTACTTTACTTTTAATCTCACCTTGGATCAGGCTGGACATTGCTGCTGTTCAGGTTTTCATATCCAAATGTATTTAATATTGCAACAACAAGCATTGGGGCCAAAGACTGAGCAGGCTTAGTAAACAAAGCATTGGTACCAAAAACCATGGAGGAAAGTGGGGACCTAGAAGATTCAAAATAATGGCATCATTGTGAGGTCACAAAGCAGGCATACATTTTGTGCTGTTGTGCCATGTATGAACAAGGGAAATGACATCACAGATCTAACAGTATGAATTACAAGCAAGCTGATGGCCCAGCATGTTCATATATACTAACTTTCAAACTGGGAGCCTAACAGAACAGGGATCAATGTACTCCATTTTTAGAGGAGAGCTCAGGGGGCAGCCCCCAAACATAAAATAAAAACAGTATCACTTTGATATATGTAACTAGACCTGCAACAACATAAAACCTATTGATTATGGGAAACTGCTATTAAGTACAGTCACCTGTTTCAGTGTCAGACTTCCATTACAAAGCAATACTAGACAAGGATGAGACAATTTTCAAGTTAATGGTCAGCAGATTTACTTAAACACTGGCTGTAGCGTTTAAACAACTATGCATATTTAATGTCTATACAGATATAGTCAGCAGCGTTGAATATATACAGAGTGGCTCAAAAAAAGTGAGAACATCTCGTAGCATATAAGTTATTTAAAAATTCAAAAAGACAGATGTAAACGATTGACAAATTAAAAAAAAAAGATGGCGACCGGAAATTGTCAAAATAAAAACGTTATATAGCTAAAAAAGGTAAATAAGTAAACTATTTAAGCTTTTCATTTACGAGATGTTCTCACTTTTTTTGGGCCACCCTGTATATTCTTATTAGCTTTGTTAAAAATAAAAATAGATAACAATTGATTTAATATATTCCTATAACTTAGGAACTGTATTAAAGAGCACATAGATCGCTGCTGCATCATGGAAGCTGCTTTAATGTAGTGTGCTAATGTCAGTTCTGCATAAGGCTTTGCATGCAGCAGTCCTCCAATAAATGCATAAGTTATCCATGTGCGGCTGAGTATCGCCACTCTTGGATAGTGGTTGGCAGTCAGTGACAAATATATACATATCGATCACACGCACTTTGAGGCAACACCAGTACATTTGTCTTCATAGTGGACTACGCTAAATTCTCGCTTAGGTATTTAATCCCATTTGACAGTGCTAGTTTCCCTCTTTGAGCTAAAAGTCAAGCATGGGTTGTGAGCTTTGAGCTGTGGACAGCTTCTTCTTGGTTTTTTTGGCTGAGATACAAACCTTATGAACAGTTAATGCCCTGCTACCCAGCTGTATTGGGGAAAGAATTACATTAGGCCTGGAGGACGTGACACACGACTGGTGGAAATGGCCACGAGGCTCTGCAGGTTAAAATAGCTGGAATCGGACTTCTGGTGATGTCATCGTCCAAATGGCAGTGCGCTGATTGAGCTCCGCCAAAAAAAACCCATCTAATGTAAAAAAGGCAACCCTAAAGGGGCGAAACCGCAAAAAAAAAAAAAGTTATGGGGAGTGAATGAGGAAGACCCCAATAGCAAAGGAAGGTCGAGTAGAGCGAGGTCCACACGGAAAGCAGCCGAAGCGGCAGAGAGCAGAGGTGTGAAGAAGAAAGCCGGGCCGGTTCAATCTGGTGCAGGAGGCAGCTTTAATTGAAGTGAGTGTTGACGGAGGGCTGGCAAGACCAAGTGCCTGAGTGTGGCGGAGTAGCGCGGCTGCAGCGGAGGAGCCCCAGGCGAGAGGTAAAAGCGGGAGAGCCGAAGGACCAGCGACGCGCTGTGAAGGCCGGAGAGAGCGCGAGGAGAGGAGAAGCGGAGCCGGCCAGAGGGGGCAGCGTCGCAGTCTGGCAAACGAAACTTGAAACAGCACCCGCAAGCACAGAGGCTGCAAAGGTGACGCTGGTGCTGGGAGAATCGCTGGAGAGAGGGTCCCCAGCAGAAAGACCACTTAGGCCCCTATAAGAGTGAAACGAAGCAGGAGAGGCTCCTCCCCCCCCCATTGGCGCAGGCATAAAGCACAAGCTTTGAGGAGACGGAGAATTGCGGATGGCAGCTAGGACGTCACCTGGGATCTCAAGTCCTTCTCTTTCAAGGGGGTAGTGGGGGCTAAGAGCCACGTGGCCAAAATGGCGACCAGCAGCAGTGAGCTGAATGGCAGAGAGGAGGTTAACTTGGTAAAAGAAAGTCCAAGCGAAGTACAAGCGCTGAGAGCAGACCCGAAGGAGTGGTTTGACTCAAATAAGCAGGAGCTGGGAACATTTAAGAAGGAAGTGCATGGTTGGCTCCAAGAGATAGGAATGGACATGGCAGCGATGGGGACCCGCCTTGAAGAAATGGAAAATAGAATCGAGGAACAGGAGGGCAGGTGGGCTCCTTATGAGCAACGTGTGGACTCTTAAGTGAGATGCAAGATGAGCTGTGGCAGAAAACTGAGGACCTAGAAAACAGGTCAAGAAGATCTAACATTTGGATAAGAGGTCTGCTGGAGAGCGATGGCACAGTGAATTATGTGTCCTTGGCAGAGGAGTTTTGTGGAGCGGCCCTCAAAGCTGCGGATATAAAGGTAGAAGGAGTGTCTCTCAAAGTAGATAGAGCCCACAGAGCGCTGGGGCTGAGAAGGGAGAACAAGGCAAGAGACGTGGTGGTCTGCTTACACGAATTCAGGTCTAAAGAACTGGTAATGAAGGCATCAAGGAAATTGGGAAAGATTAAGTGACAGGGATCTGAAGTGGAAGTGTTTGCTGACATATCAAGTCTTACTATTAAAAAACATAGAGAATATCAAGTGGTGACCAGGAAGCTGAGAGAAAAAAACGTGCGGTACAGGTGGCTGTTTCCAGTGGGCTTGCAATTCACTATAAATGCGAAGACGCTGACAGTCCACTCGGTGGAAGTGGTGTTAAGAGGTATGAAACAGGCGGGATGGACTGATATCCCTGGAAAGCAGTTGGACAGTCAGGACCAACAAGATAAAGGTGGACTGGGAAAGGATACACAACAGTGGAGCCGTGTATCTGGAGGTGAAAAACGTCTGAGGCACCAGATTGATGAAATGAATAACTGGCCTATTTTGAATCTGTGTTGTGATACTATTGTGTTGGGGAAAGGGATGGATATGGGGGTTAACTGTGAAATGCCAGTTTAAAGTGGTAACAGTTTGTTTTTGTCTGTTGAGAGTGATGTGGGAATTTAAGTGGGGGAAGAGATTGGGGGGTTGGGCTGGTGGGTGAATGGAGTGTGGGAAGGATGGTAAGTGGTTAGTTATTGGGGGGTTCTGAGGGGTCAGTTAAGGTGGAAGGTAAATGGATGGGGGGTTGGGCGATGTCACCTGAAGTGGATCCAGAGCTGAAGCCCCTGGGGGAAGGGAAGGATGGGAGGGGGGTAGGATGTGGAGAGTTGGGGTTAGGGATAAAGGGAGGGTGGGGGGCTGGGTGGGTGGGGAGAGAGGGGGGGCGTAGTGGGATACGGAGTAGATAAGGGTGGTGGTAAGGATGCTGGAGCAGGAAGGTACAAATGCCAGAGATAAATATTATGACTATGAATGTCCGGGGCCTCAACTCCTTCACAAAAAGGCAGCTCTTGATGAAAGAATGCACTAGATTAAAGGGGGATATAGTTTTCATACAGGAAACACACCTGCTGATTAGAGATGAGAAGCGAGTAGGGCACCCGCAATACCCCCAGCAAATTTTTGCCTCAAACAAGTTGGAAAAAAAGAAGGGTGGGGTGGGGATATTGTTCTCAGCACGGATCTTGGGGCAAGTGGGGGATATAATCCGGGATAAAATGGGGAGATATGTGATTGTAAAATTGCAGTGGGATAAGAAGATATATACGTTGGTAAATGTGTACGCCCCAAACGCCAATCAGGCACAATTCTTCCGGGAACTCCAGAATAAATTAATCGGGACAATGGAGGGTAGTTTGATAGTGGGGGGAGATTTTAATGTGGCCCTCGACCCCCGGTTGGGGAACTCCAGAATAAATTAATCGGGACAATGGAGGGTAGTTTGATAGTGGGGGGAGATTTTAATGTGGCCCTCGACCCCCGGTTGGATACTTCCAGAGGGGAGTCGTCGACACCTAAACACAGACTCACTTGAAGAGGTTGACTAAGGGATTGGATCTGATAGATATTTGGAGGGAGAGGAATGGAGGGCAGCGGGATTACACATTTTCCTCAGCAATGCATGGGGTATACTCCCGAATCAATATGATATTGGTGGACCGTTCCCTGGTAGCAGCAATGGGGAATTGTGAAATTAGGGAGCGAACCTGGTCTGACCACGTGCCAATTACAGGGGTAATTCAACTAGGGAGTCAAAGGCTTCATAGAACGTGGTGGAAATTGAATGAATCCCTATTGGAGGACAAAGAGGTGGTGAGGCAAGTTACAGAAGGGATAGCAGAGTATATATTGTTAAATGACACAGGGGTGTGTTCGCCGGGAACAGTTTGGGATTGTTTGAAAGCGGTGGTACGGGGTAAATTTATTGCAGTGGGATCTCATCGGAATAGGATGAAAAGGTAGCGTCAAGACTATCTGGTTGCTGCAATAAGGGCAGCGGAAACAAAGTTAAAAAGAGACCCAAGGGATGTTAAGTTGGAAGGGGAACTACGAGGATTACGGGAGGAACTAAATGAAATACATATGCAGGATATTAGATATAAGCTCACTATGTTGCAGCAGAAGAATTTTGAATTTAATAAGGCAGAGAAGATGCTAGCACGGAAAGTCTGAAAATTGAAATTGCGGAATACAATAATAAAAATTAGGGATACTAAGGGGCTGGACCTGTGGGCAGAGAAGGATATAGAGGACAGATTCATTCAATTCTATCAAAACTTATACACCCCGGAAAAATCAGTGGTGGAAGAAAAGATACAAGAGTATTTGGGGGGGGGGGAGGATTCGGCTCCCGCATCTCACGACAGAGGAAGGGGAAGAGCTCTCAGAGCCGATTAGAGAGCAGGAGATACTAGCAGTGATATAAGGACTGCAGGGGCACAAAGCCCCGGGGTTAGATGGCTTTCCAAATAAGTTTTACAAAGTATTTTCGGGAGTCCTGGTTGGCCCACTGGCTCGAATGTATAACTCCTTTGGTGAAGTAGGTGAGATGCCGCCATACATGCGCATGGCAGGGATTAGCATCCTACATAAAGAGGGGAAAGATTCGGCAGAATGTGGCTCCTATAGGCCCATCTCCCTGTTAGGGGGGGGGGGGATTTAAAGATTTTTACCAGAATTCTAGCAAACCAGTTGGGGCCCCATCTGGGGAACCTCATTCATCAGAATCAATCGGGGTTTGTTACTGGACGATATACGTCGGATAACATCCGGAGGGCCCTGAATGTAGTGTGGGAGGGGGAGGCAGAAGGGAAAGAGATGGCTCTGCTGGCGGTTGACGCTGAAAAAGCCTTTGATAGGGTTAACTGGGGTTTTCTCTTTAAAGTGCTCGAAAAAGTAGACATCAAGGGAAAGTTTTTGAAGTGGGTCTGGACCATATATCAAAAGCCTACGGCCTGTCTGAAAATAAATGGTTCGGTGTCAAGGGAGTTTGAATTCTTCAGGGGTACCTGACAGGGTTGCCCACTGTCCCCCCTATTATTTATCCTATCAATGGAACCGACGCAATGGATTCGGGATCGGGACGATTTCCCGGGAGTAAGAGTAGGCCAACATGCACATAAGATTTCACCGTTTGCGGATGACGTGCTGTTCTTTGTCTCCAATCCGAAACAGTCGCTGGAGGTGATCCTAGAGGAGTTCAGGGATTACGGGGAGGTATCGGGGTTCCGGATGAATGCCACCAAATCGGAGATATTAAATCTAGCTATCAAAACTGAGGATGAGGTCCAGCTGCGGCAGGACTACCCCTTTAAGTTGGCGGGAAACAGCATTCGGTACTTGGGAGTGCAACTTACCTCTAAGCGGGATATGCTGTTCCGCGAAAATTATGGGGGGGTTAAGAAAAAACTATTCCGAGAGTTAGAAGACTGGGGGAAATATGAGGTATCGTGGTTGGATAGATTTGGTCAAGATGATCTTGGTTCCCAGGTTGTTGTATTTATTCATGAACATGCCGGCGGAAGTCCCGGTAGTCTACCTTAGACAACTCCAGACAAGGATAATGAATTATGTTTGGAAGGGTAAAAGACCGCGAGTAGCAGAAAGTATCTTGTGCATCAATAAGAAAAGGGGGGGGGGGCTAGGGGTCCCTATGTTAGCTCGGTATTATGAGGCTGCACAAGTGCGGGCAATGTTTGAGTGGGAACTGAGGGGGACAGTGGTTTGGGTGAAACTGGAGGGGCAAGGGCGGAACCATGTGAGTGATTTTAAGGAGGTTATCTGGATTAGGAGCGGGGAGACTCGGAGAGGGCAGGGGAACCCCTTTGCCAGACTCACATTGCAGTTATGGCGGAAATGGCAAAGGAAATGGGGCCCAAGGGGGTTCAAAATTTATACCATTGGAGGATAACCCGGAGTTTCAACCGGGAATAACAGACCCAGTTTTTAGGAAGTGGGCTGAGTTAGAGCTGCGGGTGGTGGGGCAATTTAAGGAGAATGGAGAGTGGGTGAAATTTGAGGAGATGCAGGAGGAGTATCAATTACCTGATTAGGATAGGTTTCGATTTATTCAAGCCCTGCATTATTGTAAAAAGGTAGCACGAAGGGGGAACGGCCCAAACAGGGAGGATATTGAAGGGCTTTTTGGAAAGGGAGAGATCAAGGGCCTTATTTCCCAATTATATAAGGCAATGGAGGGGGAGAGGGGGGATAAATGGGCTCATCGGAGGGCATGGAAGGCAGATTTGAATAGAAACTGGGATGGTACCCAATGGGAAGGGGTGTGTAAAGGGTTAGTTAAAGGTGTGGTGTCTAGTCATATTCTGGAAGATAATTATAAGATGCCGTATAGGTGGTACTTGACTCCTCAAAGATTACAAAAATGGCAGGGTGGTAACACAGAGTGTTGGAGGGGATGTGGAGGGGTGGGGGTCTTTTTTTCACATCTGGTGGGAGTGCCCTCGGTTAGGTCCCTTTTGGCTAGGGGTCGCAGAATGGTTAAGAGAGATCTTTGGGGAGGAGGTCGGGCTCGGACCTTGTCTAGCGTTGCTTAATGTGGAGAACGAAGACGGGAAAACGAAGGGACATGGTTGGTGGGGCATAGTGTGCACTGCAACTAGGCAATTGATAGCACGTAATTGGAGGACCCTATCGGTGCCTACTCTAGCGGAGGTTAAGGGAAGAATAGAGCATCTGGGGCTGATGTATTGCTCTACGGCCTTGCATCGGAAGACACTGAAGAGTTTCCAGACGTCCTGGGGGCCGTAGCTCAAATGGAAGGAGCAGGAGAGGAGGGGCAGTGAAGCGGCTGCTTAAGAGATTAAGGGTGGGTGGTGGGCAATGTTCCCTCTAATTTTCTGTAGGCTGTGTGCACATAAAATATCAGCTGTGTGCAGCTTTTGAAGGAAGGTTAAATTTTTGTGCGCCACATAACGACACTCGGAGTTATATAATTTAAAATTTGACTACACGTCAAAATACAGTATGTACACCACATTAATTTTAATCAAATTAAACGAAAATGGACGATTACTAAATGAAGCGGGAAATTTCTAGTAATTACAGTCATAACTTTTAAATTTTAAGACGTCTGTGTTGTTTTCTATCAGAATCAGAGCCGTAATTTTTGTGCACTCTGTTGTAAAGTATGTGCGCTCGCTCGGCGAGGTGTGTGCGCGCGCACACTCGCACAGCTTAGAGGGAACAGTGGTGGTGGGGTGAGGTCTCGGACAGGAAGGACGTGAATGACTTGATGGTGAAGAGGTGGGGAATAAAGGAGTCATGTGGGGGCACTCAGGGAAAGGAGGCCTGGAGCATATGTGAATCCAATTCGAAGTGTATGCATTTTGTGTATAGTAGAGAAGGGCATATATGTCTATGGGATGATGAATGGCATAAGGAAGGCCGATATAACATACGGCTTATGAGAGGGTAGGACTGTAATGGATAATGTTGCATCCTAGGGTAGTGTGTCAGTATGAAAGGGGGGAGGGGGGAAAAGGAATTTATGGGGGAAGGTGACAACATGGCTGTATTTAGTTGATGTGTATTTGTTGTGGTTGACTTTCAATAAAAAGTAAATGGAAAATAATTGCTGGAATCACAGTGCCCCCCCCCCCCATACTTGCTCCATTTTGAGTGAAAAAGAGTGCGAGCTGGTAAGGGAGCAAATGGCGCAGAAAAAAAGCAGCCACGGACCTTAAAACTTTCATGTACAAAAGTGCATCAGGGACTCCCACTGGGAAATTTAAAATGGTGTCTGAGGCCGGCGGAAGTGAAGGCAAGGGATGAGCGATGACCCCACAGAGCAGAATAGAGGAGATATTGAGAAACTGATGGGAGAGCTAAAATAATGGTTCTCCGAGATTTGGCAGGACTTGTCTACCTTTAAAATAGAAGTCTAATCCCAGATACAGGAGCTCCGTGCCGACTTGTCTGAAGCATGGCAGCGAGTCGAGGAAGTGGAAACTTGGCAGGAAGAGCAAGAGGGGATGCTTCAGTCCGTGCAGAAAAAAAAATATCTCCTGAGAGAAGCGCAAGAAGATCTTTTGATTAAGCTTGAAGACTTGTAAAACTAGGTGTGGCGTTCCAACATCCGCCTCCAAGGGGTCCTGGAGACCGAGTGGACTCAGGATTATAAAAAACTCACAGAATCATTTTGCAGAGCAAGTCTCAAGGCTGCTGAAGTCAAAGACAATGATTTCTGTTTTAAGGTGCAGTGGGCGCACCATGCACTGGGACCACAGCGAGATGGTAGGCCAAGAGATATCATGGCCTGTTTACATGAGTATGTTATCAAGGAGACTGTTATAGCAGCAGCACGGAAATTGGGCAAACTGCAATAGGAAGACCATTCAGTGGAGGTACTGTATTTGTGGACTTGTCTGCCATTACCATGAGAAAGAGAAGAGAAAAGACTTTCGGATGGTTACTAAACACGTGAGGAATGAGCGTATTCAATATAAATGGCTGTACCCATCTGGATTACAATTCACTATTTCAGGGGTGATCACCTACACTCGGACAGTGGAAGAGGTGGTGAAAGGTATGCAGAAGGTGGGGTGGATGGACCTGCCTAATCTGATTGGGGGAGCCGGGGATGAACATCAACCAGAGTCAGCAACTGCACCTCGTTGACAACGAGTACATCAAGGAGACCAGAGACTATGCAGACAGAAGACCTGTGGGGCAGTATTGTCGGAAGGAGCAGCATGAATGGAGTGGCAATGTGAATGAAGTTAAATAGACTGGTTATAGCTGGGCTAAAAGGGGGGGGAGGGAGAATCATGTTTATGTATGTTTGGGGAGAAGTTGTCTATCTTCTTGTAGGCACTATAGTCGTAAGGTCGCTTGTTCTGGGTAATTTGGGCCTGTACAGTGCTCATGCCTCTCAGGAGTTGAGAAGCTGCATAGAATGTTTAATAGAGGTTGGGGGGTTGAAAGGGTAAGGGCTAGGTGGATGGGTGGATGGATGAATGGCTACTTTTAGGGTGGTTTCTTTGAATGTGAGAGGCTTAAATTTGTACAGCAAGCATCAACTGTTGTTTAAAAAGCTGGATAGACTGAAGGGGACATTGTTTTTGTCCAAGAAACCCACCTGTTGCCCAAAGAGGAATGGAGGCTATCCGGCCCTAAGTACCCTACAAGGCAGTTTGCCTCCAACTGGATTGAAAAGCAAAAAAAAGTGAGGTTGGCATTTTAATTGCCTTGTGCTTAAAACACAAGCTTTTGGATGTGAAAGGGGATAAAGGGGATCAATATTTTTTTCTTAAATCTTAGATCTATACCCTGGTGTGCCTTTATGCCCCAAATAGCGCCCAGGGCGCTTTCTTTGAGAGTCTGATGGAGCTCCTGATACAGTTTGCAGAGGGATATGTTATTATGGGAAAGGACTTTAATTTATTTATGAATCCCTCCTTAGATACATCGCAGCATGAGGGTTTGGGGGGGGCACCATAATTTATTTATTTATTTAACTTCTCTTATATACCGCGCTATTCATATCAGTGCGGTGTACATTAAACAAACAATATACCGTGCAGTAGCGTGCAGTAAGAAGCTGAAGGCTTTGACAGGTGAATTTGACCTGATGGACATTTGGGAGGAGTAGCCTAGTGGTTGGGGCAAGGTACTTCAGGCCGGAAGGTCGGAGGTTCAAATCCCACTAGAGGACAGCAACCTTGGGCCGGAAGGACTGGGGTTTCTAGTCCCACAGATGCTCCTTGTGGTCTTGGGCAAGCCACTTAACCCTCCATTGCCCATGTTCCCTGTAAGTATTAGTGTATGTGTCTCATATCCCCGCATGTTAAATGTATCCCCCAATTGTGTTGTGACCGCTTTGATTGAAGGATAAGGCGGTATACAAAACTGTCTAAATAAATAAATAAAATAAATAAATTTGAGAGACAGGAAGGGGTGGGAGTGGGATTACTCCTTTTCGGCTGTCCATAGCTCATTTTCCAGGATTGATATGTTTTGGACTGATAAGGCCTTGGTTTCCCAAGTGGTGATCTGCAGAAATGGTGAATGCCCTTAGTCTGACATGTCCCTGTGTGGGTAGGTTTCTGGGGAGGGTGGCAGGTACTTCCTGTTGGAAGTTAAATTAATCCTTACTTGAGGATCCTAAGACTGTTCTCCAAATCCAACAGGTGACAGAGGACTATTTGTCCTTAAATAATGATAGTCAATGCTCGGTGAGGGTGGTGTGGGACTGTTGGAAAGCAGTAGTTCAGGGAAAATTTATCGCCATAGGTACCTGTAAAAGAAAAGTTAAGGAGGCTAAGAGAGAGGACTTGTGTAAACAGATGGGAGCAGCTACAAAGCGAGGATGCCTGGGGAAGGAGGGCATTAAGAAATGATCTTCTGCCTATCAGGAACTTCTTCAACTGGCTGAAATTAGATTTGGTTTGGATAGACTTTGGCAAACTCACTTTGAGTTTTGTAATAAGCCCAGCCTTCTTTTGGCTTATAAGTTGAAGAAACAGCAGATGAGGAATTTCATTACTAACATCTGAGATGGTAGGGGCAAAGAGTTGCAGGATGAAGAAACTATAAGAGCTCAGTTCATAGAGTTTTATAGGGCCTTATATACTCCTGAATTTGAAGCATCCTCTACTGGGATTGCAAAATATTTGGAGGGTGTTCAGCTTCCCTCAATTTCTACGGGGAGGCTGAGCTTTTAGCCTGCCCGATCAGCACTCATGAAACCTTGAGGGTTATTAAAAATTTACCTTCCCATAAGGCCCTAGGAATGGATGGGTTTCTGAATAAGTTCTATAAGATTTTTGCTGGCGTATTGGTGGAACCCCTGATCTGCCTGTTTAATGCATTCGGGGTGGAAGCAGTGATGCCCCCATTGTTGTGGCTGGAGGGGATCCTATATTACCAAAAGAAGGCAAGGATCCGAGGTCTTTGTGGCTGTTATCGCCCAATATCCTTGATGGGGTCTGAATGTAAAATTTTCACAAGGGTCCTTGCTAATAGATTGAATTAACTGGGGTAGAAGGGACAGCATAGTAATCAATCTGGGTTCGAGCAGAGGAGGCAGGCCTCAGATAATATCCAGAAGGTCCTGAATGTCATGTGGAAGGAGAGGGAGAGCATGGAGAGGCTGCTTCTCCTGGCGGATGATGCAGAGAAGACCTTTGACCAGGTGTATTGGCCTTTTTGGTTTCAGATGCTGGAAAAAAAATGGGTATTGACGATACCTTTTATAAAGTGGGTAAAGATCCTATATAATACATATTTAGCTTGCTTACAGATTAATGGTTCCTATACCCAGCCCTTTGAACTATTTCGGGGAACATGGCAGGGGTGTCCTCTTTCCCCTCCACTTTTTGTGTTGGCCATGGAGTCATTGGCCCAGAGAGTTCAGGCAAATATTGGTGTAAGAGGGTTGGCAGTTAGGGGGCAAGAGTACAAGGTGTCCTTGTTTGCAGATGACCTGCTCTTTATGGTCTCCTTTCCATTACAGTCTTTGCAAGAGTTAATGAGGGAGCTAGATATATATTGGGAAGGTCTCAGGGTTTAGGATGAATGCCACTAAATCTGAGATTTTGAATGTCTCCCTCCCGGTAGATTTATGTGAGCAAGTGTGGGGTGCTTTTCCATTTCACTGGGCCAAGGACAGCATTAAGTATTTGGGTATCCATCTTACCCCCACTTTGGATGACTTATTTGAGGCTAATTTTCCTCTCTTACAGAAAATGTTTATGGGGGAGATGGATAGTTGGTGGGGGAGAGGCTGTCCTGGTTTGGACAGATTACTTTGGTCAAAATGATGATACTGCCTCGTCTGTTGTACTTATTTATAATGTTGCTTATTCTGGTTTCTTTTTTGGAAGTGTTTCAAAAACGTATTTTGCTTTTCTTTGGAAGGATAAAAAGCCCCGAAGTAGCTCACTTGATACTACTTAGGAGTAAATTGAGGGGAGAACTGGCAGTGTCTGATTTGCACAGATACTATCTAGCAGCCTGACTTTGGTCAGCACTGAAATGGTGGGTGCATGAGTCCCATGAGGAGGTAAGGATGGAAAGGGAGGATGTGGATGTCCCTTCACTGGGAGAGGTCCTCTAGATGTCAAGGGTTAAGATCTCCAGACAGGCTCTAATCCATTTTCTTCTTTGACCCTTCGACTTTGGGCTAAGTGGAGGGATAGATGGCTGGGGCCAGGGGTCTATTTGCATCAGATTTCTTTATGGGGCAATAGTAAAATTTTTACCGGGCTCTCAGGGACCGATATTTGCAAGATGGGCTAGCCTTGGGCTAAAACGGGTTGGCCAGTTTTTGGAAGCTGGGTTCATGTTGTCCTTTGAGGACCTCTGTGAGATTTACTCTTTGAGGGAGGCAGATTTTTTCCCCTATCTACAAGTGGTCCATTATTTGCACTCTAGGGTTTTAACTAGGTTCAGGGAAGATCCGACACCAATAGAAATGTTTACCAAGGGGGTGGTCAAGGGGGCAGTCTCTAGGCTTTATAATTTGATGGAGGAGGAGATGGGGCAGGTCTTGTTTCAGAAGCAGTGGGAGGCCAATTTGGGGGTAGTTTGGGAGGAGCATTATTGGCTCAAAGTATACGAGGGGCTCTACAGAGGCA
Organism: Ichthyophis bannanicus; assembly: GCA_033557465.1. Taxonomy (NCBI): domain Eukaryota; kingdom Metazoa; phylum Chordata; class Amphibia; order Gymnophiona; family Ichthyophiidae; genus Ichthyophis; species Ichthyophis bannanicus. The sequence goes on along the minus strand of CM066044.1, from coordinate 7,719,673 downwards.
TTTTGGCGTGTAACTTATTGGAGAACTACAAAAGGGGAAAGTAGGTCTTACCTGCTAATTTGCTTTCCTGAATTCACTCCAGTCCAGTCCAATGTTCCCTCTAATTTTCTGTAGGCTGTGTGCGCATAAAATATCAGCTGTGCAGCTTTTGAAGGAAATTTTTGTGCGCCACATAACGACACTTGCAGTTATATACGTTAAAATTTGACTACACGTCAGACTACAGTATGTACACCACATTGATTTTAATCAAATTAAATTAAAATAGACAATTACTAAATGAAGCGAAAATTTTCTAGTAATTACAATCACAACATTTAAATTTTAAGACGTCTGTGTTGTTTTCTATCAGAATCAGAACTGTAATTTTTGTGCGCTCTGTTGTAAAGTATGTGCGCTCGCTCGGCAAGGTGTGTGCGCGCGCACAGCTTAGAGGGAACAGTGGTCCAGTCCCAACAAGCGGTTTGTCACTCCCTTCAAGCAGCTGGAGACTGAGCATGCTCAAGACTTTGGTGATGTCAGCCTAGATATACCTCCTGTACCACCCACCAAAGCCAGTAAACTACTGACCAAGCAGTCTAAATCCTCCAGAAAATGAACTGATGCCAAGTAGAAACCAGCCACCAGGAAGCACATCTCGAAATCCTAAAACAAACCTTCTCCAGAGAATTGCTAAAATTAACTAATCACTCAACTACTTAAAATATTTGACTTTGACTGTCAAATTCTTTTCTCTTTATTTATTTATTTGTATTCTTATTATGTCTGTGCACTGAGAATCAATCCCCGGGCCCTCAAGACTGAAGCCCCGAAGGAAAACCTGAGATCAATACTCCCAGAACCTGGCTGATCCATTGAAAATGAACTCTTTCTGTACTGGACTCACCAAACAGGAAATGGGCGGGTCCCGGACTGTACTGAAGTGAATCCAAGAAAACAAATTAGCAGGTAAGATCTAATTTGCCTTTCCTGATCATCACTCCAGTCCAGTCCAGTCCTGACAAGCGGGATGTATCAAAGCAGTACTACATCCTGGCGGGACCAGCGAGACCGGCAAGCAACATCAACACCCTGAACTCCACATCCCTAGCCACCTGCACATCCAGGCGATAATGTCAAGCAAACATATGCAAAAAGGACCAGGTCGTTGCTCTACAGATGTCACCCGGAGGCACCAGGGAATGCTCTGCCCATGAAGTAGCCTGAGCCAGAGTAGTGTGTGCTCGCAACCCTGGAGGCACCGCACAGCGCTTGAAAATGTAGGCAGACTCAATGGCCTCACGCACCCAGCATGCCACCGATGACTTGGAGGCTGCTTCCCCTTGCCACAGCCCCCTAAAAAGCACAAACAAACAATCAGACTTCCGAAACCCCGCCATCCGGCAAAGTTATTTCTTCAAAACCTGCTGCAAATCCAAGAGCTGTATCTGACGATCCTCCTCAGAGTCTCCCAGCCCCAAGAACACTGGTAGTGTAACCAACTGATTCAGATGAAACGGCGAAACCACGGGCCAAAGAACTACCTTCTCCTTCAAGACAATCAAAAAGGGCTCCCTACAGGACAATGACTGGAGCTCCAACACTCTACTAGCCAAACAGATACCAGGACACTGTCTTGATAAGGTCCTTCAAAGTCGCTGCTTCCAATAGCTCAAAGGAAGGACTGTCAGGACGGATAACACCATATTAAGATCCAAGGCAGAATGAGGGGTCTCACAGGGGGCCGCAGCTGCTTAACCGCCCTCAAGAACCATACTACATCCAGATGCGATGCCAAGGATGACCCCTGAATCCACCCTCGGTACCAGGCCAGGACAGCCACTTGCACTCGCAGGGAACCCAGCGCCAACCCCTTATCAAATCCTGCCTGCAGAAACACCAGAATAGTTGGCAAAGGGGAAGAAGGAGCCTGAAATGTATTCTGTCCACACCAAGCCTCAAAGACTCTCCAGATGCATACGTACGACAAGGAAGTAGAGCGTTTTCTGGCTTGGAAGAGTGTGGCGATCACCTGCGTCGAATACCCTTGCTTCCCTAGCCAAGCCTTCTCAAGAATCAGGCCGTAAGTGAGAATCGATCCACCTGGGGCATGGACATTGGCCCCTGTGCCAATAGCTGCGGGCTCACCGGCAAGCGCCACGGATGATCTACCAGCAGACACATAAGATTTGCATACCACAGCCGTCGAGGTCATTTGGGTGCTATCAAAATCACTAGACCTTGATGCTACTTGATGCGCTGCAGCAGGTGACCTATCATTGCCTACGGTCGAAACACGTAAAGCAGCAGGTCACGCGGCCATTGTTGCACCAGAGTATCCAGTCCCTCGGACATCCGCGCTCTCCTTCGACTAAAGAACCTTGATGCCTTGGCATTCCCGAATGTTGCCATGAGATCCATGACTGGGCATTTCCACCTGTGAACAATCCTTTTGAACACCTGCCAGTCGAGGACCCACTGTCCCGGATCTAGCCAATGATGGCTAAGGAAGTCTGCCTGAACATTGTCTTTGCCAGCCATGTGCGCCGTTGACAATGCCAGGAGATGCTCCTCAGCCCATGCCAGAATTGGAGCCACTTCGGCTCCTAACACAACACTGCCCATGCCTCCATCGGTTCAGGTATGCCACCGTGGAGGCATTGTCCAAGAACATTCTGACCACCTGGACCTCCAGGATCAGACAAAAATGCTGCAGTGCTAGAAACACCGCCCAGGTCTCCAGGCTGATGGACCAAGTGCTCTCGTCAGGCGACCACATGCCCTGTACCTCCTGAGACTGGCAATGCACCCTGTATCACCTGGGACTGGCAATGCGCCCCCAGCCAGACAGGCACACATCCGCTGTTAAGGTTATCCACTCAGGAGATTCCAGTGGCATCCCCACCAGGAGTCTGTTGGAGTCCAGCCACCAACGTAGCTCCCTCCGAATGTCTGTGGGGCACGCCCAAGGCATGAGCTCTATCATCAATGCCATTGAGCCCAACAACTGAAGGTAATGTGACGCTGAGGGGGCCGGCGTCTGCAGGAACCCCTGCACCTGTTGCCTCAGTTTTGCTGCCTGCTCCACCGGCAGCGAGACTCGTCCCTCTGCAGTCTAGAAACAAGCTACCAGATGTACCAGGTCCTGGGACAGGCAAAGGTGATCACCCATCCAAGTCGCTGTAAGCACAATACCACTAGGTGGGTTGCCTGCCAGCTCTCCTCCTTCGACTTTGCCCGAATCAGCCAATCATCCAGATATGGATGCACCAGCATTCTGTCGTGCTGCAATGCTGCCGCCACTATGACCATCACCATGGTGAAGGTTCGTGGAGCCTGGCAAGTCCAAAGGGCAACATCTGAAACTGAAAATGCCCCATGGGCAGGGGAAAGCAAAGGAACTGGTGATGCTTCGCGTGAATAGGAATGTGTAAATATGCCTCAGTCAGAACCAGAGAGGTGAGGAACTCCCCTTTGCGAACCTCCGTGATCACCGACTGCAAGGTTTCCATGTGAAAGCACAACACCTGCAAGGCACAGTTCACATGCTTCAGGTCCAGAATAGGCTGAAAGGAATCCTCCTCCTTGGGAACCACAAAATATATCAAGTAGCGACCTGTGCCGCATTGTTCTCTAAGCACAGGCACCACAGCCTCCAGCTTCAGCCACCATTGCAGTGTGTCCTGGACTATCTGGGCCTTTCCTATGGATCTGCACAGGGACATTACAAAGGCATCTGCCAGTGGTCGGGCCAATTCCAAGGCATATCTGTCACATATCACCTCCAAGACCCACTGGTCAGATGTTATTTGGACCCAGGTGGACAGAAAGCTTTCAAGCTTCCCCACTATGGAGTCCACCACTGCCCGGGTCCCCTCCCCCATCTCATTGCGGCTTTTTGGAGGCTGGAGAGGCGAAAGGGTAGTACCCTCTCCCAACACCTTGACCTCCTCAAAATGAGGAGCCCCTACTGGGATAGCATGCCCTCTGAAAGGGCACTAACCATGCTGCTCTGAAACGCCAAAAATCACGGGGTTGTCCCTGATTGGGTGCCTGAACCTTGATCACCTTTGGCTGGCCTTTGGGATGCTTGGACCTCTTGGAGTCCCTCAGCTCTTTCACAAGCTTCTCCAAGGTTTTCCCAAACAAAAGTTTACCCTGAATAGGGGAGACAAGTCAGCCTAATCTTTGAGGCCAGATCTGCCACTCAATTCCACCGCTATAAGAGGCGGCGAGCTGCCACCACGGAGGTCATAGCCTTAGAACAGGCCCTGATTAAGTCATAAAACACATCCACCAGGAAGGCAGTGCCAGACTCGAGACATGCCCCTTCAGCCCTCGCCGATAGTCCAACCTCCCGGCTCCGGCAAGCCCCGAGATCAGAGCAGACATGCCCAAGAGACACAGGCCCCACAAATAGAGGTCTGGAGGATCAGGGCATTAATATCAAATGCCTGCTTCAGCAGTCTCCAACTTCTTAAATCCTTGAGGGCTGCTGCCCCGTCCACTGGTATCGTCCACCTGTGGAGCCCGGAGACGCTCCTTGTCCTGATCTGGGAGTGGATATAACTGCCTCTAGATCCTCTGAGGCCCGCTTCCGGCTTCTCTCATTCTGACTTCATCATGCGCCAGAAGAGCCTATGGACTGGAAAAACTGTGTGCAGACTGCGTGTGTCCTGCAGTAGAGGATCCTCCAGGACCTCCTCCACCGCTGGCCCTGGAGCAACAATATTCAATGCCGCCAGGGAGTGCAGAATTAGGGCCGGCAGCTCCTCCTTCCTGAAGATGTGGACCACACTGGGGTCGTCTCCCACAGACATCTACGGCTCCTCGACCTCCCCCGAGTAAGCCTCCACCAGAGATGCAGACGTGCCTTCTAAGGGGTCCTCTGAGGTGTCTGACAGAGCCCTCTAGGGTTCTCCCCAGGGCTCCATCTCCAGACATGGGAGTTTAGCCGCCGGCTCCCTCCCCGGTGGAAACGGAGGCCCCCTTGGTTTCTGCAAACCCCCTTTTATTCTGCTGGGATAGGCCCCCCGCATGCCCCCAGGTACCCTGCCTCAGGCAGTATGCTCTATGCAACAAAAGAATAGACTCTGAGGAGAAAGACTCCATTGGAGAGGACTCTTCTGGGGCTAATGGAGCCCCCCCCCCCCCCAACTACAGAGCCCCGAGTTTGCAAAACTGGGCCCTCCTGTCTCCCCAATCTGGCATTCTGCACCATTAGAATGCCAACCTCCACTGTTCCCATGGGCAGGGAAGCTGCTTTGGCGGCTGTCCTCCTGCTTCCTGCTCCATGTGGAAATCCTGCTCAAATTCTGCCTGCACCATGTGCATTTCCTTCTCACATGCCCGACAGATGCCGGCGGGTGAGAGAGACGAACAACATGTCCCACATGGTTACTTTCCTATCGGCATGCATACAGTCCCCCGATGCCGAGAAATCAGGCCTAGTGTCACCACCACATAGCTGCTAACCGCGGCCCTGAATGGAGACCTTCACCACATGTCTGAGCCGTCCCCTTCACACTGGGATTGGAACCCACCTACGAATCACACTGCACTTACAGTTGCACTGACGATAAGCTGTCTGTGAGCAGTGCTGGCTCCACTGTACACACAGGGGAAAGTGACCCAGCGCCCCGGTATATCCCCCCCAAAAGCAGGACCTGACCTCTGCAACGGTCCCGGACCCTCAGGGTGCCTGCCTGCCAGCGACTCCAGATCATTCTCAGCTCTGCCGCATAAACCATCCACTGAAGGGTTCAGCTTAGGACTTACCCTGTTGGCTCTTTTTTTCTTTAAAACTGAATTGCACTAATGCTGGGTTGCTGTTTGGAAGGAAGGATCACAGTTCCCCCAACTAAACACTTACTCACTCAGGAAACATCTCCAGCCTTCCCTGGCCAGAGCTCCCTTCCAGCTGCTGGAGACTGAGGGCCTGATTTTCGAAGCCCTTTACACAGGTAACAGGTAGTGCCCTTTGAAAATCCCGGATATATCCCTAATGTGCCCAGATGCTATCCACATAGCATTAGGGCGTTTGGGGTGTTCCGGGCCAGAGCAGAGGTGGCCCATGGCACTACCCATGCAGCACAGATTTGATGCTACACGGTTAGTGATTTGCGCCTTAAAGATAGGCATGGGAAAACCTTGCCTATCTTTAAGGCACTGGGGCTAACTGTGTAGCATCGAAAATCGGTGTGGCTTCCTGTCTGTGTGGCGACACCTGGATTTTCGATGCCGGGGCATGGAAAATACGGGTTAAGTGCGAGGTGGATGGGCTATGTACAGATGCAGTGCATAGCACCACCCAGCTCAAATTGGGGCCCAGAGTTACTGGCTTTGGTGGGTGGTGCATGAGGTATGTCTAGGCTGACATCACCAAAGTCTTGAGCATGCTCAGTCTCCAGCTCCTGGAAGGGAGTGACAACCCACTTGTCAGGATTGGACTGGAGTGATGAACAGGAATGTTGTACAGATGGTATGTCACTATGGACAGGCTCCATAGCATTTATAGCTCTGTGTCTGAACAACTCTGGTGGCAGTGTGGGGAGAGGGGCTCCTTTTTTCATGTCTGGTGGAAATGTATGACGATCTACCATTTCTGGGTGGATGTACTTTTAATTACTCAGCTCTATTTTGGGCAATCCGTTGAGTTAGCCTGATGGTGGCCCTTCTGGGGGTGGGACCAACGGGATCATCTATGGAGGAGGCCATGTTTGTTCATCTGGGGTGTTTGGCAGCTAGAGTGACCATAGTTCAGGCATGGAAGCAGGTGGAACCTCTGGTATTGGGGGAAGTGGAAGGGAAGTTGGGGCATATTCTTCTGATGTGTAAGCTTAAGGCCTTTAAACATTCAAAGTTGGATCACTTGGTACAAATATGATGTAAGTACTCTGAGTTATACAAGTATGAGGTCTGGCCTAGCCACGCTCCAGACGGGTGGTATATCTCTGTTTGTTGTGTGGTGTTTTGGGTAGCTTGTATTGGGAGGGGAGGGTTACATAAAAAAATAAAGGCTGTACTGCAGATTTCTCTGTACTCCAGATGACTCTGTAATAGTAATGCATTTTTGTATTGCTGTGGTATTAATAAACATTTTCAATTAAAAAAAAAAGAATTACATTAGGCCTGTGGCCAGACCAAATGCACTGCACTTTCTGTTAAAATATCACTTGCAAACATAGAAACATGAGAGCAGATAAAGGACTCTAGCTCTGCTCAGTTTCATTCCCAGTGTACATCACAGACCCCTGTTCATCTTTGGCTCTCTTCACTTGGTTGCATCTAGGGACCTTCTGTGCATATCCCTGGCTTTCTTGGACTTGGCTACTGTTTTGGTCTCCACCTCTGTCCCATGCATTTTCCTGCTTGGGTCCTTATACCATGACCTTTTTGTTCTAGAGTTTGTTTCTTCTGCATAATCAAAATTGTTGGAATATATAAATGTCTCTATCATATACTTTCCTCTCTCCTCTCCTCTCCAGTACGCAACGTTTGGTGTAGACCCTGCACCCTATCTTCTCTGAATCACCTCTACTCTGCCTACCTCTATCTGGAGGTACGACCTCCAAAATAAAATATTCTTGGTGAGGTTATCAAGATATACTTTTCTTACAAAGAGATTTTTCTCCATATTACAGCTCCGTATTATGTTAAACAATGATTCTTCTTACAATAATTTGGCTTTTATGAAACACTGATTTTATTCTCTGTTTTCTCGAGGCCCTTGATTAACTGAACTCTTAATAGTATTAAGTCCAAAAAGAATGCCACAACATACCTGCGATGGTATTTTTCAAAATCTGCATCAATGATATCAGCCAAAGGCAAATTAAATAAACTGAATGAGGCATGAACAATCACCCTAAAATGAGGGGGAAAAGAAACAAAACATAATGAGATGATTAGTGGCAGAGTACAATTCTAATTAAAACATAATTAGGGGGAAACATACTGTCTGCATAGCAAAAAATCAGACATATCAGCTCGTTTTGCCTGCATAGCATACGGTACTAACCTCCAGGGCCGCAGCACTAATCTGTCCACCCGAATGCAGGTGACAGATACAAATAACGGACAGACAGACAGGGAAGACTATAGGTACATTTCCCTCCTCTTGAAATACATTTACACAAAAAAAACTTGACTGTCGCTTAATGCAAAAATAAAGGCATTTTTCTGATCTCTGACAGGATAATCATCATATTCACGGCCTATTGAAAATTCAATTTTCAGAGAAAATTTCTTGCATATTTCTTTTCACTTCTAAGGCAGATCTAAAGTATATTATTGACTCTCTTCGGCCCCTAGGCAATGCTACTGTGCCATTCACAGAAATATTCAATTGAAAACCTTTGTGGGGATTTAACAAAAAGGGTTAAAAAACCTGAAAAATGATACGATTTCTTATTGTTCTGAACTCAAGAAGAAAATTCTAAACTACAGCCTCAGAACAAGGAGGCTGTGATATTAAAAAATGCAGAAGTAAAATAGAGAGAAACATAAACAGAGAGCCCAAAATATATTGAAGAAATAATTGTCTGGCTGAGGCATTTAAAAGTACATATGTTCAGTGTCAGTATATGTATATGTATAGTCCACAGCACCGAATATATATATATATATATATATTGTCGCCCCCACCTGGCTGGTCGTATAGCCGGGCACCAGGATGGAGTCGCCTTGCTGCCCTAGAATAAGTCCTCCCAATATGGCTGCCAGGAGGGCTGCTGGGATATGTAGTTTCACTTATCCATATTAGGCAAAAGTAGTTGTGCAGACAAGTGGTCAGGCGAAACAGAGAAATATTTATTTGTTGTGTTCTGGGGTTTCCATCATATTCACAAGTAACAGGCTGAATAAACAATAATGGGATTCTTCTCCAAAGCAAAGGTATAACTTTTACAAAAGTAAGCACAGGATTACTGGTATCAGCAATAGATAGCTTCTTAGGAACTTGCTTTCAAAGCTCAGATTATAAAGCTTCTCATGGGCACATTAGCTTCTTATGGGAGTGTTTACTTCACAGCTCCTTTATAACAGAAACAGCTTTAAAATGTCCACTGAGCTTTCCCTTCAGTTTCAGGCCTTACACAGCAACAGCTTGATTAACAACGTTCAGCTGTTCTCTGTGCTGCGTCCTTCAATCAGGTAAGTTCCTTACTATGGCATTCACTCACTCAAACAGGTTTTAAGCTTAACACACTTCTAATTCATTAGCTTTACAATAAGAACACTGCATCTCATCGGAGCTATCTTTATTTATGCTTATTTATTTCTATACCGCTTTTTCCAAAGATCAAATCTATCTTCATAGTCTTCATAGCAGCTTCCTATATCCATTTCCTCAATGGCATCCTCACAACATTCTTCAGAGGGTACCTGGCTGTAGAGCTGACTAGTTTGTTTCTGGAGCATTTCATTCAATCTCTCTAATAGAACCTTTTTCTGCTCTATTTCTTCAGAGAGCTGGGAGTGCTGACCTGCAGACAAGCTATTGTTTCTACTGCTAGAGCTTAGCTGATTATTATAATTATTCCTTCTATCAGGAACTAATTCTCTTAACTTTCTTTCAGGCAGGAATTCTGGAAGACACACTTGCCTTAGTTCAGGGCCGTTTAGTAGCTCTCCTCTTTCCTTGCCAGAGCCATGCTGCTTTCTCTCTGCAGACACTTCTCTCCGTTGTAGCAAACTTCCTTTCTGCTGAGACTGCCTTGGACCGTTCCAAGCAGATCCCACTGCTTGTCTTTGAGCTTGAGCCCAGCACTTCTCGTGCCTCCTTGGGCCCCTTCTCCTCTAGCTCCAGTTCCTCTGGATTCTCTTCCAGGTCCTCTGGGTTCACTGCCACTCCTTCTTCTCTCTTCTCCTCATCTTCCTCCTTCACTTTCCGGTCCTCCTCTCCCTGACTTTCCAAACACAGGAGTTTTAAACTGCTCCCTCTCAGGGACCACGCCTCTTTCCCAGCACACGCGGGAGCTGCTAGGCTTTACTCCAGCTCTGATGTGCTGAAGTGGGCGGGGCTTAATGGTGACTGTGCTATGAGTCAAAGGTTCTCGGTTGCTGGGGAAACCCTGAATGCTCTCACTCTTAAAGGCACAGAGTTCATTCTCCTGGCATTCCATAGCCTCTGAACTGCCTTCATCATCACAATATATCTATCTATCTATATCTATATATATCTATAGATAGATAGATAGATAGATAGATAGAGATAGAGAGAGAGAGCCACCAGTGGCTGTACATATACCTAGAGGTGGGCTGCTTAATTTAGCCAACCATTTTTCTGGCTTAAATAAAACTGTTTAGCTATACGGGATAGCAGCTGAATATTATCTCTACACTTACAGCTAGACGAACACCCAGACAGCACCACTGAAAATTTATTTTTAAGCACTCTGGCACTCTCTGTACATTGCCAATGAAAATTCACCATCGCTAAACATAAAGTCCCTCGGAACAGGGACCCAAATGTATTTAAATATGGCACAAAGAAAATTAAAAACCAAGGAAATGTTAGATAATAAACTCCCTGGACTGTGCTACAAACATGTTTGAAGTCCATGGCGCATAGTTTTTAAGGAGACTAAAAAACTATGGGGTCTATTCTGTTCCATGAATAGCGTGGATGGACATTCCGTTCGGACGTTCATCCCCACTATTTGTCCCCCTTGCTGTCCCTGACTAAGCCTCCCTGTACGAACAAGGAGTTTGTATGGGGAGGCTTAGACTGAAGCAGGAAGGGGCGGTACAGAGTCAGGATGGGCAATGGGCAATCCGTTGCCCCAGACACACAGGGCCAATTCTGATGTCGGCCCTGTACGTCCAGAGCCGGCAGATTGTACGGGAGACTTATTCTACCTCGGAGGTGGAAAATGTCCCCGTAGATGTCAGGGGATGGCAGGCCCGGCCATCAGTGAAGAGGTGAGAGGGATGCAGAAGATTCCCTGCAGCCCGACCCTGGCCTTGGCAGGCCAGATCAGGGGTCAGGCTTTGGGGAAAGGAAAAAGTCAGCAGCGGCCAGGGATCACGGCTCCTGAATGGAGCTGCGGTGCCATGGCAACCAGAAGCCATAGTGCTGTGGTTCCATTCCGGAGTCTGACTGAGTTAGCCAAGCAGAGGCCTATATGTGCAAGCCGATGGGAATGAGGTCCCGGCCTGTATGTACAGGCCTAGACATGATTCTGATCTCGTGGGAGCTAGACGTGCTCCACGGGATCAGAATCACGTCTACCCCTGTGCGTCCGGTTCAGACCAGACGCACAGAGGCCGGGACACAGAATGAAATGTGCCTCCACGTTTTATCTTTATGGTTTGTGCATTTTTGCACCAACAACTTTTTTTTCATACTAATGCAGAGGATATTCTTTTATTCATTTCTTTAGACAGCAAAACATTTAAAATCAATTAATTCTATTCTTGTTGTGAAGGATTTTCAATTGATTGCTGATTTGGTTTTTGAATTATGGCCTGCTACTGTGGACCATTTTGAAATTGACTTTGCTTGAGACTTGTGCACAAATAAATGATTTGGACCTTCTGAACAGACTCCTGGTATTATTGGTTTGTCTGCGCTCTGCTGCTACACTACAGCCTATGTAAAATGTTTCTAAATCTGAGGCCATGATTATTTTCCATAATTTAAAGATTCAGCTACCAAAAATATTATGCCTTGCTGGTAAATTGATTCCTTTAGTCTCTGAAATTTGATATTTAGGTATCCTGTTGGCTGCTGAATTGTAGATGAGAGCTCACGTACCTGAAGTTATTCATAATGCCTTTTTTAGGCTGCGAATGGTTCTTGACCTTAAGCGTATTAATGAAGAAGTTTTTCGTATGGTGGTACAGCTGTTGATTCTACCATTTTTAGACTATTGTAATGGTCTTTACTTCAGTTGCTCCAATGCACTTATTCATTTTTTGTAACTTATTCAGAATGCTGCGGCTCATGTAATTTTCAGTTTGAGGAAACAATCATATTTCTGATAAGTTGCTTGAGCTTCACTGGCTCCCGGTATAAAAATGAAGGACCCCGAATATTCCCTTCTTCGAGATATTCAGTGGCACTAACACATTTAGTGCCACTAAACATCTGCTGGTGCACCTGGCAAAAACTAGGCAGAGGCTCAATATCACCACTGCCCGGTTATTGTTAAATGGGAAAAGTCAGGTGCAGTAAAGGTTGGCCAAACGTTTGCTGCTGAAGTCAAATCGAGCAGCAGCTCAATATTACTGCTGCCCAGTTAGCTTCACAGTAATCCGGGCAATGTGGATATTCAATGACGGGGCCTGGATTTGGCCCCAGGCATTTAATATCTGGGTCTAATATTCTGCGGCAGCAACTAGCTGCTTTAGCAGCACTAGCTGCCGCTGAATAACAGGCCCGTAGTCTTTTTAAGACTTTCTTTGATTCACCAAGTCTTATATGACTCCTCTGTTCCAGAGCTTTTAATATTGGTGAAGAGATGTGTACCCACTCAAGCTCTTTGATCAAGAAATAGAATGCTAGGAGTCATAAGGAAAGGAATGAAGAATAAATCCAAGGATATTATAATGCCTCTGTATCAATCCATGGTGTGACCGCACCTTGAATACTATGTGCAAGTCTGGTCACCATATCTTAAAAAGGATATAGTTGAATTAGAAAAGGTACAAAGAAGAGCCACCAAAATGGTAAAAGGGATGGAAGGATACCCCTATGAGGAGAGGCTTAAAAACTGGGGCTCTTCAACTTGGAAAAGAGATGATACAGGTCTATAAATTAATGAATGGGGTGGAACAGGTAAAATGAGATTGGTTGTTTACACCATCAAAAAGTAGAAAGACTAGAGGACACTCAATGAAGCTACAATGTAACCCATTTAAGACTAATAAGAAAAAAATATTTTTTACTCAAACTCTTGAATTCGTTACCGGAGAATGCAGCCAAAGCTGTTAGTGTAGCTGGGTTTAAAAAAGGTTTGGACAAGTTCCTGGAGCAAAGGTCCATAAACCATTATTAAAGAGGACCTGGGAAATCCAATACTTACCCCGAGACAAGCATTGAGGAACCCGAGTGTCTTTTTGGGAACTTTCCAGGTACTTGTGACCTGGATTGGCCACTGTTGGAAACAGGATACTGGGCATGATGGACCTTGGTCTGACCCAGTACGGCATTACTTATGTTCTTATGTTAATGTTCTTGTCACATTTTTGTTATTATAATCTAATTTGTGTATTAATCAGTTACCCATCTTGAAGTCTCATTATAGGCAGGCTATATAAATGCAATAAATAAAATTAAACTCCTTGGAGGGTGTACAGGGCTAATGCCATGCCGTGTACCCTCCAATAACTTCACTGTGTTGTCCATCTGAGGCTGCCATGTAAGAGTGCTTTACAACTTTGTAGTCTTAGGGAGCATTTCAACTCTGCAAGACAGGAAACTGCATCACCAGCTTTTATTTGTACACCACTTTATTGAAAAAGCTGGTGGACAAGGCAGTTAACAATATATAAGCAATTATTAGTAATGGGTTCTGGATACCCCGATAGCCACATATTCTAGTAAGGATGAACTAAATGCATAGTGGATGTAAAATTCTTCCAGCCATTCATATCACACAATATAGGTCACCATGCTGCAGGATAATGTATCCCTCTATCTGATAATATATTGACACAGTCCTAGATGTGATGGTGCAGAAATCCAGACTGTACCATTATGAAGCACTACAAATCATTAGTGCACTGTTCATTAAGTGGATTTTCCATTAGGATGAGTAGGTAGCTAATAGGGGCACTTTCTGTCCGGATGACACCGTGGGTCCTTAACGGGGTGCATCCATTGTGAAAGAGGGTGACCCAAAGGAGTTGGAAATGTCTACTGATCATGGTGCATCTCTGGAAGGAACCCCTTCTTTTTGCCTAATGCTATGGTTTCCAAGCGGACCCACATCTCATTCCTTCAGTCCTGGAGGGCACTCCACTCCCATTCAGTGCCTACAGGCATGTCAGAGGTAAGTCCAGCCCTGACCGAAACTGTATCCACAGCTGGGCTATAAGTTACTTACATGTTTGCAGTGAGAAACACAGCCAGGAGATAGTAGTGCTCTGGTCCTAAAAGAAACATCACAGCTGCAGCAGCTCCTTCCAAGTAAAAGGTGGACAAGATGACTCTATAATAGCCGACTTTCTTCAATAGAGAATGACCGATCAGCACGAGAAACTGGAATGCAAAGAAAAAACAGAGAACAAGAAATGGGAACAACCAGAACAAGGAAACACAATTTAGATCTAATAAAGATCCCAAAAAGTGAGTTGGTCCTACTATGCTCAAGAAGGAGTTGGGAACAAAGGATTCCCCCTCTTGCCCCTTTAACTTCTAGGGGGTAATTTTATAACAAAGCACCTACTTTAGGGGGGCGAGTTAGTAAGACAGGCTAATGATAATACACTCTAATTCAGCGTAACGCATGCTATTTTAGTGGGACCTAGTTACTTATGTGTTAACATTAGCGCACCTTAGTAACTAGTCCATTAAGTGAGCAGGAAGGTGCCTATTATGTGCCCGTTTCATAAAGAAATATAGGCATTTCCCCCAAGGTAATTATGAAAGGGAAGGTAGATGCACAAGGTCTGCAGATGGGGCAGATCAACCTCATATAAGCATCTGTATGGTTAAGAAAGGAATATAGAACATAATAATAATTATAAACACAAAATAAATCTGTTGGCTCATCCGCTCTTCCCAGCTGTCCCTGTCCACTAGATCGTCACACCCTATACGATCTCCAGCCAGCTCCCTACCTTGCCCTTACTACTAGGTCTATATGTGCTGTGAACCTTGGAATTCAGCTGCTCTTATGGTTACTGCCTGCTGTGTTGCAAGGAGACCCCAGCCATCCACCGGCCTCTCATGGATGTGGGAGAGTTCTTCTGGCAGCTCTCAGTAGAAGGCACCAAGGATTTCTGACACTTTTGATAGATAATGCACACAGTCATCTTTCCAATCCCCTGAAATGCCTCATTTCTCTGTCCATCTTGCTGCTCCACCAGTTATCCCCACGACATCAGCAATAGAGCTTTATTTTAAGCTCTGCCTCACTGTAGTCCCTAAAAATGTCCTGGCAGACAAAAAACTTAGCCGTTTCTAAATATTCTAGTCATCAATTTAAAAATCTGAAAGGAAAATTAGGTATTCTAACAAAGAGACACTGCAGTTTGCAAGAGCACTAATCTCCTAAGGCAGCAGTCAATAAATCTGGTCCTTGAGATCCCCATATAGACTTCTGCACGTTAGGCTATTAAACAATGAATATTTGTGAAATATTTGCAAAATATTTGCATACTCTAGTCCAAGAAGCAGATTAATTTTAAATTGGGTTAGCTTGGAAGCCAGCTGCGAGTGGAGACTGGATTTAGAAACCTCTGCCAAAAAATTCCCTGCACATGTAGGACTATTGCTGAATTATAATAGCTATTGGAAAGGATAGAGGCAGAAGCCTTACTGCTCCAGAGATCCTTCCAGGAATCTAATAAGGAGCGGGAAAGGGGGACGTGCTCTTGAACTGAAATGCTTCTCTTTTTGGTAAATCTTTATCTACCCTAGCTTTATGGACACATTTCATCACAAAGCCTCTTCAAGGGCCTGATGGTTTATTAAGGCTTTTGTCTGTTTTGGGATTATTTTTTTTAAACAGGGCACCTATGTGAGAAGGCCAAAAAAACACTTACAGGGTGGCCCAAAAAAGTGAGAACATCTCGTAGCATATAAGTTATTTAAAAATTCAAAAAGACAGATGTAAATGATTACCAAATTTAAAAAAAAAAAAGATGGTGACCGGAAATTGTCGAAATAAAGACGTTATATAGTTAAAAAAAGTAAATAAGTAAACTATTTAAGCTTTTAATTTATGAGATGTTCTCACTTTTTTTGGGCCACCCTGTAGTTTATAAGGCAACTTTAAAATGAAGCCCCCTCAAAGCAGTCCCAATAGCACACAAATTTACGTCTATTCTGAAAAGCGTAAATGTGTTCATGTACCAATATGTGGAGGGTAATTTTGTATACTCCCATGCAAGCAATGCATGGTACCACGTACACAGTTTGGACCTATTCTATAACGTAAAGTGCGCACACTTTGCTGTATAAAATAGGGGCATATGGACGCACTGGAACCTGCATGCAGCAGTTATAACTACCCAGGCGCAGGTGTAACGTGCTAAAAATGTACATGCGTCAGCAGAGATCCCATGCACGCCGCTATAGCACTTACGCACAGTGACACGCACTGGCTTATGGCAGTCGCCATTCTGGAAGTACGCACATAAGTGCCCATTCAAGCACATAAATCCTTGAAAACAGGGTCTTGATGCATATTTCTCACGTGTACTGCCCTCGGTGGCCTATATAAAACCACCCTCTATGTGGGCACGCATGTATTGTATAAAATACGTGCTCCAACTAAACTACAGCCCAGGGAGCACATGATTTTAGGATAAAGCGGGCTACAAATCCTTTTAAATAAAATAAATAAATACTTAGATTACGTAAAAGTGAGTGTACTCTTTTCTCGCATGTACATTTTTGGGTGCTTTACTTTTGGAAAAAGCTTTATAAAAAAATTACTCTGCTTATGAGAAACATTGTGGTAAATATGGACCCTTAATCCTTTCAGCACTTTACTCCCAAATATCAGGACTGGGCTCTGTAGGCACTGTACCATCACAGAAATGATGCTAGGGTTCAGGCTTCATAGAGAGCCCATCTAAAACAGAACCAAAATGCCATTTTCCAAACCAAAAACTTTGGAAGCTTCCTTAGCTTACCAAAGTGCCTTCCAAACATCTGACACCAATACTCAGAGGTCAAAGGATAAAAGGATGGACATTCGATTGGATGGTACTGCGCCTCTACTCTCAGTGAACACTGAAACCAATGAACAACAAGAATGTATATGCATTTAAAGGTGTTACTGCCTACCTGAGGACAAATAAAGCTAGCACCATACATGATGCTTCTGACAAAGGAGGGCAAGGCTTCCTTAGGGATGAGATTGTCTGCAAAAATCATCATGAAATTACTGCAGAAGGTCAGATGGAAGACTTGAAAGAAATTCATGGTCACAAAGAGCACAAAGTTTTTCTGAGTCAGGATCTGTTTGGTCAGGGTAAACACAGAGGACCTGGAAGAAGGGGCTTCATTTTCCAAGATATCAATCTCTGCCAGCTTTTCTCTTTGGTCATACTGACTGGTGCTATACACCCCAGTGTAAGACATGCAAGCAGTTGCCAGCACAGCGAGGAGAACTGTAAAAGTCTGAAAGGCGATAAAATTTTCCATATTGTTTGTAAGCAGACCACAAAAAAGGATGCTGGTTGATCCAATTAAGGATGCCATTTGGTTATATCTAATAAGCTGAAGTCTATTTTCGTGTTTCGTGGAAATCTCTGCAAACAGCGCACACTGCGCCAGCAGCACAAATGTAAGCATGCCATCAAAGGCGCATAACGCCACAATAAGATGAAGACCACTCAGCCAATCACCCTCTTGGTACTGTTTCCAAGGAAACCAGGGAAGCAGAAACGCCAATGCATAAAATGGAGCTCCGTAGAGGATGGAATATCGCCGTCTGGCGCAACACTGTACTCGGGAGTTGTCTTGAATGTATCCGAAGAGAGGGTCATTAATGGCATTCCAGACCATGTAAACTACCTGAGAAAAGAACAGAATGTTCCGTTAGACCAAGAAAAACTAGCTTGAATAAGTACAGTGCTATATTTCAATGTGCAAGAGTACGGCCTTCAACTGCAAACAGAATAAAACTGCAAACGTGCTACCCAGGGGGAAAACCACATAGCATCACCAAAGAACCTCAGAGATCCTTTCTTCACCTCCAAGAATGCATGTCGATTTGTAATCTGAACCACGACTCGAGAGTCAAACCTACTCGGTGTTACGACATCAGAGTCACATGGCAACACGGTACAGCTTCCGAAGCACAAAAAACAAAATCAGCTATTAGTATTGGTTCCCACAATGGTAGGAGAGCAAGGGGATCATTTAAGGACTAATTATTTTGGTTACTATTCTTAAGATTCTGTTTTGGTGCAACCCTGTGTTTTTTTTTTTATTGCACCCCTGCCAACTGAAAAATATTCAGTGGACACTCAGATCTTTCAGACAATATGGTCAAATTGCCACAACGTTGCTGACATTTTGTCAAAAAACTGCACTGATCCAATTGGGACCCTTAAAGGCAGTGATTCCCAAACTGCGAGTCATGAGTAACAGGCTGCTCCCCCACAGATCCTACTCTTCTTCCTTTCCTATGACTCTCCATTCCAAACTGCAACAGGTTATAGTGGTCAGCACAGACTCCTAGGCAGCATCCCTACCCCATCCTTCAGCTGGGATCTGTTAGTGCAGACTGACTCACAGACCTCATGCTGACTGCTGCTGCCGATCTGTGGAAATCAGCTGGGAAAGCGGAGAAGCCGCTGCTGTTTTGCTTTGTTTGGCCCTACGGCTTTTCATACTGTAAGATGGAGTCATACTGGATTAAAGACTGGGAAGCGCCATTCAAGAGTTATAAACCAGTCTGGTTTGCAGGCTATGCATAACGCAGATGCACGATATAGATTAGTGTGGTCACTGTATGTAAGTTTCTCTCCCATGAAAATTCCTTAAAGGCATCCTCAAAATCCAACTGTTTTGCAGCCCTCGAGGATCACTGATGGATACCCCTAAACCAAACGCAAAGCATCCCTCGGAAGAAATTTTGGGACCTCTTTTCTAAATTTTCCCATGTCTATTTGTGGGTGTCAGAGCAGTTTACTGAAGTGCTTAATGAGGACAAGAAATTTCTGCTTTAAAACTACTATTATTTAAGCCACTATTAGTGACAACAGTGTTTTCTGAAGGGAAATAAAAAGGTGCGAGGAGGAAAGATAATCACAAAAAAAACTCACCTGTGCTTGATGAAATGCTCCTTCTGAAATTTTGTATTTATTTAGGAAAAGTTTAACATAATAGAAGTTAAACACACTGTTCATCATGCCGGCACCTAGCGTGGTGCTGCAGTATGCCAGGGCATTGTGATGTACTCCATAGAACTTCATTCTCCTCGTCCTAGTGAAAACCAAAGGTTTACAGTATTTACACAAAGCAAACATAGGAATATAAGAAGTCTTATGGTATAAGTGCAACAGAATTCTGCATGTTCCATACGTAGGCACTTCATGAAGCTGCAAGAGCTCACTGTGCAGTAGATTACACAGTAATCGGAGGCGTTTCCTTCCTGAGATTCTCTACTTTCCGAGATGAGCTACTTAAACATTGTACTTGAGTCTTTAAAAGCCAGGTAGTGGAATTTTGGAATCCAAATTATCTAGAAAGTCAAGTCCACCTCGATATTGGTGAATGACAGAATTGGACAAAAGGAAAAAGCAACTTTTTATTTCTAGGTCATCCGTTTCAATTCAGTTCCAAACAATGACTAAAGTCTTTTTCCTGTGAGAGCTGTTGATATTCTCACTGCACATTTCAATGTGCTGATGTCCTTAGCACCAAAACTACCTGGTACTAAACTAGTAGATAGATATAGCAGATGACCAACATTGGCCCATAGCCTATCACCTCTAGAGACCCTGTACAGCAGAAAAGTGTACGGAAGCCTGCACTGCTGCTATCCCATGGAGAAACTCAATGTTTCACTTGCCAGTTCTGTTAATCTGAACTTTTAATTTTTATATATAAAAAGAGAAAAATGACAGTGACCTGGGGGGTCTGCGACAGTGCTTGCACTACCATGTGAGAAGAGCTGGGTTTAGTTCCCAGGCCATGTCTTCTGCTTCCAGGGCTGGCCAGGAATTGGGATATTACAGAGAAAATGGCCAAAGCCCCTGGTAGGGAGTCCCAAGTATCATGCAAAGCCCACACCCAGGGGAGGCTGGACTTAAAAGTCCACATTTGTTGGGTTCAGAAAAGGGGCTGTGATTTATGGCTCCCACCCAAGGAGAGTTGCTTTGATGGCTGGCTGGCTTATGTTGAGAGGGCAAGAGAGAATATGGGGAGGAGGGGGGGTCCAGGTAGTAGCAAATGAATGCTCACTGCACCCTTGCCCAACAGAGGCCAGTTGCTTTTTTGCTGGAAGCTAAAAAGAGCAGAAGGAAACTACCAGGCTAAAATAAAATTAAATGACTGGACGGTTGCACTGAGCTTAGAGTCATTTCCAAATATCCATTACATACAGTTGTAATCTTCACACAGGACTCCGGGCAATACTTCATCCAGTAGTTTAAGTCTCATATATACATAATGGGAAACTCTCCTCCCCCAAAACTCATTTTACCACAACTTTAAGAAATATAGAGTTTCTCACCAAGCTATTTTATCACAATAAGCACAGACATGAGTTGACCTTTTTTTTATTTCATGCCTCGAGTCTCAAATGCTTCTGATGCAGAACATTAAGCCAGCGGTATATCTCTGCTGCTCATCATATTCTTGAAATCATCGTTTCATTGGATTGTTACTATTGCATTATATTCACTGCTGTCTGTATTGGTATTACTATAACGCAACTGCTGTTACGACATAGATTTATATAACACATGCTCCTCTCTGTAATAAAATTATGGCCAACAGTTCAATGGCAATGAGCATCCAGGCAACAGAAATAAGTTTTGAACACAGTAAGGACAAATGTACATTTGGGTATTAGAAGTTTCATGGCATAGGCCATGTCAAGTTAAATTTGATCTATCTACATAGCTGTTACACAAAACCCAACATTTCATCTAATTAGTATCTAGGACAGGGAATGCTCTTATTTTGCAGCTAATGAATTCCAGTAGTCTTTTATTGTTCTGAAGGATTCAACTTTTCATTCTTAGGCTGTTCTGAATGAAGAACAGACTATAAAACAGTGCTATTAAACATTTATGGACTCTGGTAAAATGAATTGGTCCAGCAAGTTCATTTATAGATGTGAGTATGTACAGGAAGTTGACGCTTAGGTAAATAACCAACCAGAACTACTTCCATGTCCATTAATGAAATAGTATCTGCAACAGAAGACTTTAATGTCAATACAATACCCACTCCAAGAGTTAATGCCCTGAGACAAAAGCAAATGCATTAATGAATAGCCAAGGGCAAATGTTCACTAAAGCTAACAGCCAAAAGCCCCATTACCATTAGAAAACAGAATTACACAACTTCACATCCTGACTGATTCAGTTAGCTTCTACTGTCAGCTAGCCCCTAATGAATCTGGCCAATGACTGACTGATTGGTGATGCTGCCGCGTTATATACGAATATAAACCAAGTAGAAGCTTTGGAGTTACTATCTACTTTGTTTAATTTTGCGCCTCCTCGACTTCCTCATATAAGTTTCTAATGGAATTAATTACACTTGTTCTGACACAGAATTATTTCTTGTTTGAAGGAAAATTTTATCAACAAATTTTTGGGATTGCGATGGGGGCAACAGCAGCACCCTCAATCGCAGCTCTTTATATGGCTGATTTTGAGGAGAAATGTCTATATGGATCTTCTTATTTTGAGCATATATTATTTTGGAAACGATTCTTAGATGATATTTTCTTCTTATGGAATGGCACTTTTTTTGAGTTACAAGAATTTCTGGCATGGTTAAATAATTTGAAATCTAATTTAACCTTTACTGCACATATTGAGAAAAAAAGCTATTGAATTTTTAGATGTGATGATATTCAATGAGAACGATCATTTTCGAACTTCCTTACATCGCAAGAATGTACAACGTAATAGTTTGCTAAAATATCAGAGTTTCCACCCGAGCCCATTAAGAAGAGGGCTTCCGTTTGGGCAATTTTTAAGGCTCCGGCGTTTGTGCTCATCTCTTGTAGATTTTAAACATCAAGCGGCGGATTTGAGCAAACGGCTACGAAATAGGGGCTACCCGATTAGAATTATACAGTTGGCATATCGTCGAGCTCTCTATGTGCATCGTGAGTGGTTGCTGAATGATGTGTCAGGAAGTCGGACTAATGATGAATCCTCACAAATGTTTGTCGGTATCCTTCCTTATACGACGCTTAGTACTGAAATAATCAACATATTAAAAAAACATTGGCCAATATTGGTGCTGCATCCTTGTTTCCAAAAACCTCTTATGATTGCCTTTTCTCGAGGTTCTAATTTAAGAGATCTTTTAGTCCATTCAACGACACTGGTTGATAGACCACCTCTCCCATCCCCACAACACAGGGGCCATATCTCCTGTGGATTGTGTATCTATTGTGCTGCAACACTCACGGGATCTACATGGACGCATCCTTCGACTGGACAGTTAATAAGCAGGCGATGGGAGACTGACTGCAATTCATCATTTGTGGTTTCTTGCCTTTGTCCTCTTGTATATGTAGGTAGGACGACAAGCATGATTAAGACTCGCTTGGGTGAACATGCATCGAGGATCCGTCAGAAGATTACATCTGCCCCAATAGTTGAACATTGTTTAATACATAATCATGATTTTAAAGATCTCTGGTGGTCAGTAATTGACTATATACCTCCGGATCCTAGAGGGGGTGATCGGATTGCTAAACTTCAAAGATGTGAGCAGGGTTGGATATTTCGATTGAGAACGGTAACTCCTTTGGGTCTTAATAAGGAAATTGATTGGATCAGTCTCCTATGATGTTATCTGTGAGGTGGTGGGGTTCCCCTGATGTAGTGGGGAGTTCTCCACTGTTTCATTGGTGTTCAGATTTGAATGAAGGCTTTGAATGGCCAATGGGAAGAGTAGTGCCCTTTAAAAAAACAGCTGAATAGCTTGTTTCAGCGTTTTGTGTCGATTACGAAAATATCTGATGGGATTGATACAGGGAGTGAATCCCGAAACGTGCACGTTGTGCCCAAATCTGAAAATCGTGACTTTGGATCAGCGTGCCTGAATTTGAAAATTGTGACTTTGATCAGCTAAGTTTTTGAAAATTTTTTTTAATGATATGATTAAAATGGATGTGCCGTTTGGTGGGTATAGACAGTGATTCTTACCTCCCCCGGCAATATCCGATTAAAAAGAATTTGTAGTAGAAAGTTTTTTAGGGGGTGCGTTTGGTGATTTTGCTTATTTGATATTTATTTATCACTAAATTAAGGGTGGTAGCAGTGATTGGTGATGCTGACATTTTACTTAACAGTTAATGTCCTTTTCTTGAGTCCTGCTAGGCCAGTCCAGACAAGTGGGCTGGGTTCCCCTACCAGCAGATTGGTGGAGACAAAGAACGAATGAAAAGCCCAGGTTTTCAATGACATTACTCCTATTCCTCTTCACCTCAGCCACCAGCGGTCCCTTCAGTATTTGTCACATAGTATATAGGAGAAACATGGCAAGTCTCACACAACCTCAATTGTGGATGACAATGAGTAAATCAATAGTAGAGAACTATGTACAGGAAAGCATAAACAGAAGGCTGTGAGTAGAAGATAAACCTGCTAGGTACTTGTGATCTAGATTAGCCACTATTGGAAACAGGATACTGGGCTTGATGGAACTTGATCTGACCCAGTATAGCATATCTTATGTTCTTATGAACCTGCAGAGCCAAATATAAAAATTATAGCGGACCCAAGGGTACTGCAGCCAAACAGAACAAATACAGTTTCAGGGGTAGGTCCTGGACTGGTCTAGCAGAACTAAAGGAAAGAGCATTAACTGGTAAGTAAAATGTCACTTTCCATAGAGTCCTGCTAGACCAGTTCAGACAAATGAGATGTACCAAAACTACAACTTCATGGGGCAGGAAGAAGACATAGCAGCTCGCAAAGCTCTTGAGCCAAAGGCCATGTCCACCTGCACGTGGACATCCAAGCAGTAATGCTTGACAAAAGTGGAACGTGATGTCCATGTTGTTGCCCAACAAAATGTCTGCAGGGACTACTGAGCCCCCTCACCACCCACAAGAATACTTGTGCTTGGGCAGAATGAACATGCAAACCCTCCGGAACTGGCCAGTTCCACAACAGATATACCAAGGCAATGGCCTCCTTAATCAAGCACCCCAAAGTCAACTTGGTCACTATTTCACCCTTGCGTGGGCCTGCAAACATCACAAAAAGATGATTGGACTTACGAAAGGAATTCGTAACCTCCAGGTACCAGAGGAACGCCTTCTGGACATCCACCAGGTGAAGATCCTTATCCTTCCCCCGACAATGTTCCTTCACGAAGGAGGGCCAGCAGACCACCTGGTTCATGTGAAAGGGAAAAAGCACCTTAGGCAAGAAGGAAGGTACAGGCCGAATAGAAATGGCCTCCTTTGAAAAGGACAGATAAGGATCTCGGCAAGACAGAGCCTGCAGCTTAGAAATCCGCCTTGCAGAACAAATAGCGAACAAGAAGACCATCTTGGGCATCAAATCCTTTAAGGTAGCATACTTCAATGGCTCAAAGGGTGCTACCATCAGGGCCCTGAATACCAGACACAGATCCCAGGAAGGGATCACAGACCGGAGGGGAGAACGCAGACGTCAAACCCCCTGAAGAAAACATGAGACGTCCGGGTGCAAGGCCAGAGACTTGCCTATCATCAGACCCCAGAAACAGGCCAGAGCTGCCATCTGAACTTTCGTGGAGCTAAAAGAAAGGCCCTTCTACAGGCCATCCTGTAAAAGGCCAACAGGAAGGACACCTTGGCCACCTCAGGAACCAACTGCCACGTGCAGCACCAATGCTCAAAGAGGCACCATATCCATATGTATGCTAGCTTGGTAAACCTCAACTGGGCACCAACCTCTGCTGGAGAGTAGCCCTTAAGCACTAGCCATCTCCTTTCAAGAGCCAAACTGTAAGCGAGAAAGAGAACTGGGTCCTCCAAGATGATCAGTCCCTGTTGCAATAGATCCAGAGATGGAGGCAACCAAAGAGGAGGTGCCTGCAGGAGCCACATCAGGTCTTCAAATCACACTCTCCTTGGTCAATCCAGTGCCACCAGAACAATCCTACCTGGGTGGTAATTTATATGCTGAATCACATGCCCCACCAGGGGCCATGGACGAAACACGTACAGCAGTCGCTGACTTGGCCAAGGCTAAATCAGGGCGTCAATGCCCTTGGACTCTATCTTCATGTGTTGAATGAAGAAGCAGCAAACTTTGGCAGTGGAGTGGGTCACCATCAGATCCATTTTGGGGCAGCCCCAGCAGCGTAGAATCAACTGAAACACCTCCTGACTCAACTCTCACTCTCCAGGATCCAGAGAGTGCCAGCTGAAGAAGTCCACTTCCACACTGTCCACCCCAGTAATGTACTAGGCTGGGAATGTTAAGTGGTTCTTCTCTGCCCAGGCAAACAGGAGAGCCATCTCCAGAGCTACCCTGGTGTTCCTCTTGCCACCTTGCCAATTGACATAAGCAACTGCCATAGCGTTGTTTGAAAACACTCCGCCCAGCCCTCAACTAGGGGCTGGAAATCCAGAAGAGTCAACCTGATGGCCCTCATCCTAAGGTGGCTGATGGTCCACACCGCTTCCTTGCGGTTCCAATGGCCCTGGGATGTATGGTCTTGGCAATGGGCTCCCCAGACTGAGAGACTGGCATCTGTGGTCAGCAGGATCCAGGAGAAATCATCCAGTGATACACCCTTCCTCAGATGACAGGGCTGCCGCCACCAGCGCACCATTGAACGGGAGTGGAGCCTGTGCTCGAACTCCTGAGAACTCTGGGACCAATGAGTCAACAAGGACCACTGGAGCAGTCACAAGCAAGCATATGCCCACGGCACCATTTCTACGGTCGCCATCATCAATCTGAGCAGCTGAAGATAATCCCAGACTCTGGGAGCCTGCTGCACAAAGAACAGTGCCAGGCAATAAAACAGTCTTTTGAATTTCTCCTCTGGCAGGAAAACTGCCCACTTGAGTGTCAAAACACGTTCCCAGAAACTTCAGGGACTGGGAAGGCAACAGCTGGTTCTTTCCTCGATTGATCACCCAGCCAAGGCTTTTCAAAAAGGACACAATTTGGGACGCCACCCGAGATGCTTCTGAAAGGGACAGGCTGATGAGCCAGTCATCCAGATGGTGGCTGTGGCGCTTCAGTGCCAAGTGATCTGTGTCCATCCCTAACAGGATAGCCCAAAAGGGAGGGCGGCAAACTGATAGCGAGAGCCAAGCATGGAAAAACACAGATACGTCTGCTGATCCGCCCAGATTAGGATATGAAAATACACCTCAGCCAGATCCAGAGAAGCGAAGAACTCCCCTCGGTTCACTGCTTGAATCACAGAGCGCAAGGTTTCCATCCGGAAGTGCAGGACGTGTAAGTGCTGGTTGACCCCCTTGAAGTCCAGAATGGGCTGGAAGGAACTGTCCTTTTTGGCATTACAAAATAGATGAATATCTATCCTTGCTCCACTCGTCCGGGGCAACGAGCACCACCACCTTTAGACACAGCAACTTGTCCAAAGTGGTCCACACAGCAGTATTTTTGATCACAGACCCCCAAGGGGAAATGATGAAAGCATCCGGAATTGGCTCTTTGCATTCCAGAACGTAGCCAAGCTGAATGGTATCTAGCACTCAGCAATTCTTGGTAACCCAAGCCCATTCCTGAAAGAAAAGGCGAAGCCTGTCTCCAACCAGTGGAACCAGGGAATGAGCCCCCAAACCTTCATTGTCAGCCTGGGAGGGTCCTCCTCTGAAGGGGACAGAGTCCTTGGGCCCATGTGCTCCACAAAAAGGACTGAGAACGAGCCCAGAAGCAGAGGGTGAGAAAAGGTTTCCAAGGTCGGTAATGATGGGGAGCCCTGAGACCCACAGAAATCTGCCCAGCATGCACTTGGTGGATGGATGGAGGCTGATGAGAAAGGGGCACCAGCCCACTTCACAGGCCCCTTAGACCTGTATTCCAGAAGGCGGTAAGATTTTGTCTCCCCCAGGTCCTTCGCCAGCTTCTCCAAATCAGCTCCAAACAGAAGCTTCCCCTTAAAAGTCAGTTGAGCCAACCAGGCTTTGGAGGATATGCCCATTGCCCAATGCTGAAGCCAAATCCAACACTGTGATACTGCTGTAAGGGCACCATCCATAGTCGCCAAATGTTCCAGGTCATACATAGCATCAGAAAGGAAGGCAGTAACCAACTCTAAGAGGGGTAGTATCATCCAGCAGAAGAAGCTGAATCCACTGGTTCAAGGCTCGAGACCTCAGGCTGGTATATACCGCCAGCTGCAGAATAGCCACTGCCATGGTGAACTGGCTCCTCAGTAAATAATTCACTTTATGGGCCAGAAAATCCTTTAAGATCAATCCGTCTTCCACAGGAATGGTGGTCTGTCTGGTACCCGCCGTAACCTGCACATCCACCTTAGGAATGCCAAACCACTCGATGCACTCCTCCTCTGGGAGAGCGTAGATCTTCTTACACACCCTTAACCATTTAAGGAGGGAGTCAGGAGAGCCCCACTCCAATTGGATCATATCATTTATCACATCTGAGAATGGGAAGTCAGTAGTGGATTTTCGCACCCCTTGAAGGAGCGGATGTACCTTCGGCTCCTGCCCCATGCCGGAAGCATCCATCAAGTTCAAGACAGATGAGACCCTGGCAATCAACACCGCCAGCTCCTCCTTCCAGAATAGGCGGATCATGCCAGCCTCTGCATAATCTTCTGAAGGCAAGAGCACTTCCTTATCCACATCAGAGCCCAGTATTGAGCCATCAGAATTCAAGTCATAGTCAACATTTCGGATAACTCCCAGCTGTTCTCCATCTCCAGGGGACGTCCATCGCCGGGGACACTTAGCCAAAGGTAACTGAACTGGGTTTCCACTTTCAGCCTGCCCCGCACAATACTGCATCCAGGGACATCCAAAGGCTGCAAGATCTGAATTTCTACACCAGAAGGACCAAGCCCGTTGCAAAAAGGAAAAGAATTCTGGGGAGGACAATCCGAAGTCCACAAGCTCTCCTCTCGGGCATGACTCCCCAACACCAGGGGGCACAGCCATCACAGACACCCTAGAGGGCAATGACCGGCTCACTGCACAGTCGCTGGATCCTCCGGCCGGCTGAATATCTGTACCCATACTGCCATCCACCACCTCCCGCCCTGAGGCAGGCAAGATTGGACTAACTGCATCCCCCAGCTGAGGGGGGAAAGCAGGCCCTCTAGGGACAACTCAGAAGCTGCCATGCAGGAAAAGGAGAGTCCAGAATCTGGGGATGGGGCATCCTGGAAGAAGACAGAGAGTTAGGGCAAATATCACAACAGTGTATGCTAAGGCTGCATCGGCCTACAAGTTCACGTTAACTGCGCATTTAAGTTATGTGCATTACAGCACACATTGGAACCTCTTGGGTGGAATGACCACCAGGCACACAATAGGTAAAAAACATTACTAATGTGTGCAGAAAATGGTGGGAAGCCCCCACACCGTGCCAGCAGTCACCAGCGGTCCACCCCAAATTGCGTCCCATGCAGATGGAATCAGGAGCCCCCAACAAGGACAATGACTAGGTCAAGCCTTGGTACTCACCCCATAAGAACCAGGCAGAGAATCCATGTTAGGCTCAGCTCTACGCCCCTAAAACTGTTTCACTGCCCAGCTTTGCAGCACTGTGTTTAAGGTGGCTGGCAAGCAGATCCCTCTGAGAACCTTCTGCAATCTTAGGGGATCTCTACGTTTTTTCTTTTCTTTTCTTCTTCTCAGTGTGACTGTCATCTTTCCTGTCCAGAACTGTAGTTCTTTTCAGATTCTGGCATTGTGCCATTAACTGTTTTTTTGTTATGATATTGTAAACCGTTCTGATGGTTCTGAAGGTGCGGTAAATCAAGAAATAAAGATAAGATAAGAGAGAGTAGAGGAGACAGAGGAGGGAGGAGGCGCTGAAGTTGTGTGAGGTTGCTGCACTCTTCCAAATCCTTCCGATTTGTGAATGCTGAATAGGCTCTTATCATGATAAGAGCATGGAGATGAACCAATTTTCCCTCCTCCTATGGTTACCAAAAAGACGGCAGTCTAGTGGAGCCTCCCACATTGCACTCAAGTGAGAGAGTTACCTTTCAAAGTTGTCGTTCACAAGCGTTTAATCAATCTTTTCTTCTCAAATCTTCAGAATTTTCTTCAAGCTTGACAGTAACTTTATTGATCAAGATAATCAGCGCTGTCTTTGTTCTACGACACTTCCGAAAGCCATGACATTCATACCATTGCCTCCGTATAGTAATTCATTTCCATCTGTCACTGACTGGAATAAGGATCATCACATAAGAGTGTCCATACTTCTGCCTGCAGCTTTTGAAAATGCATTTCCATCACTGGTGTTTGTAATGTTAAAACAATGTAGGTTTACCTCAAGACATAGTAATACATATTTATTCAGAGCAGGGCACTGGAAGACAGCAGAGCAGTACCTAGCTGCAGATATCTGATTTCAAATTCACTTTTGTTAAAACCACATAAAAAAACATTGTTTAAGGGGCTTGTTTACAAAGCCGCGGTAGCGGTTTGCGATCGTAATCGGAGCCGCGGCCCCATTGATTTCAATGGGGCCGCGGCTGCGATCGCGATCGCGAACCACTACCGCTGCTTTGTAAACAAGCCCCTAAGGGGTATGTTTACCAAACCGGGCTAACGGTTAACCCGGGCTATCTGCCTCTAGGGCCCATATTATTCAATGGGACCTAGTTGCAGATAGCCCGGGTTAACCGTTAGCACGGTTTAGTAAACATACCCCTAAGTCTTTCTGCAAGACATACAAAAAAGGTGTCCCTCTAAAGATGTATGCTTGCTGCTCTTGTCCTAAGGCAACCTCATTCTTTGGCCTGACTTATTCATTTTGGAGGTAATTTTATACGCAAGTACAGGTGGAAATAAAACACGCACACTTTTCCCTGTACAGATATCAGTGAAATCTCAAAAACAAAAGATTTTGCACATATTTCCATTTTGAAACTTATCCAAGGATAACTATATGCTTACATTTACACCTGGTCCTTACTACAAGCACATTCTCTATGTTATTTTAAGCACATAACTTCAGAAGCGTGCATATAGATGCAAACGTTTCTTTATGCCTAGCCCAGAATATGCCTCTGTTTGGGTAAAATTATGCATATACAAGCTGTAAGCACATAGGTTTATTTGTATATTGCTACAATTTTTTTTTAAAAAACAGCACAATCCAATAACAAAGGCACAAAAACAACAAAAGACAAAAAAACAACCTACACGAGTGGTGAGACCTCTGTATAAAGTTTCAACAAGCCAATGCAACAATCTACTTATTTTATGTCCACGTAGCTAGAAACATATATTAACACATGTAACACATGCTGCGACTCAACCATCATAGGTCCCAACACACCACCCGTAGGGTGTACATGACTGTACACATAACTGCTTAGCAGGAAACAAAAAACAAAACAGCATAAAATGGCATGTGCTAGTTTTGACACCAATGGTAACAAAATGGTAACAATAACAACAGTGATAAATGGTGACAGCATCAAAGGCAGCTACCGGTAATATAAACCAAAAATGTTCATGGTGCTTTACAACTAAACAATACCAAGCCCATCCTCCGACACCAGGTGTTTCACCCCCAGGCTGCTTCAGGGAAAAGGACCACACCAACCACACTGCATAGCAATATTTTTCCACAACTGCCAATTACACAATGTAGCTATCCACACATCTCCCATCCATCACAAAAACTGCCAGCAGTGTAGGGTGGGGTTCTTTTTTTTCTTTTTTGCGTTTTGTTGTTTTTGTGCCTTTATCTTTGTTTTTGGATTGCGCTGTTTTTTTTTTTTTTATTTTGTGGCAGTTCTGCTGTACCAATTGCTTGAGGTTTGCATACATATTGAGATTATTTGTATATTGGACATAAAATTTTAAAAGCATTCTGTTTAAATCTGATGAAAGGAGTGTAGTTTTCGAAAGCTAGTCCAATAAAAAAAGATATTGTCTTATATTTGTTGTTGACTTATTTCCTGTTGTCCCAAAACTCATTAAACAAATTGAAACAGTCAGGAAAAAGGAAGACTTGCAGTTAATAAATACATTTGAAATGAAACTCTATATACAAATACAAGTCCTATAATCAGATAGGGACACTTTTGAATTTTGCTCAACCTCATATTAGCAAGGACAGACGATGGAGGCTGCACAGACTCTCTCTTTTCCTATTCCCCCAGTCCACTTGAATAATGATTTATGGACTTTTCCTCCAGGAAACTGTCGAAACCTTTTTTAAACCAAACTACACTAACAGCTTTTACTACATCCTCCAACAACAAGTCACAGTGCTTAATTATGCCTCGAGTAAGAAAATATTCTCTCTGATTAATCTTAAATCTATTACCTTGTAGCTTCATTGTGTGTCCTCTTGCTTTTCTACCTTTTGAAGGAGTAAACAACCAATTCATGTTTACTTGTTCGACTCCATTCATTATTTTATAGACCTGTATCATATCTCCCCTCAGCCATCTCTTCTCCGAGCTTCAGAGCCTTAACCTTTTCTCACAAAGGTAATCTTCCATCCCCTTTATCATTTTAGTTGCACTTCTCTGTACGTTTTCTAATTCCGTTATATGTTTTTGCCAGAGGATGTGATAAAAGCAGTTAGGTTTCTTCAACGCAAGCATTTGGGTCAAAGCTGATTCCTGGCAATCCAGCAGCTCCTGGGTTTTGTTGACAGTGTGACTAGAGGTAAATTGCCAGGCCTTTCTTCCAAAGCAATAGAGGGTTAAGTGACCTGATCCCTTGTCTCTTGGTTGCTAAGCTAGTGCTCTAACCATTTGACTACTCCTTCACTTCCACCTCCACCTGGATGAAAAGTTTAGTAAGTCATTATCAATCAGGCAGAGCTGAGGACAGCTTCGGATCTATTTGCTTTGTGGGATCTTGCCAGTTACTTGTGATCTGGATTGGCCACAGGTGGAAGCAGGATGCTGGGCTTCATGGGCCTTTGGTTTGACCTAATAAGATAATTCTTACAGTCTCCTTCCATCCGTACTCTTCCCTCTCCCATATTTGCACACTAGTCCCTTGCTCTCTCCTCACTGTCCTCCACATTCTTTCTTGCTTCTCCTCTACCTCCCATTCCGACTCTTATTCTCTCTCTCCATACCCTACCCACTTAATTCTCCCCTCCCTCTGCCCCAATCTACTCACACCATCTTATTCTTCTTTTCCCCCACCTCCTTGATCCCTACCTAGACTTTCCCGTCTCTTGCTGTTGATTAATTCCGGCCAATAGAATGAGTCGCCCAGAAGAAGGGAATTAGCAGCTGCAGACGGCTTTCTCACGGATCTTGCCTTGGCCTCTGTCCTAGTGTGTCTAGTGCTCAACTTATATTGAAGAAAGAAGCAGCTAGGGTGACAGCGGAGGTGAATTTTGGGATCCGGAAATTCTGGTTGTTGGCCTCTAAACCCGCAGAGTCCAGATCAAATCCGGAAAGCCACGTCTATAACTGGCATTAAGAGCATAATAAACATCCAAGCACCGTGTGCGGAAAACCATAATACTGTACATCAGAAAAGAATATTAAACCTTCCAGCATCACAAATATATCAAAGTTAGTTGTGTATACCGACGGTTTCTGCCAAGAAATGGGGAGGATCTCCTTTAATCGAGATTCCCAGTGCCCGCCACCAGCTTGCTACCTGCAACAAACCAGGAAACAATACACACCTGTCAATGACGCGTTACCTGCGCGCCACACCCCCGAGGGGGCGGGGCCGAGGAACGCGTCTATGATCGTCGCTCAATAGTGTTCACTACGCACGGGATCGGCCAGCCTTCAAGCTACCAGTCGCCGGACCTCGGTTTACGTTTATCTGCCCCACCCCTGAAAAGATTCCTTTTCGGGGATTGGTCACAGCAGGTCCAACTAACAAATCTGGTTTGTCGTGACGTTAGAACGTCGCGTTCAAACTGCTGTTCCAAAACTCGTTAAGAGTTAGGCAATGCCAGTGCCACGTTGCGGCTTCTTCTGGTAGGCGGAGGATGTTCGGGACTTTTCGGAAGTGGTCGGGTCCTAGTGGGCGGAGTGGTGTTGCGGCTTCGCTGAGGAGCTGGGTTCGAAGTAGCTGTCAGCGGCGCGTGTGAATCTTTTGGAGAGGGAGCGGTTTTTCGTCCCCAGCCGGGGCAAGTATGTTGACCGACAGCATCGTAGAGGGGTTCGAGATCACGGAAGATGAGCCTTGGTACGATCAGCAAGACCTGCAGCAGGGTGAGTGAGGGATGTGGGAGATGCTAGGCAGCGTGGTCTCGCCCTTCCTGCAACCGGGAGAAGGAAAGTCGGAGGATAGTGGCTCAAGTAGGAGAGCTGGGCGGTGGCACCACTGTGCGCGGGAAGCAGGTGTCCTGAGAGACGGGCCGCGCAGGTCGGGGTATGCGGCTGCCTCACTAACGCGCTGCTTTTCGGGAATCTGCACTCCACAGCCTGGTTTCGCGGTTAAGACGGCGAAGGGCTCCTGCAGCCGCTGCCTTGTGGTGTCTTATCAAGTAACGCTTCCCATTCCCTTTGCCCTCACTGTTGAGGTTTCTTAAAGTGCAGCATGCGAGAGACGTAACTCTTCTACTGCGACTAACTTAAAGGAAAATTCATCCCATCATCTTTTAGAAAAACGATCCATACGCTAACACTGATTTCAGACTGCATATGCTTTTTGTCTCTTCCCTCCCCCCCCCCCCCCCGTGTTTGAACAATTTAGAGATAATATTGATTCATTTTGACACAATTTAAAAACAAGATTGGTTGGTTGTTTTTCCATATATGTTGGACCAGGTAGAAACAACTGATATTTTTCAACTAATCTGTCGTTATGTTTCCTCTTTCTCTGCTCACAGAGCATGTGCAAGGGGGGTCTAAACTGTTAAGTCTGTCTACAACACTTTTTTTTTATTTTTTTGTCCTCCTGTACAAAGTATGCTGGCAGACTCTTAAATCTGCTTTCACTTTATATATTAATATATATCCTAAAATGACTCTACAGATCTGTACCTCGCTGCTGAGCTGGGGAAGACCTTGCTAGACAGGAATACAGAACTGGAGGAGTCTCTTCAGCAGATGTATACAACTAACCAAGAGCAGCTGCAAGAAATAGAGGTAGGATTTGCCTTGCTACTGTCTCTTTTGGAGGAAGATTTAGCGTGGAGCATTGTAGAAGGACAAACAGTCTCTTGTTGTATCAGCATAAAATCTGATGAATCCATGCAGTCTCCAAAGCTAATTTATTTATTTATTTATTTTTATTTACAGTTTCTTTTATACCGCGCTATTTGACATCAGTGCGGTTTACAATGAACAGAAACTACACGTCACAAAAATTGATCAGTGCTTACAATGAACTGGGTATACACTTCTGTATCCGATAGAGATGTGCCAGAGTTTTGTCTTGTTCTTTTTCCTCCAGGGTCAATGCTTTCACTAGGACAACTTTTATTGGAAACAGTTTTCCATTCTTAGTACATAACTAAGAACTATATAATTCAGCATCGCATAGGACTACACTTTCATAAATGCCAGTTTGTGTTCTACCTCTATACTGTTTCTTGAGGGTGTTTTTTTCCTTATGACTTTGACACGTGCTGGACTGAAGTTTTACACTTGAACATAAGTGGTGATGTTTTTAGAAAAGGTGCAACTTCTGCATGTTGCCACACCGGCTCAAAAGCAGCAGGCTTTGGGCAACCCTTCAAAGTATGCATGCAATCTAGTTTAGTTTAAAACTGAAATACATCTTGGATAATTTCCCTGTTTGGTGCTTATACCTGTAGCATCATGCATAACTCCCAGCTAACTTCTCACTTTGTAAGGGTGGGGGTGAATCTCTCACCTCTGCCATTCAAAACCACATCTTGTTACCAAAAGATTGGGTTAGGGAGCAGAGATCTGAAATATGCTCCTCTTGGAAATGGAAGTGGTGGTTGTTTTTAGTTTTGTGGTGGGGTGTGGGTTTTTTTTTTTTTTTTTTTTTAGTGGCAGTACTGAAATATGTAAGTTGCAGAATTGCACCTCCATGTGTATGTAGTGTTGCTTAAGGCATATTTTGTAAAGTGTGCGTTAGGGCAGGACAGCGGATGGGCCTGTGCTAGCTGTGGGGGGCAGGGGGCATGTTCCTAGCATGTTAATGCAGTGGGAAGTACTCCAGTGCACTAACCAGCAAGCACATTTTAACATGGGTGCATTTACTGCGCTAATCACAATGTGAAGTTGTCTGTTCTCTTCCCTGTCACACACTAAGCGGTTAACGTGTATTTTTTTTATCACGCTGGCATTGTTGGTGCACAACAGTGGTTACATGGCCTGCTTAGCGTGAACTCTTAGTGCACATTAGTAAACATGCCCCTTTAATGCTCAACTACCCTTAGAGCCCCTTTTACTTACACTGCTCAAGCTATTTGCTGCATAACTTGTTTTTTATTCCTATGGGCTGTGTGGCAGATATTTTGAGCTAAGTGTTAGTAACAGGGCCCCTTAGTGATTGTAGCATTATGAAATGGCATATTCATATTAGCATAGTGCCATATCATCCCCCCAGGCCAGACGCATGGGTTGTGCCCCCCAATCAGCAGGTAGAGACTGAGCATGAAAAGATCTTGCTGATGTCACGTACTAAGGGAGCTGGGTATCACTAAGCTGGTCAGTATTGCTCAGTCCCCAGCAGGTGGTGGACACAATGGTACATCTGACCTGTACTGAGAGGATCCTCCTGGCTGACAATAGACAGTAGCAGAGGCCAAGGGTAGCCTGCCCTGGGGTTGTGAGTAGCCTTGGGGTTTTTTAAGGGCTAGCAAAGTCCAGTGGAGCTGCCTTTTGGCTGCTTAAAAAAAAAAAAAGAGGGGGTTTGTGTTAAGGTTCCAAGAGTCTCTTGGTGTGGGATAGATAGATATAAAATTTTGACTGGCTCAATCATCCCTCCCCTGGTTTTGTGGGTGCCGTGAACCATTCCCAATTGGTGACGGCCCCAGCAGCAGCAAGGTGGACACACAGGTGCCCTGAGTCCTTCCCTTGGATAGTGAGCCTGTTTTTCCCACCTCACTGTGTATGAGCCCCAACGGGTGTTCTACCTGCCTCCGTGCATGTCTGTTCTTTAATGGCTCTTCTCCTCCTGCTGGGGGGGGGGGGGTGGTGTGTGTTTGTGTGTGGGTTGTGGTTTTTTTTGGGGTTTTTTTGTTTCAGAGAAGGAAAGGACATGCCCACCAACAAGCCTGTCTGCATGGCCTGTGGCGCACACAAAGGCTGTCTCTGCCATCTGTTCTCTGATGAGAGCAAGATGGCAGAGCAGGCACTGTGTGTATCCCTGACATAGCGGCATCAGAGGAGCTCCCAAAGCCTCTTCCTCTCGGGCTTGTGCTCCCGTGGTGGCGGGAAAGGCAGCCAACAACAGCGTTGAGACAGGAAAGTGGCAGGGGCTGCTGCCTTCAGCCAGGGCAAAGAAGCACAAAAAGCGCTGGATGGCTCCCAAGCAGGTCTCTGCTGATTCAGGCCTGTCTCCTCATCAGTTTGTGCTCCTGCTTTACCAGGCTTTTTGCTTGAAGTAGGGTATGGCAACACCTCTACAAAAAGGTCCTTGTACATCTGGCCCCATGGCTTCAAGTTCCCTGGATATTCCAGCCCCGGGGAAGCCAGAGGATGGAGAGCCCCACTCCCTGACATCGATGGCCTCAAAGGACTTGACTAAGGAGGCCCCTGGGGATTGGGAGGAGGCCTGTGGAGCAGAAACTGAAGTAGAGGCTCGATGAGCCCTCTGTGGCTCACATGTTTCTCAAGGAGGAGCAGCCAGCGCTCATTTCTTGCTCTCCTGGTGCCTCTAATATTAAGGGAGAATAGTCCTCTAAGGACTTGGCCCTGTCCCTGGAGGACCCCTTACTTCAGGGGATCAGGGTTCCACAAGAGTGTGGTTTTTTGTTTTTTTTTTCCCTCCCCCCCCCCCCCCCCCCGTTACACAAAGCTATCAAGCAGATGATAGACGTGGAATGGGAGGACAACTTGAGGGGAGGAGGAGGACACAGTCCTGTCTCTAGCCTCTGGCGCCAAAAGAGAAGGAACTCTTGAAGCTTCCGAGAGTGGATGCCCTGGTTACAGCAGTAACCAAGAAGACTACCATTCCTGTGGAAGGTGGTGTGGCACTCAAAGACCCGCAGGACTGCAGACTGGAGACTATGCTTAAACAGATCTTTGAGGCCAATGCTATGGCCCTGCAGATGTCCATTTGTGGGGTGTATGTTGCAAGTGCATGCCTATGCTGGGCACAGGCCCTTCCTGAGGAGAGGGGTCCTGAAGCTGCTGTTTACAGTCGGGGGCAGCTTACATAGCAGATACCCATGACTGACATGGTATGTTTAAAGGTGATGCTGCAGAAGAATTGAAAGAAATATTGATACATTGGGATGATGTATTACAACTATTTGATAAGCTGAAGAGTAGCAAATCTGGACCGGATGGTATGCATCCAAGGGTGTTGAAAGAACTGAAATATGAGATTGCAGACCTGTAATTAGTAATCTGTGAACTATCATTAAAATCATCTGTAATACCTGAAGATTGGAGGATCGCCAATGTAACGCCAATTTTTAAAAAGGGTTCCAGGGATGATCCGGGAAACTACAGACTGGTGAGCCTGACGTCAGTACCGGGAAAAATGGTAGAAACCATAATAAAGAACAAAATTACTGAACATGTAGATAGTCATGGCTTAATGGGATACAGCCAACATGGCTTCAGACAAGGAAGATCTTGTCTTACTAATCTGTTATGATTTTTTTTTTGAAGGTGTGAATAAACAGGTAGACAAAGGTAAGTCGGTTGATATAGTATATCTGGATTTTCAGAAAGCTTTTGACAAGGTCCCTCATCAGAGACTTTTGGCAAAACTAAAGAGTCATGGGATAGGAGGCAGTGTACTATTGTGGATCAGGAACTGGTTAAAAGATAGAAAGCAGAGGGTAGGGCTAAATGGCCAATTTTTGGAGAAAGGTGAATAGTGGAGTAACCCAGGGATCTGTGCTTGGTCTGCTGCTTTTTGATATATTCATAAATGATCTGGAAAAGGGAATAACTAATAAGGTGGTTAGATTTGCAGATGACACAACTATTTAAAGTTGTTAAAACACATGAGGATTGTGGAAAATTGCAAGAGGCTCTTGATTGGAAGTCTGAGCATCCAAAAGGCAGATGAAATTTAATGTGGACAAGTGCAAAGTTATACCCTAGGAAAGAACAACCCAAACTATGGTTACACGATGCAAGGTTGCACATTAGGAACCATCACCCACTAAAAAGATTTAGGAGTCATTGTGGATAACATATTTAAAACCTTCTGCCCCCAGGAAGTGATGTCATCTCGGAGATGGCTGCCTGATTTTGGAGCTCCCGTTGGGATGCAGTTATAGTGGCGGAATATAGCGGCCAGCCTTTCCCCCCACCTTGCAATTTTAGTACGTAGAGGTGAGGAGGTAGCGGGATGTCGGTCACCAAAAAATTGACTCGATTCCAGTCCTCTTACGCCACGAAAGGGGAGCGAACGGGTCGTGAGGGCCCAGAGCACGTGGACTCTGCCGATGAGCTGGAACGTGCAGAGGAAAGCTGTACTCGTGGTGATATCTGGGGCTGGATGCGCTCACTCAAAAGAGACATTGGAGCAATGCAGAGTGAACTGAAAGAAACCCTGGGAGCTCTTAAGGACGATCTTAGAGACCTGGGGAATAGGGTCGAAGCCCTGGAGGAGCAAACGGAGCGGCGTGCTGACAAGGATACGGAGGTGGAGGCCCGTATGCAGCAGTACCAAGTGGAGCAAGGGCTGCTGAAAGATAAACTCGAAGACCTGGAGAACCGCTCTAGACGTAACAATCTAAGAGTGCGGGGTCTTCCTGAGACGGAGGAGTTTGGTGATGCCATGGCAGTGATTAAAGTGTGCCATTTCCTGCTGGAGCGTGGGGATGCTGCGGAGCAGAGTGAGGTGGCAGTGGAGCGGGCCCATAGGGCCTTGGGGCCAGCTCGCCAGGGCCTGCCTCGGGACATTGTGGCATGTTTGAGTTCATTTGCGGTGAAGGAGCAGGTGATGAAAGTGGCGGCGTCCCGGAGATCCTTTCAGTGGGAGGGCCAGAAAGTGGAGGTGTTCCATGACCTTTCCGCGGCAACCTTACAGAGGAGGAGGGAGATGACACCTGTGACAGCCTATCTGCAATCTGAGCAGAAACGATACCGGTGGCTGTTCCTGTTTTGCCCTATTGCTGGATATTAATGGTCGGAGCTTTCGGGCGAGGACTGTGGAAGAGGCCTGGGCCATCCTGCGCAGAGAGGGGCCCCTAGGCTCCCAGAGACGAGCGTAGCCCCGGACCCAAGTACCGGCAAGGAGAGGAGATCGGTATGGGAAAGAGTACCAGTGCGGGGCCAACGGCTGCGGAGGAGGCCAGGAGAGGCGGAGTTGGAGGAGCAGCGAGCCGGACAGTCGGGAGGACCTCCAAGTGGGACTGGCTGAAAGACTTAGTTTGTCAAGGTGGACTTTGTAACGCCTGGTTTTGTTCCTGCAGGGGCTGTGGTGGGGTGGGGAAGAGGGGAGGTGGAGGAGTGGTGAGGTTTTTGTTATGGCAGAAGTTGTGGGGGTGATTTTGATTTGTGTACTGTATATTATTGATATTGTTGTCTGTTTTTAGTAGTGGGGGGGGGGTGCCCTGGCCCTTTGGAGGGGTTCTGGGATGGGGGGTGGGCTGGAGAGGGGATATGGGGGAGAAGTCTCTGGGAGGGCCACTTCCTCGTTGGTGGTCGGAATGGGGATCCGTATTCAGGGAGGGGTTGGAGGGGGGGAATGCAATACAGTAGTGCTTGGTGGGACTCTTTTGGGCTTAGGGGGAGGGGTGAGCAAGCAACATGGTAGCGGGATTGATAATAGGGAGCCTTAATGTGCGGGGCCTGAACTCTCCCCATAAGTGACGGTTGCTGTGGGGGGAGCTCCGTTCCCGGAAGTGGGGGGTGGTCTTCTTGCAGGAGACTCACCTGCATAAGGCAGATGAGCGGCTGCTGCGCTCTATGGCCTATCAGGGCTACTTTGCAGCTGAGGGGGGGGTGGCGGAAAAAGCTGGGAGTTGCCATTCTTGTTTGGCAGGGAGTTCCTCTTACAGTGGACCATCCTTTACCAGAAGGCGGATGGGAGGGTGGTGGTTGTGGTGGGTGACTGGGGGGGGGGGGAGAAAGTGACCTTGATTTCAGTATATGGACCTAATTCAGGGCGGGGGGAATTTTGGAGGGAACTGGGGTCTTGGCTGGGAGGGTGAATTCAGGGGAAGGTGCTGGTAGGAGGAGACTGTAATGTTGAGCTGGAGGAAAGGCAGGAGAGGTCCGGGGGAGGGGCAGGGGGTGGAAGAGCGTTGAGACAATGAATGAAGGAGTTGGGGGTGGAAGATCTTTGGCGGATAGCGAACCCCTCGGCTAGGGACTTTACCTTTTTTTCGCCAGTCCATGGCTCCTACAGTCGCATAGATTATGTGATGGGAGACAGTTACTGGAGGGAGCGGCTGGAGGGAGCCAGCATTGGCCCGGTGACCTGGTCTGACCATGCTCCTGTGCAGATTGTAATGGGGGGCCCAGGGGATAGTGGGAAGAGAACATTTTGGAGAACATAAGATATGCCATACTGGGTTAGACCAAGGTCCATCAAGCCCAGTATTCTGTTTCCAACAGTGGCCAATCTAGGTCATACGTACCTAGCAGTTTCCCCAAGGGACACAGGTTCTACAATGCTTGTATTGCTTCAAGCATTGATATCTTCGGTCCCTTCTTAATAATGGTTTATGGACCTTTCCTCCAGGAACTTGTCCAAACCTTTTTTAAACCCAGCTACACTAACAGCCTTTACTACATCCTCCGGTAACAAATTCCAGAGTTTGATTACACGTTGAGTGAAAAAATATTTTCTTTTATTAGTCTTAAATAGTTTACCCTGTAGCTTCATTGCATGTCCCCTAGCCTTTCTATATTCTGATAAGGTAAACAATCGATCTACGTTTACCCGTTCCACTCCGTTCATTAATTTATAGACTTCTATCATATCTCCCCTCAGCCGTCTCTTTTCCAGGTTAAAGAGCCCTAACCTTTTTAGCCTTTCTTCATAGGAGTATCCTTCCATCCCCTTTACCATTTTGGTGGCTCTTCTCTGAACCTTTTCTAAAATCGCTATATCCTTTTTAAGATATGGCGACCAGAATTGCACACAATATTCAAGGTGCGGTCTCACCATGGAACGATATAAAGGCATTATAATATCTTTTGTTTTATTTTCCATTCCTTTCCTTATCATACCTAGCATTCTATTTGCTCTCTTGGCCGCCGCTGCACACTGGGCCGAGGGTTTTAACATGGTATCCACAATGACGCCTAAATCTTTTTCCTGGGTGGAGGTTCCTAATGTGGAACCTTGCATCGTGTAGCCATAGTTTGGGTTGTTCCCTAGGTGCATAAACTTGCACTTGTCCACATTAAATTTCATCTGCCATTTTGATGCCCAGTCTTCCAATTTATCAAGATCCTCTTGCAATTTTTCACAATCCTCTTGGGTTTTAACAACTTTAAATAGTTTTGTGTCGTCTGCAAATTTGACAACCTCACTCATTGTTCCACTTTCCAGGTCATTTATGAATATGTCAAAAAGCAGCGGACCCAGCAAAGATCCCTGGGGTACACCACTATTCACCTTTCTCCATTGGGAAAATTGGCCACTTAGCCCTACCCTCTGCTTTCCATCCTTTAACCAGTTCCTGATCCACAATAGTACACTGCCTCCTATCCCATGACTCTTTTAGTTTTGCCAAACGTCTCTGATGAGGGACCTTGTCAAAGGCTTTCTGAAAGTCCAGATACACAATATCAACCAACTCACCTTTGTCCACCTGATTATTCACTCCTTCAAAAAAACATAACAGATTAGTAAGACAAGATCTTCCTTGTCTAAAGCCATGTTGGCTGTCTCCCATTAGGTCATGACTATCTACATGCTGAGTAATTTTATTCTTTATGATGGTTTCTACCATTTTTCCCGGTACTGACGTCAGGCTCACCGGTCTGTAGTTTCCCGGATCACCCCTGGAACCCTTTTTAAAAATTGGTGTTACAATGGCGATCCTCCAATCTTCAGGTATTAGAGATGATTTTAATGATAGCAGGTCTGCAATCTCATATTTCAGTTCTTTCAACACCCTTGGATGTATACCATCCGGCCCAGGTGATTTGCTACTCTTCAGTTTATCTAATAGTTGTAATACATCTTCCCGATGTATCGATATTTCCTTCAATTCTTCCGCACCTTTAAATACCACTTCAGTCATGGGTAACATCCCTACATCTTCCTCAGTAAAGACTGAAGCAAAGAATTCATTCAATCTCTCCGCTATAGCCTTGTCGCCTCTTAGTGCTCCTTTAACCCCTTTATAATCTAATGGACCAACTGACTCTCTCACAGGTTTTTTGCTACGAATGTACTTGAAAAGGTCTTTACTTCGTGTTTTTGCTTCCGCAGAAAGCTTCTTCTCAAATTCTCCCTTTGCCTGCCTTATCAATGCCTTGCATTTGACTTGCCAGTGCTTGTGCTGTTTCCAGGTTTTGTCGTTTGGCTGTTTTTTCCATTTCCTGAAAGATGCTTTTTTGGCAACAGCCTCTCTGACCTCACCTTTAAACCATGCTGGCAGTTTTTTGGACTTCCTTCCACTTTTCTTAAAGCGTGGAATACAACTGGTCTGGGCTTCCAAGATAGTATTTTTCAATAACAGCCAAGCCTGATGTACGTCTTTAACCTTTGCAACTGCTCCTTTTAGGTTTTTTCTTAACTGTTTTACTCATTTTATCATAGTCTCCCTTTCCAAAGTTAAAAGGTAGTACTGTGGATTTCCTTACTATCCCTCCTCCACTAATTAAATCAAAGGCGATCATGCTATGATCACTTTTGCCAAGTGGCCCCAACAACCTTATCTCTTGCACTAGATCTGGTGTTCCACTAAGGACTAGGTCTAATATGGCTTCCCCTCTGGTCGGTTCATGAACCAGCTGTTCCAAGAAGCAGTCATTTATTTCATCTAGGAACTTTATCTCCCTAGCATGTCCTGAAGTGACACTGACCCAGTCGATACCGGGGTAGTTGAAATCACCCATTATTATTACTGCACTGTAACTTTTGTTAGCTTCCTGGATTTCTTTGAGCATTTCATCATCCATTTGGACATTCTGGCAAGGCACTCGATAGTACACCCCCACTGCCATTGCCTTCCCCCTTTTACATGGAATTTCAATCCATATAGATTCTACAGCAGATTTTGTTTCCTGCAAAACTTTAATCCTTTCTGACTCAATGCCCTCTCTAACATAGAGAGCAACCCCTCCACCAATTTGATCAGCTCTATCATTACGATATAGTTTGTACCCAGGTATCAGTGTCCCACTGGTTGTCCTTCTTCCACCATGTCTCTGATTTTCCAATCATATCTAACCTTTCATTTAGTGCTATATATTCTAACTCTCCCATCTTATTTTTTAGACTTCTAGCATTTGCATACAAGCATTTTAGAGAATGTATTTTACTCATATATATTTGGCTATTGTTAGACATGGGTAATTTGGGATCTTTAAGTTCAGTCTGCTCCATACTTGAGGGCATTTGGGCTACTTTACTCTTTTGTGGAACCTCTCTGCTTTTGGTAGTATCCTTCAAAGATACATTCTTCCGAACCATCCGCTCTTGGACGACTGTCGGCTTTCCCCTAATATCTAGTTTAAAAGTTGCTCTATCTCCTTTTTAAAGGTTAATGCCAGCAGCCTGGTTCCATCCCGGTTAAGGTGAAGCCCATCCCTTCGGAAGAGCCCCTCCTTTTCCCAGAATGTTCCCTAGTTCCTAACAAATCCAAAATCCTCATCTCTGCACCATTGTCTCATCCACGCATTGAGACTCCGGAGCTCTGCCTGCCTTTTGGGTCCTGCGCGTGGAACAGGAAGCATTTCGGAGAATGCTACCCTGGAAGTTCTGGATTTCAACTTCCTACCTAAAAGCCTAAATTTAGCCTCCAGAACCTCCCTAACACATTTTCCTATGTCATTGGTACCGACATGTACCAAGACAGCACACTCCTCCCCAGCACTATCTAAGACCTTATCTAGGTGGCGTGTGAGGTCCGC
Source organism: Ichthyophis bannanicus (assembly GCA_033557465.1). NCBI lineage: Eukaryota > Metazoa > Chordata > Amphibia > Gymnophiona > Ichthyophiidae > Ichthyophis > Ichthyophis bannanicus. Next base: position 7,675,551 of record CM066044.1, on the reverse strand, counting down.
TACCTTCGCACCAGGCAGGCATGTTACCAGGCAATCCTCATGTCCACCAGCCACCCATCTATCTACATGCCTAATGATCGAATCACCAACTATAACGGCTGTCCTAACCCTTCTTTCATGGGCACATGGCCCTGGAGAAACCTCCTCGGTGCGAGAGGGTTTTACATCACCTGGAGGACAGGTCCTAGTTACAGGATCACTTCCTGCCACACCAGGGTGATGCTCTCCTGTCACATGACCTCTCTCCTCCATGGCAACAGGGATGCTGCCAGACTGGAGGTGGGACTTCAGGACTATATCCCTGTAGGTCTCGTCTATGTACCTCTGTCTGCTACTTTAGCCTCTAGAAAACGGACTCGTTCCCTGAGAGCAAAGAGCTCCTTGCACCTAGTGCACACGTAAGACCTCTCACCAACTGGGAGAAAATCATACATGTGACACTCAATGCAAAAGACTGGAAAGCCCCCATCTCGCTGCTGGACTGCTGTTTGCATCTTAGTTTTTAAGTTTGTGTTTAGATCTAAGTTCTTTCCTTACTAAGGGTTGCTATGGATATTTATACTAATAAAACTGTACCTAATACAGTCAAACCTCGGTTTTCATTTGCCCCGGTTTTCATACGCTTCGGTTTTCAACGTCTTTTTTGACTGAGATTTTGTCCCGGTTCTCGTACATCGCCTTGGTTTTCGTAAATTACAGTAATGTAAATATATACACCCTTGCGCTGCACACCGGTCTGTATACACTGCCAGAACGCCCGCCCGGTCCCGGCATCACTGCCCCCGGACTCACCGATCGCCAGCATGATGAGAAGCGAAAGCCAGCTGAGCACGTAAATGAAACACATCCTCGAGCCTGGTCAGAGTTAGAGAGGCAAGGATTGCGCAGAGAGGAAGGCCCCGATCTCGTCCACCGCCTGCCCGTTCTCTGGAGCGCCCCCTCAGGCTCGGAGGTAGCAGGGAAGAAAAGCTGTCAACGTAAGCAGGAGATGTTGCATGAATGTGGGAGGCAGTTCTTTCTCTTGCAGGGTACGTCTGAAGCTATATCATTAAGATTTTCTGCCATTCTGAAGCATTGAGCAGATAATGTAAAGGTATTTTAATGTGCTGAATCCAATGTGATTCCGAAGAGAGCTGGGCACAGCAGCTTGTCAGGGGTGGCTAAGGCCAGATGTTAACATACTGTACAGTACTGTACTTAGCTTGCTTTCAGTGATGTTAAATGTTCATTTATCCATTTCATTAGTCCATTTATATTTATTTCTCATTGTTTTCTGTATGTAAAAATATAGTTATTCTCTATAAAATGTATTTTTTATGAATATTTTTGGGTGTCTGGAACGGATTAATTGGATTTACATTATTTCTTTATGGTAAATATTGCTTCAGTTTTCATACGTTTCGGTTTTAGTCAGACTTTTTCGAACGGATTAATCATGAAAACTGAGGTTTGACTGTACGTGTAATATACCTTGTTCACCTGAAGCTTAACTAATCTCAGGTCCTTAGTGTATGACTGATTTGGGTAATGAGTTTCACCTGAGAGCACTTCCTGTCTTTTAAGAGGTGTAAGTACCTATAAAGCTACGATTATCCCAGGGGAGGGAGGGAAATAACACTTATTAAGAGGGCTGCTACACAGTACCCTGTCTTGTGCTGCTGAGGTAAGCTAAATTCTGATTTGATTTAAATTATAGCTCTTAGCTCTTGCTAGGCTCTAACTTCTTATGAAATTTAAACTACAAGCTCTCTGCTGGGTTCCAAATGTAACCAGAAAGCTCTCTTCTGTGTTTTAAATTTAAACTAAAAGTACTTTGCTGTTACTAGGCCCTGAGTGACTATTTAAATTTAAACTTCAAGCTCTCTGCTGGGTATGAAATGTAACCAGAAAGTTCTTCTGCGTTTTATATTTAAACTTAAACTGCTGCTACTAGGCCCTGACTGATTTAACAAAAAATAGTGGGTTCACAGATTAATTAGCTTTAATACAAAGAATTCCTTTTAGAAAATTACCAGAAGTATATACTCGGTTGCAGATCTCTCTTCAGAAGTAACAGTCCCTTTTTCTAGAGGTTGAATGATTACTTACTGCGGGAGGGGGGAGTGGAGCAGAAACTTCAGAAAGTGATTGAGGATTATTTGGTGCTCAATGACAATGCTGAAGTATCGACAGGTATTTTATGGGATGGGCTTAAGGCGGTGGTGCGTGGTCACCTGGTTCAGATGGGGGCACGGCGGAAGAGGAGGAGAGCGGAGGAGGAGCGACTTCTCCTGCAGCGCTTAGAGTTGGAGCGGGAACATAAGATGAGGGGGGGGGGGAGGAAATTTACAAAGCCAAGTGGAGGAGATGCGTAAGAAATTGAACGCCCTCCAACTGGAAAAAATTTCCAGACAGATGGATAGGGTAGGGCAAAGGTATTATGAATTTGACAATAAATCAGGGCGGCTGTTGGCTAATAAGCTTCGCGCCCAACAGCAGAAGCAGACAGTTGTCAAAATTAAAGGGCCCCGGGATACACTGCTATACAAGGCGGAGGATATTCGGGATAGCTTTAAAGAATACTATCAGCAGCTATATGCAGCGGACCCCCGGGAGGAGGGGGTGGATGCTAAGAGCTATTTGGATAATGAGGGGAAGGGGAGCGCCACGTTGGGGGATGGGGTGCGGGATGAGTTGGAGGCCGATATCACCCTAGAGGAGGTGCAGGGGGCAATTAAGGCCCTGGTACCTGGGAAGGCCCCCGGCCTGGACGGGTTTACGGGGTCATTCTATAAAGTGATGGTAGCAACGGTGGCTCCTCTGTTGGTGCAAGTATTTAATGCGATGATGAATGGGAAAGCTTTGCCGCTATCATGGTGATTCCTAAGCCTGAGCGTGACCTGGCGGTGTGCGGGTCCTACCGTCCTATCTCGCTGTTAAATATCGATGTTAAGATCCTGGCCAAAGTGCTGGCATTAAGATTAGCTCCATGTATGCCGGATCTGGTTCATCCGGATCAGTCCGGCTTCATATTGGGGAGGCAACTGGCAGATGGGATTCAGAGGGTGATCCAATTGGGGTGGCATGTGCGATAGGTTAAGCAGCCAGCTATGTTCCTCTCCATAGATGCGGAGAAGGCTTTTGATAGGGTCAGCTTTACTTTTCTGCAGGAGGTGTTGACGTATATGGGTTTGGGGCCTCGGTTCCGTGCTTGGATACGGGCACTATACGCAGCTCCGGTAGCGGCGGTAAATGTCAACAGCGGCTTCTCTGAAGTTTTCCCTCTCAGACGGGGGACCTGTCAGGGTTGCCCGCTTTCTCCGCTCCTGTTCGCACTGGTTATGGAGCCTCTGGCGGCTCTGATATGCTCGAATGTTGACATAACGGGGATATTGGTTGGGCCCGAGCAGCACAAAATGGCTCTGTTTGCTGATGTGCTTTTTGCGCTGACCCGCCCCGTTGTGTCGCTCCCGATATTGATGGGGGAGCTCCAGAAGTATGGGAGCCTTTCGGGTTTCAAGGTAAATTTGGGATAAAACGGAAGCTATGTCTCTCACTGGATTCGGGAGTGGTAGATTGTTTGAAAGGCTCTTTCCCCTTTAGGTGGGCAACGCAGTCCATAAAGTATTTGGGGGTACAGATTACTGCCCACCCGTTGGGCCTCTATAAGGCCAACTATCCAACGCTGTTTCGGGAGTTGCGGAAGGACATGGCTCGGTGGAGGTCGGTGGAGCTCTCCTGGCTGGGAAGAGTGGCTGTTTTTGAAAATGAACCTTCTGCCGCGGTGGTTATATTTCTTTCAGACTCTTCCCTTGGGGATTCCCTCCAGGGAACTCCGGATGCTGCAAAATCAGATTTTTGCATTTGTGTGGGGGGGAACTCGACCGCGAATCAGCCGACGGGTATTGTATGCGAGCAGGGAGGCGGGGGGACTGGGGGGTCCCTGACTTGGCTCGATATTATCGGGCTGCCCAGCTGAGACAGGTGTTTGAGTGGCGAGAGGGGGGAGAGGTGACTAAGAGGTTTTGAGAGATTGAACAGTATTGGGCTGAGGGCCTTCAGTTGCAGTATTTACCTTGGATCTTTGGCAAGTTGCCACCGGGCAGGTGGAAGGCCAACCCCTTTATGTGGCACCTTACAATGCAGTGGCGGAAGGCCAGGCGTCGGTGGGTGTCCTATGGGGAGGAGTTCTCAGTGCTCTCTCCGGTGCGGGCGACGAGTGATTTTGCGCCGGGTAGAGAGGGGGTTTTTCGTAGGTGGGAAAGTAGGGGGCTCGATACTTTTGGGAAATTTATCCGTGATGGACAGTTGATTTCCTTTTCAGATCTTAGAGTACGCTATCAGCTGAGGGGTAGTAACTTTTTTCCCTACCTCCAGGTGAGACATTTCTTGACTCAACGCCAGATTCGAACCAGTTGGGAGGGAGCTCAGGATCCCGTCGAGATGCTATGGCGGAGTTGGGAAGGTTCACGGGGCTTGATTTCCCGGTTATATCAGGAGTTGGGGGCGGTGGAGGTTGGGAGGTTCCCCCACCAATGGGAGACGGATCTGGGTAGGGAGTTGGAGGCCCAGGAGTGGCGGAAGGTGCAGGTGGATATTGGACGTCAGGCACTCTCGGTAGCTATTCGAGAGATGTCATATAAGCTCCTGTACCGTTGGTATTACCCTCCCGAATGGTTACATCGGATGTTCCCTGGGTCGCCTGACCACTGTTGGCGGGGATGTGGTGAGCGGGGGACTTTTGTGCATGTGTGGTGGACCTATCCACTGGTGAGAAGTTATTGGGCCATGGTGGAGGGACAGTTGGAAATTTTATTTTAGGGCAGAGGGTGGTGGTGGATATGGGATTAGGGCTGCTGGGAATTTGGGGGGGGGGGGTGCAGGACGTCCAATACGAGCTTGCATTCAGGCGGCTCAGAGTGAGATAGCCAGGGCCTGGAAGCAAACCCAATTGCCGGGGTTGGAGGCCTGGAAACACAGGCTCTGACGGATTACATTGATGGAGCAGTTGACAGCACTCCGGCGTCAAACTGCGGGGAAATTTCAGGATCAGTGGGGCTTGCTACTTGCTTATTTGAAGGGGGATACACGCCCACTATGACTTCATTAGTTCTGAAGGGGGGGTGGGGGAGGGATTAGTGGGGTAAGGGGGGCTGCAGATCATAGGGGGGGGAGGGGGTGCTGAGGAAGAGTGCCGGGCTTGGTTGGAGCGGGGGGGGGGGGAAGGTAGAGGGGGGACTTAGACCTTGGGGTGTGGGGAAGGGGACGGGCAGTAGGTGGAGGCTGCGGTTGGGAGGGTTGCCCCTGGGACCTTGAGGGGGGTTATTCCTTTGGGTGTGGTTTTGTGTTGTGTATGATAGCCCTACTCAAATGTTTCTAGGGGTTTTGGATGTGTTTGCCCTAATGTATTAGGGGTGTATTGGTAGAGTTTTATACTTTGTTCACTCAGAAAAAGAGAATCAATCTGTTTGACTTAGTGTACAAGAGGCGTTTGTTTGTAACTGAAAACGTCAATAAAAAGAAATTATATAAAAACCCTCTACCCAGTGTGTAGCGGCTGCCAAGAGAGCAAATAGAATACTAGGTATCATAAGGAAAGGAATGGAAAATAAAAGGATATTATGCCTCTGTATCGTTCCATGGTGCGACCGCACCTTGAATATTGTGTGCAATTCTGGTTGCCATATCTTAAAAAGGATATAGTGTTATTAGAAAAGGTACAGAGAAGAGCCACCAAAATGATAAAGGGGATGGAAGGATTCCCGTATGAAGAGGCTAAAAAGGTTAGGGCTCTTTAACCTGGAAAAGAGACGGCTGAGGGGAGATATGATAGAAGTCTATGAATTAATGAACGGAGTGGAACGGGTAAACGTAGATCGATTGTTTGTCATCAGAATATAGAAAGATTAGGGGATATGCAATGAAGCTACAGGGTAAACTAAGACTAATAAGAGAATTTTTTTCACTTAACATGTAATCAAACTCTGGAATTTGTTACTGGAGGATGTAGTAAAAGCTGTTAGTGTAGCTGGGTTTAAAAAAGGTTTGGACAGTTTCCTGGAGGAAAGATCCATAAACCATTGGGGACCCAGGATATCACTGCTTGACCCAATACAAGTATTTTGGAACCTGTGACTTTTGGGGAAACTGCTAGGTACGTATGACCTAGATTGGCCATTGTTGGAAACAGGATACTGGACTTGATGGACCTTGGTCTGACCCAGTATGGCATATCTTATGCTCAGTGCTGGTGCTGTTGCCAGACTATAGCCCTTGAGGCCCCAGCATGGATAATGCTGACCACCAATGCCAGCCTCCACAGTTGGGGCGCACATTGTCTGTCTGGATGGCTTCAGTCAGGGTCTCTAGTCGACGGAGGAAGCAAAATAGTTGATCAGCTGGCTGAAGTTGCGGGCTGTTTTCCAGGCCCTATTGCATTTCAAGACCTTCCTGGAACAGCAGGCAGTGTAAGTGTTCTTGGATAGGCTACTGCCATCACACTATCTCAACCACCAGGGGGCACAGCCAGTGCTTCCCTGATGGCAGAGGCTGCTGCTCTCCTCCATGGGGCAGAGGAACACTTGGCAACTCTGTCGGCTACACATGTCCTTCCCCACTACAGCGTCCAGGCAGACTACCTGAGTCTGTTTCAAATGGATCTGGCAGAGTGGTCCCTGGACACAGACGTGTTCCAGAGGATCATCAGCTGCTGGGGCTAGCTGTGATGGGCTGCTTTGGCATTGTCTGCCATTTGCCATCAAATCCATTTCCTCAGCAGGTGTTGGGAAAGGATGTCAGAGGGCCTTGACACATTGGTTCAACTATAGCCACAGGAGGGTCTTCTGTATGTTTGTCCACCCTGGTTCCTGATAGGGTGGGTTTGCCACTGGATAGAGAGCCACTGGGCAGTGTAATCTTGATTGTACCAGACTGGCCAGGAGACCATGGTATGCAGACCTGCTTCAGCTCCTGGAATGCTCCCCATGACGGCTGTCTGTGGCTTCCGGTATACTGCGTGAGGGATCTCTTCCGATGCCCCAGGTGGAGCTCTTCTCGCTTACAGCCTGGCCCTTGAACGGGCACACTTGACTAAGAGGCTATTCGTCAAGGGTGGTGGACACTCCTAAAGGCTCTCAAGCACACCACCTCACTCTCCTACATACGCATGAGGAGAGTGTTCAAGGATTGGTGCACAAATAGGGGGGTGTCTGCTTTGGCTGCCTCCATTACCCTGATTTTGGCCTTTCTACAGGCTGGCTTGGAAAAAGGCTTGGCGCTCGGATCTTTGAGTGCAGGTAGCAGCATTGTCTTGTTACCGGGGGCGGATCAGGGGCATCTCTATTGTGGCCCACTTGGATCTTTGCTTCCTGAGGGCAATCGAGAAATTGTGGCCTCTCCACTCAGTAGTTCCGGCTTGGGGATTTGAATCTCATCCTGGGCCTCCTCACAGAGGCTCCCTTTGAGCCCCTAGGGGAGACATCTCTCAAGGATCTGACTTTGAAGACTGTTTTTTCTTGGTGGCAGTGTTCTCAGCAAGGCTGATCTGGGAACTGCAAGCTCTGCCCTGTTGTGTTCTATCTGGAGAAGATGGTTTTACATACTGTGCCTTCCTTTCTGCCCAAAGTAGTCTCATCCTTTCACATCAATCAGCCTGTCTCGCTCACAGTGCTTAGGGGTGAGGACCCCCTGCTCAGAGAGCTCCTGCAGAAGGAACTCGAGTCCCTACTCGAGGATCGGGCTATGGAGCCAGTACCTCGGCCCTTCTGGGGCAAAGGGTTCTACTCCTGGTACTTCCTCATCCCAAAAAAGACAGGCAGCTATCGGCCCACCCTGGATCTGCAGGGCCTAAACAACTTTCTGGCCAAGGAGAAGTTAGATACTGTTTGGAACATTTGCTGTTCTACCTCTTCTGGGAAGACGGCTATGCTCCTTGGATCTCAAAGATGCCTATAACCACATCCAGATCCATCCCCAGCACTGTTGGTATCTCCACTTCATTATCAGAGGCTGCCACTGCCAATACGGAATGCTTCCCTTTTGGCCTCTCCTCAGCCTCTCCAGGGTGTTCACCTAGTGCCTGGCTGTCGTCGTTTCTCATCTCCACTTGCTGGGAGTCTGTCGTCCCCTATCTGGACAACTGGCTTATAAAGGTAAGCTTGCTAGAGGAGGTATGCAACACAACCCACTGCACCATTAGTAAGGGTGCTGCAGACTGGGGTTTGTGATCAACTTCCCAAAATCACATCTGTTCCTGACTAGCGCCTGGAGTTCATTGGAGTCCTCCTGGACTCGACATAGGCCAGAGCCTTCCTCCTTCCGGACCGGAGCACAGTGCTTTGCATCCCTAGCAGGGGAGGTGCAGAGCTACTCATCAGCATCCACCCAATGTCCGCTGCGCCTTTTGGGGCACATGCCTTTGACCATTCATGTGATCCCACAGGTACCTCTCCCGATGCAACAGGCCCAGTGGACTCAGCTCAATGGACTCAGGCCATCTGGAGGATTGGGTTTGGATCACCTGGCAGAGTCAACCAAATCTCTTGGCCAGCCTACTCTTCCAAGCCCCTACAGCATGGTGTGTCCTCGCTACAGATGCTTCCAAGCTCTGCTGGGGAGCCCAATGGGACGGTCTAAGGTTGCAGGGCGCCTGGATTTGAGAGGCGAGTGCTCTAGATCAACCTCCTGTAACTCCGGACTGTAACACTCCCTCCAGGTGTTTCAGGCCCACATGGTGGGTCAGATGGTGCTCGTCCAGACTGACGACCAAGTAACAGTGCTTTTGTTGATACAAAAAAAAAAAGGGGGAATGGGCTCATACCTCTTCTGTTGGGAGGTGGAATTTCACCATGGAGAATGGCATAATCCTCCAGGTGGTCTACTTGCCAGGCCAGGACAATCTGCTTGCAGATTGGCTCATTGGAGTTCTTCAGTCTCACAAGTAGCAACTCAACCTGGAGGTAGCCAACTATAAATCTTTCAGTATTTGGGGACCCTAAAGTTGGACGACTTTGCCAGTCCCGAGAACATGCAGCTGTTATGTTTCTGCTCTTGGAGGCCAGCCCCATGCTGAGTAGCAGATGCCTTTTCTCCTGCACTGTTCTGGGAGTCTTCTGTATGCTTTCCACCTACTCCCCTGGTTCCCAAAACCTTAAGGTTCAGTTGGACAGGGCCTCCATAATCCTCATTGCCCCTCAGTGGCCCTGACAATGGTGGTTCCCCCTGCTCCTGCAGCTGTCATAAGCAGCCCCGATACCTCTGCTTGGTACCATGTGTTGCACAGTTACCTTGATCAGAACTGTGTAATGACAGGTGTGCTAATAATTAGAATATGGCATGTGGGGGCTTTTGATGCAAGGCCCATCCTGCTGGCTTCTTTGTAGCCATGTTTTTGTTACTTTTATAGTGCGGTTCAGTAAGTCACTGTTCATCTCTTTTTCTAAATCTAGGAATACATGCATGCATGTTGGGAGGTCAGAGGTGCTCCCTGAGAGAGGTGTGTTTAGCTAATATTCTAAAGGGAACGAGGCCTATGAGAATCTGTCTCCCTACTAACCTCTGAATGTTTTGTTGATGGGGGGGGGGGTGGTAAGAGGGGGTCTATACAGACAATGATAGTGTGTGCATTTTTTTTTGGGGGGGAGGGGGTGTTTTGTATGCCACATCTTCCTCTCCCTCAGTAACTTTTAGTTAGGTTGTTTTTTTTTGGGGGGGGGTTCATTTCAAAATTACATTTCAAGTAAGCATGAAATATGTAAATCTTATTTCTTTCATTATCGGGACAGCATAAAGCATCTGAACCAAGACAAGGAAATACAATAATGAACTTAACCAACCATTACTTGAAAGGGGGGGTGGGGAGTGCAAGAATAAGCGACCTAGAGGTTCAGAACAACTTCTAAGAATCTAGAAAATAATATACAAGAAAAAATAGTTATTCCAGCTGAACTAGACAAGATATGATGCAGTCCCCCAGATGAATCCCCGAACTTAGCATTCAGAAACTTTTTGCAGCTGCTCAGGGGCCAAGAACGCATAAGTATTCCCCCCCCCCATTCCATATTTAAGAGGAAAAAAAATCTACAAAGAAATTTGAAGGAAAAAGTTGCTTCCCAGGACCATCACCTGAGAGCACCTCAATCTGGTCACAGGAAAAATAGAAACCTTCTTTGTCCAAAAAAGTAGCAGTTTCATAATGGAAGTACAGTCAAGATCTAGTTCCTGTCAGACTCAAGATAACATTTGGTTGCTTTATCAGATATAACAGGTACTGAACTCTGGTCCAAGTCCAAACTATATTTTGGAAATCTACAGAGATTTCAGGGCCCCAATCAATTGCTATTACCACCGTAGGAGTAATGTAGCAAGCTCAAGCAGTGGGGTGGGGGGGAGGGGGGGTATGGCTTCCATAGGTGCTTGCCACTCTAAAAAAAGTGTTTAACATTTCTACAGGTGGTATTAGCATGGACCTTGAAAAATTAAACAAAGATTTAAACCTTTTGATATTGGTTCTCCAACACGTTCAATTTGAACTATTTTTCTCTCTCACATACGAGAAATGATACAAGCTTTCAAGTGTGACTGTTCTGCAGAATATAGCCCCTTGTCTCTCGCCAAAGTTTCAGCTTGCACACTAGTCTGGACCTGAAGTAAATTTAACAGTGGCAATTAATACGATCGTTGAGGTATTTCTCCAACTGGGAGACTGCTGCTTTTAGATAGGGGATGTGGTGAAGGCTGTCTTTTGTATCGCCTGCCAAAACTCAGGAAACTATTGGCATTGCATTTCTTCCAACATCAGCAATCGTTGAATCAGAGGCCACCTCACTCGCCACTCCACTCTGCCATAGATCTCTGTCCAAGCAGTCCCTGCGCAAAGGCCCCGCACTGGGAACTGCAGACAAAATCAGGACAACCATGACTCCAAATCCACCAGTCACCACTGTACTTCTGTGTTGGGTGTCCCTGCTTGAGGCTGTCCCTCCAGTGCTATGTCCTTCTCTCCAAACCTTTTCCTCTGCAATAAGCAGGAATCCAAAACTTATCGTCCAGCAGGAGACTAGGTCAGAAGTCTGCTGGTTTTTCCCCTTGCACTTGTGCATTGGGCAAGGACCACAAGAACCACTAGACTTCCTCCAGATATTCATGCCGAGTGTGGCCTCTCTGCCATCTTAGTCTCATATCTTCCTCTTCTCCCCCCCCCCCCTCCCCGGGCATATAAGTTATAGGAGTTTTGAGGACTTTTTTTTTTTTTTTTCTTTCTTTCTTTTTCTAGATTCACTCATACTGGCAAACCATTAATGTATGCATCCTGAGTTCAACCCTAAACCAAAGGCATAGAGAGAGGGGCAGCAGGTACAACCTCTAGCCACAATACTGGGCAGACTAGATGCACCATAGTGGTCTTTTATCTGCTGTCACATGTTATGTTACTATGGAAGTAGGGTGCATTACGTCTGGTTGGAACTCTTTCTTGCCACAAAAGATTTGGTGCATTCAGGGAGATTACTTTTGGTAATGGCTGTCATATGTGGTGGATGTTGTCGTCCTCTCTAAACGCCAACATGAAGTGATAGTGCTGGCATGCCTGTTTGCCTGGCGTAAAGAGATGCCTTGGGCTGTCTGTCTTCGGGGTAGCTGGTGAAAATCAGTGATAACCTTCCATAAGTTACGATTAGGAAACGGAATAGGGGTGAGGAGGGAGGGAGAGTTGAATTTCTTAATTGGCATGTGGAGCTCCTGCAATGTCACAAAGAGGAAAGGATTTATCCTGCATAGCAGAAAAGGTCACCTTGAGAGACTCTAATGCAGCTATACAGCTGAGTTATTCTTGTGTAAACCTTTTAATCGTAGAGCTTAGACAGAGCCTGCATTAGCAGGAGATCCTGTTTAATCTGTTCTTTTAGGTTTAAAGTAGCTGACCAGCAGCCAGACTTTAGTGTTTTGTTTTTTTTTGTTTTTTTTTAAGTTAAGATTTCAAATTTACCTGAATACGCATTACAATGGGAATTGACCTCAGCAACCAAGCTTTTCAACCAAGGATCTGTCCCTTTTGGATTCTAGCTTATTTGGCATCTGCCTGTCTGAATTTGTCATTTGTGGCAAACTGGGGTCCATCCTCTCCTCCCTGCGCCCCCCCCCCCCCAATACATACACACTTCTGTGAACCTCTCCTGTTTCCCAACCATCACAGTAACAGTCCCTAGCGAGGGAGTTAGGCTGCTTCCTCTCAGAACCCCAATGCATGCAAACCTCTTCTCGCCCCCAAATCCCACTGATCTGATCCCCAGGGTGGTGGATAGTGCTGTTTCTGTAGTATTGCCGGCTCCTGCTGGCCTATGAGCAAGAAGTTGGGTCTGACAACTGAACAGATAGCTCTAAAGCATGGAAGGTAGGCAACGCAGCTTGACGGCAGCATTCAGGGATTTTTGATAACTCGAGCATCTAGCAGATGTTTACACTTAGGGGTATGTTTACTAAACCGCGGTAATGTCACTCGCATTAGGTTCTGTGGTAAAGGTACAGATGCCCATATAAAGGCGTAGGCGGTGCATCGTTACAGCAAGTCGTATCAGCTAACGCATATTACAAGGCATCTTAGACTAATGTGCATTTACAAAGTGCCTTGCAAGGCGCCCTATAGGGCTCCTTTTAGGCTAAGCGCCATATTAGGCACCCCTGTAGAAGGCACCCTGGGCTATGGAACCATAGGTTAAGGTGGCCTAACAAGGTTACGGTGCCCTAGGATAGTGTGCCCTAAGGGCTGCAAGGTGCCGCAGGATGACATGCATGACCTGTGAGGAACACAGACAGACAGATGTATCCCTAACACTAGATAGAGCACTCAGGAAAGGCAATGAACAGGTGAGTGAAGGAGGGAGAGGTGGGAGCCGCTGGACCCGCCATATTTGTGGGCATCCCTGTGGCTGCCAGTACTGATGACAAACATGGTGGGGGCCACTGTACCACAACACAGGGTGTTGGCAATGTAAAGTACTGGAAAGACAGTTGGTGGCAGACGATGGGAATACGTGTCCCCCAGTGGAGGCGGAGGTGGCAGGATTATTGTTTTATAATCACTTGATATACCGCCCCCCCATTACATTGAGGCAGTTTACAATAAAACTATAAAATATATAAAATGATTAAAAAGGAAAATAACAATACTTTAAAAAAAATACTTTTTTTTCTTAAAAAAAAAAGAATAGGAGAAAAAAGGTCAGGATAGAGAAGATAGATTGCAAATAGGAGCAAATCATAGGAGAAGCAGAAGTCACTGGAAAAGATTAAAAGCAGTGGAGAAAAAATGTGTTTTGAGATGGGAGCGGAAATTAGGAATGGACTGTTCTAGACGGAGGTCAGTGGGGAGGGAGTTCCAGAGAGCAGGACCAATGTAAAAAAAAGGCTGATTGCCGGGTAGAGTGAAGGTGAGCTTGAGAGGGAGAAGGGAGGTGCAAGCGATTAATATGAACTGAACGAAGACTGCGGGTGGGAGTGTGAAAGGTTAATAGATTGGATAAATACTAAGGTGTGTGCAGATAAATAGCCCGATGGATAGTTACAATGATGGGTGGACAGAGAAGTGGTGGTGCCATGCAGATCAGGCACAGGTTAGGCAAGCACAATGAGGCGCAAGCAGGAAAGGGTAGCAGTGCATGACATGGGGTGACAGCCTGCACAGGCAGACAGGACTCTACACAGCTGACAGACGCAGATAGACGGACCGAGGAAATGTTGGCAATTGTGGCAAGGGTATTATGGGCTGGCAGCACAGATCTGCAAAAATATGACTGTTACAGGCATGCACACTATTTGAGTAGGACAGACATGAGCGAAGGGAACAATGAGGAATTGAACCCATGAACACTGCCGAGAACGGCATTGTATTAACCAGTAGGCTATACCTCCGTGGTGTATGTCACAGCAATGGCTGGGTACAGAAGGACTGCAGGTCACCGCATAAACTGTCTGCTCGGAGTGCCATGATAGGGCAACCCCACCAGTACCCATGATGCAATGCAAATGCTGAATAGCTGTCTACAGCAGATCACCAAATGGGGTCTGCACCTCTCCGGTACCTCAGCTTGGAAAGACGAACTAACAGTGCATGATACTGGCACAGTGTAGCTACAGACCATGCCATTGTGCAGGTTCTGTGTTCACCCTGAGGGATAGGATGGGTGCCCAGCACTAGGTCTGCAGTACATGTGGTGCTAGAGATAGATCCTGCTGTACATCCCCATCACTACCAGTGTGTGACAGGTGTTCCTTGCAGTGCAGCCAAAGGTAATTCGGTGTCCATCTATATCCTGCAGTCACATGTGACCCTCTGGGACCAGACACCACCCAGATTAATGTGTACATTGTGTTAGGGTCTGGCTGACATGGGCACCTGTATTCAGGGCAGAGGGGTTTCTAGACTTGCATGAGGTTTGTGTAGCAGTGCCTTTATAGGTCACAGTGGTATACACTACATACCCCAAAGGGCCCACATCACCCTTTTTGTAGGTGAGGGACAGATGCCCCAGCCCCGGTGAAGCAACATCCATCCTGCTGGTATAAGACAGCCCTCCAGGGTTGGTGGGCCAGAGCCATACCTGTGACTGGAGCAGTGGCAGACCAGCAGCAATGTTGGGGTTAGGTCGGGAAAACCCCAACTGCCTCACACCACTGACAGCACAGTCAGACTGCACCTTATAGGTGTTCCAATCATGCACAGTCTAACTGCAGACAGTCTGCTAGCCAGTCCATAGTACATGCTCACAGAGCATGGACTACATGCACTAAGCAGCCATCTCGGTGATTGGGGCCCCAGCACTGGGAACACAAAAGTATCACTGGAGGCAGATAGTGTAGAGCACTATGTGGGAACCTAGACATGCCATGGTCACTGCTCGGTCAGAGTAAGTGCCCTCCCAGCATGCCATGCTGTGGCCACCCTGTCCATGCAGGCAGTGGTTGGGCATTAGTGTCCCAGCCATTGCCTCACACCCTGTGAAGATGCATCCTGGCCAATCCGCCCTGTCTGGGCCATACCCACAACACCTTGCTCCTCATTATGCACATATTCAGACTAACGCTGGTAACAGTGGGACATCTTGGGCCCAGAGAGGGGTGGGCAGCCACAGAACAGTGGATAGACATACACACACCTATTGCAGCATTGTGCAAAGATAGGGGTGGTTGGCAACCCTGCCCTCCACACTGGTCCTGATCACAGTGCCGATATTGCTAAACTGTGCAGGAGGTAGTAGTGCTCTGGTGATAACTGCAGCTCAATGCTGGGGCCAACAGCCTGATTCTCCATGCATCTTTTGATTCTGGAGCCTGTGTGATGGGTGTTTGTACCCCTGTTCACCGCTGCTTTGGGCTTTGCACATGTTACTGTTGTATCTGCATTGTAGGGTAAAATATAGGGATATGCTCTGCAGGAACCACAGCTGGGACTTGAACCTGTGACCCTCTGCTTCTGGACACACACTGGCTGGGTGTACTGCATCACACTGTTGCCACAGATGCATGGTAGTCCCTGGGGCTACCTGTACTTTTTTCCTCAGCCAGACCTTTTCTATTGCACTGCACACCACATACTGGTACAGGTCCACTGCAGGCAGGTGCCACTGCCCGCTCCAGCACGGGCACACACCACACCCCCCACCCCCCTGCCATGCTGTCGGTGCTGTTAGTGCGCAGTCCCAGGCCATCCATTGTGTGGGTGGGTGGTCGCCTAGGGAGTGGGGTCTGGGGCAGGGGGCATACATGAGCATTCTCACATCCCCCCCCCCCCCATCACCGCCTAACAATAGTATGTCCCTTCCACTTGGGGGAGGGTTGGCTGGGGGGGATGTTAGGTCAGTGCCCTGGCAACTGTTAGCTCGGGTGGACCAGGTAGATGTAGGTGGATTGTGTTTGGAATTTGTCAGCTGCTGTCATGCTGATTTCTGGTTTCTATGTGCCACCTAGGCACCCGCCTAGTCCACCCTATGCCCCACTTGCAGCATTGCCATAGTGGCCTTTCATACTTGGGCACTATGCTGTTGCTGGAAATGGAGCACTACTATCACGTTTCTTGGGCTGTACATTGCTGACGCTGAAATGGTTTCTCTCTCCTGCAAATGTGCATCTAACAGGTTTTCATTTGCGGTAGGATTCAGCGCGTTTAGTGTGCAGGGAGCCTCTCTCCACCCTCTGCGGTGTTTACCGTGGCCGGGAACGTTAACGATCGTTAGGTAATGTTACCTAACACGCGGTCTGTAACATTACCTCAGTTTAGTAAACATACCCCTTAGTTGCAAGCAAAAAAGGTTTTGTTATGACTACCTTGGTGATAATGCACCTGAATGCACAGAAAAAAATAAATGATTCAACTTTGTTACATTTAATCCAATTTAAAAACAAAACACCTTATTGACTGACTTGGGAGCTAGTCTCTTTCCTCGGGGCCCAGACAGAGCAAAAAAGATGGTATTGACAAAAGCACGTTTTTATAAAATATATTTGCATTTTTTTTTTTTTTTTTGGGCGGTACCATCTTTTTTTGCTCTTTCTGTCTGGAACCCAAGGTAAAGGAATCCTAGCTCCCAAAAGCTAGTCTTGACATGTTCATTTAGTCCAACGAAAAGAAATTGCCCTTTTCTGTTTAATTCCAATTGAAACATCTCTTCAGCCACGTTTTCTGATGCTTATAGATTTACCTTCATCTCAGTCATGCAGGGTATCCGTCTGCACAGACTTTAAAGTGCTTGCTAATAAAGGAGGGAGTCAGACATCTAATTGCAAGAGTGGTTTTTCAAGGTTGAGAATCAATGAGGCAATGCGGCCTGTCTGAAAGGTCTGGTTAAATGGTAGCTTTTCATGTTGCTCATTGGGGCTGGGGCAGAGAGGATGGTGCTGCTCTGCTGTGGGTTCACTACAGATCAAATCTGCCATAGTAACCTTGACCATCTGCATCAAGGTTTCTGCTAGCCTCTAGAAATCTGTCCCATGAGTAATTGAAATGCATGTGCTCTGTTCAGATTTTATCGCAAGAGCTAGCTTTTGCTGAGGAAGAACAGAAAACATATCTTCCCACAGAAGTTCCAACGTTTTTGATTGGGAAATTTTAGCTGTACTTTAACTCATTCAGAGTTTCAAGTATTGCAGCTTAGTTAGATCATGCAGGAAGTGACTTGTGCATAGCAGTGGTCAGAGCCCAATGAAATGATGTACAGCTTAGAATACATTTTTTTTTTTGTCCCAAAATCAGAACCAAGTCATAACTTTTGAAATTACATTGCTCTAGTTCTACACCTGGGTGTCCCTGTAGCTGAATTTTGTCATTTTACTGCTTAATATGCTTCCTTTTATTGTAGTGAATTGCTTTCCCAGCTGTTCCAAAGATTCAGTTCCTTAGCGTTCCTCCAGTTCAGTCCTCTACCTCTGGGTTGTCAATCTCTTCCTGCAGCTAGGAGACTGGTTTGGTTTGTCAGAATGATGACATCACGGGATATAGCCTGCTGCACTTCCATCTGCATCCCAGTGTAACCAGTCTCCTTGCAGCAGGAGGAGTTTGGCGAGCCTTGAGGAGAGGCTCTTTAAGGAGTAGTGGATAAGGAGCGTAGATTTCTTTGAGAGTAGTTAAGGGGTTGATTAGTTAGTGGGTACCTCTTTAAAAAAAAAAAAAAGGACTCGGTGGGAAAGCATTGGGCTACAGCCTTCTTGATTCCTGCCTGTAGCACTACTACAGTTTTCTGTCTGGGGGTGGGGGGGGGGGGTCTGCGGGCTCAGATCGCTTTGCACCTCCTTCCTCTGCTTGGCTTGGCTCAGGAGTCTCACCCTCCAGACACTACGGGGGTGAGCCTTTCTTGACTGCCGGTATCCCGGTGCTGCAGTCGGGCTGTCTCTGCCTCATTGGCTGCTGTCGAGGCTGTAGAGCCCGGGAGGATCCCCGCGTTCCAAGCATTGCAGAGCAGACCTGACCGGTAAGTGTTTCGCCGGTATCAGGCTGCTTTTCTCGGGGCACGCCACGTTTTTGCGGCAGGATAACTTCGTCGCTGTGTGTTGGCGCCCTTTTCTTCACGGCTGTCATTTGCGGCGGCCATTTTGTGGGCCGCGTGGCGGAGCATCCCCTCCCGTTTTGGGTATCGGGGTTCTGCTGCACTGTTTTAGTTTAGTTAATTTTGTTTCTTCTTTTTTAATTTATTGATTTGTTGCCTTTTGGTCTTCAGCCCTCTACAAACGGTCCTCTGGGTTAACCGGGGAGCGGGGGGGCTGCGGGGGTTTTTCCTTCCTCCTTAGCAGATAACTCCAGTTTTTTCAAAGTTACAAAAAAAAAAAAAACCACAAGGGAGAAACCGCGGATAAAGGGAGTCTGCCTGCCCCAGTTCTTAGGGAGCCTACGGGGTTTCGCATGGCTACCCGACCTCTGTGCCTGGTGTGTGGAGCCCGCAGAGGCCCGGTCACGGACACTGGAGTGTGCCGGGGCTGCGTGGCCCTTTCATCAGAGGTGGAACTTCAGATGGCGGCGGCTGAGCCCCTGCAGATTTTGGAGCAGGAGCCCGATTTAGAGCCGCTGCCGGGACCTTCTGGGGTATCCGCAGCTCCGCCGTCCTCCGACGTCTCTGGTTTCACTCCCGAGTTTGTCCTTCTTCTACATCAAGCCTTTTGTCTGTGCCAGCAAGGCAAGCGGACGCGCTCAGTTTCCCCTGCGTCTCAGCCTCCGCAGTTGCTAGCGGAAGGGACGGCGGTCGCGGAGCCGTCGGTTCCGAAGCGCGCACGGCTTGCGGACCCGTCGGACGGTGCCTGGCTGGAATCCGCGGACCCGGACTGGGATCCTGAGGAGGGTTCACAGGACCTGGAAGAAGGCGAAATACTGGAGCCCGAAGAGCAAGCCAAGGTTGTCCGGGTGTTCCGCAGAGAGGAGTTGCCTGCCTTGATTTCGGAGGCTTTGCAGATGTTGCATTTGGCTCCCCCTCCAGCCGTGGAGGACGAATTGGAGGATCCAGTCATCCAGGCGGTGCTTCCACTACACCGGGTGGTCGAGCGGATGATTCAGGACGAGTGGGACAAGCCGGAGGCGGGTCTCCGGGGTGTTCGTGCTATGAGTAGGTTATACCCTCTGGCGGACTCGGCTAAGGATCGTTTTCGGGCGCCGCGCCTAGACGCCCTGGTGGCGGCTGTAACTAAACGGACCACCATCCCGGTGGAGGGGAGTGCAGCCTTGAAGGATCCCCAAGACCGTAAAGTTGACGGTCTGCTCAAGCAAGTGTTTGAGGCAGACTCTCTTTCACTCCAAGCCTCTATTTGCGGGGCCTGGGTGGCCAGGGCTTGTTTGCGCTGGGCCCAACGGCTGCGTCAATCCCCGCATGTTGACCTCGAGGAGGTGAAAGAGCTGGATCGTATGGAGTCGGGTGCGGCCTACCTGGCTGATGTACATTATGACCTGATTCGAGCGCTGGCCAATAGCACGGGTTCCGTGGTGGCTGCCCGTCGCTCGTTGTGGCTGCGTAATTGGGCAGCGGACGGCCCTTCTAAGTCCCGACTCAGTAAGCTTCCCTTTAAGGGGGGTTTGCTGTTTGGGGAAGATTTGGAAAAATTGGTGAAGGACCTCGGTGAGTCTAAAGGGGGCCGTCTGCCCGAGGACAAGCCCAAGCAGGCTAAGTCTACTCCGAGTGGTCGGGGGTCCTTTCGGGACTTTAGGAAGTTCCGTTCCCCGCGACCGGTTGGTTCCCAGAGGGGGAGGTTTCCCTCGATGGTCCAGGGGTTTCGAGGCTTCCGGGGAGCGAGTCGCGGATTCTCCTCTCTCCCGGCGCCCGCGTCCCGTAAGCCCCAATGAAGCGAGGCGGGTCCCGGCGGTGGAGCCTCCCATTGGAGGTCGGTTGCGGGAGTTTCTGCCGGCCTGGACCCTCATCACCTCAGATCAGTGGGTGTTGGAAATCATCCAGCACGGTTATGCCTTGGAGCTGGCCCAGCCCGTGCGAGAAGCCTTTGTCATGTCGCCTTGCCGGGGTCCCGTGAAGGTGGCAGCGGTTCGCGAGACCCTGGACAGGCTCCTTCGTCTGGGAGCCGTCGTGGAGGTTCCCAAGGCCGATTACGGCTTGGGTCGCTATTCCATCTATTTCGTGGTGCCCAAAAAGGGCGGCCAATTGCGGCCTATCCTCGACCTGAAAGGGGTCAACCGGTGCTTGAGGGTGCCGCACTTTCGGATGGAAACTGTGCGGTCCGTCATAGTGGCCGTACGCCGAGGGGAATTCCTGACGTCGCTAGACCTCTCGGAAGCGTACTTGCACATTCCCATTCGAGAGGCTCACCAGCGCTTTCTGCGGTTTGCCCTACCCTGGGGCCACTACCAGTTTCAGGCCCTGCCGTTCGGCTTGGCGACGGCGCCTCGGACGTTCACCAAAATAATGGTCGTGGTCGCGGCGGCATTGCGCAAGGAAGGCATTCTGGTCCACCCATACCTGGACGATTGGCTGATTCGCGCCAAGTCCGCGGAGGAAAGTCTCCGGGTGACGGACAGGGTGGTGGGTTTCTTACAGGATCTGGGTTGGGTGGTCAACCCGACCAAGAGTCGGTTAGTGCCCACTCAGGTTCTCGAATATCTGGGGGTCCGGTTCGATACGTTCAAGGGTCAAGTGTTCCTGCCGGACCACCGAGCCGAGGGGTTGCGGTCCCTGGTGCGGCAGTTCCTCTCGGGGTCGGCTCCCTCGGCATGAGATTATCTCCGGGTACTGGGCACAATGGCGGCGACGCTGGAGGCGGTGCCTTGGGCCCGGTTTCATATGAGGCCTCTGCAACGAGCGCTTCTTCGTCGTTGGTCGCATCAACAGCATTCGCTGAGTACACAGCTACCTTGTCCGGAGCCGGTTCGGAGGTCCCTTCAGTGGTGGCTTTGTCCCTCGTCGCTAGCGAGGGGTTTGTCGCTGGACCAGCCAGAGTGGCTTCCATTGCTGACGGACGCCAGCCTTGCGGGCTGGGGGGCTCACTGCGAGGGCCACTTTGCGCAGGGGGTTTGGTCTCCTCTGGAGGCCTCGTGGACGATCAATCGTTTGGAACTTCGAGCAGTGTTTCGGGCCCTCCAGGCGTTCGAGGATTTGGTGCGCGACCATGCCGTACGGGTGCTCTCCGACAACTCGGCGACGGTGGCATATATAAATCGGCAGGGCGGCACAGGGAGTGCGGCGATGGAGGCGGAGGCCGACAGGCTCTTCGCGTGGGTCGAGCTCCGCTTGACTGCGCTTTCAGCGGCACACATCGCCGGCAAGGACAATGTCACCGCGGACTTCCTCAGCAGAGCCCACGTGGATGCCGGGGAGTGGGAGTTGCATCCCGCGGTCTTTCGGCAAATAGTCAGACGCTGGGGAATGCCAGTCATGGATCTCATGGCGACCTTTCAGTCGGCAAAAGTCGGTCGTTTCTTCAGCAGAAGGCGCGAACGGATGTCAGAGGGCATCGACGCCCTCCTTCGCCGGTGGCCGGAGGGGGGCCTCCTCTATGTCTTCCCGCCCTGGGCCCTGATCGGCCGGGTGGTTCAAAAGATCGGGGCACATGCAGGGAGGGTGCTGTTGGTGGCTCCCGATTGGCCCAGGCGTCCCTGGTACGCGGACATGCTCCACCTGCTGGACGGGGTGCCGTGGCGGCTGCCAGCCAGGTCGGACCTGTTGCTTCAAGGGCCCCTGTTCATGCCGCAGGTGGATCGGTTCTCGCTTACGGTCTGGCCATTGAAAGGGCTAAGCTCCTGAAGAAGGGCTATTCGTCGGTGGTGGTGTCTACCCTGCTACGGGCGCGTAAGCAGTCCACGTCCTTGGCGTATGTTCGGGTATGGCGTGTGTTTGAGGATTGGTGTTCCCAGCGTCGGGTTCGGCCGAACTCGGCCTCCATTCCTTCCATCTTGGAGTTTCTGCAGGACGGTTTTGACAGGGTCTTGCTGCCAGTTCCTTGCGGGTTCAGTTGGCAGCTTTGTCCTGTTATCGGGGCAAGGTCAATGGCCGTCCGTTAGGTTCTCATCCCGACATGCGTCGTTTTCTCACGGCGATGGTCCGACTGCGGCCGGTGCGCAGGGTGGCTGTTCCCCCGTGGGATCTGAATCTGGTGCTCACGGCACTGGCCGAGTCGCCCTTTGAACCCTTGCGTCGGGCGTCTCTGAAAGATCTCACGCTCAAGACGGTGTTTCTGGTGGCTATTTGTTCCGCGCGTCGAATTTCGGAACTGCAGGCGTTGTCTTGCCGTGAACCTTTCCTTTCCTTTTCTAAGGAACGGGTGATTTTGCGTCCGGTTCCGTCCTTTCTGCTTAAGGTCGTGTCCCCTTTTCATCTGAATCAGGTGGTTTGCTTGCCTGTTCTAGGGGATTTGGGGGGCGGTTCCGCGGATCTGGATGTGAAGAGGGCTCTACGTCAGTATTTGAAGGCCACGGAGTCGTTCCGCAAGTCGGAGCGCCTGTTTGTTCTCTTCGGAGGTGTTCGTCGGGGCGTGGCGGCGGCTAAGGCGTCTATCGCTCGCTGGATTAAGGAAGCAATTGCTTCCGTGTATTTGCTCCGGGGGCGCGTGGTGCCGGTGGGTTTGAGAGCGCATTCCACTAGAGCGCAAGCGTCCTCTTGGGCGGAGCACTGTTTGGTCCCTCCGGGGGACATTTGTAGGGCGGCGACTTGGTCGTCTCTGCATACGTTCAGTAAGCACTACCGGTTGGATGTAGCTGCGGCTTCGGATGCTCGTTTCGGCTCGGCCGGCTGGAAGGGTCCCTCCCATTGATTACTGCTCTGGTACTTCCCAGAGGTAGAGGACTGAACTGGAGGAACGCTAAGGAAATGATAATTACACTTACCTGGTAATTGTAGTTCCTTTAGTGACGACAGTTCAGTCCTCCTTCCCGCCCGGATATTTGTCGCAGGTTTCGGGCCTCGTGCCGAGCAGAAGAGAGTTACAGGTGAGTCTGTTTTCGTTACTAGCTCTTCTTCGGGTGTTCTCCCTATGATAGGGCAGGAGGTAAGAAGGCCTGCCCGTGGGGGGGGGGAACTCCATGCTAGTACAATTGTGTTTCTGTTTTTTGCTACTTATTGATTGCTCCTTTGAGTCTGCTTTGTTATAGTTTACACTGGGATGCAGATGGAAGTGCAGCAGGCTATATCCCGTGATGTCATCATTCTGACAAACCAGTCTCCTAGCTGCAGGAAGAGATTGACAACCCAGAGGTAGAGGACTGAACTGTCGTCACTAAAGGAACTACAATTACCAGGTAAGTGTAATTATCATTTATGGGCAGACTGACTTAGAGTTTTTAAATATGTAAACCAAATGCATTTTTTTCACAGCCAGAGCTTTCCCAACCTGTTAGTCATTTATCATGAGGCTGCTTGGTAAGCCTTAGCCTCTCTCCTGTTTTCTTAAGATTTTACATGTTGCTCCTTTTTAAGTATTTTAATTTCTCTCCCTTGGCTTTTCAGTGCTTATAAAATTGTGGTGCGATTTGGCCTTTTGTCAGGATTATTTTAGCACAGCATATTTGGGTTTATTCTGCTGGGAAAAACAATTCTAGATATGATTTAATTCATGACATGTGAACCTTGATTTGCCACTCCCGTGATTGTCTTTTGATCTATGCCTGTTAGTAATTGCTGACTTTTTAAACGGCCAATGAAGCAGTCGTGCTGCTGACAGGGTTCATACCAGTTTTTTTGCCTTTTTCCTCACATTCATGACGCACCACAAAAAAAGTAAGACTAGAAGAAATACAATGCCAATAACCATTACAAGCAGCCGTAGTTATACCAACTCATCCCTCCCTCTCAATTCCAGACCGTCAGACATCTTTGGTACAGGGCCTTTGCTTAGGTTAACGCATTAAACAGGCATCAAATGGCCAAAAACTGTTTATGCTGCTTCACACTCGCTTTTGCCGTGGGCGATGCTGCCACTTATGCCAACACATACATATGAAGCATCCGACAGTAACGAATTACCAAGCCTTCAAACCTGTCCAGAGAGCTCAAATACTGAAAGGGCATTCAGTAAGATTTGTTGGCTAACTACCAACGCCTCCCTCTTCTGCTCTACCACCACCTCCAACCCCGCTATAACCCTTCAGATATTGGTGACCCCATACTGCCCCAGCACAAAGCCAACTTGTTTGTCAGCCACCAATGTGAGCAAAAAGGTACCCAAGTAATCTTCCAGGATTTTGGCATAAATCTGTTAAGCCACATCTAATGAAATAAAGTGGCATGACCCTGGGAATATTAAGTCCCTACTTCCCTTTGGGAGAACAGTTTTTATAAGGGCCTTGTTTACCAATTGTGAAAAGTGTCCAGACCTTAAGGCCTGCCTATACAGAGCCCTTAATAATGGTACCACCAACTCCCCAGAACATATATGCCACTAGTAGACCATCCGGACTAGAACCCTTGCAGATCTTCAACCCACTGAGCACGCTAACAATCTTAGCTTTAACTGGGCTATGCAATAGCTCTTACTGCATTTTGTTAACCTAGTGCAACCCCAAGCCATGCAGAAAGCCATTTAACTTGGCTTAATTGACGATTTCTTCTGTATGTAACTGATGGGGTGTACATCCTGTCACTGCAGGACTCCTGGGGAACCCCAGTCAGCCCTGGCTCTGGAGATATGGACCAGTCTAGGAGGAGCCCCCTAGAGCAGCAGACAAGGATACCCAGGGGCCGAGGAAGGGCCCAAACACCTGCTCCCTCCCCGGCCAGGAGACATAGGACCTGGCTCCCTAACACCTGGGACATGAGGGAGGTGAGGGACTTGGCCTAAATCCCCATAGAAGTAGACACCCCCCCCCCCTTAGGGAGGATTGAGGGGAACCCCAACAGGAGGAGGAGATGGAGCTGCAAAATGAGCAACAGCAAGTCCCTGAAGAGACCTCCATGGACATTCAGCCGGTGGATAACCTGCCAAACTTGGGGTGGTAGTAACAACAAGCAGCTATGTGTAGGTGGTAGAGCGTCTGGGTAATGCCACACCTGGGACATACTCTGGCTGAATCATAGACTTAAAGGGGAGGGGGATTTATTGTCATGTTCAATGTATGTTTGTCTAAACTGAAGGACGTTGGGAAGATGTAATTTGCATATTCCTGACCTAATTTGAATCTCATTCACATTTATGTTGATACAAACGACCCTGGTGAGGGCTACTTTGGACATGAGAAGGGGATAGTTGCCCAGAAGAGGGGGCCTGACCCCCTGCATAGGAAAGGATCCCACCAAACGTGGACTTTAGGACTATTGGATCACTCGCCCTAACATACAGGGGAACCCCAGAGATAGACCTTCCTGCTAGGGGGAGGCCATAAAGGGGTGGTTCCTGGATTTTTCTTTGAGAGCAGATTAAGCCAGTAGGACCATTGGAGGGACCCTAAAGGACTATCAAATGCCTACCTGCTGGTCTTGGAGACAGACTGGGCTAGAGTGGACCGGACCAGACCAGAGACTTAGCAATAGTAATGCTTCATAAAATTTAGGAAAAATTGTACAGATTCTCTTAACCAAGCACAGACTACTTGCAGAGTCCCTCAAAACCAAAACACTCCAATAGGCAACCAAACAAGCCAAAACAGCCTGCTCAGTTTCCATAACTGAAAAAGTTTGATTTAGGTCAGTAAGGCCCACTCATTCCGGTAACGAGCATCTGCAGGGCAGTGTGTGTACCTAAAAACTCCTGCAAAACAGAAGGCCTCTAGGCCAAATCCCTCTGCTCCCTCCAACATTGCCAACCTCCACTTGTTCTTATGAACTTTTACATCTAGCACAGTGGTTTCCAAACTTGGTCAGGACCCCAAATGGGGTCGCATTGTTAGTGGATGGGGTCACAATCATGGCCATTTCCCCTTTTCTCTGAACTTTCACTGTGACCTATGCCAAGTAGTGGCAGTCATCAGTCAGCTTGTGGCCTTTGAGCCATTGAACATTCGTTGGTACTTGCCCCCTTCCTGGGTAAGCTTCCCGTTGGACTGGAAACCCATGTTGAGTACTAGGGTCTGTAAGGACCCACTGCACACTGGCACAAGGGACCCTGTGCTGATTGCTGCTGAAGTTGTCACTACTGTTGTAGCTATCCCCGCTACTTGAGATAGTGGAGGAAGGGGAAGGAGGCTGGAGATCTGTCTTTAATTTCATCATTTGGGGGGTCATTCAAGGAAGAAAGTTTTGAAAACCATTAATCTAACGCTTATATATGCCAAAATTCCAACAGTCATCACTGCCTTGCCTAGCCTTCCAGTACAAATGGGTATAATCTTTATGTACTCCTTTTTTAAATTTCTCACACTCTGGATAGCACCTGCAGGCTCATTAGCCAAACTCCATATCAATATCCAAACAGGCATGCGCCCTGCCACCCCTTTGAACGATAAAGCACATCGCCACGAGAGCATAGTCTGAGTGGATATTGGCCAGTTTGTACTCTAACCACCTACAAAAAGCGACTCCACATAAAGGCATAGCTGTGCCTACCTTGTATGGAATGGGACACATCTATATCTATTTTTTTTTAAAAACAGACCAACCTACCTTCCCAGAGTGCAAAACCAGAGCTGTTTTTGTATCCCTTCCCCACCCCAACAGGTATTCCTTATCGTCCCTCCAGTTTAGTCCTGCACCTCCTCCCGCAGCCTTGGTGACTGAGCACGTCACTCTATTGGTGACTTCTGTATAAATAAGCCAGGATCCGCCTCCTCGCTCCAGTAAGCTCAGTCTGCAAAGCAGCTGGAGGAGTGTTGACCCTAGGGGTTCAGGACTCACAGGAGTAATGAATAAGGAGAGTTAGGTTGTCTAATTTCTGAATTGGAGTTATTGGTTGGGGGGGGAGGTTTTGTGGCAGGAGCTGGCAGTTTGATTCTGCAGATTGGGGAAGGGAGAATCAGCCTGCGCGGGAGATTTGCGCTGCAGGGGCTGCCTCTTCTCAAATTCAAACCCCGCCCCCCCCCCCACACACACACACACTGCTCACGCATCGCACCTCCGGTCTGGCGGAAGATCGGTATTGCCAGCAGAGTTGTGTGTAGGAGGAGGAGTCCGGCTCCTGAACCCACTGTGTGGGTGAGGAGTTGATCAGCGGAGAGCGCAGAGGAGAGCGGAGAGTGTACGGCTGCTGGGGATTGCGTCGGCGATGCGGAGGGCGCCGTCGCAGACGGAAGCTCACTCGCTCTTTCTTCTTCGATCTGCTGTGAGTGCTCTTCTCGACGCTCCTGCCGTGGGCAGGCAGAGTGCGATTGAATTGAGCAGAGAGCATCGGTGGAGAGGGGACTCAGGAGGTAAGGCAGCGGCATAGGCGGCCAGCCGTTTCTTTGCGCAGGTGGTAGTTGCAAGCCCGATTAGGCCACGGCCATGTGGGAAAACTGCAGGAAACGTGTCAGTAGGGTCCCGTCTGTCATAGGGTGACTTTCTTAGCAGTGGATGGCAGGAACTGTGGGGGAGATTCCTTAATGTCTCATTGCATTGCTTAAAAAAAAAAAAAAAAAAAAGGATAGAAAAGAGGGGCTGAGGAGCTGTCTGGCAGGTATGTCTCCTAAGCCCTTGTGTATGATGTGTGGGGCGAAGAAAGGGGCACTGTCTGAGACCGGGGTGTACGCAGGAAGCGGCCTCAGCGGAGATGGCCAGAGGATGGGGGGAGAGTCAAAAGGGTCTGTCGGGTCCAATTTCTTCTCCAGAACCCCTCCTGCTGGAGCCAGTAGCAGGGCTGTCATCGGCGCCAGACTTCCCTCTTCCCCTACCCTAATCCAGGGTGGATTGGCAGTGATTTTCTCTCAGGATTTTGTAGCCCTGTACAACAAGCCCTCAGAAGGGGGGGGGGCTGGGTTCAGCAGGGACGACAGGAGGGGAATTGGGGGAGGGGGGGAAACGTCAGGGCCTCCGCTAGACTCGTGAGCGAGCGGCATCCCTTCTAAGAAGCAGAGACTGCTGAGTGACACGACGGAGCAGGCAGTAGAGGTAGAGGAGCAGTCTGACAACTTGGATGAGTTAGAATTAGAAGATGAGTTGGAGGAAGGTGAGCTCACTGAGCAGGAGGACCAAGCACGTGTGGTAAGGGTGTTCCGGCGGGAAGAGTTGCTGGCGCTTATCACAGAGACACTGAAGGCGCTTAACATGCCAATTGCGGGTCTGGTGGAGGATTCTACGTTAGAGGACCCGTTTTTGCAGGCAGTTCACAAGTCCCAGAAGGTGTTCCCAGTGCATAGAGTGTTTAGGGAAACAATTCAGGAGTGGGACATGCCAGAGTCCTGGATGAAGGGGTCACGGGGGATGGCTCGCCTTTATCCATTGGCAGACCAGGATAAGGAACTGTTTAAGTCCTCTAGAGTGGATGCGGCAGTGGCAGCTGTTACCAAAAAAGACGACCATACCAGTAGAAGGTAGTGCGGCTCTTAAGGATGCCCAGGATAGGCGATTGGATACTTTGCTGAAGCAGGTGTTTGATGTTAATGCCCTTTCCATGCAGGCTTCTATTTGTGGAGTATGGGTGGCAAGGGCCTGTCTTCGATGGTGCCAGAGGATTGATGGAACACAGCTAGAGGGCGTGGCTGATGAGACAGCCCGTTTGGAGACGGGAGCTGCTTATTTGGCGAATATCCACTATGATCTTATTCAGGGCCTTTTTAGGAGTATGGCGTCGGTGATAGCGGCGCAGAAGTGTCTGTGGCTCTGTAACTGGGCTGCGGATGGGGCCTCGAAGGCAAGGTTGAGTAAGCTCCCCTTCAGGGGCAGGCTTCTGTTTGGGGAGGATTTGGATAAGTTAGTGAAAGATCTGGGGGAATCTAAGGATGGTAGGTTACCGGAGGATAAGCAGCATCCCGGGCGTGCCCTAGCGACGACAAAGACTCTGCAAAGGGAGTTCCGGCGTTTTCGCTCACCAAAGTTGGGTCAGTTTCAGCATGGGTGTTCATTGTTCAGGTTTCGGGGGTTCAGAGGAGCAGGAAGGGGTTTCGGGGCTTCCTCGTCCTCAACCTTCAAGAAGCCTCAATGAAGTGAGGGGGATCCAGGCAGGATTGATACCCGTGGGGGGTCTGTTTAAGGGAGTTCTATTCTGCTTGGATCCGAGTTACGTCAGACCAGTGGGTGTTTGGAAGTTATTTGCGAGGGTTATGCCCTAGAGTTCCAGCGTCCGGTGATTGACGCCTTTGTTCTGTCTCCCTGCAGGGTCTGGTCAAAGCGGCTGGTGGTGCGAGAAACGTTGGACAGGCCTCTGGCGCTCAAGGCAGTGGTATCGGTGCCGGAGGACCAGTGTGGGTGCTGTTGATACTCCATATACTTTGTGGTGCCCAAGAAGGATGGCGCCTTTTGGCCGATTCTAGATCTAAAAAGGGGTAAACAGGTGTCTCAGAGTGTCCCGTTTTCGGATGGAGACCCTGAGGTCGGTCATAGGCTTCTGTCAGATCTAGAGACGTGAGAAACTCCCCCTGTCTCATTGCTACCTATCTTCACATACCCATTTGCAGGGAGCATCAACGGTTCCTGTGGTTTGCGGTCCCTATGTGCCATTTTCAGTTCCAGGCATTGCCATTTGGATTGGCAACAGCGCCGTGAACCTTCACCAAAGTCATGGTAGTGGTGGCGGTGGCTTTGCGAAAAGAGGGGGTGTTGGTGCATCCATACCTGGACGATTGGTTGATCAGGGCAAAGGAGAAAGCGAGGAAGCTACACGTCGAGTGGGCCAGTTTCTGCAGAGTCTAGGATGGGTGGTAAATGCAGAAAAGAGCAAGTTGGTGCCCTCACAGGAGTTGGAGTATTTGGAAGCCCGCTTCGGCACAAGAGTGGGGAAATTCTTTCTGCCGCTTCTCTGAGCGCAGGATCTAAGGGAGCTGGTGTGCACTTTCTGAGAAGGGGGGCTCCCACAGCGTGGCACTCTCTGCAACTACTAGGAAAGATGGCGGCAACGCTTGAGGTCGTTCCGTGGACCAGGGCCCACATGAGGCTGCTGCAGAGGGCCTTGCTCAGGCGATGGTCGCGTCAGGTCGCTTGACTCAGAGGTTGCCCTGTCTGCAGGAGGCACGGACGGCCTTTCAGTGGTGGCTCGAGCCCAGCAGTCTGCAGAGGGGAATGCCCTTGGAGGCGCCGAGCTGGAAACCACTGACGACTGATGCCAGTCTGTTCAGATGGGGGGCACGCTTCAAAGGACATTTCGCGCAGGGCCAGTGGACAGAAATGGAAAAGCGGTGGTCCATCAACAGATTGGAACTGAGAGCGGTGCAGTTAGCGCTGTGGGCATTGCAGTACAGACTGCAGGGAAAAGCGATCAGAGTACTGTCAGACAATGCCACAGCGGTAGCATATATCAATTGCCAGGGAGGCACCAGCAGTGTAGCTCTGGAGGACAAGGCAGGAGAGCTCTTAGGCTGGGCCGAAGATCATCTGGAGACGTTATCGTGAGCACATGTAGCAGGGGTGGACAATGTGACAGTCTATTTCTTGAGTTGCGTCAAAGTAGGTCCAGGAGAGTGGGTTCTCCATCAAGAGGTGTTTGATTTTAGTAGTGCGTCGATAGGGGACACCGGTGATGGATCTCACGGCGACATTCCAATCAGCGAAGGCTGCAAGGTTTTACAGCAGAAGGCGAGAAAGGATGTCAGAAGGCGTGGATGCCTTGATGCAGGTCTGGCCAGAGGAGTAGCTACTGTATGTGTCTCCGCCCTGGTTTATTAATAGAGCAGGTGCTACAGCGGATAGAGCAGCACAAGGATCAGGTCATCCTGATCGCTCCGGATTGGCCTCGGAGGCCGTGGTATGCGTACTTGATGCGGCTGCTGGTGGGACAACCATGGCAGCTGCCAGACAGAAGGGATCTGTTAGTGCAGGGGCCGTTGAATATGCCTCAGGTGGATCGATTCTCGCTTACAGCTTGGCTCTTGAGAGGGCGAGGTTGAAGGCGAGGGGTTATTTGTCGCAGGTCATTTCTACCCTCTTGAGGTCCAGGCGTTGCTCTACCTCAGTGGCGTATGTTAGGGTATGGCGACTCTGAGGCATGGTGCGAAGAGAAAGGAACGCTGGCTTTGAAGGCGTCGGTCCCACAAATTCTGTCTCTTTTGCAAGACTGCTTCAATAAGGGTTTAGCGGCTGCCTCCCTACGAGTTCAGCTAGCAGCGCTGTCTTTGTTTTAGGGGTAAGGTGCAAGGAGTGAGTTTGGGGACTCATCTGAATGTGAAGCTTGCTTCTTTTTGCGAGCGGCATCGTTGAGGCCTCTGTGTAGGGCAGCAGTGCCTCCTTGGGATCTCAATTTGGTATTGGAGGCTCTGGTGCGGGAGCTGTTTGAGCCTTTGAGTGCATCTACGTTAAAGGATCTCAGTCTTTTTGGTGGTGATTTGTTCAGCTAGAAGGATTTTGGAGTTGCAGGCTTTGTCGTGTAGAGAGCCTCTTTTTTATCCTTTCAGGGGAAGAAGGTGGTCTTGAGGACGGTGCCCTCCTTCTTCCCTAAGGTTGTGTCAGCGTTCCACTTGAATCAGGTAGTGGTGCTTCCAGTTTTCGATCTCAAGGGCAAGGAGTGGCCCGGAGGTCGGCTGCATAGGTTGGATGTAGGGCGTGTATTGCGAAAGTATTTGCAGAGAACAGCCTCCTTCCGCAAGTCAGAGATTGTTTGGACCAAGGCAAGGAGAAGCGGCTTCAGAGTCTTCTATTGCGCGTTGGTTGAAGGAGACTATTGCGTCGGCTTATCTGTTAAAAGGAAAGTTGGTGCCGGTGGGGCTGAGGGCCTGTTCAACAAGGGTGCAAGTGGCTTCTTGGGCAGAGTTCAGTCTAGTACCGGCGGTAGAGATTTGTAAAGCGGCGACATGGTCTTTGCTTCATTCGTTTGTGAAACATTACCGGTTGGATGTTCAAGCGGAAAGGGATTCTTGTTTTGGATCGGCGGTGCTTCAGGCTGGTCTAGCAGGTCCCTCCCGGTAATTGATTATTTTACTGCTCTGTTACATCCCCAGAGGTTCAGGACTGGACTGGAGGGACGATAAGGAAGATGAAATTAGACTTACCTGCTAATTGTAGTTCCTTGAGGAACTCCAGTCTAGTCCTGTATCCCTCCCTTGTGTTGATCTGAATCGGTGGCCTGAAGCAGCAGGTGACATGAGTAAGCGGTGACAGTGACCGGCAACGTACGGTTCAGGAGGGGAGGTGAATGATGCAATTGCAGGGGGATTTTTAGCTGTTCTGGGGGGCCTCGGAGGAGTGTGAGGTTAGCCCCAGCGGTGCAAAAGAACTTACCTATGATAGAATAGGATTGTTGCTCGAGTTTCTCGGCAGAGGAGCTCCTACAGTGTTGTTTGTACAGAGTTAGTTGCTATTGTTAACTACTTAGTTATTGTTCTCGTGAGTCTGCTTTTGTCAATAGGTTACTGGAGCGAGGAGGTGGATCCTGGCCTATTTATACAGAAGTCACTAAAAGACGTGCTCAGTCTCCAAGGCTGCGGGAGGAGGTGCTAAACCCCAGAGGTTCAGGACTAGACTGGAGTTCAAGGAACTACAATTAGCAGATAAGTCTAATTTCTTCATCCTTTCCATCAAAAGGTCTGCCACTTCCAACCTATAATAAGTGGCCCACCCAAGCATGCTTAAGTTTCTCATATGCATTACCTCTCCTATGCATTACCACTCGGCTAAGTAACACCCGCGGAAGCCTCTGCACTTTTTTTTTTTTTTTTAAATTTACTTTTTACTTTTCCTCAATACAAACTTGTCAAACAAGTGTACAGGCAACATTAGATTTAGAAAGCAGGAAATAATCAAAACAAGAAACATAAACACATCCTTAGAGCCCACAAATTGGGGAGATATATCAAAGAATCCATTTTCCAAAAGAAACACCGAGAACATCTCTCAACACATGCCAAAATATAATTCCCGCCCTTATCCCCTCATCCATCCCCCAGACCCTCCCTATCTGACAAAAGGTCTCCAATTGTAAAGAATCAAAAGTATACTTAACCCCTTTCAGTGTTACCACACACTTACAGGGGAACCTAAGAAAATAAGATGCACCCAGCGCTAACACCCTGGGCTTAAGGGACAAAAAAGCCCGCCTACGCACCTGGGTTGCCCTGGATACATCTTGAAATAATTGTACTTTCGCACCACAAAATTCCACATCCTTATGTTTAAAGTAACTTTTAAAGATTAAAGCTTTATCAGTTTCAGAAACAAATGAAACCACCAAAGTGACTCTTGTTGCAATGGTGTCATGAGAGTCTTTCAGGAATTGAGTAAGATTAACCAAAGACTGAGGTTGTAATACATCGTATTCTCCTGAAGTCTCGCATGCAACCAAACGTGAAGAAATATAAAAAATTTTTGAAAAGGAAATTGTTTCTGAATTTGATAATTCCAACACTTCTTTCAAATATTTACGAAGTAATATTTCTGGAGATAACAAATGTGTAACAGGAAAATTTAACAAACGAATATTTTTCATCCTACAAGCGTTTTCCAAATATTCTAATCTACGATGTATAATTAAACTATCTTTAACTGAGGAGACACTCATTGTTTTTGAAGGGAAGCATATCTGGTATTACATCTCTGAACCTGAGTTAACAAGGAATCTAGCTGTTCCTCAACCGCCTCCAACTTTCACGGTTCCCTGGGAAAAATGACAAAGTTGGGCTACTGTGGCTGCCAAAGATACCTCGGTACGAGTAACCACCTTCCAGATATCCAACAAGGACACCTGAGAATCAGGGATATCCTGAGGGACAATCTGAGAAGGCAGCCAAGTAACCGGTAGCAAAGACCCACCCTTTTGCAAAGGAGAACTTTGTAATACCGGCGAACCACTAGCCAGCAGTTCCGGCGGCGTTTTTACTGACAGGGGAAGTGGCGGGGAGCGCTCAGGGGAGCTCAAAGATGCTCCCTCCGGAGGATGCAAATGGGTCACAGTCAATGTTCCCTCTAATTTTCTGTAGGCTGTGTGCGCATAAAATATCAGCTGTGCGGCTTTTGAAGGAAGGTTAAATTTTTTTGTGCGCTACATAACGACACTTGGAATTATATACTTTAAAATTTGACTACACATTAGAATACAGTATGTACACCACATTGATGTTAATCAAATTAAATGAAAATAGACGATTACTAAATGAAGCGGAAAATTTCTAGTAATTACAATCACAAATGTGGTATTTCAGTTAATTTTTATTGAAAGCCATTGTTATTCCATGTAAATAATATATGTATGGAAGAAGAGTTCGGTGTCCTACATGGAGTGGTGGGTTCACCCCTAAACAAAGACATGGGGAGAGGTGGCCTGCACAGAGCAAAAGGTGCACCTACTCTTGCCATCTTGATGGGCAGACTAGATGGACACACAGTATTACTTACATGGATTAACAGTTTAACACAAATCCAGAAAAGTGACTTAATCTTGGCTATATCCATAGTTTTAAAATTAACACATAAAACACATCTATAAGGTATGTACATGTATAAAAACAACATACACCAAGATTTTATGTGAAAGTAAAACATAGGCGATCCGTCCAAAACAGAGAAGATGTGATCAGATAAAAACGTCATAAATTTAAAAACATAAATGACCAGCGAATAAGAACATAAGATATGCCATACTGGGTCAGACCAAGGTCCATCAAGCCCAGTATCCTGTTTCCAACAGTGGCCAATCTAGGTCATACGTACCTAGCATTTTCCCCAAAAGACACAGTTGCTTCCAGAGGGTTACCTCATGGCAAGAGTTCTGACAAAAATTGTTAAAGGTTTTTGCTTAGGGTTCTGGGACAAAGGGGTTTAGTTGTAAAGTTAAGGTACAGCAAAACCTTGAGACTCATACATACTCTTTTTGTATTTTTTTTTAATTGCATAAATATAAACAAAATAAGAGAAAATCACCACCCCAGAAAGTTATGTACACCCTGACAAACACTAGTAAATATTTTCACAGGAGTCACCAAAAAGAGTGTAAAAAAACTAAAATAAAACCTCCAATGAATTGTGAATAGGTAAATCCATTTCTGCATACCTTTTTAACTAACTGCTTTTCATAAACATCTCGCCAGCCCTATGGGGAAACCACCTGCATCCAGCGCAGCGGCGATGGGGAACTGCTGCTGGTGGCGGGGTGACGGTGTGGGAGGCGGAGGCGGAGGCGGCTGCGGCGTGGCTGGGCACAGTACAGACATGCAGGCAGCCCACAAGCAGGAGAGATAAAGAGGGACGACGAAGGACCGTGAATCGAGGAGCTGCCGCTGCTTGCTCTTCCTTGCCCAGGCCCGCCGCCGCCTCTTCCTCCTGTACACTAGTTGTGGAAAAAGCATAGATATGCACTCACCAGCAAAGCTGCCGATAGCACGTCCCCAGGCAGCAGTCCCGGAGCGGTGTGTGGTCCTCTCGCACGTGGCACTGAAGGCTGGCTGAGGGAGGGATTAAAGGAGGTGCGTGGCTGGCAGGCAGGCAGGCACAAGAGCAGAAAGAGGCTGGCTTGCTGGCTGCCCCTCCCTTTTATTTCCCTCTAGCCTGTCATGATTCGTCAATCGTCACATGTGAGAGGAGTGAGGGCAGGGGACTCAGTGCAGACAGAGGAGAGATTCGGAATCGGAAGTGACGAAATGGCAGTAGATCGGTGGTGCATCTGTGGCAAAAAACCCAAGGTTTAAAAACTCATCATGAAATCGGTAATTTTTGTGCGCTCCTTTAAAAGTTGTGTGCGCTCGCTTGGCGAGGTGTGTGCGCGCGCGCGCACACGCGCACAGCTTAGAGAGAACAGTGGTCACAGTACCTGCAGGGGGAAGAGTCTCATCACCCCCAACCTTCACGTGTCTATCCATAGGACCAGTCTCTCCCGGTGCCAACGGAAATATTTTCTTCTTCCTTTTACCCATACAAACTTAGGAGCCACTTAGGAGCTGGGTTTTGTTTTCCTAAGGGGCTCCCAAGGGGCCTATCCTCCCCTTGTGGCGCGCGCCTAAGGACGCGTGCCTATGGAGACAGCGAGCTTTAAGCCCCCAAAATCGCTTGGGGCAGTCCCCGCCGCAGCCTGCTCACCTGGGAATCCTCCGACGCTGTGCGACTGGCTCCAACAGCTCTCCCACCGCCTCTGCACTTTTTAATAGGTGACCCCACACATAGTACATTCTGTGTCACTAAGACGTGCTCAGCTATCCATACCACCCACCTTTTCCCATACGCTCATATCCACCTACTCAAACATCCAAAACTCCCCCACACACACACACAAAGCATTATCCAAGTTAATTACATTCCCCATCTCCCCCCCCCCCCCCACCACATGACCCATGAAACTTTATGGAGGAAAGATCATCCCAGACAGCCCCCTTACAATAACACACACTAGTCACCCCACCCCCTCCCATTCAACAAAGAATATGAAGAACAGTTCTCCTCCCAACTGAGAGAGCACAGTCGCAGTCCCCTGTTTAAAGGCATCCCTCCAATCTAATACCATACCAATTCCTCGCAGGAGAGAGGGGACATTTTTTACAATTTATTTTCTACTAGTATAGAATTGCTACCATCCCTCTACATTTCAAATACAAGCTAGCTAATCAGTATCTGGGACACTTGGCATTAGCAGTCAAGGAAAAACAACCACAGTTGGGCTGCCTTTTTTTTTTTTTTTCCCTGTCCCAAAAGAGTTCCAGGTAGTTCCTTAACATGCAGGAACTACTCAGCCTTGCAGCCAGAGAACAATCCAGCCAGTCTAAAAGAGCGCATCAATTCTGTATACAAATACCGTGAAAGAGAGAAATAGGGCAAGAACCTCTGTATAGACTTAACAGTCAGTGACTTTACACAAGTCCTGCATCCAAAGGATCATGGTCACCATATTTCAGAGTGCTCATCTTCCCTGTTCGTTTTTATCTTGGGTCAGTGTCACCAGTTTACTTGAGGAGCATCTCTTCAAAACGCTGACCAGCCCCCCCCCCCCCAAGCTGTTGCTGCTAGTAGCCTCTCTATTACCTTTGAGCCATTAACATCAAATTGCTCCTCGTCACTCCCAGCACTAGAACTGGCATCCACTATGACCATGTTATTTTCCCCCTCCCCTCCATAGGATGTGAGGGATTCACCAACAGCTTACTGCTTGCATGTAAGTTTTATCAGCAGAGTGGAGTTTCATAGCCATGATGCTAGTCTGTAAAGTTTCCAATACTACTGTGTATTATTGCAACACAGATGGGACAAGGTAAATGAGATTCCATATCATCTTGGTAGATCAGTTCAGACAAGTGGGTTGTGTTCCCCTAACAGCAGATTTGTAGAGACAAAAAACAAATAAAAAGCCCAGGTTTCAATGACATCACTCCCGTGCCTCTATATGCCTCAGCAACCAGAGGTCTCTTCAGTATTTCTTTGTCTCCAGCAGATGGTGGATGGATTTTATCCTAGAAAGAAAATTCTGAAGATTGATTGATTAAACGCTTGTGAACACCCTCAAGGTGGTTGACTCCCTCACTTGAGCATGACATAGGAGGCTCCACTAGACTGGTCTTTCTGTAGCCATAGGAAGAGGGAAAATTTGGTTCAGCTCCACGTATTTTTTTTTTTTATAATACTTTATTTTAGCCACCAAGAAATATCAACCATACGGTACAATAAACAAACCCTCCACCAGGGGTGTACTCTGATTCCCTCCGGGAGGCAACAGCAAAAAGAAGCAACAAGTGGCATTTTTACAGATAAACCCCTCCCACCCCTCCCCCCATCCATCCCCCCCCCCCCCGCACTCCAACAACAGCCAGATCAAAGAAGGCGAAAGTCAGCAGCCCATCTGGAGGAGTTCATTACGGCAGCGAGGCCCTAGTTGCTGAATATAGGGCTCCCATATTGACATGAACACTGTCCAGCGCTTGACACTGTCCCCTGCGAGCCAACGCTCCATCAGCATGAGGTGGTGAAAACTATTCCGCCACTCACTAAAAGTAGGCGGTTGGTGCTCCCTCCACAACCGAAGAATCGGCCCTTTACCCACCAGACAGGCCTTACGCAAGAGCATACGTTCCCCTGCCTTAGTAGGCCATGGAGGTGCCATCTGGTCCAGAACCACAAAGAGGCCATTACAGCGAACTCGCTGTTGCAGCAACCGACTAAGAAAGTCCCGAATCCTGGCCCAATAAGGTCGCACCCTACGACAACCCCACCACATGTGCAGCAAAGTCGCCAAGGGTGCAGAACAGCGAGGACAGCTACCATCCGTCTCCAGCTGGCTACGATAAGCTCGCCGCGGGGAGAAGTGAGCTCTGGTCACGGACTTAAACTGAATCTCCCTCCAACGAGCCCCCTGTGCCAAACTGACAATTCGCTTCAAGGCCCGACCGACCAACCCCGGAGCCACCTCCTCACCCAGCTCAGCAGCCCAAGCCAATTCCACACGGCGGTAGTCCGGTCGCATCCGGTAGCACTCCAACCGGCTTTTTAACTGGGAGATGGACGGAGGACCATCCTCCCCCAACCCAAAAAATTCCAAAATCCTGGCCGAGCGGTCAGCATGCAACGCCTCCCCCTGTAGTGAGGCCACGTAATGAGAAGCTTGCATGTAAGCAAAGCAATGCCGGGGCGGCAAATCATATTCCCGGCTTAGGGCCGAAAAGATTTACAACGACCCGAGGGGTCTACCAAATGTCCCACCAGTCGTAGCCCACGTGCCCACCAGTCTTGAAACACCGCCGATTCAGACCCCGGAAGGAAGTGGGCGTTCCCTCGCAAGGGCAACCAACTTGACACAGCCCAAGGTGTCATCCAATATTTGTTAAGCTGCTGCCAGGTCCGTCGTACCAAGTCCACCAAGGCGCTCTTCCGAAACGTTGACTTGCCCGAGACGAATCTCCCATGAAGGACCCCCAGCAAAGTCCACGGAGCTACTAAACACTCCTCCACATCCCGAGCCGTGTAATCATCCCTCTCCCCCAACCAGTCACCCACATGTCGTGCTTGGCATGCCAAAGCATATAACTTCAGGTCGGGCAAGCCCATACCCCCATCCTTCCATTTCCCCAGAAGCTGACCCCACGGAATCCGAGCTCTCTTTCCCCCCCCCCCCCATAGAAACCCCCTGAGTAAGGCTTCCATCCGGCACAAATCCCGACGGAGGAACCAGACGGGTAGAGTCTGTAACCAGTACAAAATACGGGGTAGGGTAACCATCTGTATCGCCACAATCCTCCCCGACAGGGACAAAGGAAGGGGCGCCCAGATCTGCAACTGGGTTGTCAGAGACCGCAAGATACGATCCAAATTGTACTTGTATAACCTATGGGGTTGGCGGGGTAGTACGATACCCAGATAGACAAACTCCTCAGCCGCCCACCGAAGGGGGAAAGATCCATTCCAGGTTCCACGAAGGAGCCCCAAGGTATCCAGTGCCTCATATTTCTCATAATTAATGCGGAAGCCTGCCATGGCCCCATATCTCCCAAATTCCTCTAGCAATTTCGGAAGAGAGGCGGCCGGGGAAGTCACATGGACTAACAAGTCGTCTGCAAACGCCGAAATGACAAAGTCCTGCGCTCCCATTGTCACCCCCGCGATCACCCCCGAACTCACAACAGTGCGGATCAGGGGATCCAACGAGAGAACAAATAATAATGGAGATAGGGGGCAGCCTTGGCGTGTCCCCCGCTCCAACGGGAAACTGTCCGAAAGCACGCCGTTACATAATATTCCCGCCGTCGGCGCTGCATATAAACTCCGCACCATTCTGCAGAATGTGTCCCCGAGCCCATAGCAGGGCAGCAGATCCCATAGGGTGAATTGGCAATACCTATCAAAGGCTTTCTCGGCGTCAAAGCTTACAAGCAGCGAGGGTATCCGTCGAGCATGCACCCACTCTAAGGAGGCCAAGATCTTGCGGAGATTGCGAACGGCGTATCGTCCCTTGACAAAGCCCACCTGTGCTCCATGGATGAGGGTCCCCAAGACATCAGCCAGTCGGAGGGCCAGAACTTTCGCTAGAACCTTCAGATCGAAATTGAGGAGGGAAATAGGTCGGTAAGAGGCGGCTAGCATCGGGTCTTTACCTGGTTTGGGGATCAGAGTAATATGGGCGTGATTTTGCCCCCAGCGAAAGGCCCCCTGGTCCCTCCGCACATCAAACACCTCCCTCAGCACTGGACTAATACGATCACCCAGTATTTTATAGAATTCCGCACCCAACCCATCCGGACCCGGGGCCTTACAGGAAGCGGCAGCAGCAATAACCGATTGGATCTCCTGGACAGTGAGGGGCTGATCCAGCGCCTCCCTCTGCGTCTCAGAGAGCCGTGGCAAATTCAAGTCCCGGAGATATGCAGACAGGGTGACAGTAGAACCAGGCTCGGCCGCATACAGTGTCTGGAAAAAGCCCCGAAACACCTGGGCAATATCCCTACTCTCCTTATGCACGGTTCCCTTAGCATCACGCAGCCCCGCCACCAGTGTGGAGCCCCTCCGTCCCCTTAAGCAAACAACTTCCCAGGCTTGTCACCGTGACAGTGTAACCGGTAGCGATAGTAAGTAAGGGATTTCTTGGCTTTCTGATGCAGAAGCTCGTTGAGATCCACCTGGGCCTCCCAGAGGAGCTTCTTACTCTCAACTGACGGACGCTGGGCACACCGCCTCCGAAGTTTGGTGACCTGATGTTCCAGTGCAAGAATACAGTCCGCGAGAATCCGGTGCTTCCGTGCAGCATAACCTATGATATCCCCCCGGAGGACCACTTTTCCCGTTTCCCAGATCAATTCCGGGTCGTCCTCATGAACCAGATGGTCGTTAGCAAACTCAGTCCATCTTCGCCGCAAAAACTGCCGAAATTGCATGTCATGGTAGAGCCCCAAGGGGAACCGCCATAGACGCGTCTTGGCAGGGTCAACCCCCCAGCTCAAATCTAACCACACCAAGGCGTGATCGGATACCTCCAGAGGCCCGATCTGAGCTCCCTCGGTGCGAGCAAACAGTTCCCGAGATACGAACAGATAGTCTATACGGGCGCTGGTACCGTGCGCCCTGGATTGGTGTGTAAAATCTTTCTCAGTAGAATGCAGCAGGCGCCACGAATCAACTACATCTAACCGTTTACAAAAACGCTGTAACAACCGAGAGGACGACGCCCGCTCCGGTGGTCCCCCCCCCCTCGGGAAGTATCCAATTCAACATCCAAAACCCCGTTGAAATCTCCCCCCAGGATCAAGGGGCACTCAGGGAGCCGCTCCACCCTGGAAGCCGAGGTATTATAAAAACCGTGATCGGAGACATTAGTTCCATAAAAAGTCCCAAATGTCACCAGTTTCCCCTCCAGTTGCCCATGGACCAATAATGACCGACCCGCAGCGTCCTCTAGAACAGTCTCCGCAACGAAGCAAATTTTCTTATGAACCAAGAGGGCAACCCCCCCCCTTACGCCCCACCCAGGCCCTACAGAGTTTACGATGCTTTTCCGCCGTCTGGTGGGTTTCTTGTAACAGGGCAACGTCACAGCCATTTCTGGCTAGGGCCTGGAGCACCTTATATCTTTTAATAGGGCTACCTAGACCGCAGACATTCCAGGTAATAACTCTCAGAGCAAAGGGGCAGTGTCAAGGCTCCACCAAAGGTAAAAAGCGAAACAGCACGGAGGGGCACCCCCAGCCTGGCACCCCCCACGCTCTGCCACCCAGTCTAAAGACGGAATAGTGACTAGGAACCACCAGATGAGCAGCTGCAGATGGACGGAAAAGACATCCCCAGCCAGCGGCTCTTCTCCAAGCAGAAGTAGAAGACAATACCGTCCACAAAGTCTCAAAAGAGTGCAGAGTATCCCCACCCCCTCCCTCCTATCCCTTCCCAGCCCCCGTCCTCCCCCCCCCTTACGTCCCTTACCCTCCCCCACTCTCCACCCCCTCCCCCCTCCCCCATCCCCACTCACCAACCCCCCCCCTTACATACACTCCACCTCATACCCATGGGAGACACTAAGGATGTGAGCCGGTCCCCCCCCCGGTAGGTACAGACCCAAATGAAATACCCCAACGCAACAAATGCGAACCCAAATCCCCTGCATCGCCCCGGCCAATCCCCCACCCCCTCCTGGGACGCTACACCCCAGTGCCACATACAGCACGTCTTCCCCCAACCCCTACCCCCCAATCCCACCCAGCCACCCTCCGCACCCTTATCCGGCAGAGACAAACAACAAAAGGGGAAGGGGGGGAGGGGCACTAAGGAAACAAGGCCTTCCGTAGTCCCCCCTACTCTACC
This sequence comes from Ichthyophis bannanicus, assembly GCA_033557465.1. NCBI lineage: Eukaryota > Metazoa > Chordata > Amphibia > Gymnophiona > Ichthyophiidae > Ichthyophis > Ichthyophis bannanicus. The sequence goes on along the minus strand of CM066044.1, from coordinate 7,633,423 downwards.
CCGGAGAACCCCCCCAAAACCAGAGCAGCACCAACACAAGTACTAACCCAAACCTAAACCAGGTGGGGGGCACTCCGCAAGGCGTAACCCACCAAACATGAGGGGGGCAGGCGGCTCTCAGACCCAGCAAACTCCAGGGCCCTCCATAGAAACCCCTCTCACCAAACCCCCTCGACCCGCAACAAAGAGTCCAGGCCTCAGGGAGGAGAAGGGGGACAACATGGAGTGCGCCCCACCCACAGGAAAAGCCAGCAGCACCCCACTCAAGCATTCAAAGTCCCATCTGGGTCCAAGGCACCTTCCCGCAGTTGCATGGCTTTATGGATGGGCCAACAGTCTCCAACAAAAGTGAGGCCTTCTCTAGAATCCGTTCCCAGGGGTCAGGAGCAGCAAAACCGAGCCCAGTCACACACAGGCTCCGCACTCAGCCGGTCACTCTGCCTCTGGCCTGTTAAGTTGCTCCACGTAGATACTCGCCTCACCCACGGTTTCGAAGATCCGGCGAGTCCCCTGGTGCCAGATCACCAAGCGGGCAGGGTACTGCACACTGAAGCGGACATCTCTCTCAATCAACTTCTGGCAGACCGAGGCATAGCTCTTTCGACGCTGGCTCAAGGCAGTAGAATAATCCTGGGCAACGCGGATGCGCATGGTATCCTTCTCCACGTATCCTTTCTGCCGCACGGCCCGAAGCAGCTCTTCTTTTTGGGGGAAGGAGAGGAACCGCGCCAGGACAACACGTGGCCGGCGGTCTGTCACAGATTGTTTAGGCCCTATCTGGTGGGCGCGCTCTACAATAACTGGGCTGTTACCTCCGGTGGTCTCGCAGAGAGAAGTAGCCAAGGCCTCCACAAATTGCCGAAGGTCTTTGTCCTGCACGGTGTCAGCTACTCCCAGGAAGCGCAGGTTGTTTCGCCTGGACCTGTTCTCCAGGTCATCCAATTTAGCCGCGTGGTCCTGCGACAGTTTTTGGGCAGCACGGAGCTCCTTCCGGAGTGTCTCCAGCTCATCCTCCGCCCGGGAGATACGCTCCTCGGTGAGTTGTACGCGGGTCCCCAATGCCTCCAAGGTGGTCTGAATAGTATCCATCTTCAGATGTAAGGCATCAAACTGACCCGCTAGTGCGTCCCTGACCGCTGCCGAAACTTCCGCGGACATAGCTAATCCGCCCTGCTTCAAGGGGAAGCTTGCCATTTTGGATGGCCCGGCACCGCGCTCCTTTTCCCTTCTCCCTGCCTTTACCGCGGATGCCATTCCGGTATACAAAAGAGAAGCCCTGTTGTGCTAGGCTATCAGCCCACTATGGGGCAGGAATGGGTATTCCAAACCAGTTCCAAGCCATGGTTTAAGGGTGAGGGGTCTGGAGCTCGAGCTGCACACAGCTACTCAAGCTCACCACATCACATGGTCTCCCAGCTCCACGTATTTATGATAAGAGCCTGTTGAGCAGCCAGAAATTAGAAGGATCTGGAAGAGTGCAGCAGCCTCGCACAACCTCGGCGCCCCCTCATCCTCCTCTGTTCCCCCCCCCTCCCCCCCCTGCTCTCTCCCAAAGATTGTAGAAAGCTCTGAAGATCTGCCTGACAGCCACTTTAAACATAGTGCTGCAAAAGCCAGTTAAACAGTATCAGAGGAGTAGAGCTGAGCCTGGTATGGATCCTCTGCCTGGGGCTCAGAGGGGCGAGTACCAAGGCTAGACCTTGTCTTTGTCCTTGTTGGGGACTCCTGATTCCATCTGTGTTGGAAGCAATTCGGCATAGACCGCTGATGATGACCTTTGGCATGGTGTGAGGTCTTCTTGCAGTTTTCTGCACGTGCTAGTAGTCTTCTATTGTGCTCCTGCAGTCACACAGTTTATATGCGTGTTCTGCTCAAGCGGCTCCAACACATGTTCCTACCCTAGTGCCTGTAATGCGCATTGCAGTAGAAGCGCAGTTAAAGCATGCCTTAGCGTGCACTATTGTGATACTTTCCTTAATTCTTATGCCTTCTTCCAGAAATTGTTTGGCCTGTGGCAAGCAAGGTGCCTCTTCTCGAGCTTCTGGACTCTGCTCTTCTAGCATGGCAGCTCATGAGTTTTCCCTGGAGGGATTTCTCCCTCTCTACACTGGGGGATGTGGTTAGTCCAGCCATATCTGCCTAAGGGCATGAGGTGGCAGATGGTTCTGTGGGTAAGGATAATTAACTGGCCAGAGGTTCAAGTGACTGCTGTGCACTGCTCCCCAATCCTCTATGGGAGCGATGGCAACTGGGTCCCCTGATGTAGTGGGGGGGGGGGGATTTCCACGAGGACAGATTAGGGTCCAAATTGTCCTCCTTGGAATTATTTTCCTTTTACAACAGGCCTGATTATTTTAGCATGGAAATTCAGACCCTACAACCTCTGATTTCTCCTGAGCGCAGTCTTGTGAGGGGCAGGCTGAGAGCAGAAGCCCTGTTTAATTGCCCGTGGCTAAGTGTCCCTGGCAAAGGGCACTCCCATGGAGATGGAGATCACTTGATCTGTCTGAGATATGGACTATGGCTTGGATTCAGATGTCTGATGTGGATGAGGTACTCTTGCCTTCAGAGGATTGTGAGGAAACCAAGGATGTTGGCCTGTTCTGGTCAGTGTGGGATTACCCCATCTCCTCACTTCAGGGGCTAAGAGTGTATGGGGATGCATGCTCTCCCAGAAAAGGAGTACGTGTTGTGGTTTTGTTTCTAAGGTGGATACATATGTCATGGCAGTTACCAGACTGACCACCATGCCTATTGAAGGTAGATCAGCCTTACTCTGGACCACAGTTCACTATGGCGGCTGCTGTTCTTTAGTTTACAGTATGTGCAGTTCTAATGTCTCCAAGCCCTGATCTTGTGGATTCAGTCTTTTGTCTAATGATTCTACCCCTCTTTGAGTTGGCTTCAGCCTTCCTTTCTGATGCCATGTACTACCTTGTATGTCTAGTAGCCAGGAATTGTGCCCTGTCGCTGGTAACATGTTGGCTTGGCTCAGTCATGGGGAAGTGGACTCATCTTCCAAAGCCCAGTTGACCATCTGGCCTTAGAGCGATGCTCCTGTTAGTTCCAATTTGGAGAAGCTGGTGAAGGACCTAGAAAAGACATCTTTCTGCCTTCTAGAGGATGGATACAAGGGGCCTGTGAAGTGGGCAGGAGCCTCTTTTCCGTCAGCTTCTGCCTGCTCCTCATGGGCATGCTAGTCTGACTCCCGAGGATCTTGGGACTCCCCGTCTGTCAACCTGGAAAGCCTCTCTTTCTCCTCTGCTTATGGATTTTGGGCTTGTTCTTTGTCCTTTCGTGGAGCGCTTGGGCCAAGGGACCCAATCCCATCCAGAAGAGGACCCTCCTGGGCTGCACAATGAAGGATTAGGGGACCATTCCCTGGTTCCTTCAGTTGGGGGCAGATGGGCACAGTCACCAGGGATCGCTGGGTGCTAATCCATTCAGTACAGATATGGCTTGGAATGAAAAGAGACGATCTCAGCTGCTTTCATCTTCTCCCCTTGTGAATCTGCAAACAATGGGACTGCTATGTGTATCACCTTGGACAAATTGCCTTTTCTGAAGACAGTGGTGTGCATTCCCCTAGACGATCAGGGTGGGGGCAGTTTATTCTATCTGTTTGTGGTAGCTGATGTAGAAGAACATCCTGGCCCATTCTGGACCTCAACTGTCAACAAGCGCTAGTAGGTTGTACATTTCTGGATGGAATATTTGTGGTCCAGGATTCAAGAGGTGCACAGAGGAGGTTCCTGGCATTTTTGGTTTTGGCATAGGCACATTTTCATTTCCCGTTCCAGGGAATCAGCAAGCATCAGTGTGTTTTCCATGCTTGGCGCTCTCCTTCAGTTTGCGCCTCTTCCATTTGGAGACTCCACTACCTGAAGGACATTTTCCAAGGTCACAGTGAGTGCACCCACATCTGGACTACTGGCTCATCGGAGCCTATTCTCCTTCAGAGGCACCTCTGGGTAGCTTCCTGAGTGGTGTCCTTTCTGATGAGCCTCAGCTAGGTGATCCTTTGGGAAAGAGTCAGTTGTTCCATTCCTGGGCCCTGGAGTTCCTGGGAGCATGTTCTCAATACTCAAGTGTGTGGAATCTTTCTGCCAGTGGAGAAAGTCAAGGTTATTGGATTGCCTAGTGCTATTCTATTTGCAGCAGGCTCCCAGAGTCAGGGTTAATCAGCAGCAGTTTGTGCTCAGGCTCCCGCTTCCAAAGATGGCGAAGGCCAGGCTGCAGTGATGACAGCAGCCCAGTTTTCTGAGGAAGGATGTGCTGGACAATTGCTCATGGATCCTTCTGGAGATGAATGCTAGTCTCCTGAGCTGGAGAGCCCATAGCTAAAGCTAAATGGCTCAGGAGCATTGTAACCGTGGGGAGACAGTGCAGTCTATCAACTGCCCTGAAGCAAGGGCCATCAGGTTGGCTCTTCTGCATCTCTGGCGACTAAGTCGAGGCCTAGGCGGTTCACGTGTTCTCAGATAATGCCATCTCTGAGCTTATTATGTCAGGGGCCACTTGTTCTGGAGGGCTTGGCTCCTGTAAGAAGATGGTTAGCATGTATAGGATACTCTCTGGTAATGGTAGTCCACTCTGCTCAGAACCCTGAGCAGGTCTACCAACCTAGCATAAATGCAAGTCTGGTGGCTTGAGTGCTGGTGTGGTGCATGGCGACTGGCTCCTGGTGTGGCCAAGATGCTGTCTCTGCAGGATGGTCTGGGAAGGGCTTCCCCCCCCCTCCCCTCTTAGGTCTCTGAAGGTTCAGGTGGCAGCTTTTGTTTCAGAGGGCTGTTGGCTGGAAAGTCTCTAGCCATACACCCAGATGTTTCACGCTGCCTTCAGAAGGGTTCAGTGTCTCCTCACCTATGGTCTGTGGTCCCTTCCTGGGATTTGTCTAGTGCTTGGGGCCTTGATTATTGGAGCACTTTTAAGCCCTTGAAGTGAGCTACTCTGGAGGACTTGATGCTGCAGAGTAGCTTGATTCTTGGTTGTGATTGCTCCAAGATTGTCTGTCTACTGAGCTGCAGACTGTCTTGCCAAAATCCTTACCTACCTCTTTGACTAGGTTGTTTCCATTCAGCCTGTGCCTGCCTTCCTTCCCTGAAGTGATTTCTCCCTTTCATGTGAACCAGCTGGTTTGCCTTCCCCCCTCTAAGGAGCAGTGGGGGGGGGGGGGGGACGACACAATGGTATGGTATGTATCTTCACCTTGTGGATGTCCGGAGGGTGCTTCTATGGTTCTTGAAGGTTAGGAATTTGTAAGTCGGACCATTTTATATATAATTATAATATAATTTTTTTTGTACTGTTTACTGGCTCACGCAAGGTAACGCAGCGGCTCAGTCTGCATTGGGGTGCTGGGCTGAGGAGACTATTGCCTCGGTGGATCTGTTGTGAAACTGGTCACTTCTGGAGAGTTTGTGTGCCCATTCTATCAGAGCCCAAGCATCCTTGTGGGCAGAATGGAGCTCTGTAGTCCTTGCAGACACTTGTTGGGCAGCAACATAGGCATTACTTTCCACTTTCACAAGCTGCTGTTTTGTTCCCACTCAGTGGATGTACGTCCCACTTGTCTGGACTGGTTGAGCAGTACCATATGGAAAGTGACATATCACTTACCAGATAATGTCCTTTTCTTGAGTCCTACTAGACCAGTCCAGGACCCACCCCTGGCATTGTTTGCTCTGTTCTGAGGCCGTACCCTCTGGGTCTGCTTTGATTTCTATATTTGCCACTGCAGGTTCATCTTCCAAGAACAGCCTTCTCTTTATGCTTGCCTGTACATAGTTCTCTCCTTCTTGCCCATGTTGAGGTTGTGTGAGGCCTGCTATGTTCTCCAGGACCAATCAGGAAGCCAGTCCTCACATATGGGGTGATGTCGGCACCAACGGAGCCCCCGTGCGGAGCATTTCCCCAGCTTTCAAAGAAAGCCTTTGGGATGCAGCTCGCCTGTGCGGTCTCCTTCCCGCCCAAGGGTGCCATATTGCTCAGTCTTTCTGTTTCCGTGGAGCCCGACAGATGTATGTTTGTCACCCAGGAAAAGTTGTTTGTTTTGGGGGGGGTTTTCTGCGATTTTTGCGTTTTATCCGGTTCGATGCCGGTTCCCCTTCCCGTCTTGGCTCGGTACACTGGTATCGAGTCCGGAGTTTTGATTTTCGGTTTTTGTCCTTCGTGACTAGCATTCATGCTCTTTTTGTGTTTTCACTGGCAGCCCAGTCTTTTGACCGTGCAGGGGCTCTTTTTCCCCCGATGGCTGCCAGCGGGTTCAAAAAGTGTGATCGGTGCAAGAAACTTATGTCTCTCACCAACACGCATGACTGCTGCCTCGGGCCTGACCATGACCCGCTGGCCTGTGGTCCGTGCGGCAAAATGTCGTCTAAAGGCGCTTTGGAGCCGTCAGCATCAACGTGGAGTGAATTTTCTCTGACTCCGCATCCAGCCGGGCCAGGACTTCGTCAGAGGCCTTGACATCTCGGGAGTCTGACCCCGAGCGCCGTCGGGGTTCCTCTGAAAGGGAGTCGCCCACCCGGGAGCACAGAAGGAAGAAGCTCGCGAGGGCGGTGTCGATGGAGGCCCCTGGTTCCTCGAGGGCCAGGTCGCGTAGCCCTGACCGCCGCCCCAGGCTCTCGGAGTCGGAGAGGCCTTCCAAGCTACCTTGTGTGGAGCCAGAGTCCCCAAGTCACGTAAGTGCAGTTGTCCTCATGGACTGTCCTCTGGGGGAGCCGACGTCTGGCCCCGAGTCGGGGGTTGCTGAGTCTCCTGAGCTTGGACTCAGGTTGATGGCCTTGGAGAGCAGCTTGGCTGCCTTCATGGAACAGCAGCGGGTGCTGATCGCCGGTTTGGCTGGTGCATCTGCCCGACCACCGGGACCTCGACGTCTTAAGTCGACCCCGGAGACCGAGCCGATCCTTGAGTCAATGAAGTCTCGAGTCGACCTCCCATGCGGGGCCAGGGGCGTCGACCCTCGGCATCGGGGCGGGTGGCACCGAGGCCCACACGGCCGAAGCCGCTCGATTCCACCTCAGCCCAAGATCTGAAAGTAACAATAGCCCATAAGTGTAATGTCAATTTAAAGAACATGCTAGTACCATCTGCGTTCACTGAACATAAATTTCTTTCAAGATACAAAGGTCATTTTCAATGTGGCAATTACTCGGTGTGCGTCCATGTTTTAACAATTAAGAAACAATATGTCCATCCTATAAGTAGACTTATCTTTCATATAGATGACTTTTTTCTAATTGTCTCACGAGCCATGTTATTTATGTAATACAGTGCCCATGCAATAAGTTTTATATGTAGGTATGACTACTCGCCCCATTCGTAATAGAATTATAGAGCACAGGAGTTGTATTAAGAGAGGGGTGGTGGAGAAACCTTTGGTCAACCACTGGCAAGAATTAACACATAAGATATCTGACTTAAACTTCTTTGTCATTGAGAGAGTTAAAACAAATTGGAGAGGGGGGGGATATGGAGAAGACCATGCGGCATTTAGAAGAACAGTATATTTTCGCCTTAAATAGCTTACACTCCAGTGGATTGAATATGGACAGGGATCTATCTGTTTTCTTGTAGTTTTTATTTTAAAGTATATGGGTAATCGAGGTATTGTCTAGCATTTAGAATATGGTCTCATTTCTTTTCTTAATCCTTTGTTCTGCTCCATATGGACAAGTAGTATGAGAAGTGCTACATTTTTTTTATACACTTTTTTATACATTTTAAACATGTTACTTTTTTAAGTATGATTTTTTTTTTTTTAATTGTTTTTTTTTTATACCCGATGTACACACCTTTAACATCTAGAGGAGGCAAAGTTAACCTATTCGGGGTTAAGATGAGAATAAGTTAGATTCATAAATCTGTAATTTTTTTTTTTTAATAATTTTATAGTGATTTACTCATATGGTACCTCAATTTACAAATAAAAGGACAAGAAGTACAGAGATTTTACATTTGGCAGCTATGAAATAAATAAATAAAACTTTTAATATAAATTTTATGATTTTTAGTTATCCCTATTGGGATCATTATGCCTCCTTTTTTGGATATGGGTATAATGATTCATTGTAGTCCCCTGTTTTGATGGTTTATGACCTTTTTATTTTATATTAGCCTACCAAAAATTTGATAAAAATTGAGGTGTATATGTGTGTGTGTATATAGATATATTTATAGTGTGTGTTATACATGTACATCAAATTCTATATTAACATTGACACAATTCTTTTTAAGGTCTCTTTTATGTTCTTACAAAAATTAATATTAAACAGTTGTATTTGTTAAGAATTTTATAATTGTTTTTTAATGTGTGTTGAACATTTTAGTTAAGCCAGCCCCTGATGAAGGCATAACGAAACACGGCCTGTGTCGGGCCAGTCGCTTATATTGATCAATAAAAGATATTCTTGCTTTGCTGTTCCACATTCCAAGCGTACCTTGTCCACTTGGGTAGCAGATTGTATTGCCTGGGCGTACAAGGCAGCCGGCCTCTCCTTGTAGGATCGAGTCACGGCCCACCATGTCAGGGTGAAAGCCGCATCAGTAGCTCATCTCCGCTCTGTTCCGTTGGCAGACATCTGCTGGGCCGCTACTTGGTCTTCAAGCCAGACTTTTGCAGCCCATTACTGCCTCGAGAGAGAGTCCCGAAGGGACAGTGCTTTCGGACAGGCGGTACTCCGTAATCTCTTTGAGGTTTAGGCAACTCCTACCCTCCGGCCCTTGTGTTGGGCTACCGTACGGGGCCATTCTCAGAGGGTATTCTTATCACGGATACTGAGGCTCTGCAGAGGGAGCCATTTTTTCAGCTTTGGGTTCCTGGTAGCCTAGAGCTGGGGAGTCCCATATGTGAGGACTGACTTCCTGCTTGGTCCTGGAGAAAGAGTAGTTACTCACCTGTAACAGGTGTTCTCCAGGAGCAGCAGGAATCAGTCCTCACGATCCTCCCTCCTCCCCTGGAGTTGCAGTCATATACTTTATTTTGATGTTTGCTGTCTTTTAGCTATGTCGTCAGACTGAGCAAGATGGCACTTGGGTGGGAAGGGGACCGCGCAGGCGCACTGCATTCCCAAAGGCTTTCTTTGAAAGCTGGGGAAATGCTCCACATGGGGGCTCCGGTGCCAACATCACCCCATATGAGGACTGATTCCTGCTGCTCCTGGAGAACACCTGTTACAGGTGAGTAACTACTTTTTCTCCCATATGCTTTGGGACAGATACTGAAGAGACCTCTGGTTGAGGTGTATAGAGGCATGGGAATGAAGTCATTGAAACTTGAGCTTTTTATTGGTTCTGTGTCTCCACCAATCTGCTGGTAGGCATAGCACAACCTGCTTGTCTGGACTGGTCTTAGCAAGAATCAGGGAAAGGCATTATCTAGTAAGTAAAATGTCACCTTTTTTTTGGGGAGGGTTTTCTGCCACTATTGCCCTGAGTTCTCTGATCAGACTAGACTGCCATTTGCTAAGCTGATGTCACTTTCTCCTCCTTGTCATTTGAAAGTCGCCCATCTTCCAGAATGGAAATCTTTCTTTGTGGTTATTTGCCAGCTCTGGGGAGAGGAGGCAGCCCGCAGTGCTCCTGCTGAGTAAGTGGAGATGTCTCCACTTGGAGCAAGCAAACCATAATGTATATGCCCAGCACCTCTTCTCTTCACCCCCCCCCCCTTCCCTTCTCATACTTCTGAAGCTTCCTTCCAGTTGGTAAGCTGCCATAAGCTGCTGCCACTGGTTCCACATGCATGACAACAGGTTCCTCCTTTTTTCTAGCACTGATATTTGGTAACAGTGTTTGGAAATGACTCGCAGCTGCCTAGCTTTATCGTCATAGACTTGATGCCTGCGACGTTGGGTCTTGACATCAGGGCAGTTGCAGAATTTTAGAGTATTGGTAGACTGACTGGACAGGGAGTTTGTTTCCCTCATAGGAAAGAGCAATGGAGCCATAAAACTCAATCCAATGAGCTGTAGTTTGTCTACTCCCTGCTTTAGAGCATCTAATATCCTTGAAAAATGGAAGACTAGCTCTGGGATATGGGGAGAAGAGTTATGCACAGTTGCAACCAACTTCATGGCTGCTCTGTTTTGAATCTTCATTCTCTGAATATTTGTTCTTAATCCAACTCTTTCCTCCGAAAAATAAAACAATCTCAGAAGCTAGAGACATCCAGAATTGGCTCAGTCTCTTGCAATTAACTGCAGCAACTGGCTTCATTTCCGTTTTTCTGAGCAATGCATGAGTTTGATCTCCACAGATTCTGCTTGACGTGCAACTGTAGTATTTGATGGCTTTCAGACATCCGATTATAAACTTTAAAAGTAATTTGATTTACTGTGTTGCTAAGAAAAAAAACTTCTTCACTAGCAAACTGATTTCAGTTGCAGGGATTTGGGTTTCCAGCATGTACATGTGTAGCAGTAGGAAATGATGAAAATTTTAGTACAGAGCCAACAGAAGTGGAAAATCGGTACAGAACTGCAATGTGGATGGGTGTGGTGCATTTGCAAGGTACAGTGAATGCTTTCTAATATGCTGTGCTGTATTTTTGTCTGTCAGTACCTGACAAAGCAGGTGGAGTTGCTGCGGCAGATGAATGAGCAGCACACCAAAGTCTATGAGCAGCTGGATGCAACGGCACGGGACCTAGAAGAAGCCAACCACAAAATGGTGACCGACGGCAGATCATCGCAGCAGAAGATACTGAGGTGAGCTTTTTGACTCTGGGCATGAGCTTAAGCAATAAACCTGTTCTGTGATTTTTTTTCATCTCTTTATTAGAGAATAAACAGTGAAACCCTCCCAGCTGAGTCTTGCACGTCTCCAAATTGACTTGCTCTTTTTTCCAGCACTCTGAGCTTTGCAGCGTCCCTCTTCTGTAGGGATGGAAGCTTTCCAAAAGCTTACTCAACATTGTTTTTAAATTTACTTCGGTGGTGGAGCTGACTTTCTCTTCACAGCTTGTATATACACTGCTCCTTTTATGGCTTTCAGAGGATTTCTATGCAAATGGAAGATTTAATTTCTTGCCCGTTTCTAAGTCTTAACATGATTAGATGCTCCAGCATCAGAGTACCTCGTAGAATAATTAATTTGGTTCCACCAGTACTAGCGTGTACCTTTTTTTTCAAAGAGCTTACAAATAGGTTTGCTTTATGCAAACGCCGGGCACTATTTCTTCTTTACTAGGAAGGGGAAAAATGGTAGTCCGGGTGACTGACTGACTAGCAGGCACATCCTTTTTTGTTCTACTGTCGTGCTGCTCAGGGCAATCGGTTCATCTTGCCTCACTATCACACATCCTTATTGCAGTCTGACGGAGACTATCGAAGGTCTACAGGCACACGTGGAGGACCTCCAGCAGCAAGTAGAGGATCTGAAGAAGTCTGCCCAAGCTTGTCAGCATCAGGACAAACTGGAACAGTCAAAACTGCTATCCATGCACAGTGTCCCCTGCCTGAAGGAGCTGTGTGATCTTCGCCAGTAAGAGGCTCGATTTGTTTATTGGTCTATTCAAAACCTTCACATACAGTCAGTTTAAACGTAAGAACATAAATGCCATAATGAGTCAGACCAAGGTCCATCAAACAGTGTCCTGTTTTTCAACAGTGGTCAAGCCAGGTCACATGTACATGGCAGGTCACCAAAAAGGTACACGGGTTCCACAGTGCTTGTCCCAGGGTAAGCAGTGGATTTCATGGGTTCTCTTTAATAATGGTTTCCTGAGCGGTTCTCCAGTTTAGTCCTCCACAATCGGGTAGTGCACCTCCTCCTGCAGCCTGGAGACTGGACCAATCAACACTTTCTGTATGATGTATGCAGGCGGAGCTCCCACAAGCCCCCAGTGTGTCCAGTCTCCTTGCAGCTTGAGGACGTGTGTGCCCTGCTGGGCACACTTAGTGACACTTGGGGAAGCAACACTAGTTAGTTTTGGGTGTTTTATTTTGGCTTATCCCTTCTTTTGGTTTAAATAGGTAGCTGTTTCTTTAATTGATTTTTTTTTTTTAAAGATATCCAGGGGGCCTCCCGGGAAGTCAGTCCTGCATTGGGCTCCTGCCTTCCTGACCCGAGTGATTTGACAGTCAGGTTTGATCTCTCCCCTGGACAGCACGGGGAGTAGATCTACCCTTTCCAGACAGCTCCTTTGTGTTGGGCTGCTTACTGGCTCTGTCAGTTTCTGCTGGTGCTGGGTAGAAACTTGCTTTACTTTTCTGCCTCTGGTGCTGCAGCGCGCTCCCGTTTCTGCTCCAGCGAAGTGAGTCGGCTGCCTTCGGGGTCTCGTCTCGGCGGGGGGGGCCCGAGCCCGGGATTTTTACTTTTTCCTTCCCCCTACCTTTCTTTTGCCGTGCTTTTGCTGTTCCTTTCATTTTCTTTATTTTTCACACCGTTTTTGAGCACGGGTGCATGACTCCGGCGGCCATTTTGTAGCCCTGAAGGGGGTTTTCCCGCCGGCTTCCACACTTGTGCACGGGCTTCCCTGACGTTTTTGGTGCTTTTTCTTTTGGCGATTTTGTTAAGGACACTCTCAGGATTCAGGGGAGTATTTTATTTATTGAAGAAAAAAAACCCCAAAAAAACCCCCTATAATCACCTTTCCTTTAATCGGGCTAGCTGCTTCAGCTTTACTTTCCTGTGGGGTCAGTTTGCCTGTCTTTGCTGAGATACTGTAGCATTGCCATGACCTCCAAACCGCAGTGCGTGATTTGTGGGTCGCGCAGAGGTACGGTGGCGGACTCTGGCATCTGCCGGAGCTGTGCTTCACTTTCTGCTGACTTGGAACATCATCCGGAGTTGAAGGAGATGCCAGAACCTGATGGCCCTCCTAATCTCACGGAAGGGGCCCCTTCGCCTGGCTGTCGCCCGGCTTGTTCTGCTCCCCCTTCTAATGGCCAGGCTACGGAGTTATTAAGCACTGCTCTTGCATCTCCATCCGTGGATTTTTCCCTGGATTTTGTTCTCCTCATGCACCAGGCCTTTCGCTTGAGCCGGTCCGGTCTCTTGCCTGAGGCTTGGCCAGCGCCTCTTCCCCCCCCCCCCCTTCCCTCGGGGGAGGGCCAGCATCCTTCTCAGCCGGCCGCCAAGCGGTTCAGATCCCTAGAACCAGAACAGGACGCTGTGGGTTTCCCAGATTTGGATGCGGAGGGGGATCCTGATGCTGAGATTGACGATTTGGAGGACGGTGAAATCCCGGAGCCTGAGGACCAGGCGCGGATTATTCGCGTTTTTCGTCGGGAAGAGTTGGTGCCTTTGATCACGGAGTCTCTTCAGACCCTCAACCTGGTCGTTCCTCGCCCTCCAGAGGAGGACGGTTTAGAGGATCTGCTCATTCAGGCGGTGCGGGAGTCCCAGGTGGTGGTTCCTGTGCATCGGGTGGTGGAGCAGATGATCCATTCTGAGTGGGATCAACCGGAGTCCGGTTTGAAGGGCATTAGGACTATGAATCGTCTATACCCCTTAGCCGACAAAGACAAGGACTTGTTTAAGTCCCCGCGGGTTGATGCTGCGGTGTCGGCAGTGACTAAGAAAACCACCATCCCGATGGAGGGTGGTGCTGCCTTAAAAGATGCGCAAGATAAGAAGGTAGATAATTTGTTGAAACAAGCCTTCGATACCAATGCCTTGTCCCTACAGGCCTCGATTTGTGGCGCTTGGGTAGCTCGGGCCTGTTTACGTTGGGCGCAGTGCCTGCGCTCGGCCTCTGGCTTGGATCAGCAGGGGTTGCTGGAGCTCACCCGCATAGAATCTGGGTCGGCGTACTTGGCGGATGTGCATTATGACTTAATTAGGTCATTGGCTAATAGCATGGCTTCTTTGGTGGTGGCGCGCCGGTCCATCTGGTTGTGTAACTAGGCGGCCGACGGTTCTTCAAAGTCTCGCCTCAGTAAATTGCCCTTCAAGGGCAAGTTGTTTGGTGATGCTCTAGATAAGTTAGTTAAAGACCTTGGTGAATCTAAGGGCGGTAGGCTGCCGGAGGATAAGCCTAAGCTAAATAGGACCTTGCCGCCTGCGCGCGGCCAATTTCGAGACTTTCGTAGATTTCGTTCTTCCCGCCTTTGGAGTTCCCAGCGCGGTCGCTTTGGATCATGCTCGCAAGGTTTTCGTGGTTTCCACGGAGCAGGACGAGGCTTCTCTGGAGCTTCGTCCTCTTCCTTTAATCGCAAGCCACAATGAAGCGAGGCGGGCTCTGGAGGAAAGTCCGGTCATCGGGGGTCGCTTACGCGATTTTCTTCCTTCTTGGGCCCGAATTACCTCAGATCAGTGGGTATTGCAGATTATCGAAAAGGGTTATGCACTGGAGTTTGCGTGTCCGCTCCAGGATTCCTTTGTTCTGTCTCCCAGCAAGGGCGATCAGAAGGCTCGGGCCATCCGCGTGACCCTCCATCGTCTCTTACCCCTGGGGGCGGTAGTTCCCGTTCCTCCTTCCGAGCGCGGCACCGGTCGCTACTCCATCTATTTTGTAGTCCCAAAGAAGGACTACAGTCGTTAGTGCCCTCATAACCCCTCACTTTGACTATTGTAATAGTCTCCTAACCGGCCTCCCACAAAAGAATATCTACTTATTACAAAGAGCACAGAACATTTGTGCAAAAGTAGTCACTAAAGCCCACCTAACAGACCATGTAACCCCTATACTGCTAGATCTACACTGGCTCCCCATAAATTATCGAATCAAATACAAAATACTACTAACAACCTTCAAACTACTAAACGATATTGCCCCCTCACATCTATCCACACTCCTTCACGTCCCAAATGAATTAAGAGCCCGCAGACTAAATGCAACCCTCTCACTAGAGCTGCCAAAAACATTCACGAGGACCAAAAACTCCACCAGTGCCAGAGCCTTCTCATTCACCGCTCCCACACTTTGGAATGACCTCCCAATAGACATCCGAATCATAAAGGACCTCTCCCAATTCAGGAAAGAACTCAAGACATACCTATTCTCTGAGCACTTCGGAATCCCCTACCCTCCAAGTCCAGACACACAGCGTCCACAGACACACAAACAAAAAACCCGCAGAAACACAATTAACTGAACACACAACTCCTCTTCTAACAGCCCCCAAAGACACCCCAAACAACCCACGAAAAAATGGAAATAAATTCCATCACACACAAACCCACTCACATACACACACAAACACACGCACACTTATACACACACACACTCACACATACATACACACACACACACACCTGAATAGCGAATCATGTATTCTTGTAAATAATTTCTATAAATAGCAATGTCAGCTCGCTAACATTCCCCTGTAATTCAGCAGTATACAAAAGTATACACCCTGTAAATAGTTCTGACAATTTACTGTTCTGTTATATGTAAAAAGTTAAGAAGTTCTTGTTCTATGTAATGTTATGCAAATGTATGCAATTGTTCCATGTAAACCGCCCCTGATCTCTGGAAGGGGCGGTATAGAAGAAATAGATAAATAAATAAATAAATAAAGGACGGATCCCTCCGTCCAATTTTGGATCTCAAGGGCGTGAATCATGCTCTCAAGGTTCCGCACTTTCGGATGGAAACCTTGCGGTCTGTCATCGTGGCGGTGCGGCAAGGGGAGTTTCTCACGTCTCTCGATCTCTCCGAGGCTTATTTGCACATTCCCATCCGGGAGTCTCATCAAAGGTTCCTCCGCTTCGCGTTTCCGTGGGGTCACTTTCAATTTCGGGCCATGCCGTTTGGTCTAGCTACTGCTCCCCGTACCTTCACGAAAGTGATGGTGGTGGTAGCAGCGGCCTTGCGGAAAGAGGGCATCCTCGTTCACCCGTATCTCGACAATTGGTTGATTCGTGCAAAGTCCAGCGACGAGTGTGTACAATTCACGAGCAGAGTGGTGTCTCTGCTACAGGATCTCGGATGGGTGATCAACGAACAGAAGAGCCGGCTGCTGCCGACTCAGGACCTCGAATACCTGAGAGTACGTTTCGACACGGTCAGGGGTTTGGTGTGTTTGCCGGAGCGCCATGCCCTGGCCTTACAGAGTCTAGTCCGCCTCTTCCTCCGCTTACCTGCTCCGTCCGCTTGGTGGTACCTCCATCTCCTCGGCACAATGGCCGCGACCCTGGAGGTGGTTCCTTGGGCGAGGTTCCATATGCGTCCACTTCAGAGTGCCCTGTTACGCCGTTGGTCCAACCAGTTCGACTCATTGAACATAAGGTTGCCTTGCCCGAAGCCGGTTCGTCGGTCGCTCCGGTGGTGGCTCTGCTCGAAGAACCTGTGGATGGGGCTTCCCTTGGAGCCTCCTCCTTTGGGTTCCACTCACGATGGATGCCAGCCTCTCCGGCTGGGGTGCTCACTGCGAGGATCGCTTCACGCAGGGGACGTGGTCTCCCCTGGAGGCTTCTTGGTCGATCAACCGGCTCGAACTTCAGGCGGTGAGGCTCGCCCTGAGAGCCCTCGAGGCCTTGGTGCTCGGGCGGCCGGTGCGCGTTCTCTCGGACAATGCGACGACAGTGGCCTACATCAATCGCCAGGGGGGCACCGGCAGTGTGGCCTTGGAATCGGAGGCGACGGCCTTGTTCTCCTGGGTACAGACTCGTCTGCTGGAGATCTCGGCGGCGCATATAGCGGGCACGGAAAATGTGCAAGCAGACTTCCTCAGCAGAGTGCGGGTAGACCCTGGGGAATGGGAACTGAACCCGCAGGTTTATGCGCAAATAGTTCGTCGGTGGGGACCTCCCGTCATGGATCTCATGGCGACATTTCAGTCGGCGAAAACGGGGCGCTTCTTCAGCAGGCGCCGAGAACGTATGTCTGAGGGGCTCGACGCCCTCATTCAGCCGTGGCCGGCGTCCGGTCTTCTTTATGTCTTTCCTCCGTGGGCATTAATCGGTCAGGTCGTTCAGCGCATAGAGGGCCACCGGGGACGGGTGTTGCTGGTAGCTCCGGATTGGCCCAAGAGACCTTGGTATGCCGACCTGGTCAGGTTGCGCGACGGCGTTCCTTGGCCCCTGCCCTCGTTACCGGATCTTCTTCTTCAGGGTCCACTGTGGATGCCCCAGGTGGCTTGATTCTCGCTTACGGTTTGGCCATTGAGAGGGCTCGGTTAAAAAAAAGGGGCTACTCCCCGGCAATGATTGACACACTCCTTCGGGCGCGCAAGACGTCCACCTCTCTCACTTATGTGCGCGTGTGGAGAGTTTTTGAGGACTGGTGCTCCAAACGTGGTGTGCGGGTGGCGACGGTGTCCGTTGTTTTAAGTTTTCTTCAGGATGGCTTTGATAAGGGTCTTGCCGCCAGCTCTCTAAAGGTTCAGTTGGCGGCCCTCTCCTGTTACCGAGGCAAAGTGTTGGGGCTTTCTCTCGGGGCTCATCTGGACGTATGTTTTCTCAGGGTGGTTTTTCGTTTGCGTCCTTCGCGTAGAATCTCCGTTCCGCCGTGGGACTTGAACCTCGTGCTGCGGGCGTTGGTTCGAGAGCCGTTTGAGCCTCTCCGGGCGTCTATTAAGGATCTGACTCTGAAGACCGTTTTTCTCGTGGCCATCTGCTCTGCTAGACGAATTTCTGAGCTCCAAGCGCTTTCGTGCAGGGAGCCCTTTTTGTCTTTTTCCCAGGAACGTGTGGTCCTTCGGCCCGTTCCTTCCTTTTTGCCCAAGGTGGTTTTGCCTTTTCATTTAAACCAGGCGGTTTTCCTCCCGGTCCTGCATGCCATTTCCGACAGTCCTGCGGACAAGAGACTTCACTTCCTGGATGTGAAACGCGTTCTTCAGCATTACTTGAAAGTAACCGCGGCCTTCCGAAAGACTGACCGCTTGTTCGTGCTTTTTGGCGGCGCGCGGAATGGTGAGGCGGCGGCTAAAACCTCTATCGCGCGATGGGTCAAAGAGGCGATTGCGTCGGCGTATCTGTTGCAGCATTGGTCGGTTCCAGAGGGGTTGCGAGCCCACTCCACCAGGGCTCAGGCGATGTCCTGGGCGGAGTTTAGCCTAGTTTCGCCAGCGGAAATCTGTAAGGCGGCCACTTGGTCTACGTTGCATGCTTTCAGTAAACACTACAGGTTGGATGTGTTGGCCGCTCGGGATTCTTGTTTTGGTTTGGCTGTTCTGCGCGCCGGCTGGCAAGGTCCCGCCCGGTGTTGACTGCTCTGTTACATCCCGATTGTGAAGGACTAAACTGGAGAACCGCTCAGGAAATGGAAATTACACATACCTGGTAATTGTAGTTCCTGGAGGGTCCAGTTTAGTCCTCCTTCCTTCCCGCGTATCAGGTTACATGTGGCGGCACGCTTTGGCTAACAGCTCGGGCTGGGAGCGGCTTTCTCTGCTCTTCTCTGCTTCTCGCTGCTTCTTTTTGGCCGCGATTCCGGTCCGTTGGTTTCTTCCGGGTTCTCTTCCAGCCTTTTCCTTTGGGGGTCTGGGTTTGGACTGTCTTTTTGTTACCAGTGCGTCGGCGCTGGCACAGTGCAGCGGTCTGACTTCCTCGTTTGGGGAGGGGTTGGACCTTCTTGGGGACAAAGTTTTCTATATTGGTTTTAAATGCCTTTTTATAACAGTGTCATGTGTTGCTTCTTTAAGTTTGCTTTGTTACTAGTTCACTGGGGGCTTGTGGGAGCTCCACCTGCATACATCATACAGAAAGTGTTGATTGGTCCAGTCTCCAGGCTGCAGGAGGAGGTGCACTACCCGATTGTGGAGGACTAAACTGGACCCTCCAGGAACTACAATTACCAGGTATGTGTAATTTCCATTTATGGACCTTTCCTCCGGGAACTTGTCCATACCTTTTTTTTAAACCCAGCTACACCAACAGTTTTTACTACATCCTCCAGGAATGAATTCTAGAGTTTGATTTACGTATTGAGTGAAAAAATAACTTCTCTTATTAGTCTTAAATGGATTACATTGTAGATTCATTGTGTGTCCACTGCTCTTTCTACTTTTTTGATGGTGTAAACAACCGATCTGTTTACCTGTTCCACTCCATTCATTAATTTATAGATCTCTATCATATCTCCCCTCAGTCCTCTTTTTCAAGTTGCCCTAACCTTTTAAGCCTCTTTTCCTAGGGGTAGCCTATGAGGCAGATGTATGATTTTACTGCAGCACCATTAAGACAAATGTTTTCTCCCCTTTCCCCTGACCCCTGGGACTCTTAGATCACAAAGTCGATAATATCTTATTTCCGAGCTAATTCATTGGAAGAGAGAACTCTTGCCCAATCAAGGCCCCAGTGTACCACATTGCTGTGATTCCATGTTGGGCAGAGTGATAGATTGATCCAGCTGCAACAACTGTAGGAGACCAGTTGTCTGTCTTCATGGCTGCATTTGTATTTTAGTAAATAGTTATCTCTGGGTGGGTAGTCCAGCAACACGACAAACCTGGCTTGTAGAGCAACTTCTGAAGAACCAGGAAGCCTATATGCAATCGACTGCTACAATGGAGTAAAATGAGGCATGGTGGTGGAGAACTCTGCTAAATTAGCCACAGTGCTGTTGCATAGGTTTGAAACCCCCTGTCCCTTCAATATTTGAGGGGGGGTCATTGTCTGTCTGGATACAGTGGTGATGTCTTAATGAGAATGTGTTGCCACTCAGTTGGTTTGACATTCTACAAAGGGTCATTTAGGAGCTCAGCATAGTGTTGGTGATGATTGTGTCTTGGCTACAGTCTCTTTCTTAAAAGGATGACCATTTTCAGCTTATATTACACTGAGTGTGCAAATTTTTTTCCTTTTTGAAGAAAGCTAGCAACCTGCATGTGAAAACACACAAAATATGCTAAGAGGGGACAAGGCCATAGTGGAGAGACAGAATGAATTCTTTGCTTCAGTTTTTACTGAAGAAAATGTAGGGAAGTTACCCATGACTGAAATAGTATTTAAAGATGATGAAGTGAAAAATATCGATAAACCAGGAAGATGTATTACAATTATTTGATAAACTAAAGAGTAGCAAATCACCTGGACCGGATGATATACATTAGAGGGTGTTGAAAGAACTGAAATATGAGATTGCAGACCTATTAGTTTACAGATTGCTATCATTAAAATCGTATGTAATACCTGAAGACTGGCGAATGACCAATATAATGACAGTTTTTAAAAAGGATTTCAGGGGTGATCTGGGAAACTACAGACCAGTGAGCCTGCCGTCAGTACTGGGTAAAATGGTAGACATAATTATAAAGAACAAAATTACTGAACATGTAGATAATCATGGTTTCCTTAGCATCCCTCCAGTCTAGTCCCGAAACATAGAAGTTGTGTTCATTCTCTGCAGCTTGGCGACTGAGCATGATACAATTCTTGATGACCTCGGCATATATAATCCAGGGACCGCCTCCATTCCTCAGTTCTCAGTCTCCAAGCAGCGGTAGGAGGTGTGAGCCCAGGGACTAGAGACTCACTTTAGGAATTAAGTAGTGTTTAGGTAGTTGCTAGGGAAGAATTTAATAGTCCAATTGAGTAATTAAAAAAAAAAAAAAAAAAGAGGGGGGTTAGTATCCCTTTAAATCAGCGGGTTTTAAAGCCTGTGTCTCTCTCGCTTGGGATTTGGAGCCAACCTACCCCCCCTTCTCCCCCTCCCCTCTCTGGAACGGAGCGGCAGTAGAGAGTGAGTGCGGGAGTCGCGGCTGGGGCCTCCGGCAGCAGATTTCCCCCCCCCCCGAGGCAGGTGAACTGCCATTGAGGTTTTGCCGCTCGAGTAGAGCGGGACAGCTGAAAACCGCAAAGTGCCTCTGAGGCAAGGCAGAGCGACGGTGCGGCAGCAGAGAGAATGCTCGCTCCTGCGCGAGGAGGCAGGTTGGTTGAGATAAGCTGCTGTTTGGCTCGCAGAGGTAAGAGAAGAGAGAGTGGGCTGTTTGTACTCAGGCTCTGGAATTTTTCTTTACAGGCTCGTGGGTCCCGGTGGCCATTTTAGTACCGCGTGGTGGTTTTGCGCGGGAACAGGAAATGCTTCAGGGATCCTTTCTTTAGTGTAACGCTTTGGCTGAGGAGTCCATAGGAGGTTGGAAAAAAAAACAAAAAGAGAGAACGGCATTAAGTCCTCGCTATCTCTTAAACGGGCTGTGCTGGTTTTAAGTTCATAGTGGGGGGGGGGGGCACGGCCTCAGTGTCTTGAATGCCGTCTAGGCCTTGCTGTCTCTTGTGCGGGGTCCGCAGAGCGACCGTGTCTGAGGCAGGGGTGTGCAAGGCATGTGCGCAAGAGGCTGCGCTGGTAGGCATGGAAGACCAGACTGCGGCAGAGATGGCTAAGGAGGGGTTGGGGACAGGACTCTCCCTAAGCCCTCCGCTGTTGCCCCAGGAGCCCGTGCCGGGGCCTTCCTCGCCACCGGAGGTCTCCTTAACCCCACCTTCGATTCAGGGAGGCTTGGGGACCATTTTCTCAACAGATTTTGGTGCTGCTGCAGCAAACCCTGAGCGGAACTGGGGGGAAAGAGATGGGATCAGGCGAGGAGCGTGCCTCGGGGGCTAAGAGGCAGGGGACGCTGCTGGATACAGGGGGCGTGCCAGCTAAGAGGGCCAAGCGGTTGGAGGAGAGAATGGATTTGGATTTAGACCTGGATGAAAGGTCAGCAGTGGTGGAAGATTCAGAGGATGAGACAGAGTTGGAGGAGGGAGAGTTGCATGAACAGGAAGAACAGGCCAGGATTGTTAGTGTTTAGGAGAGAGGAGTTGGCTGCGCTCATAGGGGAGACTGAGTGCCCTGAATATCCCTACGGCGGAGCAGGGAGTCGATGCTTCCTTAGAGGATCCATTGTTGCAAGCAGTTAGGAAGTCTCAGAGGGCATTCCCGCTCCATAGAGTGTTCAAAGAGATGATTCAAGAAGAGTGGGATACGCCAGATGCTGGAATCAAGGGCTCTAGGGTGTTGAGCCGCTTGTACCCGTTGCAGGAAGCAGATAAGGAGCTGTTTAAGCCTCCCAAGGTGGATGCGTCCGTTTCCTCGGTCACAAAGAGGATTACCATTCCGGTGGAGGGTAGTGCGGCTCTTAAAGATGCACAGGATAGGAGATTAGACATGCTGTTGAGGCAGGCGTTTGAGGTTAATGCTCTGTCCATGCAGGCTTCAATCTGTGGAGCTTGGGTGGCGAGGGCGTGCTTGAGATGGGCCCAAAGGTTGAAAGGTTTGCAGGTTGAAGAGGCAGTAGAGGAAGCGGCTCGGTTGGAGTCGGGGGCTGCATATTTAGCGGATAGTCAATATGATCTTATAAGAGGAGTAGCGAAGAGTATGGCGTCGGTAGTGGCGGCCAGGAGGTCCTTGTGGCTCCGAAACTGGGCGGCGGATGCGGCCTCTAAAGCAAGACTAGGGAAGCTCCCCTTTAGAGGTAAACTTCTCTTTGGGGAAGATCTGGAGAAGTTGGTGAAGGATTTAGGGGACTCCAAAGGGGAAGGTTGCTGGAAGACAAGCAGAAGCAGGGACGTCAGGGGGCGCCTTCCAGGAGTCAGCAACGGGAGTTTCGAAGGTTTCGACCATCGCGTTTTGGTCAGGTGCAGAGAGGCCGGTTTCAATACAGGTCCTCGGGATTTCGGGGCTTTCGAGGAGCAGGTAGAGGTTTTGGAGTCTCCTCCTCCGCCTCAAGTGTTAAGAGCACAATGATACGAGGGAGGGTCCAGGCTGGAATAATTCTGGTAGGAGGTCGGTTACGGGAGTTCTTTCCAGCATGGGCCCAAATTACCTCAGATCAGTGGGTGTTGGAAATCGTGCGCAGTGGTTATGCGCTCGAGTTCCAGCGGCCAGTGACAGAGGCGTTTGTGCAGTCTCCCTGCTGGACAAGGGCAAAGCTGTTAGAGGTACGGGAGACGTTGCAGAAGCTATTGGCGTTAAAGGCGGTGGTGCCAGTGCCGGCGGACCAATGCGGGTACGGTCGATACTCCATATATTTCGTGGTGCCAAAGAAAGAGGGCACTCTTGAGACCCATTCTAGATCTAAAAAGGGTAAACAGATGTCTCAGGGTGTTGCATTTTCACATGGAAACGTTGAGGTCCGTCATAATTGCAGTGCGACAGGGAGAGTACCTCACAGCTCTGGATCTCTCGGAGGCATATTTACATATTCCAATCAGAGCAGAACATCAGAGGTTTCTGCGCTTTGCGGTACCCATGGGGCATTTTCAGTTTCAAGCAATGCCGTTTGGCCTAGTGACCGCCCCAAGGACATTCACCAAGGTCATGGTGGTAGTGGCAGCGGCGGCGTTGCGAAAGGAAGGAGTGTTGGTACATCCTTTATCTGGACGACTGGTTGATCAGAGTGTAAGGGCAACTAGGAGAGTGGTGCAGTTTTTGCAGTCGCTGGGATGGGTTGTGAACCTAGCGAAGAGCAAATTGCAGGCGTCACAGCAGCTGGAGTATCTGGGGGCACGGTTCGACACCAGCTTGGGCAGGGTGTTTCTGCCCCAGATCAGAATAGACAAGTTAAGGCAGCTGCTTCGGATATTCCTGTGCAGACAGGCGCCCTCGGCGTGGCAGTACTTGCAAGTATTGGGTACAATGGCGGCTGCGCTGGAAGTAGTCCAGTGGGCCAGAGCTCACATGCGGCCGTTGCAGAGGGCGCTGCTAAGGAGGTGGTCGCATCAATCCGATCAGTTGTCAAGAAGGCTGGTTTGTCCACCGGAGGCGAGGCAGTCGCTCCAATGGTGGTTGGTCCCAGGAAATCTCGAAAAAGGAATGCCTCTGGAGAGCCCGGGTTGGAGGGCACTGACGACGGATGCAAGCTTGTTCGGATGGGGGGCGCATTTTGAGGGACAGTATGCGCAGGGCCAGTGGACAGATCAGGAGAAGTCATGGTCGATCAACAGGTTAGAGTTGCGGGCGGTTACGTTGGCGTTGAGGGCCCTTCTACAATGGCTGGAGGGGACTGCGGTCCGGGTCTTGTCGGACAATGCCACGGCGGTGGCTTACATCAATCGCCAGGGTGGCACAGGCAGCGTGGCGCTCGCGGAGGAGCTCCTCGGGTGGGCCGAGTCTCATCTGGAAGCGTTATCGGCAGTGCACGTAGCAGGAGTGGACAATGTGACTGCCGATTTTTCTAAGTCAAGTGAAGGTGGACCCAGGGGAGTGGGTTCTCAATCAGGACGTGTTCCAGTTAATAGTGCAGCGCTGGGGGTCGCCGGTGATGGACCTCATGGCGACCTGGGCATCAGCAAAAGTGGAAAGGTTTTTCAGCAGAAGGCAAGAAAGAATGTCGGAAGGGCTGGATGCCTTGATACAAAGGTGGCCGGAGGGGCATCTCCTTTGTGTTTCCTCCGTGGGTCCTGATAGGGCGAGTTCTGCAGAGGATAGAGAGATACAGAGGGCGCGTAGTGCTGATAGCGCCAGATTGGCCAAGGAGGCTGTGGTATGCGGATCTAATGCGACTCTTACTGGAGCCTCCATGGAGGCTTCCATTAAGGGCGGACTTGCTGACTCAGGGCCCGCTGTTAATGCCGCAGGTGGATCGGTTCTCGCTTACGGCTTGGCTCTTGAAAGGGCAAGGTTAAGGGCCAAGGGTTATTCGATAGCAGTAATTGATACGTTGCTCAGATCTCAGACGATCCACTTCGTTAGCGTACATTCGGGTCTGGCGCATTTTTGAGGCATGGTGCGATGAGAGACACATTAAGGCGCTGGAGGCTTTGGTGCTGCAGGTGTTGGCCTCTATGCAAGATGGTTTGGAGAAGGGGTTAGCGGCAGCCCCTCTCAGGGTGCATCTGGCAGCACTTTCTTGTTTTCGAGGAATGATACAGGGGAAGCCTCTGGGGGGACATCCAGAGGTGAAGAGATTTTTTTAGGGCGGCGGCGCTGTTGAGACCTCCGCGCAGAGATCCCATGCCAGCCTGGGATCTGAATTTAGTTTTACAGGCACTGACTAGGGAACCATTTGAGCCCTTGGCTAGGGCGACGATAAAGGATCTCACGCTGAAGGTGGTGTTCTTGGTAGCTATCTCCTCGGCTAGAAGACTCTGAGTTGCAGGCATTGTCCTGTAGAGAGCCTTTTTTGGTGTTTGAGGTCAACAAAGTGGTGTTGAGAACGGTTCCTTCCTTTTTTACCGAAAGTGGTGTCAGCATTTCACGTGAATCAGGTGGTGTCTTTGCCGGTGTTTGAGAGGGCAAGGCCTGGCGAGAATGGGGGGCGACTGCATAGGTTAGATGTCGGCAGAGCCTTGAGGATGTGTATGCAGAAGACTGCTTTGTTCCGAAGGACCGATAGATTGTTTGGGGGATCGAAGCGTGGCGAGCAGGCGTCTAAGCCGTGTATTGCTAGATGGATTTAGGAAGCCATTGCATCGGCTTATCTGTTGAAGGGCAGAGTGGTGCTGAAGGGATTGAAAGCGCATTCGACTAGGGCTCAGGCCACGTCCTGGGCGGAGTCTAGCTTAGTGCCAGCGGTGGATATCTCTAAGGCGGCGACGTGGTCATCCTTACATATGTTTGTGAAGCATTACAGAATTGATGTAATGGCGGAGGGGGATTCGCAGTTTGGGGCAGCTGTGCTTCAGGCTGGTCTAGCAGGGCCCTCCCGTTAAGGTGTTACTACTCTGTTACATCTTCTATGTTTCGGGACTAGACTGGAGGGACACTAAGGAAGGTGAAATTTAGACTTACCTGCTAATTGTTGTTCCTTTTAGGACCTCCAGTCTAGTCCCGCATCCCTCCCAGATTTGATCTGCTGACGACACCCTGAAGCTAAGAAACTGCTATTGGCGGGCTGCTACACTCGTGCGGCGGACACCGTTTCAGGTAGGTTGGGGAGAACGGGGGTGGTCTTGCCTCTGTTCTAAGGTGAAAGCTCGACTGTGGGTTGCTAAGTACATAACAGAGTATAAAGTATAGCAAAGTTAAATGTTCTAGTTTGAAATTTAGATGTTTGATATATTATCGTTACTTAATTCTTGCTCTGGTGAGTCTGCTTTGTCAATAGAGTACTGAGGAATGGAGGCGGTCCCTGGATTATATATGCTGAGGTCATCAAGAATTGTATCATGCTCAGTCTCCAAGCTGCAGAGGATGAACACAACTTCTATGTTTCGGGACTAGACTGGAGGTCCTAAAGGAACAACAATTAGCAGGGAAGTCTAATTTCACCTTAATGAGAGAAAGCCAAAATAGTTTTAGCCAAGCAAGGTCTTGTCTTACTAATCTGTGTTTTTTTTGTATTTGAAGGTGTATGCTGGCAATGGGGCAATAAGATATTTTATGTATGGATATGTTTCACGTTCTTCAGTTCTAGTTTCGGTTCTTTGAAAGATCGTGTAAAGCATCTCATCACTTCATCTGCTTTTGCCCGCCGGCATACTTATGCTGCTTTTTTTTATGCGCGTGCAGGGCTCGTCCCTGGTTGTGTTTTTTAAACGTTTTAAGTATTTATTTTCCTTTTAGATTCACGTGTTCGTGTTCTACATCTCTTTTGGTAATTCAGGATATGTTTATTTTCCTCTGCAACCTGCCGCTTTCGTTTTTGCATTTGTTAGGCATTATGAAGGAAAACCCCCTCTGTTTTTTACATTGTGTTTTACATAGTTTTGTTATATAGTTTTTTACATAGATTTTTGTTCATTTAATGTTTTATTTATATTTTATCATTTTTATCTTCATGCACGGAGTATCCCATATTGAATATGAGGGGAATTGGTTGTCTTCTGACCCAGCGAATATAAAGATTAGTCACATTTCATATAAGGTTCCTGCTTCTGGACAGCGCGTGGTGGCATTGGCTTAATATTGTTGTTGTTCTATTGACAATTACTAGAAGCTTTTGTCCCCCCCCCTTTATATGGATGGATGGATGGATTCGTCTCCTTGTTCAGTTTACTTACCTATTTGTTTATTTATGCACAGTTCAACGTACATGGCATGTGTGGGGCAGGTTGTTCCCACAGGTCTGCCAATCAAAGAGATTTGCGTTTTACATTGGCTGTTACAGTGGTAGGTTTTTAATTGTATTTGTTACGTGCATTCTATATTTTATATTGTCTGTTTGTCGATATTCCTAAGATGGTCTTTAAGATTGGTTCATATGTATCCCACTTATTCACTCCTATCTCCTTCAGTCTATTTTGGTTTCTCTTGTCTAGTTGTTTATGCAGCATGGTGTTTGTTACTAGTTTATTATTGTTTATACAATGTTTATTGCATGTCTTTTTAGTCGTCCTCTCCTTTTTCTCCTGGTTTGATTTTGTTTTTATAGTGTACGTATTCTTTGTTTTATATCGTTATGTTTAATCTCCAGGAACAAGCAGGAATAAGTCCTCACATATGGGTACGTCGGTACCGACGGAGCCTGCGCGGGAAAGCTCCCCAGCCTTTCAGATGAAAGGCTTTTGGGGCCTCCCACTGCACATGCGCGCTGCCTTCCCGCCTTCCTGACCAGCTCTCCTCAGTTTCTCTTTTTCCGCGGAGCCAGCAGGTCGTGTTCCTGTCACCGCTGAAGAAATTGTGAAATTTGTTTGTTTTCTTTAGACCGCGTACCTGCCTTCCCCATACCGAAACCGGTACCGCCGGTCTCTCTTTCTTTCTTTATAAAAAAAAAAAGACTTTTTTATTTTTCTTCAGCACAGCTTGGTATCTGTTGTTAGGCCTTAAGGCCTACACAAATTCTCCTCATGGAGAAGCCAGTCCCTGGTTTTAAAAAATGTACCAAGTGCAGTGCTGTCATTTCTGTCATAGACACCCATGAATGGTGTCTCAAATGTTTGGGACCTGACCACTCCATACCGGACTGCCCATCCTGCACCCAGATGTCTAAACGTGGTTTGCAGAACCGGGCCAACAAGCTCCATGTGCTGTTTCCTTCAGAAGCATCACAGTCATCCAGGTCTTCCTCTCCGGATGGATCTCAGGTAACCAAAACTCCTGTGGGCAAATCCTCTAAAAGCAAATCTCTTTCTAAAGATCGAGAGGCTCTCAATTTTGAGTTCGAGGATTCTGCCCAGGCCAAAAAACCCCGGCGGGAGGTTCCGGCCTCCAAAGCAATCATGGGGTCACAGGTTGACATCGATGGCATGGCCTCGACCGATCACCTGTTGGACTGCTCTGGGGTACCGGCCCATACCGGTACCGACATCCAGGCAGTAGTGGCGTCTATGGGCAATACTGTCCAGACCATGCAGCAGGCCGTTCTGGCATTCATTAAGGCTGCGACGCCCTTGGTACCGATTCCATCGGTACCGACCCCGGTTCCGGTATCCACACCGGAACCGAGACCATCGACTTCCAAGCGTCGATCGGTTCCGCATGCCGGATTCAGGCTTTCGCCCGGTACCGATCCCATGCCCGATACGCCCGATGTCGATACCGATCGGTATGCGTATCGTACATTGGAAGCACAGAGGGAATACTCAGATTCTTCTGATGAATTCAATTCCTCTGATGACTCTGCTGAGCTTACTCTTCCTGAGGAGCCCTCTTCTCCAAAGAGGAGGATGTCTCCTCCAGAGGATTTATCCTTTCAGGATTTCATTGTTGATGTAGCTAAAGCACTTTCTATTGCTACATCTTCTGAAAAAGAACCCAGATCAAAAAAATTGGATATTTTAGGATACTCTAAAGCTCCTAAAGAGGCAGTCACTCTGCCTATCCATGAAATCCTTCAAGAACACTTGATGGATTTGTGGGAGACTCCTTTAACACTGTCTCCCCATTCCCGTAGGTTGGACACCATGTATCGGGTCCCTCCTTCGCCTGGGTTCCAGAAAACTCAGCTGCCTCACCACTCTATTGTGGTGAAGTCTGCCATGAAGAAAATAAAAGAGTCCTAAAAGGCATTCTTCTACCCCTCCAGGGCGAGAATGTAAGACCCTGGACTCTTTTGGAAGAAAGATGTTCCAGGCTAGTATGCTTATAGCCAGGATCAATTCTTATAGCCTTTATATGGGCATGTTTCTTGGACAACTTGCCCTAAAGATACAGAATTTTGCCCCCTTTATCCCTGATGATCAAAGGGCGAATTTCTTTTCTATGGTGACACAACTTTCAGAGGTCTCCAAGTTCTCCAACAGGGCAGCCTTTGATTCCTTTGAGGTTGCAGGCAGAGCTTCGGGAATTGCTATTGCAGCCCGACGTCTCGCTTGGCTCCAGGCTTCTGACCTAGAACCCTGGGTTGTAGATGGCCTCAGGAATCTGCCCTGTACCGGTGAGAACTTATATGGGGAAGACTGGCAAATTAAAGCTGCTCAAATGGATGCAGAAAATGCCACTCTAGATAGACTTTCCAAGTCTACTTCTACCCCTGCCAAAAAGAAGTCTTTTAAAAGGCCTTACTATAAGAAGGCCAGATTTCCCACAAATACTGGCCAGCAATCTGCTCAGCCTCGCTTTGCGGCTAAGCGTCAACTATCTAAGCAGGTAAAGTCAAAGCCTGCAGTGTCTGCTACACCCCAGCAGGCTCAACCCCCTCAGGGGTTTTGACTTGCCTCTAGAGAACTTGCCGTTTCTGGCTCTAGAACAACCAGAGCCCCTCACCATTCCTGGAAGGCTAGCTCATTTTGCTCCCAGATGGGAACAAATCACATCAGAGCAATGGACCCTCTCTATTATCAGGGAGGGCTACAAACTTCATTTCTCCAGCCTTCCTCCCCATACCATGGTGAAGCAATTCAGTTCTCCCCCATCTCTTCTGACCCTGTTGGGTCAGGAAGTCTCTTCTCTCCTTGCCCAAGGGGCAATAGAGGAGGTTCCTCCTCCACAACAGGGGTTAGGTTTCTACTCCCCTTACTTTCTCATAACAAAGAAGACAGGGGGCTTCAGACCTATCCTAGATCTGAGAGAATTGAACAGGTTCCTATTCAAGGAGAAATTCAAAATGCTCTCTCTGGGCCTTCTCCTTCCATACCTTCAGAGTCAGGATTGGCTTTGTTCTCTAGATCTCAAGGATGCGTACACTCATATACTCATCCATCCTTCCCACAGAAAATATCTAAGATTTCTGTTCCAGGGAAAACATTTCCAGTACAGAGTACTACCCTTCGGTCTGGCCTCTGCTCCAAGAGTCTTCACAAAATGCATGGCAGTCGTAGCCGCATTTCTCAGAGGCATGGGAATCTTTGTCTTATTTATTTATTATTACAAGTTCTTATATACCGCACTATTCGGCATCAGCGCGGTTTACATTATAACATAAAGACCATAACAACAAGCTGTTTGGTTTACATCGAACAGGAGTACAAACTTGGAGAACCGGGGTAAACTATATACATGAGATAATTACATAGAACATAATAGAGTCTTAATAATATAAAGAACGGCATGGTGTGTTCATGAGTGGGTCACTTCCTCTGGTTCAATTG
This sequence comes from Ichthyophis bannanicus, assembly GCA_033557465.1. Taxonomy (NCBI): domain Eukaryota; kingdom Metazoa; phylum Chordata; class Amphibia; order Gymnophiona; family Ichthyophiidae; genus Ichthyophis; species Ichthyophis bannanicus. The sequence goes on along the minus strand of CM066044.1, from coordinate 7,603,204 downwards.
CTGGTAGGGTAGTATTGAAGGAAGAGGTGGTATTTGAGTGCCTTCCTGAACTGGAGTAGGTCAGTAATGGCCCTTATATCGGAGGGTAGAGCGTTCCAGCATTTGGGGACATAGAAACTGAAGGCTCTGTTTGAGGTTGTCATGTTGCACTTTGTCGACGCCTTCGAGGTTGTCAGTAGGTTTACGGCTGTTGCTCTTCTGGATCTGTTGGGGGGTACAGTGTGAATCAGATCTGTGAGTGAGGAGGATGAGATACCCTTGATTGCCTTGAATGATAGGACTAGGGTTTTAAAGATGATCCTCCCATGGATGGGGAGCCAGTGAAGCTGTTTAAGAATGGGAGTTACGTGGTCGCTTCTGGAGGCTCCGTAAAGGACTCTTGCTGCGGCATTCATGGCCATCTGTAATGGGCTAAGAGTGGATTGAGGGAGACCTTGTAATATGGCATTTGCAAAGTCGAAGTGTGGCAGGATTAGCGCTTGGTATATGGTTCGGAAGTCATCCGGGTCCAACAGGGAGCGCATATGCCTAAGCGAGCGTATTTTGAAGTATACAGCTTTGACTATGTTATTTATGTGATGTTTCATATCCAGACGTTGGTCCAATGTAACTCCAAGGTATCTTATTGTTTCTTTAGCTTGTAGGTCAGCTTCCTTGACACTGACGTGGGCTGGAGGGGTGAAGTTGGGGTCTTTGGAGATGAAGAGCACCTCTGTTTTTTTATGTTGAATGCGAAGGTTTTGTGATTGGAGCCACTCTGAGACCGAATTGAGGCAGTCTACCAACGGTGCCAGGTCTAATTGAGTTGTAGAGAAAGGCATATATAAGAGAATGTCATCTGCGTATATCAAGCAGTTGACTTTGAAAGATCTTATGATGTCGCAGATGGGCTGCATGTATATATTAAATAGTAGGGAAGACAATGAGGAACCTTGAGGCACACCTTGCTTTTGATGGAAGCGTTTTGACTCTTCTGTACCGGACTTCACATATTGCCATCTTCCATCCAGATAAGAGTTACACCATTCTAATGCACTGTTGCAGATACCTTTCTCTTTCAGTCGTCCGAGGAGAATTTCGTGGCTTACCGAGTCGAACGCCGCAGCGATGTCTAAGAAGACGAGTACAAATCCTTGTCGGATGTTGTTAATGCCTGTGATAATGTCGTTGAATAGGTTAGTGAGTAGGGTCTCGACCCCATGATATTCTCTGAACCCATGTTGGCAGTGATCTAGGGGAGCTGTGGTGTCTATATGATCTTGGATTTGCCGTTGTGCCTCCTTCTCAATTATCTTGGCTAAGAGGGGAATGCTAGCTATAGGCCTATAAGATTCGACCTTTTGCGGGTCTAGCTTGGGGTTTTTCAAAAGTGGCCTGATGGAAGTCTGCTTGAGTGCTGCAGGGAAGTACCCTGTTGTGAATGAGAGGTTCATTAGATTTGCAATGAAGGGGCTGAACGCACAACGTAGCTCCTTAATCCAAAAAGCTGGGCATGGGTCCGTTTGTGCAGTGGAGGTATTGAGAGATGCTATGGTGTCCTCGATGCATTTAGTGGATGGTGTAGAGAAGTTATTTAGTGGGGTTGCATTCGTTGGTTCTTGGAACGGGACTGTTGACACCTTGTTAGTTTGCACTATCTTGGATTGCATGTAGTCAGCGAATTTCTGTGGATGAATCTCACTGTGTTGTTCGGGAGAAGGTTCCTTTGAGAGGGATTTGACCAGGTTGAAGAGGTCACGTGGTTTATTCAGTGATCTCTTTAGGGTGTCTGTGTGATATTGTTTCATTGTGGTTGTGATTGCTTCACGGTGTGTGGAGAGGTGAGTACGGTAGGCGGTCTGATCTTCAGTGGAAAGTGATCTGCGCCAGCGGCGCTCCAGTCTGCGGAGTTGAGTCAGAGAGGATCGCAATTCAGGAGAGAACCATGGGGCGGTGCTTCTTTTTCTCCTCTTTGTGTTATTGGAAATTGGAGGTTGTGATATGGCATGCAGATTGGAGTTCCAGGAGGTGATTAGTTCGTCGAGGTCTGGTATGGTTTTGTTGAGGAGTGATTGGGTCTCAGCCAAGATGTGTTCCCTGTTAAATGGTCTAAATCTTCTTGTGGGCGTCCGTGATGTGCTGTGCATGTTTTGGCTTCTGTGCAGCTTCTCATTGATGATGGGGATCTGGAAAATGATCAGTTTGTGGTCTGACCAGGGTACATCAACGATTGATATTGGTAGGTTGTGGTTTTGTTCAAAGACTGTCTGAGGAGCAAATACCAAATCCAAAATGTTTCCCTTTATATGGGTGGGTTTATTGATAATTTGCTTGAGTCCCAGGTCTTCCATAGCACCAAGGAAGGCAATAGCGTGGTTTTGGGATAACGATGGGAGATTGAAGTCACCCATTATCCAATTTGGTTTATTGGGATTGAGGGTGCTGGCAGTAAGGTCAATAATGGTTGGGAGGTCATCTGGAGACGTGGACGGTGTCCTGTATAAGAGGTTGAGGGAGATTTGCTGGTTTGTAATGGAGAGTATGTCTAGATTGTTTGAGCTAGAGGAATCTGTTATGTGGAAGTTAAGGTCCGATTTGGAGACTATGAGCACCCCTCCTCCTTTTTTGTTTTCTCTGTCTTGTGTGTATGGCGAAATTGGGTGGTAGAAGTTGGTTGATGAGAACGTTATCTTCCGCTGATAGCCAGGTTTCTGTGATCATGAGTATCTCTAGGTCATAGCGGGAAATTGTTTCAAGAACCACAGGCCATTTTTTGCGAATAGAACGCGCATTTGATGGCACATCACATCGTCTTCCCATATCTGGACGACTAGCTCATCCGAGCTCCATCTCAGTCAGAAGCCCAGATTTCTCTGGACCGCACAAGGCGTATTCTTCAATATCTGGGACTTGTGGTAAACATTCCCAAATCCCAACTCATCCCTACTCAGTCTCTGGAATTCATAGGGGCCCAATTGGACTCCACCACTGCAAGGGCCTACCTCCCTCTGGTCCGAGGCCAAAGGCTAATAAGCTTGGCCTCCCAGGCTCAGTCCAGAAGTCACTTATCAGCCAGAGAAATGCTGTAACTTCTGGGCCACATGGCCTCCACGGTACACGTGGTGCCCTACGCTCGTCTTCATATGAGAGCAGCTCAATGGACCTTGGCCACCCAGTGGTCTCAAGCATCAGGACTGCTCTCAGACCAAATACTCACCTCAAAACGACTGTTTTGGTCTCTCCAGTGGTGGACATCCTCCAAAAATCTGTTGTTGGGGATCCCCTTCCAACCTTCGTTGCCCCAAGCAACCCTCACAACAGATGCCTCCCAGACAGGGTGGGGAGCTCATCTCCAACACCTCTCCACTCAGGGCACCTGGTCTCCTCAGGAGACCACCCTTCACATCAACCTTCTGGAACTGCGAGCAATCTTCCTTGCCCTCACAGTCTTCCACACCCTCCTTGTCAACCTGACTGTCCTAGTACAAACAGACAATCAGGTAGCCATGTTCTATGTCGTCAAACAAGGAGGGACGGGCTCTCTGTCGCTTTGCAACGAAGCTCTCAGATTATGGGCCTTCGCCAGAGAGCATCAAATTCATCTTCTGGCAGTATATCTTCCAGGAGTTCAAAACTCTTGGGCAGACAGACTCAGCCGAGTTCTGCTCCCACACGAATGGTCCCTGCATATGGACCAGATACGCAGAATCTTTCAGGAATGGGGGACCCCGGACATAGACCTCTTTGCAAGTCCGTGGAATGCCAAACTTCCCCGGTTCTGTTCCAGGACTCCGTGTCAGGGAGCTCAGGCCAACGATGCCTTTCTCCTACATTGGGGTCAGGAATTCCTGTACGCTTTTCCACCCATTCCTTTGATTCCCAAGACTCTGTTCAAACTTCAGAGGGATCACGGATCCATGATCCTCATTGCTCCACGCTGGCCACGCCAAGTGTGGTTCCCTCTCCTTCTACAGCTCTCCCAGGGCTCCTCCCTGGACCTGGGAGCTGCACCAGACCTTCTGTCTCAGGAGCAGGGGACTTTGTGGCATCCAAACCCCAAGTCCCTACATCTCCGAGCTTGGTTACTGAAGGCTTAAGCCTTCATGAGTTTAATCTTTCCCAACCAGTGAAAGATATCCTTCATGCCTCTAGGAAACCCTCTACTAGACGTTCCTATGCTTTCAAATGGAAACGTTTTTCCATTTGGTGTGCGCAACAGGGTCTTGACCCTCTAGCACTTCCTTTGAATTCTCTACTAGACTATCTCCTGCATCTTTCCAATGCAGGCCTCAAGACGAATTCAGTACGAGTCCATTTAAGTGCTATTGCAGCATCCTTAAAACCTATAAATGGACAACCTGTATCCTCTCATCCTCCTTATTGCAAGATTCATGAGAGGCTTGACCCTCACTAAGCCTCCCATCCGACCTCCTCCGGTAGCATGGGACTTGAATCTAGTTCTGGGTCAACTTATGAAGCCACCTTTTGAACCGTTGGTATCTACCTCCCTGAAATTTCTTTCCTGGAAGGTTCTTTTCCTTATTGCAGTCACTTCGGCTCGCCGCATCAGTGAACTGCAGGCTTTGGTGGCTAATCCACCTTATACCAGATTTCATCATGATAAGGTGGTCCTTAGGACGAATCCCCACTTTATGCCTAAAGTGGTCTCGCCTTTTCATCTTAATCAAGAGGTATATCTACCTGTTTTTTTCCCGGCTCCTCATGCATCCAGTGCAGAGAGGAACCTTCATACTCTTGACTGTAAAAGACCTCTCGCCTTTTACCTCAACAGGACTCAGCCACATCGAAAGTCTTCCCAACTTTTCGTGGCTTTTGATCCTTCTCATTTGGGACTTCCAGTCACCAAACATACACTGAGCAATCCAATTGGAAAGTGTACTTCTTTTGCTTACCAGAGTAAGAACATTTCTCTGGAAGGCCATGTCACCGCTCACAATGTGCGAGCCATGGCCACTTCTATGGCTCATCTTCACTCTGTGTCCATAGATCAGATCTGTCGAGCAGCCACTTGGGCCTCGGTTCATACCTTCACAGCCCATTACTGCTTGGACAAGGACTCCCGCCGGGATGCCTTGTTTGGTCAGGCTGTCCTCAAACACCTGTTCCATACTTAAACAACTCCTGCCCACCTTCCCTGGATGGATGCCTGAGATCCATGCGAAGATGGTTTACCCTTGGAAGGGGATCTCCCAGGCATCTCAGCTAGGTAGTCCCCATATGTGAGGACTTATTCCTGCTTGTTCCTGAAGATAGCACAGTTACTTACCTGTAACAGGTGATCTCTGGGAACAGCAGGAATTAGTCCTCACAACCCACCCACCTCCCCTAGGAGTTGTATCTTCTATCTATCTTCCTTTCCTCTCTCTATTGTCTCAGCTATAAACTCGAACTGAGGAGAGCTGGGCGGGAAGGCAGCGCGCATGTGCAGTGGGAGGCCCCAAAAGCCTTTCATCTGAAAGGCTGGGGAGCTTTCCCGCGCAGGCTCCGTCGGTACCGACGTACCCATATGTGAGGACTAATTCCTGCTGTTCCCAGAGATCACCTGTTACAGGTAAGTAACTGTGCTTTATCTAATGCAAAATAGTTATTTTATCAATGGTTTATCACACTTTATTTATGTATGTATTGTTTTAATCTATTTATGATGATTTTGTAATTTATTTACTTTTTTATGCTTATTGTATTAATATATTTGTTTTATCTGTTGTGGTTTTTATTCAACATGTATATGGATGTTTTTTAGTGAGCCCTTAACCCCTGAGGAAGTGGTGAACGAAACACGGCCTGTGTCGGGTTTTAGGCACACTTGATCCGTGGAACAATAAAGGCAACTTCGGAACTCCCTGCCACGTTTCTTGACTGGTTCCTATCTCTAAACAATATGCATCAAAAACAGATTTTTAATGTATATAAATCACTTACCATGAACTTAATCCCAACTACAAACAATCAGCAGAGACTCAGTAGTGAGTAGACAGACTAAACAATGGGTAGGAGAAAAGCCTCAGATAACTTCCCTCTATGTGGCTACTCAAAGCCATAGGGGAACAAACAGCTCCACATCATAGGCTGAAAATAAACTCCTCCCATCAATGCATTAAAAAAAAATGTCTTTATTACAATATGCTTAAAACCTCTAACATCTACAGCAGAAGGTACCCCAAGGCGCCCTGACAGTAACAACCACTCAAATGGTATTATAACACCAATTTCGTATGAGCTATTAAACCGGAATCACAGACCAACACAATGGCCACCTATAAAGAAAGGAGCAGTCGCAAAACTACTCAAGCACAGTTCAAAGCCTGCCTGCAGCCCCATACTTAACTCAGGACAGCAGCTGATACATCATAGCAACTCCTGTAGACAACCAGGACCTGAGCCCCATAACTACTTGAATACAAGTGTCAGTACTTGAAAATACACCTTTGCCTAACCAGTAGCCAATGCAACTGGCACAAAAGCCGTGTGATGGAATCTAACTTCCCTAAGCCCTATAGCAGTTTGGCTGCTGCGTTCTGGACCATCTGCAATTTCCTCATCAGATAACTCAGCAGCCCAACATATAGCATTGCACTAGTCAAGCAGAGAACGCAGGCCTGCACCACCATGTGTAAGGCATAGTGATCTAAGAACGGCCAAAGCTGTCGTACATTGCAGATGTCTATAGGCTGGCTGGACAACCTGGGACACCTGCTGATGCAGACTTAGTTCTGCATCCAGGAGGACCCTAGGTCCTGGATCTCCCCTCTCCAGTCTAGGCAAGTTCTCCAAATGGAGAGGCCTGCCTGCAGACTTGCATCCCAGCATCCCACACAAGAGAACCTCTGATTTTGGTGGCATTAAGAACCAAATGCTGCACCTGTAAGCATGCGGCAATATCAGCCAAACACTGATTGGCATATTGAAGTACCTCAGCCTCTTCCATCATCCACCACAATCGACTGAATATCATCGGCATACAAAAAAACAAGAACCCATATCTTCAACAAATGCTACCTACCAGACTCATAAATATTAGAGAACCGGGATAAACCTGACCCCTGTGGGACCCCACAGACCAGCTCCTGCGCTGTAGAAGACTGAGTCCCCTCAATGCACCTCTAGCAATATGTGTGCTGTGATTCTGTATGCCCACGCTTACCTGTAGAGACTGGGGGTCACTTGCATGAATCATGTAGAAATGTTGTTGTTTGTAAACATTAAGGTTAAGGGACAGTTTCTGATGAAAGACCTTTTAGGAAACCAGATGTTTTAATGGCCTGGAAAGGCAGTGGATTAGCCTGGGTTACTCCTTTTTTTTGTTAGATGGAAACATTTCTCTATCTGTTCAGAGGGTGTGGGGCTTTTGCTTTTTGTATTAGCTCCTCAGTTGTATGATTAGAGTTCCGCAAGGATCAGTCTTTTGCGCTTTTTGTGCAATGTGTTTTTGCAACCTTGGGAGACTTGATTTGTTCCTTGTATGTTGGATTTTTGGGATAAGTCTATGCTGATGTCCAGCTGGCAAACCTGATGGGTCAAGATTCAGATAAAGCTCTTCCACTTGTGCCACAGCCTTAGATCTGGTTGTGCAGTTGGTAAAAAGAATGGTTTAGTAGTAAATAACACTAAGACTGACGTTCTCTAGATTCATAGTTAGTTTCATCCTAGAAATGGCAGTACACTACGATGGCAGATCCTCGGGGTATGTTTGGATGAGATTTGTTGATAGTCTCAGATCTCCCTGGTTGTATATGAGGCTTTTTTGGAACTGCATTCCTTTAGATTAGTGGAGCAAGCACGTCTTTTGCCTCTGGATTATTGTAATGCCCAATATTTAGGGCTTCTGTAGAGTAAATATTGGCTGCAGATGGCGGAGAATAAAACAGCAGAGTGCTTCACCCCCCTCTTGATGGATATTAACATTGGCTGCCTGTCAAAATACGAGTTCAGTAATAGTTTTAAGAGACCTGCATCAGTGCATGCGGACTTGGCTTGGCAACGTAAATGGCATTGACTTTATCGCTTGTCAAGATCTGGCCAAGGGGCTTGGCTGGAGATTCCAAGGTATAAAGCGTGGCATAAAAGGAGACTGACAACGTGGCTTCAGAGAAGAGCTGCAGGTTTAGAGGATAAATTCCGATGTTCAGGAAGAAATTTTTTTAAGATGTGGCTTTTCTATGAATGATTTGGGTTTTGATGCAGAGGTGTATGGGGCAAGAGGAAAAAAGGGCGAGGAGGACATGAACTGTGATTTAAGAATGCATAGGACTGGACAGTGTAGAATGTCAGAGTATGATCTTTGTTTAGGGGTTAGTGAATAATTTGGGTGGGATGTTTGGGAGGTGGTTGCAGGGAATGCTTTCTGTTTTAGTCGTAATATGTTAACTCTGTCACTGGCACTGGGCTGCCTGGTTTGTTTGGCCTGCAGCATTTAAACTAAAGCAATGTGTTAAGAGTGCAATACAGAGCTAATGCATATGTAGATCATGGTAACATACATTTAAGATGAAAATAATGCAGATAGTTAAATGCGACCTGGCTCCAAAACTTTTAAAGTGTGTTTTGGTTTGTGGGTTTTTTTTTGGGGGGGGGGGGGTTGTAGATACAGGGTGGGGCGGGGGAGGCAGTTTCTCCAAATGGGTTAGTTTTGTGCATACTGATAGTAATGAACCTCACTCCTAAGCCAGGGTGATTTCAGAGTCTCGGATTTCCTGCTAACACTTGGCATAATACTTGCATCATGCCAAAGGGCCTCTTTTTCTAGAGTTCATAAGGAAAACATGTATAGGTACTTTGTCAAGATGTTCTTGCAGATTTTCTCTTAATCAAGCCTGTGAAAAGCAGCATATGACTGACTGACTGTCTTCTGTGATAAATAACTATCCCATTTTTAATGTGACTAACTGAAGTTAGTAAATGAGCTCTCAACAGCCTTAGTTTAAACATCAGGAGTTAAACCTTTTGCAATTGTGCTAACACAGATGTTAGGTTTAATTTACAAAGCTGGCTAATGCCGGTTACCAAGACAGGGGCAGAGAACACCACTTTTGATGATGGTGGCCAAATCTAGCTGCTGATGCTGTACTAGGCAAAATATTGGTTAGGCCATAGCCCACCCCATTCCACTGCCTGTACTGAGGAACTATTCTTTCCCCAAAAAGCCCATTTTAACATCCTTTTGTCTTCTTTAATTCCCTTGTACATATTTTATATTTATTAGCTGAAGATTCTGACTTGGGTCTGAGTGTCAATCATTCAGGGGGCATCCATATGGCATTTTCCTACTGGCTACTACACAGACCGGCTTGCAAATTTTTAGGGTTTTAAGACACTGTATGAACACTGCCCGGCACCAGATGTGAACAATGTTTTGCCATTTCTTTAATCCTATTGAGAGGAAGGCTGTGCTTTATAGAAATGTGTTTTGGAGAGTAGGTGGTTGTGTTTACCCCTTTATGAGGGTTTGGGTTTTAATTCTTATAGTGAAATACAGCTAGTTATAAAAAAAATTTCAATTAGCCATTTTTTTTTTATGATTTGGTATTCTACCTGTATACCTCTGTTGCATTTTTTGCATACGGTATAATGTGTGGTGTACATATGTAAGGCAGCTGCTAGATTCACTGTAGAGAAATGCAGTCTGCTTTTTAATGAAGAAAAAGCCTGCCTGATCACAAAATCACATTGTGGTGGTTTGTTTTTCTTTTGTCTTCTTCCCTCTCCCCCCCCCCTCTCCCCAACCCCCTTCTTCCAGGAATTTCGTGTATGATCATCTTTTTGCAGAAAGAGGTGTATCCCTTCAGTCTGAACAGAGTTCCTTTGATGAAGAAAATGCCACTTTAAGGAAGACTTTGTCAGCACTGCAGGTTCAGCTAAACCTGGAGAAGAAAAAGAGGAGAACTGTTGAAGAGGAGTATAATCTCGTTTTGAAGGAGAACACCCACCTCAAGCAGAGGCTCACAGACTCCAATGTCTACAAAGCACGGGCACAGGAACTTGAAGCAGAGGTGGCAGAAATGCGGCAGGCATGCCAATCTGAGAACGCATTCCTCAGCAGTGTTGAGAAATTAGCCGCTGAGAGATTTTTTCTGTCTTTAAAGGACTCGCTAGGGAAAGAGTTAAATTCATACCCTCCACTAGAGATGACTCTGCTTATGCAAGAGGGCCATGTTTCGCTAAAGAGGAGCAGCAGTCAGACACGTCTCAGCAGTGCCACGGCAGAAGAAATTCTCCATGGCCATGAAGAAACCTGTATAAGGAGGGCAGAGGCTGTGAAACAGAGGGGCATCTCCCTACTTAATGAGGTGGACGCCCAGTACAGTGCACTGAAGGTTAAATATGAAGAGCTGCTTCAGAGGCGTCGCACAGACAATGAGTGCTGGAACCATAAGGCTGTTCAGACTTCAAAGGATTGTGTCAGGAGCCCAAGGCCTGATGAAATCCCACTAATCGGCAGCCAGGGATCTGTAGAGAAAAAGCTCATTGACATGCCCCAAAATATGCAGCCAGAATATAAAGCACTCTTTGAAGAAATATTTAACAGTATTAGGAAAACAAAGGAAGAAATAAATGAACAAAGAATGAAGTATAAATATTTTTCTACCCAGCCTTAGCTTTGTAAAAATTGATAATTTGTCTGAACTAAAAAAAAAAAAAAATCACCTATTGAAGTTAACATGCTTCTAAAGCCACCTCTCTTGGCCAAAGGGGTGTGTGGGTTGTGGTGGTGTATATGCTTTTTATTTTTTTAAATTGTTTTGTATGTTGTTTATGCCACCATTTTCTACAACACAACAAAACAGTTTGCAATATAAAAATAAAAAACCCATTCACATAAAAAGATCAAATAAAGCTAAGTTGCAACAATTTCTAGACTAAACTCAAAATGAGAAGATACAAATAATTGCAGCCTAAACTTTAAACATTTAATCCATGCCCTTTGTGTCCAAGATCAGCCAACGTCTGTCACTGGTACATGTCCTCTGGGTTGCAAGTGCTAATAGGTTTTTGGTGAAGGAAGCAGACTATACAAAACTATATTTTGTTTCCCCTCCTCTTTACTTCAAATATCAGAATATAGTTTTGCTTTAGAAATTAATTAAAATAATGCACATACTGTTTTGCCTTTGCATGTCCAGAACTGAACTTATTGGAAATTTAAATACAGAATTGTGAAGAATTAGCACAAGCTTTTTGAAACTTTTTTTGTGCTGGTTCAATCCCTTCTACTGTATTTTGTTTGTGTGTGTGTGGTGTTTGGATTTTATTTATTTTTTTTGGCAGGGCAGTTTCTTCAGCTGGGTTAGTTTTGTGTATACCATGACTGTCAATCTCACGTGTGTGTGTGTACCTGTGTGTGTACGCACATGTTATCTCTTGAGGGATTGTGTGGGTTTTATCTGTATTAAGTTGTATCAAACCCTAAAATGTTCATTCAGAGCACTTTGTTCTAAAAATATACTGTAAAATACTAACACTGGCCAGTCTGCGTGTAATGTGATAGCTTGTAACACCACTTGACTCCTAGTCCTAACTAGTGTGTGTGGTATTTTTTTGTCGGTGACCCACTATGCATCCAAGTCCCAGTGTGTTATACTGGAGTGTGATATAGTTGTTGAGGCTGTACCACACTCCAGTATAAATGCCTAGTTTTGTTTAGTTGGTGGAGAAGGGAATTAATGTTCTGTTATGTGTAGGTTTAGTTCCCAGGTTTGACCTCTGACAATGGATGTAGTAGGTGGGGGGGATCCAGACTTCTTTACATAGTAGAATCTGGAGGAGAGAGAAGCATACAGGCTTAGCTCTTCATTTTCAGAGTAGTTGACATTTATTTTAGGTAGACTGACTTCATTTAAAAAAACAAAACCAAACCAAATTCTCCTATGTCATAAGAAATTGCTGCTGTCATACTTCTGACTCTTGGCCAGGTTCTAGGCTGTTTGTGAAGAGAGGAGCACTTTAAGTGTGTTTACTGGTGTACAATAGCTTGTCGAAGAGATTGAATACAACCAAAGCCTAAAGACTTTCATAGTAAGAGTCCAATTGCGCCTACGGAAAGTGAAAACCAGGTCCTGGAATGCTGATAGAAGCTACTGTGATATCAGATTACTTGTTTAAAGTCTTTTCAAATACTTCCTTGGGGCCCTGCTCAGCCAGGAACTTTCCTCGAACAAAGCTCCTTTTTCCTTTCTACTTTGATAGACAAGACAGGTGCATGCTTTGCTGTAAATAAAGCATTCCCTGACCCTGTAAGCATAGAGCTGAAGAAGGGGTTCTAAGGAGTCCCCTGGAGTTCATGCACAATACTCTCATTGGTTCAATAAAATGCTTGAATTTACAAGGTATCCATCTGTTTTGTACGTTACATTGATTAGAGCTGTATATTTCATTGACTGACTACAGCCATGCTAAAACAGGCACGGTGCCAGGGTTTCTGAACTGCTATAGGCTTTTGTCCTGCTACTATTATAACTACTTTTTATTAGGGGATTGGAGGGGGGGAAGAACATACTTTTTCTTGGTATTCTTGTTATGGGTTTTGACCTATATTAGATTTTGGTATCTAAAATGAATTGTTTGTATTTTAGAAACATGATGGCAGAAAAAGACCACATGGCTTATCTAGTCTGTTCTTCTATATCGACTACAACAGTCCCCTTTTTACCTTTAGAGATTCTCTGTGTTTCTCCCATGCTTTTTTGAATTCAGTTACTGTCCTCATCTCCACCACCTCCACTGGGAGACTATTCCACGGATCCACCACTCTTTTTCTGTAAAGAAATATTTCTGCATATCACTCCTGAATCTATCCCCTTTCACCCTCATCCCATGTCCCCTCATAGCAGAACTTGTTTTCAATTGAAAGAGGCTCTCTCCCTGAACATTTATGCCACGGAGGTATTTAAACATCTCAATCATATCACCTCTAAACCGCCTTTCTTCTAAGGTGTACATATTAAGATCCTTAAGTCTGTCCTCATATGCTTTATAATGAAGACCACTAACCATTTTAGTAGCCACCCTCTGCACCGACTCCATCCTGTTCACGTCCTTTTGAAGGTGCGGTCTCCAGAATGGCACACAATACTCCAAATGAGGTCGCACCAAAGATTTATACAGGGGCACTATCGCCTCCTTCCTTTCTCTATGCACCCAAGCATCCTTCTAGCTTTTGCCGTCGCCTTTTCTACCTGTTTAGCTACTTTAAGATCATCAGACACAATCATGCCTAGGTCCTGCTCTTTTTTGTGGACAGAAGTACTTCACCCCAATACTTTCTCTCCCTTAGATTGCTGCAGCCTAAATGCATGACCTTGCATTTTTTAATATTTAAATCTCAGCTGCCAAGTTTTATACCATTCTTCAAGTTTAGCTAGATCCCTCCTCGTGTCATCTACACCTTCCTAGGTGTCTATTCTATTGCAGATTTTGGTATCATCTGCAAAGAGGCAGACCTTACCTGAAAGCCCTTCTGCAATATCACTAACAAAGATGTTAAGAATCAGACCAATGACAGAGCCCTAGGGCACACCGCTGGTAACCTCCCTTTTCCTCATAGTGAGCTCCATTTATCTGTACCCTTTTTTGCCTTTCACTCAACCAATATCTAACCCAAGCAGTAACTTTAGGGTCCATTCCTAGGGTGCTCAGTTGGTGTATAAGTTGCCTGTGTGGAATAGTATCAAAGGCTTTACTGAAATCCAAATACATGACATCTAAGGTTCTTCCTTGGTCACCCAGTCAAAGAAATCAATCAGATTTGCCTGGCAAGACCTGCCTCTGGTGAATCTATACTGCTTCAGATCCTGTAATCCATTGGACCCAGACATCACTATTTTCCCTTTCAACAGTAATAATTTACTCACCGCTAAGGTTAAACTAACAAGCCTGTAGTTTTCACCTACATCCTTCTGCTTTTGTGTAAAGGGACCACATGTGCCTCTCTCCAGTCCTCTGGTGCCACTCCTGACTCTGAGGCATTGAAAAGGTCAGTCAGTGGAGCTGCTAGAACATCCCCAAGTTCCCTTAGTATTCTTGGGTGTAAACCATCCGGTCCTGTTGCTTTGTCTGCTTTGTTTAGCTAGTTTCTCATGAATATAGTCTTCTGAAAATTGTTCAAGAGGCTCCTTGCTTCTGTTCCTGTTTGTGGTGTTTGGTGAGGTCCTGGTCCTTCTGTGTTCACAGATGAACAGAAATATTTTTTAAAGCAGAATTGCTTATCTTCATCAGCTTCTACATATTCTTCCCCTTCACCCTTGAGTCTGACAACACCACTTTTACCCTTCCTCTTCTCACTAACATATCTGAAAAATGTCTTAGCCAGTGCAATAAAATGGGGAATATTTCCTCCTTTTTGAATCTTTGCTTTCCTGACTTTTGCTAGCTTCTGAGTTTTTTTTTAAAATAATATAAATGCTGGTCTTCCTCTTTCTGTGATCTCTTGTATTTCATGATGGCCTCCTTCTTTGTCTTTACTTTTTCAGCTACTTCTTTAGAAAACCATAGCAGTCTCCTTTTCCTTTTATTTACCATTTTAACAAAAAGGTTGATTGCCCTTAAAAATCCCCTTTCAGTTTTGTCCACTGTCTTTCTACACCCCCCCAGCTATTCCTGTCCTGCTAACAACTCCCTGAGGTATTGGCCCATCTTTGCAAAGTTAATTTTCCTGACTAAGACCCTTGCTTTTGAATGGATTTTTAGCAGCCCTAATACTGAACCACACCATCTGGTGATCACTGGATGCAAAATGATTTTCCATCCATATGGTCACAACTTATATGGGGCTTTAAGATATGCCATACTGGGTCAGACCAAGGTCCCTTGAGTCCAGTATCCTGTTTCTAACAGTGGCCAATCCACGTCACAAGTACCTGGCAGGTTCCCAAAAAGGCACACACATGTTCCACAATGCTTGGTCTGGGCCTATACTGAAAAACTGCTCAAACAGTCATTAGAGCAGTCCCCTGCAGCTTTGCTAAGTTTCCTAATCCACGTGTTTAAAATTTTTAAAAAAATTGTATGCAAAAAAAAAAAAAAAAGGAACAGGCCACCCTGGGTGTTCTC
Source organism: Ichthyophis bannanicus (assembly GCA_033557465.1). NCBI lineage: Eukaryota > Metazoa > Chordata > Amphibia > Gymnophiona > Ichthyophiidae > Ichthyophis > Ichthyophis bannanicus. The sequence goes on along the minus strand of CM066044.1, from coordinate 7,588,159 downwards.
TCTGCATACGGTTGCTTTTGTTGCTATGTAAATGTAGACATACAATTAAGCAACTGCACTTTTTAGATATAACAGGACCTGTCTGTAGAGAGCTGGATGATGTAAGCATATAGGTGCTGACATTAGTCAAAAGTGCCAAGGACAAAGCTCTCCATGAGTAACTTGTTCCTGTGCTCCCCACGGTCTAACTGTGCTTCAGGGTCTGATGCAGCAAAGTGCAGTAAACTTTGTGCACAGATTAGATTAGCAACACCCCAAATTGTACACAAACACCTAACAAAGAAAGGAGTCCTGTGCATGAGCTAACGGCACAAAGCCTCAACCAAGCCACATGTAAATGCATGGTAATGACGCAATGAACTATTTAGCACAAATGCAGACACTAGAAGGGTGAGCTCAATGCTGAGGAGGTATAAAGGGTTTTGGCTAAGCATGGTGGTGATGGATTGATGCATGTTTATTTAGCTTGTGTTTTTATGGCACCTATGACTTTTCCCTCCCCCCCCTCCTATGCTAAAGTGTGGTGAAAGGGCAGGGGAAGTCTGCTTTAATGATGGTAGGTGCATGGGCTGGATTGCTAACTGCACGTAAACACAAATATTCTGTGCCGAATGATGTTGCTATTGGTCGGCTAGCATTTCTAGTACATGTACAGACTGCTTTTAAATGTGTAAGATACAGCTGTACCTGTATCTGGCCTGCTCTTGTTCAGCATGGGCCTTTGCTTAAGCCTCAGCAGGCAAGTTATGCACAACAAACATTTGTGATAAACTTGTGTTAGGTGACCCTGTGCTAAGATTTAGCATAAGGCTGTACCCCCAGGATTCCTGCATCAGTCTGGCCTTTCTTACAAAGCTAGCAGCTTCAACTGCCTGAGTAGCGTGGATGGGACTAGATGCCTGCATCGTTGTGCTGGCTACCGCACCCCCTCGTTAACAAGTAAGTAACTATGCTTTCTCAGATAAGCAGGATTAGTAACCCTAGTGTTGAGGATTACTGTCCCCTTGTTCCTGCAACCCCAGAGCCTGTAGAAAGTAGTCTGGAGCTGAACTGGAGCAGTTGATGGTTGACTGATGGACCACAGAGGGTTGTGGTGAATAGAATTGACTCTGAAGAAAGGAAGGTGAGTAGTGGTGTGCCTCCAGGGACTGGTCCTTGGCCTTGGCCTTGGCCTAGTACTGCTTAATGTCTTTGAATGGTATGACTAAAGGATTTAAAAGGAAAAGTGTGTTGGGATTTTTTTTCTTTTCTTCTCTTCATGGCTGCAGATGCTATAATGATATTTGCAATAGAGTGGACATCTTGGAGGGGAGTAGGTGTGAAAACATTTATAAAAATTAGGAAAATGAACTGTTTGAAACTTGAGATTTAATTCAAAGAAAGGTAGAATGATGCACTTAGGATGCAGAAACCCAAAGAAGCAGCAGGCTGGAGATAGAGATGATGTCAAGAGGGCTGAAATACCTCCCAAAGGCACCATGCAGGGTGGATGAAAGGAAGACGGTCCTGGGGTGAAAAGGCCCCCAGGAGAAGGAGGAGCTACCCCCCCCCCCCCGGTTCTCTGATTTGGGAACAAGTCATGGAGGGCCAACTGGCTAGATGAGGATCAGCATGATGATGGCAGTTCCCACCATCCCTGAAGCTGTGTTAGGGACCATGTGCTCCTCTGACCCCTGCCATGCTAAGGAGGACTGGCTAACTCTTCTGTGCTCCTCTATGGCAACTTCTTCAGGTTGGATGCACATTAGACATGCTGTCAGTAAGCCTGACTCCTCCTTGCTCAGGCTAGGCAGAGAAACCATGGTCTGATGCCATGTGACCTAGGCTGGAGCCCTTGACCAAAAGGGGCAAGCTTCAGGGAAGGCTCCGGCTACTGCATAAAAAAGGTAAGGAGAGAGGGGACTGAGCAGCACTGATCCTTTGAGCAGGAGGTGCTTTCTCTGGATGTGAGCATCCCTGTGCCTATGCCTGGGGTCTGAAGAGACTAGGACCATTGAGTTGGTCCAGTGTGGCCCTGGGGTATAACCTGGTAGTTCCAGGTCCCTCCCCTCTTCATGCTGCTGGTGTTTTGTCCTGCAGGTCAGTGTTTGTGGTAGCTCAAAAAAAAAAAAAAAAGCTGGGAGCTGGTTTAGCAGCGGCAGTCAGTTCTCTGGAGGTGGGGGTGCTCATTTTTTTTTTCTTTACATTTGCCATTGGGGGGGGTGGTGGCATGGCAGGATGTTAATTTCAGTGGGCAATTCTTCTCTCATGTGTTGCCTTTCACTTTTGTTTCTTAATGTGATGCCAGCAGGGAACCAGTCCTGTGCTATGTATGGTAGTCTGTGGGGCTCACTTTTCCTGGAGGATTTTGCTGGGGATAAGAGAGCAGGAGACTTGTTCAGTGGAGGAGTCCCCCTCATAGATCAGCATTGGGGGGCATTTTTGCACCAAATTTTATAGAAGCAGCTGCCATTACAGTGTGCTCCCTCTCAGAGCCCATGATTTTTGGTGTGAATGGCAGCTGTTACACAGGGTTGCTTCTTCTTCAGCAGCTAGACATGACGTTTTCTTCTGGGCCTAGTACTTATGGGAATCAACAGGGCTTGGTCCCTCCTCATCACACAGTGCCTTTTACGCCAGAATTTATCTTCCTCCATCAGGCTTATTTGTCTCAAGCAAAGTAGTGGGAGGGGGAGAGAGAGAGGTGCATTGCAGGCAGAGGCAGCTTATAAAAGGGGGCTGCCTGAGTCACAGCAGGAGGCCAGGCTGGACTCTGGTAACCTGCTGCTCAAGCACAAGTGACAGGCAGAAGACCTTGGGAGGAGGGAGGGGAAGCTGAGTCCATGCAGGTGAGCTGAAAGGGGGAGAAATTCCCCTGGGGGCTGACCCCAAATCATTATGGCTTGGTCTTGGTGTCAACCAAGATAATGGCCTCTGTATTCACAGCAAGACATTTTTGTGACTGTACCACTGGTCTGCTGATTCCTCTAAGACCTGCCTCTGCAAACTCCCCTTCAAAGGGAAGCTCCTGTTTGGGGGCACCTTAGAGAAATTGGTGAAATATTTGGGCAAATCCAAAGAAGTGAGGCTTCCAGAGGATAGGCCCAAGCTGGCCTGGGTGACTGCTCCTCTGGGTCAGCCATGTAGTTTTCAGTGCTTTTGGGCTACCCAGTTTGTTCCTTATCAAAGAGCATGCTACCCTACTTGGGGCTAGTCCTTTTGGGATGGCTGGGGCTTTGGTAGGGGTACTTCCCCTGCCTCCATGCCCAATGCCAAGATGTCACAATGAAGTGAGGGTGACCCAAGGCGATTGGTACTGCTTAGAGGACATGTTCAAAAGTGTTATCCCACTTAAGTCCAGGTAACCTCTGATCAGTCAGTGCTGGAGGTCAGCCATGAGGGCTATGCCCTGGAGCTGGCATGGCCCCTTGCAGATGTCTGTCTTATATTCTCATGCAAGGCCTTGGCCAAGGTGGTAATGGTGCATTGGCTTCAGCAATTTGAGGCTGTGGTAAAGGTATCTACAAACCAATGTGGGTTGGGTCGCTTTATCTATTTTGTGCTCCCCATAAAGGAAGGTGCCTTCTGCTCCATCTTGGACCTAAAGCATGTAAACAAGGCGCTGCGGATGCTATGCTTCCATATGGAAACTTTGTTCTGTGCTGGTGGTGGTCAGACAAAGGGAGTTCATCACAGTGCTAGATCTCACAGAAGTGTAACTGCATATTCTGATCTGCCCGGAACATTAGTTGTTCCCCTGCTTTGCAGTTCCCATAAGTCATTTTCAATTCAGGGTGTTGCCTTTCAGTTTGGCAACAGCTCCATGCACTTGCACCAACATCATGGTAGTGGCGGCAGCCCTGAGAATGTGAAGGAATGTTAGTCCATTCCTACCTGGACGACTGGTTGATATGCATGAAGTCGGCTGAAGAAAGCTATACAGCGACCCAATGGGTTATCAACTGTCTCCAACCTCTGGGTTGTATGGTCAATTTTGGCAAGAGCAGCTTGTCTCTTGCCCAGGACCTAGTTTTTAGCTGGGGGCTTGTTTCCAGACTGACAGGTGTCTGGTCTCCCTGCCCAGTGATGGTGCAAAAATTGCAGAGTCAGGTGCACTGGTTCCAGTGTATGACTGCTCCCTTGATGTGGCATCTGCAGCTCCTGGGCACCATGGTGGCCATGATTGTGCTGGTGCCTTGGGCGAGAGCCCACCTGCATCCCTTACAAAGAGCACACATGTTGTCTTTGTCCCTGCAGAAGCATGAATTGTCACAGTGGCTGATTTGTCTGCTGTTCACCAGGCTAGCACTGCAGTAGTGGCTGCTGCTGTTGCAAAATCTTTTAGTGAGCATGCTGCTGGAACCTCTGTGAGTGCTGCTGCTGATGACATATTACAGCCTCAGTGGGTGTGGAGCACACTGCGAGCCTCGTCATGCAGGGTTGTTTGGACCCAAGAAGAAAGATTGAGGCCCATCAAATTGCTTGGAGATGAAGGTGTTTTTTCTGGCTTTATTTTTTTTCCAGCTGTGCCTGCATGGGAGAGCAGTACAGGTATTCTCGGACAAAGCCAGTATGGTGGTGTACATAAATAGCCAAGGCAGCACTGGCAGTGTGGTCCTGGAAGATGAGGTCACCACAATCCTTGTCTGAGCAGAGGAGAATCTCTTGGCCCTCTCTGCTCTCCTGTTTGGAAAGGAAAATGTTCAGGTTGCTACTGGCTGGACCAGGGGTGTGGTTCCCCTATCAGGCAGACCGCTTAGTCTGTTGCTGGGCTGCACTGATAATGGACCTGTTGGTGACTAATGACAATGCCAAGGCCAAGGGATCCTGCTTCAGTAGGAGGAGAAAATGGATGTCTGAGGGTCTGGATGCCCTGGTACAACCTTGAATAACAAAATAACTGACACTCTATATCAAAAAATCCCATAAACAAAATAGAGCTGACAAAAACCTAATGAGTTTTAAGCTTGCGTGTGTGAAAGATATTTTTGTCGGAAGATCAGCTGTGAGGTTGAAACAGCCTCTTGACGCTACCCTTCCATTTTACTCAATAATAAATTTTTAATTGAGCCCACTGTGGAGCCACACAATATAGGTAAAATCACCAAGAAATAGTGCCACCTACATATATAACCAAAAGCAAATGATTATATAAAAAAAAGCCCATGGAAGAAACAAAAAAAACAATGCTTATCTGTATTAAAATTAGTTTGGATCTTATGCGACATCAAAGGGTATGGAGAACTCATTAATACCGTTCTTCTCATAAATCTTATAGCACCATGACTAAATCTACTGCAGTTATAAAACAGACACAGCACTGCATTTCGGGCAAAGAACAAATTAATGCCCTGTCTCAACACTTGAAAAACTGCGATAAACTGAAGTCAAACTCCTCCAACTTCACAAGAAGCCAGCGCATGCTCATTGGCAATTGGCACAACCTTGGCCAAGACTGGCTCCTCTATGTGTGTTCCTACCATGGGCCCTTATCAGATGTCTCCTTCAGAGGACAGAATCTCAGCCTGACTGGGTCCTTCTGATCATGCCAGACTGACTGCGCATGGCATGCAGCTTTGCTCTGGCTGACACTCCTTGGCATCTGCCAGCACAAGCAACCCTCCTGTCCCAAGGGTGCATTCTGATGCCCCAGGTGGATCGATTCTCATGGCCTGGCTCTTGAGTGGGCTTGGCTGAGAAAGAAGGGTTATTCACCTGCAGTAATTGTGACTTTGATGCATTGGTGCTTCACTTTGCTGTTGTATGTTTGTGTATGGAGAATGTTTGAAGACTGGTGTTCAGAAAGGGACTGCCAGCCTTTGGCAGCATCCTTACCAGAGATCCTTGCTTTGTTGCAGGCCAGACTGGAGAAGGACCTGTCTTAAAATGCATGGTCTTTACCTGCTATCCAGGGTGTGTGAATTGGCTGTCGCTTGCTTTTTGGGGGCAGTCAAGCAAGTTAAACCACCTGTAGGACCTCAACCTGGTGCGCTGGGTTCTGACCGAGCCACTCTTTTGAGCTGTGGATGCTTCCACTTTGAAGGATCTGACACTGAAGGCAGATGCATTTTCAGAGCTGTGAGTTTTATCCTGTTTTGAATCCATTTTGGTGTTATCGGGGGGGAATGGTTTTGAGGCTGGTCCATTCTTTCTTCCCAAAGGTGGTTTTGGCATTCCATTTGAATCAGCCGATCATTCTTCTGGTTCTTCCAGAGTGGTGGGTAACAGAGGAGGAACATCACCTATATTTGCTGGACAGTTGGAGCGTGCTTTTGTACATAGCTAAGGAGAACAGATTCTTTCTAGAAATTGGACCATTTGTTTGTGTTTTTATCCTCTTTGGTAGGCCTCAGCAAGGGGAGGTAGCGTCTAAGGCCTTATGGCTGCCTGCAGCCAGCAGACCACTTACTTCTACTTATCTGATTTGTTGCAGGTTCTTGTTTCAGGGCTTGTGGGGTCCGTTCCACAAGAGTGTAGATGCCAATCAGGAGATACAGGTTGCCAACATGGCAGACAGACGTATGCAGGGAGGACCATTATCACCTGGATGTTCAGACCATGGGTGCTACTAAGTTTGGTTCTGCAGTTGTGCTGGCTGGACTTGGGCAACCTTCCTGTGTACTGCTCTGGGATGTACCATGGGACTGGACTGGAGAGATGAAATGGAAGGTGAAATAGCACAGTTACTCATCTGTAACAGATGTTCTACAGGGACAGCAGGAATTGGTCCTCACTTATGGGTGATGTCAGCACTGACAGAGCCTGCACAAAACAATTCTCCAGCTTTCAAAGAAAGCCTTTGGGATTGCTGCCACATGTGTGGTCCTCTTCCTGCCCTAGGGTGCTATTTTGCTCAGTCTCCCTTTTTCCACAGAGCCCTTTGGATGCAGGTCCTCATCCCTTGGAAAAAGTGTTTTGTTTTTTGGCCTCAGTCCTATTACTTTTCTGGTTACATCGGTCCTCTACCTGTCCCTCCCCTGCTCTATCCTTTTTTTGAGCAATTAGGGGATGTTTTTCTTAGCATGTTTGCTGTAATGGACTTTGTGCCCTTTTTTCTCCTAACTGCTGGCCGTGTGCGTCTTTGACCTTGTGGGGGCTATTTTTGCCCCATGGCTACCGGATTCAAAAAAATGCAATAGATGCCCCAAGAACATGTTGCTTATGGATACCCATGACTGTTGACTGTGGTGGCCTAGTGGTTAGGACAAGGTACTTTAGGCTAGAGGGCCAGGGTTTCAAGTCCCACCTGGGGAACAGCAATCTCAGGCCAGAGGGACTGGAGTTTCTAGTCCTTTAGGTACTCCTTATGGCCTTGGGCAAGCCACTTTAACTTGCCATTGCTCACCGCTTTGATTGAAGGATAAGGTGGTATAGAAAACTGGATAAATTAAATAAAATAATTATATCCAAAGGCATCTCCTGCCCATGGGCCAGTGTGCAAATTAGCTTGTAAATTGTAGGGTGGGGTTAGTTTGGTTTTTGTTTTTATTAAGCAGCTGATGTGATTGGATACTGCCTGGCACTAAACTTAAACAGGTTGCCTTTTAAAAATGCTATTTTGGGGACTGTATTCTGGAAGGCACTGAAGGCCTTTTTAGAAATATATATACAGGTAGGTCATACTATCACAAAATCCTCACACTAGCCACAGAAAAATAAGCAAACCACCTCAGCCTGTGCATTACTAGGCAAACACAGCACTGTACAGACCATGTAAAAGACAGTCTCTGCTCACACATTTGGAAAACCAGGCATTTATACCTGTGTGTCATATATACATAGTTGCAGCTATGTTACCATTGGACTTACATTTACTGCACAGAGAATTGCATAACCATCAGTGCAGTACTCATCCATTAGTACTGGTATCCTATACACAAAATAAATATGGTTACTAAACACTGTTTGGCTTTTGCAGTTAATGGGGCATGTTTGGTGCAAATTAGAGCTGAGATAACTGCAAAACCTGTGCTATAGCTGTTGAAGGTTTGCACTGCATCCCCCCCTCCCCCACAAATAGTGAGCAGTGTCAGACAGCAGCCTGGGTGCAGCTAACATGAGACACAGGGCTAATGCAGAAAAAGTGTAGTTACTAACAGGTGCTCTTTAGGAACAGCAGGCATCAGTCCTCACTTATGGGTGATGTCACAGAGGGAGCCCTCATGCAGGAACCTGCCCCAGTTTTCACAGAAAGCTTTTGGGAGATTTAGCACATGTGTGATTGCCTTCCTGCTCAAACAGCCATCTTACTGCAGTATGATAACATAGCTTAACTGATTACTGCTGCTCCTGGTGAACACCTGTTACAGGTAAGTAACCATGCTTTTCCTGATTGGTCCCAGAGCGTAGGCCTTCACTTTCTAGCTACAGGCTACTAGAAAACCAAACCCCTGTAAATCACCCAAGGGGCCAACCGGAAAAACAAACAAACAATGCAGAACAGTTGAAAAATGCTGAAAGGTTCCAAGAGTCAACACATGGCTCTGGCATTGCCCAAGCCTGGACAGGCAGAAGGGGTGGTGGGAAGGCGTTGCATTAATTCCCAAAGAGGTGCCAGAGTATGGCTTGACTGAAGGTGCTCTTATGCCAGGAATCTGTGAGTGGGAGCTTAAACACCTGGTGGTATGATATCTACCTCTTCAGATGCTATGTGGAGCATTTCTTCTTGTCTCCTCTATTCCTTTAACCATCACTGTATCTTATTCTGTCCTATCTAATTAATGGTGTTCTTTTCATATTTTCTGTAACTTTTATGTAATATTGTAAACCACTCTGATGCTTTGGCTTGAGTGGTATATCAAATGTAATAAACATAATGTGCTGCAAAGGTGTGGACAGACAACCATGTTGCAGACCTTCAGCAAGGAGAGTGTGCGGGTTAGCACAGAGGCTGCCATGGCTTGTACATTGTGCACCATGACATGGTGATCTAAGGAAAGTCCAGCCTGAGCATAAGTAAATGAGATGCAACCAAATTGAAAGGGTGTGTTTAGAAAATGCCACACCCAGCCTGTTCCGATCATAAGAAATGAAGAGCTGGGAAAAACAGTGATGGGCTTTCATTTGTTCTGTATAGACAGACAACACCCTTTTACACTCCAGGGTACGGAGACAAACTTCTGCTTTGTTTGCATGAGGCCTTGGAAAGGAACTAACCATCTATTGTATGATGGTAGGCTGCCAGAGCACTAAGCTATACTTGAACCAAGTTAGACATCAAGCCAGCATGTGAAAGTTGCAGAAGGTATGCTAGAACCTGCTCTACCATGCAGGAAAAAGGGTTAAGGGCTTTGGCTGCACATCAGACAGAGAACCTGCACCATTTGAAGGTGTAGGCATGTTTAGTTGAATCGCTGCAGGATGAGAGGAGAATAACTGCTACCTCTCTGAGGTGGAACTGAGCAAGAGTTATCCTCTCCACATCCAAGCTGTTAGGGCTAGAGATTTGAGATTAGGGTGGAGGAGGGTCCCTCTTCCTGAGAGAGATCTGGAGCATGGCTGAGGCAAAGAGGAGGTGTGCAGGAGAGGTGAAGCCTCAACAGGTACCACAGTTGCTTGGGCCAGTATGGGGCAATGAGTATCACAGTGGCTCTGTCCAACTGGACTTTGAAAAGGGTTTTGGCCACTAAGGAAATTGGTGGGTAAGCATAAAGCAAGCCTTTGCCCCAGTGCAGAAGAAACAAATCAGAGGCCACCTGCTTGTGACAAAGAACCCTGGAGTGGAGCAGCAGCAACAGCTGAGCATTATGAGGAACAGTAAAACAGGTCCAGGGACAGAGTGCCCCACTTCTGGAAGATGTGGGCTACTTGTGCATTGAGTCCAATCATGTGACTGCAGCACTGCTGAGCCTGTCCAGCAAGGTGTTGTCCTGACCCAGGAGGTAGACTGCCTAGAGAAACTTGCTGGTAAATCTCCAAACTCAAACGGCCTCCTAGCAGAGGAGGTATGAGCCTGTGCCACCCAGGTTGTTGATGTAGAATATAACCACCTAGTTGTCCATCTGGATGAGGACTATCTGGTTGAATAGCTATTGCTGGAAAACTCAAAAGATATTTGCAACTGCCCCGAGCTTGAGGAAGTTGATGTGATGAAGACTCCCCTATTCAGCATCCCTGAATACATAGGCCAACAAGATGGGCTCCCCATCCCAGTCTGGAGGCATCCATGGTCAGCATCCACTGATGGGTCAGGGTTTGGAAAGGAAGTCCTGCTAGAAGATCAGTTGGCAGCTGCTACTACCACCAGGAAAGGGAGTCCTTCAATGGCAAAGTCACCCTGACCCTATACATGAGATGGTCTGTCACTTGATGCCACTGTGTACAGAGCATCCATTGCGCTTGCTGCATCTGAAGCTGGGCAAATAGTGTTATGCAGACTATGGAAGCAATGTGGCCCAGGAGGCAAAGCATTTGGCTAGCAGAGACCGTTGAGCAATGTTGGATTGTCCTGAGCCAGAGAGACAAGGCACTGGGCCCAATCCAAGGGAAGGAAGGCTCTGGCTGCCATGGTATTGAGGAGAGCCCCAATGAATTGGAGGCGCTGAGTGGGTTGCAGGTGGGATGTTGGGTAGTTGACAACAAAACGTGGCTGCTCCAGCACCAGAATGGTGTGGTGTGCAGACAGACCTTCTCCAGTGTCCCACCTCTAATCAACCAGTCACTCAGATAGGGGAAGACGAAGATGCCCTACACCCAAAGAAAAGCAGCTATCACCACCAGACATTTTGTAAAAACCCTTGTATTGATAGTGATGGCCGCTGATGACAAAGTGGAGGTGCTGCTGGTGCAGGGGGTGAATGAGGATGTGGATATAGGCATCTTTTAGATCTAAGAAGCATAAACTCTCTTACTGCTGGAGGTAGGACAGCAACATTCCAAAGGATCTTAAACTTCTCATGCACTAGAAAACAATTGAGATTGTAGAGATTCAGAATGGAACAGAATCCACTTGTTTTCTTTGGAACCAGGAAATAGCAGTAGTAGAATCACCTTCCCGTTTAAGACAGTGGAACAACCTCTACTATTCTTGTTTTTTGTAAAAGAGCCTGGAGCTCTTGCTGAAAATGTTTGAGATGGTAAGTTTGCAATGGAAAAAGAGAGGGGGGTCTGATTGAAGTGTAGGAGGTAGCTATCCTTTATCACTTGTAGATCCCAAGTGCCAGTGGTTATGCTGGGCCAACAATGGGCAAATGATGTGGGACACCACCCAATGTGCTGTGGAACTAGAGCAGAAAGGGGAAGAAAGGCCATGGTCCTAAAATCAAAAGCTCCCCCCTTCCAGGCTGTGGTGTCAGTTGGGGCTTTAGGCAGATGTTGCTTCTGGCCTTGGCCCTTGACTTGCTGGAGCAGCTGGTAGGAATGGTATGGGACATAAGTACTGTAAGCTGCTTCTTCAGGTAGAAGGACTTTTTCCCCAGCAGCCTTATATCAGGAAGGATTAGCAGTCTTCCTCATGAGCCTGTTCCGTCTCCAACTCTACAGCCTTCGCCATCATGGGTTTGCCAAAGAGGTTCTCTCCCTGACATGGAACATGGAGCAGTGAGTTCAGGATAAGTTGGTCAGAGTGCAACAATTCTAGCCATGCAAGGTGGCAGGCACCACAGATTCAAAGCCATCATAGGCTGCACAAATCATGTTTTTGGAGCATTCCTTGATCATAGCAACTAGGCTCCAGAAGCACTAAAGATAGTCTCCAAATAAGCCAGCAGAGAACTTGGTGAGCTTCCCTGCCAGGTCTCTCAAGTTCACACCTATGTACAGCTGGTACATTTAGATACAGGCCACAAGCATTGAGCCCTGGTGACATTGCCTGTCCAACCCATTCGTGGTGCGTGCCTCTCTACCAGAGGCACCAAGGAGTGTGTCTTGTTACTCTTAATATGGTACATTGCAGATTCCACAACCATGGAGTTGTGAGGCAGTTGTGTTTTCTCAAATCCTGGGTTCTTATGGATTTGATACATAGAATTGAGATGCCTGCTCATAATTGGCACCATAACTGGGGTCTCCTACATCCTCACTAGTAACACCTTTCCAGGATTGGGTGCAGCAGGACAGTGATGGCTTCCTGCAGGGGAGCTGGATACTGGTGGATCTCCAGCTCCTTTACTCAAGGTTCCTCCTCAACCTCAATGGTGAAAGGTAAAGCCTGCCCCCATAGCCCTGACAAACTCCAAAAAGGAGAGATCCTCAGAAGGGGGAAGGAATCCAAAGGGACATTCCAATGCCACACTGTCTCGGGGGGTTGCGCCTTGGTCTCCCACTTTGACACCAAGTCAGAGAGGAACTCAAAAGTACTGAGAAAATGGGACTTGCGTTGATCACCTGGTGGCAGAGTCTAGAGAGACCTTGGTGCTCTGTGGTCCAAGCCTGAAGCACTCAGAGGAGAGAGCCACTAAACTGAGTGGGACGGAGAAAGATCCCAGGCTCCAGAGGAGACAGCATGGTTCTCGTGAATCGGCTGGATCTCCACTAGCAAGGCACCCACGTTGGACTGTGCAGTCACTGGCCTCAAGGAACCAGAGGCTTGTGGTGTAAAATAAAGGCAGCCAGGCTGTGCTCAAGTCAATAACCACTCTGTTAAAAGGGAGTGCTCCACAGCTGCTGGCACTGGTGCTGCACCCTTTGGTGATGACACTGGTTCCTTCAGCAGGGACTCATCAATCATAACAGGCTCAGGAGTCCCATGCTGGTACTCTGAGGCCACATGAGGCATCTCCTCTGGCCAGGGCAGCTTCAAAGGCCACTCCTGGCCTTTGCCTTCAGAATCACATCGAGGGCTTCAGTGGTGATGTCCAAGGATCTTCACTCTGGACTTGGCATTGCCCTTTGATGATGATTGAGATTTTTCCTTCTGGGGACACTCCCCTTTGAGGGAGTGGAGGGAGAGTCTCTTATCCAGAGCCCTGTAATCTCATGGCTCTGAAAGGGCCTGGTCACCACAGGAGGCTGAGTGGTGTCCTTCGAGGGATTCAATGCTAGGGTTGATACCAACATCTTGGAACCGAACAGCAATTTCTGCTGCTTTTCACGGTTATTCAGCCTCTTGCGTGCCATCTGTAAGCAGAGAACATATATGAAAGGCTGGTGGTTGGGCCAGAGGCACTGAAGGCAGCAGTTATGGCAGTCCTTGATGGAAATGGTCTGGTTACATCTAGTGCACTTAAAGCCACTGGTTGGGGTGGACATGTTGGGGAAAACAGCTTCCACCAGGTCAAAAGACTCCAATGCCCTGAGCAGGAGGGTGAGAGAAAAAACCCACATGCCAAAACTGAAGAAAAAAATTAAAACCTGAAAAAGCAACATGGCGCTGAGGCAGTGACGATACCAGGAGGCACAGGAAGGCAAAGAAAAGAGAAAAATAACAAACAGGGTTAAAAAAAACAAAACACTTTTTTTCTGAGATACAGACTGACATCTTGAGGGCTCCACAGAAAAGACGACCGAGGTAAGATGGCTGTTTGGGCAGGAAGGTGATCATGCATATATGCTGGATCTCCCAAAGGCTTTCTGTGAAAGCTGGGGATGGTTCCATGAGGGCTCCATCGGTGATGTCACTGTGAGGACTGACTTCCTGCTTGGTCCTGGAGAACTGCTACTAGAAGTGTGCAGTAGTGGTTCTGTACACATGTATGAGTGGAGGAGTAGCCTGGTGGTTAGAACACTGGCTTGGTAACCAAGCAACCAGGGTTCAATTCCCACTAGCACTCCTTGTGGCCTTGGGCAAGTCACTTAACCCTCCATTGCCTCAGAAGAAAGGCCTGGCAATCTACTTCCAGTGACACTGCCAAGAAAACCCAGGAGCTTCTGGGTCACCAGGAGTCAGGACTGACTCAAAGGCACACATTGCATTTTGTACACATGTATGTAGCACCCCAACAGCACACAACTCTAATATCAATGCAGAAAACAGAGTAAGTAAATATGAAGGATGTATAAAGCCCTGGTGTAAAAGAAAAAACAGGTGTAAAGGTTTGCCATTAACCAACAGAATAACACATGTATAAAACAAGAGAAAAGTAGTGGTGGCCTAAGCATAATATTTTAGATGATCGCACATCTAGATAAAGGAATCATGACAACTACTCAGGATCTTGGAGACCACATTTAGGATCTTCATGTATGCATCACACACCACTTGGACATTAATTGAATGGAAGTTTTTACTGTTCCAGAATGACACAGTGCTGTCTGGGGGGCAGGGTGTTAGGGCTACATGGGTGCAGTCTATTTCTCCGATCACATTTGGTAGTCCAGCAATATTAAAAAATTCACCCTTCAACACCTGCCTTTCTTCCTCTTGCTCTGGGTATTGGATATGCTCCCCAAAGCAATTTTTCAAGGCCTGCAATATCTGATTGAAATGCCTTGAAAATGAAGACTGGACCATTCTACAGGCCAGTCTGACACATTTTTTGGGCACTGGATCATTCCAAAATGTTAAGGTGACAAGTACCTTTGCCAGTCCTGGTAAGACCAATAGCCTCCTTTCTTGGGTCTCTGTTCTCTCTTTGGCTGGCTCTTGCAAGCAGCAGAGCAACAAGAGGATAAGCAATAAAAGACATCTTCTTGAATGCCAAAGTGATATATGCTGACCAATACAAGAAGAGTATAATGATGAAATTTATACGCTGACAAAAAACCCCACTGAACTCAAAACACTAATGTTCATATGCTAATGAATACAAGATTACTGTTAAAGCAGACAACGCAGGTGGTAGCTGCTCAGGGCACAGTGACGTGTCTCAAGGGCATGCTAGAGCGTCACCTCCTGAGCAGGTGTAGAAATATCGATGCTTTCAAACATAACACCTGATTCGGTAATCTCTAACTTATTTCTGTGCAGACCTCATTAGCATGTTTGAGTACACCCAAATCATACGCAGGGCATCATGTCCCCTAATTTTTTGCACATTTCTTATGCACGCAGCCATCTCTCTTCTACTTTTGGTAGGGGTTCATGTGTTAAAGTGGCATTATACTTGTGTAAAAGCTCATTAGTTTTTTGCATCAGCCTGGCTGTTTGCAAATCCAATGGTTTCTGGGCCATGCAGCCATGTCCACTCTGTCCTAGCATGCAGCTAACAAATGTTCTGCAAAAAGGATGGTGATTTTCTGCACTACCTGCATTTGCCCCACATTAGCTGTTAATACAGCACAATTGGCTAGTACCAGCTGCTGCATTAACAGCTACCAGAGTCTAGTAAACATGCCCTAAGCCTCCTGCACTTTATTGCATCAGACTCTGAGCCTCTTTCATCACCCTCCTAAAAGAACACGGTGGTCAGCTAGAGGAGAAGCAGGTTCTTGAATGACTAGGTGCACTTAAATCAAACAAACTCTCAAAACTATCATATTGCATTGCTTTGCTAAATGCTCGTGTGCTGACAAGAGCCCTACAGGGCAATACTATTATGTTCCTTGATTCTTTTGGAAACAAGATGGTGTCATTTTACTATACAATTAAGTATTTTTTTTTATTTTTAGTAGCAGTTCTGGTTTGGGGCAGGGATGAACCAGCATGTCTCATACTATACTAAGCAAGCACATTACACAGCAGCAAAGATTTCATCCAAGAGCAGGTATTAACATCCTGAAGTAGTTAGGTAAGACTCTTTAGTTCTAAGTACAACAAAGGTGAAATTTCACTTACCTGTTAATTTCCTTGCCTACAGTATTGCTCCACCAATCTAGACAAATGGATAGTGTCCCCCTGGCAGCTGATGATGGAGACAGATTTTTAAAAAACCTAGACGCTTCCAGTGCCAACATCACTTGTACTAGGCTTGGTGCAGCTAGGAGCACCCATTCAGTACTTCTTCAGCAAAGCTCATGGTAAAGATCGGCCCAAAACCAGCCACTCCCAGAACCAGAATACATCTTCTGGAATAAAAGAGCCAACAGGCTAGACCTCAACATCCACAAGGAAGGGCTAACAGACCCATCTATACACATGAATTCTGCAAATACAGTCAACATTTCATCAAAAACACATGCCACAAAGGCAATAGTGAATCTCAGGGTGGGTTTTGAATTGGTCTAGTTAAGTAGGACTCTAGAAAAGAAAATGATCAGATAAGCAAAATTTCACCTTGCAGCTCATCCTGCTAGAGCAGTTCAGATATGTGGGAAGGGCCAAAGCTACCACTTGACCAGGCAGGCAGAAGACACAGATGGCTTGAGAACCTCTACCCCAAAGGCTGTGGCCACTCTGGCATGCAAATATAAATGGTAATTGACAAAGGCAGAGAGGGAAGATCTTCTAGCTGCTTGACCAGTATCTATTGGAGTAACCAACATTGCCTCCACCCGGAACACCTGCACTTGGGTGGAGTAAGCCTGCAACTACTTCTTTAATCCTATTTTGCAGGATAGCCTCACCCTTATGTACTCCTCCAAACAAGTCAACAGTCTGTCTATTTGACAGAAAGTATTAGTCATCTTCAAGTAATAGAGCAACACCCTGCATTTATCCACCAGATGGAGGTGCTTATCTCTATCACAACACTGCTGAGAGGAAAAGGCCAAGAGGAATACCACCTGGTTGATATGAAGGGTAAGAAGAAGAAGAGGGAAAAGATACTGCTTCCACTGAAAACGTTAAGTAACAATCCCTACAAGAGAGGGCCTGCAACACAGAGATGCATCAGGCCAAGCAAATGGCCCCCAAAAAGGCTGTCTTGTAGAACAAATCCTTGAGGATGGCCCACTTCAACATTCAAAGGGAGTCCCCATTAAGGTCTGAAGAACCAGCACAAGATTCCAGAGCAGGACTATGGACCACAAATGATGAACCGGGACACCTCCAGGTGAAACGCCACTGGATGCCCAGCAATTGGGCCCTAGAAACACACCAAAACTGCAACTTGATCCCTTAGGGAGCTTAATGTGAAACCCTTGTCAAACCCATCCTGAACAAATGACAATTTCTGCCCACTAAAGTGACAAACCATGCTTCAGACACCAACCCAGACATAGGCCAGACAGGTAGATCTGTACCTCACTCTCAAGAGTGGAAATCACCAAGCAAAAATAACCCTTCCATTTTAGGCAGTACCTTTAAAGGGCCAAGCTGTAAGAGAGAATGAAGATAGATCATCCATCAAGACAGGCCTCTGATGTAGCAGGCCCCTCTTCTGTTTGAAAGGAAGGGACTGCCCCATGGAATATTGCATCCGCTATAAGATTCTCATACTAGTGCATCAGGCTATTTATACTTATACCCCACAATACCTGGCGGATCTCCAATTTCACACTCCCATGCACAGCCTCCTTTCAGTACATCTTAATCGTCTCCATCTCCCTTCACCATCCAGTCCTCACACCAGTCAGCTTTCTTCTTCCTAGGTCCATCCCTATGGAATTCTCTCCCCACCATCCTCTGGCTGGAAGAGACTCACTCTAGATTTAAGTCTCTTCTAAAAACCCATCTTTTCTGCTCCGCATTTGATCTTCCCTCCTCCATCATCTGACTGTATATTTGTCCACTGGTCTTTCTTTCTTGAATGATTGAGTTGTCCTTTCCTGTCCAGCACTGTAGTTCTTTTCCTTTTCTGGCTTTGGACGCGTCTGTATATTTTATAAATTGTACACCACCCTGGTGTCATGAAGGAGTGGTATATCAAATAACACAATAAACATAAAACAAACATAGCAACCTCACCAGGGCCTCTATGACCAATCTGGAGCCACCTGAATCAGCAACCTTTGATAGGCTTCTATCCTGCAAAATCACACATCCAATCGGAGGCAATGCCAGAAAGACATACAGAAGGGATTCCGCAATGAGGGCTTCTATACCCTTGGATCCAATCTCTCTCAGTCTGAAGATAAAGTTGTGCTCCTTGGCATTTGCTTGCATTGCCATCAAGTCCAGTGACAGATGCCCCTAACAGCCCACAAGCCACTGAAACGCCATGGCACAAGCTCCCATTCCCCAGTATCGAGAGAAATGGTTGAGTCTACCTTGACATTTTCAATGCCTGCGCTGAAAACCTAGACCCCCCCCCCCTTTTAAGTGGGAAACTCCAGAGGGGTAGCCGCAGATATACCATGGAGACCTCCACCAACTCAACACGAAAGGCACCTCACAGCATGGCTGCCCAGGAGCCTTAGGATTCCTGAAGATGCATCAGTCCAGCAACCACCATCTGCTGGAGACAAGAGAAAATTGAAGAGTGCTCCTAGCTGCACCAAACCTAGTACCAGTGCTGATAGTGGAAGCATCTAGTTTTTACTCTGTCTTCAAGATCTGCTGGCAGGGGGACACTACACACTTGTCTGGACTGGTATAGCAAGATGATTCTTTTTTCCTAGAGTGAGTCTCTTCCAGTTGAATTACCCATTCAATGTAAGTACATAACAGGCCCCTGTTTTGTACAAAATGTTATATGTAAACCACACTGATTTTAAAGAGCACGGTATATAAAAGCAATAAATAAATAAAATAATGTGGCCCTACATCAACTCTCAGAAAAATAAAGGCAACTTGGATTTTTTACATGTCTAGGCTTCTAAAATCTAGGACCCAATGTTGCTTACAGGTATACCCCTGCAGTGGAAGGCTTGAAATGATGTAGACTTTTCTAACACCTGCTTAAAACCCAAGCAGTCAAGGCCACAGCCCTAAGGCAAGTTTAGGGAGGACAGAAACCTATGGAGCAGGTCAAAAGCTCACTTGATCTTGACTTTCAGTATGAAAAGTTGTTTTAGACGCAATCATAGGGCCTTTTTCTTTTTCTACTGAAGTAGCAGCTGGTGGGACTCGAGCAGGCACTAGTAGGGGTATGGGATCACTTTCTTTCCAGATCTTTTCCTACAGAACAGCTACAGTTTTAAGTACATGTTTATGCCAACTGGCTGGGAAGTTGGCTCAGGCTATGGCACAAGATCTTCCAGGCTGCAGTAGGCTCCCTCCACTGCAAGATTTAAAACTCCACTACCTTAAATGTAGGCCTGGTCACATCCCTAACTCCACAAGAGTAACAAACATTTCTTCTACTGCCAACAGACTCAATAAGAGACCAGCAGCTTACAAGCACATCTGTATACAAACAGATACAAGCACGGCTCAGTCTATTCTTGCATGGTGCCCATCTAACAAAAAGACATTACATTAGTCCAGTTAGGGACATGAAGTAGCTTCTCCAAGATAATGCAAGCAGTGGTAAAGCTGGGACTAGAACCCACTGCACCCCTATTGCTCTACAGCACAACAACAGCATAAGATACTACTTATCGCAATGTGTGAAAACAAGTATATCATCCTCCAGTGGCCACAAGTAGTTTTATTTTAATATGAGGAAATTGCATCTCAACTTAATCCAATGACAGTTTTAATGGCTATGGAGTGAATACAATTTGATTTTTTGCTTCATCAAAACAATACATATAATAAAACTTTCAAATTAAAGATTGTTGTGCACAGAGCTGTTTTGTTTTTTTTCCCCACTTCATTTTCTGCAAGAGGTGTGTTCTTAAAGTAGGTGAATAGGGCTCTTGGCCAGAAGATAACGGGCTCAATTCTTGTATCCTACAGCAGGGACCGGGCAGCACAGTACATGGCTTCTCCAGCATATGGTGTTCTGGTCACACACATGGCCAATGTGTAAGAACATAGCTGCTCAAGGAGTCACCTAGCTGGCACTGCCATGCAGAGGACCAGGCCAGCAGCAGAGGCAGAGTTCACAGCTCCCGGGGACAAGGAGTCCGTTACTGGACAAAAAAACCACCCATAAAAAGGTAGTGGCCAGAATTGGGGCCCACGGTTGCAAGAGTTTAATCCCAAGAGAACATTGTGTTTTGAACTCCAGCTGAGAAGAGGGAAGGGTAAAAGCTAGTGGCTAGGGTCCCTGGTTACCTGGGTTCTGGAAGCAGCCAAGTCTTGTGGACCCTCAGCTCAGTTAGAGGAGATAAAAATACAGGGGAAAAAAATCCTAGGTAGCTGCCCATGAAGCTTCATGGTATTGTAACCCAACAGAGCAGGAAGGCTTAAAAGGGACAGAAGGAAACTAGCAGGCCAAAGAAAGGTTAAACTAAATAGTGAGAATTGAGACAAAAAAGTGTTTAAGATTTAAAAAAAAAAAAAAAAAGCAGAGAAACATGCAATAGAATGTTGGAAAACTATTTTATTTTTGAAAGGAAATGACCTTTTAAAAAAAAATTCAAAATAAGTTAATACAGTTGACACAACCGAAATCAAACTAATGTCCCTGCATCTAAAGCGTTTTCTTTTTAAAAAATGCAAAGAGAACTGCACACAGCATCATATGGAGAAATTGGCACGAATCACAAACAAAAGTCTCAAAGCAAGGGTCACACCATACAGGGGCCCTTGACAGCATTCAGCCTGCTTGCTGACCTGCCCAGCTACACCAACGAATTAGGTTTTAAAGTCTATGAATTAATGCCACGCAGCCAACATCCACCTCTCACATTCATGAATGGCGGGCACAGGGTGCCGAGTATAACGTGCAGCAGGTTAAATGCGTGAGCGTTGACAGAGGGGCTGTGAGGACGGAACAGCCCCTTCCAAGGCTTTATACCCCCCTCCGTTACCCTAGTGTGACATGGGCTTGTCCTTCAAGTGACACAAGGAAAGGGATACTATTTGCACCCGCCACATAACTGGATATCATGTTGATTTTAATACATAACGCAACTCCTGTCTCGCTCATCGTAAGTTCTCTTCTCCTGCGTGAGCTTCCGAGTTCTTATAGCACAATGAGGCTGCCCCACTCTAGCAGCTCTGCAATATAACATCACATCATCTTCATGGGCATTGCTTTAGCAGACATTGCCTGTCATCTCAGACACTGCACTAGGTAATGTCGACCAATCGGCTTCCAGCTACACTTTATTAAGCTCTCTGGCAAGTTTCTCTTTGTTCTGCAGAGGTTACAAAATGAAAATTAAGCCATTTTTCCCCATTACAGCTGATGTCAGTTTGCATTTTATTTTACTATCAGAATGCCAGAGAATGAGAATTTAAATAAAAATGCAGTTGCGATTCCAAATTAATTATGCACCGGAAGAGCAGACTGGGTGCTTTCTTGCACGGACTCTGCCTTCAGAAGGCTGGGAAGATGAGTAGGAGTGGGCTGGGACTCCAGTGGCCATCCTATGTATCTCACAGTTCATCCCTGCTCTCTAAGCAAAGGTCTTGGTCCGTCCATACTGCTCTGGTATTCCTGCCATGCACTGAAGGTAATTTGCAGCATACACAGTGGTGATCTACTGTCAGGACTGGACGGTGCCTTTAAGATACCACATTCCTCCATAGCTCACACAGCAATCCTGAAATGACAAAAAAAAAACCGCACAAATTTCAGTGACGGAGCAGCAGATGTTTGTCACACTTTCGCAGACACTATAGTCCTTGAGTGCTTGTGAGAGATAAAGTGGTGGGGGGGGGGGGGTGACACACAGGCAAGGCCCTACTGTTAAATAACCCAAGCTTGGATCCACAGTCTAGCTGCAGGTGGTACATCCACAGGCTATACCTACTTCACCCACCAGGCCACCATTTTAACTATCCTTGATTAACTACCATTTCCAAAATGAAGGTGGTGTACAGAGCAATCACGGAGTGCTTAGTCATGTCTCTCCTCAAGGACCTAAGGAAGGCTTAGCTTTCAGAATGGCTACAATATGTAGAATTATCCTTAAAGTAGAGCCACACCTTATGCAACCAAATCTTGTGAACATCTACAGCAGGCATCCTAAAAACAAGAGTTGGCTGAGGCTCAAAAAGGACCAATGTTCCAGGTAATATTCCAGTGGGGGGCGAGAAAGATGTAGACAGGCCAGTGACCGGTTCCATCTAACTACACTTCCCAAGGAATTGGCGAGTGCATTAGTTTAGCATTCCTGCGAACCCCATGATACATTCTTCCAATGCATTACAGATAAATCCTAGGATACGGCATCACCACAGCACACTGCCCTGGTGCAACAGAACCTATAGACATCCTGCTCAGCCTCTACTCATAAAAAACAGGAATGAAATGCTTGTGGGGGAGGGGAGGGGAGTGAGAATTACAAGTGTGATCACCTTTTCATCAGCCCTCCCCCCAGGGACTTCTCCAGTTCTGTCCAAAAAAATACTTTGGACCAAACTAAACCACAAAAGGATCAAAGGGATCAATATTAACAAAATGCTATCCAAATTGAAACCCCAACCAGTTTGCTCTTTCTACCTGTCCAGAGGACTGTGGGTGGTACGCAATGTGAAATTTGGTCCTCTCTTCTAGCAGCTTCCTCATACATTTAATCACTTATCCTGTGAAATGGGGACCTTGATCAGATTCTACTCATATGATTAGGCCCCATCTATTGATTGGGTGGCTGTACTCTCAGCCATGCAGTTAGGTTCTGGAAAACACTCCACCCATTCGATAAACTGATATGCAACTGTCAACATGAATCTGTTACCTTGGGAGGACCAGACCACTTGATTATTGTTGTTTTTAAGTGGCGTCTGTACATCGCCTAGAATGCTTTGCACTTGCCAGTCTATAAATACGTTTAAGTCAGTCAGTCTATGTGGACGTCAGACAAAGGCAGGGTGATACCTTCAATTCTCAAAGGGCCCTGTAAGGAGATTAGGGCTGAAATCTGTAGCAGGTTAAGCACCCCTGAAGTGTACAACTGGACATCATTGTACATGTGAGGTCAATAGGCAACATGCTTTGAAATGTCATAGGTGACCAGTTCAATGTTCATCATGGGCATGTTGCAGCATGACTCCTCTGTAGGAAGGAGGCACCACCTATTGTACAATGCCATGTTTACTCGTCCAAGTTAACAGGTTGTACTCGATCTGGAACATATCCCTGGAGATGAAGAGAAGTCTCATTTCCTCATCACCCTGCCAATTCCTCCAGAGTCGATGGGGATTCTAGAAAAAAAGGAGTAATGCCATCCAATGATAGGATCCTATTTTTGGGCTTTCACGAGATCAAGGGTTGGAACTCGCTACACCACCAAAGGGGTGAGTAGCTTTCTCAGGGAACAAGCAGGAAGTCAGTCCTCACATATGGGTGATGTCGGCATCGACTGAGCCCTCGCGGAAGCATCCCACCCAGCTTTCAAAGAAAGCTTTTGGGAAATGCCACCATGCATGCGTGGTGCCCTTCCCACCTAAGGGTGCTATCTTGCTCAGTTTACTTTTTTTCGCAGAGCCCTCCAGACATCTGTCTGGTTTCCACCAGAAAAAGTTAATTTTTCTCGACCTGAGTTTCATACTCTCTCTGGTTGTGCACCAGTACTCTTCCTGCCACCCGTGCTTGCTTCTTCGGCATCGAGTCTTGAGTTCCTACCCTTTTTTCCAGCTGGCAGCACCGTGGGTCTTCGATCTTGCTGGGGTACTTTTTTCCCCCCATGGCTACCAGTGGGTTCAAGAAGTGAAAATCAGTGGACACACTTCTGGCAAAGGCCTTCCTCCCCTTGGACTGAGCCAAACATCTCTAGACGCTGACCATAGACTTACAACACTGTCCTACAGTGTCAGCTTGGGTTCTGCTGCACTTACTCGAGCACAAGGCCTCTACGGTCCATGTCACCCCAGATGCCCGTCTGCATATGAGGGCCGTGCAGTGGTGCCTTTGAGACCAGTGGACACAAGCCACAGGCCACCTTCAGGACAGTCTCAGTGACCCATCAGTTGGCGGACTCCCTGACTTGGTGACAATACCCCCATCACCTCCAGGCAGGGATGCTTTTCCAACAACAATGCCCTCTAAAGGTCCTCACTACGGATGCTTCCCTGCTGGGATGGGGAGCCCACTGCAAAGAGCTTCGCACCCAGGGCACCTGGTCGCAGGCTGAGAGCCACCAGCAGATCAACCTCCTGGAACTTTGGGCAATATATATAGCCCTCAGCTTTCTGCCACCGCCTAAGGCACCAACCAGTGCTGATCCAAATAGACAATCAGGTGGCAATGTTCTATGTGAACAAGCAGGGGGACACAGGGTCTTTCACCCTCTGTCGCAAAAGACATTGCTCCTACGCAGTCAATGGGGAATACTTCCATGGGCAGTATACCTGCCAGGCCAGGACAACACTCTGGTAGACAAACTGAGCAGCCCCACCCCTCCCTGGTGGCGGCAGGTGCATTTCTTATTCCATGGTCGGCAGGTCTAATGTATGCCTTCCCACTCACGCCACTTCAGGGCTCTTTACGACAAAGCCTCACTGATCCTGGTGGCCCCTCTGTGCCCAGGTAGCTGTGGTTCCCGCTGCTCCTCCAACTGTCAGAGATTCCGATCCCACTGGGGACCTCCCCAGGGCTTTTGTCTCAGAAGGGCTCCCTCCTGCACCCCAACCTGGGGTCCCTATCACTGACTGCGTGGCTGCTGAAAGAGTGACCCTAGCCCCTTTCAACTTCTCAGGAGAAGTGGAAGAGATCCTGCTGGCTTCTCGTAAGGCCTCCACCAGGAGAGCTTACGCCTTCAAATGGTGCTGATTCTCGGTCTGGTGTGTGGAGCAATGGGTGAACCCATTCTCCTGCCTGGTGCAGCTGGTGCTGCAGTACCTTCTTTATCTCTTGCAATCCGGGCTCAAATCAAACTCCGTCAGAGTGCACCGCATTGCCCTGGCAGCGCATCACCACCCAGTGAAAGGCAAACCCCTCTTGGTCCAGCCTCTGGTGACCTACGTCTTGAGAGGACTTCTGCTGTCCAAACCACCGTCTGCTCTCTGGCGACCGAATGGGACCTCAATGTAGTATTGACGTGGCTCACTCACCCACCATTTGAGCCTCTGGCTACCTAACACCTGAGATACCTCTTGTGGTAGGTCGTGTTCCTGGTGGTGCTCACCTCCACTTGCAGAGTCAGCGAGCTCCAAGTCCTAATGGCAGAGGCACCGTATACCAGGTTCTATAAGAACAGGGTTGTGCTATGAATACACCCTAAATTCCTTCTGGAGGTGGTATCTTCTTTCCACCTCAACCAGAAGATGGTGCTACCCACCTTCATTCCAAGGCCTCACTCCAGCAGGGTGGAGTCAGTCCTTCATACCTTGGACTGTAAGAGGGCCTTGTCTTTCTACATTCAGCATACCTAGGGCCACAGGAAAGCTTTCAGTTTTTTATTTCCTATAAGCCCAGTCAGCTGGGGGAGGCGGTAACCAAACGGACACTACCCACCTGGGTGGCAGACTGCATCGCCCTCGCTTATGAGCAGGCTGGGCTCACCCTGGATGGCTGGGTCATGACACACTGTGTCAGGGCCATGGCGGCTTCTATGGCAAACCTATGCTCCGTCCCTATGGACATCTGTTGAGTCGTCACCTGGTTTTCAGTTCACACTTTTGCAGCTCATTATTGCCTGGAAAGGGAGCCTTGATGGGACGGCGCCTTTGACCAGGCTGTGCTCCGTAGTCTTTTTGGGGTCTAGGCAACTCCTACCCTCTGACCCTTCTGTGTTCAGGCTACTGGAGCTTTGGGTCCTACTGCAGTCTGTATCTGCAGACTCAATTGCTGGTTTACGGTAGCCTGTAGCTAGGGAGTCCCATATGCGAGGACCGACTTCCTGCTTGTTCTCGGAGAAAGCATAGTTACTCATCTGTAACAGGTGTTCTCTGGGGACCACAGGAATCAGTTCTCACAACCCTCCCTCCTCCCCTTGGTGTTGCTTCTTTACCATCTTTTATTTTTTGCCGTTAGATATGGCATCAGAGCAAGATGGCACCCTTGGGTGAGAAGGGCACCACACATGCGTGGTGTCAACTCCCAAAAGCTTTCTTTGAAAATTGGGGGATGCTTCCGCGAGGGCACTGTCAGTGCTGACGGCACCCATATGCGAGGACTGATTCCTACTATCCCCGGAGAGCACCTGTTACAGGCGAGTAATACGCTATTTAGCCTGCTGTTTGGTAACAGCTTTGACAACCACTGTTAGAGGACTCTCCAATTGCCAAAGCCCTCCAAATATGGTGCCCTCCTTGGCAAGTCAATCAGCGAAGTCATTCCTCATTCTATCAGGATTGTCTAATCATTCTCACATGCCAAATGAACTAATGGCAAGATTAACTCATCATGCTGGACAAGTTTCCCTTTGGAATTCAACACATTATTGGCTTACCAGATGGGTAAGTGAAACAAAATTCTGGGAATGTATGGGAGAAGTAGAAAACTAGTAAGAAAAACTGAAAGGAAATATTTTAAAGGGTAACAAACCTTTTTGTTAGGAAAAGGAGGCCCTTATGGTTTTCAAAATTAGCAGCTGAAAGGGTAAGGAAAGAGAGATTCCAGAAATAGGAAGAGACAAGTAGTATTTGGAGAAGCTGGTAAAGTAGTCAGGAAAGCAAAGATGTAAATGGAAGAAAAAAATAGCCAATATGATAAAACATAAGGACAATACTTTTTTTTTTTTTTTTAAGGTATGTAAGTGACAGGAGGAAGTGCAAAGGTGGCAGGGTGAAGAGGAGGAATATGTAGAAGCTGATGAGGATAAAGCAGAATTGCTTAACAAATATTTCTATTCTGTGTTCACAGATGAAGGGTCGGAAATGGGATCTCAGAAAACAAACACAAATAAGAATGGAAGTGAGGTTGAACTCAAAACTATTTTCAGAAGACACTGTTCATGAGGAACTAGCAAAACTAGAAGTGGCCAATCAATTGGGCTGGACAGGATTCATTAGAGGGTACCGAAAGAAAGGGAAGTACTGGTGACTCTGTTGGTTGACCTTTTTAATAGTGACATTTTACTTACCAGATAACATTCTTCCCTTGAGTCCTGCTAGACCAATCCAGACAAATGGATTGTGTTCCCCTACCAGCAGATTTGGTGGAGACAAAGAACCAATGAAAAGCCCAGGTTTCAAAGACATCACTCCTATGCTTCTACTCGCCTCAGTCACCAGAGGTCTCCTCAGTATTTGTCCCAAAGCATATGGGAAAAACATGGCAAGCCTCAAACCACCTCAATTGTGGGCAAATTGGGTTAGTTTTACCCATACCATGACAGTCATGAACCTCACTTCTAAGCCAGGGTATATGGAGTATGATCTCAGTCTCTCAAATTTATTGCTAATGCTCGGCATAGTACTTGCATTGTGCGAAAGAGCTTCCTTCTGGTGTTCCGTCAACTGTGGGCAGCAATGCATAATCAACAGTACAGAACTATGTACAGGAAAGCATAAACAGAAGGCTTTCAATAGAAGATGAACCTGAAAAGCCAAGTATAAGAATCATAGCGGACCCAAGGGTATGCAGCAGAAGAACAGAACAATACAGTTTCAGGGGTGGGTCCTGGACTGATCTAGCAGGACTCAAGGAAAGGACATTATCTAGTAAGTAAAATGTCACCTTCCATATTGTCCTGCCAGACTAGTCCAGACAAATGGGATGTGCAAAGCTACAACGCCACTGGGCGATAAGAAAACAGCAGCTCGCAAACCCCTTGAATCAAGGCCATGTCCACCCACATGTGGACATTCAAGTGGTAATGCTTGACAAAAGTGGAAAGTGATGTCCACATTGCTGCCCGACAAATGTTTGCAGGGGCTACTGAGCTCCACTCCGCCAACGAGGACACTTGTGCTCAGCTAGCATGGGTGCACAAACCCTTCGTTACTAGCTGGTTCCGTAAGAGTTATGCCGAGGTCATGCCCTCCTCAATCCAGCGCCCCAAAAGCGACATAGCTGCCGTGTCACCCTTGTGTGGGCCAGCAAACAGCACAAAAAGATTGTTGGACCCATCCAAATGCCGGAGAAGCACCCTCCGGACATCCACAAGGTGGAGATCCTTATTCTTCCCCCGACACTGCTCCTTCAAGGAGGAGGGCAAGCAGACCATCTGGTTCATGTGAAAGGAAGAAGGCACTTTAGGCAAGAAGGCAGGCACAGGCCGAATGGAAATGGCCTCCTTTGAAAAGACAGATAAGGATCTCAGCACGACAGAGTCTGCAGCTTGGATATCCACTTTGTGGAACAAATCGTGACCAAGACTACCATCTTGAGCATCAAATCCTTTAAAGTAGCCTGCTTCAATGGCTCAAAGCACACTACCACCAGGGCCCTGGCATCTGACACAGATCCCAGGAAGGGATCAAAGACTGGAGGGGAGGAAGCAGATGCTGAATCACCTGGAGAAAGCACGAGACATCCAGGAGCAAGGCTAGAGACTTACCAGGCGCCAGACCTCGGAAACAGGCCAATACTGCCACCTGAACTTTCAGGGAGTTAAGGGAAAGGCCCTTCTCCAGGCCATCCTGTACCAAGGCCAACAGCGATGGCACCTTTGCTGCCTCAAGAGCCAACTGCCAAGTGACACACCATCACTCAAAGAGGCATCAGATCTGTAAGCATGCTAGCTTGGTAGACTTCCTCTGGACTCCGAGCAGAGTAGAGACCACCGCTGGGGAGTAGCCTTTACACTCTAGTCATCTCCTTCCAAGAGCTATGCTGTAAGTGAGCAGGGAACTGGGTTCTCCAGGATGTTTGGTCCCTAACGCAATAGGCCCTGAGATAAAGGCCTGCAGGAACCACTTCGGGTCTCTGAGCCACGCTCTCCTCAGCCAATCTGGTGCCACCAGAACAATCCTGCCCAGGTGGCGGTCCATATGTCGAATCACAAGCCCCACCAGGGGCCATAGAGTAAACACATACAGCAAATATTGACTTGGTCAGGGCAATGATGCCCTTGGACCCAATCTCCATGTGGCAACTGAATAAGCTGCAAACTTTGGCATTGGATTAGGTCACTATTAGATCCATTTTGGGGTGACCCCAGCCGTACAGAATCAACTGAAACGCCTCCTAACTCAACTCCCATTCTCCAGGGTTCAGAGCGTGCCGGCTGAGGACGTATGTTTCCATGCTGTCCACCTGGAGGTTCTTCTCCACCCAGGCAAACAGGAGAGCCATCTCTAAAGCTGTCCCAGCACTCCTCGTGCCGCCTTGCTGATTGACGCATGCCACTGCCATGGTGTTGTCTGAAAACACTCTAACCTCCTAACTCTCAATCAAGAGTTGGAAACGCAGAAGAGCCATCCCGATGACCCTTGCCTCAAGGCGGTTAATGGATCACACTGCTTCTGATGGCTCTGGGTTGTATGGTCTTGGCAATGGGCTCCCCCACCGAGAAATGTCATCTGTCACGAGGAGGATCTAGGAGAAGTGGAGGAGTGGCCTAGTTGGTGGGGCAAGGTACTTCAGGCCGGAAGGTTGGGGCAAGGTACTTCAGGCCGGAAGGTCGGGGGTTCAAATCCCACTAGAGGACAGCAACCTTGGGCCGGAAGGACTGGGGTTTCTAGTCCCACAGGTGCTCCTTGTGGTCTTGGGCAAGCCACTTAACCCTCCATAGCCCATGTTCCCTGTAAAATAGTTATCTCCAAGTTACAATGCCCTGTTCAATGTAATTTCAGTTTGTTCAATGTAAACCGCACTGATGCAGAATAGCGCGGTATATAAGAGAACGTAAATAAATAAATAATAAATAGTCCAGCAGCATGCCATTCCTCAGATGACAGGGCTGCAGCCATCACCGCAGGCTGGACTTCACCATCAATGGGAGCAGGAGCCTGCACTTGAACGTCTGAGAACTCAGGGACCACAGAGTCAACCAGGACCACTGTAGCAGTCGCATGAGAGCACGCGCCCAAGGCCACGATCTTTATGATTGCTGCCGTCAATCCCAGGAGCTGAAGATAATCCCAAACTCTGGGAGCCTGCTGCGCACAGAAAGGGCCAGGCAAACAGTCTTTTGACTTTCTCTTCTAGCAGGAAACTCTGCCCACTCGAGTGTCAAAATGTGCTCCCAGAAACTCCAGGAACAGGGAAGACCACAGCTGGCTCTTTCCCTGATTGGTGTTCTTAGAAATCCTCTACTGGGTGTTCAATCGGGACACCACCCAAGACACTTCTGAAAGTGAACGGGCCCAGATGAGCCAGTCATCCAGAAAAGGATCAACACAGATCCCCCTGGGGCCGTAGCCGCCACCTCCATGACTTTGGAAAACATCTTTGGGGCAGTGGATTGCCTGACAGGGAGGGCAGCGAACTGATAGTGACAACCAAACACAGCAATATGCAGATATTTGCTGATCTGCCCAGATCGGGATAAGAAGATATGCCTCAGCCAGATCGCCCCTTGGCACACTGCTTGAATCACTGAGTGCAAGGTTTCCATCCGGAAGTGCAGGGTGCAAAGTGCTCATTGACCCCTTTGTTGTCCAGAATGAGCCAGAAGGAACTGTCCTTTTTGGGCACCACGAAATAGAGGATCTGCCCTTGCCCTGCTCATCCGACAGGAAGGCGCAGCAACTTGTCCAAGGTGGTCCGCACAGCGGCACTCTTGATCGCAGACCCACAAGGGGAGATGACGAAGGTATCCAGAATTGGCTCTTTGCATTCCAGAGCAGAGCCCAATGACCCCTGGTAACCTGGGCCCATTCCTGAAAGCAACAGCGAAGCCTGCCTCCAACTAGAGGAACCAGGGAATGGGCCCCCAACCCTTCCTTGCGCTGCCTGGGAGGATTCTCCTCTGCAAGGGACAGAGTGTCCCTGTGTCCATGCACTCCAAGAAAGGACTGAGAACGAGAGTCTCGAGACCCCCGGGAATCCGGCCAGCACACCCTCAGTGAACAGGTGAAGGCTGATGAGAAGGGGCACCAGCCCGCTTCACAGGTCCCTTAGACCTGTCTTCTGGAAGGTGGTAAGAATTTGTCTCACCCAGGTCCTTCATCAGCTTCTCCAAATCTGCTCCGAACAGCAGCTTCCCCTGACCATCTTCTAAAAGGTTCTCTGGTCAGTTATATGCTGAAAAATGGATACAAGATGCTCTATAGGCGCCATTGAGTATGATTTTTGGGAGTGAACAGACATTTTGCTGGCATAACTGGA
This sequence comes from Ichthyophis bannanicus, assembly GCA_033557465.1. NCBI lineage: Eukaryota > Metazoa > Chordata > Amphibia > Gymnophiona > Ichthyophiidae > Ichthyophis > Ichthyophis bannanicus. The sequence continues at coordinate 7,557,329 of CM066044.1, read as the reverse complement.
CAGCAGTGTACATTTGATCACATTTTGGTGGCTGTGTTCTAAGGCACAGGGGTATAGGGAATATGATTCTTATGTTGCTACAGGAGATTTGGGATATCAAATTAAATCCGTCTGGGGCGTTATGCTGCTGAATTGGGGTGAATGGAAATGGAGTGCATCTCATTTAATATGTAGCATGAATGGATTTGGCACAAGCATGGAAACAGGATGAGCCTTCAGTGAAAAGGCAACTTGAAAATAAAACACATTGCGGCAGAATAAAATGGAACCAGTAAGGAAGTCATTAAGTATTTCCCCTCCTGATGTTACTGGCAGGCATTCAGGAGGAGATGCTCCTTTATTAAAAGGCAGCTTAATTTCTGAATCCCAGTGATGCTAATGTATCCGAGTAGGTGTGGGGGGGGGGGGAGGAAGGAGGGTTGAGGGACGTCATACAGGATTTCTTTTCCAATTGTATACTGCAACTGAGGGAAGGGGATATGTTTATGGATTAAAGTGCTGTGATGATGCTATTTTGAATGTTCATGGATATTCTTTCAATAAACAAATTGAAAAAAAAAAAGAATGCTATTACTAGATTTTTAACATAGATTATGTTATGCAAGTACAAAGCAAGCAATTACTTTATTTGGAGTACACTAATGTAAGCTATTGTACAAAAACAGGGCTTCCAGACAGAGCTCTTTGCAAACATGCAGGATATGATTCAGGCCTCTTCCACGATTTGGATTAGGTCCCAAAGAGAGGGAACTAACAAACACCTAGTCAGGAGAGGGGCCATGCCAGAAGTTCGTCTATTTACAGGATACAATCCATGGAGAGGGGAGTACAAAGACAAAACAATACATGAACAAGTTCTTTTAATCAAGTTTTTGTAAAGCATATTAAGACAAGCCATCCACCACCTCCCATGCATTCACTTAGAATGGTGGTATTCACTCTTAGCCTTTGAGGACCGCAAATAGGTCAGTTTCAGGATAACTTTAATGAATATGGATGATAGATTTGCATGCCACCTCCATTGTATAGAAATCTCTCTCATATGTAGTTCACAATATGGATATCCTGAAAACCTGTCCCCTCTGTGACCCTGGAGGACTAGGAACTAAATGTCACTGACTTAGAATGTCTGAATCCACCAGTCAAATAATCAAGCTACCAGTTGCAACTAGATCAACTCCTTTATACCATCATTACAGACAACTAGAGACAAAGACTTTCAAAACAATTCACATTAATCCCCCCACCCACCCACAAAAGAGAGCGTCTACATTTTGGACAACCATTTCCTCAAGCACAACTGAGTAGACAGCCAAAGGTGCTCTGGTACCTATCGCAAAGGAGAAAGCCTTACCTTTAATACTTTATCCACTGATTGCTTAGTGAGTTCCTCCCCAGTCTCCTCAGTCAGCCGAGCCTGAATCACATTCCTGCGTACGCGGTAATTCTTGGAAAAGATTTCAAGCAAAACCTGTCGATGCTTAAAAGACAACACAGCAATAATCAGAGGTGGTTCGTTTCATGAGCTGGAATTTTAATGCATGCCACGAGAGAGAGGATTTTGTTGTGTTTTATCATTTGCTTTGAACCGCAGTGCAGGAGTAGCTTAATGGCTTGGGAACCAAGAGACCAGGGTTTGATTCTCATTAGCACTCCTTGTGGATCTTGGGCAAGTCACTTAACCCTCCATTGCCTCAGAAAATTCCAAATTATCAATGTCCCTATTTAGTGTACATTACCAAGTTTAAATGACAAAGTAAACTGCTTTGACTGAAATGAAAAAACGACATTAATAACCTGTTAAATAAATAAAACCAACTGTGAATGGGCAGAATATAAGTATTTTAAATAAAATAAAATAAATCTCACAGAATTAATGGTAAAGAAAATAGGAAGCTCTTCTCAATCCCTGTATGTCCTATCCTTTAATGTCTTTACCTCTGATGAACCACCTACTCCTTGCAATTAAAAGAGTGATACTGCAGCACTTCCGCCCACCAGCAGCAAAGTGGGCGGAAGACCCTCACGCAGCTTCATGGAAACCTTGCACTGATGCCTAGGAAAAATGGTGCTTGTGCGAAAGTACCACTAAGGCAAAAAGAGACAGCACTCTTAGGTACCTGGCTACTATGCCTGGACGTGCAACAACAGCACAGCCCACTACCTACAAACACATTACAAACATTTCTTTCTCTGCTCTGGTCCAGAACAAGGAGGAATTAAAAGCTAGGCAAACCACTAGGCCACTCCTCCCTCTAATGGGCAGCCATCAGAGGGAGGAGTGGCCTAGTGGTTGGGGCAAGGTACCACAGGCCAGAAGGTCAGTGGTTCAAATCCCACTAGAGGGCAGCAACCTTGGGTTGGAAGGACTGGCGTTTCTAGTCCCACAGGTGCTCCTTGTGGTCTTGGGCAAACCACTTAACCCTCCATTCCCCATGTTCCCTGTGTTAGTTTATGTGTCTCATATCCCCTTGCGTTAAATGTATCCCCCAACCGCTTTGACCCGGTGAAAAGCGGAATATAAATGCAGCTAAATAAAAATAAAATGAAACTGCTGAGACAATTTATGGCCTGTGCAAAGCTCCCTTAAAAGTTCTTTTGTATCTAGAAAAGATGACTCGGCATGCATGGTTTTGATGCTCTTGATCAGAAGTAGAGGATTATTTTCGGAGCGGGTTAAGAGTGGCATTATGAAGTTGTATTTCTTAAAGACGACTACTCCTTTTTACGGGCAGCCATTGATGACATTTCCTGGCATTGCTGAAACCTAAGGTACTGGACTGGCTCTTGGAGGAACATTTTATTTGAAATTTTCCTGTAAGTGCTTAGTAACACTTTCTGGCAGTAGCTATGTATTTGTTGAGGCTTCCCACCTTGATTTCTTTAGTGTTCCTTTGAGATGTTTTTCTTTGACTGGGTGTAGTTAAAAAGGGGCTGAATACATTTTTGGTTTTTCTCTTGACCTCCGTGTACTCTTGATGGTCTTTCATAATGTGGGCTTGTGTAAATTTTTTTTCTGTTTCCTGATATCTGCTTTCCTGTATACTATGATGAATTTACTTTTCTTGTAAGTGCTTATTGTAACTGTTTAAATTTTAATAAATATATAAATAAATAAAAAAGTAGAGGATTATCAATTCCTTATTTTCTTGCAGTTTCTGGTAGTCTGTTTCCTTTCAGGTTTTTTTTAGCAATATAATTGCTCTGGAACTTGGATACAAGGCTTTTCAGTCTGCAGCACTCCTGTTACATATGGACATTGCAGCACCTACCTCCTTACTATGATATAGACTCACCTGCAGGTTCTCTATAAATAAGATGACATTTTACTTACCGGATGTCCTTTCCTTGAGTCCTGCTAGACTAGTCTAGACAAGTGGGTTGTGTTCCCCTACCAGCAGATTGGTGGCGACAAAGAACTAATGAAAAGCCCAGGTTTCAATGACATCACTCTCATGCCTCTATCTGCCTCAGCCACCGGAGGACTCTTCAGTATCCGTCCCAAAGCATATGGGAGAACATGGCAAGCCTCACAAGAGCTCAATACGGGCAACAATGAGTAATCAACAGTAGAGTACTATGCAGGGGAAAACATAAATAGAAGGCTGTCGAAGATGAACCTGCAGAGCCAAGAGCATTGCCTCAGAAGAACAGGGCAAACACAATTCCAAGGGCAGGCCCTGGACTAGTCTAGCAGGACTTAAGGACAGGACATTATCTGGTAAGCAAAATATCACTTTCCATATCACCCTACTAGACCAGTGGGATGTACAAAAGCTATGCTTCCATTGTGTGGGAAGAAGACACAGCAGCTTGCAAAACCTTAGAGCCAAAGGCCGTGTCTGCCCATGTGTAGACATTCAAGCGGAAATGCTTGATAAAACTGGAGGTGATGCCCAAGTTGCTGCCTGACATATGTCTGCAGGGCTACCGAGCGCCCACAAGGACACGTGTGCTCAGGTAGAATGGGTGCACAAATCTTCCAGAACTGACTGGTTCCACAACAGAAAGGCCAAGGCAATGGCCTCCTTAACTCAGCACCCTAATGCAGACTGAAGCACCATGTCACCTTGTGTGGGGGTCAGCAAACAGCACAAAAAAGATGGTCTGACTTACAAAAAGAATTCATAACCTCCAAAAAGCAGAGAAGCACCCTCCTACCATTCCCCCGACACTGCTCCTTAGAAAAGGAGGGCAGGAAAACCACCTGGTTCACATGAAGGGAGAAACCACTTCAGGGAAGAAGGAAGTCACACAGGCCGAATGGAAATGGCCTCTTCAGAGAAAGATTGGCAATGATCTTGTCAAGACTGAGCCTGCAGCTCGGAAAACCACTCTGTGGAAAAATTGTAATCAAGACGACTGTCTTGACCATCAAGTTCTGCAAAGTAGGGTGCTTCAACAGCTCCGAGGGCCCTGACATCAGGGCCCCTAGCACCAGACACAGATCCCAGGAAGAGATCAGATATATGGGAGGACGCAGGCACCAAACCCCCCTGAAAAAGGCATGAAACATCCAGGTGTATGGCTAGAGACGTACCAGCCAATGCCCCTCAAAGAGGCCAAAGCTGCCACCTGAATCCTCAGGGAGCCAAGAGAAATAAAGTTCTTTTTCCAGACCATCCTGCAGAAAAAGGCCACAGAGACAGCACCTTGGCTTCTTCAGGAGCCAGCCACAGTGCACCGCACCAGCACTCAAGGCACCAGACCTGCACATATGCTAGGGTTGGTAGAACGTCTCCGGGTTCTGAGCAGAGTGGAACACCACTGCCTGAAAGTAGCCCGTACACATTAACAGTCTCCTTACAGAAGCAAAACTAAGTGAGAAGGAAGTCAGGGCCTCCAGGACAAGTGGCTCTCGACACAATAAGCCCCCAAATGTAGTCAAGTAAAGAGGTGGTGCTCGCAAGAAATGCATCAGATCTGTGCATCATGCTCTTCTCGGCCAACCCAGTGCAGCCAGAATAATCCTTCTTAGGTGGCGCACCATACACCAAATCATACACCCCACCAGGGGCCATGAAGGAAACACCTACAGCAGGTGCGGACCTGGTCAAGGTTGAGCCAGGGCACCAAGGCCTTCGGATCCTGTCTCCATGCGGCAACTGAAGAAGTGACACACTTTGGCATTGGAGGGGTCACCATCGGATACTTCGCAGGGTGATCCCAGTGGTGCAGAAACAACTAAAAACACTTCCTAACTCCTGGAACCAGAGAGTGCCAGCCGAGAAAATCTGATTCCACAGTATCTACCCCAGCATGTACAGAGCCAACCAACTAGGAGGCTCTTCACCACCCAGGCAAACAGAAGAGCCATCTCCAGAGCTATCCCGGCACACCTTATGCTGCCTTGCCGATCGACATAAGATACCACCATGGTGCTGTCCGAGAACATGGGAACCGCTCAGTCCTAGACCAGGGACTAGAGACGCAGAAGAGCCAATCTGATAGCCCTTGTTTCAAGGCAGGTGATGGACCACACCACTTCCCCGCAGTTCCATGGTCCAGGCCGTTCGGTCTCAGCAAAGGGCTCCCCAGCCAGAGAGACTTGCATTTGTCACCAGAAGGATCCATGAGCAAATGTCCAGCAGCACGCCCTTCCTCAGAAGACAGGGCTGCTGTCAGCACTGCAGGCTGGTCAACATCATCATTGGGAGCGGGAGCCTGAATTTGAACTGCTGATAAAGATCAGTCCGGACTCTGGGAGCCTTCTGCAAACAGAATAGTGCTAGGCAATCCACAACAGCCTTGACTTTCCCCACTGGCAGAAAGGCTCCACACACTCAAGTTTAGAGTATCAAAAATGTGCTCCCAGGAACTTCAGTGACTGGGAATGCAACAACTGGCTCTTCCCCAAATGATCACCCAGCTAAGGCTCATCAGAAAGGACACCATGCGGGGAGCTACCCAGAGATGCTTCTGAAGCAGAATGGGCTCAAATGAACCAGTAGCCAAGATATGAGTGCACACAAATCCCTTGGCACCACAGCAACACAGACACCATCACCATAACCTTGGACAATGTCCAAATGGAAGGGCGGCGAACTGAAGCTGAAAGCCAAGCATGGCAAAACACAGATACTTTGCTGATCCTCCGGAACGAGATATAAAAGTGTACGCCTCGGCCAAAAACAGAGATGCCAGGAACCCCCCTCTGTGCACTGCTTGAATCCTGGATCACAAAGTTTCCATCCAGAAACACATGATGCGCAAACGCTCATTGACACATTTGAGGTCCAGAATGGACCGGAATATTTCTACCGTGTCAGCCACCATGAAACAGATGAAATATCTGCCCCTGCCCAGATCGTCCAAGGAGAGGCAACTTGTCCAAGGTGATCCGCATAGCGGATCTGTTGTTGCAGACCCACAATGGGACAAGACACAAACATCCGGGGTCAGCTCTTTGCATTCCAGGCCATAGTTGCGCTGAATGGGGACTAGCACCCAGCAATCCTTGGTGACCTGGGCCCATTCCCGAAGAGGCAAAGCTTGCCCCCAAACTTTCATTGCGCAGCCCAGCAGGGTCCTCCTCTGGATGGGACCAGGTGCCTGGATCCAAGTGCTTCATGAAAGGACCAAGAATGAGCTCAAGGTCTTTAAGCAGAGGGGAAGAAAGGTTTTCCAGGGCAGTAGCAACGGAAATCCCAAGACCCCCAGGAGTCCGACCAGCGCACCCATGAGGAACAGGCAGAGGCTGATGGAAAAGGAGCTCCTGCCCGCTTTACCGGCCCCTTGGACCTCTCCTCCAGAAGGCGGCAAGATTTCATCACACCCAGGTCCTTCACCAGCTTCTCCAAATCAGACCCAAAAGTAACATCCCTCTAAGCTTCTAAGTTCAAAGAGGCAACCGGGTTTTAGAAGGTGAGTTCACTGCCCCATGTCAGAGGTAAGCCAATGCTGTGTCACCATCGACAGGGCACAATCCCAAAGGAACACCATAGCCAAATCCAAAAGAGAGATAAAATCATCTGGTGGAAGAGCCTAAATTCACTGCAGCAGGGCTCAAGACATCAGGCCTGCACATGCTGTCAACTGAAGAACAGCAGCCACTGCAGCAAACTGGATCTTCAACACAAATCCACCTTTCGGTCCAGAGAATCCTTTAAGGCTGATCTGCCTTCCATAGGAATGGTGGTCCATCTGTTAACTGCCATGACCTGCGTATCCACCTTGGAAAGATCACACCACACAACACCCTCCTCCTCCAGGAGAGCATGCATCCGCTTATAAACCCTTAGCCCCTAAAGCAGGAGCTGGAGGAATCGCACACTGACCGGAACAGGCCCTTGAGCACCTCTGGGAATGGAAAGACAGTAGTGGATTTCCACACACCTTGCAGGAGTGGATGCACCTTCAGTTCTTGTGCCGTGCCTGCAGCAACTGACAAGCTCAAGGTGGATCAGACCCTGTGAATAAACACCTCCAATTCCTCCTTCTGGAACAGGCAGATAAACATCAGCCTCCTCACAATCCTCTGAAGACAAGACTACCTCTTCATCTACATCAGAATCCAAGCCGCAGTCCAGATCTCGGATAGATCTTGACTGATCTTCATCACCAGGGGGTGCACTATGCCGGGCACTTAGCCACAGGCAATCAAAAAGGGTTTCCATTCTCAGCCTGCCCCTCACGAGACTGCGCTCAGGAAATTCAGACCCACAGGGTCTGAATTTCCATGCCAGAAGATCAGGCCTGTTGTGAAAAAGGAAAAAAATTCCACAAAGGACAATCCAGACTCTGGAAGGTCTTCTCACAGAAATGACCTCCCTACACCACAGGACAGGGAGCAGCGCATAGCACAGTTGCCAGAACCTCCAGCTGGCTGGTTATCTTTACTCACAGTGCCATCTGCCACCTCGTGCCCTTAAGCAGGCAAGACCATTCAAACTGCATCCCCTGGCATAGAGAGGGGGAAGAATACCTCCAGGGACAACTCAGGAGCTGCCATGCTAGAAGAGCAGAGTCCTGAAGCTGGAGATGGGGCACCTTGCTTCCCGCAGGTCAAACAATGATTCCTGGAAGACAACATCGAGAATTAAGGCAAATATCATAACAGCGCTTGATAAGGCCACGATGGCCCAAAGTTGCACATTAACTGTGCTTTTGCTGCAGCTCATGTTACAGGCGCTGGGGTAAAAACGCACTTTGGAGCCGATTGGGTCTAATGCACGTACAGACTGTGCAACAGTCAGGCACACAATAGGAGAAAATTTATTTATATTCTCTTATATACTGCGCTATTCTGCATCAGTGCGGTTTACATTTAACAAACTGAAATGACATTGAACAGGGCATTATAACTTGGAGATAACTATTTTACAGGGAACATGGGCTATGGAGGGTTAAGTGGCTTGCCCAAGACCACAAGGAGCACCTGTGGGACTAGAAACCCCAGTCCTTCCGGCCCAAGGTTGCTGTCCTCTAGTGGGATTTGAACCCCCGACCTTCCGGTCTGAAGTACCTTGCCCCAACCACTAGGCCACTCCTCCACTCTAATGCTATTAACGCGTGTAGGAAACCCCCCACACTCTGCCAATAATCACCAGGGGTCTACCCTGAATCGCATCCCACACAGACGGAATTGGGAGCCCCAACAAGAACAATGAGGTCAAGCCTTGGTACTCACCCCCTTGAGAGCCCAGGCAAGGATCCATGCTGGGCTCAGCTCTACTCCCCTGATACTCACTAGATTCTGCAGCATTGCGTTTAAGGTAGCTGGCAGGTAGATCCCTCTGACAGCCTTCTGCAATCTTTGGGAGAGAGCAGGGAAGACAGAGGAGGAGGGAGGAGTGTTGAGTTTCTTCCAATTTCTGCTGTTCAACAGGCTCTTATGATAAGCGTGTGGAGCTGAATCAATTTTTCCTACCTCCTATGGCTCCCGAAAAGACCACAGTCTAGTAGAGCCTCCCACGTAACACAAGTGAGTGTGTCACCACTCAAGGTAGTCGTTCACAAGCATTTAATCAATCTTTTCCTCTCAAACCTTCAGAATTTTCTTCAAAGAGGAGAAAATCCATCCACCATCTGCTGGAGATAAAGAAATACTGAAGAGACCTCTGGAGGCTGAGGCGAATAGAGGCATAGAGTGATGTCATTGAAATTTGGGCTTTTCATTGGTTTTGTCTCCACAAATCTGCTGGTAGGAGAACACAAACTACTTGTCTGGACTGGTCTAACAGGACGATATGGAAATGGTGTTAAACCACCATCAAGGAGGATAAACAGTACACCAATGTTTCAGGATTATTTGAAGACTCCTGGTCCACAGCAGTTAGAACCATTTCAGGGAGAGTGCCATTGCTTGCACCCTGAGAAGCAAGAAGCCCCTAGCTGGACTAGTGTGGAGAAGAAACTCAGGTGCTTGGTGAACAATAAAAGCTGGATGACCCAACCTGCTCTACAGTGGGAGGTTTAAATCATTCCCCAGAAACCATAAAAGGAACCGGCACTGGAATGCCCAGTAACCTATCATTTTCAACTATACCAAGAAAATAAACATCTGGGAGGTGGGGGAAAGAGATATCCTGTCGTGAAAGTATCTATCTCTTGTTTATTCAGAAGTGCACATTACCTGATCGTACGTGTCTCCACATTCCCACAAGGCGAAAACCTTCTGTTCATCGGGTGAAGCAGTGGTCTGAGGGGAAAACTAAGAAAAGATTGCATGTATGAGCTTTTGAGACAGTCTTTTTTGCACCTTAATAAAGGGCTGAAACAGACTTTGGAGAACTGGGTTGTCAGAAGCAGGGACAAATACGGGGGAGGGGGGGGAGAGAGGGCTATTTAAAGCCATTTCGGTGATTTGCAGACTTGCAAGCTTCCTAAACGGCGCTCAGCAGGATATTCATTGGTACTAATGCAATTAGCACTGTTGAATAGTTCCAGTTTCAGCTCCTAAGAGTCCCGACACTAGCCAGCTAACACTGGGGCATTTCGGGGGCGGATTAGAGGCAGCACCAAGAGATAACAGGCTAGAGGCGATATTCAGTCGCTGATTATCCTACAGCGGCTAAAGTTAGGCACCTGCAAGGTTCGCCTAACTTTAGCTGCTGTAGCTAACCGGCCAGTGGTTGAATATCACTCCAGCTAACCCGAGTTCAACGTTTTCCCTTCTCCTCTTGCTCTCCTTTCCTCATCTTATGATTGTGCTTTCTTTCCTATCTGACCCTGGCATTCCTTTCTATTTCCACCCCGCTGCAGCAATTTTGTGATTGTAAACTGCTCTGCTGTATGTGCGAAGGCACGGTATATTAAGTCCGCTAATAAAGATAAAGTAGCAATGACTAATCGCTTTATCAGCGCTAGCCACCAAATATCCCCCCATGAGGTTTAGAGGGTGTAGTCTGTTACATCGTGGAAAAGCCCATTCTGAAAGACACCAATTCCAAAGTTACCTTCAAGTCAAAGTCTTTGAGCTGCTCCTCCTGAGAGCAGCCATGTTTGAAAAGGTGCTATGAACCACCTGATAAGAAAGGGAATCTGACGGAGTCAGGCTTTGTGTGATGTCACAGTACCAGCGTGGGAAAATCCTTTCCAGTGGCGCAGTGCAGTGAGGGTCTGGTGCCCAGAAGGTGTTTTAAAAAACAGAATAAAGTGAAGCTAGTCCTGCAGTTTTAAGGTTAAATAATCATATTTGAATTTGGCTCCTTGCTGAAGCAGATTCAAGAGTGGAATTATTCTAACACTCTGGGGTCACACCAGCTTTTGCTTTATCCCCCCCCCCCCCATCCTCAGTCTCTCTTCCCCAAATGCCAAACTTGCACAGTGACAGGAACCTTCATCAGCCCGAGAACACCTTTTAAGGCCCATCCTCAAGGCTGAATAGCACTATCCTCCATTTGTGGGTCTGGAACTAGATCATCTGTGCCACACTGCATAGTGGTGCTATCCAAACCACAGGGCCAGCCTGTATTTTTCACTTAGTTAGTAAATAGTGTAAATATAAAATCCACAGTGTATTGAATGCACCAACAAGGATTCAACCAGTGAACTATTCAGAAATCAAATGGGGCGTCACAGGTGTAATGGGACAGTCACATTTTATATTAATAGCAGAACCCTTTAAGAAAATCAGTCTCCGTTCAATGCTCCAGTGCATAAATTATATACCACTCTTCCACAGTGGTGCATCACGGACATTACTGCACAGGGCTCAGGCCTTAGCCTGCCTGTTTCCCCTACACCCAAGGAAGCTCAGGGCCCTTATAGCTTCCGGGGAGGGGGAAGGCAGCCTAACACAGGGGCTGATGCATTTAGTGTGGTGTTTACTTTTGATTTTCCCATGGCAGCCTTACTCTTAATGCAGTAAGGGTTTTAGTGTGGAAAAATAGGCAGTAGAAAGTACTCGGCATGCAAATCTGCCAAATTGGGAATTGCTCCAGATGTAAAAAGATGATGCTGAATTTAGACATGGTTTTCTTTTTCTCCTTTAGGGCAGAATCTTTACTTTAGCTCAGAGCCGAAGTAAAGATCCTACCTGGGAACAGCACGGTCATCTCAGGACTCATAGCTTAAATGGGCCCATGAGACCCTTGACCAGAGCATTTCTATGCTGCTTGACCCCAATGAACCAAAAATACTTAACTGGTCTGGGGAGGCATCCAGCAGTGTTCTCCTCTTCTTTTCACCATTTTGTAAAAATGGGGGCGCCTGACCCCTAGTGGTGCATCCATTTTCCAAGGTGCACCATTTTCCAAGATGGTAGTGGGAAAAGGAGGACACCAATGGACATCTTCCCAGAGTAAAAAAGTATTTTAAGTCCAGGGGCTCTGGACCAGCAACATGAAGGCTCTCTGGTTGAAGGCCTCTCCGTGCCATGTACCCTAGATCATTTAACCAGGGGGGGTCTATTGGACTTTATGAAACAACCCCACAATATATTCTTAAATACAGAATTAACTGATAGGAAATTGCACAACGGCTCTTTTAATACCTTTTGATTTAGTTTGCATATACTATTCCCCAGCTTTAATTTGAATAATATGATAGCACAGCAAGCAAGCAACCTGCTTTATAACACGATTCAAAAAAGTTTTGTTTAGGCCAAATTCAACTGACAGTTAAGATCTTTTGCCAAAGTCGCACTGAGAGGAGCTCTAGCCTCTAATAAGCACTTTAGTTTACTGCTTGTTTTTGCTGATGCTCCCACGTAACAATGTCTATTCCAGAACAAAACCTTCTCCATCTTTTTTCCAGCAAGCAACCCAGGTTATAATACACCTCATACAATCCCAGACTCACCTCTCTCCAGTAGCACTGAATGAGAAATATCTACAGACCCCTGACCCTTCAGAAAACTATCCTTTAGCTTCCAATATAGCATAGTTACTCACCTGTAATAGGTGATCTCCGGGAACAGCAGGAATTTAGTCTTCACATATGGGTATCATCGGTACCGACGGAGTCTGCGCGGGAACGCTCCCCAGCATCCAATAGGAAAGCTTTTGGGAGCATCCCACAACGCCTACGTGCTGCCTTCCCGCCTTTCCCAACTGTCCCTCTCCAGTTGAGTTTAAAGCTGAAACGAGAGAGAGAGGGAAAGAGAGAGAGATAGAGATACAACTCCTAGGGGAAGTGGGTGGGTTGTGAAGACTAAATTCCTGCTGTTCCCGGAGATCACCTGTTACAGGTGAGTAACTGCTATCTCCAGGAACAAGCAGGAATGCCATTGATCAAGAAGCAAAAGTTTGAACGGAACAAGGAGAAACAGAATGGTTTAAAATAAGCAAAGGTGTAAGACAAGGCTGCATACTTTCCCCCCTACCTGTTTAATTTATATGCAGAACAAATCATCAGAGAAGCAGGATTGTATGAAGACAACAGAGGTGTGAAGATTGGTGGAAGACTCATCAACAACCTTCGCTATGCTGATGATACCACATTACTGGCGGAAAGTGAAGATGATCTGAAACATTTGCTTCTCACAATCAAAGAACAGTCTCAAAATGGGCCTGCACCTTAATGTAAAGAAGACAAAGATCATGACAACTGGCATAATCAATCAACAGGTTCATCGTCGAAAGAGAAGAAATTGAAATCGTGAATAACTTTAACCTACTTGGATCAACTATCAATAAAGAAGCAACAAGCAGTCAAGAAATCAGACGACGCATTGCTCTTGGCAGAATGGCTATGAAAGACCTAGATAAGATTCTGAAGAGCAGAGATGTCTCTCTCCATACAAAGATTCGACTTGTTCAAGCCATGGTATTTTCAACATCATATGGATGTGAAAGCTGGACAGTGAAAAAGATAGACAGGAAGAAAATTGATGCCTTTGAATTATGGTGCTGGCGGCGAATACTGTGTATACCATGGACTGCCCGAAGAACAAACCAGTCTGTACTAGTGGAGATCAAACCTAAGCTTTCTTTAGAAGCTCAGATGACAAGACTTCGACTTTCATACTTTGGACACATCATGCGGAGAGAGAGATCATTAGAGAAAGACATCATGCTTGGCAAGATAGAAGGTCAACGCAAAAGAGGAAGGCCAGCAATGAGATGGATCGATACAATAACAGCAGCTACGGGTACCAGTCTGTCAACAATGAGCCGCCTGACTGAAAACCGAACACAATTTAGGATAGCTATCCAGAGGGTCGCCATGAGTCGACTCCGACTTGACGGCACTTAACAACAACAGCAGCTGCGGATGCCAGGGAGAAGGCCCCAGAAGTTGCGTGCCCTTGTGAAAGGGTTCCACTCACCCCCCATGGATCTCTGACATCCTACCAGGGATGATGGGTAGGAGTTGATTAAGTATGGAACAGGTGTTGAAGAACAGCCTGACCCAACAAGGCATCCCGGCGGGAGTCCTTGTCTAAGCAGTAATGGGCTGTGAAGGTATGAACCGAAGCCCAAGTAGCTGTTCAACAGATGTCGTCGATAGACACAGAGTGAAGGTGAGTCATAGAGGCTGCCATGGCTCTCACATTGTGAGCTGTGACATGGCCTTCAAGAGGAAGGTTGTTACTCTCATAGGCAAAAGATATACACTGTGCAATCCAGCTAGACAGTGTTCTTTTGGAGATCGGACGTCCCAAATGACTAGGATCAAAAGCAACAAAGAGTTGAGAGAACTTTCTACTTTGCTGTGTCCTTTGCAAGTAAAAGGCCAAAGCTCTTTTACAGTCCAAAGTATGAAGATTCCTTTCTGCATTTGAGGCGTGAGGCCTTGGAAAGAATATAGGAAGGTAAACCGCTTGGTTTAAATGAAAAGGTGACACCACCTTTGGCATAAAGTGTGGATAAGTCCTAAGGACTACATTATCATGATGGAACCTTGTATAAGGAGGATCAGCCACCAGCGCTTGCAATTCACTGATGCGACGTGCTGATGTGACTGCAATAAGAAAGATGACCTTCCAGGAAAGGAATTTCAAAGAGGTAGTGGCTAATGGTTCAAAGGGTGGTTTCATGAGCTCCCCAAGAACCAGATTTAAGTCCCATGCCACCGGTGGTGGCTTAATGGGAGGCTTAGTTAAAAGAAGGCCTCTCATAAATCTCGCTATGAGAGGATGAGAGGAAATAGGCTGTCCATTTAGAGGCTTGAAAGAAGCTGCAATAGCACTCAAATGAACTCACTGAATTGGTCTTAAGCCCTGCATTTGATAAATGAAGGATATACTCCAGTAATGATTCCAGAGGTATTGCAAAGAGGGTTAAGACCCTTCTGCGAGCACCATATGGTAAACCTTTTCCACTTAAATGCATAAGAGCGTGTTGTGGAAGGCTTCCTGGAAGCATAAAGGATATCCTTTACCTGCTGGGAAAGGTTAAGACCGTGAAGTTCTAGGCTTTCAGCAACCAGGCCCTGAGATGCAGAGACTGGGGACTGGGATGCCATAGCATCCCGCCCTCTTGAGAAAGGAGATCTGGAGCAGATCCTAACTCCAGAGGCGGAGCTTGAGAGAGATGTAGGAGCAGAGGGTACCACATTTGCCGTGGCCAACGTGGAGCTATGAGGATCATATGACCTCTGTCTCTCTGAAGCTTGAACAGGCTTTTGGGAATTAGGGGAATGGGTGGAAAGGCATACAGGAAGTCCTGACCCAAATGGAAGAGGAAAGCATCCCTGGCCTGACAACCCTGAGCCGGAATTCTGGAACAGAACCAGGGAAGTTTGGCATTCAGCCGACTTGCAAAGAGGTCTATGTCTGGGGTTCCCCAAATTTGAAAACCTTTGGCCACCTGGTCTGCATGGAAAGACCATTCGTGTGGAAGCAGAACTTGACTGAGTCTGTCTGCCCAAGAGTTTTGAATGCCTGGAAGATACACCGCAAGGAGATGAATCTGATGCTCTCTGGCGAGGGCCCATAGTCGCAAAGCTTCGTTGCAGAGCGACAGAGAGCCTGTTCCGCCCTGCTTATTCACATAGAACATGGCTACTTGATTGTCCGTTTGAACTAGGACTGTCTTGTAGCTGAGCTGAGTGTGGAATACTCGAAGAGCAAGGAAGATTGCTCTGAGTTCCAGGAGACTGATGTGGAGATAGGCCTCCTGTGAAGTCCAGGTACCCTGGGTAGAGAGGCCTTGCAGGTGGGCTCCCCAACCCACCTGTGAAGCATCTGTTGCTAGAGTGGCTTGGGGTGGGGGTTGCTGAAAAGGAGACCCCACCAAAAGGCAATCTGAGTTTGCTATTTTGTCTGACAGGCAACCTGAGTCCACTGAGTGGATAAAGTCCACCGGACTGCCCTCATATGGAGGCGAGCATAAGGAACCACATGCACAGTGGATGCCATGTGGCCTAGCAACTGTAACATTTCCCGAGCAGTGAGGTGAGGTTTTAGCACTGCTTGGGAAGCTAACTGCACAATGCAAAGGCAGTGGGGCTGTGGAAGGTAGGCTCTTGTCTGTCTGGTATCCAGCAGAGCTCCTATAAACTCTAGGGACTGAGTGGGAGCAAGGTTGGATTTTTGGGAAGTTTATGACAAGTCCCAAATACTGAAGGATACGCATTGCGCGAGAGTGAGCAACCCTGGCCTCTGGCTCTGAAGGGGTTCGAATGAGCCAGTCGTTTAAGTAAGGGAAGACGAATATTCCCATGGTGCAGAGAAATGCTGCCACCACAGACATGCATTTTGTGAACACCCTTGGTGCAGAGGCCAGGCCAAAAGGAAGAACCCTGTATTGGTAGTGCTTCCTTTGAAACAGAAAACGAAGGAACCTTTGATGAGTTGGATGGATGAGAAAGCACAGTTACTTACCTGTAACAGGTGATCTCTGGGAACAGCAGGAATAAATCTTCACATATGGTACGTCGGTACCGACAGAGTCTGCGCGGTAACGCTCCCCAGCGTCCAATCAGAACGCTTTTGGAAGCATCCCAACACGCCTGCGTGCTGCCTTCCTGCCTTTCCCAACTGCATCTCCTCAGTTAAGTTTTAAAGCTGAGGCAAAGAGAGAGAGAGCAAGAAAGGGAAAGAGAGATAGAGAAATGCAACTCCTAGGGGAGGTGGGTGAGTTGTGAAGACTTATTCCTGCTGTTCCCTGAGTCTTCACATATGGGGACTCCCAAGCTGAGATGCCCAGAGGGAGTCTTAGCATGTTGCGAGTCTAGAAAGAGCCATGCTATTCCTCAGGACCTCAGGCATCCTGGGGATGGAGGGTAGGAGTTGAATACAGAAAAGAAGCTGTGGAACAGCTGGCCTAGAACAGGGCTTCTAAAGGGGAAGACCCTGTATAAAGGGCATTTAGTAGTAAAATACTGTAATATGGGCCTCCCTTGTTGGCATTGCAAAAGTCTACTGAGGTTCATATGGATCTGTTAGAAGAGCCAGTGAAGAACCTCAAGGAGTACCTCACTGAGAAGTAGAGGTAATAAAAGTAGAAAAAACAAGTGGAGGTCAGAACCCTTCAGGGTGAGAAATAGCCCCAGGGGAAAACTGGGGTAATAAGAGGTAGAGCTTCAGTAGAAGACGCAGAAGGTACTACTAGAGAAAACTTAAGCTGTCTTGGTCAAAAAACAGTACAAACCTAGGACCAAAAGAAAAAATGAGTCTGACCCAACTGGACTGGCAATGGAATCAGTCCATGTAGGAGAGAAAGGGTATGGAGACCCTTGTATTTGATAAGTAAGGACAGACTTAGGAAGCGGTAAGCTTTAGATTAACTGAAGCTCCGCAATGTCTTTCCTAAATGGGGTCAATTAGGAAAGAAAAAGGTACATGGAGAGCTTCAGGGGTACTTAACCCTAAAAGGTTATGGCAAAGAAAAGTTTGTTAATTACCACAGGAAGTGGTTATATGTGTAGAACCCTAAGTATGCTGGCACAGCATTGATAGGGGTAGTGCCCATCTGTCAGGATCATATAGGAATGTATGGATATCTGAACCTAAACAGACAGATAAGTATGTGGATACATATCTACCTAAAAAAAATATCTCTCAATATATATATCTCCAGCTATGTGGATGGAGAGATGTCTATAGAACCAGATCCCCCCCTAGGGATATGGGGAGAGGGAAAGACTTCTCTATTAGCAAGAAGGTTGATACCTGCTTGAATAGATGCATAGAGAACCTTCTTTCCCTGGTTATGACTGGCAGAGTCAGAGGAATGGTCTCCCTAACAAGAAGGAGTCTAGATTCCTTTCAGAATTTGAGCTCTTGAATAACCAGGATGGCCTACGTGAAAAATGCAGAGGATAACTTCAGTCTGCAGGCAGCAAGTCCAGATCTCTCCAGAACTGCAGTATAGAGAATGGATAGAGGACGCCAATGGAGGAAGATATCATAGTGACCCGCCTATGAGGGCAAGATGGGTATCAGGCGTCCTTTAGCTGCCACTGAAAGAAAATTATCTGACGAGAAGACCAAAGGAGATATGGGCCAAGCTAGGGAATTTAATGACTGGGGAAATCCCTCCTAACCATCTGGGGTTATCTGCTAGTCAAAATACTAATGCTCTCTAGCAAGGGCCCATAGTGCAAAGCTACTTTGTAGAGTTGCAGAGAGCATGCTGCAGATTGGTTAGAAGAAAAAACTGGCTGTGTAAAGCCAGTGGGTAACAAACTATTCTGCCAAGGACAAGGGGGCGAAGAATAGAAGTTAACCAACCAGTCTGTGATAAAAGGGTTTTCCAAACGAGGTTGATAACCTGTTTGGGGTTTAGAACTGAGGCTAGAAGAGTTGATAGTGGAGGGGGACCCCTGGTTGTGTGGTGAACAGAACCAGTGGCTTAACCACTAGGAATTGCTGTATCTGCAGCAAGTACCAGGGCAGCAGAAGGAAATTTCTTTTGCCCTCCTCTTTTAGATTGGGAAAAAGAAACAACAGACATAGTTGTTGTTGTTGTTAAGTGCCATCGAGTCGGAGTCGACTCATGGCGACCCTCTGGATAGCTATCCTAAATTGTGTTCGGTCTTCAGTCAGGCGGCTTATTGTTGACAGACTGGTACCCGTAGCTGTTGTTATTGTATCGATCCATCTCATTGCTGGCCTTCCTCTTTTGCGTTGACCTTCTATCTTGCCAAGCATGATGTCTTTCTCTAATGATCTCTCTCTCCACATGATGTGTCCAAAGTATGAAAGTCGAAGTCTTGTCATCTGAGCTTCTAAAGAAAGCTTAGGTTTGATCTCCTCTAGTACAGACTGGTTTGTTCTTTGGGCAGTTCATGGTATACACAATATTCGCCGCCAGCACCATAATTCAAAGGCATCAATTTTCTTCCTGTCTATCTTTCTCACTGTCCAGCTTTCACATCCATATGATGTTATTGAAAATACCATGGCTTGAACAAGTCGAATTTTTGTATGGAGAGAGACATCTCTGCTCTTGAGAATCTTATCTAGGTCTTTCATAGCCAATCTGCCAAGAGCAATGCGTCGTCTGATTTCTTGACTGCTTGTTGCTTCTTTATTGATAGTTGATCCAAGTAGGTTAAAGTTATTCACAATTTCAATTGCTTCTCCTTCGATGATGAACCTGTTGATTATGCCAGTTGTCATGATCTTTGTCTTTACATTAAGGTGCAGGCCCATTTTGAGACTATGTTCTTTGATTGTGAGAAGCAAATGTTTCAGATCTTCACTTTCCGCCAGTAATGTGGTATCATCAGCATAGCGAAGGTTGTTGATGAGTCTTCCACCAATCTTCACACCTCTGTTGTCTTCATACAATCCTGCTTCTCTGATGATTTGTTCTGCATATAAATTAAACAGGTAGGGGGAAAGTATGCAGCCTTGTCTTACACCTTTGCTTATTTTAAACCATTCTGTTTCTCCTTGTTCTGTTCGAACTGTTGCTTCTTGATCAATGTACAGATTGTGCAAGAGAACGATCAGGTGTTCTGGTATACCCATGCTTCTTAATGTGGCCCAGAGTTTCTCATGGTTTACACAGTCAAAAGCTTTGCTATAGTCGATAAAGCACAAATAGATATCCTTTTGGTATTCTTTAGTCTTTTCAAGGATCCATCTCACATCCGCAATGATGTCTCTCGTTCCTCGCCCTTTTCTGAACCCTGCTTGCACTTCAGGTAGTTCTTGTTCCAGGTATGATTGTAGTCTCTTTTGAATAATCTTCAGTAGAATCTTGCTGGCATGTGGGATCAGAGCGATTGTGCGATAATTTCCACAGTCAGTTGGATCACCTTTCTTTAGTATTGGTATAAACACAGATCTTTTCCAGTCAATTGGCCATGATGCTGTCTTCCATATTTCTTGGCAGAGCCTTGTAAGTATGGTAACAGCTGCATCAGATTGCTGTAATACTTCTATGGGAATGCAATCAATGCCTGGTGCTTTGTTCTTTGATAAGGCTTTCAATGCTGCTTCAACTTCTTCTTTCATCACCAATGGTTCCAGATCATAAGGTACAGGTTGAAACGGCTGTTGATCCACTTGACCTTTATCATATAAAAACTCTGTATATTCCTTCCATCTTTTCTTGATCTTCTCAGCATCATTCAACATAGAACCTTGAGCATCTTGTAACATTCCAATTCGAGGCTGGAATTTTTTCTTTAACTCTCGTAGCTTTAGGAAAGCTGATCTTGTTCTTCCTCTAATAGTTTTCTGCTTCTATTTCCTTGCATGCGTCATTGTAGTACTTTTCCTTGTCCTGTCTTGCTGCACGTTGGAAATCTCTGTTGAGTTCTGTGATTGTCTTTCTTTCTCCTCTGGCTTTAGCTTCTCTGCGTTTCTGGGCAATTTTCAGAGTTTCTTCCGTCATCCATTTTGGCCGCTTTTTCTTTTTACCTTTTGTAGAGACTTCTCGCTTTCTTCCAACACAACCTTCTTGATGTCATTCCATAACTCTTCTGGAACTCTATCATTTGTATCTAAAGCAGCAAATCGATTTTGCAGGCAGTTTTTAAATTCCAGTGGTATATTCTCAAGGTCATATTTTGCTGCATTCATGAGTGGTTTGCTCTTTTTCAGCTTTAGCTTGAGTTTGCATACTAGTAGTTGATGATCTGTACCACAGTCAGCTCCAGGTTTTGTCTTTGTTGATGTTATAGAGCTTTTCCATCGTTGACTTCCACAGATGTAGTCAATTTGATTTTTATACAATCCATTGGGTGACGTCCATGTGTACAGTCGCCGCTTGTGTTGCTGGAAGAAGGTGTTCGAGATGAATAGATTGTTGGTCTTGCAGAATTCTATCAGTCTTTCTCCAGCTTCATTTCTGTTGCCAAGTCCATATTTTCCAACTACTTTGTCTTCTTCTTTGTTGCCAACCTTTGCGTTCCAATCACCCATGACTATCAGGATATCCTGTTTGCATGTTCTGTCAATTTCAGCTTGTACTTGTTCATAGAACTCTTCAATTTCATTCTCTTCTGCAGCTGTTGTTGGGGCATATACTTGAATTATAGTTGTGTTGATAGGCATTCCTCGTAGACGAATAGAGATTAAGCGTTCGCTGACTGCATTGTATTTCATTACAGTTCTTGCAAGTTTCTTCTTTATTATAAATGCAACACCAATTATTCTTTGTCTTTCATTTCCAGCATAGTAGACCATGTGATCATCTGATGCAAAGTGCCCGATGCCAGTCCATTTCAGTTCGCTGACACCCAACAGATCAAGTTGTACACGTTCCATTTCATTCTTGACCACCTCCAACTTCCCTTGGTTCATGTTTCGTACGTTCCATGTTCCAATGTGTAAGACATCTTTACAGCTTCTGACTCATTTCATGCGCAGCTACATCAGCAGTCAGACGTCCCGAGGGCTTTGATCCAACCACATCATAAATGCTGGCTTTACTCTGAAAAG
Source organism: Ichthyophis bannanicus (assembly GCA_033557465.1). NCBI lineage: Eukaryota > Metazoa > Chordata > Amphibia > Gymnophiona > Ichthyophiidae > Ichthyophis > Ichthyophis bannanicus. The sequence goes on along the minus strand of CM066044.1, from coordinate 7,536,103 downwards.
TCTTCAGCTCTTCCCCAGTAGCTAGTTGAGTGCCTTCCAACCTGGGGGTCTCATCTTCCAGCACTACAGCACAATTTGTTTTGTTGTAACTATCCATTGGGTTTTCATGGCAAAATACAGAAGTAGATTGCCGGGCCTTTCTTCCGCGCAGTTTAAGTTTGGTGTTGTTGCCGTTGTCACAGAACTGTGATCCTCCGCCGTCAACACTATCCCATTCTGCTGCTGCCCAGATGGGTGGTTTGTCTTGGTCTGGCATCTCAGCTGAGACCTGTCCATCTTGGGAGACCCTGCCAGTAGTTAAACTACCGATAGTTTAGCTCTCAGCATCACTGATGCACACAAGCCCTCACAGCACGACAAGCTGCAAACCAAGTAAGGGACAGACATAGTAGGACTTGCTATTGTCTGATGAGCTGCCCTAAGGTAATAAAGGGGGAGATAACTCTGGAAGGGAGAATCCCCCTGTGGAACAGGTAGAGGGCCATAGGGGCTTACCAGTGTAAGAGAGCCACTCTTACAAATCAAATGTTGTAGTAAGAGGGAGGCAAGACAGAGTTGAAGGAGACCGACTATGCAGGAAGTCTCTGAAAGGTAAGATGATACATGCCAGTACAGGGAAACAACTGTCTTATTGATAGTTGTCACTTCTCTTTTCCCCAAAGAGGAAAAGAAAACTTGTTAAGTATGGGCATGATCATCATAAAGACTTAGAGTAAAAGAAAAGATGTCTCATGAAGAGATATCTAGAAAAGGTTAGGATAAAATTAGTGCAGATACTTCAAGTGAAAAGAAGCAAACTGCCACTCTAACCACCAACCAAGAGGGATAATGATGATCTATTTGAAACCCTGCGACTGCTGGGTTTGCTGACCCTGTTGAGGTTGTGGTTTCTTCAGACCAGGGCAATGTCTCCCCCTGTTTGGGAACATCTGTATGATGGGCAGAAGATGGATAAAACTTTTTCCCCCTAGGGGAAGAAAGTTTGGTAGGACATTTCCTACCAACTGGGAAAGAGGAAGGCGTAGAACAGCCTCTGGAAACAGGAATGTCAGTGGCTAACTGAGCAACTTGGAGTAAAGACTCCTTGTTAGAGATTTTCTCCAGTGCAAGGAGTATTTCCCAGTCTTTCTTGTGACCATTTGTCCAAGTCTGAAGCCTGGAGCCAGGCTTTACATCGTGCCCCTATAGCTATAGCAGAAGTTCTGCTAACAGACTCAAGGGAGTCTAGGGAAGCATGAGTAAGGAACCTAGAGATATTTTGAGCATGACTAATCAGTAAGGAATAGTCTGCACTTTTGGGCTCTTGAAGAAAAGGAGTCAAACACAGTAATTTTTTTGTGACCTCTTCAAGAGATAAACCCATATAGAAAATATATGAGAGAATTCTTGCTGAAAGCATGGATGCCTGGAAGGTCTGGCGTCCAAAGGCATCTAAAGTCTTAGACTCACGACCTGGCGGATAAGAAGAATGCTTTTTAGTACTCTTCACCCGCCTCATTGCTGATTCTACAACAATGGAATGATGAGGAAGTTGAGTCCTCTGAAAACCTGGAGAGGGGGGCACCTGATATAGAAGATCAGTTGCCCTGGAAGGTGGGGGTACCGTTAAAGGAGCTTCCCACATTCGTAGAAGGAGAGCCTGCAAGGAATGATGCAAAGGAAGCATGATGTTCTCCTCTGCTCTTCCAGAAATATACAGGGATTCTGTATTCCCTTGTGTAGGATCCTGTCCAGGTATAGAAATGGCAAGTGATTTTGCCATATCCAGGAGAAAAGCTTGAAAAGAAAAATCCCCAGAGGGAAATTCTTTTGGACAGGCTAGATCTGCTGAAGAACTAGCATTGGCACCGAGGGATCTATCCAACTTTATAGGACTATAAGATCCTGAATGGTGGTCCTTAGAGGATGGTCGCCGGTACCACAGGAGGTCGGAACCAGCAACAGTCGGTAGCACATCGTCCATGCTAGGGATAGATTCCAAACTCGGTATCGAGGGAAGCGAGCCTGATGAGAGAAGCATGGAAGGCACCAACAGCAATGGTAATGTGGATACCGGTACCGACTCCGGCACTGTATCCGATACTGGTGGATGAAGGTCAGCCGGTGACAACTCTAACTGTATCGAAGAAACCGAGAGTGCCGGACATGGATCATCGGAACCGTGCCTTCGGTACCGTCTGGTGTCGGTACCAAGGCGAGTCGGTACCCAGTCCTCCAGACTGGAGATCGATTCCAGACTCGGCATCGAAGGAAGCGAGTCTATTGATGCACATCTGGAGGGTACCGACGTCGGTACTAGTATCGGTACCGGGATCGATACTGGAAGGTCAGGTCTGCAGCGTATCCAACAGCCCCGAAGGTACTGAGGACGCCAGACTACGATCCTTGGTGAGGAATGTTTCATCCAACACCATTGCCGATGCCAGGGTATCGGTACCGCTCGAAGCAGATGCCACCACCGAGCATGGCTCAGGTATGTTCTGTGAGGGGTGAACCTCAGGAACAACCTGTAACCCCACACAGGCTTTGGAGGCCGAAGACTCCCACCGGGGTTTTAAAGCCAGTGTGTTCTCGAGGGCAAGGCCAGAGGCATCTCTATGCTGTGCATGAGATCTTCCACTGGAGGACTGGCTAGTCTTAAAAGACTGTTTTTGGGTTACCTGATCCCGTGTAGAAGAAGTGGTCGGTGCCCTGAAGTTGGATGGGGACTGTGTATCGAGGGGAACTCGATGCTGAAGACTTCTTCCCACAATACTATTTCCGGAGGAAATGGTCAGGACCCAAACAGGTTAGACACCAATTGTGAGTGTCTAAAATTAATTTTGTACCACCACAGTTTGTACATTTCTTCGGAATAGTGGCTGGCGGTTCCATAAAGGAAAGTGAGTAGGCCTAGCAGGCCTAAGAAAACCATGAGGCACTAACAAGGAAAAATATTCCTTAAAAAGGAAAAATTTTACAAGAAAAAAGGAAAGAAACACCGGCGGTACCGGTGGCATCGGGGAAGGCAGCCGCGACCACAAGAAAACCAAAAAATAAAAGAAGAATTTTCTGAGGTGACAGGAGGACATCCTGCCAGCTCCGCGGAAAAACTAAAACTGAGGAGAGGCAGTTGGGAAAGGCGGGAAGGCAGCACGCAGGCATGTTGGGATGCTTCTTAAAGCGTTCTGATTGGACGCTGGGGAGCGTTCCCGCGCAGACTCCGTCGGTACCGACATACCCATATGTGAAGACTCATTCCTGCTTGTTCCTGGAGATTATGAGTATACGCATCCTTGAGATCTAGAAAACAAAGCCAATCGTGACTCTGAAGGTATGGCAGCAGAGTTCCTAGAGAAATCATTTTGAACTTCTCTTTGAACAGGAATTTGTTCAATTCTCTGAGGTCTAAAATGGGTCCGTGTTCTCCTGTTTTCTTTGGAATAAGGAAATAGGGGGAGTAAAACCCTGTACCCCGCTGGGGAATGGGTACCTCTTCTATTGCCCCTTGAGCAAGGAGCACAGTGACCTCTTGACCTAACCGGTCATTGAGAGAGGTCTGAGAATTGAACTGCCTTACCATTGTAGGAGGGGGCATGCTGAGGAAATGAAGCTTGTACCCCTCTCTTACTATAGACAGAGTCCAATTTTCTGCTGTTATCTGACCCCACCTGGGGGCAAAATGACATAACCTTCCTGGGATGGTGGAGGGTTCTGGGCCGTTCAGGGCCAGGAAGGCAAAGTTCTCTAGATAGGAGTCAAAGCCCCTGTGGAGGCTGAGTCTGCTGAGCCGGTTGAGGCTTAGCTGCTTTTGTCTTTCTTTGCCTAGGTTGTTGCTGCTGTCCCTTTTGGGCAGACTGACCTAAACGATGTCCCTGCTGGGTATAGGAGGGATAAAACTTTTTCTTCTTGCTGAAGAATGGTTTCTTAGAGGATCTTTTCCTTGCAGGATCAGCTGTAGATATAGACAATCTATCCAAAGTGATATTGTCAGCATCTATCTCATTAGCTTTTTCCTGCCAATTCTTGCCAAAGAGATTCTCTCCTGTGCAAGGTATATTCCCTAGTTTGTCCTGTACCCAAATTTCCAAGTCAGATGCCTGGAGCCAGGCAATCCTACGTGCACCTATGGCAATGGCAGAGGTTCTGTTTATGCATTCAAAGCAGTCAAAGGCTGCACGATTCACAAACTTCAAAACATCCTGAGCATGTTTGACAAGAGCGAGATAATCTTGCCCTTTATCATCAGGAAGGAGAGGGCTCATAAGCTCTACATCTCCTGTGACCTCTTTAAGGAACATTCCCATATACAAGATATAGGAAATGATCCTAGCAGAAAGCATAGAAGCCTGGAAGGATCAACGTCCAAAGGCGTCAAGAGTCCTACACTCACATCCTGGAGGATTAGATGCATGCCTTTTTGCACTCTTTATCCATCTCATGGCTGATTCCACCACCATGGAATGGTGTGGTAATTGAGTCTTCTGAAACCCAGGACAAGGAGGAACTCGATACATGGTGTTGAGTCTTCGAGAGTGAGGAGATGTGGTTAGAAGTGTTTCTCACATCCTTAACATAAGATCATGCTTGAAGAGACTATCCACAGAAGTAGCTGAGAGAGGAAGCATCTGGAGCAGGGGCTCGAGGGATAAAAAGGAGGGTTTAAGGAGACCCGCGTTTCATTGCCTTTAAGGGCTGGACATTGGACTTTTAGGGCCAACTGGGGGAGGGGGGAGAATCGGGGTGTGACTGGAGAGATGGAGGATGCATGCATGGGGGGAATGAATGGTGAGATGCGTGGAGCTGTGGGGATGAGGGATTGAACAGGGAGGAATACACGGGTTGGTTGGGGGGGGGGGAGTGGATGGGGATGGGCAGGGTGTGTGGATTTTTGATATGATGGGGGGAGAGCTCATTGAACTCACTTGGAAGGTTGATCCTGATCGGGAGGTGTAGAGATCAATAAGGAAGAGGGTGGGGGATGGGAGGGGGGCTGAGGGTGGGGGAGGGGATGGGAGGGGGGGCTGAGGGTGGGGATGGGAGGGGGGCTGAGGGTGGGGGAGGGGAGGGAGGGGAGGGAGGGGGCAGGTTCCAAGGGATAGGTGGGAGGCACAAAGGATAGGTTGATGATTCATAAGGGTTCCTTAAATATTAAAGGATTGAATTACCCCGTGAAGCATCGACAGCTGTTATCGGGAGGCTGAGAGGGGTAGATGGGATATTATACTAGTTCAAGAAACTCACCTGAGAGAAGTCAGGATGTGGGACGACTGCAGAATTGACAATACCCGGACCAGTTTTTTTCAGTGGGGAAGGATGGGGGGGGGGGGGGAGAAAAGGGGGATAGCGATTTGATCCGTTGGGAAAGCAGTGTTGGGGTACACCTTTCAGGATATAGATGGGAGTGTGGTAGAGGTGTGGGGTAGGATCGGAGGAGAGGAGAGGTCACCATACTTTCAGTGTATGGGCCGAATGGGGGTCAGGTGGAATCGTGGAGGGGAGTTAGGAAATTGTTGGGGGGAGTGGGTTAAGGGTATTTCTGTTGGACCTATGATGACATTGAGCATTACTAGTAATGGCCTTCCTTGGCTGTTATACTAAAATGATTTTTTGGCCTCTGTTGCTTCTAATAGTTGAGGTCCTTGAAAAGTTTCTATATAAAAGTTTATGTATGGATTTTTTGTTGTGTGGTGCCGAGTATTAAGCTGTACTTTTAGACATTTGTTAATTAATTTGAATAAAATTATTGGTCATATCCCTGGGCTTGCAATTTTTTATGTTCTAGGGCAGTCGTGGGTTTCTTGTAGCAGAGCTATATCAACCTTGCAATGACCCTGTCTAACCCTCAGCGCCACTTGCAAGGGTGATTAATCCCCCTGATATTAAGTGTCGCAAACTTAACCACCCCTCATCTTCAGTCATCAGCTTCAGTAGATATCTCTAGTCACCCAGCTCCTGCCTAATCGTCTACCCTTCTTGTCCCACTAACAAACTACACTGAGCATCGCACACACAGCACACTAAACCATAGGAAATCAAACAGCATATTTATATTCCCTGCATCACCTCTGTCTTTTGCATATTATATTAAAGGTTAGGCTTCCTCCACAATAAAGTTCAGTTAACCAGTTTCCACCTCCCCCCCCCCCCCACCACAGCCCGGCAAATCCCCATTCATCCACCATATACATCTCACCCACCATCCACTCAAACAATCCCACACATCCAAGCATACTCTGTCACTCTAACACCATCCAACACCCAGAAAACCAAAAGCTCCAAAAAGGACGTTCAGTCAATCACTTGCAGGGCAAGGGAGAGTCCAGTATCCTTTATTGATAGGCAAGGACCTACTTGTGTCCCATCTCACTTAAACCTGGCAAGGCTATTACAATTAAAGTCACCCACACTGCATACGGGATTACTCAGCTGCCCTCTGATCCTGCCAGGAGATCCTCGTTCCGGGAACTGGCTGTCACCTCGAGAACCTCCCTCGCCAGCAGACTAGAGAACGTGGTCGACTACTCTAGGGCCTGTCACAGGAGGAAGGAGGCGGCTCCACTGCACCCTGAGTCCTATGCTGGACCTGCTTGCTGTCAGGATGCGTGACATTCTTCAGCGGTTTCCCGACCTTTCCAGACCTGCCATTCGATGATATGTTAGAGGTGCTAAGATAACTGCACACAGCTTCTGGTATATTAAGAAACTGCCGGGCTCCATTAACTACTAAGGTAAGCCGAGCAGGGTACCAAAGAGAAACCTTTATACTAGTGCTTCTCAACCCAGTCCTCTAGGAGCACCAGGCCAGTCAAGTTTTCAGGATATCCACAATTAATATGCATGAGATAGATCTGCATACAATGGAAGTAGTGCATGCAGATCTATCTCATGCATATTCATTGTGGATATCCTGAAAACCTGACTAGACTAGGAGTTCCAGAGGACTGGGTTGAGAACCACTGCTTTATACCCTTAACTGTTTAGCAAGTCTCTGCATGTCAGTAGTTCTGTCGGTGGACCATTTCTACTGCCAAGTCCAGGAAGACCATGATTTTCCAATCTTTATGTTGAACAAAGCCTGTCTTCCGAGCAGCCTTAATTATAAGCTCCCGATTGATAGCGCAGTAATTTTATAATAAAAGCACGTGGGCGAGCATTGACTTCAGGACACGGCCTTAGCTCCTTGTGAGCTGTTTCTATTTCAAAAACCTTGGGGGGAGAGGGATCCCAGGAAAGAGGCTTTCAACAAGTCTCTCACAAAGGAATTGGCATCCGCGCCTTCCTCCCCCTCTGGGACCTCAAAAATTCTTACATTGGATCATCTGTCCCAGTTTTCCTGATCCTCCAGTTTATCGTGGAGCCAGGCCACCTGCTTTTCCAGCCTGCTCACATCCGTAGCCCATCCTTTTTGAATATCTTCAGCTTCCCCGATGTCAGCCTCTGCATGCTCCAATCTCTCTCCAATAGAGACACATTTCTCTTCGATTTTGGCGAGTACAGTTTCAACAATCTCCAGTTTGGATGACCAGATCTCTTGTAGAACAGTCATCAACATTATCACTCCCTGGTAGCGCTTCATCCAGTTCACTGGCATTGGAAGACTCAGAGGAGGGAGGCTGTATTGCCGACTCAGAGGTCCTTTCGCTTTTAACTACGTATAAATCCCAAATTGTCTTTGCCGACTTCAACACTGCTGTTGGTGTTTGTGACCGCAATAAGGTGGGTGTCCCAGCAAATTATCGCTTGCTGTGTGAAGTTAAGGGGGAGCACACCACATGTCTGGTCATGCTGCCATCTTAACTGGAAGCCCCCTATTCTATGGAGTTTGGTCAGTTTTAATTGTGGCCATCCTGGTTAATAACAGTCCAGTAACATCCTTATCCTTCAGCTGATTTGCCTGCAGACGCCTGTGGTTTATCTGAATTATGCTTCAACCTTCTGCTGCCATTGATGACACACTGTCTTCTAGGGTAGTCCCTCAAGAATGTGGAAGTTGATTTAGGTCTTGCGGGTGGCACATCGCCACAGCTTGTATCCTTAAAGACACTCCAAGCCTCCTCCCAAGCAGTCACCTTTTTTGTGGAGTCCTGAACAGTTTAATACCAAACCCATGGGATAAGTCCACCAAAAATGGATATTTTAATCTTCTTGTAAAATCCACAAATTCCCATCGGTGTTTAAGCATTACAGGTGAAAGATCTTTGTACACTTCAAAGTTGTAGCCTTCAAAGCCTCCCAAACTTCTGGCCTTCAGCAAGATAGCTTCCTTGTTAGCAAAATAGCAGTAACATTACTACATGGGACGTTTGGTCCTGCATATCCTAGTGTTCTATGGGCCAGTTCTATCTTAATCATAGCTTAAATATAAGAACTTTGTTAAACTTAAGTTCTGCCTCCGGGTACCTCCTGCTTGCTACCCTTACCTGAATGTTACTTTGAGTTTTCTGTAAAATGTTGAGCTCTCTGATTTAAGATAAGGTGGAATAAAAATCTTGTTAAATAAATAAATAAAATAAATAGGTATGTCACTCAAATCCTCACATTCCAGAACTACACACAAGTGGCATATTCCACAGTCTCTGCGACCCAGCATCAATGGATATTATTTTGGCGGGATTTATTTTCAAGGTCTATGACCTTGGCTGCAAGATTTTGATTTTCAGCCGCCATGTGTTGCATCTGGCATTGCAAGGACATCAGCGTTCCTCAATGGTCATCATGTCTTTGCTCCGCTTCATCTAAACGGCAACCTACATGAGTTATATCGGCACTCTGCTCTGCAGCCACAATACTTATGCCTTTTTGAAGATCTGCAATATCTTGCTTGAGCTCCAGAAAACAATCTTCAATCTCTGCCATCCATGATTTATCAGCATCCACAGTTGAGGGGCCCAATACCTTTATGATCACCTCTAGCTCCTCTCGCTGCAAAGGCTCCTTTGGCATGATCTGGGATTTGTGATGCACTATAGATGATGCACAGTAAGAAAACTCCCTCAGGTCAAAAGATTTCATTTTTTGCTCGCCATCCCAATTGGAGACTCTAGCCTCCTGTGTATTTAAGTAATACTTTTACCAACACACAATTTCTACAAGGGTTTATAGCAAAGGTTTATTGTCTCACCACATCGGAGCTTTCAGCTTACACCACCATTTTGAGTGCTCTCCGCAGCCCACATTTTTAAAGCTGTGGTAATTTGCTGCAATGGGAGTAAAATATTTTCAGTGCATGCATTAAGTACACTGTGCACTGGAAACTTAGCACGCCATTCTAATGCATGCTTTATTGCATCAGTCTCATGGTGCCTAATAATTCAAATATGTTACCAGAGGATGTACATCTACTAATTTGTCTACCCTCAGTCTATCGGGCAGAATGTGTAACACTCAGTCTACTCCTTGTGACTCAGCAGAAGCCTGTTAGCTTTCAAGAGATAAAGGAATGCGAGATTTGACCTTAAAGGGTTACCACAGCCCACAGCTGTAAATCCTTTCCTATCCCCTCCAAAGGCGTATACACTTATCAATCTCTGCAAGAGGCACACATAAAACAGACCGAAGACGGAGGCTAGTTTTACATTTGTAATTGCTTCCCTTGATTTTAATTACTGCTGCACAACAAGTGGCAGACCTCAAACTTCTGCAGTTACACACGTTTCTTATTTTTAGAAGAGTGAGAGAATGGAAATGTGTGCTCAAATAGGAACGGTTTCTAAAACATTCAGTTTAATAGCTCATCTTGCACTCACTGCAGTGTTGCATTTCTACGATATCTAGGTGAATAGGATTTAGTAAAATGCAAGACCATCTTTTCTCTGCTGTTTCCAGTTCTCTGGAATTACTTGATAAGGAACTGCCTCAGCTTCCTACATCAGTGAACGCAACCTAGAACAAAAGACCAGAGCTGATAAAGACAGAAGGCCCACCCCCAGTGTGTCCATCTTCAGCTGTGCTTTGCTAGTTCAAGAACATCCTTGTGAAGGAGCAATCCTCTGCCTAACCATCCACAAGCCGAAATTCTGCAACTACTGGATGGATCTGCTCAAAATTTAGCACAGGGTAGCGAAAATAAATACCATTGAGCATTTATTCAAAATCACGCGTGAACTTTCATTCGCTCTGAGGAAGAGAAATGAGCCCGCGGGTCATGCTTCTATAGCAGACACATTCCAACTCGCTATTTCTCTCTTTATACTACACAGACTATTTGGCTTTTGGCTTTACTCTCACTTTCCCAGCACAAAGGACCCTCCATGCTCATTTTACTGTTTTTGCCTTTGCCACTTCACCACTATTTCCTTATAGTGCTACCAAGTCTGTGCCTTTCAGTCTTCAGGACATTATGTAATATTTTGGAAAAGTCTTAAGGTATGTTAGTCGGCTTTTGGGAGTTGGGGAAGGTATGTGAGCAGTCAGGGGCTGGTAACCTGTAGAACAGCATTATGGAAACTGCAGTATATATAGCATGATCGTCCACTGCGGCACGTTTTAGTGTTTTTCTGCTTTTATGAGGAGTTGTGCACTGGTGAGAAAGCTTGCTTGCAGGGGCGGGATATAAAGTGGGGTTACTTACCTGTAACGTAGGTTCTATTTGGCCAGCAGGATAGGTCAGCCACACTTGGTGATGTCATCCAACGGCACCGGGACGGAGTGCTCTCCTATAGCTCAGAAAGGCGAAGCCTGAGCATGGTCCATAGCCCCCACCCCCAGGCCCACCCCTACCTGACTCAGTTTGTGCCAAGAGTAGCGTTCCCGGCAGGTAGATGCGGGCCTAGTTCTGATGTACGTAAGGGCCATCTGTAAGGAAGGCGGGTGGGAATGTGTGGCTGACTTATCCTGCTGTCCAAGGAGAACCTATGCTACAGGTAAGTAAACCCCACTTTCTCCCTGGACAAGCAGGATGTTGTCAGCCACATTTGGTGATTCCCTAGCTAGGACGGAGGCCTACGGCGCTGTGGGCGGATGGCCCGAGAGTCACAGAGGATGTCGAGGCCAAGTGTGTTAATGTAGAATTTATTAACAATCACACTGGTGCAACAACAAGCAAAGTGGTGGAACTGTAACTTAAGAACATGAACACTTCAGAACATGAACGATAGTGCAACAACAAGGATAGCGTAGTGCAGACTTGGCAGCATAACATGAGTACGGTGCAGTCCTAACTGGTTAGGCCGAGATCTGAACCCTGTGTGTGCTAGCATTCAAGACGGTCTATCCGAAGGAGTCGTCGTGGTGGGCCAACTGGTCTGGGCAGTAGTGGCGCTGAAAAGTGTGTATCGAGGACCACGTGGCAGCCTTGCAGATGCGTTGGATAGGCACAGCATGGAGGTTGGCCATAGTGGTGGCCATGGCTCTAAGCTGGTGTGCGTGCGCTGCAACAGGTGGCTGCATCCCCGCCTGGGAGTAGCAGAAGGTGATGCACGCTGAGATCCAGCATGAGAGGGTTCTTTTCGTGACAAGCCGACCCAGTCTGCCAGGGTCGAAGGAAACAAAGAGTTGGGGCCCTCTGCGGTGCTCTTCCGTGCATTTCAAGTATATACGCAGAGCCCGCACGCAGTCGAGGGTGTGGAGGCGGCGCTCTTCGGCGTTTGTGTGCGGCTCAGGGTAGAAGTCAGGGAGCTCAATGCTTTGGTTGACGTGGAATGCGGACACAACCTTGGGTACAAATTTGGGGTGTCCCCATAAGCAAGGCACAGTCGTTGAGCAGGACCGTGTACGGTTGGTGGGCCACCAGGGCTTGCAACTCGCTGATTCGTCTGGCAGATGTAATGGCAATGAGGAAGAGTGTTTTCCAGTAGAGGAACTTCAGAGATGTCTCGGTTAAAGGTTCAAAGGGCTTCTGGTGAGTGCGTTGAGGACGCTGGGCAGGTCCCACAGTGGCACTGGTTTCTTCAGTGGTGGGTGCAGATTGGAGAGGCCCTTCATGAACCTGGTGGTTAACGGGTGTGAGAAGACCAGGCTGTCCTCCACATGGTCGTGGAAGGCCACAATGGCTGATAGGTGCACCCTCACTGATGCGGCTTTGAGTCCTTTGTGTATGAGCGTGGTCAGGTAGCGGAGGACGTGCGGGAGGGGGCAGGAGATAGGGTGCAGGCCCTCAGCCACACACCAGGCGTCAAAGCGTCTCCACGTCATCTGGTAGGAGCGGCGTGTGGAATCCCTGCGCGCTGCAAGGATGAAACGCTGGACTTCGACCATCAGGTGCATGGAGTCTAGTTGGGATCTTTCAAGCTCCAAGCAGCCAGAGCGAGGGTGTTCAGGTTGGAGTGAAGGGTGATCCCTTCGTCCGGGGCAGCCGGAAGGGCGGCCTGCAAGCGATCTCGTGCAGGATGGGGAACCACATCTGTCTGGGCCAGTATGGTGCAATCAGGATGACCGAGGCTCTGTCGTGTAGGATCTTTTGTAGCACCTTGGGTATCAGCGATGTGGGGGGATATGCATATAGCAGTTGGAACTCCCCCCAGTGTAGGTCAAAGGCATCTGCTGCCATCCTTCCATGGGCCGGGTGCCGTGAGCAGAATTGCTGACATTTGGTGTTGGAAGGGTGGGCGAAGAGGTCCAGTTGTGGGCGGCCCCATCGCCGGAACAAGGTCTCTGTCACCTCCTTGTTGAGGGACCATTCGTGTGGCAATAGCTGCCAGCTCAGTCTGTCTGCGAGCTGGTTGTCAGCACCCGAAAGGTAAACCGCTTGTAGCTGACAGTCCATGCGAAGTGCGAACGTCCAAGTTTGGATGGCCTCCCTGCAGAGGGGTAGGGATCCATGCCCCCTTGCTTGTTCACATAAAACATTGCAACTTGGTTGTCGGTCTGATCCCGGAGAGTGCTTCCGCGTACTCATTTTGCGAAAGACTGGAAGGCATAACGAATTGCACGGAGTTCAAGTAGGTTGATGTGCAGGTTGTGCTCGGTCTCCGTCCACGTAGCTTGTGTGCACAGACGATCGAGATGGGCTCCCCATCCTGTGTTGGAGGCATCTGTGGTTAGGACCATGTCGTGGTGGGGTGTCTGGAATGATTTCCCTTGAGTGAGTCAGGTTCGATCTGAGATGCCACCAGCAGAGGGCGTCTCTTGTCCTCTGATTGATGTTGTTTTCTTTGGTTCCAGTTCTTTCTCAGGTGCCACTGTAAGGCCCTCATGTGGAGTCTGGTATGCGGAAGCACTTGTGTAGTTGCTGACATGTAGCCGAGGAGGCGAAGGAGTGTTTTGGCTGACACGCTGTTGGCCTTGGCTACTGACGTGGAAAGGGAGATGATGGCATCCGCTCTTGGCACGGGAAGGAACGCCTTCACCATGGTTGTATGCAGGGAGGCTCCAGAGTCTGTGTGGGTTGCAGCTGAAACTTCTGGAAGTTGATGAGGAACCCCAGGGTCGATAGTAGCGATACTGTGTCTTTCACTGCCCTGTATGATCTGTCTTTCGAAGGGGCAGAGATGAGCCAGTCGTCGAGGTAGGGAAAAATGCAAATTCCCTGTTTCCTTAAGTGTGCCGCCGCCATGGCCACACATTTTGTGAAGACTCTCGGTGCTGGTGAGAGGCCAAACGGGAGCACCCGGTACTGATAATGTTGTTGGTTGAAGCGGAAGTGCAGGAACCGTCTTTGTGAGCGGTGGATGGGAATTTGTGCATAGGCATCTTGGAAGTCCAGGGAGGCCAACCAGTGGTGGTGTCGTAGAAGGGGGCAGGATAGATCCCAGAGAGTACATCCGAAAACGTTCCTTGTGGATGAATTTGTTGAGGCCCCTGAGGTCGAGAATGGGTCGGAGGCCCCCAGATTTCTTGGGTATGAGAAAATACCTCAAGTAGAACCCATGTCCCCCCTTTGGGCCGGGGGTACCTCCTCGATGGCCCATGTGAGGAGGCCGAGGACCTAATTTCTGGGGTCCGGAGTGTCCGTGGGCGTGAGTACCAGGCGTGTTGATATCTTTTGCAGGAACTTGGCATATGTTAGATCCTCTGGTGGAGACGTTGGCAGCGGTGGTGGTGTCAGGGCTGGCGGTGAGGGCGAGCGAGAGCGACCTTTGCTGGAGAAGTGGTGTGGTCGGCTGGAGGGAGATAGTTCTGCAGCATGTTCCTCCTCACTGTCCATTAGCGGTTGCGGCGAAAAACCCGGTAATACCAGTGATCCTGGTGGAGAAGGTGTCCTTGGCTGCGAAATAGATCTTGGCGAGGATGAGAGCGCGAGCTTCGGTGGGTCTGGGGAGTGAGCCTGTGCAGGGGTCCGGCTGGAATTCCTCTGCGTGATGAGTTTTGCCTGTGTGATGAGTGTTGCCTGTGTGTCCTGAGACTGCAAACTGTCACTAGTTGCTGAGGAGCTGTGGATGGTGTCCTTATCTCTTCTGCTGGTATGTCCCGAGGTCCTTGGGTGCTGTACAGGTGTGCCCGAGCATGATTTGCATGTGGGGGCTTTCCTGTGGCTGTCCCTGCTTCTGCGATGGCTGCGGGAAGAGCTGGAGCTACAAGATTGCCTTCTTTGTTTCTTTTGGCTTGGTCCATGCTCAGAATCTGTGCGGTTCTCTCTGGCGCGGGAGCTGGACTCTCTGGGGCTATGGCGCCTGTGATCAGTGGCGCAGGAGCTGTGTGCTGTGTCTGCAGGCAAATCGGCATCGGAGTGGAAGCAAGCTGGAGCCGTGAAGATCAGCGTCGGAGCAGAAGTGATGTGAGACGTCACCGGTGAGCTGTTTGCCTGAAGACAGAGGCTCTGGGGAGCGGGCGGCAGAAGCAGCGGTCCTCTTTTTCCTCTGGGTAGGCTCGGAGGATCGCAGAAGAGGCGTGGGAGTTCGTGAAGCCTCGGAGGGGCATTTTGTAGCCTCCAGGGGAACTGCAGAGGAGGGGGGAGTCCCAGAGGCAGCCAAGATGGCGGTGGCCACGTTTGATGAGCTCCTTCTTGCTGGTGCCGGCTTTAGCCACCATGGATTTGTCCTTCTTTGCTCTCTCCTTACCAGTTTTTGGAGCTTTGCTTGAAGAACTTTCAGCAGAAGAGAGGAATTCCTTGAGGGAGTATTTCGTCGCTTTTCTGGCTCTGGGGGACATGCGGGCACAGTGGGGGCAGTCCTCCACGTGGTGATCTTCCCCTCAGAGCTCATCTTCCTTGCGCAGATGGGGCACTGCTTAAATCCAGATTTGTAGATTTTTTTTCCTTTGTTGATTTGTTCCATTTTAGAAGAATTAAGTAGGAGAACTGTAGATTCCGTCCTGCAGGCAGGTGGACGAAGAAAAAACTGAGTCAGGTAGGGGCAGCATGTGTAAATAATATGCCTCAGAAATTCATTTCTCTCTTAAAACATGTTCTTCTGAATCAGAACACTCAGGAATCCAGTTCCACCTTCTAAATCTGTTTGAAAGCTGTCTGAAAGGGGGAGTCTGCCTTTCACTTCCCAGGTCAAAGCAGAACATGCACAATAAAATGTGTTAACCAGAAACAGGAGCCTTCACTTTTCTCCTGGGTTGGGTTAACCTCAGTTTCCAGCGATTCTTTTGTTTTTTTGTTGAGTGATCCTCTTTTGTTGGTTTGTTCCTCTCCTATCTTCACCCTCCTGGCTTAGACAGGGGAGCAAGGTTCCCAGTTTTCCAACCCTCTTCCCAGAAGTGGATGCATGTCAGCAGAACCCACGATTGAAGAGACGCTGCTTCCTACAACTTATCCCAGTGAGGGACTTCCTTGGCAGATTGCAGACGGACCCCATTCCTATTCCCTCATGCGGCACTCTTATGAATCCCGTCATGAAACAGAGGGATGCCATGCTTCATCAGGCACACATCTAAAGCTTTTGGGCCTCCAATCATTTCTGCAGCCAGTGATACAAACACCAGACACTGTCCTAAGCACCAAGGACCTGGTGATGACAAAGCAGACTTCCCATGTGTTCTTTACACCTCCACAGATGAACCTGACGACGAACAGGGTCCCTTGCTTTCCCCTGGAGAGCTCTTTCCCCAGGATGAACCTACTGCTTCACAGTCCCCTGAGACTTAGCCACATGGGTCACAAAAGCTAGATTCTCAGTGCAGCCACTGCTTTCCCTTGTGCTGCCCATGCCAGTGCCTTGGCTCTCTGGCACTCCTGTTCCAGATAGTGCAGACTCCATGCAATGCAGAGAATCCCCATGGTGCAGTAGAACAACTTTCAAGGCACAGATGACAGTGACACCTCAATTTTTTAACTTTACCACAAATCTTCTGCTATACCTCAAATCAGTGCTAACCTAGCCACATATCCTAGGCACACAATATTTATTTATTTATTTAGCTGTATTTATATTCCGCTTTTCACCGGGTCAAAGCAGTCAATTGGGGAATACATTTAACACGAGGGGATATGACACACATACGTTAATACTTACAGGGAACATGGGCAATGGAGGGTTAAGTGGCTTGCCCAAGACCACAAGGAGTGCCTATAGGACTAGAAATCCCAGTCCCTCCGGCCTGAGATTGCTGTCCCCAGGTGGGACTTGAACCCCCGGCCCTCCGGCCTGAAGTACCTTGTCCTAACCACTAGACCACTCCTCCCAATATGGTGCTGAGTGACACGTAAGAATCTTAATAGTGCAGCACAGCAGGTTTCACTTTGCTGGCAGACACAGCCATTCCCTGTACTACAGCAAAAAATTCCCCAAGGCACAATGGAACATAATGGCAACAAGCATCACTGTGGCTCATCAGGAACTTAAGGAGCTTCAGCACTGAGATACCAGCTGTGCCCACATTCCAACAGCCATACAACGGCACAGATCTTTGCACTCCTGTATTGAACATTGGGCGGTTGACACTCAGAAAGCAGATGGCTTAACTCAGCTGCTGTCTCGGTACAAAATGAGGCAACCATGCTGCCACTCACCATGCAAAACCTCTCAAACTTGCTCAAGCACAGATGCCAAACAAGCAGCTTCTTATCACACGACTGCCCCGAAGGCTCTTGAGGATCTGCTCAGAGATTGCATGCAGCTCCAGAGCAACCCTGTTTCAAGCATGGTCAGGAATACTGGAGATCTGGTGCTGAGGCAAAGTGTTGAAATACAGCCCTGCACCGTGAATCCAAGCTATCAGCGCCGAGTTACTAGACGACTGCTCCTGTGTCAAAGACTGGTCAGCACAGGCTTTTTAAAAGCAACACTCTATGCCCCCTGGCATCGATGATTAGCAATGGTTTCCATGTCTTTCCTTCAAAGGGCGCTGATCACTGCAGTGAGCAGGGGTGTCATGACAATATCCACAAAAACAGATATACTACCCCAACAAGGAACATTGCACCAAGATTCTTACAGGCAATGATCCAAAAAGAAATAAGATCATTGTGTAGGATAGCGCTCCCAGTAGGTGCGAACAGCAGAAATATTGATAATTCTCGCCCCTGCAAGCGGTGGAATGATGGAGGTCCCTTGAGGCCTTTGATCCAGCATCATCTGGTCTTGATGTCGCCATGCTACACCTTTGGCCTACAATCATGCCCAGCTCACAGCCCATCGGGATGCTGCCACAACAGAGATTCATCCAGGTCCATATGGAATCTACAGGCTCTCTGCTGTAACTCCCAGCCCTGCTCCCTCAAACTCACACTCTGGCTCCTGAAAGCAGCACCTCTAATTATGCCCTTCACTTACTTCCAGATGCCAACTACCCAAAATCTACCGGGGTGTTAATTCAATACCAACTACTTTCACCTCCACGCCCCCAGACACAGTAGAGGAATTTACCCTACTTTGGGGTGCTCAACCATTCACAGAGCCTTTTCACTTAACCTGAGAAAAGAACCTCATCAGCATGCCACTCTCTAGTCTAATGACTGGTTTTCAATGAGCCGCACAGTACACTCAGTGTAAAGCATGGATAAGGTGACATTTTACTTACCAGATAACATCTTTTCCTCAAGTCCTGCTAGACCAGTCCAGACAAGTGGGTTGTGTTCCCCTACCTGCAGATGTGTGGAGACAAAGAGCCGATGAAATGCCCAGGTTTCAATGACATCACTCCCATGCTTCTATCAGCCTGAGCCACTAGAGGGCACTCAGTATTCGTCCCAAAGCATATGGGAAGGCATGGCAAACCTCACACAACCTCAACATGGGCAACAATGATAAATCAAATGGTAGAGAAATTATGTACAGAAGAAAGGAACAGAAGACTGTCAGTAGGATCGGAGCCTGCAGGAACAAGCTTTAAATCATAGTAGACCAAGGTACCACCACAACATAAACCAAAAACAATTGCAGAGGCAGGTCCTAGACCAGTGATGGCTAACCTTTTTGAGCCCGAGTGCCCAAACTGCCGCACAAAACCAAAGAATTTCCTCAAAGTGCCAGCACGTCAATTAAAGCCTCATTTGCATAAGGTGCCTCATTTGCATAAATATTTGCATAATGTTACCATACACTAACTTTTAGTAAACATGCCTCTTAATGAGTATATGGATAAAGAAAGACTAAAAGGTTTCTACATTACTATAATCCAGTACCGCCAGGCACATTAGGAACTACTACAAACGCTGCCCATTTAGAAACCCATAGCAAACCCGCCGTATCCTAACAGCACTACCAGGACTCACAAAGCACCATACTCTAACTATCAAAAGGCAACCTGCAAATATTAAACCATACATTTCAGAGAACAACATACATGACCTACTGGGAACAAGTGGCAATGTCAAATAGGAATTATATAAACAGAATACCTCAGCTCAGTTACACATGCAGAACAGACCATCACCAAACAAGGAATCACAATTTAGAAACAGGAAGACAATAATTAAACTGGGAACCCCAAAAGCCAACTTGGAATATACAACAACACTGTAGAAATAAAACTATAAATTAATTTCCTCTTGTACTAAACAAAGCGCAAAAATTAATGATGCACATTTCCCAGAGCTGACATATTCCAGTTAATAAATGCAAAATAAAGAGAATTTTCTACCTTTTGTGCATTTTTTTCAGTTGCAATTGTTCCAGCCACTTTCTTCTGGTTTCTTCGTGTCTTCTGCTAACTCTCCATCTGCTGTCCATTTGTCGTTTCTTCTCTCTTCTAGTTTTTTTTCCCTTCTCTCTCTACATCTGCTGTAACATACGCATCTTTCTCCTGTTTCTCTTTCCTCATTCCTAATTCATCAACTCAAAAATTCCCCCTCCATCCTCAATCCCCACTTATTCTCCCAATACCCGCCAATTGTAGATTTTTTTATCCCTCCCACACAAAATATTTTTCCCCTCTCCATTTTACTCTCCCAGCCCCATCCCATTCTAATCCTCCCCCAACACCAGCTCCCTTCTAGTTCCAAGCCTCACACCCAGCATCCATTCCCTTCTAGTCCCTGCATCAGCCCATTTCCAGTCCTAGCCCCCCATCAGCCATTTCCAGTCCTAGCAACCCCCCCAACCCAATACCAGTCCTAGCCCCCCCCCCATCAACCCACTTCCAGTCCTAAACCCCCATCACCCCATTTTCAGTTAAGCCCCCCCTATAACCCATTACCAGTCCTAACCCATCACCCCATTTCCAGACAGCCCCCATCAGCCCACAGCCCATTAGCAGTCCTACCCCCCCAGCCATTAGCAGTCCTACCCCCCCCCGCAAAGCCCGCCCGCCCATTAGCAGTCCTAACCCCAGCCCATTAGCAGTCCTACCCCCCTCCCTCCCTGCCCATTAGCAGTCCTAAACCCCCCCTCCCTCCCTACTGCCCGCCCATTAGCAGTCCTAACCCACCCCCCCTCCCTGCCCATTAGCAGTCCTAAACCCCCCCCTCCCTGCCCATTAGCAGTCCTAACCCCCCCTCCCTCCCTCCCTCCCTGCCCCTTAGCAGGCCCAACCCCCCCCGCCTCCCTGCCCATTAGCAGTCCTACCCCCCCCCTCCCTCCCTGCCTGCCCATTAGCAGTCCTAACCTCCCCCTCCCTCCCTCCCTCCCTGCCCATTAGCAGTCCTACCCCCCCCTCCTCCTCCCTGCCCATTAGCAGTCCTAAACCCCCCCTCCCTGCCCATTAGCAGTCCTAACCCCCCCTCCCTCCCTGCCCATTAGCAGTCCTAACCCCCTCCCTCCCTGCCCATTAGCAGTCCTAACCCCCCCTCCCTCCCTGCCCATTAGCAGTCCTAACCCCCCCCCTCCCTCCCTGCCCATTAGCAGTCCTAACCCCCTCCCTGCCCATTAGCAGTCCTAACCCCCCCTCCCTCCCTGCCTGCCCATTAGCAGCCCTAACCCCCCTCCCTGCCCATTAGCAGTCCTAACCCCCCCTCCCTCCCTCCCTGCCCATTAGCAGCCCTAACCCTCCCTCCCTGCCCATTAGCAGCCCTAACCCCCTCCCTGCCCATTAGCAGTCCTAACCCCCCCCCTCCCTCCCTGCCCATTAGCAGTCCTAACCCCCCCCTCCCTCCCTGCCCATTAGCAGTCCTAACCCCCCCTCCCTCCCTGCCCATTAGCAGTCCTAACCCCCCCCTCCCTCCCTCCCTCCCTGCCCATTAGCAGTCATAACCACCCCTGGCAAAATTAAAAAAAAAAAAAGAAGGCTCTGGCGGCGGCCGCGGCAGATTGCAATGTCCCGCGGGGCCCCCTCCGCCCGCTAAGCCCCTCTGCGAGGGCTTTCAGATTCGCGAGGGAGAGCATCTCCCTCGCGTCTCTGTTAAGCCCGCAGGGGCTAATGGGAAATTTCCCATCAGTCACTCGCGTATAAAGGGGCTGATGGGAAATTTCCCTTTAGCCCCTGCGGGCTAAACAGAGACGCGAGGGAGACGCTCTCCCTCGCGGATCGGAACGCTCTTGCAGAGGGTCTTAGCGGGCGGAGGGGGGCCCCGCGGGACACTGCACTCTGCCGCTGCCGCGTCCGCGGCAGCAGCCAGAGCCAGCTTTTTCTTTTTTTGCGGACCTTCCCGCGTGCCAGCTGCAAGGCCTTCGCGTGCCACAGCTGGCACGCGTGCCATAGGTTCGCCATCGCTGTCCTAGACTGATCTAGCAGGACTCAAGGAAAGAACATTATCTGGTAAGTAAAATGTCACCTTCCATATTGTCCTGCTACACCAGACCAGACAAGTGGGATGTACCAAAGCTACAACTCCACTGGGCAGAAAGACGACACAGCAGCTCATAAAACATTTGAGCCAAAGGCTATATCCACTCGAGCGTGAGCATCCAAGCTGGAATGCTTGACAAAAGTGGAAAGTGATGCCCATGTTGCCGCCCAACAAATGTCTGAAGGGACTACCAAGCTATGCTCCACCCACAAGGACACTTGAACTCAAGTAGAATGGGCACACAAACCTTCTGGAACCATCAGATTCCATAACAGATATGCCAAGGCAATTGCCTCCTTGATCCAGCACCCCAAGGTAGATATAGCTGCCGCATCACCCTTGTGCGGGCCAGCAAACAGCATAAGAGATGATCAGGCTTATGAAAGGAATTCATAATTTCTAAGTACTGGAGAAGCACCCTCCAAACAGCCACAAGGTGAAGATCCTTATATTTCCCTCTACACTACTCCTTAGAAAAGGAAGGCAAGCAAATCACCCAGTTCACATAAAAGGAAGATATCTTGGGCAAAAAGGCAGGCACAGGCTGAATGGAAACTACCTCCTCTGAACAGGACAAATATGGATCCTGGCACAACAGAGCCTGCAGCTCAGAAATCCAATTTGATGAACAAATCGTGACCAAGAAAACAGTTTTGAAAGTCACTAGAGGCTCAAAGGACTGACATCAGGGCCTTGAGCACCAGAGATTCCAGGAAGGGACAAATGATCACAGGAGAGGACACAGATCCTGAACTCCTTGAAGAAAATATGAAACATCTAGGAGCAAAGCTGAAGACTTTCCAGCCCCCAAACCTCTGAAAACATAACAAAACAGCCACTTGGACTTTCAGGGAAGTAATGGAAAAAAGCTTTTTCCAGACCGTCCTGCTGAAAAGCCATCATGCGCCGCACTGACGCTCCAAAGGTTACCATACTTGCATGTATGCTAGGCTAGAAGAACCCCTCTGGGCTTTGAGCAGAGGGGAAACTACTGCAGGAGACTAGTGCTTACACATCAGCTGACTTCTTTCAAGAGCCAAGCTGTAAGCGAGAAGGGAGCTGGGTCATTCAGGACAAATTGCACCTGATGCAACTGACCTCGAAATAGGGCAGACAAAGAGGAAGTTCCTGCAAAACCCTATCAGGTCCCTGAACCATGGTCTCCTCAGCCAATCCGGCACCACCAAAACAATTTAACCTGGATGGTGCTCTGTGCACCAAAGTACATGCCCCAACAGCAGTCATGGAGGAAGCACATATAGCAGGCTTTGTCGTGGCCAGTACTAAACCAGGGCAATAACGCCCTTGGACCCAGTTTCCCTACGATGATTGAAGAAACGGCACACTTTGTCATTGGCGTGGGGCGCCATTAATTCCATCAAGGGGTGATCCCAATGGCAGAGAACCATCTGAAACATCTCCCGACTCAACTCCCACTCTCTGGGACCAAGAGAGTGATGATGGAAGAAGACTGCTTCCTCACTGACCACTCTGGCAATGTGCCAAGCCAACAGAGCTAGGAGGTTTATTTCCGCCCAGTGAACTGGAGAGTCATCCACAGGGCTACTCCTACAACATCTTGTGCCACCTTGGCAATTGACATATGCCATTGTATATGCCTTGTAGCCAGCAGTAGTAATAATGGTTTAGGCACTTGATATACTGCCCTTTACTATATGTATCAGAGCGGTTTATAGACATATGCATATAGACATAGGGAGGAGTGGTCTAGTGGTTAGGACAAGGTACTTCAGGCCGGAGGGCTGGAGGTTCAAGTCCCACCAGGGGACAGCAATCTCAGGCCGGAGGGTCTGGGATTTCTAGTCCTATAGGCACTCCTTGTGGTCTTGGGCAAGTCACTTAACCCTCCATTGCCCATGTTTCCTGTAAGTATTAGCGTATGTGTCTCATATCCCCTCGTGTTAAATGTATCCCCCAATTGACCGCTTTGACCCGGTGAAAAGCGGGATATAAATACAGCTATATAAAATAAAATAAACATATGCTAACAGGCACTTTTTATTCCATTGTCCCTGAAGGGCTCACAATGTAAGTGTACCTGAGGCAATGGAAGGTTAAGTGGCTTGCCCAAGGCCACAAGGAGTGGCCATGGGATTATAGACCTCAATCCCTCTAAGCCTGAGGTTACTTGTCCCTATTTAGGAACTAAACCCCTGGTCCTCTGGCCTGAGGTAAGCTGTCCCAACCACTTAGCCACTCCTCCCCTCTATAGTAGTAGCAGCACTGCTATGGCGTTGCCTGAGAACACTCGCACACTGCCCTGCCCTTGGCGAAGGGCGAGAAACGCAAGAGGGCCAGCAAGACAGTCCTTGCTTTGATATAGTTGATGGACCACACCACCTCTCTGCATCTCCAACAGCCCTGGGCTGTTCGATCTTGACAAGGGTTCCCCAGCCTGCAAGACTGGCGGCATGCCCCTATTCAGATTAAAATGGGCACAGTCACCACCTCAAGCTGGCTCTCACTCCCAGCTGGAGTGAAAGCCTCTTATGAATACACACCAATGGCATCATCTTGATTGCGGCCAAGAAGCTGTAGAACTGGATCTTCAACAGAGAGTCCATCTTTCTATCCATAGTGTCCTTTAAGGCCAATCTGCCTTCCGCAGGAATGGAAGCCTGCTTCGTGACCACCATGGCCTATGCATCCAGCATGGGCGGGCTGGACCATGCGACGCACTCCTGCTCTGGGACAGCATACATCCTTTCACACCCTTTTAACCCTTTAGGCAGGGAATAGGGAAGGACCCATTCCAACTGAAACATGTTCATGATAATCTCCAGACTCGGGAAGACTGCAGTGAATATCTGCACTACCTGTAGAAGTGGGTGAACCTGTGGCCCCTGCTCCTTTGCTGGGGCATCAGCCAACGATCAGGCAGATGAAACTTGAGCAATAAATATCACCAGCTTTCCCTTCTGAGACAGGTGGAAAATTAACAGCCTCCACCTGATCCTCTGAAGGTGAAAACACTTCTTTCGCCGTATCAGACTCCTCTACCGAGACATCAGAACCAGCATTCAAGTTCAGGTCTCGGCGAGACCCCAGCTGATCCACATCTTGAGAATGCAACCTCAGTCTGGCTCGCTTAGGAGGCAGCACTCAAGCCAGGCTTCTATACTCTGTCCCTCACGTGATTTCAGCTCAAGAGAATCCAATGGCTGTAAGGTGTGGAGTTTCCGTGTCAAAAATCCAGGCCTGCCGCAGAAGGAAAAGAATGTCAGGGAGGACAACCCGGATTCTGGGAGCTCCCCTCCCTGGAAAAGAATTCCCAGTCGCAGGGGACACAATATAGCCAAACCCTCCAAAGCCCAGAAACGCGATAATCAGAATTCAAGGTTGGGATATTATGCTTACTCAAAGCACCATCAGTCGCCTCCTATCTTGAGGTGGAAAATGCCGGGCCAATTGAATCCCCGCGGAGGAAGAAGAGAGACAGGTCCACCAGTGATAAGTCAAGAGACTGCCATGCGAGAGAAATCCAGTGATGAGGCTCTTCGCTTACCACAAATCAAACAATGCTTCCTAGAAGATGACAGAAAGAGTTAAGGCAAGGCAAACACTTGCGTGCGTTAAGGCAGCATAAGAGCGCACATTACGGGCACATAGGCAGGAACGCTTGGGCATAAGGTGCACAAAAACAGGACATGCTAACAGCGTGCATTGGAAAGTGGCGGGAAGCCCCGACGCCGAGCCAATGGATGCCCATGGTCCATCCCAACTTACAACCCACAACGGATGAGTTCGGAAACACCCAACAAGGACAATGACAAGGTCAAGCATTGGTACTCACCCCCTGTGAGCCCTAGGAAGGGCCAACCGTGCCAGGCTAAGTGCTATGCTCCAGAATCTGTTTTTCTTTTGTCTTGAATTTTTAAAACAGGTTTGCACATACCTCTGAGCTGCCTTCAGCCTTCGGGACAGAGGAGGGAGGGGGCGTTGAGGTTGGGAGGTAGCTGAATTCCATCCAAATCCTTCCACTATATTCTGGCTGCTCAACAGGCCCTTAACAGGATAGAGCGCGGAGCTGAACAAATTTTCCCTCCTCCTATGGCTACCAAAAAGACTGCAGTCTGGTGGAGTCTCTCATGTCACACTAAAGTGAGAGAGTCGCCCCTCAAGGTGGTGGTTCACAAACAAAAAATCTTTTTCCTCTCAATCAAATTTTCATTTGTTCAGTTTTTATCAGGGCTGAGATAACCCAACATCTGCTGGAGACAAAGAAATACAGAGTTGCCCTCTAGTGGCTCAGGCTGACAGAGGCATGGGAATGATGTCATTGAAACTTGGGCATGTCATTGACTTTTTGTCTTCACACATCTGCTGGACTGGCCTAGCAAGATGATATCGAAGATAGAGATTTTTCCACCTTACTGTAATGTTAAATTCTTGCATCACAGTTCACTAGTCTTTTCAATAGGGGCAGTAAGACTACTGCCTCCTAAAGACAGCCCAGAATTCTCCTTCCTTCCCTTTCTGCTGAAGTTCAGTCCCCTCGCGCTCCTCCTCTTTCAAGACATGCAACAAATGTTCCACATCTTATCCAATTTAGTCTACGATTCATGTGGCGCATCTTTTTTTTTTTCTTTTATAAATTTTTATTGTCAACCTTTTCACTTACATTTCCATCTTAACCACAACTACATTGTACAAGTCCTTTCACATACTATACAAAAAATAACTAACATCCTGTACACAATACCAGAAAGACAGAGCTAACATTTGTTAACCACACTGCCCTACCTTCCCTTCCCTGTCCTTATGCCCATGCTTTCCCTTATGAACAGGAAATAAAATACAATTCAACTTACAACCAGTATAACCAACATATGACTGGTATTAATTATCATTAACAAGTCGTCCTTTCCTACATTCCCCTGAAACCCCTTAATCCGTTATAATAAATCCCCCTCCCTCTACCTATTCCCCCAAATTACATCCCACCCTCCTTACTTCTATCCCTGACACCTCCCCCTTCCTTCCACTCCCCTTCTCGCAACCACTTCCAAACCCCCGCCCACCGCTTCTCGACTTGCTCCCCTCGTCCCCTCCTCTCCCCCGTCAGTTTGTAAACTGCATAAAGAAGTGACACTCTACGTGCAAAACTAGCTATGGAAGGCAAATTCGGCCTATTCCAGTACCATGCTATTTCACACCGTGCCGCTGTTACACAATACCAAATGATTCTCCAGTCCCCCTCCCACCTCCCATCTGATTTATGCAGGAGACACATCTCAGGTCCAAGCTCAATATTTGCCCCCACCATTTTATTAATGTTCTCCCCTATTTTGCTCCAATACTCTCTAACTGGACACGTCCACCACATATGCATCCAGGATCCTCTCTCCCCACATATACGCCAACATTCATCCGTCTGTATCACCCCCGCCCTACACAATCTCTCCGGTGTGAGATACCAGCGACACAACACCTTAAAGCCATTCTCTCGCAATGATGTGGCTATGGAGAACCTAGCTATGCCCATTACTACAGCCTCCCACTCTTCCACCCCCCACGTTACCTCTAAATCATTTTCCCACGCTTCCATATACTTCAGCTTTCCTTCCCCCCTGGCTATCAGTCCTCTGTAAATCCTAGAAAGCATCCCCTGCTGCCCCATGGAACCTAAACATGCTCCTTCAAACCACTCCCCTCCCCCCTTCCTCCCTGCTCCCTCCCCTTTTGTCGAACCACCGAGCACATCTGCATATACGCAAACCTTTCCAACTCACCCAGTCGGTATAGATCTCGCACTCCCTCAAAACCTCTACACTGCGTCCCTACCACTATCTGGGACACCTGGGTCAAGCCGAGCTCCGCCCATCTTCGAAGTACTGTTGCACTCGGGCCGATGCCCTCCGTACAACAGGCCTGTAGAGATATGGTAGACGACCACTTCTTATCTCCCACCAGCCGCTTCCTATACTGTTGCCACACCTTCAGTGTGTTCCCCACTAGGGGATTCCTTCCCTTCTCCCCCCTCCCCTCCCAAACTATACGTTCTAATTCTCCCGGCCTATACTCATCCACCTCCATCCTTACCCACTGCTTATATGGCTCCCGCAGCCATGCGTAAACGGCTCGCAACTGCGCTGCCGCATAATACAGACTAAAATTGGGGACCCCCATCCCCCCCTCCCCTACCGGCACTTGCATCGTTCTTGCCTCTACCCTTGGCCTTTTCCCCCCCCCAGATAAATCTCTCCACCTGTTGCTGTACCCTCCGCAGTACTCTTCGGGGTATCTGTATAGGTAAAACTTGGAAGAGGAACAAGAACTGGGGAAGGAGCATCATTTTCACCGATGCCACTCGCCCAAATCACGAATAATACCCTCTGCTCCATCCCTGTAGACGCTCCTCCACCCGCCCCACCATTTTATTATAATTTAATGTGTACAAGTCCTCCAAGTTCCTCCCCAGCTGCACTCCTAAATAGCGAATCGACTTCTTTGCCCATTTAAATGGGAAACTCTGTTGCCACTCCCGCTGCCCACCCTCCTCCCCCACTATTCTTAAGATCTCTGATTTCCCCCCAATTAATCCGAAAGCCCGCCCTCTTGCCATATTCTTGTATCTCACTCATCACTGCCTTCAGTGTTTCTCTAGGTTTCGTGATTGTCAAGAGTATGTCATCCGCAAAGAGGGACACTTTGTATTCCTGGCTTCCCACCCTAACCCCCGCGACCTCAGGGCTGCCCCTCAACCTCGCCGCTAGTGGCTCGAGGGAGAGCGCAAACAATAAAGGAGATAACGTACACCCCTGTCGAGTCCCTCGTTCTAGCGGAAAGAACTCAGAATAGCCCCCATTTACTCGTACACATGCTTTTGGCCTAGTGTACAGAGCCCTTATCCACTGCACGAAACCTGGCCCAAACCCCAGGCGTTCCAATACCAAATACAAAAATGTCCAAGACACTTGATCAAAGGCCTTATCGGCATCTAATGAGACCAACAGAGTCTCCTTCTCCTTCTTTTGTGCCGACCAAATCACATTTAACACTTTCCGTACGTTGTCTGTCACTTGCCGTCCCGGCACAAACCCAGCTTGGTCTTCATGCACCAGTTTCCCTAAAAGCTTAAGTCTAGTCGCTAGCACTTTTGCCAGTAACTTCGCATCAACATTCAGCAAAGAAATTGGCCGGTATGACGCACAATCTTGAGGATCCTTCCCTTCCTTATGAATAAGGGTAATACCTGCCCAACCCATCGTGTCCGCCAAGTTCTCCCCCTTTCGCGGCCCATTAAAAACCCTGGTCAACGGTTGCACCAAAAGACTCCCAAATTGTTTGTAAAACCGTGCCGTCAGGCCGTCGAGCCCTGGGGCTTTACCGGTCTTCAAAGCCTTAATGGCCAGCAAGACCTCCTCGGTATGGATTTCCCTATCCAGCCCTTTCTGCTCGTCCTCCGTCAAGCTTGGGAGCCCTGCTTCCCTCACATACTCTTGGATATCCTCCTGAGACCCCGCCTCCCGTGCCGCATACAAGTTACTATAGAAGGACACGAATTCTTCTCTAATGTGCTGATCCTCCCGCACCACCACCCCCCTGTTCTTAATCTGCAAGATCCTATTCCACTCCCTCCGCTTCTTCAGCTGTCGCATGAGGAATTTCCCCGCTTTGTTACCCCCTTCAAAGAACCTCTGTTTCAGCAGCTGCAGACAGAACTGTATTTTCTCCGCCTCTATTGCATTTACTTTGGCCCTGAGTTCCAAGACTGCCCCTCGATACTGTCCACCCCTCCCCCCTGCATATCCCTCTCTTCCATCTCGCGCAGTTGCCGCCTCAGCTGCTCCTCCTGCTCTGCCCTCTCCCGCTTTGTGCGCGCCCCCCACTTAATGAACACCCCCCGTACAACAGCCTTAAAGGCATCCCAGATCACTCCCTCTTTTACTTCTCCACCACCATTCTGCCCAAAATACTCCGGAATTAAGCTTCCAATCTCTTTCACCACCCTATCATCCTCCAACAGACCCTCATTCAATTTCCAAAATTGTCGTCCCTTATCCTCCCCTGCCACTCGCACTTGCACCACCACTGGAGCATGATCGGACCAGGTGATTGGTTCTATGTCTCCCCCCTTAATCCTCCCTGCTAGTTCCTTCCCCACCCATATAGCATCCAATCGGGAGTAGGTTCCATGAGCTGCTGAGAAGAAGGAAAATTCCCTTCGTCCCGGATTTAGCATCCTCCACGCATCAATCAGGCCATTCTCCTGCACAAATCTATGATAACACTTCCTATCCTTTCCTCTCCCTTCCCTCTGTCCTGTCGTGTCTCTCCCAACCTCCCAGGCCAAATTGAAATCCCCACCACAAATCAGCACTCCATCCCCCATTGCCGCCACCTGCTCACCCAACTCTTTCCAGAACTCAGTTTGGGTACCCGTAGGGGCATACACATTTACCACACAAAACCACTCCTCCCCCAGCTTTACCCTCATCAAGAGATACCTTCCCCCCTTATCCCGGGATATCATCTGGACCTCTGTTTGGGCTTCCCTGCTGATGAGTACCACCACCCCTCCTTTCTTTTTCTCTCTAAGATTAGAAGCGAATATACGATGCTTATACCCCCTGGGCTGCACCAGTGCCTCATGCTTTTTCTGTAAATGTGTCTCCTGCAGCATTACTATATCCGCCTTATGCCTTGTTAATTCTTTGTACAGTTTCTGTCTTTTCCATGGTGAGTTTAATCCTTTAACATTCAACATTAGTATTTTCAACTCCCCTCCTTCACCCCTTCCCCCCTCCCACCCGCAAACCATTCCTCTCTCCCCTCCCCCCCCCTGTCCCCCCTTCCCCCCTCCCCCCTCTTCCCCCCCCCCTGTCATAGCTCTCCTCTGCGGAGACTCGACTTCCATGTCAGTGACCCCCTCCACCTCCCCACCTATTCTTCCCCAGCAGCCCCTTACCCCCTCCTCCCCCCAGCCCGGCCCCACACCCCCCTCTACCCCCTACCACGCTTACCCCCTCATCTCCCCTCCCCTCATAATACCTCCTCCCCCCCTTCTCAACGCCTACCTCTCCCCCCTGCCCTGCTATGCTCCCCTCCCCCAAACCTGTTAACTGAACTTATTTAGAGATACCAGTCCGTTAGTGAAATGCCACCGCTCAGCCGGTCTCTTGCTCTGACTCCAGACTCCGGTGGCCTCCCTTAGCCGTCCTGGCCAATCTCCGACCGCTCGCCCTCTGCCATTTCGCACTCTCCGTCCTCCCTGGCCTGGATTCCATTCTCTGTGAAGTAGATGTGCTGTCAACCATCTCCGGCAGATGCTCTGCTCCAAGTTCCCGCAAAGCCTTCGAAGCCTCCGCACTGGATCTCACCGTCCGCGATCGCCCTTTCACCGTGATCAGTAATCCAAATGGAAAAAGTCACTTGTATCTCAGTTCTGCTCTCCTCAGATATGTTGTTACTTCTCTGATCTCTCTCCTTTGCTGCAGCATTCCCTGGGACAGGTCTTGATACAACTCCACTTTATGGCCCTCCCAGTGGAAGCTTTTCAATTTGCGGTTGGCTCCCAGCAGCAGTTCCTTGTTCTTATAAGAGCTCAGGCATACTACTATGTCTCTTGGCCTGTTTTCTTGAATGGGCCCTAGGCCTCTGTGCGCTCTATTTTCGGGCGATTATCGTCCACATCCTCCCCTTGTCCAGCTGCCGCTAGGAGGTCCTTGAATATCTTCTGGACTACCTCCTCACTGTTCTTATACTTAGGTTCTTCCGGCACTCCTCGCACTCGGAGATTGCATCTTCGTGAGTGATCTTCCAGATCTTCTGTTTTGGCTTTGAGGACCTCCTGCGCCGACTGCAGCTCTTCCTAGCTGTTCTGGATCTGCGTCAGAGTCTCCCCTTGACTTTCCAGCTTGGTTTTGGCCTCTTAAACTCGTTCTCCCAGCTCCAGAATGTCTTGGCGCACAGTCTGCATGGCCTCCTTGATCTCATTTTTCACCCCACACATCTCCACCTTCAGTTCCTCCTTTAACTCGAGGAGCCACTGTTTAATCTGTTCCGCTGCAGTCAGGCAATCCTCTCCACCTTCGCTCTCCCCCCCTGGGCTGTGCGGGGCCTCTGTCACCGTTTTGCCTGATTTCTCCCCATCTTTCCCGCCTTTGGACGTTGCATACGGGGAGCGGAACTCAGCCAGTTTCTTTTTCATCAGGCCCTCTTTTTTATTAGCCTTCTCCATTATAGGCCAGTGCACGCTTCCCTCAGCCATCTTCTCGGACTGCACTCCGGGCTCACCGCCCTCCCTCCTCTCTTTTACCTGTGCAGTACTGGGCCCTGCACCCGGGCTCACACAGCTTCTTATTCCAGCCCTTGTTGGTAATCGGACTTTGGAGACTCCCCACGGCTCTCTGCTTCCCCTCACACGGCTGCTGCCAACTCTCCCGCTGTTCACGCTCTCTGATAGATGAGCGGTTCGCCTGCAGTTCTTCCGCTGAACTGCACAGACCACATGGCAGTCCTCTCTCGGCCTTCACTGCTTCGCGCAACAGCGCTTTGAATTTTTTATTTATTTATTTTTTAAATTTCCAATTGCTGGACTGGCTAAACCGGTTGTGGACGCTCCCCTTCAGCCCTCTCTCAGCCAGCCTTCCGCCCGACAATCTCCACTCAACCGTGGTCGTCTCACCACCTCCTCTGGCTGAACATCCCGCGTGTGGCTGGGCTGCCGCTCTGGACTTTTGCTCGGCTCCCCGCTCCTCCTCACCACACTCGCAAGCCTCCGGTGGGGTAAGTCGGCGCCTCCCCGGTCTCTCACTCGCTCCTATCCGCCCTGTTCTGTGCCCTTAGGGGCTATTTTAGCATTAATCAGCTTGCTGGTGGCGGAGCTCCCTCGCTACGCCGCCATTCGGGTGGGTGACGTCACCGGATGTCATGTGGCGCATCTTTTAAGCTGGCTACTGTAGCCATAGCAAGTAAAAAAATAAAAAAAAGTTTATGTAGGATATACACGCATATAGATATATACACACACAGAGATATATAGCTATCTATATTTGTATCTATATATACACACAAGCTTATTGTGCAAATTCAGTTCCATGAGAATGTGTAGCTCCTAGGTTCTCACATGAAGTGTCCTGCCTAAGGCTGTTTCATCATTTGCCTTAAACCATTCACGATTTCACCAATGGGTTTCTCTTAGGTTCAACCCAGTCCTCAGGACACACCTAGCCAGTCTGGGTTTTAGAATAACCACAATGAATATGCATGCGAGATCTGCACACAATGGAGGCAGTGCATACAAATCTCTCATATGCATATTCAATGTGGTTATCCTGAAGCTCTCACTGGCTTGGTGTATCCAGAGGACTGGGTTGCGAACCCCTGGTCTAGTTCATGTTGTGCTTCCCCCACTCACCTTTCATTCTATGGATCTAAAATCTGCTAAATAGAGTGGCATTCCAGATGACATATTCTAGACTGAAAAGGGGTTCTCATCTTCCAACTCAAAGAAAATCTCTACTTCCATCTGCTCCCTAAGATTCAAATCTCCTGGCCATAGTTGTAACAAGCTACACTCTTGCATGGCATTCAGAACACATTCATTCTCTACTTACATGCAAGCAGGGTGCATTTGATCAGACAAACCCTATCACATCGGGGCTATCCATGCAGAAAGGCAACTACTCTTGATATTAAAGCAGCACCCCCTTTTCACCTTACTGGATTCAAACGCCCTAAGAAACCTCTGCAGTTGTCTGCTCCCCTATTACCAAATTGTCTTGACACTGCCATGCAAGTCGCTCTCTTGCTTTTAAGCTCCGAAATGCAGCCCCCACCACTCCGGGTCTCCTGTGTCGCTCCCATCTGACGTGCCAGGCACATCAGCTAGGTTTATGGTGGTTTTGCTTTCCTTTGATTGGTCTCTGAATGCTGTTCTTTAGTTATTCAGCCTTTGCACATATAGCACAGTTACTTACCTGTAACAGGTGAACTCTGGGAACAGCAGGAATAAGTCTTCACATATGGTATCGTCGGTACCGACGGAGCCTGCGCGGGAACGCTCCCCAGCGTCCAGAAAGAAAGCTTTTGGGAGCATCCCACAGCGCCTGCGCGCTGCCTTCCCGTCTTTCCCAACTGCCTCTCTCCAGTTCGAGTTTTAAGCTGAGACAAAGAGAGAGAGAGGAAAGGAAAGATAAAGAGATACAACTCCTAGGGGAGGTGGGTGGGTTGTGAAGACTTATTCCTGCTGTTCCCAGAGATCACCTGTTACAGGTAAGTAACTGTGCTACATCCAGGAACAAGCAGGAATGAGTCTTCACATATGGGGACTCCCCAGCTAGATATGCCAGGGAGATCTCCAAGGTTGTGAGTCCCTGAGAAGGGCTCTACCTGCCCCTATGGATCTCGGGCATCCAACCAGGGATAGGGGGTAGGAGTTGATTAGGTATGGAGCAGGTGTTTGAGAACAGCCTGACCAAACAAGGCATCCCGGCGGGAGTCCTTTAGAGTTTAGATGAGCCATAGAGGCTGCCATGGCCCTCACATTGTGAGCTGTGACATGGCTCTCCAGAGAAAGGTTCTTACTCTGGTAGGCAAAAGAAATACACTGAGCAATCCAATTGGACAGAGTTCTCTTAGAGACTGGAAGTCCCAAATGAGAGGGATCAAAAGCAACAAAGAGTTGAGACGACTTTCTATGTTGCTGTGTCCTTTGTAAGTAAAAAGCGAGTGCTCTCTTACAATCCAGGGTATGGAGATTCCTCTCTGCACTTGATGCATGAGGTTCTGGAAAAAAGACATGTAAATACACCTCCTGATTCAGATGAAAAGGTGAGACCACTTTAGGCATAAAGTGTGGATTAGTCCTGAGGACTACCTTGTCATGATGGAACCTTGTATAAGGAGGATTAGCCACCAAGGCTTGCAGCTCACTGATGCGGCGAGTTGAGGTGACTGCAATGAGAAAAATAACCTTCCAGGAAAGGAATTTCAAGGAGGTAGTGGCTAAGGGTTCAAAGGTTGGCTTCATAAGCTGGCCAAGAACCAGATTCAAGTCCCATGCCACTGGAGGTGGTCTAATGGGAGGTTTAGTTAAAAGAAGGCCTCTCATGAATCTTGCTATAAGAGGATTAGAGGAAATAGGCTGCCCATTGAGAGGCTTAAGGGATGCTGCAATAGCACTCAAATGGACTCTTACTGAATTCGTTTTAAGGCCTGCATGGGATAAATGCAGCAAATACTCTAGTAAAGAATTCAGAGGTATTGCAAGAGGGTTAAGACCCTTCTGTGCACACCAAATGGTAAACCTTTTCCATTTAAAAGCATAGGAACGTCTAGTGGAAGGCTTTCTGGAAGCATGAAGGATATCCTTCACCTGCTGAGAAAGATGCAAATCTTGAAGGTCTAGGCCTTCAGCAACCAGGCTTTGAGATGGAGGCTGGGGATTTGGGTGCCACAACGTTCCCTCCTCCTGGGACAGTAGGTCTGGAGCAGATCCCAAGTCCAGGGAGGGAGCTTGAGAGAGATGCAGAAGTAGAGGGTACCACACCTGGCGTGGCCAATGTGGTGCTATGAGGATCATAGACCCCTTGTCTCTCTGAAGTTTGAACAGTGTCTTGGGAATTAGGGGAATGGGTGGAAAGGCATAGAGGAAGTCTTGCCCCCAATGAAGGAGGAAGGCATCCCTGGCCTGAACTCCCTGACACGGAATCCTGGAACAGAACCGGGGAAGTTTGGCATTCCACGGACTTGTAAACAGGTCTATGTCCGTGGTTCCCCAAATTCGGAAGATCCTGGCTATCTGGTCCCCATGGAGGGACCATTTGTGTGGAAGCAGAACTCGACTGAGTCTGTCTGCCCAAGAGTTTTGAACCCCTGGAAGATACACTGTCACGAGATGAATTTGATGCTCTCTGGCGAAGGCCCACAATCTCAAAGCTTCGTTGCAAAGCGACAGAGAGCCAGTCCTGCCCTGCTTGTTTACGTAGAACATGGCTACTTGGTTGTCCGTGTGGATGAGGACTGTCTTGTAGCTGAGCAGGGTGTGGAAGACTCTGAGAGCTAGAAAACTTGCTCTGAGCTCCAAGAGGTTGATATGTAGAGATGTCTCCTGTGGAGACCGGATGCCCTGGGTGGAGAGATCTTGTAGATGAGCTCCCCAACCCCTTGGAGAGGCATCTGTTGTAAGGGTTGCTTGGGGTAGCAACTGTTGAAAGGGGGACCCCAGCAACAGATTTTGAGTGGACTTCCACCACTGGAGAGACCAAAAGAGGCGAATGGAGGTTGCTATTTTGTCTGACAGGCACCCTGATGCCTGGGTCCATTGGGTGGACAGAGTCCACTGAGCTGCCCTCATGTGAAGGCGAACGTAAGGAACCACATGCACGGTGGATGCCATGTGGCCTAACAGTTGAAATTTGTTCAATTCTCTGAGATCTAATATGGGTCTGTAGCCCCCTGTTTTCTTTGGGATAAGAAAATAGGGGGAGTAGAACCCTGAGCCCTGTTGAAGAAGGGGTACTTCTTCTATTGCCTTTTGGGCAAGAAGGGTAGCAATCTCCTGACCCAGAAGGTCGAGGAGAGATGTTGGAGAATTGAACTGTCTCAACATGGTGTGAGGAGGAAGGTTTAAGAAATGAAGTTTGTACCCCTCCCTTATGATGGAGAGGGTCCATTGCTCTGCTGTGATTTGTTCCCATCTGGGAGCAAAGTGAGCTAACCTTCCTGGAAAGATGAGAGGCTCTGGTTCTTCTAGAGCCAGAAAGGCTAAGTTCTCTAATTGTAAGTCAAAGGCCCTGAGGAGGCTGAGGCTGTTGGGCCGTAGCAGTCCTTGCAGCCTTAGGCTTGGCTTGTTTAGGTTGTTGCTGACGCTTTGCAGCAAAACGACCTGCAGAAGATGCCTGCTGACCATAAACAGGATAATATTTCCCCTTTTTGGGAAAGAAAGCCTTTTTGAATAACCTTTTTCTAACAGGAGCAGAAGTAGACTTTGAAAGCCTATCTAAGGCAGAATTCTCAGCATCCATCTGAGTGGCCTTTGCTTGCCAATCCTTGCCAAAAAGGTTTTCACCTGTACAAGGAAGATTTCCTAATCCCTCCTGGACCCAGGGTTCCAAATCAGAAGCTTGTAACCAAGCAACTCTGCGTGCACCTATGGCAATAGCCGAGGCTCTGCTGGCACACTCAAAAGAGTCAAAGGCTGCACGGTTGGAAAATTTGGAAACATCTTGGGCATGTTTAAGCCAGGTGAGAAACTCCTCTCTTTTATCTTCTGAGATAAAAGGAGATAAAGTTTGCAGATGATCTGTAACTTCTTTTAGAAACATCCCCATATAGAGACTATAGGAGTTGATTCTGGCAGCAAGCATATTGGCATGGAAAATTCTCCGGCCAAAAGCATCTAAGGTTCTGCATTCTCTTCCTGGAGGATTAGATGAGTGTCTTTTTGCACTCTTTATCTTCTTCATAGCAGACTCCACCACAATAGAGTGGTGAGAAAGCTGAGTCTTATGAAAGCCAGGACAAGGAGGAACACGGTACATGGTGCCAACCTACGAGAATGAGGGGAGGTGGTGAGAGGTGTCTCCCATATGCCCAACATGTGATCATAAAGGATCTCATGAATTGGTAAAGTAGCTGCCTCTTTAGGAGCCTTAGAATATTGTAAAATATCCAATTTCTTGGCTCTAGGCTCTGATTCAGGGGCCACTGAAATGGAGAGGCCCCTGGCCACTTCCCTAATGAAGTCTTGAAAAGACAAGTCTTCTGGAGGAGACATTCTTCTTTTTGAAGAAGAGGGCTCCTGAGGAAGGAGTACCGATGCTTCGACAGAAGCCTCTGATTCATCAGAGTCTTCGGAGGAATTGAAGTATCGTCTGTCTGGATGCTCCTGCAGAGCCTGATATGCGTACCGAGTGGTATTGACATCGGGAGTGATCGGTACCGATGGGCATCACAGCTGCAGTCAACACCGAAGCCGATGTCGATGCAATCGGTGCCTGTGCCGGAACTGGTACCGACAACGGAGTTTGTTGTGGTACCGGAGGCGTCGCAGCTTGTATGAATGCCGTAATGGCACGCTGCATGGTCAGAATATTCTGATCCATCGACGCAACCAATGTCTGGATGTCGGTACCAGTGGAAACCACCGGTACCCCAGAACATGGCAACAGGTGATCGGTCGAGGCCGAGCCATCGATGTCAACCTGTGACCCCATAGATAAAGCTCTGGAAGCCGGAGCTTCCCGCCGGGGTAATTTTGCCGGTGCGGGATCCTCGATAGCAAGCCCGGAGGCATCTCGATACTTAGAGGGAGATCTACCCTTCGAGGACCGGCTGGACTTATGTTTGGTTACCTGAGATCCATGGGAGGAAGAAGCAGCCCTGGAAGATGTCGATGCCACCGAAGCTGCATCAGAGGGAAACAGGGTACTGAGCTTGGCCGCTCGATTCTGTCGACCTCTTTTAGACATCATGGAACAGGACTCACAATCGGTGATGGAGTGGTCAGGACCCAAACATTTTAGACACCATTCATGGGTGTCGGTGATAAAAATAGTACCGCTGCACTTCGTGCACTTTTTAAACCCGGAAGCGGGCTTTTCCATGAGGAAACTTTTTCTAGGCCTAAGGCCCAAAAAAAAAAATGTACAGAAGTGGGAAACGGTAGTTTTTTTTTTGTTTTTTTTTAAAGAAGAAAGAGGAAAAGACCGGTGGTACCGGTCCGACATCGAAGAAGGCAGAGGCACGACCAAAGAAATAAAAGAAAATAAAGAACTTCTTCAGCGGTGACAGGAACACGACCTGCTGGCTCTGTGGAAAAGAAGAACTGGAGAAAGGCGGTTGGGAAAGGCGGGAAGGCAGCGCGCAGGCGCTGTGGGATGCTCCCAAAAGCTTTCTTTCTGGACGCTGGGGAGCGTTCCCGCACAGGTTCCATCGGTACAGACGATACCATATGTGAAGACTCATTCCTGCTTGTTCCTGGAGATCACCAGGGAGCAGATGCAATGTGCAGCATGGCCCACAGTGTTCCCTTCATCTTCTTCCTTTAACGCTCTCTATATGGCTGCAGTCTGTTGCGCCATGTAGAGGCCTCCGTCGTTGTCCTTACCTTACCCTGGAATTTGCCTCCTCCATATGGCAAGGAAGGGGTGTTATGTAGATGGGCTATAAAGGGTGAACATACACCCCTCTACATAACACCCCTTCCTTGCCATATGCGTGGCAATCACCAATTTGTGGCCGATTCATTTTGCCTGTCCATGGAAAACGTGACGTTAACTTACCTGCACAATGAGTGTTTCTCTGCAGGCAGCAGAATAAGTCAGCCACAGAAACCCACCTGCCTCTCTCTTGGGATGAACCTGCTTCCAGCTAGAGAGCAGACAGAGGTGGAAATAGGAGGGCACTGTTGTGGGGAGCATACTCAGCAAGGCCTAGGCTTTTCTGAGCTCTAGAACTAATCTATCCATGGGCCATCAGATGACATCATCAACATGTGACTAACTTATCCTACTGTTCACGGAGAACTATTCTTACAGGTAAGCAACCTTTCATTTCCCAGTTCTTGAGAGCTACAAACAGGTCATGCGTCAGGATGCCCCTAATGAACATGCATGAGATAAGAATTGCACGAATATTACCTCCACTGTATATAAACCTCTCATATGCATATTTATTAGCAGTATGCTGAAAACACAAACCCTTTTGGGTCTTCAAGGTCTAGAAGTGAATACCATTGCTCTATGGAAACAAATCCTACTTTGATTAAACTTAACCACTGAATAACCTGCAGCCTGACTGCAGTATTTCATTGTAATGTTTATTCTTTTTAGAAAGGGACTTTGTTTCTCCAGGCATTAAGTTGTTAACTATTGTTATAGTTCAGGAATGAATCAGGTATCAGATGACAGCAAACATAGCAAAAGCATAACCCTGTGTGCACAAATCTCAGCCATCTATTAGCAGTAAGCCGCAAGAAACTAACCATCCCTTGGCAATAGCCTGCACACAGGTCACACCCAGCAGGAGAGACACCTCCTTCCACCCCAACACTGTTACCTGTCTACCTTCAGGCTCCACACTAAAAACACAAAATCTGCCATTTTCACTCTGCTGAATCTGCAAGACTTTGTTTTTCCACTTTTTGCACAGATTCTCTGTTGTCCTCAAATTCATCATCATCAACTGCATAAGTTTACCGCTCCCTGTGAGAAAAATTTGTCATTAAACCCTATGGCAACAGTTTGCAAATGGTTTTACTTTTTGAACACCCATTTCTTTTGAGTGACAAAAGTATCTCTTCTCCAGCTCAGGGGTGGGAGGCTCTGGCAATGATCCAGCAGACCCCGAGAACCTCTGTGCAGGTGACATTCACTAGAACAGGTACCACACCATCAATCACCAGAAGTTTGTAAGATCTCCAGGAATATAAAAAACAATTCTTTCGCCCACCAACCCACTTAATTGATTTGTTAGCTACAAAGAGGGCTCATTAGAGCAACATCTAATTTTCCTATATCATACACTGCACCTGTTTACTTTGAGGGAGAATTATAAGCAACTAGTGATGTCGCCACTGGAATCTTCTAATCTTTCTGTCTCCACCTGCTGGCAGGGGGAACACAGTCAATTGTCTGGACTGGTCTAGAAGGATAATCTGAAAATAATACATTGCACGTGCTTTACTTTGAGGGAACAAGCTTAAAAATATGAAGAGAAAGGAAGGGGCCAACCTGGTGGCTCTAAGAGAGACGTTCTACTATTCCCAGGCCTGAACTCTGCTCCCTGGGCCAACAGAGGAAATGTTCACAGCTCCCAAGGGAAGAAATTCTACAGTCACTACATGCCCAGATTCAGGGTCCATGAATACTGCTTCAGATATGCTGTGGAGCATGGTCAAGGATAACATTGTGATGTTGGATTAAGCAGAACTGGGAGGGAACGAAATAGGGGAAAATCCTGGTGTAGCTGTGAATAAGGGTTCATGGCACCTCGATCCAATCTGATACCAATTCAGCTGTAAATATAACACACAGCAGGTGAAAACTGCTGGGCGAAAAAAAAGAAGGGGGAAAAAAAAAAAAGACAAAGAACGTACAATACATTTTCCTTCTCTAAAATTGAGCATCTATGCAGCATACTCACAGGCACCAAAATTTGTTTGCAGCCCACGTCCAAAACAGTTTCCTGTAGCACTTTGTCCGAGATAGCACTAAAGAGTTTGTGCCCTGGAGGTAGGCTAGCCAGGTGGAGGTTAAAGAGGCGTTTCAGCTCGCTCAACGTCAGCACGTACTGCTTTTTAAATGTAGCAGTCACAAACGCTTTCAGTTCCTGTGCCACAGTGGCCTCGAGGCTGCCCTGCGGCAGGTGACCATTCAGGGAATCTATAGAGTTCTCATCTGAATGAATCCCGTTCACCATACCATTGTTCAAAGCATCATCTGAGGACATATCCATGGGCTCCTCGTCGCTCATGGGCTCCTCCTTAATGTTGAAATTTGAAAGCTCAGCTATGGCAGAAGCGAAGCTGGGCTGATTCTGAGCTTTCTGCCTCTGTAGGTCTCTCTCCAGCGACTGACAGTTCTCTTTCATCTTTGCTTTTGCCATATTGACCCTTTGATCCCCAGAAACAAATGAAGGATGAGCTATTAAGAGAAAAAAAATAGAAAATCATGTTGATGTAAGTCATACTCCTACTGTGTGATATATCTGAAAATGTGCATCAGGCTAAATACAGAAAGCATATTAAAAGCAGGGCGAGAGAATTGTTGGGGAGTAGACTAGAGCAGGAGTCTGAGAACCAGGGAAGCAAGGGTTCAAATTCCACTGATGCTTCTTGTAACCTTGGCTAAGTCACTTAACACTCCTTTACCTTAGGTACAGACAGTACACCTTCTGGGGACAGGGAAATACCTACTGGAAATGAATGTAATTCATCCTGCATTACCACCAGGGCCGGCCCAACTATTAGGCAAACTAGACAATTGTCTAGGACGACAGCTTGTTGGGGGTGGCAAAGAGCAGAACATTCAAAGCTAAAAGTGACATTTTACTTACCAGTTAATGTCCTTTCCTTGAGTCCTGATAGACCAGTCCAGACAAGTGTGCTGTGTTCCCCTACCAGCAGATTGGTGGAGACAAAGAACCAATGAAAAGCCCAGGTTTGAACTCCTGTGCCTCTATTTGCTTCAGCTACAAGAGGTCTCTTCAGTAGTCATCCCAAAGTATATGGGAGAAACATGACAAGCCTTACACAACTTCAATCATAGACAAGGAGAAATCAACAGTAGGGAACTAAGTACAGGAAAGCATAAATGGAAGGCTCTAAGTAGAAGATGAACATGCAGAGCCAAGGATAAAAATTATAGCGGACCCAAGGGTACTGCAGCTTAACAGAGCAATACAGTTCCAAGGGTGGGACCTGGACTGGTCTAGCAGGACTCAAGGAAAGGACATCAACAGGTAAGTAAAATGTCACCTTCCATATCATCCTGCTAGATAAGTCCAAATAAGTGTGATGCACCAAAGCTAGAACTCCACTGAGCAGGAAGACGTCTCAGCAGCTTGTAAAACCCTTGAACCAAAGGTCGCGGCCTGCTCTCGTGTGGACATCCAAGTGGTAATGCTTGACAAAAGTGGGAAGTGATGCTCATGCTTGCTACCTGAAAAATGTCTACAAGGGCTACCGAGCTCCGCTCCACCCACGAGGATTCCTGTGCTCATGTAAAATGGGTGTGCAAACCCTCCAGAAATGGCTGGTTCCGTAACAGATGCACCATGGCAATGCCTCCTTAATCCAGCTCCCCAAAGTTGACTTAACCACCGCATCACCCTAGTGCGGGTCAGCAAACAGCCAAAAGGATGGTTGGATTTACAAAAGAAATTCATAACCTCCAAGTACCGGAGAGGCACCCTCCGGAAATACACAAGGCAAAGATCCCTATCCTTACCCAACACTGCTCCTTAGAGAAAGAGGGCAGTTAGACCACCTGGCTCACGTGAAAGGAAGACATCACCTTAGGCAAGAAGGCAGGCACAGGCTAAATGGAAATGGCCTCCTCTGAAAAAGACAGATAAGGATCTCGGCAAGACAGAACCTTCAGCTTCGAAATACTCCTTGCGCAACAAATCCACAACTAAGGAGTTTGCCTTGAGCGTCAAATCCTTCAAAGTAGTATGCTTCAACGGCTAAAAGGGTGCCACCATCAGGGCCCTGAGCACCAAAAACAGATCTCAAAGGGATTTATTTATTTATTTACATTCTCTTATATACCGCGCTATTCTGCATCAGTGCGGTTTACGTTGAACAAACTGAAATTACATTGAACAGGGTATTATAACTTGGAGATAACTATTTTACAGGGAACATGGGCTATGGAGGGTTAAGTGGCTTGCCCAAGACCACAAGGAGCACCTGTGGGACTAGAAACCCCAGTCCTTCCGGCCCAAGGTTGCTGTCCTCTAGTGGGATTTGAACCCTCGACCTTCCGGCCTGAAGTACCTTGCCCCAACCACTAGGCTACTCCTCCACTCCAGACCAGAGACCAGAGGGGAGGAAGCAAATGCTGAACCCCACGGAGAAAGCACAAGGCATCTGGGTGCAAGGCTAGAGACTTACTAGCCACCGGATCTCAAACACCGGCCAAAGCTGCCACTGGAACTTTCAGTGAGCTAAGGGAAAAGCCCTTCTATGGGCCATCCTGTAGAAAGGCCAACAGAGATGGCACCTTGGCCGCCTCAGAAGACAACTGCTGAGTGCCACACCATCACTCAAAGAGGCACCAGATCCGCACATATGCTAGCTTGGTAGACCACCTCTGGGCTCCAAGCAGAGTGGAGACCACTACTGGAGAACAACCTTTATGCACTAGTTGTCTCCTTTCAAGAGCCAAACCGTAAGCAAGAATGGAACTGGGTCCTCCAGGTTGATCGGCCCCTGCTGCAACAAGCCCTGAGACGGAGACAATTGAAGATGAGATGCCTCCGTGAGCCGCATCAGGTCTCCGAACCATGCTCTCCTTGGCCAATCCAGGGACACCAAAACAATCCTGTCCCACCGGGGGCCACAAAGGAAACACCTACAGCAGGTGCTGACTTGACTAAGTCTGGATCAAGGTGATGATGCCCTTGGACTCCATCTGTGTGGCAACTGATAAAGTGGCACACTTGGCATTTTAGCAGGTTGCCAGCAGATCCCTCTTGGAGTGACCTCAGTGGTGCAGACACAACTGAAACACCTCCTGACTCAACTCCCACTCTCCTGGAACAAGAGAGTGCCAGCTGAGAAAATCTGTTTCCACAGTATCCACCTCGACAATGTGCAGATCCAACAAACTAGGAGGTTCTTCGCCACTCAGCCAAACAGGAAAGCTATCTCCAGGGCTACACTGACACTCCTCATACTGCCTCATCGATTGACCTAAATCACCACTGTGCATTGCTCAAGAACACTCAAAACACCTAGCCCTCAACTGGGGGCCAGAAATGTAGAAGAACCAACCTGATGGCCCTTGCCTCAAGGCAGTTGATGGGCCACACCACCTACCTGCAGTTCCAATGACCCTGGGCCACTCGGCCTTGCCAATGGGCTACCCAGCCAAGAGACTGGCATCCATCATCATAAGGAATCATGAGCAATCATCCAGCAACACGCCCTTCCTCAGAAGACTGGGCTGCCACCACCACCACAGGCTGGCCATCACCATCACTGGGAGCAGGAACCTCAGCTGGGAGCTCGGGGAGCACTGAGCCAGTAAGAATAGCTGGAGCAGCCACCACGGCACCACCTTGATTGTCACTGCCATCAATCCAAGGAGCTGAAGATCAACTCGGACTCTGGGAGCCTGTTGAGAACAGAACAGTGCCAGGCAATCCAACAGCCTTTGACTTTCTTGGCTGGTAGGAAGACTCTGCACACTCAAGAATCAAAACTCAGGAATTCCAGGAAATGGGAATGCAATAACCAGCTCTTTTCCCAAGTAATTACCCAGTCAAGGCTTATCAAAAAGGACATCACTTGGGGAGCTTCCAGAGATGCCTCTGAAGAAGAATGGGCTCGGATGAGCCAATAGTCCAGATAAGGGTGCACAGAAATCCTGGGGCGCCAGAGCGCCGCAGCTACCATCATCACCATCATTCATGACCTTGGAGAATGTCCTTGGGGCAATGGAGAGCCCGAATGGGAGGACGGCAAACATATGACAATATGCCTCAGCCAAATCCAGAGATGCCAGGAATGCCCCTTGGTGGACCACTTGAATCATGGATCACAAAGTTTCCATCCAGAAGCACATGATGCGCAAGTGCTCGTTTGACACACTGAAGATCCATTCTGTGTTGGCACCATGAAACAGATAGAATGCCTACCCCGATCATCCGGGGGAACAGGCATCACAGCCTTCAGGGGAGGCAACTTGTCCAAGGAGATCCACAAGTAGCCCTACTGTTTGCAAACCCACAAGGGGAGAAGACAAAAGTGCCCAGGATCAGCCTTTGCTTTCCAGGACATAAGAACATAAGACATGCCATACTGGGTCCGACCAAGGTCCATCAAGCCCAGTATCCTGTTTCCAATAGTAGCCAATCTAGGTCATATGTACCTAGCAGTTTCCCCAAAAGATACATGTTCCACAATGCTCGTATTGGGTCAAGCAGTGATATCCCGGGTCCCTTTTAATCATGGTTT
Organism: Ichthyophis bannanicus; assembly: GCA_033557465.1. NCBI lineage: Eukaryota > Metazoa > Chordata > Amphibia > Gymnophiona > Ichthyophiidae > Ichthyophis > Ichthyophis bannanicus. The sequence continues at coordinate 7,491,479 of CM066044.1, read as the reverse complement.
ATGGACCTTTCCTCCAGGAACTTGTCCAAACCTTTTTTTAAACCCAGCTACACTAACAACTTTTACTACATCCTCTGGTAACAAATTCCAGAGTTTGATTACACGTTGAGTCAAAAAATATTTTCTGTTATTAGTCTTAAATAGGTTACCCTGTAGCTTCATTGCATGTCCCCTAGTCTTTCTATATTCTGATGACAAACAATCGATCTACGTTTACCTGTTCCACTCCATTCATTAATTTATAGATCTCTATCATATCTTCCCTCAGTCGTCTTCTTTTCCAGGTTGAAGAGCCTTAACCTTTTTAGCCTCTCTTCACAGAGGTATCCTTCCATCCCCTTTACCATTTTAGTGGCTCTTCTCTGTACCTTTTCTAATAATGCTATATCCTTTTTAAGATACGGCAAACAGAATTGCACACGATAGTCAAGGTGCAGTAACACCATGAAACGATAAGGGGGCATTATAATATTCTTTGTTTTATTTTCCATTCCTTTCCTTATGACACCTAGCATTCTATTTGCTCTCTTGGCCGCTGCTGCACATTGGGCCGAGGGTTTTAACATGTTATCCACAATGACGCCTAAATCTTTCTCCAGGGTGGTAGTTCCTAATGTGGAACCTTGCATCGTGTAACCATAGTTTGGGTTGTTCTTTCCTCAGTGCGTAACTTTGTACATTAAATTTCATCTGCCATTTGGATGCCCAGTCTTCCAATTTATCAAGATCCTCTTGCAATTTTCCACAATCCTCATAAGCATACTGACTGGAGACTAGCACCCAACTATCCTTGGTGACCTGAGCTCCTTCTTGAAAAGATGAGGTAAAGCCTGCCCCCTACTGGAGGAATCAGAGAATGGGCCCCCAAAACCTTCATTGCGCAACCCAGGAGGGTCCTCTTCTGGATGTGACCGGATCCCTGGGCCCAAGCACTCCACGAAGGGACTGAGAGCGAGCCTAAAGTCCCTAAGAGGAAGAAAGGCCCTCCAGGCTGGTGGCAACAGGATTCCCGAGACCCCTGGGAGTCCAACCAGTGTTCCTGGAAGGAGAGGGCAGAGACTGACTGAAAAGGAGCTTTTGCTTGCTACAAAGGCACCTGGGGCCTCTGCTCCAAAAGGTGGAAAGATTTTCTCTTGCCCAGGTCCTTTACATGTGTCTCCAAATTAGACCCAACAGAAGAGTCCTTCTAAGGCCAGATGGGCAACCAGGCTTTGGGAGAGGAGTCTACTGCCCCATGTGAAAGCCAAGTCAATGCCATGTCAACATCGACAGGGCACTATCCCTGGCTGCAGATTTATCAGGTCTTACATGGCATCAGAAAGGAAGGCCGTGGCAGACTCCAAAAGAGGGATAGAATCTTCCAGAGACTGAAGCCACTGCAGCAGGGTTAGAAGCATCAGGTCTGCACATATCGCCAACTAAAGAACCGCAGTTGCTGCAGCGAACTGACTTCAACAGAAATCCACTTTTCGGTCGGGGTATCCTTTAAGGCCAATCTGCCTTTCACCGGAATGATGGTCCGACTGAGAACCACCGTAACCTGCACATCCACCTTGGAAATATCCAACCACACAACACACTCCTTTGGGAGAGCGTGCATCTTCTTATATACCCTTAGACCCTTAGGTGAGGAGTTGAGAGAATCCCACTCTGACCAGAAAAGGCCCTTGAGCACCTTCAGGAATGGGAAGCCAGTAGTGGATTTCCGCACCCCTTGCAGGAGTGAATGCCTCTTCAGTTCCTGTTCTATGCCTGAAGCATCCACCAAGCTCAAAGAGGATAAGACCCTGGGATCAACGCTTCCAATTCCTCTCTCTCAGAACAGGCGAACAACATCGGCCTCCTCACAATCTTCTGAAGGTGAGGGTAGTTCATCCATGTCAAACATCTCAATTCAAGCCACAGTCCCAATCTCAGACAGATCCCAGCTGATTCTCATCACCAGGGAGGTACCCTCTGCCAGAGACACTTAGCCAATCGAACAGGGCTTCCCACTTTTGGCCCGCCTCTCACGAGACTGCGCTCAGGGGAAACTAGAGTCCGCAGGGTCTGAATTTTTCCATCAGAATTACCAGGCCTGCTGTAAAAGGAAAAGAATCCCGAGGAGGACAATCTGGGCTCCAGAAGCTATCCTCGTGGAAATGACACCCCCCCCCCTACACTAGGGGGCAGAGTCACTGTTGATCCCCCAGAGGGCAGGGAGTTGCCCACAGCATAGTCGCCGAAACCTCCAGCCGTCTGAATATCCTTACTCATAGCACCATCCGCCACCTCCTGCTCTGAGGCAGGCAAGGCTGGATTAATTGCATTCCCTGGCTGAGAGATGGGGAGCAAGTCCTCCAGGAATGACTCAGAAGCAGTCATGCAAGAAGGGCAGAGTCCAGAAGCCGGAGATATGGCATGCCTCACTTGACACAGGCCAAACAACATTTCTTGGAAGAAGACAGAGTTAAGGCAAGTATAACAAAAGTGGGCACTTAAAGCTGCAGTGCCCTGAAAGGCACGCATTAACAGTACTTTTATTGCAAAGCGCATTACAGGTGCTCAGGTAGGAACGCACGTTGGAGCCGCTTGGATGGAACGTATTCATGGACTGTGCTACCGCCAGACGCACAATATTAAAAATGCTACTAGGGCATGCAGAAAACGCCGGAACCCCCCATACAGTGCCAACAGTCACCAGCAGTCCATCCTGAATTGCATCCCACACAGATGGAATCGGGAGCCTCCAACAAGGGCAATGACGAGGTCAAGCCTTGGTACTCACCCTCTGAGAGCCCAGGCAGAGAATCTATGCTGGGCTTAGGTCTACTCCCTGAAACTGTTTCTCTGGCTTGGCAGCACTGCATTTAAGGTGGCTGGCAGACAGATTCCTCTGAGAGCCTTCTGCAAACTTCGGACGAGAGCAGAGGAGACAGAGGAGGAGGGAGGAGGCAATAAGTTTGCATGAAGCTGCTGAATTCTTCCATTCTTCCAATTTTCTGGCTGCTCAACAGGCTCTTATATCCAGGGTAAGAGCATGGAGCTGAACCAATATTCCCTCCTCCTATGACTACTGAAAAGAAAGCAGTATTGTAGAGCCTCCCATGTCGCACTCAAGTGAGAGTCACCCTCAAAGTGATCAATCACGCGCATTATCAATTTTTTCCTCTCAGTTCTTCAGTATTTGTCTTTGGCTGAGGCAAATAGAGGCATAGGAGCGATGTCATTGAAACCTGGGCTTTTCATTGGTTCTTTGTCTTCACCAGTCTGCTGGTAGGGGAAACAACTCACTTGTCTGGTCTGGTCTAGCAGGATGATATGGAATAATATATTCTGAGAGCCAGGGAGGCATAAGGCTTAAAGGTCTGCCTGGGGCATCAACACCTTGAACCAACTCTGGAGCCAATCCTGGTTATTACTTTGAGCTAAATTCAGATAAAAATAAATAAATGTATCCACTTCAGAAAACTGATCAAGATTTTAATTCATGCCAATTCGTTTATTTTCTGGATAGACTTGCCGCCTAGCAGAAGTTGATAAGCATCTCACCAAAGATTTCATTCTTGTACCAATGAGCCTGGATATTTTAGACTTATTTATTTAGCTATGCATATATACCATTTTTTGCTGGGTCAAAGCAGCTTACATTGAATAATAACCTCAGTTACATAAAATGTATAACATTGAACTATGTACAAATGGTATAGGTTAACTATGTACAAGTAACAGTTCTTATATATTTAACATACTATAGTATATATATGGGGGGAAGTTTGATGGTGGGGCCATAGTGTTCAGAGAATAGGGGTGTTTTCAGGTGCTTGCAGGAGGATTTCAGATCGGTGATATTTCTTATAGAGTCTGGTAGAGAATTCCAGAGGGATCGTGCATAGAATTTAAATGCTCTATGCAGGTTAGCTGATTAGTCTTTGTCTTGGAGTGTGGTATGGCAAGTTTGTTGGTTGTAGAGGATCTTCGGGGTCTGTCTGGATTGAGTATTTGTAGGAGGGAATGGAGGTGGGTGGCTGAGTGGGAGTGTTAGTGTTAGTAGTAAGGATTTGTATTTGATTCTGCTGGGGGAGTGGCAGCCAGTGGAACTGTTTGAGGATGGGGTGGTGATGTCAAGTTTGTAAGCTCCCTGGATTGTGCGCAGTCATGTGGAGGGCAGTGTGTAGTAGGAGGAGGGTAGATTGTGGAAGGCCCTAATAGATTATGTTCCAATAGTCAACGTGTGGGAAAATGAGGGCTTGGAGCGCAGAGTGGAAGTCTGTTTTGAGGAGTGGACGGAGGGTTTTGGTTTTGAAATCTCTCGTTTTGGCTGTTATTGTTATTTGTGTCTTGAAGGAGCGTTTTTGATCAAGAATTATCCCTAGGTATTTTAGCTCCAGTTGTACAGTTATCTGGATGATGCCTAATGTTATGGAGGTTGGGGGAGGGGGTGTGAATGAAAAGTCCTTTGTAATAAACAGTACTTCAGTCTTATTGTAGTTGGATTGAGAGGCTTAACCTGGTTTTTGTCCTGAATTTTGGGTGTGTATTATTGTAATAAGGAAACAAACTGGGTACTGTCTATCAAGCTATACTATATGTTGGGACTAAAGAAAGGAGAGACATTGGATAGGGAAAGTGGAGTAAGGAAGATAAGCCGAGGAAAATTAATGTGTGGATTAGGTGTGTGGACCAGGGTGAATGAACTTATCCATAATGTCAACCTAGTCTAGAGCGAGATGAACAAAACATACTGTACTGAGGTGAATCACTAAATGTTACAAGACCACTTCAGTTATCTCATGCAATTTTATTGCCAACAAGGACTTCATTACCCAACACAAAATGAAAGGACTGTTTTATAGGGTTATAACATTCAGAACCCATTATTACAGGATTCCAGAGGAAGCCAAGGACATTGCTGCAATGATTGACTTGTCTGCAATTTGCCATCCTGCTGCAAAATTAATAGTGGGCTTTTATTTTTTTGAAAATTGAATTTTGAGGTTGCTTTTACCCTATTTCACTACTGAGTTAGTGGGAATAGCTCATCTCTGTGACTTAAGGAAGAGTTCAATAGACTAGAGGAACAAACTCTGGCAGTTGTGAATGAAAACTGCGGGTAACAGATCCCAGTCCTGGTTCTGAATAAGCTGCAAGTAGAAGCAGTAGGAGAAACGTACCAGGTACAAACACACAAACATCAGCGCCTTTGGTTTCAGAGTAATGCACTGAGGATTTCCTTCTGAAAGGTGATTCTGCAAAAGCTGGAGGTATAAGACAAGACACGGTATGGGAAAAAGGGCGGGGAAGCTGGATGCCAGATTACATAAGAGCTTATGTGCTCTTTCATGCAGGGAGGTGGAGAACCAAAAAGAAAGATGACAAAATCCAACTTGGATAAGGAGCAATAGCCTACAGCTGATAGCAGTATAGAAGGATATGCAAAAAATTATGCATAAGAGTAAATTTTAGTGCGAGACATACTCTTTCAAAGTCAGATTGATTCTCTAGATTCTCTAATACCTGAGGATTGGAGGATCGCCAATGTAACACCAATTTTTAAAAAGGGTTCGAGGGGTGATCCGGGAAACTACAGACCGGTGAGCCTGACATCAGTACCGGGAAAAATGGTAGAAACCATCATAAAGAATAAAATTACTCAGCATATAGATAGTCATGACCTAATGGGAGACAGCCAACATGGCTTTAGACAAGGAAGATCTTGTCTTACTAATCTGTTATGTTTTTTTGAAGGAGTGAATAAACAGGTGGACAAAGGTGAGTCGGGTTGATATTGTGTATCTGGACTTTCAGAAAGCCTTTGACAAGGTCCCTCATGAGAGACTTTTGGCAAAACTAAAGAGTCATGGGATAGGAGGCAGTGTACTACTGTGGATCAGGAACTGGTTTAAAAGATAGAAAGCAGAGGGTAGGGCTAAATGGCCAATTTTCCCAATGGAGAAAGGTGAATAGTGGTGTACCCCAGGGATCTGTGCTGGGTCCGCTGCTTTTTGACATATTCATAAATGACCTGGAAAGTGGAATAACGAGTGAGGTTATCAAATTTGCTGATGACACAAAACTATTTAAAGTTGTTAAAACCCAGGAGGATTGTGGAAAATTGCAAGAGGATCTTGATAAATTGGAAGACTGGGCATCAAAATGGCAGATGAAATTTAATGTGGAGAAGTGCAAGGTTATGCACCTAGGGAAGAACAACCCAAACTATGGTTACACGATGCAAGGTTCCACATTAGGAACCACCACCCAAGAAAAAGATTTAGGCGTCCTTGTGGATACCATGTTAAAACCCTCGGCCCAGTGTGCAGCGGCGGCCAAGAGAGCAAATAGAATGCTAGGTATGATAAGGAAAGGAATGGAAAATAAAACAAAAGATATTATAATGCCTCTATATCGTTCCATGGTGAGACCGCACCTTGAATATTGTGTGCAATTCTGGTCGCCATATCTTAAAAAGGATATAGCAATTTTAGAAAAGGTTCAGAGAAGAGCCACCAAATGGTAAAGGGGATGGAAGGCTACTCCTATGAAGAAAGGCTAAAAAGGTTGGGGCTCTTTAACCTGGAAAAGAGACGGCTGAGGGGAGATATGATAGAAGTGTATAAATTAATGAACGGAGTGGAACGGATAAACGTGGATCAATTGTTTACACTATCAGAATATAGGAAGACTAGGGGACATGTAATGAAGCTACAGGGTAAACTATTTAAGACAAATAAGAGAAAATATTTTTTCACTCAACGTGTAATCAAACTCTGGAATTTGTTACCGGAGGATGTAGTAAAGGCTGTTAGTGTAGCTGGGTTTAAAAAAGGTTTGGACAAGTTCCTGGAGGAAAGGTCCATAAACCATTATTAAGAAGGGACCCAGGATATCAATGCTTGAACCAATACAAGCATTGCGGAACCTGTGTCTTTTGAGGAAACTGCTAGGTACGTATAACCTAGATTGGCCACTGTTGGAAACAGGATACTGGGCTTGATGGACCTTGGTCTGACCCAGTATGGCATATCTTATGTTCTTATGTAAGTTATACAGAAAATAGAAAAACAAATTGCAGTACAAGTAACAGAGCTTTCTCATTTTACTCTTATACTCGGGGAAAAAAAATATGAAATATAAATGACATACAAATATTTAGAAAGCAGCTAAAGACCTTTCTATTCACTGAGCATTTTGGATCCACCATCATAGAAACTAATGCAGACCCAACATGATATGGAAACCATGCTACCACCATTTCAAAACCACATCAGTATTGTAAATAGTTACTTTCCGCAACCCATAACATAATTTTGTATATAGTTAGTAACTAACATTGATGTCCACCTTATCTGAGTTTAATGTTCAGGATTAAAGTTATAATAGCACCTAATGTTATATGTATACTGTTCTTTTAATCTGTAAACCACTTTGATTCATTGATAAGGTGGTATAAACACACACAAATAAGTAAATAAATTATGATCACTGTGCACAGCCACATTTATTTAGTCATATACAGCTTGGAAACTGACTACAACTGAACTTAATCTTCCAGCGGAGTCCGCGATGTCATGCCCTACCTGTGCACAGGCTGCGCAGATGGGACCAACACGTGCTCTCTTCTGACAACGGCAGCAGAAATGATTCACTTCTTTCAGCTAAAGTGCTAGCCAGCAGAGGAGGAGGAGGACTCAGTTATTCTTATGTCACCTTGATACCAGTTCTTAGATCCCCACAGATCCAAAGTCTGATGCCAAGGAAAAGAATCGACTCAGTTTAAGATCAGTGAAGGATGAGGGAACACCGCAGCCAACTCGCTCTCGATCGTCCAGTGGCCAGTGTGTTCGGCAAGAGACAGAGGGGGTAATTACCATGGCCCCTGCACATGCACTTTTATTTCCCCAAAATTTAAATCTGTTAAATCCGGTCCAGTGGAAAGCCTGCAAAGTCACTTTACTAGCGGAGTTTTGAGTGTCCAAAGTCACTCTATCTAAATTTTAGGATTTGGCACACATTCAATGGTACTTCTTGCACTGCCCTTTCTGTGCAATATTTCCTTTCCATAAATCATAGGAAAATTAAATCCCTGGGCAGAAGATTTAGCATTTCAAAAATGCAGGCTTGTGCTTGTAAGCAGGGCTGACGTCTTTGCATGTCTTTTTTCCTCTACAAAACTTTAAACACTGCTTATAGCTCAAGCATATCACAGCTCGGTAGCCTGTACCCAGGAGATTTCCCTATTACACAGCAATACACCCCCCGCACTCAGAGGGATAAACCCAGATCAAGTCTAAAGTATCCATGCCCATCTGTACCTCCCTCTAGGGAGATGTCCATCCACTGCTGGTAGGTGGCTAGTTTATCCAGAAAATAAACTCCTTGTATATTCCAATTAAAAATATAAACTGGAAGAGTAATAATTAGCTCATCTCATTCATTTAAAATAAAAAAGCATCTCTCTTGACTTACCCGACGGTGCTTCAGGCTTCTTTGGCATAATGGCTTCCTTAGAAAGATTAAATACCTTCTCCAATCTGAATAAAAAGGGAATTATTAGACATCTTTTAATTTGGTTTAACTTTTCACACAAGATCCCGCTTCTACAACAGGTATATGGGGAGGCATTGGTGAGTGCCCTGGATGGACCATCCCAAATGGAATTTGTCAGACTGTATATATGGTTGGTGGTCCCCCACCTGTATCCATGACCCCTTAGGGATTCATGACACTATTACAAGCTGTGTACAGAAGAGGAAGTATTTTCATGCGCTATAATCCATGAAAGCATGCAGAGAGTGACAGGGGTGGGGGGGAGGGGTGGACTGCGGGGCATGGATAGAGAGAGAGAGAGAAAGACACTGGTGGAGAGCGGGAAGGTGAAGGAAATAAAAAGAGGGCTAGTGGGGACAGGCTTGGTACTGAGGGGAGGGAGGGAGTCCAGGAAGAGTGGTAGAGATCAATTAGGGGTCCCTGAATTTTTTTGGGATGTTAAGGGTCCACACAACCAAAAAAAGGATGGGTATTTCTAGTATACAGGGTAGAAAGATTTAAGTGTTCTATTACTTTGCAAATGAAAGAAGCAATATCAAATATTTTAGCTTTTATTTGGTACTTCTGAAAAGCTATAGAAAGGTGGAGGCAATATGAAGATAATTTCCAAATGAATTTGCCTAAGCAGTTAATTGGAGTAAATTCCTCAGGCTGAAAACTGTCCTCCCCTCAGTGGCTAAAATTACATACACAGGTTTTACAGTAATTGTACCTTCAGCTGCAGGAAAAAAGGGACAGAGTGGGGACGGGGGTGAGGGGAGTAAAGTGATTCGGAGATTGCTGCTTGTGCTTTGGTGAAGTATGTCGTCTGCAGCAAAGCAGGTGCAACGTTCACAGATATGTTTGTAACTATGGAGATCACTGGTCCGCATTTTCAAAGGAAAACTATTTACATGACAGCACTTCCATCAGAGAAAGACAAAACAAACATGAAACAAAAGGAAAGAACAAATACCCATAAAGATACAGCGAGAAAGAGGGGAAGACAGAAAGAGAGCCATGCACACACAGACGAAGAGAGAGACAGACCAGCAGGCAGGAAGAAACATACAGACAGATGGAAAGAGGCAGACGCAGGTTCTTAGCAAGAAATCTGTTCTTACCTACTAATTTTACTTTTCCCCGAGTCCAACAAGACCAGTCCAGAACACATGGGTTATGCCCATCAGCTACTGGATAGAGACAGAGTTATAAGCTGTGTGCTTTGTCCTTTAGAAGACCCCATGCAGCCACTTGCTCACCACTATATCTGTAACAAAACAAATGGAAGCCTACCAAAGTACCCCCCCTCCCAGAGAGGAGAGCATCCAGAAATGCCAACTCAAGAAACTAAACCACCAAGGAGAACAATCCAGGTTCCTCACCAACCTGCAAATCCAGAAACATTTTAAAACATTCCTGGTATCAGGATGGATTTCTAGGGTGGACTCAAGGAAAGAAATGAGGAGGTAAGATCTCATATTTCCTTCCTTCTCGTCCACCAGACAAGCACAGCATGCATAGGATATAACAAAGCACTCCTTATTGTTTGGTGGGATGACTAGACTCTTTCACAAAGCACCAAAAACAGCGTCTGTCCTGGCAAAAACATTTAGATGACAGTGCTCAGGTATATCAGGGGTGCCATCCCATGGATCACCACTGAAACCAACCAAGACTCAGCCCAATAGGCAGACACCTTCCATAGCTGAATATGCCTGAAAGACTGAGGAGGGAAATGACCCTTAAGAAAATATAGTGAAGAAACAGACGTCTTTAATGAACGAACAATAGTCACACCTTGGTAGTCAATTTACCTTTCTTTGTTCTTTCAAACAAAATGTACAAGGGGTTAGGAAGTCAAACACCATTTGCTACTTTTGGTTAGTGCATAAGCATTCTACAAACATCAACAAGATGGAGAAGACTGAACTCCTAATCACAATCCTCCTTCCCAAAAAGAGGTCAACCAATTATATGAGAGAAGAAAACGCTTTTGGAGGAAAGGAGGAAACCATTAAGAGGAAAGGGTCCTCAGGACGGAAGAGACCTGGAGCATTGAAATCCTCCTAACAAATAGTGACCAAGAAAATCACCTTCTAAGTAAGATCATGCAAGGAGGTCCTCTTTTAAGGCTCAAAGGCACAGTGGTGAGTGTTTCAAATACTAAAATGAGATTCTACCATGGGAGACATAAATGGGAAACAGCGAAGCTCTGGCCAAAGTGACTTGCCCAAAGCTAGAAGCATCACAAGTGGGATCTGAACCCTGGTTCTGCCATTTCCCAGCCTGCTCCTAATCACTCGACTACTTCTCCACTTTGAATGAGGTTATACAAGGCATCTGCCATATAAACCAAGCCAGATTCTAAATGGATAGCCATTCTGACTACATTTGGGTTCCATCAACCCATTCCTGCATTCAGTACAACAACCCACATTAATCAGGTAGGCACCGGAAATTGCTGTCAGCAGACTCAAGGCAGTAAACTCAATAGCTGCTTCATGGAAGACCCCAGCTTCTGTCCAAAATTACTTTACTGTTCTGTCCGCTGTGGGACAGAGTGGCTTTCATAGTCACAGCTTTAAGCGGAACATCCACCTTCAAAGGTTTAAAAATTATTTTTCTTTGAGGGACAAAGGATAAAGCGCAGTTACTCACCTGTAAGCGGTGTTCTCAGGGGACAACAGGAATCAGTCCTCACAAATGGGTGACGTCTGTGTCGACGGAGCCAGCGTGGAAGCATCTCCCCCAGCTTTCAAAGAAAGCCTTTGGGAGATGCACCATGCATGTGTGATCCTCTTCCCGCCCAAGGGTGCCATCTTGCCTCAGTCAAGTGACAGAACTAAGATGGCACAAATAAAAGATGGTAAAGAAGCAACTCCAAGGGGAGGAGGGAGGGTTGTGAGGACTGATTCCTGATGTCCCTGGAGAACATCTGTTACAGGTGAGTAACTATGCTTTCTCCAGAACAAGCTGGAAGTCAGTCCTCACATATGGGACTCCCCAATTACAGACTACCGAAACCTGTAGAAAATGCCATGGCGACTTACAAAGGTGAACCGTAATCAGCAGCAGTTGAATTCCAAGAGTGACTTTCGCAAAACCCAAATGTCCAGTGAGAACCAGCACTCTGGTAGACTGAACACAGAAGGGTCAGAGAGCAGGAGTTGCCTACACCCCAAAAAGATTATGGAGTATGTCCTGGCTGAAGGCGCTGTCCTACTGGGACTCCCTTCTCCAGGCAGTAGTGAGCTGCGAAGGTATGGATCGAAGACCAGGTGGCAGCCTGGCAAATTTCCATCATGGGGACAGAACGCATATTGGCCACGGAAGTAGCCAAGGACCTGACACAATGCACCGTAACTCTCTGGTCCAGTTGGAACCCCGCTTGCTCATAGGCAAGGGTAATGCAGTCCCCCACCCAAGCGGAAAGAGTTTGCTTAGTCACTGGGAGCCCGAGACAGCTGATGTCATAGGAAACAAAAAGCCGTTGAGCCCTGAGCAGTGGCCCCGAGTCCTTTTCAGGTAGAAGGACAGGGCTCTTGCAATCCAGAGTAAGGAGAACAGTCTCTGCCCTACCAGCGTGAGGTTTGGGAAAGAAGGTGGGGAGCACCACCTCCTGACTGAGATGGAATGGGGACACCACCTTCGACAGAAACTTGGGGTGTGTGCCGAGCACCACCCTGTTCTTGTAAAACCTCATGTAAGGAGTCTCTGCCATCAGAGCCTGGAGCTTGCTGACACTGCATGCTGATGTGAGCGCTACCAGGAAGGCGAGCTTCCAGGAGAAGTGCCGCAGGTGGCAGGTAGCCAGAGGCTCAAACAAAGGCTTAGTGAGCTGTGAGGGCACCACATTAAGATCCCACTCCACCACTGGAGGCTGATGGGGAGTTTGGACAAGGAACCAAGACGCAAGGGGCTGAGCCGAGAGGGATTTCCTCTCAACATAGTGGTGATGCGCTGCGTTGGCACTCAGGTATATCTTGACTGAGTTGGAATTCAGTCCTGCCTGCGATAGGTGGAGCAGGTATTGGAGTACCACATGCACTGAGCAGAACGGGTTTGCCTGCTTTTCTGTGCAACACAATGAGAAACAGTGCCACTTGAAGGCACATGCCCTTCTCATGGAGGCCTTACAAGAGGCCAGGAGAATCTCTTCCACGTCTTGTGGGAGACTGAAGGGAGCTAATGCTACCCTTTCAGCGGCCAAGCCATGAGCGAGAGAGACCCCAGGTTGGGGTGTAGGATAGAGCCTTGCTCCTGCAAGCATAGTCCTGGGGCTCAGCCCAGGTGGAATCTGTGGTACCGTCGATAGGGAGAGGAGCAGTGGAAACCAGGGCTGTCTGGGCCACTGAGGGGCTATCAGCACCAACGATGCTCTGTTGTACTATTACTACTACTACTGAGCATTTGTAAAGCACTACCAGTTGTACGCCGCGCTGTACAGACATGTAAGAGACAGTCCCTGCCCATCAGAGCTTACAATCTAGTCAAGACAAAACACAGAAGGTGTAAGCAGGGATAGAACTAGGGGAAAGAAAAGGCACTGAGCCTTGATCAGGGTCTTGGCTATCGGCGACATTGGAGAGGTGTACAGGAGGCCTTCTGTCCATGGGATGAGGAATGCATCCGCCACTACCCGAGACAGGTGTGGTTGGGCAGGAGCATAAACGCAGCAACTGTCCGTGCTGGTGAACAGGTCCATCGCCGGGAGGCCCCAGAGCCGGAACAGCCGCGAGGTAACAGCTGGGTCCAGGCACCACTTGTGCAGCTGGAGTATTCTGCTCAGTTTGTCCACTAAGACACTGTCCTGGCCCGAGAGGTAGACCGCCCTTAGGAGCATCCCTCTGTCCCCCCTTGTTTGTTCACGTAGAACATCATGACCCGACTGTCGGTCTGGATCAGCACTGCGTGGTGGTGTAGTTGGTGGCAGAAGGCTCTGAGGGCCAGGAATATTGCCCTGACTTCCAGCAGATTGATCTGCATTTCAGATGTGTGGAGGCTCTTGCAATGCCCTCCCCATTAGAGAGGCATCTGTGGTGAGGACCTTCTGTGGGATGGGTGCCTGAATGGCCATCTTGGCCTAAAGGTGACATGGGGTCTGCCACCATCTTATGGAGCCTACTAACTGGCGGGTAACTTGCACTCTGTCCTTGAGCCTGCCTGTGGCTTGGGCCCATTGATTGCAGAGGCACCACTGGGCTGCTCTCATGTGCAGGCGGGCATTTGGTGTTATGTGGACCGTGGAGGCTATGTGTTCCAAGCAGGTGAGGGGAGAAGCCAGGCGGATAATGTCCTGCAACATTGCAACCTCTGTGGCTAATTCCTGGAGGTGTTCTGATCTCTCCTGAGGAAGAAAGGCTTTTGCCTGAAGATGTCCATCTGTGCCCCTATGAATTCTAGGCACCGAGTCTGAATAAGGTGGGACGGGGTAGTTAATGACAAACACCAGATGCTGCAGGGCGTTTATGGTGCGTCCGGTGGCACATTGTGCCTCTACAGTTGTGCCCTTTATGAGCCAGTCAACCAAAAAAAAAAAAAAAAAGACAAAGGTTCCTTGAAGCCTGAGGTGGGCTGCGACCATTGCGTGGCACTTTGTGAAGACCCTTGGAGATGAGGCCACACCAAAGGACAACATCCTGTATTGGTAGTGCTGTCCCCCCATCAAGAACCAAAGGTATTTTCTATGGCTGGCATGAATAAAGAAGCGAGTGTAGGCATCCTTTAGGAATAAGGAGCAAAGCTAGTCTCCTTGGAGGAATGGTAGCAGTGTTCCAAGACAGAGCATCTTTAACTTCTCTCTGACCAGAAACTTGTTGAGCTTTTGCAGGTTCAGGATGGACCTGAGGCCCCTAGTCCTCTTGGGGACTAGGAAATACCTGGAGTAGAAACTAGTGCCCCAGAGAGGTTGTGGCACTGGCTCCACTGCTCTGTCCCAGAGTAGTCCTGCTAGCTCAGTGAGCAGGATTTGGTGGATGAGAGGCCTATTGGGTTCTCCCGGGAAGTACAAGGGTGGTGGCCGATGTAGGTGAAGGAGGTAACCCTCCATGACCACTTGTAGCACCCAAGTATCTGTGGTGATGACTGTCCACTTGTGGGCAAACAGAGCTAGGCACCTCTCCCCCACACACACACATGGGCAGCAGAGGACCTCCTGGGGGAGTGGAGGTTATGCCCAGACAGACAAAAGTTTCCCCCCAGGCTGGGCCTGAGACAGTGCCTGGGACTTCAGGGCTTTTTGTTTTCTGAGACCATGTCCCTGGCCCTTCTGTTGTTGGCCCTGCTGAGGGGCCGAGAAGGCCTGGAAGTGCGGAGTACCACCAAAGCCCCCTTGGTAAATAAAGGCAAAAGGAACAGGAGACCGCTATGGTTTTCGAAGGAAGTAGCTGAAAAAGTGAAGAAAAAGAGGGAGGCCTTCATGAAATACAAGAGATCACAGAGAGAGGAAGACAGGCATCTGTATTTGGAAAAACTTAGAGAAGCTAGCAAAGTAGTCAAGAAGGCAAAGATTCAAAAGGAGGAGGAAATAGCCAATGCAATAAAATGGGGGGATAAGACATTTTTCAGATATATTAGTGAGAAGAGGAAGGGCAAAAGTGGTATTGTCAGACTCAAGGGTACAGGGGGGGAATATGTAGAAGCTGATAAGGATAAAGCGGAATTGCTTAACAAATATTTTTGTTCTGTGTTCACAGATGAAGAACCAGGAGCAGGACCTCAGAAAACACCCACAAATAAGAACAGAAGCGAGGGACATCTTGAACAATTTTCAGAAGACTGTGTTCGTGAGAAACTAGCTCAACTTAAAGTAGACAAAGCGATGGGACCGGATGGGATACACCCTAAAATACTGAGGGAACTTGGGGACGTTCTAGCAACTCCACTGACTGACCTTTTCAATGCCTCGTTGGAGTCGGGAGTGGTGCCAAAGGACTGGAGAGAGGCTCATGTGGTGCCTTTACACAAAAGCGGAAGTAAGGATGTGGTTGAAAACTACAGGCCGGTTAGTTTAACTTCAGTGGTGAGTAAATTAATGGAAACGCTGTTGAAAGAGAAAATAGTGAGGTTTCTGGAGTCCAGCGGATTACAGGATCCGAGGCAGCATGGATTCACCAGAGGCAGGTCTTGTCAGACAAATCTGATTGATTTCTTTGACTGGGTGACCAGGGAGTTAGACCGAGGGAGAGCTCTAGATGTGGTGTATTTAGATTTCAGTAAAGCCTTTGACACTGTTCCTCACAGGCGACTTATAAACAAACTGAGCACCCTAGGGATGGACCCTAAAGTTACTGCTTGGGTTAGAAATTGGTTGGGTGGGAGGCGACAAAGAGTACAAGTAAATGGAGCTCACTCTGAGGAGAAGGATGTTACCAGTGGTGTGCCCCAGGGATCTGTCCTTGGTCCGATTCTTTTTAACATCTTTGTTAGTGATATAGCGGAAGGGCTGTCGGGTAAGGTTTGCCTATTTGCAGATGATACCAAAATCTGCAATAAAGTAGACACCCAGGAAGGTGTAGATAACATGAGGAGGGATCTAGCTAAGCTTGAAGAATGGTCTAGAATTTGGCAGCTGGGATTTAATGTTAAAAAATGTAAGGTCATGCATTTGGGCTGCAGCAATCCAAGGAAGCAATACAGCATAGGAGGTGAAGTACTTTTGTCCACTAAAGAAGAGCAGGACCTAGGCGTAGTTGTGTCCGATGACCTTAAAATAGCTAAACAGGTAGAAAAGGCGACGGCAAAAGCTAGAAGGATGCTTGGGTGCATACGGAGAGGAATGGCTAGCAGAAAAAAGGAGGTGATAATACCTCTGTATAAGTCTTTGGTGCGACCTCATTTGGAGTATGGTGTGCAATTCTGGAGACCGCACCTTCAAAAGGATGTGAACAGGATGGAGTCGGTGCAGAGGGTTGCTACTAAGATGATTAGTAGTCTTCATTATAAAGCATATGAGGACAGACTTAAGGATCTTAATATGTACACCTTAGAGGAAAGGCGGGATAGAGGTGATATGATTGAGATGTTTAAATACCTCCGTGGCATAAATGTTCAGGGAGAGAGCCTCTTTCAATTGAAAGCAAGTTCTGCGACGAGGGGACATGGGATGAGGGTGAAGGGAGATAGATTCAGGAGTGATATGCGGAAATATTTCTTTACGGAAAGAGTAGTGGATCCGTGGAATAGTCTCCCAGTGGAGGTGGTAGAGATGAGGACAGTAACTGAATTCAAAAAAGCATGGGACCAACACAGAGGATCTCTAAAGGTAAAAAGTGGACTGTTGTAGTTGTTGTTATGGAAGGACAGACTAGATGGGCCTTGTGGTCTTTTTCTGTCATCATGTTTCTATGTTTCTATGTTGTCTTCCTCAGGAAGAAAGGCTTTTCCCCAGGGGTTTTCTTCCAGGGTTGCACCAAGGTCTTCTTTGAGAGCCTGGTTTTTGTGACATACTCTGTCTCTATTTCGGCTGCTTTATTCGCTATGGGCTTCCCAAACAGGTTTTTCATCAATGCAGGGGACATCGATTAGTTTGTCCTGTACCCATTGCTCCAGGTCGGATGACTGGCACCAGGCTTGATATCATGCCCCAATACTGGCAGCTGCCACCCTGACCGATGACTCAAAGTCAACATAGGCTGCTTGGGACAGAAACGTCAAGCATTCTTTTATTGCCGAGGTTAGAGTCTTGAACCTCTGCAGGGGTTCGCCCTCGAGGCCTGCCGAGAATCTCCAGAGCTCCTTTGATAGTTCCTTCAGGTACATGCCGATGTAGAGCTGGTCGGACTGGATTCAGCATTTTAGCATCAAGCCCTGAAAGGCTTTCCGGCTAAGGGCGTCTAGGGTTCAGGCCTCCCTGCTGAGTGGCACTGACAAATGGGTTTTATGGCTCTTCAGTCTATGCATGGCCGACTCCATGACCATGGAGTTGTGGGGAAGCTGGATCTTTTGGAACCCTGGACTTCGACATACTAAGTACACGGTATTGAGGCGCCTACTAACAACTGATACCGATGCTGGTGTTTCCCACATGCAAAGAGGAAGCAGTTGAGGATCGGGGGCACTGGGACCATAAGGGCTTCCTTTGGGGGTGCCTCATATTGGAGGATCTCCAATTCTTCGGTTCGTGGTTCTCCTTGGCTTTGGTCTCGATAGCGAGAGCCTTGGTCATATCCCTCACAAAATCGAGGAACGCCACATCCTTGGAAGGGGAATGGCGTCAGGCCACTGGGGGAGATGGGTCCAAGGGTATGTCATGGTGGCACCTCGTCTCTGGAGACTTTTCGTCCTCTGTCTCCCATTCGGACTCGAAGTCCGAGTGCGACTCAGACGCTGCACAATCACCTCATTTGAGGACCACTCTATGCAGTGCATGACCTCTGGAGGATCGTCAGTCCAAGCCGTGGGCGCTCGCCGGGGAGGACCGGTGTCCCTAGGAACGGGACCTCGACCGGGGGGGCTCTCTAGAGGGTGATGGCGCTCGAGGATCGGTTTGATGTCCAGGGAAGCCCTCGATATTGAGGGTCCCATCGTCAGGGTGCTCTCTAGGGGCTGCCATTCTAGTCTACATGCCAGTTGGCTCTGCAGCCTTCGACGGGGACACCGAGGACCTCGGGCCTGGCGTCTGTACTATTGAAGGAGAGTCCTTGATGAGGATGGCCTTGGAGTCCCGAGGCCAGTCAGCGAGAGCAGATGACTCCTTGCGGGACATCTTGGTGGGCCGCTCCTGCCCCGACTCACGCCTGGGACTGCGGGACCTGGGGTGGGATTTCACCTTCCTCCCAGATCTGTCCTCTAAGGCAGTCTTCAAGGATTTTTTCTTCTTATGCTCCATCTCTCAGGACTTCTGCTCGGAGGAGCCACAGCACTCCGAAGAGGCTCTAGCTTTGCTGGGCACTGAGGTATCAAAGGAGGCCCTGGAGTGTGGTGTCACTGTAGGCTCTAGGGCAGTCTTGGACTTCTGGAAGAACTTTTCCTGCTGCTGATGGCAGCTCTTTAAGGTCTTTGGGGTAATGGTTTTGCAGAGCTCACATTCGGAGTCATTCTCCGGACCAAGGCATCGAAGGCAGCAGTCATGTGGGTCGATGAATGACATTTTGCCACACTGGTCACACTTTTTGAAGTCACTGGAGGCCATTGGAAAAAGGGGGTCCCCTGCCACCCGGGCAGGGGTCTGAGGCCTCCGGCTGAAAAAAAGGGTGCAAATGGGGAGGGGTGGCCTGCACGGAACGACGGGTGCACCTACTCTTGCCGTATATTTGCTGGGCAGACTGGATGGACCATGCTGGTCTTTATCTGCCGTCATTTACTATGTTACTATGTAAATGCCAGTCGAGGGAACCCTGATGAAAAACTAAGGAAAAAATAAACAAACTGACCCGAGGAGCAACGCTAAGGCATGCTGGCTCAGGGGCGGGAAAGAACCGGTATGCAAACTGGACAAAACTTGAGAATAAAATCTGACTTTTTCTGAGGGGCATTGGACAGCGTCCAAAGGGCTCTAGGAAAAAAGGAGACTGAAGTAAGATGGCACTCTTGGGCAGGACATGGACCTCACATACGTGGTGCATCTCCCAAAGGCTTTCTTCGAAAGATGGAGAGATGCTTCCGCATGGGCTCCATCGACGCAGATGTCATCCATATAAGAGGGCCGACTTCCTGCTTGTTCCCAGAGAAAGGCAACCTATAGCCTCTCCAACTCAAAGGAAAGATTCTAGAGTATTTCACTCCATCATGATAAGATCCCGAATTGCTTGAAGGGAGAGGAATGTCTTGGTGGATTTCCGAATACCTTCCCCAGAGGCAGAGGCTATAGATCTGTTTCCAAAGGGTAAGGGGGAAAGAGGGAGAGGTCAGCAAAGTAGAGAGCCTCCAGCAACAGCTATTTTTAATGGAAGAGACAGACCACTGACAGGGCAGCAACCTTACCAACAGAAAGTTGGCCTTCTTGAAGGAATTCAACATGGAGGGGTTTTGTTTTTTG
This sequence comes from Ichthyophis bannanicus, assembly GCA_033557465.1. NCBI lineage: Eukaryota > Metazoa > Chordata > Amphibia > Gymnophiona > Ichthyophiidae > Ichthyophis > Ichthyophis bannanicus. Next base: position 7,471,990 of record CM066044.1, on the reverse strand, counting down.
TTTTAATCATTCTGGCACACTGGTCAAGCTCTAATGGTCAGACTTGATCTGAATGAGCTTCCTAGTCATCCACTACCTCCAATTGTGGTCACTTAGCCAGAGAGATTTTCACAAAACTCTTAGTCACCAAAAACAGAGACTACAGAGGAGCTCTAAGCCCGAGTCACTAAAAACAATCACCCTACCAACTCCTCCTTCAGGTACCTAACTTCAGTAAAATGGCCAAGTACCTGAAAGAAGAGTTGGCAGGGGAGGAGGGGATAAGTGAAATTGCAATGGGCGAAACTAAAGGAGGCAATACAAGGTGCAACAGATACATATATAAGGAAAGTAAATAAAAACAAGAGGAAAAGGAAACCTATTTGGTTCTCCAAAGAAGTGGCTGCACAAATAAAGGCAAAAAACATCGCTTTCACAAAATTCAGAAGCTCGCAAACAAAGGAGCACAGAAAAGAATACAAGATCAAAATAAGAGAGACAAAAAGAGAAATAGGGATAGGAAAATCAAAGGCAGAAGAAAAGATGACTAAAGATGTGAAGTGTGGCGACAAAACCTTTCAGGTATATTCGGGAGAGGAGGAAAATCAGAAGTAGAATTGCAGGACTCAAAAGTACAGGCATCAAATTCATGGAAAGTGACATTGAGAAAGCAAAAATGCTAAATAAATATTTCTGCTCTGTTTTTACTAGAGAAAATCCTGGAGAAGGACCACCTGTGCATGACAAATATACAAATAGGAATGCAGTAGATATCACACCATTCACAGAAGATGTGTTAGAACAGCTTGCAAAACTGAAAGTGGACAAGGCTATGGGATACATCCCGGGATACTGAAAGAGCTCAGTGAGGTTCTTGCAGGGCCGTTAAAGGATGCTTTTAATAAATCCTTGGAGACAGGAGAAGTTCCACAGGACTGGAAAATGGCTGATGTGGTACCTCTTCACAAAAGTGGTGACAGGGAAGACGTGAAAAACTACAGGCCCGTAAGCCTTACCTCGGTGGCAGAAAAAGTAATGGAGGCAACTCCTGAAAGAGCGAATAGTGGACTTCCTCGAAACCAACAGGTTGCACGATCCGAAGCAGCATGGTTTTACAAAAGGACGATCTTACCAAATAAATCTGATTGAGTTCTTTGACTGGATGACCAGAAAACTAAATCAAGAGCATGCGATGGATGTGATCTACCTAGATCTCAGCAAATCACTGTTCCTCATAAGAGGATTATCAATTAACTCAGCCTGGGGATGAGTCCCAAGGTGGTGAACTGGATCAGAAACTGGTTGACTGACAGACAAAAGGTGACTCACTCGGATGATACGGTGTGCCCCAGGGTTCAGTCCTGGGACAGGTACTGTTCAATATATTTGTGAGTGATATTGCTGAAGGACTGAAAGTAAAAGTCTGTCTTTCTGCAGATGACACGAAAATTTGCAACAGAGTGGACTCCCCTGAGGGAGTGGATAATATGAGGAAAGATCTACAAAAGCTGGAAGAATGGTCTAATGCTTAGTAGTTAAGATTTAATGTGAAGAAGTGCAGTGTCATGCACTTGGGAAGGAGAAATCCAAGGGAATTGTATGCGATAGGGGATTTGAGGTCGGTGTGCACGGACCAGAAGGACTTTGGAGTGATTGTTTCTGAGGATCTCAAGGTGGCGAAACAGTATGACAAGGCGGTGGCAAAAGCCAGAAAGATGCTGGGTTGCATACAGAGGAATTACCAGCAGAAAGGAGGTACAAATGCCACTGTACAAGTAACTGGTGAGGCCTCATTTGGAATATTGTGTTCAGTTTTGTAGACCATATAAAAAGGCTGGAAGCAGTTCAAAGGAAGGCGACCAAAATGATTTGAAGCCTGCGTTAAAAAACTTATGCAAAGAGACTTGAAGACCTAAATATGTACACTCTGGAGGAGAGGAGGGACAGGGAAGATATGATATAGACCTTTAAATACTTAAATAGTATTAATGGACAAACAAACCTCTTCCAAAGTCGGGGAAGCTGCAAAACTAGAGGGCATAACATGAAGCTGCAAGGGGGTAAACTGAAAAGCAATGTCTGGAAATACTTTTCACTGAAAGGGTGGTGGATGCTTGAAATGTCCTCCCGATGGAAATGGTGGGGGCAAACACAGCGAAATAATTCAAAATTGCAAGGAACAGATACAGGATAAAATCAAAATAAACATAACTCTCTCTCTTATATCTGAACATATAGGGGTGACGTACAAGGAGCAGTGGGTACACCCCTTAACAAAGGCATGGGGAGGGCCGACCTGCACGGAGCAGCAGGTGCACCTACTCTTGCTGCCTTGCTGGGCGGACTAAATGGACCATACTGGTCTTTATCTGCTGTCATATACGATGTTACTATGTTAAAAAAAAAAAAAGCCTTGCTGTACCAGTAGCGTAACTCTAGAGGACACTGCTTGCCTGACCCAGAGGGTCTGAAACTACAGGCACCTTCTCCATATACTAGAAAAAGAGACTGCTCCTTGGAAGAATCAGAACTAGCAGGCTTCAGATTAGGGGAAGAAGCAGAAATCTGTCCTCCCAGATACTAGGAAACAGCATGGCTACCTCTCCAACTGGCATTTCATCTGTAACAGTTGCGGACACCACGTCAGACACCCCAAATACTAATACGCTCCTGATGCTGAAGCGCCAACATTAGACCCTGCAAATGCCACAGACCTGCAAGCCAACTGCTCCTCTATTACTCACAGCACTTAATCCCTGGCTCCCTGCCATTGGCGAACTGGGTGGCGCACACCACTCTTGGCACATATACCCCAGACCTTTCCATAGCTCCATACAATCTACTGTTTAAATATACAGCCCACTGTTCCACGTCGACCACCACAAAAGGAGCAGCATTTTGCTTGCTCTGGTGGCATTTCCAAGGCAGCTGACAAACTGGAAAAAGCAGGCCTAGCAGCTCCTTGCTGTGCAGTAATCGCCACATTTAAGACAGTGAAAACCAGAAGCGCCCAAGGAGCTCACTCTCGACGCTCTGAAAATTCAAAGGCCCTTTCCACAGAAGCACTTCCCTCCCGTACGAGTGACAGTTAAATCACCCCAACAAAGAAAATAAAAAACAGGCACCTCTATTTACTTTTTTAAATGAAATAAAAGGAGGGGAGAGAAAAAAATAAATGAAACTTTCCTATGGGCCATTGGGGAAGGACATTTATTTATTTACTTACAGTATTGGGCTGGATTTATATACCACTTTTCACAGAGGTCAAAGCGGTTTACATGGAACTAAAAACAAATCAAATGTTTACATTGAACAAGCAAACAAAGATAATGAACAGGGTATGCTTATTAGACTTTAACTATATACATAATGTTCTTCAGCTGCTCTAGCCGGGAAGGATCTGCAACTAAGTATTCACCTGCTGGTAATTTCTCTGACTCTTGGGTTAAAGGGAACTTTTTGGGTTTAAACTGATAGAATCTCTATTTTAAAGTTCTGCTTTTTCTAAGGTCACAGAGGGCATTGTTTTAGCAAGCCAGCTTCTATTAAGTGTTTCTTTCCCTCCCACCCAACCCAGGCATAATCTTAGATTTATAGGCTCTTACAGGAACAGAGCCTATAAATCTCACTTTCAGGTGTAGCTGGTTATCCTCAGCAGGTATAGCTTAGTTAAGGCTCTGAAATGAAACTGGACATGAACAAAGTCCCTTATACCTATTAGGTATACTTGTGCTTATACAACTAACTGTCCCTAGCAACTTTAAGTAAACAACTTAAATATCTTAACAAAACCTTAAAGTTAAGATGAAGACAGCAGTCCAGCAGCGAGATAGGGGCTATCCAGTCTTTTGCACTGAGTGTCACATGTACAATTTTCTTCCAGCTGGTAAGGAGTCTTACATGTGCACTAGGTGCAAGAAGTTCTTTGCTCTCAGGGAACGAGTCCAATCTCTGGAGATTAGAGAAGCAGACTTGGAGGACATAAGAAAGACAGAGAGGTATATAGACAAGACCTACAGGGACTAGTGCTGAAGTCCCACCTCCATTCTAGCAACCTCGCTGATGTCATGGAGGAGAGAGGTCACATGAAAGGCATCACATTGGTGTGGCAGGGAGTGATCCTACAGCTAGTATCTGTCCTCCAGGTGATGTAAAACCCTCTCACACAAAGGTGGTTTCTCCAGGGACATGTGTCCATAAGGGAAGGGTTAGGATGGTCGTTATAGTTGGCGATTCAATCATTTGGCATGTAGACAGCTGGGACGCTGGTGGACATGAGGATCATCTGGTAACATGCCTGCCTGGTGTGAAAGGTAGCAGACCTCACGTGCCATCTAGACAAGGTTTTAGATAGGGTTGGGAAGGAGCATGCTGTTTTGGTACATGTTGATCCAATGACATAGGACAGTGTGGGAGGAAGGTTCTGGAGACCAAATTTAGGCTTTTAGGAAGGAAGTTGAAATCCAGAACTTCTGGGGTAGCATTCTCTGAAATTATTCCTGTTCCATGTCCAGGACCGAAAAAGGCAGGTAGAGCTCCGGAGTCTCGATGCGTGGAGACAATGGTGCAAGGAAGAGGGTTTTGAATTTGTTAGGGATCTGGCAACCTTATGGGGAAAGGAAGAGCTTTTCCAAAAGGATGATTTCCACCTTAACCGGGATGGAACCAGGAGATAGAGCAGCTTTTAAACTAGATAGTAGGAGAAAGCCAAAAGTCATACAAAAGCACATGGTTCGGAAGGATGCATCCTTGAAGGATACTAGCAAAAGAGGGAAGATAGGGCACCCCGATAGAGAGATTCCAATAAAGATAAAAGTAACCCAGATGCCTACAGAACAGAGAGAGCTGAAAGATTTCAAATTACCCCTATCAACTGATAACCAGATTAATATGAATAAAATACAGCCTCTAAAATGCCTGAATGCAAATGCTAGAAGTATAAAAAATAAGATAGGAAAGTTAGACTATATAGCACTAAATGAACGGTTAGATATAATTGGCATCTCAGAGGCTTGGTGGAAGGAGGACAACCAATGGGACACTGTGATACCTGGGGACAAACTATATCAAAATGATAGGATAAATCAAATTGGTGGAGGGGTTGCGCTCTGTGCTAGGAAGGGGCATTGAGTCACACAGGATTAAAGTTTTGCAGGAAACAAAATACACTGCAGAATCCCTATGGATAGAAGTTCCATGTAAAAAGGAGAAGGCAATGACAATGGGGGGTGTACTACCGACCACCTGACCAGAACAAACAGAAGGATGATGAAACGCTAAAAGAAATCAGGGAAGCTAACAAAAAAGTTACAACACAGTAATAATGAGTGATTTCAATTACCCCTGTATCAACTGGGTCAGTGTCAAAGCAGGACATGCTCGGGAGATAAAGTTCGTAGACTAAATAAATGACTGCTTCTTGGAGCAGCTGCTTCATAAACCAACAAGAGAGGACGCTATTTTGGACCTAGTCCTTAGGATAACACAGGATCAGGTGCAAGAGATAAGGGTGTTGGGGCCACTTGGCAATAATAATCATAGCATGATCACAATTTATTTATAAAAAAACTGTGGGGGGGGGGGAAAGGAAATCCACAATGCCACCTTTTAACTTTCAAAAGGGAGACTGATAAAATTAGGAAAATAGTTAAGAAAAAACTAAAAGGAGCAGCTGCAAAGGTTAAAGATTTACATCAAGCATGGCTGGTGTTTAAAAATACTATCTTGGAAGCCCAGACCAGATGTATTCCACACTAAGAAAAGTGGAAGGAAGTCCAAAAGACTGCCACATGATTTAAAGGCGAGGTCAGAGAGGCTGTTGCTGCCAAATAAAGCATCTTCCAGGAAATGGAAAAAGGAGCCAAATGATGAGAATTGGAAAAACCATAAGCACTGGCAAATTAGATGCAAGACATCGATAAGGAAGGCAAATAGAGAATTTGAAAAAACAGTTGCCATGGAAGCAAAAACATAATGAAAACTACATTCATAGCAAACACACCTGTGAGTGTCAGTTGGACCATTAGATGAGAGGGGTAAAAGGGGTGCTAAGGGAGGACAAAGGCCATAGCTGAGAGACTAAATGAATTCTTAGCTTTGGTCCTTTCTGAAGATGGTGTAGGGAAGTTACCCATGCCTGAAATGGAATTTAAAGGCGCTGTATTGGAAGAACTGAAAGAAATATTGATAAACTGGGAAAATGCATTACAACTATTTGATAAACTGAAGAGTAGCAAATTGCCTGGACCGGATGGATATACATCTGAAGTTGTTGAAACAACTGAAATATGAAAATGCAAACCAACTATTAGTAATCTGTGAAATATTATTACCTGAAGACTTGAGAATGGGCAATGTAATGCCAATTTTTAAAAGTGGTTGATCCAGGAAACTACAGACCAGTGAACCTGACATCTGTACCAGGCAAAATGGTAGAAACCATTATAAAGAACAAAATTACTGAACATGTAGATAGTCATGGTTTAATGGGAGAAAGCCAACATAGCTTTAGCCAAGGAAGGTCTTGTATTACTAATCTGTTATATATTTTTGAAGGTGTGAATAAACAGGTAGACAAAGGTGAGACGGTCGATATAGTGTATCTGGATTTTTGCATAACCATAGATTGGGTTTTCTTTCCTAGGTGCATAACTTTGCACTTGTCCACATTACATTTCATCTGCCATTTGAACATCCAGTCTTCCAATTTATCTCTTACAATTTTTCATAATCCTCTTGGGTTTCAACAACCTTGAATAATTTTGTGATTACCTCGCTTATTATTCCCATTTCCCGGTCATTTACGAATATGTTAAAAAACAGCGGACCCAGCACAGATCCCTGGAATACTCCATTATTCACCTTTCTCCATTGGGAAAAAGCGTAGTTATTCACCTGTAACAGATGTTCTCCAGAGACAGCAGAAATCAGTCCTCACTTATGGGTGACGTCTGCACCGACCGAGCCCACATGGAGCAATTCCCCAGCTTTCAGAGAAAGCCTTTGGGATTGCTGCCATGCGCATGCATGGTCCTCTTCCCGCTCAAAGGTACTATATCTTGCTCAGTTTACCTTTTTCCGCGGAGCCCTTTGGATGCACGTCCTCGTCCCTCGGGAAAAAGTTTTTTTTGTCTTTGGCCTTTCCGGTAACACCAGTCCTCTTTCGTCCTTCCCTTCGCCCCTGCTCCGGCTAGGGGGATCCCCTTTTTTTCACTCTTTACAGTGTCTTCCCTTTTGGGCCCTTTTTGCGCCCTTTTATCTCAAACCGCTGGCCTCGAGGATTTTCGACCTCGCAGTGGCCCTTTTTGCCCCCATGGCCACTGACTTCAAGAAATGTGACAGATGCTCCAAAAATATGTCGCTCACTGACACCCATGACTGTTGTCTATGGTGCCTGGGAGCTGACCACAACCCGGAGCTCTGCTCTTTTTAAGAAAATGTCTGCTAAGGCCTTGCTAAGCCGCAAGCAGAAGTCAGACGACATTTGCCACAAGGCAGTCCCAGGGTCTCCGGTGGCACCTCACCCTGCCAGTCCCCCGCAGTGACCCCGTGCCCCAGGCGTCACTCTGATCAGGGTTCGCCCAAGGTGGAGCAGTGAAAAAAGACGACCTCAATGTTACTGTCGGGGGCTCCAGACAAGCTCGAGCGGTCTCGTGCTCATTCCCTTAGCCCTCCCCGGTGTTCCCGAGTGTCGGACAAGGAGCGGCCTCAAAAGATACCTCATTTCTCCCTTTCAGCTTCTTCTGCCTGCTCTTGCTGTTGTGAGCCGCTAGCTGCCATTTTGTTCTCACCACTACCCCTGCCGCTTGCTCTTACATATACATACTCTTTCAGATCTGCAGCTTTCCTTCAGGTGGATATGCTTCCCTTCTCTTTGGGTATAGCAGGGATTGTGGGGTTCTCTCACTTAGCTTCTTTGGAGGGTTTTTATGCGCCTTTGATCAGAGCTGGCCCCGGAGCGTCATGCTCAGGCAGTCATCGTGTTGGGTGAAGCCATGTCCTCCCTTTAGTTTTTTTTCTTAACTGTTTTCCTCATTTTATCATAGTCTCCCTTTTGAAAGTTAAGAGATAGTACTGTGAATTTCTTTGCCATCCTTCCTCCATTTATTAAATCAAACGCGATCATGCTATGATCACTGTTGCCAAGTGGCCCCAACACCCTCATCTCTTGCACCATATCTGGTGTTCCACTAAGGACTAGGTCCAAAATGGCTTCCCCTCTGGTCAGTTCATGAACCAGCTGCTCCAAGAAGCAGTCATTTATTTAATCTAGAAACTTTATCTTCCTAGCATGTCCTGCCCAGATGATACTGGAGTAATTGAAATCACCCATTATTATTACTGTGTTGTAAAGTTTGTTAGCTTCCCTGATTTGAGCATTTCATCATCCATTTGTTCATTCTGGTCAGGCAGTCGATAGTACACCCCCACTGCCATTACTTTCCCCTTCAAAGAGTTCAGCCTTGTCAGGAGTGGGATTTAAACCCACGCCTCCTAGGGAGACTGCAACCTCAACACAGCGCTTTAGATCGCTCAGCCATCCTGACAGTTCTTATGAACTGATCCTGGATAGTCCTCTGACCACTATAGACTTTACCGAGTACCAACTAGGCCCTGCAGCTACTTTACCAGATCCGTCCTTTGCTACTCGGAATGTCCAAACACCATCTGCTGGAGACCGAGTACCGGAGAGCAAGTGGTTGCATGGTGCCTGTTAGAGAATCATGTCTCCATCCACGGGTGGGCAAAAACCCTGCATTCTGGACTGGTCTAGTGGACAAAACGAAATAGAAACTGCTCTATTCTTCTGCTCTACTCTTCTCTCCTGGTCTGTGTCTTTGGAAAGTGCTCCTCAATACAGCTAATGAATTCCCAGCCCTCAGAGCTGGACTGGCTCTCTTAGTTCCTAAAAACTAATCAGAGACAGGAAGGTGTGCTCAGACCTTTCTACTGGTGGAGGCCATCTGGTTTCTCTCTGCTCAAGCTTGCCTCGAATGAAAGCGGTGGGCAGGATTTGTGCACTGCACCAAGGCTCTGTTGAGTGAGAGAAGGGGCTTAAAGGGTTTGAGAGCACCAGCACCCTCTAATGAGTGTGGTACGGCATCTCTGCATCACCTTTATCGAGATCAGACAGGGAGAACAAACCACATGCATACCTGGATTTGGAGCACATTTCAACTATTACCAAGACCATTTTCAAGATGACAGTCAAAAGGCCCAGGCAGATTTGTTCTCTCCCTTTTCTTTACTCCCCCTCCCCAAATGTCATCCAAACCAGTATATTCGCAGGCCAGTTATCCTGCCCTTGCATGGACAGATGTAAATCACTGCAGTAACATTCACTGGCCTGGGTCAAAAAGCATTACGAAGCTTGCTATAAAAATTATCAGTTTGCATCACACAAAAGCACATCCTGCAACTACGTTCATGGAATTAAAGATGTCCCCTTCCAGATTAAAGCTCCTTGGATGTTATTTCAATGAAACTGTCACACGCCTGATGACATCAGCTTCCTGCACGGTTATGAGCCTCATCAGAACCACACAGTGATGTCATCAGCATGGAAGAATTTACTCCCATCTGGGAGACTGAGGTCTGTGCTGTGTAGTTAGATTTATTATTTTTGGAATTCTAAAAGGACTTTAAACTGGATATGCAGCTAGAAATCTACTCTGAGGGAAGGTGGTGAAAATTCTCATGCCAAAATATCAGGTGGATCCCATACTTGGCCTGAATCCCCATCCAGAGCATTTGCTGCCTCTGAACCACGTCCGGGTGCTTCTTCACAAAGTCCTCATCGAACGGCAGCAGGAACTCCCAGCCCCGGTTTATTCTGGCCATGGACACATGTTCCAAAAATTCTTTCACATCTTCTGGGCAAAGCTGAGAGATAAAAGACCATCATAGAAACCTTAATACTACATAAACTAAACTTCATATAGATCTAGTCTGAGGTCTGCCAACCTGTTACAAAGTGAATACAAACCTCAGCAACTAAACCTCATAAAGATCTAGCCTGCAGTTTGCCATCCTGTTGCAGAGAGAATAGTGGGCTATTTTTGAAAACAATTTTTATGTTGTTTTCATCTTTTTCTTCTCCCAGCTTTTTTCACTAATCAAAGTCAGTGTGAATAATTAATCTTTGTAGAAAATAGTAGAACCACAGGCATAGCCAGGACCGATTTTTTGAAAGGGGGGGGGGGATGTGACCTGGGATTAGCATGGGTGGTCAACAAGACAGTGCAAATGTTCACACCACCTACAGTTCTCCTTTCATTCAACTGTTCTACTACCCCTGATTGGGTGGTCCTAACGCCAAAGTGAGGGGCCATAGCCCATCTAGGGTCATCCTTGGCTACACCCCTGAACAGAACATTTGAGGTGCCCACAGAGCTATAGTCATTAGCTTTTGATACAAAATAGCCAGGGGACAGAGAATGGATTTGAAAACAGGTTTCTTAGATACAATACTGGCTTTCGTTTTCATTTTATTCAGGCTTTACAGCTGTTGGTGACAAATGCCCAATGGGGAACGCCGCTAGCCACAGGCACGTTCAAAAAAGCTTTCGTCCAGACCTCAGCATCACAATTTTCATCAGAAACAGTGTCAATAACCATACAGAACAGGGAGTTCTCAACCAAGACCTCAGGACACAGCTAAGCCAGTCAAATTTTCAGGATGACCACATTGAATATGCATGAGAGAGATTTGCATGCACCGCCTCCTTTATATGCAAATCTCTCTCATGCATATTCAATGTGGTTACCCTGAAAACCTGACTGGCTAGGTGTGTGCCGAGGACTGGTTTAAGAAACACTGATACAGACTAAAATAAAAAAGGATCAAAAATGGAAACAAAATGATTTAGGAGATCATTCTGCAAACATTTTCTATGAGGGAAAATGGCTCATAAAATTGTCCAGAAGCATGTGTGCGCTACTGGGGATACTTCTGCAAGGCTATTTTATAAGAGGTACATAGGTGCCTACATTGCCTTACAGAATTACCCCCACACAGTCTGAGAGATCTACATCTCGGAAGCTGCTGAAGTGGGTATCTGAAGCCCTGTGTTATTACTTCGCCCTACAGGGGCCCCTTCTGTCAACAGAATCACCAGGCTGCAGATGACCAGCTCAGAAAAAGCCACAGGGAATGCAGGTGGTTTTCACCGTAGGCACCTTGTACTTACAATTTCAAACTCAATTAAATGCATGAATCCACTTACAAGACAATCTACAGCACCTTACAAAGCTCCAAACCAGGATATAAAAGTCTGCTTCAGCTACAAAGGGCAGGGGAAGTCTGAATAGCCTATTTCATTATCAGAAATACCAAACTATTTTAAGGGGAGGAATGGGGGTAGATCCCTTGCCTTTATTAAAAAGGGGGGCTGTGTTGCTGGGACCAACTGTTAATGAGCTGGTCAGCTCCTAACAAGAGCAACCGGCAGCATATCCTGCCTCGGGGATCCGAGTGCAGCAGGCACTACCCACTCTTACCTTGGTCACAGCTGCAACTTCCTTCCTCACTACCCAACGACTGCGTGTGAACTTCCACATCTTAAGAGAAGAGAAAATGTTTCTATCAGTGCTCAAGGATGACATCAAAGAACACGCACAAACATTTCAGCTTAGCTCTGATCTTGGACAGTCCACCAATCCCATGCCACCGCTAGATTCCACCCACATCTATCCCACTCCTCACAGTTTTCAGGACACCCCCCTCCCCATGACTGTTCTCTCCATTAATATCTGTGCTGGAACCAATTTTTTTTTAAAAAAGCAATTGTTTCTTAAAACTTTCATATGATTAAAAAGGATACTGCATAGTTTGAGTGTGCAGACATTCAGGAGCGCACACAAACACCAGAAAACATTTTCATACTTACCACAAAATCTCTAGCCCTGCACAGCACCTCTGCAGCAACTCCACTGTGGGGGCTCGAGGTATCTTTCGGATACAAGATGTCACTGTGTAAGGAAAACAGCAATTAAACCATGCTTTACATTTTGTCTACTTAAACAGAGTAAAGAAAAAAAAAAGCAAAATAAACCTGGATTAAACATTTTCTTATCATAAGGATGAGAGAGTAATCCAGGTGTAATAACAGAGTCGGAGATAGTCCTGCAGTTTCCATGGAACGCATGTCATCTCTCACCCTTTATCATCCCTCAGGTTCCTGGTTTTACCACTTTGCTTTCTGCTGCCCAGGTTTGTGTGGAGAGGACTGGAAATCGTGTTGTATTTGGGTTTCTAGCTCAATAGTTAGAGGATCTTTCAAGGACTGATTCAAACACTATAATAGAAACAGCAGCACAGCGCACTTAAATCTAAGAGACTAAGCTTTCATTCTGTAGACCTCACTTTTTGATTTTTTGCGACTTCGATTAAACATTTTAAATATATTAGTGTCTTTCCTGTTGGCATTTGGGAACAAAGGGAGATAGCAACTCGGATATTATAGAGACATGAGTGCATTGAAATATAAATTTAGCAAAACCTAATTAGGAGGAAAGAGTAGTTACTCACCTGTAACAGGTGTTCTCCAGGAGCAGCAGGAATCAGTCCTCACTTATGGGTGACGTCGGCGCCGACGGAGCCCTCGCGGAGCAAATTTTCCCCAGCTTTCGCAGAAAGCCTTTGGGAATTGCAGCGCGCATGCGCGGTCCCTTTCCCGCCCAGGGATGCCATCTTGCTCAGTCTGATGACATAGCGGAAAGACAGCAAAAGTTAGCAAAAAATATGCAAAAAGAATGACTGCAACTCCAAGGGGAGGAGGGAGGGTAGTGAGGACCGATTCCTGCTGCTCCTGGAGAACACCTGTTACAGGTGAGTAACTACTCTTTCTCCAGGACCAAGCAGGAAGTCAGTCCTCACTTATGGGACTCCCAAGCTTAAGGCTACCGGAGACCTCAAGCCTAAAAAGAGCTCCCTGAAGCTCAACAGTACAGAGGGAAGGAATCTTCTCTGAATACGCATCCGGCCGGTAGCCAACACCGGGGCCAGAGGGTAGGAGTTGCCTAAACCTCAAAGAGATTGTGGAGGACTGCCTGACCGAAAGCACTGTCCCTGCGGGACTCCCTTTCCAGACAGTAATGAGCCGCAAAGGTCTGACCTGAAGACCAAGTAGCGGCCCGGCAGATGTCTGCCAATGGAACAGAGCTGAGGTGAGCCACAGACGCTGCCTTCGCCCTAACCCGATGCGACACGACTTTCCAAGGAGAGACCGGCTGCCCCGTAGGTCCAGGCGATACAGTCGGCTACCCAGATGGACAGGGTACGCTTAGAGACAGGTACCCCCAACCGATTGGGGTCAAACGAGACGAAAAGCTGGACCGCTTTTCTGTGCTCTCGCGTATGGTCAAGGTAAAAGGATAAGGCTCTTCTACAGTCCAGGGTATGCAGCACCATTTCAGCTCGGCTGGTGTGCGGCCTGGGAAAGAAGGTCGGAAGAATCACCTCCTGGTTGATGTGAAAGTGGGAGACCACCTTTGGAAGAAACTTAGGGTGGGTCCGCAGGACTACCCTATTCCTGTAGAACCTAGTGTATGGAGGCTCCGACACTAGGGCTTGTAGCTCACTTACTCGCCTCGCGGAAGTGAGGGCTACCAAGAAGAGAGTTTTCCAGGAGAGGAAAACGAAGAGGGCAGGTAGCCATGGGCTCAAAAGAAGGGCAGGTAAGCCTTTGCAGAACCACGCTGAGGTCCCAGTCAGGGGGGCGCAACGGAGGTTTAAGCAGAAGGAGGCCTCTGAGAAAACGCGCCACCAAGGGGTGCGAGGAGAGAGGCTGCCCTTCAACCGGTGAACGATGTGCAGGGAGAGCACTGAGGTGGACTCTGACAGAGTTGGATTTGAGGCCTGGATCGGAGAGGTGAAGCAAATATTGCAGTACCACCGATACTAAACAGGCGAAGGGGTCCTCAGATCGCTGAGAACACCAGACCGAGAAGCGATGCCATTTGAGGGCATAAGATTTCCAGGTGGAAGGTCGCCGAGATGCTAGGACGACGGCTTCCACCTCTGGGGGTAGCAGAAGCGGAGCTAGGACTACCCTTTCAGCAGCCAGGCCATCAGGTGCAGAGCCCGGAGGTTGGGGTGCAAAAGAGTCCCCTGATCCTGGGTCAAGAGATCGGGCTGAAACCCCAGAGGAAGAGGGGTGTCCACCGCTAGCTGTAGAAGCAGAGGAAACCACGGTTGTCTCGGACACCGGGGCGCTACCAGGATCACGGAGGCCTTGTCCTGGACAACTTTGAACAATGTCCTGGACACCAGAGGCGTGGGAGGGAAGGCATACAGCAGACCCGTGGACCACGAGATGAGGAAAGCATCCGGCGCTACTCGAAGAGGATGAGGGTGCCGGGAGCAGAACCTGGGGAGCTGCCTGTTCAGGGGACTGGCAAACAGATCCACAGTGGGAGAGCCCCACCGGCGGAAGATCTGCTGGACCACCGCGGTGTTCAACTTCCATTCATGCGGTAGCAGAATCCGGCTCAGTTTGTCCGCCAGGCAGTTGTCCTGCCCTGGCAGGTAAACCGCTTTGAGGAGGATGTCGTGATCGACAGCCCAAGAGCACAGCCTCCGGGCTTCCTGACATAGAAGGAGGGAGCCTGTGCCCCCCTGTTTGTTCACGTAGAACATTGCCACCTGATTGTCCGTCTGCACCAGTACGGACTGACCGAACGTTAGGTGAGAGCAGGCCCGCAGAGCTAGGCGGATCGCCCGGAGCTCCAGGAAGTTTATCTGCTGGGCGGCTTCCCAAGGTGTCCAAAGGCCTTGAGTGCATGCCCCTCGACAATGCGCCCCCCATCCCAGGAGGGAAGCATCTGTCGTGAGCACCCGGTACGGTGGGGGCGACAAAGGACATGCCGAGCACTAGATTGGGCAGGTGAAGCCACCATTGCAGGGAGGAGACCAGACGGTCGGAAACCTGTATCAGGTCTGACAGCCTCCCTGTGGCCTGATGCCACTGAGTGCGAAGGCTCCACTGAGCAGGTCTCATATATAAACGGGCGTTCGGAGTGACATGGACCGTGGAGGCCATGTGCCCGAGCAGCTGCAGGAACTGTCTGGCAGAGGCCGGCGACCCGCCGCTGAACCTGCCAGCTAGAGCCATGAGCCTGTTGGCCCGTTCCAGAGGCAAGAAGGCACGAGCCCGCCGAGTGTCCAGCCGTGCCCCTATGAACTCGAGGTCCTGAGGGAAGCAAAGCGGACTTTTCGAAGTTTATGATGAAGCCCAAGTGCTGAAGTACAGCCACCGTACGTTGGGCGGCCTGGGCGACCTCTGGAGCCGACGACGCCCGGATGAGCCAGTCGTCCAGGTATGGGAAGACGAAGAGGCCTTGAAGCCTTAGGAAGGCTGCCACCACTGCCAGGCATTTCATGAACACCCTGGGAGCGGAGGACAGGCCAAAAGGCAGCACTCGGTACTGATAATGATTCCCTGCCACCACAAACCTTAGGTATTGTCGGTGGTCTGGATGAATAAGGATGTGGGTATAAGCATCCTTTAGATCCAAGGAGCCTAGCCAATTTCCCCGCTGGAGGTAGGGCAGTAGGGTTCCAAGGGTAAGCATCTTGAACCTTTCCCGCTGCAGGAACTTGTTGAGGTTGCGTAAGTCTAGAATGGGCCTGAGGCCTCCTGTTCTCTTTGGAACCAGGAAGTACCTAGAGTAAAACCCGTGACCCCACAGGTGTTGGGGGACTGGCTCCACCGCCCGTTCTTGAAGCAGACTTTGCAGCTCCTGAAGGAGTACGTCCTTGTGCAGCGGGGGTCTGGGAGGCTCCCCTGGGAAGTAGAGGGGGCGCACCTGGTGAAAATGTAGGAGGTAGCCCTTTTGAACCACCTGCAACACCCAGACATCGGATGTAATGGCCGACCACCTGTGAGCAAAGTGGGTCAGCCGACCCCCCGTGCTGGCATAGTCAAAAAACCCCACCCTGCTGGGCCGGGGCCTGCGTGGCGGGTTTGGGGGCTTTCTGCTTCCGGGAACCATTACCCTGTCCCCTAGGCCGCTGCCCCTGAAGGGGGGTCGTGGCCTGATATTGTGGGTGGTGATGCGTATAAGCAAACACCTTCCTCGGGTAAAAAGGCTTTTTGCCCGAGCCCTTCTTCTTCTGTGAAGGGGCAGAGGACTTTCTGGAAAGGCGAGTCCTGGTGAGAGTCTGACTCGAGCTCCGCCGCATTTTCGGCCATGGGTTTGCCGAAGAGGTTTTCCCCTCTGCAAGGGACATCGACCAACTTGTCCTGCACCCATGGCTCGAGGTTGGAAGATTGAAGCCAAGCCTGGCGGCGAGCCCCGATGCCGGCTCCGGCTACTCGAGCCGATGCCTCGAAGCCATCATAGGCCGCTCGAGAAATGAACTTCGAACATTCTCGAATCCCTGAGGACAAGGCCTGGAACCGCTGCAGGGAGTCCTCGGAGAGACCGGCAGAGAAACCCTCAATTTCTTTCGCCACGTCTCGGAGGTACATACCCATATACAGCTGATATGTCTGGACCCGACAAGCAAGCATGGAGCCCTGGAAGCACTTCCTTCCAAGGGCATCCAGAGTCCGGGCCTCCTTACCCGGGGGCACCGAGGAGTGCATCTTTTGACTCTTAAGTCGATGCATGGCCGATTCCACCATCATGGAGTGGTGTGGGAGTTGCGCCTTTTGGAACCCGGGGCTCTTGCGGACTCGATACATGGAATCGACCTGCTTGCTCAACACTGGCGTCGAGGCTGGGCTCTCCCACATGCGGAAGAGAAGCCTCTCCAGCATCGGGGGAACCGGTACAGTGAAGGCCTCCCTCGGGGGGGGGTCGTCGTATTGAAGGGCCTCGAGCTCTTCGGCTCGGGGTTCCTCCTCCGGATCCACGGGGAAGGCCAAAGCCTTGGCCATGCCCCTCACGAAATCGGAGAACCGGGTATCCTCCGGGGGGGGGGGGGGACCGCCTCCGAGGCTCCGACTCGGGCGAGTCGGAGGGGACGCACCGAGTCTGGAAAGAACCGGGTGACTCGTCCTCCTCCGTGTCCCAGCCTGACTCCTCCGAGGAGGAATCGAGCGGTTCCGTGCGGGCGGGGCCCGGGGACCTCCGCCCCGACGCCAAGGCCGGCGTCGAGGACCTCGGTCCCGAACGGGAAGCCGAGGGAGACCTAGGTCGAGGATCGGCTCGAGCTCGTATGGACTCGAGGATCGACTCGGCCTCCGGGGTCGACTGGAGCGTCGACGTCCCGGTGGGTCGGGGCAGATGCACTGACGAGGCCGGTGATCCATGCCCGCTGCTGGTCCATGAAGGCAGATATACTGCGCTCCAAGGACGTCAGTCTGAGATCAAGCTCAGAAGACCCAGCAGCCGCCGACTCGGGCCCCGACGGCGTCGGGCCCGACGTCTGTTCATCCGTGGGGGAGTCCAGGAGGACTATAGCACTCACGTGTCCAGGATCCTCCACTTCGAGACGAGGAAGCTTCGAAGGCTTTTCCCCCTCCGATGGCCCGGGGTGTCAGACCGGGCTAGGCGACCTGGCCCTCGAAGGACCAGGATCGCCGCCCGGCTCCACCCTCGCGGGCTTCTTCTCCCGCCGGTGTTCCCGGCCGGGGGAGCCCCGCTCAGAAGAACTCAGACGATGCTCCGAGCCGGAGCCACGAGACGTCGAGGCCTCTGACGAGGTCCGCGCGGAGTAAGAGAAGATCCGATCCCTTTGCGACTGCCGGCTCCTCAGCGCCTTCGAGGACATCTTGCTGCACGGGCCGCAGCTCATAGGGTCATGCTCGGCCCCAAGGCAGCAGTCATGCGTGTCGGTAAGAGACATGAGTCTGTCACAACGATCACACTTTTTAAAACTGCTGGCAGCCATCGGGGGAAAGAGAACCCCTGCAAGGTTGAAAGACCGCGCTGCCAGGGATGAAGGAAAAAGTGGCGGGAACGCCAGTTGGGATAAAATAAAAACGAAGACGGGCCCAATAGAGGATATCGAGGCCCGGCGGGAAGAGGAACACACGAACCGAGAAAATTTAACTTAAAACAAATCAAAGAAATCAACTTTTCGGCGGCGGTAACAGACTACGTCTGTAGGGCTCCGCGGAAAAAAGAAGACTGAGCAAGATGGCATCCCTGGGCGGGAAGGGGACCGCGCATGCGCGCTGCAATTCCCAAAGGCTTTCTGCGAAAGCTGGGGAAAAATTGCTCCGCGAGGGCTCCGTCGGCGCCGACGTTACCCATAAGTGAGGACTGACTTCCTGCTTGGTCCTGGAGAACTCGGCTATCACTGAATCACTGAGCTGCAACATGTTCAATATGCATTTTCTACAATTTCTTTTCTTTCTCATTTGTAAATTTTCGGCAGCATGCCCTAGCAAAAGTTGGTCAAACACCATTAGCCATGATCTGAAGCCCCCAGTTTTCTTGGGGACGAGGAAGTAGTGGGAGTAGAACCCCTGGCTCTGAGAGGGCTGGGGAATGGGCTCTACCACAGATCTTCAATCAGGGTCTCAAGCTCCCTGTGCAAGGGGTCCATGGGTAGTTCCTCTGGGAAGAAGGCAAGAGGCAGTTGGAAGTGGAGAAGGTACTCCTCCCAGACATCCTCCCATGAACCTTGGGCCTTGTACCTCCTGGGGGAGGGAGGCTATACCCAAGGAGTCAAAAGCTCCCTCCAGGCTGAAGCGCTGTTTGGGGCTTGGGACCCTTTGGCTTATGGGGGCAATTGCCCCGGGCCTTGGCCTGCTGTCCCTGTGGGGGAGCCTGATAGCCCAAAAATTGGAGGTATTTCCCATAAGCCTTCTTGGTCTTCAGATGTAAGGGCTTTTTCCCCAAAGCCTTCCCGTGGGAAGGATCAGACGTCTTCCTGGACAGCCTGGTTCTGGTCAGGAATTCTTTCTCCAGCTTGTCTGCCTTCTCCGTCTTGGGCTTGCTGACGAGCTTCTCTCCCCAGCAAGGGACATCCGCCAACTTGTCCAGTACCCACTGCTCCAGGTTAGAGGACTGTAGCCAGGCAGGGCATCAGGCACTAATTGCCCACTGCGTTCACATGAGCTACCAACTCAAAGCCATCAAAGGCTGCCCGAGCTTGAAACTTGGAGCACTCCTTGACCAAGGAAACCAGGGTCCTGAAGCGCTCAAGGGGTTCTCTTGCCAACCCAGCTGAGAACCTGGTGAGCTCCTTCAGCAGGTCCCTCAGGTACAT
Organism: Ichthyophis bannanicus; assembly: GCA_033557465.1. Lineage (NCBI taxonomy): Eukaryota > Metazoa > Chordata > Amphibia > Gymnophiona > Ichthyophiidae > Ichthyophis > Ichthyophis bannanicus. The sequence continues at coordinate 7,452,846 of CM066044.1, read as the reverse complement.
GCCCATGTACAGCTGGTATGCCTGGATCTGGGCTGAGCATGGAGTCCTGGAAACACTTTCTTCCAAAGGCATCCATGGTGCAGGCCTCCCTGCCAGGGGGCACCGAGGAATGCGTCTTCTTGATGTGACGCATGGCTGACTCCACCACCATGGAGTTGTGAGGCCGTTGTGTCTTCAGGAAACCGGAGCTCCTGCCAACTTGATACTGAGAATAGAGTCAATGTCTCACAACTGGCACAGTCTCCGAGCTTTCCTATATCTGGAACAGCCGTTCCAGGATTGGGGGGAGGGGGTGTATGGGCACAGTCAGCGCTTCTCTCGGGGAGCCTCGTACTGGAGGATCTCAAGATCCTTGGTACGAGGCTCAACTTTGGATACCGCCATGCAATGTTCCCTCTAATTTTCTGTAGGCTGTGTGCGCATAAAATATCAGCTGTGCAGATTTTGAAGGAAGGTTAAATTTTTCTGCACCACATAACACTTGGAGTTATATACTTTAAAATTTGACTACACGTCATAATACAGTATGTACACCACATTGATTGCACTAGAAAATATTGTAGAACTTGTGAAAACCGTAAATACACAACAACTTTTAAATTTTAAGACGTCTGTGTTGTTTTCTATCAGAATCAGAACCGTAATTTTTGTGCGCTCTGTTGTAAAGTATGTGCGCTCACTCGGCAAGGTGTGTGCGCGCGCACACGCGCACAGCTTAGAGGGAACAGTGCCGCCATGAAGGCGAGGACCTGGGATATCCCCCTCACGAAATCCAGAAAGGTGAGATCCTCCGGAGGGCATGGCTGACAATGGTGTGACGGGGAAGGGTTGGAGGGAACGTCACGGTGAAGGATGGTGTCAGGGGACTGTTCCTCTGAGTCTGAGGAAATGTCATGCACCTGCTGCTCTCCGAGAAGACTCGGCGTTGATGATGCCTGGCAGCAACACTCGACGATGAGTCGAGCCTCGAGTTGGATGCCAAAGGAATAAGTGCCACTCAAGCTCACTTCTCCAGGATAGGGGTATCCTCAGCAACCTCATCGAGGACCGTGCTGTGGTCAGTGCTGATGACCCAGAGGTACTGGGCATCAAGCCCCACTGCGCCTCAATGCCAACTGGCTCTGCAGCAGCTGGCTCAGGTCTCGAGGACATTGAGCCCAGAGCCAAGTCCCTCATCGGGGAATCACCAATGGTGATAAGTGTCAGAGGACCTGACCTGATCCCCCAACACCACTGGAATCTCATCCTGCTGGGGCTGCTTGGAAGGTCGCTCTTGGCATTTGTCACCGGACTCGGGTCAAGGACTCCGAGCTCTGGTGCCAGAGGTCTTACCTACCGGTCTGGGGTCAGAACTCGCCTTTGGCCTCGACAATGTCCTGGACCCACAGGGAAGGTCCTCGGAGGACGATCTCCGATCTGAGGCTTCACGACTCTAGGACTCCGACCGAGCCTAGGTGCATGACAACGAGTCTGACGCTGGTGTCTAGGGCAGGCATTGAGCCATCGATGCCGATCTCGAGGCAGACTTGCCGAACAGCAACCCCTGCCATCTTTCATGCTCTTTCCGGGTCTTCACAGACATCCGTTGTCAGAGCGGGTAGGTAGACATGCTGTGGTCTGCCCCAAGGCATTTGACACATGAGTTGTGGTGGTCCATGATGGACATGGTGCGATTGCACTTGCCACACTGTTTGAAACTGCTGATCGAGGTCATAGTGGGAAACACGGCCCCCATGAAGTCAAAACTCTGACATCTTGGACAGCTAGGATGTGAGCAAAAAACCCATACACCAATAAAGCAAAAGAAAAAAAGGGTACTTGAGTAAAAACATGACGCTGAGGTGGTGGACTCTGGTGGCGGAAGGTGATCGGAACCAATCCCAGCAAAAAACGAAGTAATAAAACCAACTAGCTCAGCAAAAAAAAAAATCAACTTTATCTGGGGGACACAGACAGCACGTCTGCAGGGCTCTGCGAAAAATAAAGACCAAGGTACGATGGCACCCTTGGGTGGGAAGGTAACTGCACATGAGCAGTAACTCCCAAAGGCTTTCTGTGAAAGCTGGGGAACGGATCTGCATGGGCTCCATCGGTGCTGATGTCACCCATACATAAGGACCGACTTCCTGCTTGTTCCTGGAGAAAGCAAAACTATGCCGTGACATCACAACTGGCATAAAACCTAGCACAGCTAGAGGGAGACTGTGGTATTTTTGTAACAAGCAATGGAAGATAGCCAAATCCTCCCAAGGAACCAGTCAAAGACAACTATATACAATCTCTGCATGGTCCGAAGGGACAAATATATATAGTAGATTGCAGTCTAAGGCCCAGGGCTGAATGAGATGGGTCTTGGACTGGTCTAGCAGGACTCCAGGAAAGGAAATTAATGGTAAGTAAAATTTCTCCTTCCAGATCTTCCTGCTAGGCCAGTCCAGACTAGTGGGATGTACCAAAGCTACTCTATCTCAGGGCAAGAAGAAAGTGCAGTGGAAGAACACCTTAACCAAACCATGTGGCCACTTGGGCATGGACGTCTAGCCGGTAGTGCCATGCAAAGAAGCCAAGGAGGACCAAGTAGCCGCCCTGCAATTGTTCAGGGATGACGCATAAGACTCCTCCCTGGAAGCTGCCTGGGCCAGAGTCAAATGAGCCTTGAGGCCTGGGGAAACAGGCCAACCCGCATCACGTAGGCTGAGGCGATACATTGTGTGGTGGCGAGGCCACGGAGGAGCAGAAAGAAAGGGAGAAAAAAACAGGCATTTTCCCCTAAAAATGCAGTTAGCTCCAGGACGTCAGGGGTTAAAACTCCAGAGTTAGAAAAAAACTCCCTGCACAGTCAGTGGTAGAAAGACACACCCTAGATCTATGGCAACCAACATTGCTAATGAGGAACAGCTGGGGGTTGAGCTAGGAAAGGAAAGGGAGATTCACCAATATAAGGTCGAGGAAATTAGAGACAGGAGGAGCCAGGGAAGCCTGAGGAGCCTGGGAGACAGGAGGAGCCTGGGAGACAGGAGGAGCCTGGGAGACAGGAGCAGAGCCACAGGAGAAGCAGGAAGTGACTAGGCAAGCCGAGAAGGCATTGCAAGTGGCAAGCATTGCTGGCACGTGGAGCCTAAGCAGCCCAGGAGGCAGCAACAGGAGGAACACGATGCAAGGCCTGTTTGCAGAGTAAGGCAAGAGCCCAAGGAGTCCTGCAAGAGGTATGGAAGTAATCCTGTGAGAGGGAAAGCTTATGAGAGAGAGGAAGTAAGCTATGGAAATGGCCGAGAGTTGTCTCCACCTGAGTGTATGGAAATTGAGCCCGTGGCACTAAACTCTGAGGAGAGTTTGTTTCCCCACAGCAAGGTGAGCACTTTAAAAGCTTCTCCTAGTTCCCTGAGAGATAAGAAGTCTCCTAATTTTCCCAAGAGTCCCCAGCAGAGAGAAGAAGCAATTTGGCAGAAAGTTTTAAAGGTTTTAGAAAGATTAAAGCCTGTTACTTCTGATCCAGTCTGACCATTTACCCTCTGATTCTGAAGGGGAAAGTATGGATTTGGGAGAATCTGTGTTGGAAGATTTACCTTCAGATCAGGAGATGGATTGTTCTTTAGTCCAGTGTTTTTCAACCTTTTTTGTGCAAAGGCACACTTTTTTCATGAAAAAAATCACGAGGCACACCACCATTAGAAAATGTTAAAAAAAATTTACCTCTGTGCCTATATTGACTATATATAAAGTAATTCTCTTGAATAGGAATCAAACACTCACACCAACCCCCCTCCCCTGCTGGTTCACACCAACCCCCCTCCCCTGCTGGTTCACTCACACCACCCCCCCCCCTCCACTGCTGGTTCACTCACACCACCCCCCTGTCACTTACTCACCCCTCCTGCTGGGTCACTCACTCACTTACCCCCCCCCTCCCCTGCTGGTTAACTCACACCATCGCCCCCCCCCCCCTTGCTGGTTCACTCACACCACCCCCCCCTCCACTGCTGGTTAACTCACACCACCCCCCCCCTCGTCTGCTGGTTCACTCCCCCTCCCCCCCCCCCTGGCTGGTTCACTCACACTCCCCCCCCCTTGCTGGTTCACTCACACACACACACCCCCCCCTCTGCCCAAGCCGCTGCTTCTGCTTTGTACAGAGCAGCGGCTGCACTACACTTACATTGAAAAGTAAAGAGAAACTGTGTCAGGAGCCCTCCGGTCATCGCAGAGCCCGAGGAAGTGATGTCATGGGGGCGGGCTCCTCACAGGCTGTCTTTCCTTTTCAAATTAACTTTATTGCAGCTAAAGTTAATTTGAAAAGGAAAGACAGCCTGTGAGGAGCCCGCCCCCATGACATCACTTCCTCGGGCTCTGCAATGACCGGAGGGCTCCTGACACAGTTTCTCTTTACTTTTCAATGTAAGTGTAGTGCAGCCGCTGCTCTGTACAAAGCAAAACCAGCGGCTGCACTGCTATAGGGAATCGCGATCGCGTGCGCGCCGCGGACTTCGGCACAAAAGCCGGTTTTTTGCTCGGGCCGCTCCCGATCTTGCGGCCAGAGCAAAAAACCGGCTTTTCAATGGCCGGTTTTACAACTGTGCTGGCAGCCGGCCTGGCCATGGAAAAACCGGCCAGGCCGGCTGAAAACCGGCCGGTTGGCAACCCTAATTTGTGAGCCGAGGCCACATGTTATGGATGAAATTGGAATTTTTCCCACGGCACACCAGACAATATCTCACGGCACACTAGTGTGCCGCGGCACAGTGGTTGAAAAACGCTGCTTTAGTCTATGCCCAAGCTGACAAGCCATAAGGTTTTAAAAAGTGAAGAAACCTAGAGGCTTGGATTTCAGTTGAGCTGTGCTGAGAAGATTATGCTAATGAGCTGCTGATCTCCGTGATTTGTTTCAGACTTGTTAGAAGACTGTTACAAGTGAATGCCAGAGTTGTTAACTCAGCCTCTAAGAAACGTTTGTGAAGGGAAGAAGAATAGCTGCAGTAAAAAGTACCAGTGGTTTAACTAACTTAAAGAGTGTAAAGTTTGTAACCAACCTGGAAGCTGTTTGGCTTAAAGTGTACTGGCTATTTTCTACCTGAAGATACACTGATTGCCTAGCATTGTATATAAGCTGAATGAAGAAGCAAGTTTTTGTTTTTGTTTCACTGGAGAAAAATATCCACCATTTTTTATGTTATGATATTTTTTGAACTGCCAAGTTCATCTTGCCTGGAGAAAAAATAAATAAAAATCCTGTGTGCCTTGGAAAAACAAAACCTCTCAGCTAAATTAGTTCACAACTATTTTGCATAGAGGCTAAACAAGGGACATAAAAATAAATAAGTTCCGTCTCCTACCACTAGACTACCGCCTGGCCACTAGGGGGTGCAGCAGTTGCTAAGTCGCCTTGGACGCTGCTTGTCCCTTCCGGGGTCTGGCGAATAGGACAAAGAGGTGATCGGAAAAACAAAAGTAATTCATCACTTTCAAGTACCACCAGCATGCACAACAGGCATCCACAAACCACAAGCCCTTGTCTGGTCCAGTGCATTGCGGCCTCAGTGCTGCAGTCCCCCGGGAGTTCAGGGGAGCAGGGAGGATACCCTGATCAGCTACGTGCTAAGGAGCTGTACAGAAGACTCTCAGATCTTTTACTTTTTTTTTTTTAAAGAATGAAAAGTAAAGAGAAAGAAAGGAAAAGAAAAAAGGCGGCCAAAAGACAGCTAAGGGTTCTTCAGCAGGATCCTCGTGATCCAATGCCCCCATCAAGCTACACTGGCTCTCCTAGCCAGGAGCTAGCCCCCAAAGAAACAGATCAACCACAAAGGGTATTTCATACACCCCCTGGGATCTAAAGTGGCCGAGCTGCACTGCATCTAGACACAGACTGAGCAGGAGCTATAGGCTTCTCTGGAAGAATTCAGGAACAGAAAAAAAATCACACTGTGAATGCTGCTTCTGCAGTATCCTCGGCCCTTGCAGGTCCAGGAATCAAACCTAAATCATCTGTACAACAGCGCACAATGCTTGCCACGAACCCTCAAGCTGGCCTTTTAGGTAGATTAATGTTACAATACTGTGAAAAATCACAGTTCCTCTCCAATGATTTCATACAAACATCCCAATTAAAAAAAATATAACCAAAACAAAAAACGTTCAAATGTATAAAATGTTATACATTTTCTAAGATTAATTCATTAATGTTTCCAAAATGTACCCTGACAAATATTACATATTTCTTTAGCCTCAATATTTCTGAAATTAATCTAATGGATGTTTTTTTGGATCCTTTCACTTCTAGGTCACTTCGCTACGCTTGATCAGACAAGCAGTGACAAAGTCTTTCCTGCGTTACTATTTACAGGTGGCCTACAGGACCTGAACTGGCAGCTAAGTCAGAGTTAAATGAGCAGGCAAGACGTTTGTGCAGTAGAGAAAAGGGGGACGGCAACAATGGAGGTCATCACTGCTGCTTTTCAGGCAGCTGAAATCAACAATACGTGTTCCTAAATCCAAAGTCAAAATAAAGTCCCTGATATCTTGTTTCAAGTTTGGTCCTTAATATGTAGCCCATGTTCAGTTTGCCAACAGCTAAATATCAAAATAAACAGAATACTAAAATGTGTGAGTCTTCAAAGCTATTAACACATTTCTAAATTTCATAATCATTTTTTAAGAGACAAACTATGGCATAAGTTTGGCCAATATTAAGGTCGCTCATCAATTCAGTGCCTCAACTCATCATTTGCCTCTATATTTTTCTCTGTTGATATAATCAAATCAAGCACAAGAGCAACCTCCAACCTAGATACTGTTTAGCTTCACATCCCAGTAATGAGAGAGAACATGCTACACAAATCCCCACATCCAAAAATGAGTAGGCAAAAAGATACAACAGATTAATTCCTCTAATTTCCAGCACAGAGATGGCATCTCTCTAAAAATCTCACTATCCCATTACTTTCAGGATGTACTAAATGGACTTGGGGGAGAGGGAAGATGACAAGTTTCTGCTAGTTGACAGGCTACCAGTTTCATGATCACACACTTGCCCCTTGATCTCTTGTATTCTATAGGGCTGCAGCTACAGTACCTTTTCACGACCCAATTTCCTTGAACCAATAGCGCCACCTGCTGTATACAGCGCAAGACAGCAGTTGAATCTGTTCCAGCAGCCACCAGGCCCATGAGGTTGGCAAAGGGCATGACCTTTACTATAACAGAAAAAGAGCAATAGAAAAATCAATCTTAGTTTAAAGAAAACCATCAGTGTTCCTCAAATATTATGGCTGTAGCACAGAATCAGAATGGAGCAAGAGCAAAGCAGGGCGTTTGCTTTTTGGGCTTTGAACGGTGCAGTTTCATTATTTTCAAAACCAATTAGAACTTTATAGTCACAAACAATTAAGTGGTTTTAAACAATCTTATGAAAGCTTGGAAAGCTCTGATACATTCTAAGCCCTGTTTTGCATAGAATGTCAGTGTTGGGATGTTCACATTTCCCCCGTGTTTTACAAACGGACTCTGCCAAACAGAGCCTTTTATAAAATAGATACAGAGCCTTTTATAAAATAGATACAAGGACACCAGCAAGATGAAATTAGACTTACCTGCTAATTGTTGTTCCTTGAGGAACCTCCAGTCTAGTCCCAGACCTCTGAGTTTAAGCACCTCCTCTCGCAACTTGGAGACTGAGCACGCTTACCCTTTTTTGGTGTCACCAATATAAGTAGTCCAGGGTCCGCCCACCTGCTCCAGTAACCTATTGACAAAGTAGACTCACCAGAGCAATAAGTAAGTAGAAACATAATCATAAAGATCATCTAAACTACATAACTATATAAAACTGAAACCCATACTTACCTGGCCATTCACCCAGACCGCTGTTTTTGTTTTTTTTTTTTTTTTTAATAATGTTCACACTAAGGCCTACTTCGCCCTTTCCCCAGAAGCACCCAGCAGTCATTGCCGATGTTGCTTGAGCCTCACTGAGACCTTCCAAATCTCCTACTCCCCACCAGGACCGCAGCCAACCCAGCAGCGACCGACGCTGAGCGTTAAATGTTATCCTACTTCAGGCTACTGTCCACCATACTAAAGCAGGGAGGGATATGGGACTAGACTGGAGGTTCCTCAAGGAACAACAATTAGCAGGTAAGTCTAATTTCATCTTCCTTATCGTCCCCTCCAGTCTAGTCCCAGACCTCTGAGGATGTAACAGAGCAGTGAACACTTTAACAGGAGGGACCTGCCAGACCAGCCTGAAGCACCGCCGATCCAAATCAAGCATCCCCTTCTGCATGCACATCTATCCTGTAATGTTTAACAAAGGAAGATAGTGACGACCACGTAGCCGCCTTACAAATCTCAACCGCAGGAACTAAGCTGAACTCCGCCCAGGAAGCTGCCTGAGCCCTAGTCGAATGCACCCTTAAGCCCTTTGGAACGGCCTCGCCCTTCAAGATATATGACGACGCAATTGCCTCCTTGAGCCATCTTGCAAATTGATGCTTTAGACGCCGACTCACCTTGCTTTGCCCCGCCAAACAAAACAACTGGTCCGTTTTGCAGCAGGAAGCCGTTCTCTGCAAATAAACTCTTAAGCTCTGACTTACATCCAACCAATGCAAGCGACCTTTGTCCCCCTCCTTGCCACCTTTCGCGAACACTGGCAAGGATACGGCCTGATTCACATGAAACACGGACACCACCTTTGGTAATAAAGAAGGAACTGTTCTCAAAACCACCTCCCTACTCGACAAGGCCTGCAATTCCGAAATTCTTCTTGCCAAAGAAATAGCCACCAAAAAGAGCACTTTAAGCGTAAGATCCTTCAAGGTTGCTTTGGTCAATGGTTCAAACGGCACCCCTATCAATGCCTCCAACACCAAGTTGAGGTCCCAAGCCGGCACCGGAACTCTACACGGTGGTCTCAACAGCGCCGTTGCTCTTAAGAATCTCCTAACATAGTGATGTGTCCCTAGCATCACCCCCTGCACTTTCCCCCGATAACAAGAAAGCGCCACCAGGTGAACATGTAGCATGGCTGCTGCCAACCCTTTATCCAAACCATACTGGTGAAAGGAAAGAATCTGCGGAATCGAAGCCCTTAATGCCACCATGTGCTTCTCCGCGCACAAAGACTCAAAAATACGCCATACCCGAATATATGCCATTGAAGTTGACCTCCGCCGGGATCTCAACAAAGTCGAAATGACCACCGAAGAGTAACCCTTGGCCGTCAACCTTGCCCTTTCAAGAGCCAAGCCGTAAGCGAAAACCGATCCACTTGAGGCATATTCAGTGGGCCCTGTAGCAGATTGATCCTGACCAGCAACTTCCAGGAAGGCTACACCAAGAGTCGCATTAGGTCGGCATACCACGGCCTTCTCGGCCAATCTGGTGCCACTAGGATCACTAGACCCATGTGCATCTCTATGCGTTGCAGCACCTGGCCGATCAATGCCCACGGTGGGAACACATACAGGGCATCTCTGAATCAGGGCGTCTAAGCCCTCCGACATCCTTTCTCTCCTTCTGCTGTAAAATCTGTCTGCCTTTGCCGACTCGAACGTCGCCATGAGATCCATAACCGGACGCCCCCAGCGACGTACTACTAACTCGAAGATCTCCTGGTTCAGCATCCACTCTCCTGGATCCACCTTGACTCTGCTCAAAAAAAAAAATCGGCCGTCACATTGTCCACTCTGGCCACGTGGGTGGCCTATAACGCTTCCAGATGCAACTCAGCCCAACACAGCAGCTCTTCCGCCTCCTCTTCGAGAGTCATGCTGGTTGTGCCCCCTTGCCGATTGATATAGGCCACTGCTGTGGCATTGTCAGACATCACACGAATCACTTTCCCTTGCACTAAGTGCCGAAACTCTCGTAGAGCTAGAGTGACCACCCGTAATTCCAACCTGTTGATCAACCACTGCTTCTCCATTTCATTCCACTGACCTTGGGCAAACTGTCTCTCGAAGTGCACCCCCCAGCCGAACAGACTTGCATACGTTGTCAGCGGTCTCCACTCCGGCGATTCCAATGGCATTCCCTTTTCTAAACACCCTGGAGCCAGCCACCACTGCAAAGCTTGCCTCGTCTGCAACGGGCATATCAGCTGCCGTGACAACTGATCTGACTGATGCGACCATCTCCTGAGGAGAGCTCTCTGCAACGGTCGCATGTGCACTCTGGCCCACGGCACAAACTCTAGTGCAGCTGCCATTGTTCCCAACAACTGCAAGTAATGCCAAGCCGACGGGGCTCTTTTCCCCCAAGAAATCCCGTACCAGCTGCCTTAGCTGTAAGGCCCTGGAGCGTGGGAGAAACACCCTGCCCCTCTGTGTCGAAGCAGGTCCTCAAGTACTCCAACTCCTGCAAAGACTCAAACTTGCTCTTTTCCACATTCACTACCCAACCTAGACTCTGCAAAAACCGCACTACCCGGAGGGTAGCTCTCTCACTTTCGCTCTTCGACTTTGCCCGAATCAACTAATCGTCCAGATAGGGGTGCACCAATACCCCTTCTCTGCACAACATCGCCGCCGCCGCCACCACCACCATCACCTTGGTGAAGGTGCGCGGTGCCGTTGCCAAACCGAACTGCAAGGCCTGGAACTGAAAATGTCCCATGGGCACTGCAAACCGCAGGTACTGTTGGTGCTCCAATCTGATCGGTATATGCAGGTATGCCTCCGAGAGATCTAGCGAGGTGAGGAATTCTCCCTGCCTGACCGCTACAATGACCGACCTCAGCGTTTCCATACGAAAGTGGGATACTCAGACACTGGTTTACACTTTTAAGGTCTAGAATCGGTCTTAACGAGCCCTCCTTTTTTGGCACCACAAAGTATATGGAGTATCGACCGGAACCGCACTGGTCTACTGGAACTGGTACCACTGCCTGAAGAGCTAGCAACCTTTCCAACGTTTCTCCAACTTCCTGCAGCCTTGACTTTGTCCAGCATGGAGATAGAACGCATCTCGCACTGGTCCCTGGAATTCTAGGGTGTAACCTCTTTGAATGACCTCCAACACCCATTGATCCGACATGATTCGGGCCCAGGCAGAATAAAACTCCCTTAGTCGCCCCCCCACGGGCACTAATCCTGCCTGGACCCCCCTCGCTTCATTGTGACTTCTTGAGGTTTGAGAAAGGAAATGCTCCAAAACCTCTACCCACTCCTCTGAACCCATGAAATCCCTGGGATCTGTAATTAACACGCCCTCTCTGAAACTGACCGAACCTTAACGGCCGAAATCTCTGAAATCTGTTGGCTCCTAGAAGGTACCAGCAGGCGACCCTGCTTCTGCTTATCCTCCCGCAGCCTGCCTCCTTTAGACTCCCCAAGATCCTTCACAAACTTTTCCAAATCCTCCCCAAAAAGGAGTCTACCTCAAAAAGGGAGCTTAGCTAACCTCGTCTTAGAAGCCCCATCTCCTCCCCAGTTACGCAGCCACAGATATCTGTGCGCCGCTACCACCAACGCCATACTCTTCGCCAGACCACGAATGAGGTCATATTGTATATCTGCCAAATAAGCCGCCCCCGACTCCATTCGGGCCGCTTCTTCAACTACCACAGCTTCCTGATCCCCCTTTATCTTTTGGGACCAACACAGACACGCCCTTGCCACCCACGCTCCACAAATGGAAGCCTGCATGGAAAGTGCATTAACCTCAAAGACTTGTTTCAACAAACCATCTAACCACCTATCCTGTGCATCCTTAAGGGCGGAACTGCCCTCCACCGGAATCGTCGTCTTTTTAGTAACTGCCGAGATCGCTGCATCCACTTTGGGAGCTTTAAAAAGGTCCCTATCCGGTTCCTTCAGCGGGTAAAGACGCGACATCACTCTGGATCCTTTCATCCCCGCCTCTGTGTCCCATTCTTCCTGAATCATTTCCTTAAACGCTCTATGGACTGGGAAGGCTTTCTAAGACTTCCTAACCGCCTGTAACAGCAGATCCTCCAAAGAGGAATCCGCCGCCTGCTCATCTGCTGGCATGTTCAGCACTTTCAATGTCTCCGAAATCAAAGCTGACAACTCCTCCCGCCTAAAGACACTAATCACCCGTGCCTGACCTTCTGGCTCTGCTATCTCGCCTTCCTCCAGGTCCATCTCTCCATCCAAATCCTCCAAAACTTCCGACTCAGCCTACTCTGCCTTGTCTGGCCCTAACCTAGGCTTTTTGCACAGAACGCTATCCGCTGCCCCTCCTACGGGAGCCCCTGCGCGCTTCCTTCTAAGCTCTTCCTCTGCTTCCCCAGACCCGCTTCCCCATAGCCTGTTGAAGCAGTGCCATAAAATCCTGGGAAAAAATTGCCGCCAGTCCCCCCTGCAACAAAAGCTATGAACTGGCGGCCTCTGGCGCCATAGAAGGCCCAGCATAGGCTCCGGAGATGGTCTGCCATGCGAAACAGGCTGCGGAGAGCTAATAGCTTTTTCCTAAGAACCTGTCCTTCCGCAGCTTCTCCCCCTATAGCCACTTCCTGCACACAGGTTCTACACACACACCGTCCTCTGAAACAGAACCTTTCTTGGCCCCACATATTACGCACTGAGGCCTAGAAGGCATAATTAAAAAGTAGTCAAGTTCCCAAAAACAATCTTGACCGAGACCAAAATTTAAAATTTTCCCCTTTTTTTTTTTTTTTTTTTAAACACATAGGCGCCTTCAACAACAGAGCCCCAAGACTGCCTATACACCTTTCCTGAGCCGCTCTGCACAAATCGCACGGCCACAATCGCACACTGAAGAAAAAGGCCCCAACACCTTTTTCCCCGCATGTCTGCCGCATGGCTCTGGCCTGCTCTCTTTCAGCCGCCTGCTTCACAGGCGCGCCGGCCCTCTGAGACTGCACGCGGCTCGAGCCGCATCTCCCTTCCACACTCTCACCGTGGATTACACACCGTCCGGAGACCTCGCATCATGCCGCTTACCTCACCCTGCTTTGCGGACCCCGAGGAACACCTTCCTCTGCTGCAGGCACTAACAGCGCGTCCAGGGAGAACGGCCGCTTCAGTCTTCGCCACCGCGTGTCTCAACTCTCCTCTACGGCCCCTCACCCGATCGTGGGTTCGGGAGCCGGAGGCCCCAAACACTCCCGCACACTTCCCTGCGCGTCGGTCCCTGCAGGGAGGGGGAGAGAAGGGGATATCGTCGGCCTGCAGCCCTGCTCCAGCAACTCTGCCAGGGAAACTAGCTGCTGCCTCACAATGTTTACTGGACCTCAGCCCCTTTATATATTATTTAATCTTTTTTTTTTTTTTTTTTTAACCAATCAATACTAACACTATCTAACACTCGATCTCCTTAATCATTCCTCCAGTGAACCCCGGACCTCAAAGCTCACGACTCCTCCAGCTGCTTGGAGACTGAGACTACTGGAGCAGATGGGCAGACCCTGGACTACTTATACTGGTGACACCAAAAAAGGGTGGCGTGCTCAGTCTCCAAGCTGCGGGAGGAGGTGCTTAAACTCAGAGGTCTGGGACTAGACTGGAGGGACGATAAGGAAATATGGGTGCATTTGTTGGTATATACACACATCCCTGCCGCAGCGTCATCGAGTAGTAAGGAGATCCTGGATTCTCTACAGGGAGAACTATCCAGGCAACTGGTAACAGAATCCACACGTGAAAGGGTCATACTGGACTTGGTATTTACCAATGGTGAAAGTGTTTCTGATGTTATAGTGGGAGATCATTTTGCATCCAGTGATCACCGGATGGTGTGGTTCAGTATTAGGACTAGGGCTGATACAATCCATTCAAAAGTGAGGGTCTTAGACTTTAGGAAGACTAACTTTGCCAAGATGGGCCAATACCTCAGGGAGTCATTAGCGGGATGGGAACAGCTGGGGGATGTAGAAAAACAGTGGGCAAAACTGAAAGGGGATGTTTTAAGGGCAATCAACCTTTTTATTAGGAAGGTAAATAAATGGAAAAGGAAAAGGAGGCTGCTATGGTTCTCAAATTAAGTTGCTGAAAAGGTGAAGAAAAAGGGGGAGGCCTTCATGATATACAAGAGATCAGAGAGAGAGAGAGAGAGAGAGAGGGAGGAAGACAGGCATCTATATTTGGAAAAAAAAAATTAGAGAAGCTAGCAAAGTAGCCAGGAAAGCAAGCATAAAAAAGAACCACCCTTGATCCTCCTGATCAAGAGCACCTCTGGCAAGGCTGTGGGAAGTCTGCCAAGGGAGAAAGCACCACAGTATGCCCAGGAGATCTCTGAGGTAAACTACACTGACATATAAAGATCCTCAACTAGAGGTAGTCAGGAGTCCATGTAGAAGTCCACCATTTGCCAAGACAGAGAAAATACTGAAGCTGACCCTCAGGGGTACAGGGTTATCTATCAAGGGTGATGTCACTAAGCTTCTAGAATTTCTCTGTCTCATCATCTGCTGACAGGGGGACACAACAAACTAGTCTGGACTGGTCTAGTAGGATGAACTGGAAATAGCCAATGCAATAAGGGGGGATAAGACATTTTTCAGATATATTAGTAGTGAGAGGAGAAATGGCAAAAGTGGTATCGTCAGACTCAAGGGTGAAGGGGAGGAATATGTAGAAGCTGATGAGGATAAAGCAGAATTGCTTAACAAATATTTCTGTTCTGTGTTGATAGATGAAGGGCAGGAGTAGGATCTTAGAAAACACCCACAATTAGGAACAGAAGCAATGTGGCTCTCAAACAATTTTCAAAAGACTGTGTTCGTGATGAACTAGCTAAACTAAAAGTAGACAAAGCGATAGGACCGGATGGGATACATCCCAGAATACTGAAGTAACTTGGGGACATTCTAGCAGCTCCACTGACCTCATCTGGAGTATTGTGTGCAATTTTCAATGCCTCTTTGGAGTCAGGAGTGGTGCCAAAGGACTGAAGAGAGGCAAATGTGGTCCCTTTACACAAAAGCAGAAGGATGTGGTGGAAAACTACAGGCTAGTCAGTCTAACCTCTGTGGTGAGTAAATTATTAGAAACATTGCTGAAAGAGAAAATAGTGAGGTTTCTGGAGTCCAATGGATTACAGGATCGGAGGTAGCATGGATTAACCAGAGGCAGGTCTTGTCAGACAAATCTGATTGATTTCTTTGACTGGATGACCAGGGAGTTGGACCGAGGAAGAGCCCTAGATGTAGCGTACTTGGATTTCAGTAAAGCCTTTGTCACTGTTCCACATAGGCGACTTATAAACAAACTGAGCACCCTAGGGATGGACCCTAAAGTTACTGCTTGGGTTGGAAATTGCTTGAGTGGGAGGCAATAAAGGGTACAAGTAAATGGAGCTCACTCGGAGGAGAAGGTGGTTACCAGTGGTGTGCCCCAGGGATCTATCCTTGGTCCGATTCTTTTAAACATCTTTGTTAGTGATATTGCAGAAGGGCTGTCAGATAAGATTTGCCTCTTTGAGGATGATATCAAAACCTGCAATAGAATAGACACCCAGGAAGGAGTAGATAACATGAGGAGAGATCTAGCTAAGTTTGAAGAATGGTCGAGAATTTGGCAACTATTTAATGCTAAAAACGCAGGGTCATGCATTTGGGCTGCAAAAATCCAAGGGAACGGTACAGGTGAAGTACTTCTGTCCACAAAAGAAGAGCGGGACCTGAGCGTGATTGTGTCCAACGATCTTAAAGTAGCTAAACAGGTAGAAAAGGTGATGGCAAAAGCTAGAAGGATGCTTGGGTGCATAGGGAGAGGAATGGCCAGCAGAAAAAAAGAAGGTGATAGTGCCTCTATATAAGTCTTTGGTGTGACCTCACTTGGAGTATTGTGTGCAATTCTGGAGACCGCAACTTCAAAAGGATAAAAACAGGCTGAAGTCAGTACAGAGGGTAGCTACTAAAATGGTTAGTGGTCTTCATTATAAAGCATGAGGACAGACTTAAGGATCTTAATATGTACACTTTAGAGGAAAGGCGGGATAGAGGTGATATGATTGAGATGTTTAAATACCTCCGTGGCATAAATGCACAGGAGGAGAGCCTCTTTCATAGAAACATGACCCGAGTCTGTACGTCAGGTGCCTTCCCTGGTCCTTTTCACAACCAGGCTGAAAACTCACTTCTTTGCAGCCGCTTTCAGAGCTTGACTCACCTGATCTCCTTGTGTTTCTTTACCATTCCCCCTAGATGTATTGCTGTCTACACCTACTGTGTTGTCTGTCTTGACTAGACTGTAAGCTCCGATGAGCAGGGACTGTCTCTTACATGTTTGTGCAGTGCTGTGTACGACTTGTAGCGCTATGCAAATGCTCAGTAGTAGTAGTACATGACAGCAGAAGACAACCACATGGCCTGTCTAGTCTGTCCTTCCATATCAAGCACTACAGCAGCCCCCTTTTTTCCTTTAGAGATCCTCTGTGTTTGTCCCATGCTTTTTTGAATTCAGATAGTCTTCATCTCTACCACCTCCACTGGGAGACTATTCCACGCATCTACCACTCTTTCTGTAAAGAAATATTTCCACATATTACTCCTGAGTCTGTCCCCTTGCACCCTCATCCTATGTCCCCTCGTAGCAGAACTTGCTTTCAATCAAAAGAGGCTCCCGGTATTTTAACATCTCAATCATATCACCTCTATCTTGTCTTTCCTCTAAAGTATACATATTAAGATTCTTAAGCCTGCCCTCACATGCTTTAAGCTTAAAGTTTAAATTTTAAAATTTTTATGGACCATCAAAATCCATATAATGCTATTTCTGCTAAACAGAACATCAGTGCATTAGCAATTTCATCATCGGTCCATTTGATGTATTTCTTATAACTTATGTAGTAGTATATATTTTTCAATTCAGATTAATCAATAGCATTATCTGACAGAGTACTATGTTTCAAAAAAATAAAGCTTTTTTCTGCATCGGGGAGATCCAAACCTTACTTCTCAGTGAGAGCTTCGGCCGAGGGAGAGCATCCACAAAATCTCTCTTGACCGGCCTCCCATACAAAGCAAATAAAATTGACTAGACAATAGGGGAGTTCATGGTTCGGAAGGATGTATCCTTGAAGGATACTAGCAAAAGATGGAAGTTAGGGCATACCATGGCCTCAGAGCCAATCCAGCGCCACTAGAATTACTAGGCCTCGAAGCACCTCTATCTTCTGTAGTACTCAGCCTATCAGAGGCCAGGCAGGAAACACATACAGGAGGGAGTCACAGCGAAGGGACCAATTAATCCTCACTGAGCACAAAATCTTTTTAGTTATGAACTACTGTAGGAGACCGAAGATGCCCTTGGACATCCTCTCTCACCTGTGACTGTAGTATTGACCCGCCTTAGTGTTGGAAGCTGATGCCATCAGATCCATGATCGGCTTCTCCCACCAACCTATTATGCTCTGAAACACTTAGCCCTCCAGAAACCACTCTCCCAGGTCCAGGTGATGACGACTGGGAAAGTCAGCTTGTACATTCTGTCTCAGCGACGTGAGTCGCCAACAGTGCTAGAAGATGGATTTCTGCCCACCGAAAGAGAGCAACCACTTTGTCTGCCAGAACTGCACTCCCTATGCCCCCAGTAATTGAGATACGCTACTGTTGTATTGTCCGAGAAGACTCGTACTGCCCTGCACTGAATCAAGACAAACTATACAAAGAGAAAAAGAGAGGGGAAGGAAAGAGGGAGAGAGAGAGAGAGAGAAAGGGATCCTGAAGAGAAACAGAAAAAGACCCCCTGAGCAGCAGCACCGGACCTGAGCAAAAAAGAAAAACCCCAAAACAGAATTAAAGTTAATTCAAGTAAAGAAAAGTAAATTAAATTTCCATAAAAGCTCTGCTTATTTGTTTCCCTTGAGCCCAGTCCCCGGGCTCAGAACCTCCAAGCTGCTTGGAGACTGAAAGTACTGGTGGAAAGGGGGCGGATCTTGCCTATTAGTACCAGTGACATCAAAGCGATGACATCTTTCAGTCTCCAAAGCTGCTGGTGGAGGTTCACAACTCTATGGTTCCGGGACTGGACTAGAGGGACGCAAAGGAACTGTAGAGTTGGATACACCGCTCACATCTCCAGACGATTTATGAACCAGCTGCTCTCCTCCCACGACCACCGATCTTGCGCTACTTGGGACTGGCAATGCACCCCCCCAGTCGAAAAGGCTTGTGTCGGTGGTCACCACCACCCACTCTGGCACCTCCAGAAGCATTCCCGTTGTCAGCTTGTCTGTGTCCAGCCACCAGCGCAGACTCACCCTTATCCCCTGTAGACACCACCACCTCTTCCACAGGGAGTCTTTCTGCAGTGACCACCGGGACAATAAGGCCTTCTGGAAAGGTCTCATGTGAGCTCTGGCCCATAGCACCAAATCCACCATTGTTGCTATGGGCCCCAGGAGTTGCAAGTAATGCCAGGCCAAGGGAGTGCACATTCGGCAAAACCTCCTGATCTGGATGCATTCTGGAGGAAGTGAGACCAAGCCTAGAACCAAACCCCCAGATACGTTAGATCCTGAATGGGCTCCAAGGTGCTCTTGTTGAAATTGATAACCTATCCTTTCTCCAACATCTGGGGTATCAACCGGGCCGTCGCCTACCGACTTTTCTGGACCGACTTCACTCTGATGAGCCAATCATCCAGACAGGGATGTACCAACACATCATCTCAGTGAAGCACAGCTGCCACTACCACCATCACCTTCATAAAGATTAGCGAAGACCAAAGGGCAGAGTTCGATACTGAAAATGTCCCATGGGAACCGCAAAATGCAGATATCGCTGATGTTCCGGACATATCAGAACGTGCAGATATGCCTCGGAAAGGTACAATGCCGTTAAAAACTCACCTTTCAGCACAGCCACTATGACCAACTGTAAGGTCTCCATAAGAAAAATAAGGCACCCGTAAGGCTCGGTTGACATGCTTGAGGTCCAGAACTGGGTGGAAGGAACCCTATTTCTCAGGAACCACAAAGCAGATGAAATATCAACTGAGCCCGAGCTCATCTGGAAGCACTTTCACCACCACTTGGAGCTGAAGCAGCCTCTTGAGTGTGTCTGCCACTGCCCTCGCCTTGGTTGGAGCCTTGTAGGGAGACAATATAAAGGAATTGGAGAGGTTGGGGTAACTCCAACGCGTAACTTTCCCGAATGACATCTAGCATCCACTGATCAAATGTAATTTGGACCCAAGCAGAGTAAAAGGTTCGTAGCCAACCACCTACTGGACTCAACTCTGCCTGTGCCCTCCGCGTTTCATTGGGACTTTCTGGAGCCTCCTGAGGCCCTTCCAAAATAGTCCCTACCTCCTCCCCAATTCCATCGAAAGGACCAACCCCTGGGAGGACAGCATGCTCGCTGGAAGGGAACATAGCGCGTTGCCCAGAACCTCCATAAGAACATAAGAACATAAGATATGCGATACTGGGTCAGACCAAGGTCCATCAAGCCCAGTATTCTGTTTCCAACAGTGGCCAATCTAGGTCATACGTACCTAGCAGTTTCCCCAAGGGACACAGGTTCCACAATGCCTGTATTGGTTCAAGCATTGATATCCTGGGTCCCTTCTTAATAATGGTTTATGGACCTTTCCTCCAGGAACTTATCCAAATCTTTTTTAAACCCAGCTACACTAACAGCCTTTACTACATCCTCCGGTAACAAATTCCAGAGTTTGATTACACGTTGAGTGAAAAAATATTTTCTTTTATTAGTCTTAAATAGTTTACCCTGTAGCTTCATTGCATGTCCCCTAGTCTTTCTATATTCTGATAAGGTATAAGATTCTGAAAATCTCGGAAGCGGCCCCTAGTAGAGGTCGCTGGTTTCATGTCTTTGACTTGTCCTCCAGCAGCCTCGGAACCTTGGACTCCACCAAGTCCTTCACCACCTTCTCCAGCGCCTCCCCGAAGATGAGTTTCTCCTTGAAAGGGAGCTTGCTAAGGCAAGTCTTCAGAGCCACAGCAGCCTATGTACTGATACCACTGAGGCAATACTTTTTTCAGAGGCTTTCATCAGGTAATACAGAGCGCTAGCTAGATACGCTGACCCAGAATCCAGCTTAGCTGCTTCGGACATGGATCCTGACCCAACTCAGGTAAACTTTGGGCCCAACGTAAACAAGCCCTGGCCACATAGGCCCCACAAACGGATGCCTGCAGCACCAGGGCCATGAGTTTGAAGGACCGTTTCAAATGTGTTTCAGCTTCCTGTCTTGGGCATCCTTTAGTGCCGCTCGACCTTCTACTGGAATGGTCATCTTTTTGGTAATCACCAAGACCAAAGCATCCACCTTTGGAAGGTGGATAAGATTATTTTCTCCAAGTGGGATAGGGTACAAGCATGCCACTGACCTGCTGACCCACAGCCCTGCCTCCGGGGCCTCCCACTCTGCCTCAATCATTTCCTTAATTGCACTGTGAAGTGTAAAGGATCTCCGAGGCTTTCAAACGCCCTGTAACAAGGGATCCTCCAGGAGAATGATGTATGACATTCAGATCCACCAACAACTGCACAATCAGTAAGGCAACTCCTTCCTGATGCAACACCTGTAATATGGAGGCGTCCTCAGGGAAGGGGGGGGGGGAATTTTGACTTCCTCTAGTTCCTGGCCCGAAGGTTCTCACCAGTGCCCAGTGGATCTTCAGAACCCCCAGAGCATAGTTACCCATGATCGTCCCAAGAGTCCTCCCTCCATCCTAGAGCGCTTTGACACCTGTTCTCTGGACTCTTTGCCAGTTGCCGCTGGCCCTTCAAGTCCCTTCCTGGCCTCTATGCTGTGAGGAGACTCGTGCACCAGGCCCTGCTTCATGCAGTAGGCCTGGTGCAAAAGGAGCACAAACTCCAGAGAAAACAGGAGAACGTAACCCAAAGACATGTCCCCGGGGCCTGCCATCTTCAGCTGCTGCTCCCTTGGAGGTGTTGGCGTCCCCTTTCAGCCCCCTGACTACTCCCTTATCTCTGACTTCACTGTTGCGCTTATGGCTGTGTTTCCCGCCAAACCTGCAGGCTCCCGTGACAGTGGGGAAACCAGTCCATTGCTCTGCATCTACTTCAGAGCATGTCTCACCTCTGGAGCTCTTGTACCTCTCAGGAGTTCCTCTGCGGTGCGCCCCTCATTTTCACACCTGTGGCAAAAACTGGCTGCTGCTAATAGACTGCGGCGGCTGCTATAGACCACACAGGCCACTCTGCCTGACGGAATGCCAACGGTCCAGTCGCATGCTCCCACTCAAGACTCGGGCCCCTCTCACCTCCCTGCTATGCCGCTGCTCCAGATCGCACCAGGCACTCTCCCAGTGACTGGAATCAATACAATGAGCCAGAAGACACTCTTTTCATGTCTTTTTCTTCAAATCTTAAGGGGCCAGGCTCTGGACAGGCAGCAGCCCCCGGGCCCCCTCACAGAAGTTGGAGGAGGAATGGTGGACTCCAGGTCCCAAGGAGTACAAACTGGGCCCATGGGGTCAGGGACTCGGGCCTCCAAGTTCTGCACCCCAGAAACTGTTCCAAGCTGACCAAACACCTCTGGGTCCAATGAAGAGCCAAACCACAATCCCTTTTCCTGTCTTTCCTATTTTCTTGTTTATTCCCTCCCCCCCAGTCTACATAAAAGCTCATCACCATCTGCTGGAGACTGAGAACATTCTGCTTAATGATGCACAAAACCTTTATGGGGCGACATCATCAAAACCAATGTTCTCAATCTCCATCTGCTGGTGATAGGGCATAAACCCATGCGTCTGGACTGGACTGGACGATGAGGAAGCAGCACTTAAGAATTTGTGCTGTTGCAGTTCTGCTACAGATCTGGGCTCTTACAGGAAACAACAAAGCAACAGGCAAGAAAGGGGCTTCCGACCCTCACACTGTGGCACGAGATCTCGCTTCTGGGTCTTGCCCTGTTTGCCATTAACGTTTCCCACCTTCCCACTGGATACTGCTTTGATGGCTCCGTTTTGTGATCAATAGGAACTTACCATTCTTCATCAGGATGCGAATTTGATCTGCGAGGGGCAGCGTCCTCAACTGGGCCATAGACAGCACATTGCTTGGGGCCATGGGTTTTTCCCTTCAAAAGCAAAGCACAGGTACCACTGAAAAACGTTGACGCTTGCAGCCAATGAAATAATTGGTACAAGCTTCTTTGAGAAACTGAGATTTGCCAAGGATACTTACTTTTCTTCCTCTATGTTTGGGGGCATCAGCATCGTCAGGTATTCACTGTGCAGAGAAGAAAGTAAAACACTGAACACACACCAGTATAAGTAACGGAGACTTTATTAACCCAGGAAACTGAGTTATCTCCAGGTGTCACCCTAAAAGCTATTAACATTTTCTGGCCCCTCCCCCTGCAGAGCCCCTCTCTATACTCCTTTGGTCCTTTGGCGTCCAACATGTGTAGCCTGTAGTGTTTACTACCATTTTCTCCTATATAGGCCAAACCCAGCCAAACAATGCGGACTATCTGGAAAGGATATTTAGCACCTAAAGGTCTTTTTGTGCACATAATAGGGTTCTTATAAAATTACCCAGGGGTTATGCACATAAGAAGTACCTGCAGTGCCAAAAAGGTGCATACTTTTACACAACATGTACGAGGGTTATTTTTAAAAGTAAGGTCCGATTGGCTGTAGCTTTGTAAATGTTTTCCCCCTGTAGAAACAAGCATGTGTGCCGGCTCCCGGTATGCCTTATGCAAAAGCAGATGCCATTTGCAGTTGTGGCGTCACTTTGTATGGTTTATACTGAGACGTTAAAATGTTTAAGACAATTGAGCGGCCCTCCAACTGTGAAATACGGTCTGTGATTCGGTTTTTGAAAGCAAGGACAGTGTCATCAGCGGACATTCATCACCAGATATGTGAGGTGTATGGCCCCAATGCGATGAGTGACAGCAAAGCGCGTAAACAGGTGAGATTGTTCAACGATGGGCGGGACAAACTGTGCTCACGATGGGTTCCCAGGCTGCTTTCCGAGGAACACCAAAAAAGGAGAATGGCTAGTACTTTGACATTTTTGATCCGATACAATGAGGAAGGAGATGAACATTTGGACCACACTGTCACAGGGGAAGAGACATGGGTTTCTCACATGACTCCAGAATCAAAGCAGCAGTCGATGAAATGGAGAGACTCGTCATTCTCCAGTCAAAGTGAAAGCCAAACAATCTCAACATGCAAGATTATGGTAACTGTGTTCCCCGGAAAGCAGCCTGGGAACCCATCGTGAGCAGTTTTCTGAACTGCAATTTTTCAGAAACTATTTTGTATAGCACTGACCTTGAAACTTGTGGAAATTTCAGTGACATATTGGAAATCGTGAATCGCCGTTCTTCATGAATTTGTGTGTCAACTGTGCGCGCCAAATCTTCTGTGATTACCGAATATCGACCCTATCACGGTTCATCATGGACATTGTCCAGCCTGTCTTGAACAATCTCACCCATTTACGCACTTTGCTGTCACTCATCGCATTGGGGCCGTACACCTCACATATCTGGTGATGAATATCTGCTGATGACACGGTCCTTGCTTTCAAAAACCAAATCACAGACCGTATTTCACAGTCGGAGGGCCGCTCAATTGTTTTAAATATTTTAAAGTCTCCGTATAAACTGTACAAAGTGACGCGACAACTGCAAATGGCATCTGCTTTTGCACAAGGCATGCTGGGAGCCGGCACGCATTCTTGTTTCTACAGGGGGAAAACATTTACAAAGCTACAGCCAATCGGACCTTACTTTAAAAATAACCCTCGTATATAGGTAGCCTAGACTCCCCCCTCCCCATGTAAGGACCATGGAGTGGAGTAAGAACGGAGTCACAACATGCATGGGTAGCTTATAAGGATGCATTGTACTTTACAACCTAATATCTGTGCCATCTTCAGAGCAGGCATAAACGCCCTAACTGCAACTTTTGTCGGCTTACGCCTAGTATTTTACAGGGGCACAAAAGGCAGATAGGTACCTTCTTGGCATCACACACAGGTTGCCCGCTGTAACATGAACTCTCTACTCAACGGCTTCAGTGGCACCATCAGCTCTGGTTAAGCCAATGACACGATCTCTATATAAATGCAGAGCCTCAACTACAAGGCTCCATGTCTCTCTCACTCCAAACCACAGAACACCCAAAGGGTTAGACACAGTCCTGCCACCTGAACCAATAAATTCAGAAGCACATTATTTATCCACGCCAGGTGCTGACATACTTACCTAGGAGATTTTATTAACTCTGTGCTCTCTGCCATCCCCAGGGACTGACAAAACAAATACTGCCGTTCATGCTCTGAGCGACTGTCCTGAAAAAGAAAAAAAGGGATTTGGCTGAACACAGACATCAGTCTCTCAGGCTTAACAGGGGGGGGGGGGGGTGTAAGTGATCTCATAGCCCTATATGGATCCTTAGGCGGTGAACTCTGCTAAGCTGTGTGATCAAAAAGCAATAGGAGAGGACTCCAGAGCAGTGAGGGTTATTGGCAGTCTGGATTATTTGGTTCTTGGGCTGTCGCCAGATGGAAAGTCAGGGCACAAAACTCAAAATTCATGCTCAAGATAGCAAACTGTAAAAACCCCTGTTGGTCCTCTTGAATGGGAATATGAAAAAACGCCTTGGCCAGGTCCAGGGAAGTCAGAAATTCCCTCTGACCACCTAGATAATGGACCTCAGGGTTTCCATTCAAATAGACACAAGTGCAAACAGACATTGACCACCTTGAGTTCGAGAATCAGCTTGAAGGAGCCATCCTTTTTCAGAAACATAAAATAAAATGTGAGTACCTCACCATGCCCCATGGAAAGGGGCAATGGGCACAATGGCTGGAGCTGGAGAAGCCTTTCTAGGGGTGGCCCTGACAATTGCCTTCTTGAGTGGAGAACTGCAGAGAGACCATGAAGGCTCAGTGCACTCTAGGACTTAACCGTGTCAAATGATATCAAGAATTCACCGATCTGTGGTGGCTTGGGCCCAATCCCAGTAAAAGGAGATAGAGATGTCCACCCACGAGCGGCACTATGGAATGGGCCCCCTGCCCATCACTGAGCAGGGCGGCAGACAGTAGCTCCAGAAGAGTCATCTTTGGACCGAAAGGCTCCTGGAAAGGGCTGAGATTTCCCATATTTGGAAAATGCCATCTGCTTACCCAGATGCCAAGTGCTGAGAGTTCCCAAATTGGGAATGAGATGCCGAATATTTAGAAGACCCTTTGGCCTATCCTCAGGCAGCCGTTAAGGCTTAGCCTCTTCCAAGTCACTGATCCGCTTCTCCAGGTCATATTCCATAAAGAAGTCAAACCTTAAAATAAAGCTTCATCAAAATGGAGACTGTGTCTGCGAACCGGTGCCGGAGCCATAGCCAGCGCTGGCCACCGTAGCTGCTGTGATCACCTTTTGAGAAAGACAAATGAGATCGACCAGAAAGGCCACAACAGGCTCCAAAGCAGGCTGATGCAGAAACCTCTGGCAGCTGCTGGACCTAATGCAGATGCACGCAAGCCACTAAGCCGCTACAAACTGAAGCTTGTAGACCAAGCAGTGAAGCCAAGACCACCATCTTCAGAAGCGCCTGCTGATCTCAGAGGGCTGTGTCCCCTTTCACCGGAATAGTGGCATGCTTAGTGAATGCTGAGAGCAATGCATCCCCCACCCACCCTGTGGCCAGATCCAATGCACCACGGGCAGCAGAGGCAACTAGACAGGCTCAACTTCCTGGAGGGCCTGCCACCAGCCACCCAATGTGACAGAGACCCAAACCCAGGAAGATCACTGCACCCCAAATGACCAAAGACACTTCTCTGCCAACAACCTTATCGGGGGGTGGGGGGGTTGAGGGAGGACAGGCACATTCCAGAAACTCTCCTATGCCCTCTTTACCCCACGGGTTTTGGGGGTTTTTTTATAAGCAGGGAGGAGGGGACAAAGAGGATGCAGGAGGGGGAACAGGGAGAAAGAAGGGGCAGAGTGAACACTAGCACTCTGGTGGCTGCCTTACAGGGAGCCTGTACCCTACCAGGATCTGCTCCTGCTCAACCTTCAAGCCTAGGCTGATAGGGAGCTCAGTGTCCTCTAGGTGAGATAACCAGAGGGGTACCTACAGATAAGCCCGGGGACTGCTGAAACACTGGCTCAACCAGGAAGGCGCCACGCAGGACTGCTGCCCAGGAACCTAAGGACCACCAGTCTAGCAATTACCATCTGCTGGAGACACAGAAATACTAGAGTGCCTCTAGCTGCACCAATACTAGTACCAGTGATTTAATCACCGGAAACTTTTCGTTTTTCTCAGTCTCCATCATCTTTGGCAGGTCCTGTGAGGGCCAAGGCGGAGCCAATGCATCAAGCCCCTCCGA
The DNA here is from genome assembly GCA_033557465.1 of Ichthyophis bannanicus. NCBI lineage: Eukaryota > Metazoa > Chordata > Amphibia > Gymnophiona > Ichthyophiidae > Ichthyophis > Ichthyophis bannanicus. Next base: position 7,426,571 of record CM066044.1, on the reverse strand, counting down.
TATCTATTCTTGAAGCCAACTGAAGAAGCGAACTGCCTTCAGGCTGTCAGCGGTTGCCATGAGATCCATAATCGACTGACCCCATCTGCGAGTTATTCCTTGGAATACCGAGTCCACCAGTGTCCACTCTCTGGGATTCAACCTTTGGCAACTGAGGAAATCGGCCTGCATGTTCTTTGCCTGCCACGTTTGCTGCTCATAGTGCCAGGAGATTTGCTTCTGCCCACTGAAGAAGTGTGGCAATCTCCTCTGCCAGAACTGTACTCCCCGTGCCTACCTGACGATTGATATATGCAACTGTCATGGCATTGTCAGAGAACACTCTCACCGCTTTGCGTGACACCAATGTCCCGAAAGCTTTGAGAGCTAGGAGGACCACCCTCATGTCCAGGCAATTGATAGACCATTGTTCCTTCTCTAACCTTCGCCCCTGCGCCACCTGTGAAAGAAAATGAGCCCCCCCAGTCAGACAAGCAGGCATCTGTCATCATCATCACTATCCATGTTGGCAGCTCCAGAGGCATCCCCTTGAGGAGGGAATCAGATGCTAGCCACCAAGACTTTCACGGATGTCCTCTGGGCATAGTAGTGGCTGGGAGAGCTCCCGACTCTCCGGCAACCATCTCGACAGGACTCCTCTGCAACAGTCGCATATGAACCCGAGCCCATGGCACCAGGTACAACACTGCCACCGTGGACCCCAAAATCTGGAGGTAAGACCATGCAGATGGAGCCCATTGCCGGAGAAAACTGTGGATCTGATCCTGAAGCTTACGAATGTGGTCCTGCGGTAAGAAAACGCGATAGAGCTGGGTGTCAAAGTAGGCTCCCAGGTAGATGAGGTCCTGCATGCTGGCCAGGCTCTCCATTAGTGACTTCATTCAGACGAGCCAGTTGTCAAGGTAAGGGTGTTCCAGCACCCATTTGTGTTGAAGAGCCACCGCCACCACCACCATGATCTTGATGAAGGTTCGTGGTGCTGTAGCCAGCCTGAAGGGCAGCGCTTAGAACTGGAAATGTCCCATGGGAACTGCGACTCTCAGGAACCACTGATGCTCAACCCGCACTGGCATGTGAAGTTACGCTTCGGTGAGATCCAGCATGGTCTGGAACTCATCCTTGTGAACAGCCACCATCACAGAACGCAGTCTCTCCATGTGGAAGTGGGGCATCTGCAGTGCTCGATTAAATGTGCTTCATGTCTAGAATAGGGCGAAAGGACGGTTCCTTTTTGGGGACCACAAAACAGATGGAGTATCACCCTTGTCCGCACTGATCATCAGTCACCAGCACAACTGCCTGCAACTGAAGTGTCCCCTGAACTGCCTGTCACTTGGCTGAAGCCTTGCAGGTTGACAACAGAAAGGCATCTGCAAGAGGTCACGCATACCCCTCTCAAATGGCTTTCAATACTCATTGGTCAGAAGTAAGCTGGACAGAAGAGGAGTAAAACTGATGGAGCCTGCCGCCCATAGGGACCAGCTCTACCCAAGTCCTCCTCATATCACTGGGACTTCGTAGCTCCTCCACCTATGCCAGACGAGAAACCACGACTGGCCCTATGAGCACCCTGAAAGGACTGTCCTTTGGGAACATAACGTCCCCTCTGGTAGGGAGCAAACAGAACCACTCTGAAATGCTGAAACTCCTTCGCCTTACGTCCTGCCGGACCAACCTTTGGGCCCTTGGGCTTATTGTCTGAGAGCTTGGCCGGCCCTTGACCAACTTCTCTAAGGCATCCCCAAACAGCAGCTTCCCCTTAAAGGGAAGCCTGCTGGGCATGGCCTTAGATGACATCTGCTGTCCAATTAGGGAGCCACAGGAAACGGCGAGCCGCCACTACGGATGCCATTCCTTTAGCCGAGGCCTGAAGGAGATCACAGAAGGCATCTGCCAAATAGGCACAGCTGGACTTCAGCTTGGGTAGTTCGGCAGACGATGAAGGGCCTTATCCTGACACTTCCTGTAAGGCCTGCGTCCACCTCAAGCTGGCCCATGCAACATTGGCACCGCAAATGGAATGCCTGAAGCGCCAGGGCATACATTTCAAACGCCTGTTTCAACAAGGTTTCCAGCTTCTTGTCCTCCGCATCTTTAAGTGTGGCTCCATCTCCCACCGGGATCGTGGTCTTCTTCGTAATGGCCAAGGCAAGAGCATCCACCTTTGAAACCTTGAGGAACTCCTTTTCCGCTGCTGGGATGGGGTACAGAAGGGCCATAACTCATCTACTCTTTAATCCTGCTTCCAGCACTTCCCACTCCAAATCCATCATCTGTTTGAGAGTCCAATGTACAGGAAAGGCGGTTTCCTGTAGCTGGATTCTTTGAAGTGGGGGAATCCTCCAAAGGGATCTCCTGCTCAGGCATGGACTGCGGAAGGTTCAGTGCCGCTAGCAAATGCGCAATGAGTGAGGAGAGTTCCTCACGCCTGAACACCTGCACTATGCTGGAATCCTTCCCTGGCGAGATCTCGCCTTCTTCGAGACATGTCTCCGCAGACCCTGCCCCGAGACCAGAGGTCCCCTCCAGAGTATCATCCGAATCCTCTGAGGCCTCAGAAGCCCCCTTTGGACTCTGTAATGGGGACTGCTTCCTTCCACCTAGGCCCTGCCTCATGCAGTAGGCTTGGTGGAGGAGCAAACCAAAGTCTGAAGAGAAAGCCTTGATCTTATTTCTCCCAGAAGCCTTTTTACACTTTTTGACTGTTCCCAGGCCTGAGGGAGAGTACAGAGACCGAACCCTAACTACCTGAGGCTGCCTGATATGCAGGGCCGGATTTACCTTGAGTGAGGCCCTACGCCAACAAAAATTGTGGGCCCCCAGCAGGGGCGGCCCAAGGGGGGTGCGGACCTCATTTGCATAAGGGGCCTCATTTGCATAAATATTTGCATAATGTTACCATATACTAACTTTTAGTAAACGTGCCTCTTAATGAGTGTATGGATAAGAAAGACTAAAAGATTTCTACATTACTATAATCCAGTGCCAACTGCCAGACACATAAGGAACTACTACAACACTGCCCATAGTAAACCCGCCGTATCCTACAGCACTACCAGGACTCACAAAGCACCATACTCTACCAATCGAAAGGCAACACTGCAAATATTAAACCAATACATTTCAGAGAACAACAAACATGACCTACTGGGGAAAGAGAACAAGTGGCAATGTCAATAGGAATTATATAAACAGAACACCTCAGCTCAGTTACACATGCAGAACATAGACCATCACCAAACAAGTAATCACAATTTTAGAAATAGGAAGACAATAATTAAACTGGGAATCCCAAAAGCCAAACTTGGATGTACAACACTGTAGAAATAAAACTATACATTAATTTGCTCTTGTACTAAACAAAGCGCAGATGTTAATGATGCACATTTACCAGAGCTGACATATTCCAATTAATAAATTCAAAATAAAGAGATATTTTTCTACCTTTGTGCATTTTTTTCAGCTGCAATTGCTCCAGCCACTTTCTTCTGGTTTCTTCGTGTCGTCTGCTAACTCTCCATCGTCTGCTGTCCATGTGTCCTTTCTTCTCTCTTGTAGTTTTTTTTCCATTCTCTCTACATCTGCTTTAACATACTAATCTTTCTCCTCTTTTGCTCTTTCCTCATTCCTATTTCATCCACTCAAATTTTACCCCTCCATCCTCAATCCCCACTTAACTCTCCCAATACCCGGCCAATAGTAGATTTTTTATCCCTTCTCCATTTTACTCTTCCAGCCCCATCCCATTCTAATCCTCCCCCAACATCAGCTCCCTTCTAGTTCCAGCCTCACCCAGCATCCATTCCCTTCTAGTCCCTGCATCAGCCCATTTCCAGTCCTAGCCATCCATCAGCCCATTTCCAGTCCTAGCCATCCATCAGCCCATTTCCAGTCCTAGCACCCCCCAACCCAATACCAGTCCTAGCCCCCCCATCACCCCACTTACAGTCCTTAACCCCCATCACCCCATTTTCAGTCCTTAACCTCCCATCACCCCATTTTCAGTTTAAGCCCCCCTATAACCCATTACCAGTCCTAACCCCCCATCAGCCCACTTCCAGTCCTAACCCCATCAACCCATTTCCAGTCAGCCCCCCATAGCCCATTGCCAGTCCTACCCCCCCCCCATCAGCCCACAGCCCATTACCAGTCTTAACCCCCCCCCAAAGCCCATTGCCAGTTCTAAGCCCCCCCAACAGCCCACAGTCCATTACCAGTCCTAACCCCATCAGCCCACCTCTAGCCTTAACCCCCCCCCAGCCCAGCCCATTTCCAGCCCCAGCCCCCCAATAGCCCATTACCAGCCCTACCCCCCCAGTCCATTTCCAGCCCCAGCCCCCCAATAGCCCCATTACCAGTCCTACCCCCCCCCCAAAGCCCATTGCCAGTTCTAAGCCCCCCCAACAACCCATTACCAGTCCTAACCCCATCAGCCCACCTCTAGCCTTAACCCCCCCCCAGCCCAGCCCAGCCCATTTCCAGCCCCAGCCCCAGCCCCCAATAGCCCATTCCCCGCCCTACCCCCCCCCAGTCCATTTCCACCCCCAGCCCCCCCAATAGCCCATTTCCAGTCCTACCCCCCCCCCCTAGCCCATTACCAGTCCTACCCCCCCCCCCTAGCCCATTACCAGTCCTCCCCCCCCCCCCGGCCTAAAGTAAAATTTAATTAAAACAAAAACCTGGTGGCTGCTGCCGCGGGGGCCCCGTCTACAAGCTGAAGCCGTCGGGTCGGGTCGGGTCTCTCTCCCTCCCTCGCTGCAGGCTGCGAGAGACGCGAAGGGACAGCGTCTCCTCGCGTCTGTGTTAAGCCCGCAGGGGCTGATGGGAAATCCCATCAGCCCCTGCGGGCTTAACACAGACGCGAGGAGACGCTCTATCTTCGCGTCTCTCGCAGCCTGCAGCGAGGGGAGGGAGGGAGGGAGAGACCCGACCCGACCGCTTCAGCTTGTAGACGGGGCCCCCGCGGCAGCAGAGGGGGCCCCGCGGCGGCAGCCACCAGGTTTTTTTTTTTAAATTGAGTTTAAAAAAAAAAAACTGGTTCTTTTTTTGTGGGCCCCTGCCGGCTGTGGGCCCTACGCCATGGCGTACATGGCGTATACGTAAATCCGGCCCTGCTGATATGACATCTCAGAGCCCCTTAGAATGGCCACGGTTCCTGCCAAAACCGTGAGAACCGCACACCGTGCGGGTGAATCTGTACAGTCTTGTGGGAACATCCTTTGGGCTGAGGTCCTCTTCAGCCGCCGACATGGCTCCGTGCATGCCCACCCCCGCAGCGCAGTCCTGCGACTCACAGCTGCTACACAGCCCCAGAGAGGAAAGGCGGGCCTTTTTACAGCCACAGGCCGCACACGGTCTTCGGCACGCTGATGGCCAGAGTCCAACAAGAGCAACTGCCAAAAAAAATAAAACCTGCGGCTCCCGCTGAAAACTCTACAAACTCCCTCCCAGATACTGCCTTGCACTTACCAGCCCCGAAGAGCATCAGCCGCTCCCCCCTGAGGGATGCAACTCCTTCCTGCTCCGACCTCTTCCCGCCTGCAGACAGCTGTGGCTAAATGCGACAGTACTACTGACGGGGAAATGGGCTCTCACAAAGAGCTCTCCAGGGAGGTAACCGAGCCTGAAATGGCGTCCTGCTACTTTACCCCTCCTCCACGGGAACCCTGCCTACTGAACTGCTCAGATTCCCAGAGGGCAGCCTAGACCAGCACCTACTAGGAGGTATCAGAGCACAGCCTTAACCAATTAGCTTGATCTTTATTTTTGTATTAGGTTCCAAATCTTCATTTCTCAGTCTCCATCTGCTGGAGGACGGACTGGACTGTAGTGGCACTATGGAAATGTTTGCTGTTGATTGGCTGAGGGGTGGGAGGAGAGGGAAAACAAATACATTGCAATTATGCTGCTGTGTAAAGAAAATAATGAGAGAGGGGGATATGAGATTATATGCTATGCTGTTGTGAAGGCATTTTGTTGTAATTGTTGGAAGGAATAAAGAAAAGCAAATATTTCTCCTGCTTGATGGCCGTCAGTCATGCTCATCTATCTCTCTGTAGGTCTGGTAGTGACCTTTCCCAGCACCTCGTGGACAGCAGACTAGACAAGATACTGGCGTTTACGCTCTTACCTTCACGCCATAGTAATGCAGGTGAACCCAAGGCTCCTCTGCCTGCTTTTTCTGCAGGAACTCATAGGACTGCACACGCCGTTGACGTGCCTGCTCCGACTCAGGACGAGAGAAGCGTACCTGAAAAAAAAAAAATCAAATGCGGTTCACGCACTTCTCCGAAGCAAAACGTTTAAAGATTCAAGAGTCATCACATATGCACAAGCAGTAAACACTTCACGCAGAGTTTACATTTGTTTATTTAAAGATTTCCATTTTATACATCAGAAATCACAAAAGTAACGTGCAGAATCCAGATGCAAATTACATCCATACAAAGAAACACCACCAAGCACGAATACAAAATTGCCATTAGACCATAGCAAGAGGAGAGAAGAAACAAATGCCCGAGAGTTCTTAAGGCCGTATAAACATAATGGACACCCTGCAACCCTACCAAGCACTTGCAAGGAAATCTTAAAAAGAAAGTAGCTCCCAACGCAATCACCCGGGGTTTCAACTCAGGGAAAGCACTGCGCTTCAATTGAGTGGCCCTAGTGACATCTGGAAAAACCAGTACCCTTTGCCCACAAAATGGACTTAATTTAGTGGAGGAGTAGCCTAGTGGTTAGAACACTGGCTTGGTAACCAAGCAACCAGGGTTCAATTCCCACTAGCACTCCTTGTGGCCTTGGGCAAGTCACTTAACCCTCCATTGCCTCAGAAGAAAGGCCTGGCAATCTACTTCCGGTGACACTGCCAAGAAAACCCAGGAGCTTCTGGATCGCCAGGAGTCAGGACTGACTCAAAGGCACACATTGCATTGCATTGCATAATTTCATAACCTGAGACTGATCAGTATCAGTAACAAACTAAGTCACTAAAGTAGCCCTACCAGGAATCTCATCCATTAATTGCTCCAGAGACTGGGACAAATCAGGAGGCCTGGAGAGACTCAACTGGATTACCGATGTAGCCCTATCTAGCAAATAACGAACATTAACAAGCTGTATCACATCCACACTTTTCATTTTCAAAATCTTCTTAAAATACTTCCTCAACAATATTAAAGGAGAGAGGTAGTGAGTTTTTGGAAAATTAAGAAATCTTAAATTCTTACTATGTACAGAGTGCTCCAAAAATTCAAGCTGCCTATGCAGCAGCAGATTACCCTATATACCCGCTGCCCAGAGTAGAGCTGACGTTCTACTTTAGTTACCCCAGTACCCAACTGGGATAAAACCAAATCATGTTATTCAAACTTAACTACTACCTTAGAAAAGGAGGCTGTCTGATCAATCACAGATTCAAGGTATACATTTGTTTGAGCAACCATTTTCCATATATCTAGTAAGGAAACAGAGTCAGGTACTGACCCCAGCGAAGACAGTGGAGCTGTAAAAGGGACAGGAAACTGCAAACACTTTGGCATGAAAACCCAGGGAAGAGACCACAGAGAGAACCAAAACAAACACCTACTCCCTGGGCCTGCTCACCATCTGCCAACTGTACCGGAGCAGTAAATGATGACGGGGTACAAGCAATGAGACAAAGTAGCCGCAGACTTAGAGGAAGATGACATTTTGGGCATACTTGCCATAGTTAATGCTTCCGAGATCAAAAAAATCACTAATATCACCCCCTAAAAAGAAGTTGAGACGGAGGGGTTCCCTTGAACCAGTGGGACACCCCTATTGTTCTCATTAGCTGACTTTTTGATAGAAGTCTGTGGTTAGCCAATAAGAAGAATGTGGCCCTTTAAAGAATCAGCTGGTGGTTGATTTCAGCGTTACGTGGCAGTTGATGTATTTTCACGATGGTAGCACTTGAAACAGGGAATCAATCCCAAAACGTGCATGTCGTGCGAGATACTGTTGAAATCCGCATTTAGACGACAGAATCAAGCTGAATAGTCTTGCCTGAGCGTGAACCTTTTGGGAATTGTACTCTGCTGATTGAGCGAGTTATAAAAGAAATCGCACTGCTGATAAAGCTAAGTCGCTGTGGACTTTTATTCTTCAGTTTAATTAAAAGGGATGCAACTGAATGGAGGGCACTGATAAAAGTGTGTGCTCTCTTCAGTGATATCAGACAAAAAATTTGGATAATTAATCGATTAGTTTTTTAGGGGGTGATATTAGTGATTTTTTTTTTATCTCGGTACTCTTTTATCACTAGATGGGGCTTTTTTGATATAGTTAATGCTTCAACAGAGGCTACATGCCCGTCCCTAGGACCAACCATTCTACTCACACTAGACGAGCTTGCCGCAGTCCCTTGTCGTTTATGGGGCATATTTTGAACATGCTTCCGAAGGCAACAAGCTGGCAACGAAAGGGAAACAAAGGGGAACGTCCCTTTATTCTGTGCTCCTTTGTTCACGTGTCCTTGGCTGCAAGGAAAAGCCCCGGTTTTTATGGGGTCGCCGTGCTCGGATGATGCAGCAGTGTACGTGGAGCCAAACCCCCTGAGCCAGTCTCCACGCTCCAGTCAAGGCTTCAAGGGTATCCCCACAATGCGGCATTGCAACCACCTCTGGCTCCCAGGCAAGTGACCCTCCGCTCCCCACAGAGTTTAAATTTTAACTAATAGAGCATAGACACACATATTTGAATAATCATGATCACAGCACACTGGGTTACTCTATTGTGTGCAAGTAGCTATAAGCCCGTAAAAAGCAGTGCTCCTAAGCATCAAAACTCAACAGCAGAGCCCAGAAACAAAAAAGGACAGTATCTCTCTCCAAACCCCTCATGGCTAATTTAACCACACAACTTCCCATGGCGGATATATGCTCTGTGCTTCTCAATTTTTTGGATTCTTTTAGTGACTGACAGAACAAAAAATAAAAGCTGATGAGTGCAGAGAACAAACAGGCTAGGTTTGGGTCAGAGATATATAAATCAGATTGTCTGTAACTTGTGCAACATAAAATATCAAGTCATCGTTACACAAGACGTCACCAGCTCACTATCATCATGGGCCTGGTGGGGCACATCCCACAGACGTATGTTTGATTCTCCTTTTCAGCCATCACCGTGCGACTCCCGTGTGTTCCCTCAAGCTGTCTGGGGAGGGGACATGGTAACCACATGACACATGCTGTACTGTGCAGCGCACATTAATGGTGCAATATAAAATCAATAACTTCCAGCAGTCTTCACAAGAGGAGCTCAGACTTACGGTAATTTGCTTAACATCCTCCTCAGCCTCATCTTGGGAAGAATCACCTGCTAAGAAAAAATATATATATATAAGCCAGTAGAAAAACCAATGATGCAATGTATTCATGCACTATTTGGAACTTTTAAAAGGACATCAGCTTTCCTGCTTCTCCCCATGACACCTCTTCACATACTAGAAGGAATAAAGCTTCACTGGAACAGCTTCTGGCCAAATTCTGTGCATGCCCCGTTCTGAAAGAGGAGTTCCTGATGGCATAAAGGCTGACACTTATCCCTCCAGCCAGTAGGGTTTTATGTATCCCTGATGAAGGTGCATAAGGCATTTATACAAACGGAAGGTTACGTATACAAATAAATGTTCATGTATTTTGTTAGGGATGGAAAAGGATTTGGATTTAGCTCACAGTGAGTTACATTCAGGTATGGTAGCTGACTGGTTTGCTGTGGATGGTGTCCAAGAACCAGTTTAAATGTCACTGTTTTAGCAGGTTGAAAGAATGGATTCCAGTGGTACCCAAATCTGCCCGGAAGGACCCTGTGCCAATCAGGTTGCCAAGATATCCACAATGAATAGGCATGAGATAGCGTAGTTACTCACCTGTAACAGGTGTTCTCCAGGAGCAGCAGGAATCAGTCCTCACATATGGGGTGACGTCGGCGCCGACGGAGCCCTCGCGGAGCAATTTTCCCCAGCTTTCAAAGAAAGCCTTTGGGAATTGCAGCGCGCATGCGCGGTCGCCTTCCCGCCCAAGGGTGCCATCTTAGCCAGTCTGATGACATAGCTAAAAGACAGCATAAAAATTTGCAAAAAAACTTAAGCAGATGATTGCAACTCCACGGGGAGGAGGGAGGGTTGTGAGGACTGATTCCTGCTGCTCCTGGAGAACACCTGTTACAGGTGAGTAACTACGCTTTCTCCAGGACCAAGCAGGAAGTCAGTCCTCACATATGGGACTCCCAAGCTTAAGGCTACCGGAGACCCTAAGCACAAAAATGAGCTCCCTCTAGCTCAGCGGCACAGAAGGAAGGAATCAGCACTGAATTATCACCCACCGGTAGCCCCCATCCGGGATGGAGGGTAGGAGTTGCTCAAACCTCGAAGAGATTTCGGAGGACTGCCTGTCCGAAAGCACTGTCCCTACGGGACTCCCTCTCGAGACAGTAATGGACCGCAAAAGTCTGGCTCGAAGACCAAGTAGCGGCCCGGCAGATGTCTGCCAGCGGAACAGAGCGGAGGTAAGCCACTGACGTAGCCTTCGCCCGAACACAATGAGCCGTGACTCGACTTTCTAAGGAGAGTCCGGCTGCCCCATAAGCCCAAGCGATTACAGTCAGCAACCCAGGTGGACAGAGTACGCTTGGAGACCGGGAGCCCCAATTTATTGGGGTCAAAAGACACAAAAAGCTGAGCAGCTTTACGGTGCTCCCGCGTACGGTCAAGGTAGAAGTTCAATGCCCTTCTACAGTCCAGGGTATGCAGGACTCGTTCAGCTCGGCTGGAGTGAGGCCTGGGAAAGAAGGTTGGAAGTACCACCTCCTGATTGATGTGAAAAGGGGAGACAATTTTTGGAAGAAATTTTGGGTGAGTCCGTAGGACTACCCTATTTTTGTAGAACCGAGTGAAGGGAGGATCAGACACGAGGGCCTGCAATTCACTGACGCGTCTAGCGGAAGTGAGGGCTATCAGGAATAAGGTTTTCCACGAAAGAAAACGCAGAGAACAGGTAGCCATCGGTTCAAAAGGCGGACAGGTGATCCGCTGTAAAACCACATTCAGATCCCAGTCAGGTGCTGGCGGGCGCAGAGGTGGTTTAAGTAGAAGGAGACCTCGGAGAAAGAAACCGTGCTACGAGAGGGTCGCTGGAAAGAGGTCTGCCGTCCACCGGCACATGGTGTGCTGAAAGAGCACTGAGGTGGACTTTGACGGAGTTGGACTTAAGTCCCAGATTAGAGAGGTAGAGCAGGTACTGCAAGATCACCGACACCGAGCAGGAGAAGAGATCCTGAGACTGCTGTACACACCAAACGGAAAAGCGACGCCATTTAAGGGCGTAGCATTTGCGGGTAGAAGGTCGCCGAGAAGCTAGGACGACCTCTTCCACCTCTGCCGGCAGGAGAAGGGGAGCGAGGACTACCCTTTCAGCCGCCAGGCCATTAGGTTGAGAGATCTGAGGTTGGGGTGTAGCAAAGACCCCTGATCCTGTGTTAAGAGATCCGGTTGAAACCCCAGAGGGAACGGATCCTCTGCCGCTAATTGCAACAGGAGTGGGAACCACGGCTGTCTGGGCCAGCGAGGAGCCACCAGGATCATGGACGCTTTGTCCCGGAGAACCTTGAACAGAGTTCGGGAGACTAGCGGGATGGGAGGAAAAGCATAGAGAAGGCTTTCCGACCATGAGAGCAGAAAAGCATCTGCCGCTACCCGAAGGGGATGTGGCTGACGAGAACAGAAGCGAGGAAGTTGCCGGTTGAGAGGACTGGCAAAGAGATCCATCGTGGGGAGGCCCCACTTCAGAAAGAGTTTCTGAACTACCAAGGGATCCAGACGCCACTCGTGCGGCTGGAGTATCCCGCTGAGTTTGTCCGCCAGGCAATTTTCTTGGCCTGGGAGATAAACTGCCTTGAGAAGAATGCCGTGACTGACGGCCCAAGAGCAGAGCTTCTGAGCTTCTCGGCAGAGAAGGAAGGAGCCCGTGCCCCCCTGCTTGTTCACGTAGAACATGGCAACTTGATTGTCCGTCTGGACAAGGACGGACTGGTGAGAAGTCAGGTGGGAGAAAGCCTTGAGCGCCAGACGAATTGCTCTGAGCTCCAGGAAGTTGATCTGTTGAGCAGACTCCCACGCGGTCCAGAGACCTTGAGTACATGCCCCCTGGCAATGTGCTCCCCAACCCAGGAGGGAAGCATCGGTCGTCAGCACTTGAGCCGGCTGAGGCGACTGAAACGGCATTCCGAGCACCAGGTTCGGCCGATGAAGCCACCACTGTAGGGAAGAGGCCAGCGGCCTGGAGAGGCGCACTAAGTCGGCTAGTCCGCCGGTGGCTTGTTGCCACTGCTTGCGAAGGCACCATTGAGCCGGCCGCATATTCAGGCGAGCATTGGGGGTCACGTGGACGGTGGAAGCCATATGGCCGAGTAGTCTCAGGAAGCGCCTGGCGGAGACCAGGGACTGGCTGCGAAAACGGCCGGCTAGGTCCATGAGCCGTTGAGCCCTGCCGAGAGGCAGGAAAGCTCGAGCCTGAGGAGTGTGCAGTCTTGCGCCGATGAACCCGAGATCCTGTGAGGGGAGCAAAGTGGACTTTGCGAAGTTTATGACAAAGCCCAAGTACTGCAGAAGAGTCACCGTGCGGTGTGTGGCATTGGCGACTGCCGGAGAGGACGACGCTCTGATGAGCCAGTCGTCGAGGTACGGAAAGACATAGAGGCCGTGAAGCCTGAGATAGGCCGCCACCACCGCGAGACATTTTGTGAAGACTCGCGGTGCGGAGGATAGGCCAAAGGGCAGTACTCTGTACTGGTAGTGATTTCCTGCCACCACAAACCTTAGGTATTGGCGGTGGCTTGGGTGGATGAGGATGTGCGTGTAGGCATCCTTTAGATCCAAGGAGCATAGCCAATCTCCCTGCTGGAGGTAGGGCAGAAGGATTCCAAGGGTAAGCATCTTGAACTTTTCCCGCACAAGGAACTTGTTCAGGTTGCGCAAGTCCAGGATGGGTCTGAGGCCTCCTGTCCTTTTTGGTATTAGGAAATACCTGGAATAAAAGCCTTGACCTCTCAGGTGGTGGGGCACCGGTTCCACAGCCTGTTCCTGAAGAAGACTTGCTAACTCCTGAAGGAGTAAGTCCCTGTGCAGAGGGAGTCGAGGAGGTTCTCCCGGAAAATAAGAGGGAGGGACCTGATGGAAGTGGAGAAGATATCCTTCTCGCACGACTTGAAGCACCCAGGCATCTGAAGTGATGTTGGACCACCTGTGGGCGAAGTGAACCAGCCGGCCTCCGGTGCTGAGAGGAACCAGCTGAGGGGGAGAGGCTATACTGAGGAAGTCAAAAACCCCCACCCTGCTGAGCAGGGGCTGGTGGTGCAGGCTTGGGGGCTTGCTGCCTACGGGACCCGTTACCCCGTCCCTTGGCCTGCTGACCCTGTTGGGGAGCTGGAGGGGCCTGATATTGAGGGTAGTGTTTATAGGCAGCCGCCTTTCTCGGGTAAAAGGACTTCTTTCCCGAGCCCTTCTTTTTCTGGGAAGGGGCGGAGGTCTTCCTAGAAAGCCTGGTCCTGGTGACAGTCTCCGTCTCGATTTGTGCAGCCTTTTCAGCCATGGGCTTGCCAAAGAGGTTCTCACCTCTGCAGGGGACATCGACCAACTTGTCCTGCACCCAAGGTTCAAGGTCAGACGACTGAAGCCAAGCCTGTCGGCGAGCACCGATGCCAGCTGCGGCCACACGAGCCGATGCTTCAAAGCCATCATAGGCTGCTCGGGACATAAATTTGGAGTATTCCCGAATACCAGTTGTCAAGGCTAGGAACCTCCGCAAAGGTTCCTCGGACAGTCCAGCGGAGAATCCGGCTAGCTCTTTAGCCAGGTCTCGGATATACATGCCCATGTATAGCTGGTAGGTCTGGACACGACAAGCCAGCATAGAGCCCTGGAAACACTTCTTACCAAGGCCATCCAGGTTACGGGCCTCCCTGCCAGGAGGCACCGAGGAGTGCATTTTTTGGCTCTTAAGCCTATGCATGGCCGATTCCACTACCATGGAATGGTGTGGCAGCTGTGCTTTTTGGAAGCCAGGACTCTTGCGGACTCGATAGATGGAATCGACCCGCTTGCTCAATACCGGCGACGAGGCCGGACTCTCCCACATGCGGAAGATTAGTCGTTCCAGCATGGGAGGCACCGGTACAGTAAAGTGCTCCCGGGTGGGAGAGTCGTACTGAAGGGCGTCGAGCTCTTCGGCTCGAGGCTCCTCCTCGGGATCCGCAGGGAAGGCCAAAGCCTTGGCCATATCCCTGACGAAGTCCGAGAACCGGGCATCCTCCGGAGGGGACTGTTTCCAAGGTTCGGACTCAGGTGAGTCCGAGGGGACACACCGAGTCCGAAAGGAATCAGGTGACTCCTCCTCTTCAGACTCCCAGGCCGACTCCGAGGAGGAATCGGTGGGGTCGGCTCGGGCAGGCGGAGGCGTCGGCCGCCCCGACGCCGAGGGAGTCGGCGGCGACGACCTCGGTCCCGAACGGGAGGCCGAGGGTGACCTCGACCGAGGATCGACTCGAGTTCGCATGGACTCGAGGATCGGCTCGGTCTCCGGGGTCGACTTAGACGTCGACGTCCCGGCGGTCGGGGCAGCGGCGCCAGCGAGGCTAGCGATCAGTGCCCGCTGCTGGTCCATGAAGGCAGATAGTCTGCTCTCCAAGGCCGTCAACCTGAGTCCGACCTCAGGTGACCCAGCAGCCCCCGACGGCATCGGGCCCGACGTCGGACCTCTCGGAGGCGAGTCCAGAAGGACCACAGGACTTACCCGAGCAGGCAACTCCGACTCCAGGCGAGGTCGCTTCGGGAGGTGCTCCTTCTCCAAGGACCCGGGACGGCTGTCGGGGCTATGCGACCTGGCCCTCGCGGAGCCAGGAGCGTCCACTGACGCCGCCCTCGCGGGTTTTGCCTTCCGTCGATGGTCTCCGGAGGGAGAACCCCTGTCGGAGGAGCTTCGGCAATGGTCAGAGCTGGGGCCTCTGGATGCCGAGGCCTCCGACGAGGTCCGGGTACGGCTGGGGTCAGCGAAGATTCTATCCCGCTGATGCCGCCGACTCCTCAACGCTTTGGAGGACATTTTGCCACAGGCTCCACAGATCATTTCTTCATGATCCGGGCCCAGGCAGCGGAGGCAATTATCGTGTGTGTCAGTGAGTGACATATTTTTGTCACACTGACCACACCGCTTGAAACCACTGGCAGCCATCGGGGGAAAAAAGGGCCCCTGCAAGGTCAAAGGACCGGGCTGCCAGCGAAAAAACCGAAAACGAAACTGACCAAAAATCAGAAAAAACGAAAAATAAGAGAAGGACTCGCAACGGCGTCGCGAGTCCGGGCAGGAAAACGACCGGCGTCGAACCGAATTGAAAAAAGAGAAAAACTCACGAAAATCAACTTTTTAGCGGGGACACGACGGGTACGTCTGTAGGGCTCCGCGGAAAAAAGAAGACTGGCTAAGATGGCACCCTTGGGCGGGAAGGCGACCGCGCATGCGCGCTGCAATTCCCAAAGGCTTTCTTTGAAAGCTGGGGAAAATTGCTCCGCGAGGGCTCCATCGGCGCCGACGTCACCCCATATGTGAGGACTGACTTCCTGCTTGGTCCTGGAGAATAAATTTATATTGACAATCTGACTGGCTCACAGAACAAATTTTGAAACCATTACATCATACACATTTTTCTAACTAATTAAAAACTGCAGTTTTCTTAGCTTTAAGATTTGATATTTCATAGCGCAATATGGTTTCCTGATAGTGGCATAAGCATTCACTGCATAAACATCTCAACCAACACCTGATCAGATGGACCAAAACTTTAAAATTTAAACTTTTCAAAACAGTATTTTTTTTTGTTGCTCTCCCCATCTGGGACTGCAGCTGTCTGCATACAAGTCCACATGCATTAATGTTTTATATCTTGCTTAGAACCCTGAAATACTCAAAAACTGAGACCAAGCCAGGCTGTGTCGTTTGACAGTATGTCAGCTAAATATGCGTAACTAAGGAAACTTCAAACAAGTTAATATCTGCAGTCCTTGTTCCTATCCCATCCTAAAAACACACAGCTGCCTGTTTTAAGAGAGAAAAATGCAGTCAAGGCTTCCAGGGTAAATGCACCACATCGGTCTGCGGTGATGCCATTCACTGGCTCTGTCGTAACAAACAAAATTTCTCTTTTGTTTCCTAAGATGGAATGAGTTTCGTTATGGATTACACCGGTTTCCTGCTTACAGAAAAGACAGGGCGCTATTAACAATGGCAGACATTTAATAAAATCCAGCCCTGTAACACCTGCCTTCATTTGCCGCTTCCCTCTCTCGGTGTTTTGCATCCGCTTTATCCAAATAGGTGAAACTGGGCCGCAACTGCAGAATTCCATGCAGTGGTGTTAAATGCAGCTCGCCTAATGAAAAATGCACCAAAACGTTAGCAGTAAAAGCAGACTTTGGAAAATGAATCAAATATAAACTAAACAAATGGATAACAAATGTTCTTTCATTACATTTAATAACAGGTCACACCCACCCCATCTAACGAAGCTCTGGACTACAGCATCCACGTCACTCACGGAAATTTCTGGAGAATCTTCTAGCTGCAATGTTTTTTTATGGAGGCTGTAGTTAATATGCTGCAGGCAGGGTCTAGGCACTATTTTTTTTATTTTCAGAGGGAAAGAGAGGGCAGAAAGTGGGAAGCTGGCTTTCAATGCTTATGACAGCCAATGGACAGAGGGGTCAGCATTTCAGCAATGGTCACCTGTCGCCGTCAGCCAGCATGAAGCCGACTGATTCACATGGAAAAGGGCAGGAGCAAAAAAGGACAAAGCCAGCAGCCAAATGTCTGACTTGCACAGCCATAATCCGCACTATCTACATCACATGACTTTACAATCACAAACACCTTTTGTGTAATGCACAAGGATGGAATGATCAATTATTTACTTTTAAAACAACCAACATGGACAAGCAGCATGAGTCAGCCACACGCTGGTGACATAATCTGATGGCATCATGGATAGATTAGCTGTCCTAGAACTCGGAAATCTTGGAAAAGGCCTTTCCGAGCATGTGCTAGCCACCCATTCCTGCTCAACTTTTGTTTCATCTGCCCTATCTAGTGGACAGATCCCCCTACTCTTCACAAACCTTTTACCATTGCTGCTTCTCTCCAAGGAAGCACATTGTGTCCAAAACACCCACCAGTAACTCTATCCTGCCCACAGCTCACCTATCTACACAGCAGACTCTAAACTGGGGTTTAAAAATGTCCAGGCTACGGGAAGATGATGAATTCAATGGACTCCCACGATTTCTGAGTTCAGTGCCTCGACCCCCCCCCCCCCCCCAAGCAGGCCAACTCCTGTGCAAAGTGTAAAAGATGTCCCAGCAGGTCAGACGATCAAGGACCACGCCCCTCAAGGAGTTTCTCTGTCTTGCTTCTCCACAAGCCCTCTGTGGTTCCCCTCCTTGGCCTGACTTCCTGCCAATCCCGACAGGTTCCTCCAGCCTCATTCTCACCCCAGCCTAGCATGGTGCACCCCTGGATGGCCTTGCTTCGGCTGCTTCTCCAACACCAAAGCTGGTGTCCATGAAACAGCCCCAATGACAAAGCAAATGTCCTACCTGGCACTCCATATAAAGCGCATTCCCACAGCTCCAAAGACAGATAAAAGCAACCCAGACAGATCAATGCTGCTGAGAACTGTAGGGCTGGTACCCCTGCAATTCTGCGCCTGCAGATCTCCGGCTTGCTCAGCAGCTAAAGCCTGAACCAAAGCTGACCAAACAAGATGGTTCTTGCTACAAAGGACTTTTGCTGTGTTCAGCCACAGACTTGACCTTCAAGCAACTGCTTGCCAAGTGTTTCTATGTGTGCATACTGAAGCCCATTGTTCCTGGCCAATTCACTGCCCACATGCAAGAACATCTGCTTCTCTGGTGCTTATCTATAGATGGTTCTACTGGCCTTGGACACTTGTACCTATGCCAAGAAACTACATACTGTTTCCTCTGCATGACTTCTTACTATGGATCCTTTGTCTGCAAGAAAGATGCCTGTAGACTACCTTCTGATTCGCTGAGAACACCTCGGACTGTCTTGTGCCAACCAATCACCAGACCCATGACAGAGACTCATCACAGTCTGCGCAGAAGAACTTTGGCGCCTTTCGCTGTTTGTGCCCTGCTTACCTGGTTTCTGCTACCTGATCTGTCTGCAAGACAGACACACTACGTGTGTGCAAGGCCGTTCTCCTAAGGACTGAGATAAGACTTTCACAGATACCTTTGGTTCTGTGTTCTCCCGCGGCTCGCCTCTGAAAGGGCTTAGCTGCCTCCTTGGACTTGTGCTGCTCCAGAGTTTCCAGACCCCAGCCACCAGATGAAGCTAAGGTACTGTCTTATCTCTCCTCCTCCGGATGGGCAAGGGTTAGTTAGAAACTTATTCCATAACTTCTCAGTGCAGAGTGAATCTGTGACGTTTGGTTACTAATTAGTGATTTATTACTTTGTCCAACTGTAATTCTGTGTCGCAACAAACTGCTACCTCATGTTTCTAATATCTTTAGCTATATGTTTGTATATTTTCCTACCTTGCTGTCATAATAAAATATAATATATACACACACACAGACAAGACTTCTTCCGTGGCTCATTACCAGCATAACTCATAGAACATCGGGCTGAGTATCAGTAGCTAATTTCCCCTGGACATAACTGAGAGCCTAACTTATTTTTGTGCTACTAATAATCCCTACAGAACCAACACACTGGAGGCTTCAAAATCCCACTGCATCAAATATCTGCACAGAGAGAAGGGAATTAGCAAGACCACAGCAATGACTCTTGCTCCAGGCATTACATATGCACCAACAGCTACACCTCTTCCCCAAACCATGCCTCAAAGTGCTGCAGGCCTTCCTTCACCTGACACGTCATCCTCCCACACTCATTCCTACAATGCCAGCTATGATTGTAGCATCCAGTGCTCTCCAACCTCTCCTTGACCTCCTCAGTAAATTCACTGCACAGCATCTCCCACCATAAAGGCAGGGCATCCAGTAACAAATCAATGAATCTGGGAGCACCTGCAACACCACTGCCACCAGCGAGGGCTCCTAGTGAAGCACCATCACGCCCAATGATGCCAACGTTGCATTAAGAATATCCTGACGCAGTCTAATGAAACACTGCACCTTTGGGTCATATTTCTAAACATTCACCTATTGAAAGAGGCGGCTTTTAAACTGCTGATTATAGATCAACATAGAGGCATGTATGTTGTCTAAGAAAATTTCTGAAGCTTCTCTCCTCCTGACACAGGGCTTACTGGTTGATAAAATTCAATGTATGGGCTTTTATAATATTGCCTCCCCAAAAGCTCCCACAAAGTTAAACCTACTCCAAAGCAGCTGTACCTTTTCCTCCAAAGTATGCATGGATACGTGTATATTTTATAACACACATACACACACGTCTCACAGCTCTGCCCCCAGAAAAGCCCAGGCATCTACTCCTTAAAAATACACAGTAGGTGTTCGCAGCACATACTTCTCTCGTAGGCAATTTTATAAGCACCTATTTAAGTGCATAAAACAGGCTCCTGTAATTACCCCATTTGTACAACGATTTTGTTCTATAAGAAAAGAAGCTCACCTTTCCTATACATGCCAGCCGCGTAGCGGGAGGTGTTACTCGCAGCCTGTATGGACGTGAATGTCTGCTTATCCATAAGCTTCCTGCACAGAAACCAAGGAGCAAATATAGATTATACAGAAACATTTCTATATCTTAAAAATAACCTAAAATCAGCATAGGAAAGGGATTAGAGAAGAGGTAGAGATATTATTCTTCTACTTTTGAGGGCCTATTCGATAACTGTTTTATCGCATTTTCCTCTCATGTAAATGTCCAGCAATGAGGAATATAAATACAGAAGATGACTTGATCAGGACCTGTATAAGCACGAGGCAGTGGCAGGGCTGGATCTTATAGGGACAGGATTCTCCTGGGACGGCTCTGAGCAAGTGATTCTGAAGCCAATTAATTAATACCACAAGCATAAGAGAGACATCGGACAGTGTGCAGTGCCTACAACCCGTCTTAAAAATTCTTTCCAGAACACAAAGGATGGTGCGGATCATACTGAAGAAATACTTACGAAGAATAGGTGCTGCTTTCATCAGAACAGGTTCCATCCACATTGAGTGCAATCTGTTCCCCTTTGCTGCGACAGTAGTTGGGGCTCATGGTATCAATGGTCATTTCAAGCTCCACCTGGAGATTAGGAAGTACAGGTTAACACCCAAGGTGCTGCACCATCGAGGGTTTAATTCATCAGTGCTTGGAACTACTGCTCCAAACTATGTAAAGCACAGTTACTTACCTGTAACAGGTGATCTCTGGGAACAGCAGGAATAAGTCTTCACATATGGGTATCGTCGGTACCGACGCAGCCTGCGCGGGAACACTCCCCAGCGTCCAGTAAGAAAGCTTTTGGGAGCATCCCACAGCGCCTGGCGCCTTCCTGCCTTTTCCAACCGCCTCTCTCCAGTTCGAGTTTTAAAGCTGAGACAAAGAGAGAGAGGAAAGGAAAGATAGATAGATACAACTCCTAGGGGAGGTGGGTGGGTTGTGAAGACTTATTCCTGCTGTTCCCAGAGATCACCTGTTACAGGTAAGTAAAGCACAGTTACTTACCTGTAACAGGTGATCTCTGGGAACAGCAGGAATAAGTCTTCACATATGGGTACGTCGGTACCGACGGAGTCTACGCGGGAACGCTTCCCAGCATCCAATCAAAGAGCTTTTGGAAGCATCCCACCACGCCTGCGTGCTGCTTTCCCGCCTTTCCCAACTGCCTCTCCTCAGTTAAGTTTTAAAGCTGAGACAAAGAGAGAGAGAGAGAGGAAAGATAGATAGAGATACAACTCCTGGGGAGGTGGGTGGGTTGTGAAGACTTATTCCTGCTGTTCCCATAGATCACCTGTTACAGGTAAGTAACTGTGCTATCTCCAGGAACAAGCAGGAATGAGTCTTCACATATGGGGACTCCCAAGCTGAGATGCCTGGAGTCCTAGCATGTCATAGGTTAGAACATGCTATACCCAACACCACCATGCTATACCTGGGGATGGAGGGTAGGAGTTGAAGAAAGAAAGATGCTGTGGAACAGCTAACCCAGCATAGGACTGCAGACAGGGAGTCCATGTGTGGATGAGAATTGTCAGCAATGATATTGCAAAGAATATTGCAATATGGACCTCCCCTGACAGGATTTCATAGAAGTATAGAGGTTCATGGGATCTATTGGAAAATCCAGTAGAGGAACCTCAAGAAGACCTCACTGTAAGTGGAGGTAATAAACCTGTAGGGAAAAAGAGTGGAGGTCAGAATCCTGAAAGGTAACAGGTAACCCCAGTAAGAAAAACTGGGGTAGTACAAAAACGGTGGGCCTTCAGCAGAAGGCTTTATGACAAAAACCGAACTCTTTTGGCGGCAGAGTGGCTCACTCTTAGAAACAAAAGAGAAAGGCTAACCGATTTGGACAAAACAGGCACAGTCCTTGTGGGGAGAAGAGGTATGGGAACCCCTTGTATCCCAAAAGAAAGGACAAACGCTGGAGGAGTTAGAGCCTGTGATTAGCTGAAGATCCGCAATGCCTCTCCTAACTGGAGTCAGCTAGGAGAGATATTGGGACATGGAGAGCTTCAGAGGTATTTAAACCGTAAAGTTATGGTGAAAGTTGTTAACTACCACCGAAGTGGTTGTGGAACCCCAAAAACATGCTGGATAGCATAAGAATGGGTAAAGCCCATCTGTCAGAATCATATAGCTATATGAGCCTGGACAGTCAGGTAGATAAATGCAGAATACATATCTACCGATAGTAAAAGAATCTCGAGTATATATATATATATATATATAAGAATTTATCTATAGTGAGATATGAAGGGCATATAATACACACAAATGATAGACACAGACATCTGTAAGATGTATGCTATAGGTATGAAGATATATATATATATAGATATAGATATAGATATATATATAGAGAGAGAGAGAGACCTCTATATGGGAGTCTGCAATGAAGCAGACAGATATGCCCACAAAAATGGTATTCACATAGGAAAATGTGGAGAGGAAAGATTCATCTAATAACAAGAAGGTGGAACCTACTTGAGAAGATATATAGAGAATCAATTCCCACTGGTTATGAGCTACAGGGATGCTAGGTAGTGGAATAACCAGGATGGTTACGTGAAAAGCAGAGGATATCATCATTCTGCAGCCAGCAAGTCCCAAGTATTCTAGAACTCTAGCATGGTAAGTGAACAGAAGACGCATAAAAATGAGATACCATGTTGACCTGCTTAAGGGCAAAAAGGTATCATGCGTTCTTACCATGAGGACGAGCTGGAAGGAGAAAAACATTCCCCATTGGAAATACTATGGACCAAGCAGGGAATTAGCAACTCCTTAAGTTTGCACGTAAGAGGAGGCCTATGTCCTTTATATTAAAAAGGAGAACTTTTCTAGACATGGGAGACATGACTGAAAAAGCCTTTTTCAACCATCTAGTATAGCTGTTGGAGAAAAAGCCCCCCATGCTCTCTAGCAAGGGCCCATAGTGGAGAGCTTCTCTGTAGAATTGCAGAGAGCATGATGCAGGAGAATGAGGAGATGGAACTGGCTGCTGAAGAGCCAGTACCTATGTGAACTATGCTGCCAAATCCAGGGGAATGGAGATGGCAGAAATAGAAGACAATCCAACAAGCTTGTAGTGAGAAAAATTTCCAAGACAGATGACAGCACTGACTTGGAGCCACTACTAAGACCAGACAGAATGTTAGTGGACGACAAATCTGGTTGCTGATTGACAAGAACCAGTGGTCCAAACATTAAGGCTCCTGCATTGGCAGCTGTTTGCCAGACAGCAGAAAGAATGGTACTGTTTAAAAACAGAAAGAACAGGCAGAACAAGAGTAGAAAACTCTGGACATGTCTGATGAACTGCTGCAAGGCAAGATTGAAGAAGAGGAGTCAACTCAAAGAAGAGAACTCCGCACTGGAAAAGTAGTAAAACTAGAGAGGCTGAAGAAAAAGCCCTCTAGTGAAGGAATACCGCTCTTACAGAGGAAAAACCTTGGTAAGAGGGAAAAAGAATGGAGCTGAAGAAGACTTACAAAAAAGTAAGTCTATAGAAAGGAAGACGACATGCTGGCACAGAAAACTATCGTTTGATAGTGGTTAGACCTCTTTCCTTAGCAGGAAGAAGAGGAGAACCCTGTGATCAAGAAGCATGAACATCCTGACAGCTCAGAGAACATAGAAAGAATGGATGTCTTTGGGAAGATCCATGTTTAGGATTTAGAATGACAGCAGTGGAGTGCTTCTATTAAGAAGAAGTAACTGTAGATTCTAACCCCAAGGGTCACAAGCATCAAATGATGATTGATCAGAAACCCTGCGGTTGCTGGGTTTGCTGAGCCTGGTGAGAGGTTGGATTCTTCAGACCAGGATGATGCTTTCCCTGTTTGGAAACATCTGTATGATGGGCAAGTGATGAATAAAACCTTCTTCTCCTGTGGGAAGAAAGTTTGGTAGGACATTTCCTACCTACTGGGACAGAGGAAGGGGTAAAACACCCCTTAGGAACAGGTAAATCAGTGGACAACTGAGTAACCTGACGTAAAGACTCCTTGTTGAAAAGATTTTCTCCAGTGCAAGGTGTATGTCCCAGCCTTTGTTGTGCCCATTTGTTCAAGTCTGAAGCTTGGAGCCAGGCTCTACGTCGTGCCCCTATAGCTATAGCAGAAGTCCTGCTAACAGACTCAAAAGAGTCTAGGGAAGCACGAGAAAGAAACCAAGAGATATTCTGAATATGCTTAAGCAGTGAGGAATAGTCTGTAGTCTTGGAATCTGGAAGGAAAGGAGTCAAAAGATGTAATTGCTTTGTGACCTCCTCCAGAGATAGACTCATATAAAAAATATATGAGAGAATTCTTGCAGAAAGCATAGATGTCTGGAAGGTTTGACGTCCAAAGGCATCTAGTGCCTTAGACTCACGACCTGGCGGATAAGAAGAGTGCTTTTTCTTACTCTTTACCCGCCTCATTGCTGATTCCACTACTATGGAATGATGAGGAAGTTGAGTCTTTTGAAACCCTGCAGAGGAGGACACTTGATATAAGAGATCAATTGCCCTGGGAGGTGGGGGTACCCTTAAAGGTGTTTCCCACATTTCCAGAAGGAGATCCTGCAAGGAATGATGCAAAGGAAGCATTATGCTCTCCTTTGCTTTGGTAGAAAGAGCCTTGTGCAGGATCATGTCCTGGGATAGGAATGGCAAGAGATCTTGCTATATCCAGGAGGAAACTCTGAAAAGAGGGATCCCCAACAGGAATCTCCCTTGGACAGGTTAGATCTGAAGAACTAGCCTGAGCACCGACAGAGGCATCCACATACACAGGAATAGAAGACCCTGCACAGTGCAGTGTGGAATGCTTAAGGGTTGGTCGCCGGTACTGGCTGTCAGGGGCAGCGACCGTCATTACCACATTGTCCATGCCAGGTATCGACTCCAAGCTTGGTATAGAAGGGAGCGATCCTGTTGAAAAGAGCATGGCAGGAGTTGGCCACGATGCTACTGTGGATACCGGTACCGATGGCAATACCGGTACCGATGTCGGAGTCGAGCTCGACAGAGACATCGGAGCAGTCATCGTTGACAGTTCAATCGGTACCAAGGTAACCGAAAATCTCCGGTTGCTATCCTCGGTATCGATCGGTGTCGGTACCAAAACGTATTGGAACCCAATCTTACAGACTAGAGATCGATTCCAAACTCGGCATCGAGGGCAGAGAGCCTGATAAGCAAAGTCTGGAAGGCACCGATCGTGAAGGTAATGAGGACATCGGTAGCAATTTCGGTACCGTGTCTGATACCGGTGAAGGAAGGTCAACCAGTGGCAACTCAATCGGCCTCGGGGGAACCGAGAGTTGTGTATCCGAGTCATCGGAACAGAGCCTTCGGTACCGCTGAGAGCCGATACCAAGGCGAGTCGGTACGCAGTCCTCCAGACTGGAGATCGATTCCAGACTCGGCATCGAAGTAAGCGAGGCACATCTGGAGGGTACCGACGTCGGTGGTAGTATCGGTGCTGGTACCGATAATGGAAAGTCAGTCTGGAGGGGCCCACCGGTCCCGAAGGTACCGAGGACACCAGATGACGATCCCTGGTGCAGAGTGTTTCATCCAACACCAGTGCCGATGCCGGGGTATCGGTACCGCTCGAAGCAGATGCCACCACCGGACACGGCTGAGGTATGTTCTGTGAGGGGTGAACCTCAGGAACAACCTGAAACCCCTTATATGCTTTGGAGACCGAAGACTCCCGCCGGGGTTTTGAAGCCAGAGGGCCCTCGAGGGCAAGGCCGGAGCCGTCTACATGCTGTGCATGAGACCTACCACTCGAGGGCTGGCTAGTCTTAACAGACTGTTTATGGGTTACCTGATCCTGTGTGGAAGAAGAGGACGGTGTCCCGAAGTTGGAGGGCAACCGTGTATCGAGGGAACCTCGATGTTGAAGACCTCTTCTGACCAAACTGTTCTCAGGACACAAGCAGGTTAAACACCGACTTTGAGGGTCTAAAAATAAAGCTGTACCGCCACAGTCTGAACATTTCTTGGAGAAAGTGTTGGCGGTTCCATGAAAGAAAAAGAAGAGGCCTAAAAGGCCTAAGAGACCGCAGGACACTATGAAGAAAAAATATCCCGTGGAAAAGGAAAAATTTTCAAGAAAAGAAAACAAAACACCGGCGGTACCGGTGGCGTCGGGAAGACAACCGCGACCACAAGAAAACTAAAAAATAAAAACAAGAATTTTCTGCGGTAACAGGACGACGTCCTGCCGGCTCCGCGGAAAAACGAAAACTGAGGAGAGGCAGTTGGGAAAGGCGGGAAGGCAGCACGCAGGAGTGGTGGGATGCTTCCAAAAGCTCTTTGATTGGACGCTGGGAATCGTTCCCGCGCAGACTCCGTCGGTACCGACGTACCCATATGTGAAGACTCATTCCTGCTTGTTCCTGGAGATCTGTGCTATCTCCAGGAACAAGTAGGAATGAGTCTTCACATATGGGGACTCCCTAGCTGTAGATGCCAGGGAGAAACCCCAGGTTGTGTGTCCTTGAAAAGGACCCTACCTCCTCCCATGAATCTCTGGCATCCGACCAGGGTAGGTGGGTAGGAGCTGATTAAGAATGGAACAGGTGTTTGAGAACAGCCTGACCAAACGAGGCATCCCGGCGGGAATCCTTGTCCAAACAGTAATGGGCTGTGAAGATATGAACCGAGGCCCAGGTGGCCGCTCGACAGATTTGGTCAATGGACACAAGAGTTTAGATGAGCCATTGAGGCTGCCATGGCTCTCACATTGTGAGCTATGACATGGCCCTCCAGAGAAATGTTCCTACTCTGGTAGGTGAAAGAAATACACTGAGCAATCCAGTTGGGACAGTGTTCTCTTAGAGACTGGAAGTCCTAAATGAGAAGGATCAAAAGCAACAAAGAGTTGAGAAGACTTTCTATGTTGCTGTGTTCTTTGTAAGTAAAAAGCGAGAGCTCTCTTACAATCCAAGGTATGAAGATTCCTCTCTGCATTTGATGCATGAGGTCCTGGAAAAAAGACAGGTGAATATACCTCTTGGTTCAGATGAAAAGGTGAGACCACTTTAGGCATAAAGTGTGGATTGGTCCTGAGGACTACCTTATCATGATGGAACCTTGTATAAGGAGGATTAGCCACCAAAGCTTGCAACTTACTGATGCGGCGTGCTGAGGTGACTGCAATGAGAAAAATAACTTTCCAAGAATGGAATTTCAAGGAGGTGGTGGCTAAAGGTTCAAAGGGTGGCTTCATAAGCTGGCCAAGAACCAGGTTTAAGTCCCATGCCACTGGAGGTGGTCTAATGGGAGGTTTAGTTAAAAGAAGGCCTCTAATGAATCTTGCTATAAGAGGATGAGAGGAAACAGGTTGTCCATTGAGAGGCTTGAGGGACGCTGCAATAGCACTCAAATGGACTCTTACTGAATTTGTTTTCAGACCTGCATGGGATAGATGAAGGAGATACTCTAGTAGAGAATTCAGAGGTATTGCAAGAGGGTTTAGACCTTTCCCCGAACACCAAATGGTAAATCTTTTCCATTTGAAAGCACAGGAACGTCTAGTAGAAGGCTTTCTAGAGGCATGAACAACATCTCTGACTTGCTGAGAGAGATGAAAATCTTGAAGGTCTAGGCCCTCAGCAACCAAGCCCTGAGATGGAGCGACTGGGGGTTTGGGTGCCACAAAGTTCCCTCTTCCTGGGACAGAAGGTCTGGTGCAGAGCCCAAGTCCGGGGAAGGAGCTTGAGAGAGATGCAGAAGTAGAGGGTACCACACTTGGCGTGGCCAATGTGGTGCTATGAGGATCATGGTCCCTTGATCTCTCTGAAGGTTGAATAGTGTCTTGGGAATTAGGGGAATTGGTGGAAAGGCATAAAGGAAGTCTTGACCCCAGTGAAGGAGAAAGGCATCCTTGGCCTGAACTCCCTGACACGGAAATCTGGAACAGAACCGGGGAGGCTTGGCATTCCACAGACTTGCAAAGAGGTCTATGTCCGGGGTTCCCTAAATTCGAAAAATCCTGGCTACCTGGTCCATGTGGAGGGACCACTCGTGTGGAAGCAGAACTCAACTGAGTCTGTCCGCCCAAGAGTTTTGAACGCCTTGAAGATATACTGCCAGAAGATGGATGTGATGCTCTCTGGCGAAGGCCCACAGTCGCAAAGCTTCGTTGCAAAGCGACAGAGAGCCAGTCCCGCCCTGCTTGTTTACACAGAACATGGCTACTTGGTTGTCCGTATGGATGAGGACGGTCCTGTAGCTGAGCAGGGAATGGAACACTCTGAGAGCTAAGAATATTGCTCTGAGTTCCAAGAGATTGATATGCAGAGAAGTCTCCTGTGGAGACCAGATGCCCTGGGTGGAGAGATCCTGCAGATGAGCTCCCCAACCCATTGGAGAAGCATCTGTTGTCAGAGTTGCTTGGGGTAGCAACTGCTGAAAAGGGGACCCCAGCAACAGATTTGGAGGGGACTTCCACCACTGGAGAGACCAAAATAGGCGACTGGAGTTTGCTATGTTGTCTGACAGGCAACCTAATGCCTGAGTCCATTGGGTGGACAAAGTCCATTGAGCTGCCCTCATGTGAAGGCGAGCATATGGAACCACATGCACAGTGGATGCCATGTGGCCTAATAGTTGTAACATCTCTCGAGCAGCTAAATAGGACTTTAACTGTATCTGGGAGGCGCCTGAGGAAGATAGGCCCTTGCAGTTGTGGTATCCAGCAAGGCCCCTATAAACTCCAGAGACTGAGTAGGGGTGAGATGGGATTTTGGGATGTTTATTACCAGTCCCAAATACTGAAGGACACGCATTGTGCAGGTTAGAGAAATCTGGGCCTCTGACTGGGATGAAGCTCGAATGAGCCAGTCGTCCAGATATGGGAAAACGAATATTCCTAGAGTGCTTAGAAATGCAGCTACTACTGCCATGCATTTCGTGAACACCCTTGGTGCAGAGGCCAGATCGAAAGGAAGCACCCTGTATTGGTAGTGCTTTCCTTGAAAAAGGAACCGAAGGAACCTTCTGTGTGTTGGATGGATGAGGACATGGGTGTATGCATCCTTGAGATCTAGAGAACAAAGCCAGTCCTGACTCTGAAGGTATGGCAGCAGAGTACCGAGAGAAATCATCTTGAATTTCTCTTTGAATAGAAACTTGTTCAATTCTCTGAGATCTAATATGGGTCTGTAGCCCCCTGCTTTCTTTGGAATAAGAAAATAAGGGGAGTAGAACTCTGAGCCCTGTTGAAGAAGGGGTACTTCTTCTATTGCCCCTTGGGCAAGAAGGGTAGCAATCTCCTGACCCAGAAGGTTGAGGAGAGATGTTGGAGAATTGAACTGTCTCACCATGGTGTGGGGAGGAAGGTTCAAGAAATGAAGCTTGTACCCTTCCCTTACAATGGAGAGGGTCCATTGCTCTGCTGTAATTTGCTCCCATCTGGGAGCAAAGTAAGCCAACCTTCCTGGAATGGTGAGGGGCTCTGGTTCTTCCAGAGCCAGAAAGGCTAAGTTCTCTAGTTGCAAGTCAAAGGCCCTGGGGAGGGCTGAGGCTGCCGAGTCGTGGGAGGCCTGGCAGCCTTTAACTTGGCCTGTTTAGGTGGTTGCTGACGCTTTGCAGCAAAACGACCTGCAGATGATGCCTGCTGACCATAAGCAGGATAGTATCTTCCCTTTTTAGAAAAAGTTGTCTTTTTTAACAACCTTTTCCTAGCAGGAGCAGAGGTAGACTTTGAAAGTCGATCCAAAGCAGAGTTCTCAGCATCCATCTGAGTGGCCTTTGCTTTCCAATCCCTGCCAAAAAGGTTTTCACCTATACAAGGAAGATTTCCCAGTTCATCTTGGACCCAAAGTTCCAAATCAGAGGCTTGTAACCAAGCAATTCTGCGTGCACCTATGGCAATAACCGAGGCTCTGCTTACACACTCAAAAAGAGTCAAAGGCTGCACGGTTGGAAAATTTGTAAACATATTGGGCATGTTTAAGCCAAGTGAGAAATTCCTGCCTTTTATCTTCTGAAATAAAAGGGGCTAAAGTCTGCAGATGATCTGTGACTTCTTTTAGAAACATCCCCATATAGAGACTATAGGAGTTGATTCTGGCAGCAAGCATATTAGCTTGGAAAACCCTTCGGCCAAAAGCATCAAGGGTCCTGCATTCACGTCCTGGAGGATTAGATGAGTGTCTCTTTGCACTCTTTAATTTTCCTCATGGCAGACTCTACCACAATAGAGTGGTGAGGAAGCTGAGACTTATGAAAGCCAGGACAAGGAGGGACACGGTACATGGTGTCTAATCTACGAGAATGAGGAGAGGTGGTAAGAGGAGTCTCCCACATGCTCAACATGAGATCATAGAGAATCTCATGAATAGGTAAAGTAGCTGCTTCTTTAGGAGCCTTAGGATATTGCAAAATATCTAGTTGCTTGGCTCTAGGCTCTGACTCAGGGGCCACTGTAATGGAGAGGCCCCTAGCCACTTCCCTAATGAAGTCCTGAAAAAACAGGTCTTCTGGAGGAGACATTCTTCGTTTTGGAAGACTCCTGAGGAAGAAGTACCGGTGCATCGACAGAAACCTCCGACTCAGAGTCTTCGGAAGAATCGAAGTATCGCTTGTCTGGATGCTCCTGTAAAGCCCGATACGCGTACCGAGTGGGCATCATTGCAGTCGACACCGAAGCCGATGTCGATGCAATCGGTACCGGAGTCGGTACCGGCAACGGAGACTGTTGTGGTACCGGAGGCATCGAAGCCTGCATAAACGCCGTTAGGGTGCGCTGTATGGACAGAATCTTCTGATCCATCGACGCCACCAGAGTCTGGATGTCGGTACCAGTGGAGGCCACCGGTATCCCAGAACACGGCAACAGGTGATCGGTCGAGGCCGAGCCATCGATGTCAACCTGTGACCCACAGACAATGCTTTGGAAGCCGGAACTTCCCGCCGGGGTAATTTTGCCGGTGCGGAATCCTCGAGGACAAGCCCGGAGGCATCTCGATGCTTAGAGGGAGATTTGCCCTTCGAGGACCGGCTAGATTTATGTTTGGTTACCTGAGATCCATGGGAGGAAGAAGCAGCCCTGGAAGACGTCGATGCCACCGAGGCTGCATCAGAGGGAAACAGGGTACTGAGCTTGGCTGCTCGGTTCTGCCGACCTCTTTTAGACATCATGGTACAGGACACACAATCCGTGATGGAATGGTCAGGACCCAAACATTTTAGACACCAGTCATGGGTGTCGGTGACAGAAATAGTACCGCCACACTTTGTGCACTTTTTGAACCCGGAAGCGGGCTTCTCCATGAGGAGAAAATATGTTCAGGCCTAAGGCCCAAACCGAAAATGCACAGTTGAAGAAAAAAACACACAAAACTTTTCTAAGAAAGAAAAGAAAAGACCGGCAGTACCGGTCTGACGTCGAAGAAGGCAGACGCGACACAGAAAAATAAAGAAAAAAAAATAAAGAATTCTTCTGCGGTGACAGGAACACGACCTGCTGGCTCCGCGGAAAAGAAGAACTGGAGAGAGGCGGTTGAAAAAGGGGGGAAGGCAGCGCGCAGGCGCTGTTGGATGCTCCCAAAAGCTTTCTTACTGGACGCTGGGGAGTGTTCCCGCGCAGGCTCCGTCGGTACCGACGATACCCATATGTGAAGACTCATTCCTGCTTGTTCCTGGAGATGGGAGTTTTCTCTACTACAGGTCTGCTAACTAACAGCACACAGCTATTAATTAAATTAAGTACTAAGATTTAAGTGCAGACATTCTAACTGTTAAACACTTTGGCTAAGTAAGAGAGGCACGGGCGAGTGCTTGGCAATATGTCTGTTCCATGCATGCACAAACTCATATCTATTGAAATATTTATTCCCTGTCACACCAGTTCTATTAGGCTTTTGATCTACAAAAAAATCAATCAATATGCAAAATGCCATGCCAAAGGGCAAAAGACATATCTCCAGTTACTGAAATATTTCTACAGTGCAAAACCTTTGCAGAATAGATGTCTCTTTATAACAAAATAAATAAAAATAAAAAGTTGTCTTAACTACTCATTTTTTCCCTCAAGTTCTACTAGACCAGTCCAGAATGGATGGGTTATGCCCTTCTACCAGCAGATGGAGACAAAGAACAAAAGGCTGGTATCTTCCCTATATAGAGCGTATGAAGTCACAAGCGCCTTAGTATTTTCTGTAAAAATATTTCACCCTAAATACTTCCAAAACTCAGGAAGGGAGGTGGGTCAAACATTTACCTGCTCCTTTAGGTAATTACCCAGAAGAAAACAAGAACTTATGGCTCTGTCAATACCAACTAGAGGCTTAGGAAGCACACAGACCTCCAATAAGCATCAACTAAAAGAGAATTCTAGAGCGGGACTTTGGAATAGTGTGGTAGGACTCAAGGAAAGAAAATTAGCAGGTAAGACCAAATTTTTCCCTTCCTTATCATCCTCCAGATCAGTACAGAACAGATGGGATTTAACAGAGTGATCCTTCATACTGGGCAGAATCACTGTGCTTTAAGCACCCCTGCTCCAACAATGCATCTTTATATAGGATAGTTCGCATATAGGGTGTCAAAGAATGCCACGATGAACATATTGGCACTCTCCAGTTCTCTTCAGCAGAAAAACAGCAAAAAAAAAAAGACTGAGGAGCACATGGCTGCACAAAGCCCTATTTGTATGAAAGATCACAGTATTTATTCTCTGTCTCCATCTGCTGGTAGAGGGGTATAAACCCATCAGTTCTGGACTGGTCTAGTGGATTATGTGGACAGAGGAACTTTCTCAGAATACAGTTTTAAATGCTTCCCAACCTTTTGCTGCTTTGGTTTAATTTTAGCTGACAGATGGGACACATCACCGTATGTCATCACGGCAGGCCGGATGGGATACTGAAAGAGAATGTAAGTGTTAAATCACAAAGACAGTGGAGCAGAGAATAGCAGCACGAGAAATTGTAAACTTATAACTGCAAAGCCAACAAAAGTTTAGTTTGTGGTGCACGTTAAAGGTGAAATTAGACCTTACTTGCTAATTTTCTTTCCTCGAGTCCCTGGGTTATGTCCCAGTTCCAGCAGGTGGAGACTGAGCCTACTGACTTCTGTGATGTCACAGTACAAGAAAGAGGGACCACCCCCTCATAAGACAGTATCATATGACAAAGCAGAACAGATAAACTTAAACCTCAGCCATATACACCCCCCCTCCCGAAGGACGGTCTGTCCAGTGTTGACAGATGCCCCACAGGGCCACTGAGCACTATGCAAAAAACACCTCCCCAGGTAAGTCTTGCCCATAAAACTAAAACTGGAGGGACTTGAGGAAAGAAAATTGGCAGGTAAGGTCTAATTTCACTTTCCAAAATCATCCCTCCAGTCCAGTCCAGACTCCTGGGATGTATCAGAGCAGTATTCAGGAAAGGGAGAAACCCACGAAACCAGCCTATAATACCCACTCCCTGAATTGCACATCCTCTCACACCTGCACGTCCAGATAAAGGCGCACAAAGATATACAACGACGACCATGTAGCTGCCCTACAAATCTCCAGAGGGAGGAGACTGAACACGACACAAGAAGATGCCTGCACCCTAGTAGAATTATTTTCAAATTTATTTATTTATTTACATTCTCTTATATACCGCGCTATTCTGCATCAGTGCGGTTTACATTGAACAAAAACGTAATTAGTCCTTACCTGCTAATTAGTGTTCCTGAAGGAACTCCAGTCCAGTCCCTTTACTCTCGGGTTGCGTAACCCTTCCAGCAGCTTGGAGGCTGAGCCCATCATCGTTTTGATGGTGGTATAAATACCACTGGCACCACCCCTAGGCACCAGTAATCTGATGAAAAAGCAGTCCTGATAGGTACCCTGAATTATAATGCGTAAACAAACTCAGAAATAACAAAAACAGGAAGGCAAACAAAGAACAAAACCCTTTTTTTTTTTTTTTTAAACTGACAGAACAATGGTAAGGAGGGGAGGGGGGGGGGAGAAGGCTCCCCCGAGGCCGACCCAACTTTGGGCACTCCTCCCTTAACCTCTCCATCTCTTGGCCCCGCCGCTGGGCTCTTTTCTCATGGCGATTCCAGCTTCTGCCCCGCTCCGTGTCTCGACTTCGGTCCTTTATTCTCTTCTGACCCCTAGAAACCGAACCTGGGCGGGATCAGGGACTGGACTGGAGTTCCTTCAGGAACACTAATTAGCAGGTAAGGACTAATTACTTTTTCCTTAGCAGAACTCCAGTCCAGTCCCTTTACTCTCGGGATGTAACAGAGCAGTTCATACCTGGGTGGGGTTCGCCAGCCCGGACCGAAGTACCGCCCCCGCAAATCTGGTGTCTGCTCTACTCTGGACATCCAGTCTGTAATGCTTGGAAAAAGTGTGCAGGGAGGACCAGGTAGCCGCTCTACAGATGTCTATCGGTGGAACCAAGCTATGCTCTGCCCAGGAGGCCGACTGCGCCCGAGTTGAATGTGCACGAAGACCCGTTGGCACCTACCTCCCCTTGAGGATGTAGGCAGAGGCAATGGTCTCCCTGATCCACCTAGAAATGGACGCCTTGGCCGCCGCTTCCCCTTTGTGCGGCCCTCCAAATTGAACGAAGAGCCGTTCGGACTTGCGGAAGGATGCTGTGCATGAGAGATACCGCCTCAGCACTTTATGCAAATCTAGTAGGCGCAGTTTGGCACTCTCTCCTTCCTGAGATTCTCCTGCGAAGGACGGGAGTGAGACTGTTTGGTTCACATGAAAGGGGGAGGTGACCTTGGGTAGGAAGGAAGGAACCGTCCGTAAGACGACCTTATCCTTGAAAAAGGACAGGAAGGGAGGCCGAGAGGAGAGGGCTTGGAACTCCGAAACCCTCCTAGCCGAACAAATAGCTACCAAAAATACCGTCTTCAGCGTCAAGTCTTTTAGGGAGGAACTCTTTGTCGGCTCAAAAGGTTCCCTGGTTAGAGCATCCAAAACTAGGTTTAAGTCCCAGGGTGGGATCACTGATCTTTGTTGCGGTCGTAAGTGCTTGACCGCCCTCAGGAATCTGCCCACATCCGCGTGATCCCCTAGAGACTTGCCCCGGACCTTTCCTCTATAACAAGAAATGGCCGCTAGCTGAACCCATAACGAGCTGTGCGACAAACCTCTCTCGAAACCTGCTTGTAGGAACTCTAAGACCTCCGGAACTGAGGCTTCCGAGGGTTTCTTATGGTGGTCTGAGCACCACGCCTCGAATATGCGCCATACTCTGACATAGGATAGGCAGGTCAAATGTTTACGAGCGTTCAGCAGGGTCGAAATTACCGAAGCCGAGTAACCTCGCTTCACGAGCCGAGCCCTCTCAATGGCCAAGCTGTAAGCGAGAATCGATGCACATGGGGCATGAGTACTGGACCCTGCCGTAGCAGATCCTTTCTGTCGGGGAGCCTCCAGGGGCGCAGAGCCGTTAGTCTCACCAGGTCCGCATACCATGGTCGACGGGGCCAATCCGGAGCTATGAGTATTACCAGACCTGGATGGGCCTCTATTCGTCTTAGTACTCTCCCTATGAAGGCCCAGGGCGGGAACACGTACAGGAGACCTTCCGAAGGCCACTTCTGGACCAGGGCATCCAGGCCTTCCGACATCCTTTCCTTTCTTCGACTGAAGAACCGGCTTGCTTTGGCCGTTTCGTAGCGCGCCATGAGGTCCATGGTCGGTGCTCCCCAAAGGGCCACCACTTGGTCGAACACTTCTTGCGCTAGCTCCCATTCTCCGTGGTCTATCTTGTGCCTGCTGAGATAGTCGGCCGTCACGTTGTCTGTTCCCGCCACGTGTTGAGCTGACAGGTCTAATAGATGCGTTTCGGCCCACTGTAAGAGGCTGTCTGCCTCCTTTTCCAACAGGGGGCTGCTCGTCCCCCCTTGGCGGTTGATGTAGGCCACCATGGTGACATTGTCCGAGAGGACGCGGATTGCCCTCAGCCGCACCAAGGGCTCGAGAGCTCTGAGAGCCAGCGCCACTGCCCTCAGCTCTAACCTGTTGATGGACCACCGAGCTTCCCTCAGGGTCCAGCTCCCCTGTGCGAACTGTCCCTCGCAATGGGCACCCCATCCTGCAAGACTTGCATCCGTCGTTAGTTGTATCCATTGTGGTGGTTCGAGAGGCATCCCGCATCCAAGGTTCTTTGGGCACTTCCACCAGAGGAGGGATCTTCTGATCTGAAGCGGGCAGGCCAGCTGCATGGATAATGGATGGTGCTGAGGGGACCATCGTCGTAACAATGCGCGCTGATGTGGACGCATATGTGCCTTGGCCCACGGTACTACCTCTATTGCTGCCGCCATTGTGCCCAGCAGCTGAAGGTAATGCCAGGCAGTAGGGATCCGCCTTGCAAGGAAGCGAGAGACCAGGTTACGAGATCTGAGGAGCCTCTGTTCCGACAGGTAAACTCTTCCTCTCCTTGTGTTGAATCTTGCTCCGAGGTAATCGATCTCCTGCGAGGGGATTAATCTGCTCTTTGCCCAGTTGATGACCCAACCCAACTCCTCCAGGAATTCCACTACCCTGGCTGTCGCCGTAAGACTCTCCGACTCGGACTTTGCCCGAATCAGCCAATCGTCCAGGTATGGGTGTACTAAGATCCCCTCCTTGCGGAGGGACGCAGCCACCACTACCATTACCTTGGTGAATGTCCTGGGAGCTGTTGCTAGGCCAAAGGGAAGAGCTTGGAACTGAAAATGACCCCTCGGCACTGCAAATCTCAGGAACTGCTGATGGGATTTTCGGACCGGGATATGTAGGTATGCTTCCATCAGGTCTAGTGACATTAGAAACTCCCCCTGTCTTACCGCTGCAATGACCGACCTCAGGGTCTCCATCCGAAAATGAGGAACGGAGAGGCAACGATTGACCTGCTTTAAGTCCAGGATTGGACGGAAGGACCCTTCTTTCTTTGGTACCACAAAATAGATCGAGTATCGACCGGAGCCGTATTGGTTTCTCGGGACGGGGGTCACTGCTCCCAGCTCGATCAGCCTTGAAAGGGTGTCTTCTATTGCTGCTCTCTTTTCTGGAGAGCCGCAGGGAGACAGCATAAAGGCTGGGGGGACTCGCTTTGTGAATTCGAGGGCATAATCCTCCCTGATTACTTCCAGTACCCAACGATCCGATGTGACTCGGGCCCAGGCGGGAAGGAACTGCCTTAACCGGCCCCCCACCAGCAGCGCTTTCCCCTGGGCCCCCGCAGACTCATTGTGTTTTTCTAGGTCCCGAGGATGAGACGGAGGACCCAAAGCCTCTTCCTGCTCCTCGAAACCCTCAGAAGGCTTGACCTCTAGGTGAGGAGCGGCACCTAGGGAAATAATTCTGTCTGGTCGCTCGAAACCTGCGAAAATCCCTCGGCTGGTTGCGCACAGGGCCCGTCGAACGGTTTTGCTTAGGTCTATCCTCCGGAAGCCTACCTCCCTTAGACTCACCAAGATCCTTCACCAACTTTTCCAGGTTCTCACCAAACAGCAACTTTCCCTTGAATGGAAGGCAACTCAGGCGAGCCTTCGAGGAGGGGTCCGCTGCCCAATTGCGTAGCCATAGATATCTCCTGGCTGCTACCACCGAGGCCATATTCTTGGCCAGGCTCCTAATAAGGTCATACTGGCTATCTGCTAGAAAGGCCGAACCAGACTCCAGGCACGCAGCACTAGCTTGCGCGTCGGAAGCGGCGCCATCCATTAGTTGGAGCTGTTGCGCCCACCTCAGGCAGGCTCTTGCTACCCACGCTCCTGACACTGAGGCCTGCAGGGTGAAGGCACTAACATCAAAAGCTTGCTTCAGTAACGAGTCAAGCTTTCTATCCTGACTATCTTTAAGGGCTGCGCCGCCCTCAACCGGAACGGTCGTCTTATTTGTCACCGCAGAAACTGCCGCGTCTACCTTTGGAGACTTCAGCAGATCCTTGTCCGTTTCTGGTACCGGGTACAGGCGAGACATGGCCCTGACCCCCCTTAAACCGGACTCCGGTTGATTCCACTCCTCCTGGATCATCTGGCGTACTACCCTGTGGACCGGAAAAACCTTCTGTGTTTTTCTGACGGCTTGTATCAAAGGGTCTTCCAACGTTTCTTCTTCTGTAGGTACGTCCGATGCCATATTAAGCACCTTCATGGATTCGTTAATCAAGGCTGGGAGCTCTTCCCGGCGGAATACTCTAACTATTCGGGCATGTTCTTCTTCTGGAATTTCCCCCTCTTCAAGCTCTTCCTCTTCCTCCCCCACTTCTCTGTCTGAGCCCTCCTCATCAGGAGTGGAAGGAGGAGGCGGCATGAGAGGTTCGTCGCCCATTAGCCTAGAGCGCTTAGGGGGTGCTCCGGAGCCATGGGAGCCTGTCTTCCCTGGCCCGGGCCGGGCACCTTCATTCGGCAGTGGGGTCTCCATGAATCCCTGCTGACGCATACAATAAGCTTTATGTAGCAGAAGGACAAATTCTGGAGAAAAATGCTCCCATCCTCCCCCCGCGCCACCTGAAGAAGGAGGAAGGGCTGAGAGGGACCTGGGCAGGCAGATGTAGCCGGCGGAGGAGTGTGGGAAGAATCCCTTCCATTCTCCGTGGGAGCTTGGGAGCCCTGAGTAGCCAGATCTATGGACAGCTGAATCTCCTGCTCCACCGAAGCTGCTTCTGCAGCACAGCCCCGGCAGACCCCAGCCTCAGAATCCGCAACTCTGCGGGTGCCGCAGGATGGGCAGCGTGGTTTTCCTGTCATCCTTTTTTCCCTAAACTGAGATATTAATTCACTAGAACTCAATGGGCCCCAACTCAGAGATCTCTCTATGTCGGGGGGGGGGGGGGGGCGAGGGTCTTAACCCAGCCCCAAACAATAAATCAAGGAATCAAAAAATTAAATAAATTAGATAAATTAAATTAGAAACCCAGCAAGTGAACTAGAGTCTCTGCGATACTTGCGGTTTAGCTGACTTGTTGCTCTGCGGGCCGCGCTCCTGCCGCTGGGCCTGCTGGCTGCCGATAGACTCCACGTGGTAGGCCTCGTCCACGTGGAGTCCGTGTGTGTGGCCTATGAGCTTGTTCTAGTCGTCGGGTCCCATAGCTGTTATAAGGATCCCCTTGACGACCCAGCCGCCTCCAGCGCTCAGCCTAAGTAGTCGCTGTAAGCGCGAGGCGGCAGCGAAGCAGAGAGAGCAGCGTCGTTGGTCTCCGAGTGTAGATGTCTGTAGCGCGCCGCCTCTAGCGCCCGGGCTGTGGAGCCGCTGCAAGCGCGAGGCGGCAGCGCGGTAGGGAGAGGAGCGATGCTAACCTCGGTGCTCTGTCCCCGATCCTGGGTTTCAGCGTAGGAGTGCGCTCTAGCGCTCAGCCCGCCACGGGGGCTTCGGCGTGAGGCAAAAGAGAGCGGGGCAGAGGCCGAAATACCGGGTGCCCTGCTGCTCAATATCCCATCTCCTTCCCAAGGCCTCGGGAGAACCGGGAAGGGGGAGGGGAGGAAGGAATTGAAGCCAAGCGATTTGACTCCAGAAAGAATTCCCTCAACTAAAGAAAGGTAAAACTAAAGAAATTAAAGACATTAAAGAAAATAAAAATAAAATGGTATAAAGAAACTAATAACCAGTAAGCTCTTGGCTTACGGTAACCCTCCAGCTGCTTGGAGGCTGAGGTGCCTAGGGGTGGTGCCAGTGGTATTTATACCACCATCATCAAAACGATGATGGGCTCAGCCTCCAAGCTGCTGGAAGGGTTACGCAACCCGAGAGTAAAGGGACTGGACTGGAGTTCTGCTAAGGAACTGAAATTACATTGAACAGGGCATTATAACTTGGAGATAACTATTTTACAGGGAACATGGGCTATGGAGGGATAAAGTGGCTTGCCCAAGACCACAAGGAGCACCTGTGGGACTAGAAACCCCAGTCCTTCCGGCCCAAGGTTGCTGTCCTCTAGCGGGATTTGAACCCCCGACCTTCTGGCCTGAAGTACCTTGCCCCAACCACTAGGCCACTCCTCCACTCCAATGCACCTGCAAGCCTGCAGGGAGTCGCCATTTGCGGAGAAGCAAGCAATAGAAGCTTCTGACAACGTTCCCCACCCCCACGGACCTCCAAAAAGAATAAAAGGGTGTTCAGACTTTTGAAATGACTCGATGCACCTAAGGTATTTGCGAGGCGCTCTACAGACATCCAGCTTACGCAACTGACGATCCGCTGCCTCCGACAGCACTAACTGAAACACCGCCTGGTTTACATGAAAAGGAGAAACCACCTTAGGCCAAAACGACAGCACCATGCGCAACACCACTTTCTCCTCAGAAACCAGGAGGAATAGCTCAAGGCCTGTAACTTCAAGATGGCTGAAATCACACAGACTTAATATAAAAATATTTTAAAAAAAAAACACCCCACACATACAGATGCACTTTTCATAACCAGAAATCAAAACTTCACATCATCCACTACCATAGAAGTAAATGGAGCAACGCTAGAAGTTAAAGAAAAGGTGAAATACCTAGGAGTAACAGTTGACAAAACCCTTAGTTTTAAAGCCCATATTAAAATTCACCACAAGGGACATATGCAACAAGACTAGAATGTTACAGCACCTGAAACCACTACTGCAAAGTAATGAATTTAGAACAGTACTACAGGCCATGATATTCCCTCATATAGACTACTGTAATAGTCTACTACACGGATTACCTAAGCAAACACTACACAACCTTCAAATGGCCCAACACATAGCTACCCACAATCTACAATTCACACAAAACAGAACACGCTACACCAATACTATATGTACTCCACTAGTTACCAGTCTATAGTAGAATCAAGTAGAAAATAATAATGACCACTTTCAAAATTATCAGAAATATAGCTCCAACAATCCTATCACAGTTAATCAGGACCACGACTAATGATCGCCAACGGAGAAGACGAATGACAAATACATTAGTAATTCCAGCAAAACCAAACAAACCAGCAATAGAGCTTTTGAATATTTATCCCCATCATTATGGAACACTCTGCCAGATACAATTAGGGCTATAACCGACTTGGCTACCTTCCCAACCCAACTCAAAAACATTGTTTCATCGAGCACTTTGGTGGCAACAAAGAATAGTCTCTGACCCAACATAAAAACTGGAAATCAATTCACATTCTTAAATATCTTCCCCTATCCCTCTCCACCCTATTCCACACCAACAGAGCTGAGCATGTCAGCATGAATGGATTTAAGTTTACACACCTGAAATCATAACTTCTGATGTAAATAGTAAATAAGTTGTCAAGAGAGTTATAAAGTAATCATGTATATTAGTGATTGTAATATATATCCATACCTGTATTTGTTTAAAATGTTATAGTGCAATACAGTTGTTTATAATGTAAACTGCCCTGTTTACACGATAAGGCGGTATATAAAACACACAATAAAATAAGATACATCGAGCCAAGCAGATCACCACAAGGAACGCCGCACTTTCAAGGTGAGGTCTTTGAGGGTTGCCCCTGCCAAGGGCCCAAAACGTTCCTCAGCCAACACGGATAAGACCTAGTTGAGATCCCAAGGCGGGACCACCACGTATGCGGGTGGATGAAACTGCTTCACCGCCCGCAAGAACCGTGTCACATCCGAGTGGACCAACAGGGAGAACCCCTGTACACGCTCCCAATAGCAGGCCAACTGCACTTTCAAGGAACTGAGTACCAAACTCTTCTTGACCCCAGCATGCAGAAAGGCTAGAACCTGCGTGACAGACATCAAGAGTGCCCCGACTGCCCAATCTTCAAACACTAGCCAGACTCTGATGTAGACCAGAGAAGTGGACCACTTGCGACCACGCAACAAAGTGAAAATCATCTGCACGGCGTAGCTTCTCTTCCTTAGCCAAGCCCTTTCAAGAGCCAGGCCATAAGCAAGAAGTGATCCACTTGCAGCATGAGGATGGGGCCCTGCGACAAGAGATTGGGACATCCCGGCAGGTGCCAGGGACCCCCCACCACTAGGCGGGTCAGGTCTGCATACCAGGGTCTCTGCAGCAAGTCCAGTGCCATGAGAATCACCAAGCCGTGGTGCACTTATATTCGTTGGATCACCCTACCTATGAGTGTCCACGGCAGGAAGATGTAGAGCAGCCCCCGAGTCGGCTAGGGCATCGAAGCCCTCTGACATCCTCTCTCGCTGTCAAATGAAGCAGCGAGGGGCCTTGGCATTGTCTGCGGATGCCATGAGATAAATCAGCGGTGTCCCC
Source organism: Ichthyophis bannanicus (assembly GCA_033557465.1). Taxonomy (NCBI): domain Eukaryota; kingdom Metazoa; phylum Chordata; class Amphibia; order Gymnophiona; family Ichthyophiidae; genus Ichthyophis; species Ichthyophis bannanicus. The sequence goes on along the minus strand of CM066044.1, from coordinate 7,384,635 downwards.
AATCACCTCGTTATTACTCAGAACATCAACTCCAAGGTCCACTCCCCCGGATCTAAATGCTGTCGACTGAGGAAGTCTGCTTTGACGTTCTCCTTTCCTGCCACATGCACATGATTTATCTTCCGCCCACCGAAGAAGCAGGATGATCTCCACTGCCAGATTTGCGCTGCCTGTGCCACCCTGGCAATTGATGTAAGCTACCGTTGTGGCATTGTCTGAGAACACATGTACCGCCTTCTGTCAGATGAGTGACTGGAAGGCCTGGATCATCAGAAACACCACCTGCTTTTCCAGACAGTTGATGGACCACTGACGCCGTTTCTTTGACCAGTAAGAACATAAGAACATAAGATATGCCATACTGGGTCAGACCAAGGTCCATCAAGCCCAGTATTCTGTTTCCAACAGTGGCCAATCTAGGTCATACGTACCTAGCAGTTTCCCCAAGGGACACAGGTTCCACAATGCTTGTATTGGTTCAAGCATGATATCCTGGGTCCCTTCTTAATATGGTTTTATGGACCTTTCCTCCAGGAACTGTCCAAACCTTTTTTAAACCCGCTACACTAACAGCCTTTACTACATCCCTCCGGTAACAAATTCCAGAGTTTGATTACACGTGAGTGAAAAAATATTTTCTTTTATTAGTCCTTAAATAGTTTTACCCTGTAGCTTCATTGCATGTCCCCTAGTCTTCTATATTCTGATAAGGTAAACAATCGATCTACGTTTACCCGTTCCACTCCGTTCCTTAATTTATAGACTTCTATCATATCTCCCCTCAGCCGTCTCTTTTCCAGGTTAAAGAGCCCAAACCTTTTTAGCCTTTCTTCATAGGAGTTGCCTTCCATCCCCTTTACTCATTTTGGTGGCTCTTCTCTGAACCTTTCTAAAATTGCCATATCCTTTTTAAGATATGGCGACCAGAATTGCACACAAATTCAAGGTGCGGTCTCACCATGGAACGATATAGAGGCATTATAATATCTTTTGTTTTATTGTCCATTCCTTTCCTTATCATAGCTAGAATTCTAATTGCTCTCATTGACGCCGCTGCACAAAGGCCAGAGGGTTATAACATGGTATCCACAAGGACGCCTAATTCTATTTTTTGGGTGGTTGTTCCTAATGTGGAAGCTTGCATCGTGTAACCATAGTTGGGGTTGTTCGTCCCTAGGTGCATAACCTTGCACTTCTCCACATTAAATTTCATCTGCATTTTGATGCCCAGTAGCCATTTATCAAGATCCTCTTGCAATTTTCCACAATCCTCCTGGGTTTTTAACAACTTTAAATAGTTTGTGTCATCAGCAAATTGATAATACCTCACTCGTTATTCCACTTTCCAGGTCATTTATGAATATGTCAAAAAGCAGCGGACCCAGCACAGATCCCTGGGGTACACCACTATTCACCTTTCTCCATTGGGAAAATTGGCCATTTAGCCCTACCCTCTGCTTTCTATCTTCTATCTCAGTGACCCTGTGCCACCTGGGCTAGGAAATGTGCTCCCCAGCTGGACAGACTGGCATTGGCCATCACTATTACCCAGTCCAGAGGTTCCAGAGAAAGACCTGCTAACAGGTTCGCTGAGTCCAGCCACCATTGCAGACTGATACAGACTTCCAGAGGCGATGGAAGGCACTTGGAGAGCGTGTGATGCTGCAGGGACCACCGTGACAGCGGTGACCTCTGCAGTGGCCTCATGTGGGCCCGAGCCCACAGCACCAGATCGAGCGCCACCACCATTGACCCTAATACCTGAAGATACAACCAAGCTGACAGCGCCAATTTCCACAAGAATTTCAGGATCTGCTCCTGTGTCTAACGCCTACTCCTACAGGAAATACACCTCACCACGGGCTGTGCAAACCGTGCAGGAGATCCTGAGTTGGAGTCAGCCTGCTCTTGTTGAAATTGACTTCCCAGCCTCTGCCTTCCAGCACCCGCAGGGTTCTCATACAACTCTCCTTCAGCAACTTCACTCAAAATCAACCAGTCATCCAAGTAAGGGTGCACCAGTACCCCCTCATACCGTATGCCGCCATGATCATCATGATCTTGGTAAAGGTGCAAGCTGCCGTGGCCAATCTGAACGGGAGTGCCTGAAACTGGAAGTGCCTCATTGGTACCGCAAAACACAAACAGTTGATGCTTCAGTCTGATGGGCACATGCAAATATGCCTCTGTAAAATCTAGTGCCACTGTTGACATGCTTGAGGTCCAGAATGGGCCAGAAGGTGCCCTCCTTTTTTAGGGACAACAAAGTAGGTCGAGTATCAAATATCAGCTGTGTGCAGCTTTTGAAGGAAGGTTAAATTTTAGTGCGCCACATAACGACACTGAGTTATATACAGAATACAGCATGTACACCACATTGATTTTAATCAAATTAAATGAAAATAGACGATTACTAAATGAAGTGGGAAATTTCTAGTAATTACAATCATAACTTTTTAAGACGTCTGTGTTGTTTTCTATCAGAATCAGAGCTTTAATTTTTGTGCGCTCTGTTGTAAAGTATGTGCGCTCACTCGGCGAGGTGTGTGTGTGCGCGCGCAAGTGCGCACAGCTTAGAAGGAACAGTGCTCTGAAGGGTGTCCTTTATGGGCTGCAACTTGTCTGGAGCCTTGCAAAGGCAACCAGAGGAATGCATTGGAGAGAGGCCGTGTGAATTTCAGCACATAGCCCTTGCAAATGATTTCTAGGACTCACTGGTCTGAGGTGATCTGGACCCAGGAAGGGTAGAACTGGCAAAGCCTGCAACCCACTGGAACAACCGCCCGCCTGAGTTCCCCAGATTTCACTGGGACTTCTTGGCACCTGCAGACATGGTAGAGATGCAGCCTCTTCCACTTCCACGATCCCCTCAAAAGGGCTGCCCCCAAGAGGGGTACCTGCCATGCTGACAGGGCACAAACCAATTCCCTTGGAACCTGCAGAAATCCCTAGATTGGCCCTTCACCACCAGGAGCCTGGCGGGTTTGACCTCCCCAAGATCATTAACGAGCTTTTCTAAGGCCTCCCCAAACAAAAACCTACCCTTAAAAGGTAACCTGCGAGTTGAGCCTTCGACAAGATGTCTGCCGCCCAATTATGGAGCCAGAGAAAATCTCTCTGCCACCACGGAAGCCATACCTTTGGCCGAAGTGCTCAGGAAGTCGTAAAAGGTGTCTGCCAGATATGCACAACCTGTTTCCCACTTGATTGCCTCCAGGGACGCTGGCGACCCCGGGAGCTCCTGCGACCATCTCATGCAGGCTCTCGCTAAATATGTCCCTGGAGGGAAGATTTGGAATTTGCACTTTATTTTTAATGGGGGGGGGGGTCAATGCAGAAACCCTCTGCTAGGGCACAACGCTAAAGCTCTAGAGCAGGGTTTCCAAATGCAGGTTTGGTACAGGCAAATGCGCTGCCTGCAAAAAGTCTGTGCTAAATCAGGAAAGCAAGCCAGGCGTGTGCCTAGGTATCTGCATTAGCAGCACCTAAATCCTGTGCACAAAGAGGCATTTGTGTATGTGCGCTGGAATGCTGTATGGTACAGAAGATCCATCATTCTGCTCAGAATATCATCCGTGTCATTGAACACTGATATTATTCTGAGTAGAACGATTGCTTTTATGCGCTGCATAGTGTTCCGGCACAGGTGCATACATATTCTGGCACGCTTCCCCTGACAATTTTTTCTCAGGCCTCATTAACATCAAAGCCCAAAAAACAACCTGCTGGGTTATCCGCTCAAGTAACAGGCATAAATGGCTGCTCAGCACCGACCACAGACCCCTTAGCTCTCCTCCAACCTGGCGCTAAAAGTCTCAGCATTGAGCTCAGCCTTCTGCACTTTTGCACACTTCTCTGCATCTCGGCAGCGTAGCTAATTATTTCGTTACCATCTATTTTGAATTATTTTAAAATGTACTGCGTGCTTCCATTAGTGATTAGGCTTGCGGCAAATCCCCTCCAGTATTCCGCACTCATGCTAGCACAAAATAATATTGTGCTCAAAGGCTGTGCTGATGCCCACGCTAAATTCAGCGCACTGTTCTGTAGCAGCCGCTTAGTATGGAATAAACAACAACGGCAGGTAGCGCGCCTTACAGGAGAACCGATTTATTGAGGTCTGAGCTTTCAAGGACAAGAGTTCACTTTGTCAGATGCATGAGACGAAGTGGACGCAATAGCCTGCTTAGCTTATAAAAAGGTGTTGCCTGCTTCTATCCTTTTTGCTATTCCGGACTAACACAGCTACCCCTCTGAAATTTTTCAGTCTTGGTGTGGAAGGCTTCTGCATTTTATTCTAGAAAACATCCCAAGTCTTATCACATTTCATTTTCAAATACAGCTACTCTTCAAAATTACGGATCTAATATTCAAGGGAATCAACATTGTTAGCAGATCTGATAACCATGTTAATCCCCTTATCTGCATTGCTGGGGTGCTGCTCTTGCACACTCAGATGCTAACCAGTTAGCACTGGGAAATTCCGGGGGCAGCACCCAGTGATATCTAGCTGCTACATGGTTATCGCAAAGCGGCGAAAGTCGAGCGCAGTAAAGGCTATCCTAACTTTTGGCGCTGAAGCTAATTGGGCAGCGGCTGAATATTGTCACTCTGATTAGTCTTCCAGCAACCCGGATATTCAAGCAGGGACGAGGATATTGCCCCAGCATTGAGTATCTGGGTTTAAAGTTCAGCAGCGGTGACTAACTGCTGTAATCATGCTAGTCGTCCCTGCAGAATATCAGGTCCTATGTTTACAAAGAACTACTGCAACATAAGCAAGTCAAAAAATAAGACACTGAAATACTTTCCAAGGCTCTTTAACTGTGGCAACACACAGGGCAGGGGTGCACAAGTTTGAGGGCCATGAACAAGTCAGGTTTTCAGGACATTCCTAATGAATATGCATGAGACGGTGTGCATGTAAATCTCTCTCAAGCAGATTCATTAGAGATATCCTGAAAACCGCATCTGTCTGCAGTCTTTTAGACCAAACTTATGCATCCCTGACACAGGACTAGCAAATTAAAGCTCTGCACTTATGCCGAGCCTGTCAGAATCACAGGTCCCTCCAGAAGGTCAAAGAGCAGCTGGGTCTGCAGATCCCAGAAGTGATTTCTGAAACCACAGATAAGCATCACCCTATTAGAAGCACAAAACAACTACTAATGTTTGCAAAGGGTGCAACCAAAGTCAGAGCCAAATACTTGCCACCCATCTCTCTTATCTTGATCCGCAAGAACTCTCAAAGCGTAAAATGATAGAATCGAACACACTCTCCACAGTGCAGCAGGATAGCAACAGAAGACAGGCAAAGACAAGCTATATATAAATGAGAAGGGGCAAACGCCTAACCCATGAACCAAAAAGGTGAAAATTAATAAAGGGTGATGACAGTAGTGTAATGGTACAGTCAACCTTATTTATATACAATTTTGCTTCCTGCTTTTTCATTACTGATGAAGCAGTATTTTGGCCCATCTGTAGAATGACACAGTAGCAGGACAAAAACAATTAAAATTCATCATTCAGATGTCCACAACGCCTCTCTAATTTGATAAATCAGAATAAAATTAGCATATTCCAGTTAACCCAGTAGTCAAAAGATCCAGACACTGACCCTTCTTATGCCAAGACTGCTACTCTAGCTCTCTCGTGTCTACCTTTAACATGACAAACAAATACCAGCACACTTGGGATGAGGGAAAAAAACACAAACTTCACACAACTTTGTTGAAAGGGTTTAATGAATGTGGCAGACGTCCAACCTCACTGTGCATAAAGGATTTAGAAGAACAAATCTACAGTGACGCTATCAGCGAAATCTAAGCCCAGAAAAAAGTCTAATTAGGAATCATCAGCGCCCCCAATACCAAAATACATTTATTGTTTTAAATATAGAGGCTCTGAAAATTATTCTATTATACACACACACAAAGTAGAGTGCATGTCTATTTCTTAAAAATAAAAACTTTATAGAATACATACAAAATAACACATATAGAAACTGTTATAGTACCTGGAACAAGTATAGCTTTTCTGCCAGGCTTTTAGCCAAATAGACATCAACCTGAAATAGCAAAAAAAGAATTAGGTTTTATCTTATCAAAAGAAAGAACACATAACCTATTTTATTTATCGCACACCTAACGCCTGAATACTTCAAGTGAGCTAAAACTAATAAAATCATACAATCAAAAGCACATAAAATGATAATTACACTTACCTGGTAATTGTAGTTCCTTGAGCGACGACAGTTCAGTCCTCCACCTCTGGGTTGTGCACCTCCTCCTGCAGCTTGGAGACTGGGCATGTCAAAAACGTGACATCACTGGATATAGCCTGCTGGTCTCTCCCATCAGACCCAGTGAACTATTGACAAAGCAGACTCAAAAGAACAGCAAATAAATAGCTATTATATCCACTGTAACATTAACTTAATTAAAACCGTGACTATGTACACCTAAGGCTCTCCCAGGCAGCCCTTTCTTACACCCTTCTCCACTACACACAGAACCAGCCAGCAGAAAGAGTGAAAATGATCAATTTCAAAGACAGACGAACCTGTAGTCTTTCCGGTCTTCCAACCGGCCATCCACTGTCAACGATAGCACCCCGGATGGGAATGAGGGCTGAACTGTCGTCACTCAAGGAACTACAATTACCAGGTAAGTGTAATTATCATTTCCTTATCGTTCCTTCAGTTCAGTCCTCCACCTCTGGGATGTAACAGAGCAGTAACCTTTCCAGCCGGCTCGTAACACTGCCGATCCAAAACAAACGTCATTTGCCACAGCCACATCAAGACAGTAGTGCCTACTGAAAGTATGAAGGGAAGACCAGGTGGCCGCCCTACAAATTTACTCCGGCGGAACCAAACTGAGTTCCACCCAGGATGACGCTTGCGCTCTGGGAGAATGAGCTCGAAGACCCGACGGCACCAACCGACCTTGAAGCAATTAAGCTGATGCAATCGCCTCCCTAATCCATCTGGCAAAGGAAGCCTTTGCCGCCGCTTCCCCTTTGTGGATACCTCCGAACACCACCAATAGCCGGTCCGACTTACGAACCACCTCAGAAGCCTCCAGCTATTGCTGCAACACCCGCATCACATCCAAACGGCGTAAACTGCGGTCCAAGTCACTTCAGCCCAGCGACCTTAGCACCGGCAAGGACATCGTCTGAATCAGGTGGAAAGGAGATACCGCCTTATGCAAAAAAGAGGGAACGGGTCGCAGCACCACCTTCTCCCTGGAAAAGGATAAGAACGGTTCCCTACAAGATAACGCTTGCAATTCCAAGATGCGTCTAGCCGAACAAAGAGCACCCAAAAATACGGTCTTCAACGTCAGCTCCTTAACCGAAGCCCGGAGCAACGGCTCAAAGGGCACTTTGGCTACCATTCCTAACACCAAATTGAGATCCCAAGGCAGAACTATCACTCTACACGAGAGCCGCCGACCAGCTATTGTTTTTAGAAAATGCAACACATCCGCATGGATGCCGAGAGCGACGCCCCAAACTTCATGGCGACCACACGAAAGAGCTGTCAGCTGACTCGTAAAGAACTAGGTGCAAGACCCTTATCAAACCCGTCCTGCAGAAAGCTCAAGATCAAGGGAATGGAAACCGTAGCCACCTGGACTTGCCGCCTCGAGCACCAGACCTAAATATACGCCAGCCACGAACATAAGTTACTGACGTGGGCTGCTGTCGCGCTCTAAGCAAAGTCGCAATGACTGCCTCCGAACCGCTTTTTTTTTTTTTTTTTTTTAAACTCATCCCTTCAATGGCCAAACCGAAAGCGAGACCCGATTCACTTGAGGCATGCAAAGTGACCTTTGAATGAACAGGGCCACCGCCCCCAGCAACCTCCAGGGCTCGCTGCCGAGGCGGCGAATGAGATCCGCATACCATGGACGTTTGGGCCAGTCCGGCGTTACCAAGAGAACTCTTACTGGATGAACCTTGATCTGCTGAATAACGCCACGAAGGGAATACATACCTAAGACCCCTCGACGGCCACTGATGCACCAGAGCGTCTATGCCTTCTGACACACTTTCTCCTCCTGCTGAAGAAACGACTGGCTTTTGCTGACCGGAAGGTCACCCTCAGATCCAGCACCGGCGGACCCCATCGACAAACTATCTGAGTAAAGACATCCGGATGCAGCTCCCACTCGCCTGCATCTACTCGGACCTGCTGAGGAAAATCGGCCACCCCATCACTATTCCCTGCGATGTGCGCTGCCGAAATTGCTATCGACTCTCCACCCAAGCGAACCGAGCCTCCGTTTCCTCCATGGCCACACTTCCCATGCTGCCCTGTCGCTTGTAGGCTTCCATCGCCGGTTGACCGACAACCCCCGCACTGCCAGACCTACCACCGATGCCTCGAACTCCAGAAGTGCTCAGGAGACCGCACTCAGCTCCAGCCGGTTGATAGACCATGATCTCTCTCTAGGGGACCAAACCCTTTGTGCGACCCTTCCTTCGCCATGGGCCCTGCATCCTGCGATACTTGCGTCCCTTCATAACAGAAGCCACTCTGGCTACTCCAGCGCCATGCCGGCCGACAGCGAGTCCGGGAGCAGTCACTACCGCAGCGACTGCCTGACCTGCAAAGGGCAGGGGAACCGTCTGCTCAACACATCGGACTGATGCGACCACCTGCAAAAGCAGCGCTCTCCGCAACGGCCTCATAAAATATTTGGCTCAAGGCACCGCCCTCCAGGTTCGCCGCCAGCACGCATAGATAAGTCCACACCGAGGGAGCCCTGAACTCATGCACCAATCACTGAAGTCCTTAGACTCGGCGGTCCGGCAAAACACACCTGTCCTCTCTCCGTGTCGAACCGCACCCCCAGGTACTCTTGGCTGGGTAGACCACCCCGCCGAAACTCTGCAAAAACCTTTACCCCTTTGCCTGTTACCTGAATGCTCTCGGCCACGGACTTGACTCGAATTACTAAAATTTCTTCCCTGCGCAATACCGCCGCTACCACCACCATAATCTTGCTGGAAGTTTGCGGCGCTGTCGCCAGGCTGAAGGGCAACACCCAGAATTGATAGTGTCCCGCATGGCAAAGCCAATTTCAGAAACCTTTGATGAACTGCACTGATGGGAATGTGTAAGCACGCCACCGTCAGGTCGAGGGATGTCTAGTACTCTCCCTGACGCCCTGCTACAATGACCGACCGCAACGTTTCCACTCGGCAATGCAGAACCCGAAGACAGCAATTCACACCTTACAGGTTTAAGATAGGGCGCATCGCCCCTTCTGACCTTGGCACCACGAAATAAATGGAGTACTGACCCATGCCGTATTCTTCCCCTGGCACCGATACAACAGCTCTCATTTGCACAAGGCGATCTACGGAATTGTGAATCGCCAGAGTTTTTCTATTGACATCTGCATGGAGACATGATGGAGGAATCTCGCATGGGTTACGCAAATTCCAGCGCATAACCCTCTCAAATAATCTCTAACACCCACTGGTCGAATGTGATGTGGATCCAGGCAGGAAGAAACTCCCGAAGTCGTCCGCTGCGACGCTCCTGCCTGCGCCCTAGAGCTTACAGGCAGGAGTGGCCTTATATTATCCCTTGAAGAATTAGCTGGCACGGTTCCCAATGAATCTTGGGAACTGTAGTGCTCTTGTATATTCCTTAGGGAAGAATTGTAGTCGTGACCAGATGTGGTTAGGCAAGCAAGAAAATTTGTTTGTCTTGGGGATAGTTTCCAGCGCATCAAAAGCTCAAAGCAACAGATGCAAAAAGTGGAACTTTTAGGATAAACAGAGGAAAACAGGAACTCAGGAAGCAGTGAAATCAAATTGGCTTTAACTCAGCTATTCATAAACTTCAGCAGCTTAACTCAGCATTGCCTCATGTGGTTGTTAGAAAATATTGCAGCTTTATATCAATAGCTGTTCTCTTCACAGCGTGACTGGGAAACAGGTGAACACAATCAGGAACTCTTACGATTAAACAACAAGAAAAGCCAACGTTTTATATTCTCTTCATATAAAACTTAAGTGCTTCTTTAAAACTGTTATTCAATACAGCAGAAAGAGCAATCCATGGCACAAGGCTCAGAATTTAAGGTAGGCAAAGAACTTTCTACCTGCATGTATTCTTCTGAACAGAATTACTGTCCGTATCAGGTTCTTTATTTTGCCCTGACTTCAGCTCCAGGAACTTCTGAAATTCCTTCAGTAGCAATTCAGCCTGTGTTTGCTTTTCATCTGGTGGATAGTTATTGGCAAGGGTTACGCCCTTCCCCCACTCACTATCTACTTTGGTAGCAAAGTTAGGTTTGCACAGTTCAGCACTATATGAAGGTTTCTTGAGCCAAGCATACAAATTAGGAAATTGTGCTTTACCTTGTTTAGAGGCATTTATAAAAAGAACTTCTCTTAGGAAAAGTTTCTCCTGGCTGTAGTTCTCTGTCTTTATAGCACTGCTTGTTGGCATTAGAAGTACCTTAAAAGGTAATTCTCCACGTGCTGCTTTCTCGAGGCTGGCTAGGTCTAGGCTTTACCCGGCAGTAAGAGTTTCTTGCAGGGTACGTTGGACTCCCAGGCTGACTCTTCCGGGGTTCTGTCTTCTCACAAGGTCCTAGTGCTCTTCTCCTTGCTTCTAGGGTTCCAGTACTCTGCACTCCTCTCACAACGTTCTTTTGGACTTGGATATCCTTCTCCACGCTATCCTCTGGGATATTCTCCGTGGTCCTCTCTGCAACAACCACCTGTTCACCTTTCTCCTCCTTCCTCCTCCCTCTTTCAGCTCTCTCTCTGAGGTTTTAAAAAGGGCTTCAATTCCCGGCACTCCCTGCCGTTCCCTTGGGTGTGCCCAATCAGAGCTGAAGCCTAACTCCTCCCCTGTACTGGGGTGTGTCTTCGGCTCAGCAGAGCACTGTGTTTTTTTCAGGTCAGTTTTGGAAATCCTGTGCGAGTTAGCTCTGCTCTCAGGATTTTCCTCAACGTCCATTTCTTCTGAAGGGCCATCTTCACCACAGATCCCCCCCCCCCTTAAGATATCACGGGCTGGCTTCTGACCAGGGGCACAGCACATGATACGGCTCAGGGATTCTGCAATGTTTTGTGTCTTTTCCGCAACTTCTATACTGGGGACTATGGCGGCTAAATTTATTTATTTATTTATTACAATCTTTTATATACCGCGCTATTTGGTATCAGCGCGGTTCACATACAACAACATCAACAGAATAACAGGCTATTTCGTGTTTACAGCAAACAGGTATATAAACTTGGGTAACATAAGGTTAACTTATTACAAACATGATTATATAAAAGGTATCATGACAACACAAAAGTCCTAGTAATCTTACTGAGAAAGTGGGAGAGGCTATTTGAAGATAAGGTGTGTCTCTTATTTGGGGGAGCTTTTGCTGGGGGTAATGTTTGGTGGGTAGTATATGAATATTTAAGTGCTTTCCTAAATCGGGTTAAGTCGGTAATGGCACGAACGCTTGGTGGTAAGGTTTTCTAGCATCTTGGGGCGTAGAATATAAAAGATCTGCTTGCCGTTATCTGGGTGCATTTTGTTATAGCCTTAGGAAGTGTTAGTGTGTTTATAGCCGTCGGTCTTCTGGATCTAGTAGATGGAGTTACATGGATGAGGATTTGAGAGTGAGGAGGATGAAAGTCCGTGGATGGCCTTAAAGGTCAGCAGTATGGTCTTGTAAGTGAGCCTACCATGTATGGGAAGCCAGTGGAGTTGTTTTAATATAGGAGTCACGTGCTCAAATCTGGCGACTCCCTGAAGGACCCTAGCTGCGGTGTTCATAGCAAGTTGTAGAGGGTTAATAGTGGATTGAGGAAGGCCTTGTAGGATAGCATTAGCAAAGTCGAAATGTGGTAGAATTAACGCCTGGTATATTGTCCTGTAGTCTTCTGGATCAAGTAAGGAGCGAAGATGTCTGAGAGAACGAATCTTGGAATAAACTGCTCTTACTACATTCTCTATGTGCACTTTCATATCAAGATGTTGATCAAGTGTGACCCCCAGATAACGAATTGTGGATTTTGTTTGCAGTTCTGCTTCTTTAACTCTTACATATGATGGTGGGGTGAAGTTGTGGTCCCTTGTAATGAATAGAACTTCTGTCTTCTTGTGTTGGATACGGAGGTTTTGGGATAGGAGCCATTCAGAAACTGCGTCAAAACATTCTATCAGAGGGGAGATATTCAGAAGTTCTGTAGAGAATGGGGTGTAGAGCAGGATATCATCAGCGTATATCAGGCAGCTCACATTAAAAGATCTGATGAGATTACAGATAGGTTGTATGTATATGTTGAAAAAGAGTGATGATAGTGAGGAGCCTTGAGGGACTCCTTGAGTTTGGTGGAAAGGTTCGGACGTAGCTGATCCAGATTTCACACATTGCCATCTTTCGGCTAGGTATGATTTACACCATTTTAGCGCATTACCACAGATGACCTTCTCTTCAAGCCGCCCCAGGAGAAGTTCATGATTCACTGAGTCGAAAGCTGCGGCAATGTCAAGAAAGATGAGCGCGAACCCCTGCCGAATGTTATCAATACCTGAGATTATGTTGCTGAAAAGGGTAGTAAGGAGAGTTTCTACCCCATGATACTCCCTGAACCCATGTTGGCATTGGTCGAGTGGGGCTGCGGTGTCTATGTGATCTTGAACTTGTCTTTGTACCTCTCTCTCGATGATCTTGGCTAATAAAGGTATGCTTGCTATGGGTCTATACGAATCGACTTTCTGGGGGTTTAGTTTGGGATTTTTTAACAGGGGTCTGATGGAGGTATATTTGAGGTCTATGGGGAAAGTTCCAGTTGTGAAGGAGAGGTTCATAAGTCTTGTGATGAAAGGACTGACTTCTTTACGTAGCTCTTTTATCCAATAGGCTGGGCAGGGGTCGGATTGTGCAGTAGTGGTATTGATGGATGTAATAGAATCTTCAATGCATTTTCTTGTTGATGTGGAGAACACCGAAAGGGGAAGTGTACAGGTGGACAGTTGTGGTATAATTAATGAGATTGTATCTGTCTGGAGTAGTTTAGACTGAAGGAAGGCAGCGAATTCTTGAGGGTGAATCGCATTTTGTTGTTCTGGGGAGGGTTCTTTCGATAAAGTCTTAACTAAGTTGAACAGATCACGTGGCTTATTCAGAGACCTTTTGAGTATGTCAGTGTGATGCTGTTTCATTTTCATCGTGATCATGTTTCTGTGGTTTTCTAAGTGGATTTTATAAGCTGTTTGATCCTCCATGGATTGGGATCGACGCCATCGTTTTTCCAGCTTCCGTAACTGCACGAGCGAGGACTGCAGCTCTGGGGAGTACCATGAAGCAGACTTTCTTTTTCTTGGTACATTGTTTTGATTTTGATTAGGACGTTGAGCAATGGCGCTGAAGTTGTTATTCCAATTGGAGATCATATTATCAAGGTTGAGTGTTGTATTACTGAGGAATGAGGAGGCCTCTGATAGAATGTGTTCTCTGTTGAAAGGTCGGAAATTTCGTACTGATGTTGGTGAGACGTTGCTTGATCTGAAGTTATCTTTCGCTTGTTTGCTTTGCGTGGGTATCAAGAAATTGATGAGCTTGTGGTCTGACCAGGGTACGGTGGTAATAGACGTCACTAGATCGTGGTTTGGATGAAGAATTGTCAATGGGGCGAATACTAGGTCTAGAGTATTACCCTTTTAATGTGTGGATTAGTTGATAATCTGTTGGTATCCCAGATTCTTGAAAGCTTCCAGGAAGGCAGTGGCTTGACTTTGTTGTAGAGAGGGGAGGTTGAAATCTCCTAAGATCCAGCTAGGTGTGTTGGGATTGTGAGTACTGGCAGCTAGGTTTAATATGGTAGGGAGATCATCAGCAGAAGTTGATGGAGCTCTATATAGAAATATGATGGAGCATGATTTATCTGCAATGGTTACTGCATTCAAGTTGGTATTACTGGTGGAGTTAATTGTATGGAACTGGAGGTCCGTCTTGGAGAGGATGAGAGTTCCACCTCCTTTCTTATTTTCTCTATGTTGTGTGTGTATAAAAAAGTTGGGGGGAAGAAGCTGGTTGGAGGATGACGTTATCCTCACATGATAGCCAGGTTTCAGTGATCATAAGTAGATCAAGGTCATGGGAGGATATAATATCTGAGATAACTGGCCATTTTTTCCGTATTGAACGTGTGTTTATAAGAGCACATTTTAGGTTTGGTGGGGTGTTATATTGTTTAGTTTTCTTGGAGTGTTGGAGAGCTATTTTTGACATATTCATAAATGACCTGGAAAGTGGAATAACGAGTGAGATTATCAAATTTGCAGATGACACAAAACTATTTAAAGTTGTTAAAATCCAAGAGGATTGTGAAAAATTGCAAGAGGATCTTGATAAATTGGAAGACTGGGCATCAAAATGGCAGATGAAATTTAATGTGGACAAGTGCAAGGTTATGCACCTAGGGAAGAACAACCCAAACTATGGTTACACGATGCAAGGTTCCACATTAGGAACCACCACCCAGGAAAAAGATTTAGGCATCATTGTGGATACCATGTTAAAACCCTCGGCCCAGTGTGCAGCAGCGGCCAAGAGAGCAAATAGAATGCTAGGTATGATAAGGAAAGGAATGGAAAATAAAACAAAAGATATTATAATGCCTCTATATCGTTCCATGGTGAGACCGCACCTTGAATAGTGTGTGCAATTCTGGTCGCCGTATCTTAAAAAGGATATAGCGATTTTAGAAAAGGTTCAGAGAAGAGCCACCAAAATGGTAAAGGGGATGGAAGGATACTCCTATGAAGAAAGGCTAAAAAGGTTAGGGCTCTTTAACCTGGAAAAGAGACGGCTGAGGGGAGATATGATAGAAGTCTATAAATTAATGAACGGAGTGGAACGGGTAAACGTAGATCGATTGTTTACGTTATCAGAATATAGAAAGACTAGGGGACATGCAATGAAGCTACAGGGTAAACTATTTAAGACTAATAAAAGAAAATATTTTTTCACTCAACGTGTAATCAAACTCTGGAATCTGTTACAGGAGGATGTAGTAAGGGCTGTTAGTATAGCTGGGTTTAAAAAAGGTTTGGACAAGTTCCTGGAGGAAAGGTCCATAAACCATTATTAAGAAGTGACCGAAGATATCAATGCTTGACCCAGTACAAGCATTGTGGAACTTGTCTCTTGGGGAAACTGCTAGGTACATCTGACCTAGATTGGCCACTGTTGGAAACAGAATACTGGGCTTGATGGACCTTGGTCTGACCCAGTATGGCATATCTTATGTTCTTATGTTATGTGTAGCAAGTGAGAGTGGCGTGTGTGGGCTGCACCTTTAGAGTGGAAAAATGGGGTCTCTGATCCTTTTCTGGCATAGCTTTGCAGAATTGGAATATGGTTGTTTGAGGGGGATAAGGCAAAGGAGTTTCCAAGCCAGCATGTGGTGAAGAAATAGCTGACTAGGGTAGAGAGGAGGAAGGTCATTTCAAGAACTTCTGCTTAGTGTGGCAGAAACAAACTTGTGTGTTAATAATTGTTTTAATGAGGGGATAACTAAGGCTATTAGAGTTGCTTTCAAATGGAAGGGATGTGCAGCGGGTGGTACTAAAATTGCTGAGGAGTTAGGAGGGTGCTATAAGTAAATAATATCAATGGTAAAAATACAAGCAACAGACACATTATTGATAGAGGATATTATATAGTTGAGGACAGCCATGTAGCATAGCTGTATGTTTTAGAGGCATACAAAGCATATAGGATGAATAAAGAAAAAGGTTGGTAAGCATGTATAAAATCAGATACATTATAATAAAGATAACATTGTTAAACACTTACATGGTATACAAAAAGTTGGAAGGTTAAATGGATCTGTAGTTGAAAAATACAGGTGTAGAGGAGAGGAACGCACTAGATGTCAGCATACCTGATTAGCTAGCAGGGTGTTGATTGCTGTATTTGATGTTTCTTTACTTCAATTAGAAATAGATAGAGATAAGACACTGTTTACAGGTCCACGCCAAAGGGCCCTCAGGCACGGGCCCACCAGGCACGGGCCTGCCTGAAGGCAGCTGCTTTTTAAATGGAGCAGGCTCCTCCCCCTCTCAGGATAAGCAGGATAGATGGAAGGCTGCAGGTTGCTTAACACCAATCAGAGCACAGAAGCAGATGACAGTTAGCTTGTACCTTGCCTGAAGGCAGCTGCTTTTTAAATGGGACAAAGCTACCCTATCATGCCAGGGCTTCAAAACGTTGATGTGGTAAACTTGTTGGCGTCCTTTTATACTTTCAACAAGATAAGAAACTGGTCCCACAGGCTGCACTACCCTACAAGGCCCTTTCCATTGGCTTTCAAATTTAGGGTCTGGCCCCGCTACCATCACTACACTTTGTCACCCACAGCCAACTGGCGCAGCCGTGTGCCACGGTCATAATAGGACTTCTGCTTTGTTTGACTGCCCCTTAAATTAATCTCCGCGACCTGTGAGGTGCGGTGTAAGCGGCCTTTTAAGTCCTTTAGGAACTCGGGTACTCCTACCTCTTTTATGTCGGGTTCTACCCACTGCTCTTTCAGGATATCTAATACCCCACAGGGTGATCGGCTGTACATCAACTCATATGGTGCTGTCCCTAGGGATGATTGTTTCCTCTCCCTACAGGCATAGAGGACAAATGGGAGCATTGTGTCCCAATTAGCCATATCTCCTTCCAGACTGCGGCGCAACATTCTTTTAATAGTCTGGTTTTGTCTCTCTACAAGACCATTCGTTTGGGGATGATAGGCTGAGGTCTTAATATGGCGGATGCCAAACGCCTCCCAAACCTGTGCTAAATATTTAGACAGGAAGTTGCTTCCTCGATCCGTGAGGACTTCGCGAGGGAAAACAACTTCACAAAATAGCTTTATGAGTTCACCCGCCACGGCCCTTGCTGATATGCTGCGTAGTGGCATAGCCCAAGGAAATCTTGTTGCTTGGTCAATAACCACTAAAATATACTGAAACCCCCAGGGAGTTTTAATTAAAGGACCGATAATGTCCATAGCCATTCTATGGATCGGTTCAGTGATAACCGGGGAAGATATCATAGGGACCACTCTAGGATGGGTTGCAGAAACTCGTTGGCATGTCGGACAGGCTTCGAAGAACTTGGCGGTTTCCTTAAAAACACCTGGCCAATAGAACCTTGCCAAGATTTGATCTAGGGTACCTTGGATGCCCTTGTGCCCCCGACAGGATGGTCGTGGGCCAGCCGCAAAACTAAATTTTTAAAAGTTGCGGGCACCACCACCTGTTTGTGGGTATCGCCTGTATAGGGATCCTTACTTTCTCTATAAAGTATCCCAGTGTCAAGGAGAAATCTTGGTAGGGTATCTCTATCACTCTGGGCCCATTTAAATGCCTGACTCAGAGCAGGGTCAGCTAGTTGCTCGTTGGGGAATGTAGGGAACTTCCCAATTCTTCTGGTACCCATGATAATCCTTGGCCAGCATGTACTTCTGCCCTGTGCTGAGAGCGATCGTGTCTCTCTCTACATTTCTCTCCTTTACTTCTTTTAACTTTTCCTCCTGGGGTGGCTATCAGGTCCTCATGTGAGGGAAGACTTTCTAAGGATTCATCTGGAGGTTCTTCTTCATTTTCTAAGGCCTTAACCTGGGCTCTTGTGGACACCATGGCTTCCTTAGAGCCTAGGCCCTGCTTCATACCCTTATGAAAGTGTGGCCAGCCTCTCCCCAAAACTATACTGTGTGGCAGTCTTGGCACTACTGCTATAGGGATTTTTTGTTGGCCCCCAACCCTTTCACCTGGAGGTTATATACTGGATATTGTGAAGTGCCTCCGTGAATACAGCGAATTTTCACGGTGCGTACAGGCTGAATTGCTACCTCTGTGGCCTTAATCTGCTGCCATAGTGCTTTAGACAACATCGTTTGCTCTGCGCCTGAGTCTAGAAGCGCTGTGGTAGCAATTCCCTGTACCTCCACATCTGATTTACCGCTACTAAAGCTGTTTTCAGAAAACAATTTTTCTGTATATGGCCTTCTTGACCGCATTTAAAACATTTTCTATGGGTCTTAGGACTTTTCATTGTTGGCAAGCACATTTTTCCAGATTTTTCACTTAACCTCCAGCTCCTTTCTGATTCTCCTGCTGTCCCCTTGGAAGCACTGCTGCCTTCATGGGCTGTTAACTTGGCTTCCATGAATCGTTCAGTGAGATTAATAGCTTCTTGCGGGGTTTTACAGCTCTGTAGAATCAGGAAGGTGCGTATTTCTGAGGGTAAAGCAGTCATATATTGTTCTAATATTAGGCTATCTATAATAGACTTCTTAGAGCTTCCCCCTGGATTAAGCCATTTATTCACTAGCGTACGTATCCGGTGACATAAGGCTTTTGGGGTCTCATTCGGCCTTAACCTCACAGCTCGGAGATTATGATAGACCAGCGGTGTGAGGCCTAGTCTCTCCCGAACCGCTTTCTTGAGTTCCTCAGTTTCCTTGGAGTGCGGGAGGCATGGCTCTATAGGCAGCCATGGCTTCCCCTGTAAGGGATGCTGCAAATCGGATGGCCCAGTGCTCCTTTGGCCAAGCACTCAGATGAGCTACTCTTTCAAAACTTTCTATAAAGTCATCAATATCGTCAGTGTCTCCGAGTTGCCCAAAATTAAACATAGTCCCGGTATGCAAATTAACTGCAGCTGGCGGAACCATTGGTGGCTCCGGTTGCTTCTTTTGCTCCGTGACCCATGTTTGCAACATGTCCAGCAAAGGCTTTTGTTGGGCTTGGAGGTTCGTGGCGCTCCTCTCCTTTGCCTCTAAGGTTAGGTCCCGTTGCCTTTCCAGCTGTGCTGCCATCCATTTAAAGATCTCCTGCGGCTCCAGAGACATTTTAGATTCCTGAAAGCACAACAAAGAGAAAGAAACCCAAGTGCGATACCAAAAATGTGACCCAAACAAACAAACCCCCCCCTTTTTTTTTTTTCTTTCAATTAGGCCTTGCTATCACCCTCGCCCTGGTATCCTAGCCTCTCCCGACTGGATACCCTTTACCTTGCTCAGGTGAAGCTTCACGCTTATCAGCAACGCTGATGCCAGTAGCCCTCTGGTAATAGGATTCTTCCCTTCCGGATGCTGTACTGCTGGGCTCCTCCTGGGCGGTTGCTGCCTGTAGTCCTTCTGCGTTGGCACACTTTTGCGCATGCGCAGTATCCGTAAGACGCCACTTGCGATGCTCCTGCCTGCGCCCTAGAGCTTACAGGTAGGAGTGGCCTTATATTATCCCTTGAAGAATTAGCTGGCACGGTTCCCAATGAATCTTGGGAACTGTAGTGCTCTTGTATATTCCTTAGGGAAGAATTGTAGTCGTGACCAGATGTGGTTAGGCAAGCAAGAAAATTTATTTGTCTTGGGGATAGTTTCCAGCACATCAAAAGCTCAAAGCAACAAACGCAAAAAGTGGAACTTTTAGGATAAACAGAGGAAAACAGGAACTCAGGAAGCAGTGAAATCAAATTGGCTTTAACTCAGCTATTCATAAACTTCAGCAGCTTAACTCAGCATTGCCTCATGTGGTTGTTAGAAAATATTGCAGCTTTATATCAATAGCTGTTCTCTTCACAGCGTGACTGGGAAACAGGTGAACACAATCAGGAACTCTTACGATTAAACAAGAAAAGCCAACGTTTTATATTCTCTTCATATAAAACTTATGTGCTTCTTTAAAACTGTTATTCAATACAGCAGAAAGAGCAATCCATGGCACAAGGCTCAGAATTTAAGATAGGCAAAGAACTTTCTACCTGCATGTATTCTTCTGAAACTAACAGAATTACTGTCCGTATCAGGTTCTTTATTTTGCCCTGACTTCAGCTCCAGGAACTTCTGAAATTCCTTCAGTAGCAATTCAGCCTGTGTTTGCTTTTCATCTGGTGGATAGTTATTGGCAAGGGTTACGCCCTTCCCCCACTCACTATCTACGTTGGTAGCAAAGTTAGGTTTGCACAGTTCAGCACTATATGAAGGTTTCTTCAGCCAAGCATACAAATTAGGAAATTGTGCTTTACCTTGTTTAGAGGCATTTATAAAAGAACTTCTCTTAGGAAAAGTTTCTCCTGGCTGTAGTTCTCTGTCTTTATAGCACTGCTTGTTGGCATTAGAAGTACCTTTTCTCCACGTGCTGCTTTCTCGAGACTGGCTAGGTCTAGGCTTTACCCGGCAGTAAGAGTTTCTTGCAGGGTATGTTGGACTCCCAGGCTGACTCTTCCGGGGTTCTGTCTTCTCACAAGGTCCTAGTGCTCTTCTCCTTGCTTCTAGGGTTCCAGTACTCTGCACTCCTCTCACAACGTTCTTTTGGACTTGGATATCCTTCTCCACGCTATCCTCTGGGATATTCTCCGTGGTCCTCTCGCAACAACAAACCTGTTCACCTTTCTCCTCCTTCCTCCTCCCTCTTTCAGCTCTCTGAGGTTTTAAAAAGGGCTTCAATTCCCGGCACTCCCTGCCGTTCCCTTGGGTGTGCCCAATCAGAGCTGAAGCCTAACTCCTCCCCTGTACTGGGGTGTGTCTTCGGCTCAGCAGAGCACTGTGTTTTTTTCAGGTCAGTTTTGGAAATCCTGTGTGAGTTAGCTCTGCTCTCGGGATTTTCCTCAACGTCCATTTCTTCTGAAGGGCCATCTTCACCACACCGTCTATCGGCGACCCCCCGCTGGGACCTGCCTCCTTTCATTGTGGCTTCATGTTCAGAGCACTCTGCCTTTGCGCAGCCACAACCATGGTCTAGTCGACTAGGCCTTTTCCACATGACGGCATCAAGACATTGTGCCCTGAACAAGCGTGCCCTGTCTAACAGAAAGAATGCTTAAGGAAAAGTGGGAGCCAAACCTCTCGAATCCCTCCCATACCAGCCCCATGGCCCGGCCAGCATGGTGAAAAGAACTGGGAACACTCCCCAGGAACCTCCTCATTCCGAACCTGGGAATGTAACCGGATCCCCAGCACAGTGCACTGCCACAGGCTCAGGCACATAGCCTTTGGAGAAATAAAATAGAATCAACCAAAAGAAAAGGCAACTGCCCCATGCCTCTTAGGAAGATGCTGCGCCGTCTAGCTTCATCCTCCAGTGTCTGCCTCTCCCTGGCACCCCAAACCACCACAGGGGGAAAAGGGGAGGGGTAAACATATGCATGTCTGAATAAGAAGAAAATGCACCTAAATGTAGCTGGTTGCCATGAGCCAGAAGGCTCTGGACCTCCGATAGAGAGGTACTGAAGGAGCCAACTTTGCCAGAAGCCTCCTTCACCAACCTTCAGCCAGCTGAGGGTGTTCCATAGCCTGCTGTGCCTGCCAGCGCGTTGAAGAGGGGGAGATAAAGTGAGACCCCTGAAAGGCAAACCCTGCCTTAGCCTTGGATTACCAAACCTCCAGGCCATAGGAACAAGAAATGGTCTTGGCTAAAAATGAACTAAATCCTATATACCTTTGCACAGCAGGATGTACCTCTAAAACGATAAGCTTTTATTGATTGCGCTTTATTCCTTTTTTTTTTGGGTGCGGTCCCTTAAAGCAATAAAACATAGAAAATCAATCTACTTTCCTTTACTTAAGTTGTGGGGGTTTTTTTATCTCCAAACTCAGCAACTTAAAATCCAAAGTAGTAACCAAAATAAACACAAGCGCTGCCGCTGGTCATGCCTACCCGCGCCACGGAAAACACGGAAAAACGTCCCGTGCCCCTAAACTACCATACCTGCTAGGCGCCGCAGAATACCGATCATGTCCCCCGGCCCCTGCACCTGTCACTCACTGGTGCCGGCTGCGCCGCCCTGACAAATCCCTGCATCTGAGATTGTGCTGTTAGACGACCCCCGTACTAGACTCTGGGTGCAACGGCATCAGCCCCTAGGAAAAAAATAGAAACTCACCACCGAAAAGAAAAAAAACAAAAGGGCTTTCCACTAGCAGGTGCAAATAAAGGGACCCCTGTCTTATGCCTGCCCTAGAGAGCACACTACTGTCAGTGAAACCAGGTGCGATGCCCTCCGCCTGGCACCCCAACTCCTCATGGGCGACAAAAGAAAGGGACAGCTCTCTGGTTCTTTTTTTTTTTTTCTCCCCAGGAGTGAAAGAAAACGCCTAGAAAAATAAAGTAAAAAGGTCTTCTCATTATGCTTGATTTTTTTTTTGGCTTTTTTTTTTCTTTTTTTTTAAACGGAACTCCCCCGTTATGACCAAAGCGCATTTTAATCACCGACATGACTCCCTGCAGTCCAGAAAGTGAAATACCTCCTCAACACGAGTAATGCCGCCACAGATCTTATAGATGAAATAAAACACCTGTTGACAGCTTTTAACAATGTTAAAATCACCTCAGGAGTGCTCGCCACGCTGCAAGCCCACCAAGAAAATGGCCACCGCTTGCAGAAGAGTGAAAAAGGCGCCAAAAGCATCGGGGGTGAGACCAGCCAGGCTGGGACCCGTTCCCCGCTCACCAGACTATTTGCCTGCCCAAACGAAGTAAATTTACTCACCGGCTTCAACGGGGCTCCAGCCCACACGGTCCCGCTCGAATCAGACATGAGCGGAAAAACGCCGGGCGAGCCTCCCATCATTGTGCCTATGCGCTTAGCGGGATCCCTGCCGTCTAACAAGCCGAAGGATCTCTGTTCCTGTTGCAGTCTTGCAGAGCTGTCCTCCGTCTAGTCCAGGAGGAGAGATCTGAGGAAATAGGCCCAACAGCCATGCCACCGGCACTCTATTATTATTTTTTTTTTAAGTGACAGGAACTAAATTAAATAAATTAAAGGATAAAAAGTAAAGAACTGAAAGAATAGGTGAACTAATCTAACTAAGGCTACACCAACAGCTCCTTATCTGCTTCTCAAGTGAGCCCAGCAGCTAGGCTCACTACGTCCTCCTGCTGCATGGAGACTGGACACAGTGGGGCTGATGGGAGAGACCAGCAGGCTATATCCAGTGATGTCACGATTTTGACATGCCCAGTCTCCTAGCTGCAGGAGGAGGTTCACTACCCAGAGGTAGAGGACTGAACTGGAGGAACGATAAGGAAACCGTATTACACACATTGCACGTCAGCTTCCCAGGGAGCTTCCACTAGTGTCACAACTTTATCAACCTTTAAAGATCTAAACAGATGTACCCTGGAATGACACTTCTGAGCTCTGATCTTCATGGAAAGTGTGACTTCATAGTACAGTGGATGACTCCTGCTGCAGCATAAGAGACTGCAATGTACATACAGCCTTGTTCCCACAGAGAGGAAACACTGGGCGATGGTGGTGCTGCTCCTCTGTCTCTAGGCCCGACTAGTCCATTACCTCTGGGACAGCAATAGGCCCTGCCACAATGTACTGGGGTTCAGTGCAGGAGCCTGTGTGCGCGACAGCCAGGACAAACGCCATATGGCAGCAATGGCACAGTGTCTTATGGCTACAGAGCACATCCCAGGAAAGCCAAGGAAGTGGGTGTAGAAATCAGGAAATGGATTTCCCTCTGCTATACAATCAGCTTGCTTAGTTACTTACTTCAGTTTCCGCCTGTATTCACACACTCAGGGGCACAATTTCAGCTGGTCCTTAAGCAACTAAGATAGCCAGCTAACTTAGGATAATTTTCAGTCACAGCCAAGAGGCCAACAAGGTTGCAAAGGAAAATATTTTAAATGTAGTCAGTTAAGAGGGGTTCTGGTGACGTCATGACCACGATGGCAGCGTAGACTGTGCACCCAGTACCATTTAGCTTTCCCACAGATACCCGGAATGCATTAACCCTCCAAACCCAGATCTCCTTCACTCACCTGACGGTTACTATCCTAGATTGAAAACTAGGTCTTTAGGAGGACTG
This sequence comes from Ichthyophis bannanicus, assembly GCA_033557465.1. Taxonomy (NCBI): domain Eukaryota; kingdom Metazoa; phylum Chordata; class Amphibia; order Gymnophiona; family Ichthyophiidae; genus Ichthyophis; species Ichthyophis bannanicus. The sequence continues at coordinate 7,360,773 of CM066044.1, read as the reverse complement.
CTTTAGCAAAATGATTGAACTCCAGGATCAAATAAAGACAACTATAACCATAGTGTAGCTACATCATTTCAACTTCCTCTGTATCTAGACATTTCTGTTTTCATTAAAAGGGCCACAAAAAATATTTTGCATTATTAGTTGAATTTCACTGTACTTAAACCAATCAATTATGATTTAAGATCAAAATCTGTTTATGGAATAATTCATGTTTTTCAAGCAATTCATTACTATTTGGATACATCTCTGAAGTGCACACACATTAAAAAAAAAAGTATTTACCTCCTGTATAACTGGATCATCTTCCTCGTTTGCCATGCTGGAATTGGGTAAAATAAAGTTGCCGTTTTGAGCAATCCTAACTGAGAGGTACCTGAAAAAAATAATTCACAATGGCGAATTCAGATTTGCTTTCAAAAACCATGAAGCTGACCTGGTGCATTTTATATCAGTCTGCATTCAATATTGTTTCATTGTTCCTCTGCATTAAGAATGCGACCTAGTCAGTTCCATGCAAATATTTGTTTTGTTAGACATTCAGGGAAGTTATAGCTAAAATAAAAAGCAAGACTGTAAATAAGAAAAGATTAAACAGTACTTTGTTATACTGTAAATAGATTCTAAAATTGATTTAATAATAGAATCCACAAGTTATAAATGCCGACTGATGAAAATGCACCCAGAACGCAAAACTGGTCAAACCAGAACTATTAATTAGTTACATTAAGCATTTGCTATTCTTCCAGCATATTTAAATCATTAAACCTTGAACTGTAGGAGTCTCAAGGTGTCTACATTTTTCAGTAAAAGAAACCTAATGCACGTACAATTGACTATTCTGATTAACTAAATCCAGCAGCAGCAATTAAATACCTATATAAATAAATCTTTTACATATGTTTATTACATCTATAGGACCCATTTTTTATGAACCTGCTATGCTCACCAGAAAGCTCAAAGCAACTAAATGACGCGTAGAAACAAAAATACCATTCCAGATGCAAAACAAACAAAAAAAAAAAAGCAATGTGTCCACTGAATCAGTGCTGACTCCCGGCAGTAGTTACTGAGTTTTCTTGGCAAGGCGTTACCAGAAGTAGATTGCCAGATAAGCACCAAAATATCCATGTAGCCTGATCAGTATGCCTCCTTCTGTAATGCTACAAGACCACAGGTGTTTTCCGACTTTCCCTTCACTATTATGGATCCTTTGCACAGAAGTATGTTGGTAAAGACAGGGATTTGTGATGTCAGATGCCAAAAGTGCCCAAGGAGTGCTTCTCGCAGGCTGCTTGGGCACACTCCTGGTTTTGCTGGAAATGCATATGCTGGAGTTGCCCTTTGAGCTGCCTTTCCTCCACTTTGCTAGTTTCTGAACTTCTTCTGGCATGGGTCACAGGCCTGCACCTGCCACAGTTCTAGATCTTTGCTTACCTTCCAGAAAGGTGTCTGTTACACCAAACAGTATCTATTTATGTCCTATGGCTTAGGAAGTGAAAGCGTGTATTACATACCCGCGGCAGCAGCAGCAGCAGCACAGCTCAAGACTTCAGAAGCAGAGTCCTGGGGAATCTATGTTGCTTCAAATCTCGTTTTTAAAAGGAACACCGAAAGAGACCACGGCACAGGCTTATAAGGTTTCTCACTTTGCATCGTCGTATTTGGTAATTTCCCGATCGAAATGATACTCTTTTTCGCTAACTCGAAAACCGGTTATTCTACCACTCCCTGCAAAGCCATCTCGTCAGCAGTCAGCTTATCCCCCAGCAAAGAGCAAAGTCGCCACAGACAGATGGGAACCAAGAAAAAGAAAGATAAAAAAGCTAAAAGGATAGACCCAAATCCATATTACTTACAACAGACTCGATGCACATCTCCAGCAAAAAGCACAGAGCCTTCGGAAAGAAATCGCAAGCACATAAGTGCAACACCGAACCAAAACACTTCCAACTCCAGAGTTTACTTCATTTCCCTACTGTCGTTAGTCACGCTATAGGGAGATGCGGCACCGGTCTGCAAAAGATGATGCAACCGCCCGGCAACCGAGGTTAGGGCGCCCCCTTCATAACATCAGCACGTGGAGGCTAGGCTAGGCTAGGCTCGGACCCCCGCTCTCCTTTCCCTACAACTCCGGAACAGCCATCGCCATACCGCACTCAACTACCCCGGTGTAACATGGACAAAAATCCCGAATAAAATCCCATAGGATAGGCCTCCATCCATCCCCGACAGCCGGGAGCTAGAGCACATGAAGCCCCCTCGAAGGCAGCACAGACAGTGAGAGAAATCCGCTGCCACCCACCTGAGCCAGTGACAGACGCTCCGTTGCAGGCGCCCCCAAACTCCCAGGCGCTTCTCAGGTGGCAGCCATGTTGCTCGGCGCACGGACACGTGGGGAGCGGCTCCTCTTACCCACAATCCTTTGCATGACGGCGGCGAGGGGACGTTCTGACAGCAGGTGGCGCTGCTCGTGTTAGCTCGCTCGGGATGTAAAAGCTGAAATCCAGAAAATGTTGCTGGCAGCGGTGGGATTCGAACCCACGCCCCCGAAGAGACTGGAGCCTTAATCCAGCGCCTTAGACCGCTCGGCCACGCTACCTTGCTGAGAAAATTCTCCGTAATGTTCTATACTAACTTCTCCGTCAGAAAAGCACTTGAAAAACGTAATTGATGTATTTTCTGATCATTATAATGCAAGGCAAATAGTTGTGACATCTCCAACAGCAAAATCAGGAGAGATAAAGTGGTTTACTTTCTTCAAGGCAGTTTCCTTTTTTTCCTTTTCTTTTTTTTTTTTAAAGGAAAGAGGTGATGGATGATCGCTCTATGACAAAAGCATGGACTTTAGCGTAGGGCTAGAGTTCACATTTAAGGCAGGACACATAGGGATTTTAGCATTTTCCATACATGATCACACAATTTCTTTTTGTTTTCAGATCACTTTTCCAAGTGCAGATTGCATTTCTTAAGATCATGTCTTTCCAAATATCCACTTTTCAATTCAGAGCTATAGCCAAACAATTTTACATCAATAGCCAAGTGAAAAAGTGTACTCTTATCCTGTACAAAACATATATATCAACTGATAAATAAATACAACTGAGCAATATTTGAAAGGAATACAAATAAAAGAAGATTTTCAAGGCATGTCATATCACAACTGCCAGGCCCACTCTCACAACAGTACAAGCTCTTGCACACATATTCCTAGCAGAACTCTTGGGCAAGCAAGCATTTATTTATTTATGTTTCTTTTATACCACAGTATTTGAAATCAGTGCGGTTTACAAGTAACACATTTGTCTAGTGTAGGCAAGGGCCTTACTGGACTTACAATAAACAGGTTCGTTAAACAGGGTAACTATATACATTTTGGGTATAGCAGTTCGTTAAACAGGGTAACTATGTACATTCTTGGGTGTAGCAGGCTGTTGTGGTCTGCTTAGAATTATTTACATGCTAACATCATCAATATTTACATTCTCTCTAGTAACAGTTCTTCATTGTCTACATGTGGGGTTGAACATGGGGGAGAAAGGAGTAGCTTTGAAGGCTATTATACAGAAAGATCTACTATCGCCTATAATAGTGGCCATTTTCTCCAGGACCAACACAGCTGCTGGAGCCTTGTGCCTTTTTTAGAAACATAACAGAAAAAAAGACCATATTTATTTAACAATTTTTCTATATCGCCCTATCTTTTAATCAAGGCAGCTTACATTATAACTTCAATTATTACAGAGAACTTGCAAGAAAAACAATAAAAACTCAAACCATTACAGAATAACTTTCTTAGCCAACAAAGGGGAGGGGGTAAAACAGGAAGTGCTAAAAAGCACAACTTCTGTACAAGGTAACAAATATATATACAATTTGATCTTTAGTGTGGCCATGAGACCAGAGGAAAACTGGGGAGTTAGGGGTGTTCATTAAAGTGCTCCATGAAGAGGAGGGGCTTGAGCTGTTTCCAAAAGTTCTTTAAGTCTATGGTTGATCTTAGTTTTTCCCGGAAGACAGTTCCAAACAGTGGCCTAGCCAGTCTGCCCTTAATGAAGAAATTCCAAGTAGCCAGTTGTGGTCAACACTATTGGCACCCTTGCAGTTCAATCCCTTAATATCTAATATCTCAAAAAAAAATTGGCCAGTGAAATGGCTTTGGACTATATATGTAGTGGGGGGATTTGGCCATTTCACATGAACCAGTTCCTACCATGGGCCACATTTACCAAACCGGGCCAAAACATGTCTGGATGACAGCATTGCACTGGCAGGAATCTCCCCCCCCCCCCCTCTCCCCCAGTGGTGTGTCAGCAGCAGGGGACGGTGGCCTCACAGGATGCCCCCCACTGCCATCACACCACTGGCAGGTAGGGGGGGGATTGGGCCACTGGGTCACCAGGGAGTTGCCATCCTGCAGTGGTGACCAGTGGCCCGAGCATGTGGCGCCAGCAATACAAAGGCATGCCATGCTGCACCCGCTTGGTTCTGGCAGTGACAGCAGCAATCCATAGTGAATCCGGCCACTGGATATATACACACATAGTTGACACATAAAAGAATCAAATAAAACAAGACAAATTAAAGAAGGAAATAGTGTAAAAACTGGGACACTGCCAGGACATGATTATTCATCCACAATAGAATCCTTACTCCACACTTAAGAACATCAAATGGAACATTTTTAATGAGAAAAGGATCTGAGACCAGCAGAACACCTTCATAGGCATAACTTATCTTAGTATTTTACCCTTTGCTCAATTGCATTAATGATCCAGAAAAACTCCTTCTGTAAGAGTCTAAATATTTATTTTCTAAAGTTCTTTCACTCCACAAAAGCACACCGTGTTTCATATGGTATCAATTCTATTATTCTTCAGTCCTTCCAAAATCCATGCAAACAAACCACACCATAAACATTCTGGTAACACCTGAATAGCAAACCTATCTGCTTCATTCCATCATTACTCTTTCATTTCCCCCAACGCTAATCCAGATGCCGTCAATAGTGTTTCACATCAGCTTCTTCAGGGGGTCATGCATTCACACAGTGCTGTGTAAGGTACCATTTCAATATATTAATCAAAATTTCTTTGTAAAACCACATCAACCAAAACCAAAGTCAGCTGTGTCCTTCATGAAAGCACAGTTACTTACCTGTAACAGGTGATCTCTGGGAACAGTAGGAATAAGTCTTCACATATGGGTATCGTCGGTACCGACGGAGCCTGCGCAGGAACGCTCCCCAGCATCCAGTAAGAAAGCTTTTGGGAGCATCCCACAGCACCTGCACGCTGCCTTCCCGCCTTTCCCAACCGCCTCTCTCCAGTTCAAGTTTTAAAGCTGAGACAAAGAGAGAGAGAGGAAAGGAAAGATAGATAGAGAGATACAACTCCTAGGGGAGGTGGGTGGGTTGTGAAGACTTATTCCTGCTGTTCCCAGAGATCACCTGTTACAGGTAAGTAACTGTGCTATCTCCAGGAACAAGCAGGAATGAGTCTTCACATATGGGGACTCATTAGCTGCAGATGCCAGGGAGAGACCCCATGGTTGTGTGCCCTTGCAGAGGGCTCCACCTCCCCCCATGGATCTCTGGCATCCGACCAGGGTAGGTGGATAGGAGTTGATTAGGAATGGAACAGGTGTTTGAGGACAGCCTGACCAAACGAGGCATCCCGGCGGGAGTCCTTGTCCAAACAGTAATGGGCTGTGAAGGTATGAACCGAGGCCCAGGTGGCCGCTCGACAGATTTGGTCGATGGACACAGAGTTTAGATGAGCCATTGAGGCTGCCATGGCTCTCACATTGTGAGCTGTGACATGGCCCTCCAGAGAAATGTTCCTACTCTGGTAGGCGAAAGAAATACAATGAGCAATCCAGTTGAACAGTGTTCTCTTAGAGACTGGAAGTCCTAAATGAGAAGGATCAAAAACAACAAAGAGTTGAGAAGACTTTCTATGTTGCTGTGTTCTTTGTAAGTAGAAAGCGAGAGCTCTCTTACAATCCAAGGTATGAAGATTCCTCTCTGCATTTGATGCATGAGGTCCTGGAAAAAAGACAGGTAAATATACCTCCTGGTTCAGATGAAAAGGCGAGACCACTTGAGGCATAAAGTGTGGATTGGTCTTGAGGACTACCTTATCATGATGGAACCTTGTATAAGGTGGATTAGCCACCAAAGCTTGCAACTCACTGATGCGGCGTGCTGAGGAGACTGCAATGAGAAAAACAACTTTCCAAGAAAGAAATTTCAAGGAGGTGGTGGCTAAAGGTTCAAAGGGTGGCTTCATAAGCTGGCCAAGAACCAGGTTTAAGTCTCATGCCCCTGGAGATGGTCTAATGGGAGGTTTAGTTAAAAGAAGGCCTCTCATAAATCTTGCTATAAGAGGGTGAGAGGAAATAGGTTGTCCATTGAGAGGCTTGAGGGACGCTGCAATAGCACTCAAATGGACTCTTACTGAATTCGTTTTCAGGCCTGCATGGGATAGATGCAGGAGATACTCTAGTAGAGAATTCAGAGGTATTGCAAGAGGGTTTAGACCCTTCTCTGAACAACAAATGGTAAATCTTTTCCATTTGAAAGCATAGGAACGCCTAGTAGAAGGCTTTCTAGAGGCATGAATAACATCTCTGACTTGCTGAGAGAGATGAAAATCTTGAAGGTCTAGGCCCTCAGCAACCAAGCCCCGAGATGGAGCGACTGGGGGTTTGGGTGCCACAATGTTCCCCCTTCCTGGGACAGAAGGTCTGGTGCAGAGCCCAAGTCCAGGGAAGAAGCTTGAGAGAGATGCAGAAGTAGAGAGTACCACACTTGGCGTCGCTAATGTGGAGCTATGAGGATCATGGTCCCTCGATCTCTCTGAAGCTTGAATAGTGTTTTGGGCATCATAGGACAGGGTACCGTTGCAGTCGACACTGAAGCCAATGTCGATGCAATTGGTACCGGCACCGGAAACGATGCTGGAGTCGGTATCGGCAATGGAGATTGTTGTAGTACCGAAGGTGTCGAAGCCTGCATAAACGCCATTAGGGTGCGCTGCATGGACAGAATCTTCTGATCCATCGACGCCACCAGAGTCTGGATGTCGGTACCGGTGGAGGCCACCGGTACCCCAGAACATGGCAACAGGTGATCGATCGAGGCCGAGCCATCGATGTCAACCTGTGACCCCATAGATAATGCTTTGGAAGCCGGAACTTCCCACCGGGGTAATTTTGCCGGTGCAGATTCCTCGAGGATAAGCCCAGAGGCATCTCGATGCTTAGAGGGAGATTTGCCCTTCGAGGACCGGCTAGATTTATGTTTGGTTACCTGAGATCCATGGGAGGAAGAAGAAGCCCTGGAAGACGTCGATGCCACCGAGGCTGCATCAGAGGGAAACAGTGTACTGAGCTTGGCTGCTCGGTTCTGCCGACCTCTTTTAGACATCATGGTACAGGACAGACAATCAGTGATGGAATGGTCAGGACCCAAACATTTTAGACACCAATCATGGGTGTCGGTGACAGAAATAGTACCGCCACACTTCGTGCACTTTTTAAACCCGGAAGCGGGCTTCTCCATGAGGAGAAAAATGTTCAGGCCTAAGGCCCAAACCGCAAATGCACAGTTGAAGAAAGAAAAAGGTTTTGTTTTTATTTTTATATAAGAAAGAAAAGAAAAGAAAAGAAAAGACCGGTGGTACCGGTCTGACGTCGAAGAAGGCAGACGCGACACAGAAAAATAAAGAAAAAAATAAAGAATTCTTCTGCGGTGACAGGAACACGACCTGCTGGCTCCGCGGAAAAGAAGAACTGGAGAGAGGCAGTTGGGAAAGGCGGGAAGGCAGCGTGCAGGCGCTGTGGGATGCTCCCAAAAGCTTTCTTACTGGACGCTGGGGAGCATTCCCGAGCAGGCTCCGTCGGTACCGACGATACCCATATGTGAAGACTCATTCCTGCTTGTTCCTGGAGATAAGAAAACCATACATTCCATTACCAATTACACCATATGGCTTACTTTCTCATATCGTTTAAAACATAAACCACTCTGCTGACACACAAGAGATTTATTCAAAGAACAGCCCAAACCCACATTGTGCTCATAAATATATAGCACAAAAAAATTCCAAATGTCGCCACAGATAACAATTTTTCACTTACTTTATAATATTAAACATTTCAGCGTAAGGCAGAGACCAATATTGACAGAGCTCCAGGGAAATCCCCAAAAAGTCACGCTGGCACCTCTAATTATAGCAAACACCTTGCCCCTAAGGCATGACATCAGCACCTCCAGCACCATTGGGAAAAAACCCCAGAGATCTATCAACTTGGATTGAGCCCTACTCCTTCACCAAGCATTCCTACACCTTCTGTCAGCTAATCTGATTTCATTCCCTAATTCCTACCCAATAGGAAAGCAAACGCATATAAGATGTTAAAACCCGATTCCAACAAAGAGTACTCCTTCTCACTGAGCTTGTATCAAACATACCAAAAGCTCCTGTGTGTCAGTGGAGTGGTTTATATTTTATACAATATGAGAAAGTAATTGGTGATGGCATCTGTGGTTTTCTGCTGTATCTTGCCATGAAAACACAATGGATAGTTACAACAAAACAAATTGTGCTATGGTGCTGGAGGATGAGACCCCCCAGGTCGGAAGGTACTCAACTAGCTACTGGGGAAGAGCTGAAGACTTTTCAGAGTAAAGCCAGCATTTATGATGTGGTTGGATCAAAGCCCTCAGGAAGTCTGACTGCTGATGTAGCTGCACATGAAATGAGAGTCAGAAACTGTAAAGATGTCTTATACATTGGAACATGGAACGTACGAAGCATGAACCAAGGGAAGTTGGAGGTGGTCAAGAATGAAATGGAATGTGTACAACTTGACCTGTTGGGTGTCAGCGAACTGAAATGGACTGGCATCGGGCACTTTGCATCAGATGATCACATGGTCTACTATGCTGGAAATGAAAGACAAAGAAGAAATGGTGTTGCATTTATAATAAAGAAGAAACTTGCAAGAACTGTAATGAAATACAATGCAGTCAGCGAACGCTTAATCTCTATTTGTCTACAAGGAATGCCTATCAACACAACTATAATTCAAGTATATACCCCAACAACAGCTGCAGAAGAGAATGAAATTGAAGAGTTCTATGAACAAGTACAAGCTGAAATTGACAGAACATGCAAACAGGATAACCTGATAGTCATGGGTGACTAGAACGCAAACGTTGGCAACAAAGAAAAAGGCAAAGTAGTTGGAAAATATGGACTTGGCAACAGAAATGAAGCTGGAGAAAGACTGATATAATTCTGCAAGACCAACAATCTATTCATCTCGAACACCTTTTTCCAGCAACACAAGTGGTGACTGTACACATGGACTTCACCCAATGGATTGTATAAAAATCAAATTGAGTACATCTGTGGAAGTCAACGATGGAAGAGCTCTGTAACATCAACAAAGACAAAACCTGGAGCTGACTGTGGTACAGATCATCAACTACTAGTATGCAAACTCAAGCTAAAGTTGAAAAAGAGCAAACCACTCATGAATGCAGCAAAATATGACCTTGAGAATATACCACTGGAATTTAAAGATTGCCTGCAAAATCGATTTGCTGCTTTAGATACAAATGAGAGAGCTCCGGAAGAATTATGGAATGACATCAAGAAGGTTGTGTTGGAAGAAAGCGAGAAGTCTCTACAAAAGGTGAAAAAGCAAAAACAGCCAAAATGGATGACGGATGACACTCTGAAAATTGCCCAGAAACGCAGAGAAGCTAAAGCCAGAGGAGAAAGAAAGACAATCGCAGAACTCAGAGATTTCCAATGTGCAGCAAGACAGGACTAAGAAAAGTACTACAATGACACTTGCAAGGAAATAGAAGCAGAAACTATTAGAGGAAGAACAAGATCGGCTTTCCTAAAGCTATGAGAGTTAAAGAAAAAGTTCCAGCCTCGAATTGGAATGTTACAAGATGCTAAAGGTTCTATGTTGAATGATGCTGAGATCATCAAGAAAAGGTGGAAGGAATATACAGAGTTTTTATATGATAAAGATCAAGTGGACCAACAGCCGTTTCAACCTGTACCTTATGATCGGGAACCATTGGTGATGAAAGAAGAAGTTGAAGCAGCATTGAAAGCCTTATCAAACAACAAAGCACCAGGCATTGATAGCATTCCCATAGAAGTATTACAGCAATCTGATGCAGCTGTTACCATACTTACAAGGCTCTGCCAAGAAATATGGAAGACAACATCATGGCCAACTGACTGGAAAAGATGTGTGTTTATACCAATACTAAAGAAAGGTGATCCAACTGACTGTGGAAATTATCGCACAATCGCTCTGATCCCACATGCCAGCAAGATTCTACTATAGATTATTCAAAAGAGACTACAATCATACCTGGAACAAGAACTACCTGAAGTGCAAGCAGGGTTCAGGAAAGTGCGAGGAACGAGAGACATCATTGCGGATGTAAGATGGATCCTTGAAAAGACTAAAGAATATCAAGAGGATATCTATTTGTGCTTTATCGACTATAGCAAGGCTTTTGACTGTGAGAAACTCTGGGCCACATTACGAAGCATGGGTAAACCAGAACACCTAATCGTTCTCTTGCACAATCTGTACATTGATCAAGAAGCAACAGTTCGAACGGAACAAGGAGAAACAGAATGGTTTAAAATAAGCAAAGGTGTAAGACAAGGCTGCATACTTTCCCCCTACCTGTTTAATTTATATGCAGAACAAATCATCAGAGAAGCAGGATTGTATGAAGACAACAGAAGTGTGAAGATTGGTGGAAGACTCATCAACAACCTTTGCTATGCTGATGATACCACATTACTGGCTGAAAGTGAAGATGATCTGAAACATTTGCTTCTCACAATCAAAGAACATAGTCTTAAAATGGGCCTGCACCTTAATGTAAAGAAGACAAAGATCATGACAACTGGCATAATCAACAGGTTCATCGTTGAAGGAGAAGAAATTGAAATAGTGGACAACTTTAACCTACTTGGATCAACTATCAATAAAGAAGCAACAAGCAGTCAAGAAATCAGATGACGCATTGCTCTTGGCAGAATGGCTATGAAAGACCTAGATAAGATTCTCAAGAGCAGAGATGTCTCTCTCCATACAAAGATTTGACTTGTTCAAGCCATGGTATTTTCAATAACATCATATGGATGTAAAAGCTGGACAGTGAAAAAGACAGGAAGAAAATTGATGCCTTTGAATTATGGTGCTGGCAATGAATACTGTGTATACCATGGACTGCCCAAAGAACAAACCAGTCGGTACTACAGGAGATCAAACCTAAGCTTTCTTTAGAAGCTCAGATGAGAAGACTTCGACTTTCATACTTTGGACACATCATGCGAAGAGAGAGATCATTAGAGAAAGACATCAAGCTTGGCAAGATAGAAGGTCAACGCAAAAGAGGAAGGCCAGCAATGAGATGGATCGATACAATAACAGCAGCTACGGGTACCAGTCTGTCAACAATGAGCCGCCTGACTGAAGACCAAACACAATTTAGGATAGCTATCCAGAGGGTCGCCATGAGTCGACTCCGACTCGACGGCACTTAACAACAATAACATAGTAATATAGTAAATGATGGCAGATCAAGACCAGTATGGTCCATCTAGTCTGATCAGCAAGGTGGCAAGAGTAGGTGCACCTGCTACTCTGTACAGATCACCTATACCTTTGTTTAGGGGTGTACCCACCGCTCAGTGCAGGTCACCCCTATTTGTTGAGATATAAGAGAGAGTTAAGTTTAGTTTATTTTGAATTTATCCTGTTTCTATAAAGGGATCGACTGTATCTGTCCCATGCCATTTTGAATTCTGTCACTGTATTTGCCCCCACCACCTCCAACAGGAGAGCATTCCAAGCATCCACCACCCTTACAGTGGCAGTAGTACCCCCCTCCTTTCTGCTGGTAATACCTTTCTGTATGCCATGCCGCATCCTTCTGGCTTTGCCCACTGCCTTGTCACACTGTTTCTGAGGATCTGAAGGTGGCGAAACAATCACTCCAAAGTCCTTCTCCTGGTCAGTACACACCAACCTCTCACCCTCCATCGCATACAATTCCCTTGGATTTCTGCATCCCAAATGCATGACACTACATTTCTTCACATTAAATCTTAACTGCCAAGCATTAGACCATTCTTCCAGTTTTTGTAGATCTTTCCTCATGTTATCCTCTCCCTCGGGGGAGTCCACTCTTGCAAATTTTGATGTCATCTGCAAAAAGACAGACTTTTCCATTCAGTCCTTCAGCAATAATCACTCACAAATACATTGAATAGTAATGGTCCCAGGACCGATCCCTGGGGCACACCACTTTCCGTTGTCTTTCAATGAACCAATTTCTGATCCAGTTCACCACTTTGAGACACATCCCTAGGCTGTTCAGTTTATTGATAAGCCTCCTGTGAGGAACAGTATTAAAGGCTTTGCTGAAATCTAGGTAGATGACATCGATCGCATGCCCTTGATCTAGTTCTCTCATCACCCAAAGAACTCAGATTTGACTGACATGATTGTCCTTTGGTAAAACCATGTTACCTCGGATCATGCAACCTATTGGTTTCAAGAAAGTCCACTATTGCCCTTTCAGGAGTGCTTCCATTACTTTTCCCTCCCACAAGGTAAGGCTTACTGGCCTGTAGTTTATCACTTCTTCCCTATTGCTACTTTTGTGAAGAGGTACACATCAGCCCTTCTCCAGTCCTGTGGAACGTCTCCCTTCTCCAAGGATCTATTAAAAATATTCTTTAAAGGCCCTGCAATGGGATACATCCTGGGATGTATCCCATCCGGTCCCATGGCCTTGTCCATTTTCAGTTTTGCAAGCTGTTCAAACACATCATCTTCTATGAATGGTGCAGTATCTACTCCACTTCCATTTGTATATTTGTCAATCACAGTTGGTCCTTCTCCAGGATTTTCTTTAATAAAAACAGAAGTATTTGTTTAGCATTTCTGCTTTTTCAATGTCACTTTCCACAAATGCATTCTCGGCACTTTTGAGTCTTGCGATTCCACCTCTAATCTTCCTCTTCTTCTCCCAAATATACCTGAAAAAGGTTTTGTCTCCACTTTTCAGATCTTTAGCCATTTTTTCTTCTGCCTTTGATTTTGCTATCCTTATTTCTTGTTTTTTTTTTCTTTTAGCTTTATCCTGTATTCTGTTCTATTTTCCTCTGTTTGAAAATTGAATTTTGTGAAATCTGTTTTTTTGTCTTTATTTGTGCAGCTATTTTTTTTTGAGAACCAAATAGGTTTCCTTTCCCTTTTGTTATTTTCATTCCTTACATATGTATCTGTTGCCCCTTTTACTGCCTCCTTTAGTTTAGCCCACTGCAGTTCCACTTCCCTTATCCCCTCCCACCCTGCGGGTACTTGGCCATTTTACTGAAGTCAGCGTTTTTGAAATCTAGGACTTTGAGCTTGCTGTGAGTGGACTCTTCCTTGATTTTCATCTCAAACCACACCACGTGATGATCACTGCTGCTCACATGGGCACCCACCCGGATATTCGACACATTACCTCTGTTGGCAAGTACTAAATCCAGCACTGAACTTTCCCTGGTTAGTTCCATCACCATTTGTCTTAGCAGTTGATCTTGGAAGGCATCCACTTTTTTTTTTTTACTTTTTTCAAGATTTGCAGAAGGAATACTCCAATCCACATCGGGTAAATTAAAGTCACCCAATATGATCACGTCCCCCTTCATGGCCACTTTTGCAATATCAATAATCACGTCTCTATCCATTTCTTTAGTTTGATTTGGAGGCCTGTAGACTACACCAGTATGGATGATAGTGCCATCTCCTCTTTCCAACACAATCCACAGTGCTTCTTCTTTTCCCATGTCCCCTGTATTTCAGCAACTTTAATATTGCTTTTGACATATAGGGCTCTTCCTTCTCCTTTTCTGGATTTCTCAATTTCATCTAAATAAATCATAGCCAGCTATGAATATATCCCATTCATGCGACTCATTAAACCATGTTTCTGTAATGGGCACAATGCCCAAATCCATTTCCACCATTAGGGCTTCCAGGTCAGGAACTTTGTTGGCTAGACTTCGAGCATTTGTGCTCATGCTTTCCAGCATTTGTTGGCTGGCTTGTCTATATTTTGTATGGATTTGTTCTGCATGCCTCTTCCCGCTTGCCATTTTTGTGTGGGTTAATAATGTGGCTGATTCCAATGTTGTTATGCTTTTTCTGAGAGTGACGACCTGAATACACGACCTGCTAAGATGATTAAAAAGCATCTCATGGGGAGGCGTGGCTCAGTGGTTGGGACAGGTTACCTCAGGCCAGAGGGCTGGGGGTTCAATTCCACTTAACCCTCCATTGCTTCAGGTACACTTAGATTGTGAGCCCTTCGGGGACAAGGGAATCAACAGTACCTGTTAATATACATGTAAACTGATGCAGAATAGCGCGGTATATAAGAGAATGTAAATAAATAAATTAACAGGAGAAAATTGAACTTAACTGTTTTATGTATGCTATTTACATTTATTGTTTTATGTAAACCGCTCTGACTGCAAAAGAGAGCGGTATATAAAATCAGTCAAATAAAAAAATAAACCACACTGATTCTAAAGAGCGCAGTATAAAGAAATCAATAAATAAAATTTAAAAAATCTGATAGCTTTCTTTTCATGAAGGACACAGCGGACTTTGGTTTTAGTTGATGTGTTTTTTATATAAAAATAAATTTTGATTAATATATTGAAACGGTACCTTTCACACCACAGAGCAGTGTGAATGCATGATCCCCTAAGAAGTGGATGCAAAATGCTATTGATGGCGTCTGGATTAGAGTTGGGGAAAATGAAAGAGTAATGACAACAGAACGAAGCAGGTAAGTTTGCTATTCAACGTTTTTCTGAAGTCCTTGGTGTCACTCATATTTCTAATATCCTCTGGGAGGGAGTTCCATAATTTCGATGCATGTAATGATAGTGCCATCAGAAGTGGTTCGTTTGGTTTTGGAGTATTCGTTAGGTGTGACTAATATGTTCTTGCTGTTTGTTCTCATTGGCCGGCTTTCTGGATTTTTTTTTTTTTATCAGATCCTGGATAGACTCAGCTGAAGCATTATGTATTATTTTAAATAGAACTTCTAAAATACCCCCCATAGTGGAATTAGAAAAATGTACAAAGAAGGGTGACCAAAATGATAAAGGGAATGGAATGAGTCCTTTAGGAGGGAAGAGGTTAGGACTCTTCAGCTTGGAGAAGAGACAGTTGAGGGGGAGATATGATAGTAATCTACAGAATTACGAGTGGAGTGGAATGAGTAAATAAGAATTGGCTGTTTACTCTTCCAAAAAGTAGAAAGACTAGGGGAACATGCTATGAAGTTACTAAATAGTATATTTAAAACAAATGGGAGAACATATTTTTCCCCTGACCGCACATTTAAGCTCTGGAATTAATTGCTGGAAGATGTGGTAAAAGCTGTCAGAACAGCTGAGTTTAAACAAAGTCTGGACAAGTTCCTGGAGGAAATGTCCATTAACTGACATTAATGCAGTAAACCTGGGGGGAAGTCACAGCTTCATCCCTGGGGATAAATGGTGTGGAATGTACCTACTCTTTGGGATCTTGTTCCATGCTTTTGACCAGTGCTGGAAACAGGATACATGCTCGACGTATCTTTAGTCTGACCCAGCATGGAAGTTCCTATAAATGCAACATAGGTACCCTACAGTATGTATCTTTATAAATTACATCAGTGAAAGATGGTGCACACATTTACACCCCCTCGAAGACAGCTGTTAAGTGCGTGCATGTATGTATGTCTGTCCCGCAAAGAAAAAGCATATATGTGCACATTTTATCAAGGATATATACAAATGTCCATCCCACACTCAGAAAATCTACACATGGTGGGTCATTTTATAAGGGAGGGGGCAGTTTAAGCATGTTTTCAGACAACTATATTAAGGCAATTTTATAAAGACAAATAGGCATCTACTTGTTTTTATAAAATACCACTTTACGTGGCAGATCTTGTGCCCACATTGCAAGTGCACTGGAGCTGGTGTAAATGTGGCATAATTGTTATGCATATATGTAAATTACAGCATCTTATGTGGACACTTACACATTGTGTCCTTGCACATGCCCACCAGCAGGGGTCAGCATGTATGTTTACCTCATTCAGAATGTTGTAAGAGGTAATTTGGAGGCATACGTGTGGAAAGGGTAAATTAGACTTACCTGCTAATTGTTGTTCCTTAAGGAACTCTAGTCCAGTCCCGGAACCATAGAGTTCTGAACATCCACCAGCAGCTTTGGAGACAAAGATGTCATTGCTTTGATGTCACTGGTACAAATAGGCAAGAACCGCCCCCTTCCACCAGCACCTATTGACAAAGCAGACTCAGCAGAGCAACAAATAAGTAGATATAATCAGAAAGATATAGTGAGATAAGCAAAAAACAGTCAACTTGAACCGTACTAAGAGAAAGGACACAGCTCTAGGGAACCGAAAAGAAACCGAGTTCCCAAGCATGCCAGGCACTGCTGCACGAAAACAAAAAAGGGGTTCTCCGTGCTACCCAAGGACCTCAAATCTCCCATCTTCTCTGTCCCTCAATCTTTCCCCTCTGCCTCTGGAAATAAAAACTTCAGGCTGTACGCCCCCGAACACACTGGGAGGGATCCGGGACTGGACTAGAGTTCCTTAAGGAACAACAATTAGCAGGTAAGTCTAATTTACCCTTCCTTTGCGTCCCTCTAGTCCAGTCCCAGAACCATAGAGGATGTAACAGAGCAGTGAATATCAATGTGAGGGACCTGCAAGCCCAGCCTGAAGCATCGCTGCGCCAAAACGCCCGTCCTCCCTCGCCTGAACATCCAGTCTGTAATGTCTCGTAAAGAAATGCAGCGAGGACCAAGTCGCCGCCCTACAAATGTCTGCAACCGGCACTAAACTGATCTCCGCCCAAGACATCGCTTGCGCCCTAGTCTAATGCGCTCGAAGCCCAAGCGGCACCATCCTGCCCTTTAGAAGGTAGGCTGAGGCAATCGTCTCCTTTAACCACCGCGAAATAGACGACTTCGCTGCCGCTTCTCCTTTCCGCGGACCGCCGAAAGAGACAAATAACCTCTCTGACTTCCAGAACGCCGCCGTTCTGTGAAGATACTTCTTGAGGATTCGGTGAACATCGAGAAGATGCATGCGGCCTCCCGACCCGGCGCTCTGCTCCTCTGAAAACACCGGCAGGGACACCACCTGGTTAACGTGAAACACCGAAACTACCTTAGGCAAGAAGGCCAGAACCGTCCGCAAAACCACCCTGTGACTGGAAAAGGACAAATACAGCTCCTTACACGAAAGCGCTTGCAGCTCCGAAATCCTTCTAGTGGAGCAAATAGCCACCAGAAACACCGTCTTCAAGGTCAAATGCTTCAGGGAGGCTTTCCCCAATGATTCAAATGGCTCCCTGACTAAGGCGTCCAACATCAAATTCAAATCCCATGAAGGAACTGAGCAGCACCTCGGCAGCCGCATCAGCAGCACCGCCCGCAGAAAACGCCGAATATCACCGTGCGTCCCTAACGACTGGCTGCGAATCTTCCCCCGAAAACAGGAGATAGCCGCTAACTGCACCCGTAAGGAACTAGCCGCCAGACCCTTCTCCACGCCATCTTGCAAAAAGGCAAGCACCTGCGGAACTGAAGCTCCCAAAGGATGCAGGCTCCGCGCCGCACACCAAGCCTCAAACACTCGCCACACTCAGATGTATGCCAGCGAGGTAGACCGTCTTCTCGCCTTCAGTAAAGTAGAAATAACCGCCGACGAATAACCCTTGGCAGTTAACCTAGCCCTTTCAAGAGCCATGCCGTAAGCAAGAATCGATCCACCTGAGGCATGCGCAATGGCCCCTGCAGCAAGAGATCCTCCCGCACTGGAAGTCTCCACGGCCTGTCCACCAGCAACCTTACCAAGTCCGCATACCACGGCCTTCGGGGCCAATCGGGCGCCACCAGAACCACCAGGCCCTGGTGCCTTATACGTTGAATCACCTTGCCTATGAGAGCCCAAGGCGGAAACACATAGAGGAGCCCCTCCACTGGCCACCGCTGAGCCAACGCATCGAGCCCCTCCGACATTCGTTCTCTCCGCCTGCTGAAGAACCGAGCCACCTTGGCCAACTCGAAGCTTGCCATGAGATCCATGACCGGGATCCCCCATCTGTGCACCAACCTTGCAAATACGTCCGGGTGAAGAACCCACTCCCCCGGATCCACTCTGCGGCGACTCAAAAAATCCGCCTCGACATTGTCCACTCCGGCCACGTGCTGCGCCAACAGCGCTTTCAAATTCTGCTCAGCCCAATACAACAGCTGCCTCGCCTGTGCCTCCAGCGACGCACTTCCCGTGCCGCCCTGGCGATTGATATAGGCCACCGTTGTCGCATTGTCAGAGAGCACCCTCACCGACTCCTGCCGCAGATAGCTTTGAAACTCCAACAACGCCAAAAACACTGCCCTCATCTCCAACCTGTTTATGGACCATTGCTTCTCTTCCAACGACCACAGGCCCTGGGCCAATTTGCCTTCACAATGCGCTCCCCAACCCACGAGACTGGCGTCTGTCGTTACCAGTCTCCAGGCCGGAGGATGCAGAGACACACCTGCGCTTAGATTTTTGGGTTTCAACCACCAATGGAGCTCCTGACACACTTCCGGAGGACAGACTAACCGGCGCGACAAGACATCCCTCTGATGAGACCACCGCCGGAGAAGAGCGCTCTGTAATGGCCTCATATGAGACCTGGCCCACTGAACTACCTCGATCGTGGCTGCCATTGTACCGAGCAATTGCAAGTACTGCCAAGCCGTCGGCGCCCTGCAATCTAGAAACTTCTGCACGAGATCCCTCACACCTCGCGCTCTCTGGTTTGGGAGAAATACCGTCCCGTGCCATGTCTCGAAGCGCGCCCCCAGGTACTCCAGATCCTGCGAGGGTACCACCTTGCTTTTTGCAAAGTTGACCACCCAGCCCAGGCTCTCCAGTAGCCCTATCACCGAGCTGTGGCCGCCGCGCTCTCGTCTCTTGACTTCGCTCGAATCAACCAATCGTCTAAGTAAGGATGCACCAGTATTCCTTCCTTGCGGAGCGCCGCCGCCACGACCACCATGATCTTGGTAAATGCTCGAGGCGCTGTTGCCAGACCGAAAGGCATCGCTTGGAACTGAAAATATTCCATCGGTACCACAAACCGCAGAAACATTTGATGCTCGCGATGCACCGGAATGTGGAGGTACGCCTCCGTTAGATCCAATGACGTCAGAAACTCTCCTGGCCGGACAGCTGCAATGATGAAGCGCAACGACTCCATCCGGAAATGGGTCACTCGAAGACACCTGTTGACCCCTCTTCAAGTCCAGAATCGGTTGAAACGTGCCCTCCTTCTTTGGAACCACGAAGTAGATAGAGTAGCGACCGCACCTGTGCTGATCCTCCGGGACGGGCACCACCGCTTTGAGCTGTAGCAGCCGCTGCAATGTCGCCTTAACAGCCTCTCTCTTCCGCAGTGCTCTGCACGGGGAAAGGACAAAGGAATCTAACACGGGCCGATGGAGCTCCAGAGCGTAGCCCTCGCAAATGACCTGCAACACCCACTGATCCGAGGTAATCTGGACCCAGGCAGGGTAAAAATCCCGTAACCGTCCTCCCACGGGCATCACCTCTGCCTGAGCCCGCCTTATCTCATTAGGACGTTTTGGTGCTAGAGGTTTGGAAGGGCGCAAAACCCCTCCCCGCCCCTGGAAACTTTGGAAACCTTGGCTGCGTGAGGGAAACCGTCCCCTCTGGGACTGGCTAAAACAGGAGGAACGAAATCTCCGAAAATCCCTGGAAGGTCCTCTGGACGCCGTCGCACCTCGGCCTTGCTTCGGCTTATCCTCCGGGAGCCGACCCCCCTTGGACTCCCCGAGATCCTTGACCAACTTTTCCAAATCTTCGCCAAACAGCAGCTTCCCCCGACATGGGAGTTTACTAAGCCGTGCCTTCGACGATCCATCCGCCGACCAGTTACGCAACCAAAGATACCGGCGTGCCGCTACCACCGATGCCATACTCTTGGCCAGACCGCAGATAAGATCGTAATGGATATCGGACAAATATGCTGTGCCCGACTCCAGCCACGCCAGTTCTCCCGGCTGCCCCTCCATCTGCTCGATCTGCAACCGTTGGGACCATCTCAAGCAGCCTCTCGCCACCCACACCCACGCCCCCGCTATCAAGGCCTGCAGAGAAAGGGCACACACATCAAAAACCTGTTTCAATAAGGTATCTAACTTCCTGTCCTGTACATCCTTTAATGCCGCGGCCCATTCAACCGGAATTGTGGTCTTCTTAGTGACTGCCGACACCGCTGCATCCACCTTTGGAGGGCGAAACAGCTCCCTATCCTGGTCGAAAAGTGGATATAGCCGGGCCAAGGCTCTAGTACCCCGAAGCGCCGCCTCCGGCGAGTCCCATTCCTCTTGAATCATGTCCCGAAAAACTCTATGAACCGGGAACACACGCTGGGGAGTTCTCACCGCCTGCAACAGAGGATCCTCCGACAACTCCTCTGCCGCCGGCGCCACTGAGGGCATATTTAATGCCTTCAGCGTCTCAGCAATTAGCGCTGGCAACTCCTCCCTACGAAACACGCGGACCACCCTACTCTGCTGTTCCAAGTCCGGTAACTCCCCTTCCTCCAACTCCGCCTCAGAGGTCTCTTCCACATCCAATTCTGCCACTCCCAGCTCTTCCTCCAACCGAGATGGAGGACTCTCGTCCCATGCCTCTCTACATCTTTTGGTAGGCACCTCCTCTGCCTCTGGGAAATCCGCGGATCTCAGACGCTTGGGACCCCCAGCGCTGCGAGCTGGAGCTGGCATCATAGGTTGTAGCAATGCAAACGCCTTCTGCATCAGCGAGAAAAAGTCAGAAGGAATACCAGGCAGACCCCCCCCCCCCCGGCTCCCTTCTGGTGCCAACAAAACATCCTCCGCCGAGGAAGGACCCGCCACCGGCTCCACAGGCGCCAAAGAAGGCGGCTAGGACTCTCCAGCTTTGGAGCAGCCCGCTATCCGTTCCTCAGCGGATTCTGCCAGAGCCCTGGGCGTCACTGCCGCTTCTAAGGAGCAGCCCTTGCAAACCCCGGACTCCAGGACCTCGCTACGCCTCACCCCACAAACGAGACAGCGAGGCTTTGCCTGCATCTTCTCCAACCAAGTTCTGCAAACCCTGAATCTCTAGGCCTCCTGAGTGCAAGCCCTGTTATCCCGGATACACGTTTATTATTATTTTTTTTTAAGGTAATCCAGGCAGGACCTCAAGCTAACTAGCTGCAAGGAACTAACCAGACCCCAAAACGAAGCTCAGGAAAACTCTTATGAGCGAAATGAAGCCGGGCCCCTGAAAACGGGCCGCTCAAAATGGCCGCCGCTAGCGTTCCCGCGCTAACCACACGCGGCTGGCCGCGGAGCTCCGAAGCCCTCTGGCACCGCCGCTAGGGCCCCCCTTCACTCCCTCTCTGCCCCGCTGAACTCTCCTACCCGGTTAGCTGCAGCAGACTTACCCGATGCTGCGGAGAGGGAAGCAGAGAGGAGAAGGAAGCACAACTCCAACGCCGATGCACAGCCTTCCAACGGCTTCAGCTCCAGCCTGCCTCTCTGAAGTGAGCAAGCTCGCAGAAGTAATCTTGCTATCCGATGCTGCCTCGAGCTGTCAGCCTTCCACCTGCTCCTCACCCTTTTTACTGCGGGTTCGGGAGCAGGGAGGCACTTTAGCAATACTCTCCCCCATGCTCGTTTAGATGCTGGGGATAAAATGCCCCCCCCCCCCCCGGAGGGGAAGAAAAGGGAGGAGGGAAGGGATGAGAGTCTTTAAGGAAAAAAAGGGGTCCAAAGAGAAACAGGGAGGATCTCCTCAGCAGCAGCACCGGACCTAAAAAGAAAACAGAAACCAGCCTAACTAAATGGAAAAAACAGTTAAATTGCGAAAAACCAAAAAATAAAACTAAAGCTCTGCTTATTTGTTTCCCTCTGAGCCCAGTCCCGGGCTCAGAACCTCCAAGCTGCTTGGAGACTGAAAGTACTGGTGGAAGGGGGCGGTTCTTGCCTATTTGTACCAGTGACATCAAAGCGATGACATCTTTCAGTCTCCAAAGCTGCTGGTGGAGGTTCAGAACTCTATGGTTCCGGGACTGGACTAGAGGGACGCAAAGGAATGATAAAATTACCTGCAGTGTGCAATTTTAGAAAGATTTTCCATCTGTAAAACCTGTTGGATTTATTACTTGCCTTTTCCAAATCCAAGCTCCTGGCAAGTTACATATTCAGGCTCATGCGTTGCTATTTTGCTACCCAAACTGACTTCCAGCGTAGTAGTATTGAGGCAATAGATGGTGAAGTGACTTGCCCAAGGCCACAGAGTGCCAACAGGCGTTTTTGTTTTGCAACCTGCTTTGCTATGCACTAAGCTATTTCTCCACTCCTATTCCCTTATCCACATTATTGTTGCTGTCTGTGCCGAACAGGGTGGTTAGTCCGGCTAAGGAAAGGCTAAATGACTTGCTTAGGATTATACAGTGAATACGTGTGTGTAAGAAGGTACATATCAAAATCCCCTTTGACGCAGAACAACCAACCATTTCAACAGTTACTTAAGGAAATTAATAGACGCACCCAGTGAAACCCGAGGAAAAAAAAGTTTTATTTGGCAAAGCAAAAAGAAACTAAAGAGTGAATTCCAATGCCATAAATAAGTAACACAAAGACTATGCACGTCCCTCATGCAAATTCATCATTTCAGATTTTCCACATTTCAAATGTCATTTATTAATCTTTTATAGACTATAATGTATTAATGTATGCAACATTCCATTTCCATTTTTTCATGAAATATATTTCATTTCTTCCCACGGGAATTTCATGAGAAACTGTGCAGATTTCTGTAAACATAGGGATTTTATTTTAAAAAATCCCACACTGTTATAGTTCTTGTGCAACTCTATTTGTCTGTTAAAAAAAAGTTTAAATCCTGAATTACAAATGTAACATTGATAACCAATACAACTGAAATAATTTATACTCTACAGGTGACATCAGATGGTGCCTTCTAGAACCTCTGTGTAGCTCTCGGTCCATCCTAGCATTTATCCAGTATGCTAAAGCAGTGCTTCTCAATCCTCTTCTGAAGGCACACCTAGCCCAGTCAGGTTTTCAAGGTTCCCAGAATGAATATGCTAGAGATAGATTTGCATATATAGGAGACCAATTGTAGGCAACTCTCTCATGCATATTCATTGTGAGAATCCTGAAAACATGTCTGGATAGGTGCAAGGCCGGCCCCACCACTAGGTGAACTAGGCATCCGCTTAGTGCAATAGGCTTCAGGGGCGGCAGCTGGGAAGCAGAAGGTCTTTGAGAACCTGCATGCATGGTCAGCCTATCCACTAGGTGGCTTCCTAGGGCAGCAGACCTCTGTGGCTGGCACGATGCCTGCAGCAGGCCATGTGCTTTGGCACACATGGCCTACTGCTTCTGACTCGCCCTCTGACCCCCGACCTGCCAAAGGCTGCTGCCATACCACCCCCCACCAGGGGTTGTGGCACAGCCAGGGCTTCTGCCTGGGGCAGGAAACCCTTGGGCCAGCCCTGTCTGTATGGGCACATGCGCAAGCACTCCAAGTCTGCTATGTCCCATCTCCACAAAGTGGGCGGGAGGTGGCAGGCCTTGATTGTACATGTGTACAGATACTCAAAAGGCCCACCACTGATAGCAGCTTTAAAAGGCTTCCTCACTGCTATCTTTGCCGGTGTTATACTACCCAACCTCACCAAAGCAGTCTCTTTTGTCCTCCCAGATGTAGGGTGGTGGGGCAGCAGAAGCAATGGCAGGGGGGGTAGGGAAGAAGGGGGAGAGTCTGAACAGCTGAGAGAGGAAGAGGAGGGAGATGCTGGTCACCTGGGGGGGGGGGGAGGTGGAGTATCACTCTATGGTGCAACCTGGTCATCTGTGCAATTCTGGTCTTCTCATCTCAAACAAGATGCGGTCTAGCCATGGGGGAGGAAAGCAGCTCGCAAATACGTTAGAAAAGGTACAGAGAAGGGCAACCAAAATGATAAATGGGATGGAATGAGTTCCCAAGGAGGAAAGGCTAGAGCTCTTCAACTTGGAAAAGAGATGACCGAAGGAAGATATGATTGAGGTCTATAAAATCCTGAGCAGAGTGGAACAGGTAAACAAATTGAGTACTCTCTCAAAACGTACAGAGATTAGTGGACACGTTATGAAGTTACTAAGTAGTGCACTTAAACCAGGAGGAAATATGTTCGCTCTCAGCACATAAGTAAGCTTTGAAACTCATTGCCAAGGGTGTGGCAAAAGCTGTTATTGTAGCTGGATTTCAAAAAGGTTTAGACAAATTCCTGAAGGAAAAGTCCATGAACCACTATTAAGGTAGATCTAGTAAAAAAAAACACTGCTTATCCCTGGGGAGTAAGTAGCAAGAAATTTGTCTACTTATTGGGAACCCGACAGGACTTGTGACCTCAACTGTTTACTGTTGGAAACAGGATGCTGGGCTTGACGGACCTTTGGTCTGACCTAGTATGACAGTTCTTATGATGCTGGACACTGCGGGGGGAGGAGGGGAGGATACTGGATTACGAGCGGGGGCGCATGGCCAATGGGTCATCTAGATCAGATACTCTCGGGCTGGCCCTGTAGAGATGCTTCCTGGAGAGGGTTGAGAAGAACTGCAGTGTGCTAAGGTGTCAAATGAGAAACAAAGGCCCATTCTTCACCCTGTCTCTCTCCCTTCCACATGTCCGGTGATGGTTTTGAGCTGAGCAGTCTTTACAATAGCCTCTGCTCACCATCTAGGAGCAAGTGGCCAGGTGTTCTGAGAAAAACGGGTCCTGGCAGCTATGTGGGAAAAGGTTTTGAGAAGGAAGGAGTAAACCAGATGTAGCTTTTCCCATCACCATTCATACCAGTAATCATTTGGATTTCACATTTAATTACTCACCTTTCCCAAATCCAAGCTCAAGGCGAAATTCATATGAAAAGTACCACTGGTAGGTCCCTGCCCAGGAGGCTTACAATCTAAGTTTTACCTGAGGAAACCACTCGCAGCAAGCTAACTGCTAAGTACTGAAATAAATTAACATTTGATTTGGAAACAATGACTTGATGCAGCCTGTACAGCTAAATATTTTTATATTAACTATATTAGCAAGTCCCATGTAGTGGGCATAGGACAAGCCACACCAGACTAATGGACAGCTGATGGTATGTCTAAGCCACTCAATGCTACGTCGTTCTCTCAGTCTAGCAGCAGAGTTTGAGTCAAGGCAGCAGTACAAAAAGACACTGCTTTAAGGTGCTTCACTCCTGGGTAAAAATGCTTAGAAAGCACCACAATTGCATCAAAACGTTTCACATAAGAAGGGTAAAATAGTGCTGCTGATGTGGTAGCTCACTTGAATACATGATATTAAAGGTCGGACAGATAATTGTAGTGACGCCTTTCTTGGATAATTCTGTACATCTCCGCCTAACATTCTACAGCCATGCTCTCTTCATCAGGTCACCCAATAGATCTCAGAATCCAGGGCTGTTGGGATTCATAACAAAGGCAAATGGCCATCAGAAGAGGCGCTAGCATGTCATGCTTCCGGGACGGAACTAAGCTTCACCTCTGCTTTCCTTCCCCATGGCTAGTCATGCTGTCAAAGAGGCCCCCCCCACACACACACATCAGTTGCCCTGGGCACCACTTAGGGTGTTGGATGTTAGTCGTGATGCATTATATTTGTTCAGTAAAACAAATTATCACCTACAATATTTTTGTTGACCTTTAGCTCTCAAGTAAGGAAATAAACTAGACTAGACAGTACCAATGCTGACAAGCAGGATGCCAGGACTGGTCACTTATTCTAGCTGCACATCCTCTCAGGTGAGGTCTGTGGTTTTTACCAACGGAAAAGCTGTTTAGTGGCCACACCAGCAAATGGACTAATGCTGTTTCAGCCTCAAACAGATGCAACACTGCATTAGTATATAGATCATAGCTAAATTCAGGCTTTTACTTGATGCTGGAATAAAAATTTCTCTTAACACGTCAATTCACCGACGCTCCTTCCTCCAACATCACAGCGTACCAGAGGACAGCAAACGTTTCCCTAAATATGCACCGAGGTTTCATTTCACAAGTCTTTACTGTGAATATTCACATGTTTCCTCCAGTGCTGGAGTTTTCCCATATGAAAAAAAAAAATCCCATTTGTTAAATAAATGTTCTATGATTTGCATAAAATCTGTTTTAAAAACAAAACCTGCTATCATGTAAGACAACAAAGTTTAACATCACACATACAAGTTTTTTGTTTTTTTTAAAGTCATCCAGTACCCTCATCATAAACCAAAAGGAGTAAATTTCAAAAACCCAAGCTCTGCTTATTTGTTCTCACTGAGCCCAGCCATGGGCTCAGAACCTCCAAGCTGCTTGGAGACTGAAAGTAATGGTGGAAAGGGGCGGTGTTTGCCTAGATATACCAGTGACATCAAAGCGATGACATCTTTCAGTCTCCAAAGCTGCTGGTGGAGGTTCACAACTCTATGGTTCCGGGACTGGACTAGAGGGACGCAAAGGAACAAAGTTTAACATCACACATACAAGTTTTTTGTTTTTTTTTAAGTCATCCAGGACCCTCATCTCAAAGTTTAATTGGGTCGATACTTAAACCAAATCATCCATAGAAGCGATAGTGCTGAATATATGGATAGAGTGGCAACGGTCTAGGTAAACGGAAAGCAGCTGCTGTCTTAATGTAACCAGGTGGGCTATACGGCGAGCAGCTGAATATCTCTGCTTTCCACTTACTTAGGTGCAGCTCTGCTACTCCCCAGCACCTTGTGTGCAGTGCCAAGGCGGTCAGTAAGAATCTTCAGCAGCACTTTCCATACAGGATCATTGAAAAGTCACAGACATGGCACTTATCGCCCCTATACGATCAAGTGCCTTTAAATATTGGGCTGAATATATATATAATCATTTCAAAAGTCAAGTTAGTAGGTACTGCAGCATTGAAATGCACTGCCCCATGCATGTAAAAATATATTACCCCCCCCCCAAGTCCCCTATCTCCAGTTTGTACCTTAATACATTTTTCTCAAAGTAAACCAGAAATGAGCAAATTCAGACAATACCTATACAAATTTAAACACCAAAAAAATAAATCCCCTTCCCCCAATCAAAATAAGTCTGTGTTTTGTTTTGTTTTCGCTGTTCCTGGAGTGCTACTCCTCCATCATTGCCCATGCTTCTTCAGCTTTCTGATAGTACTGATTGGCCAGTCTCCCCTTCATGGCTTCCATAGCTGCCTCTGCGGCTTCAGTAAAGAGGTCACCTGCAGAAAAAGCAAGGCGAGGTGGTCAGCAGGTCAAAGATAGTTCTGTTACTACTGGGCAACAAACCCCTCTCCCCTCCATTAAAGTGAAAAGCTATGAAAAACTGCTAGTCAAATTAAAAGCATGAACAGGCCCTGTAAGATGACTTTGCAGTCACTTAGCTGGTCTTCGGGTGGATCAGTAACAATGATTAAAAGGACAAGGTTTCAAAGTGATTTTTGCAGGTTAAAAAGCGCTTTGTCTGGGTTAATCGGCTATCTGAAAACCATCCATAGTTTTAACCATAAGAGGAGCTGTTCCAACGGGTGTGTTTAGCATAGGAAAGTACATACAAAGATGGTATTTTCAAATCCATGCTTGTATTTGTCTAGCAAAATTCTACCTGCCTGAAAAAAACAAAAAAAGGGAGTACAAGCAATGAGATGTACCTGGTGCAAAGCCCATGGGGAAACAGCATGTGCAGTGTCTCAATGCAGACAACTGGAAAGTTTCCCCCAGAATCACTGAGGTTCTAATTTACTAAGGTGCTTTCCTCCATTCTGGGAGTAACTTTTTAGCAGGACGCCTATGTCAAAGTTGAAAAAGGCTCCTATTAAAAAACACACAGGCAACCAGAACAAGCCCCAGTGGCACACAAATCCACACCTATAGAGCCCTTTTCTGCATCGGAAACATGCTTTACTTGCACAAAATACTTTATCAAACTCCTGCCTCTGTCTCTTCTAAAATAACCCCCTTAGTGATAGCTGCTGAACACCTAAAGGGCCCTTTTACTAAAGGTTTTAACACATGTTAATAAAGTTAACATTGTTAAAATGCCCACAGCCCTTTTATGTCTATGGGCACCATGGCACTTAACGCATATTGGCTTAATTAACAGGCCTAGCCTGTAGTAAAAGAGCCCCTAAGTGTCTTATCCATGAATTTTCAGTAGTACTATGGTGAAATTAGACCTTACCTGCTAATTTTCTTTCCTTTAGTCCCTTCAGTCCAGTCTAATGGGTTTTCACCACCTTCAGCAGATGGAGACTGAGAATGCCAGCCTTTTGGTAATGTTATCCCATAAAAGGGACTGAACTCCTTCCACCTAGCCAGTATCCGAAGAGCAAAGCAGATGCAACGAGCACCTACCAAACTAACCTATACATTTACACCTATATACACACACACGCGTGAGAGAGGACCTGAACTCTGCAGGAACCCAAGTCCATCAAGAGACTAGAAATGACTCCTACTCCGAGTGAAGCAGGAGCGAGTCCTCCTCGGGGATGCCAGATGATACAATCCCCCCATTCTGACAACCGGAACTGGGTTTGCACAATCTCAAAACTGAAAATCTCGGGCAAGTTCTGGACTGGAGGGACTAAAGGAAAGAAAATTAGCAGATATGGTCTAATTTCACCTTCCATAGCATCCCTCCAGTCCAATCCAGACTTCCGGGATGTATCGGAGCAGTACTCAAATGTGGGCGGGGCGCGCAAGACCAGCCGTCAAGACTCGAGCCCCAAACTGAGCAACTGTTCTCGCTTGCACATCCAACTGATAACACAGGTACACTAAAAAAAATTTTTTTTAAACTGCCTCTAATGTTTCGATTGATTTTTACATTTTTTGGTGCGCTGAATCCAAATCTGGTAACCAATTTGCTCCATCACGTACAGATTTTTTGCTACATTGGGTTAGCAGTTTGAGGTGAACGTTTCAGATTGAGTGCAATTGAGATAAAAGTTCTTGGATGAATTCTTTATACTAATTGTTTAGTAGTTATTCAAATAAGAATAAAGAAAATTGTAACAAGGCAGCACATAAGAATAGAGTAATGTCAACAAAACACACTGTGATGGTAGCAAAATTGTCTGCACTTAAAACAGCCACATATATGTGCACAAACATTGAGCATATAAGAGCGAGGTTAGACACAAAGCAAAGCAAAGAAATGTGCAAAAAAATGTTGTACAGGTATGTATGTAAGAATAGAAAACGCAAACCGCACCATTGCAATACATGAAGACAAACACCCGATGGTGTGAAAATAAAATTCTAATAAATGAGATCCGACACTGTGGTAATAACTAGCAAATTTTTATTTCAAAGTTTAGTAAAAACACGATATTTGTCACACAGTTTAGATTTTAAAGTCATTCTTGGGTCAATCAATCTCCTGGTGGGCCCGTTTCTTCTTCCCCGAATGCTTCTCTTGGTGCGCTGCTTGGCGTATTTTTCATCTGGGGTTTTCCTGCGCAGCAGCAACCAGCAGAAATCAGCCATCATAGTGGTGTTCCATCTTCCTTGGTACCTTCTCTCTGCGTCCTTGATGTCCTGGTGAAACCTTTCTTTTTATTTTTTTTTTTATTTTTTTTAACATTTTATTTATCATAAAGAAACACAAATCCAAGAAAATACACACAGCAATAGTCCACATTCAGGAGGAGTTGCCATATTAATAAAACAAAAAGACGTTTCCATGACCAACCTGGTAATTAATTTAAGCCCAGCAAAGAGAGACAAAAAAAAACTAGCACCATCTATAAATACAAACTAAGACTGGCCCTTACCATTGAATGGTAAGGGCCAGTCTGGGTGAAACCTTTCACCTTGTTCTTCACTGTACGCCCCCAAGTTTTCTGGAAAGTAGTTCACATGGGAGTGCAAGAAATGGACTTTCAGGCTCATGTACAGCCTTGTTCTTTGAAGGCATTGAGCATCCTGGCAACAATATCCTTATAGTTCTCATCCGCCTGTTCCCAAGAATTTGAGAACAACATCCTTGAAGGAATCCCAGGCTTCTTTTTCCTTCTCAGACATCGTTTCAGCGAATGCTCCATCTGAAATGAGTTTCCGTATATCAGGGCCAACAAACACTCCTTCCTTTAGCTTTGCTTCAGAAAGTCGGGGGAACTTTGAGCAAAGGTACTGAAAGCACTCACCATCTTTGGAAGGGACTTGATGAATTGCTTAATGAGACCCAACTTAATGTGGAGAGGTGGTAATAGAATTTTATCACGAGGTACCAAGCTCTCATGAAGAACATTTTTCTCACCGGGTCTCAAATACTCCCGAATTGGCCAGTCTTTTTTTCCCCCAGTGTAGGTCGCGGGCCCGGCTATCCCACAAGCAAAGGAAGCAGGGATATTTGGTGAAACCGGATTGCTGCCCTAATAGCATGGATAGAATTTTAAAGTCTCCGCAAATCATCCACTTATGCTCATCATAACGAATCTTCTGAAGAATCAGGGCCAAATTCTCGTATTTTTCTTGGAGAATACAACAGATGAGCAATAGGAACTGAAGCGAATTGTGTTGCCATTATGAAGAAGAACACCTTTTATGCTGTCTTTGCTTTTGACGAATCAATGAACAGCCGCCATTCAGCAGGATCATACTTGAGTTTAAACTTTTCCATCACTCCGTATATATCATTGCAAAATACCAAATCTTCCTCTTTGCTGAAATACTTCAAAAATTGTGTCTCGCGGTTGCGGTACCAATAAAAAGTTGTTCCTGGTGACAATAGATTTTTCTGTTTTAAGCGAGAACCTAGCAGTTGGGCAGCATCTTTTGGGAGTCCTAAATCCCGGACTAAATCATTCAATTCCAGCGTGAGAGAAAAGTTCAGGTTTCGGATCTGGTTCAGTTTCAAACTCGGAAGTACTGGACTCATCGGGAAAAGCCATCTGATGAGTCTCATCATGATCAGAACCGTCCACACAAAATATGATCCAAAGATTTTGGTGGTTCAGGCACAGGTACTTCGTTGCTATGAGGCATAGGCCTAATTGCTGAGGGAAGGTTGGGGTAACTTATTACGTTCTTATTTTTTAAGTTGTATCCCTTCACAATGCAAGAGCAAAAATAGCAGTCACTGCTGTGGTCTCTTTGTTCACGCCACATCATAGGTATTCCGAAACGAAATGCTTGTTTTTATCTTTCATCCATAAGCGTAGATCTTCCTCACATGTCTTGCACACTTTGTGAGGAGAGCCCACGGTTTGTCTTGATCGCCTAACTTCAAACCCAATAGGCGAAATATACTTTTTTAATAAATGCAGGAAATGTTCCTCTGCCACTTTTTCACGGTATATTCCCACAAATAAAACAAAAACTGTCCGGAGAGTTGACGCAACCTCTGGCTCTGTGAGCCATCACAAATACACAGCACTGCAAAACTACAACTGTAGTGAACCACTTCGGAATAAAGCTGGATTACGACTGAGCAAACAAAAGGTAATAATGAACTTGCAAGAAACTGAAATTTGACAGGAACGTTCATGTCGCAACCACCGTGTTTGAGCGAGCGAACGAGGCGAGGTGAACAGGAAAGAACATGCGCCAGCGCGAGTACTGGATTTAGCCCCCCGCCTCCCAATTGTCCTGTTAATGTATAAAATGAATACAAAACACTCTAAAATATCCTGAGGGAGTGTTTCTAGTTAGTTAACCATTACTACCTCTATTTTGGGCATATATTTTATACTGCAGTCGGCTTAAAAGATTTTATGTGATCATTACTTATATGGGTAAAAATCTAATTTTGCAAGAAAACGTGACGTGATGGAACATTTTGGCTATTTTTCCTGGATTCAGCACCCCAAAATCTATAGGAATCAGTTGCAAAACTGGAGGCAGTTTTTTGGTAGTGTACCTGTGTAATTTTTCACAAAGGAGTGCAGTGACGACTAAGTTGCTT
Source organism: Ichthyophis bannanicus (assembly GCA_033557465.1). Taxonomy (NCBI): domain Eukaryota; kingdom Metazoa; phylum Chordata; class Amphibia; order Gymnophiona; family Ichthyophiidae; genus Ichthyophis; species Ichthyophis bannanicus. The sequence continues at coordinate 7,328,618 of CM066044.1, read as the reverse complement.
CTCTGCAAATGTCTGTGGGAGGAACCAGACTAGACTCCACCCAGGAGGATGCTTGTGCCCTGGTGGAATATGCCTGCAACCCCGACAGCAACGCCTTAAAATGCCACAGATAAGCAGAGGCTATTGCTTCCTTGAGCCTTGGATGCGGCCTCCCCTATCTGAGGCCTGCCAAACAGGATGAACAGGTGATCTGACTTACAAAATGGTTGAGTGCGCTTCAAATAATGACGAAGCTTGATGCATGTCCAAGCAGTGCAGCTGCTGGTCACTTTCCTCAAAATTACCTTTTCCTTAGAGAGAACAAGGAATGGTTCCTGACAGGATAACATCTGCAACTACGAAATTCGCCTGGCCGAACAGACCACCTCTAGGAACAGCAATTTCAGGGTGAGATCTTTTAAGGTAGCCGACCCCAAAGAACAGAGCTTCCGTCAACACCAACAAGACCAAATTGCGATCACAGCTGGGACCTGGAGTACGTGCAGGTGGGTGAATGTGCCTCATGTCCTGGAGGAAGCGGGCAACATCTGGGTGTGATGCCAAGGCAACTCCTTGAACTCTACCTTTGTAGCACAATACAGCTGCCACCTGCACCCGAAATGCCAGGCCTTTTTCCATGCTCTCCCTGCAGACAGGCCCAAATATCCAGGAGAGCAGCCAGAGAGGCACGGGATCCCCTATTATCACAGTAGGCTTTTAACAGCTGCCACACTCGCACTTAGGACAAGGATATAGACCGCCTTTGCACCAGCAAGAGAGTAGAAATTACTGCTGCAGAATAATCTTTCTTCCTCAGCCATGCCCTTTCAAGAGCCAGGCCACAAGCGAGAACCGGCCCACTTGCAGCATGTGCACCAGTCCCTGTTTTCTTCCTCAGCCATGCCCTTTCAAGAGCCAGGCCACAAGCAAGAACCGGCCCACTTGCAGCATGTGCACCAGTCCCTGTGACAGCAGATCTGCCCAAGCCAGAAGCCTCCAAGGCGCTTTGACTGACAGTCTAACGAGATCCACATACCAGGGCCACCAAGGCCAATCTGGTGCCACAAGCATGACCAGGACGTGGTGTGCTTCTATTTGCTGAACCTCTCGACTGATCAAAGGACATGGTGGAAATACAAATAGTAGACCCTCTGCCAACCATGGCTGCGCTAAGGCATCTAGTCCCTCTGACATTGGCTCGCACCGGCAAATGAAAATATGAGGAGCTTTTGTGTTGAGGAAGGTGGCCATCAGTTCCCCCCCAATGACCAAGTCATTTGACAGAACACTGTATCCTCCAACATCCATTTGCCCCAATTGAGTCGATGTTGACTGAGAAAGTCGGCCTTCACATTCTCCATGCCCATGATGTGGGCCACTGAGATAATCAGAAGATGCGCCTACACCCACTGAAGCAACGGGGTGATCTCCTAAGCCCGGACCGGGTTCTCCGTGCCTCCTTGGTGGTTGATGTACGCTACCGTGGTCGCATTGGACGAGAAGATACGCACTGCCTTCTCCTCCAGCAGAGGCCGAAATTGTTGCAATGCCACAAAGATGGCTCTTATCTCTAGACGATTGATAGGCGATGTTTGCTGTTCCAGAGACCAATGGCTCTGGGCAATCTGTCCCTGACAATGGGCTCCCCAGTCCATCAGATTGGTGTCCGTCTTCACTACCGTCCACTCTGGCAGTTCCAATGGCACACCCACCAGCAAGTTTGTGGCCTGCAGTCACCACTCTCAGACTGTGCCAAGCCTCCGATGGACAGGCTAACCCGCACGTGTCGGTGCAGACATCAGCGAGAGAGCAGCATCCTTTGAAGAGAATGCATATACGCGCGAGCCCATGGGACGAGGTCCAATGTTGCTGTCCTGGACCCCAACACTTGCAGATATGACCATGCCGTGGGAGCCCGATGCCGAAGAAACTGATGAATCTAGCTCTGCAATTTGTGAGCTCGCACCTCTGGTAGAAAGACCATCCCTGACTACATGTCAAACCATGTCTAAGTACATGAGATTCTGCAATGAACTCAAATGGCTCTTGGCTCTATTGACCACCGAGCCTAGTTCCTTCAACATCTCAAGCACTCAAGATGTTGCAGCACGACTCTCTGCCAACGATTTTGCTCTTATCAACCAATCGTCCAGGAAGAGATGCACCATCACTCTCTCCTGCCAAAACACCAACACCACAACCACCATAATTTTCAAGAAGGTCCTTGGTGCCGTGGCAAGGCTGAATGCTAACACCTGGAACTGGAAATGTCCCATTGGCACTGCAAATCTCAGAAAGTGCTGATGCTCTGCCCGAATTGGAAATGTGCAAATATGCTTCCATGAGATCCAAAGCGGTGAGAAACTCACCTTTTCACACCACAATGATCACAGAGCATAATGTCTCCATGCAGAAGTGCGGCACTTTCAGGGCCCAATTTATGTGCTTGAGATCCAGAATAGGACGAAAGGATCCCTTTTTTTATGGAATCACAAAATAGATGGGGTATCGACCGGAACCTAACTGATCTATGAGCAAGGGCATGACTGCTTGGAGCTGAAGGAGTCCCTGGAGAGTCAACTAGACTACTTCGCGCTTGCATTGAGCTTTATAAGGAGAGAGCAGAAAGGCCTTCTTGAGTGATTTGGCAAATTCCAATGCATAACCTTTGTGAATCATCTCAAGCACCTACTGATTGGACGTCATTTGGACCCAGGCGGAGTAGAACTGATGTAGGCAGCCACCCACCAAAACGATCTCCACCTGAGCCCGCCGCATCTCATTGGGCTTTCTTGGCCCTGCCTCCTGAGCCAGAGGAGAAGCCTCGTCCAGAGTCTCTGCCCCACGAAAGAGTTGACTCCTCGAAGGGTAGGAGGACCGCTGGTAGGGCCCGAAATGCATCATCCAATAAAGGCGAAAATCCCAAGGCTGGCCCTTGGGTGTCACCAAGGCTTTACTTGTCTTGGGCTTATCTTCCAGCAGTGAAGCCGGCTTGGTCTCACACAAGTCTTTTACCAATTTCTCCAAGACCTCCCCAACAAGAGTTTTCCGCCAAAAGGGCAGCCTACTCAGCCATGCCTTAGAGGACACATTCACCGAACAGTTCCTTAACCAGAGTAAGCGGCAAGCCGCCACAGCAGAGGCCATGCTCTTTGCGGAACCTCCACCAAGTCATAATGAGCATCTGCCAGGTATGCCATTCCCAATTCTAACTTAGCCACCTTGGGCAGCTGCTGGGCCCCCATGTACAACAACTCTGGGAGCACCTGCACCCAGCGTAAGCAGGCCCTAGTTACATACACCCTGCAGACCGCTGCCTGCAACATCAAGGCATTAACCTCGAAGACCTGCCTCAACAACGTATCAAGTATCCCTCCCCGCCTTTCCCTCACAACCCCATACCGATCCTATATAACAGCACTCCAATCCTCCCAAACAACTGAATATATATAAAATATGATTCTAGCACCACTGTAAATAGCCCACCCTGTATATAGCTCAAACAAATCAAGCACGCAACACATCCCTCACACAACTAAGTTTTATCCTCACTGCATGTACAACACACACACTTTACCTGATTGCTTGCTGTGATACCACCTTGATTATTAAGATAAGGCGGTTTAGAAATACTGTTAAATAAATAAATATGACTGCATAGAACTGATATATGTACCAACAGGTAGTTACCAAGATTGTATATAGTTTCCCCTGGTTTAACTCCATGTTATTTCCCCGTTATCTATAAACAAAGGCCAAATTAACTGACCAGTGTGTTTTATTGTTACAATGTAAACCGCACTGATGACAAATAGCGCGGTATATTAGGAATGTTAAATAAATAAATAAATAAAAAAAGTGTCTTGTCCTGCAGGTCTTTCAATGCCATGCCACCCTCCACTGGCAAGGTCTTTTTGATGACAGCGGAGATCAAGGCATCCACCTTGGGAAAATGCAGCATCTTTTCCCCTGAAGGAATGGGGTAGAGGAGGGCCATCGCCTCACCTCCACGAAGACCGGCTTTCAGGACCTCCCATTCTGCTTCAATCATTTGCTTGATGGCTCTATGGATGGGAAAGGCAGTCTCGGATGCGCGGATGCTCTGCAGTGAAATGTCCTCAAGAGGTAGATCAAGGGCTGGGCTCAAAGGGGATATTAAGCGCCCCGAACAAATGAGCACCCCCAATTCCTCCTTTTGGAAAACCCAGAAAATACCCGGGTCCTTCCCCGCCAAAATATCGACCTCTTCCAGCTCTGGCTGGGATCCCGTGCCCCTAGCTCTGAAGGGCCCTCCAATCCCACGAAACGTTCTGAAGTCTGATCGAGCTCCAAAACCAATGAGGCTGCGTCCTCCTGTGCAACAATGCATCCTGTGACGTCCCTATAGCAGCAGACCCCATCTGGACCCTACTCAAAGACCCCGGAGTATGCTGGACTACACCATGACCTCTCTTCATAAGAAAGGCCTGGTGCATTAAAAGTACAAATTCTGGCGCAAAGGGATCCCCCCTTGGACTCAGAGTTCCTGGGGAGCTAGCTGGTCTACCCAGGCTACATCCTGACCCCTGCAGACAAACCCTCAGTGTCAGTCAGGGCCGCGGTTTTACAAACCACCCCAGCACTGTCCTAAATTACAGATAGTGGCTCAATACTGCCACTGTACATATAGTGATGCTGGATGTAAGTGAATGACTTAAGTGCTATGGCTATCATCTGAAAAAAACATGTTGACTGTGGGATTTAAATATTGACCCATAAAAACGCAAGTGGACCCTGCAACTACACAGGGGCATTTTTAGCATCTGAGGGCAGGAGCGTCTGTGGTCTCTGAAGTGTTAGGATATCTTTTATCACAACTTGAAGAGAAACCAGGAAAACCAAAGCTCTCTTAGCCACTGATACGTTCTTCTCAGCATTCATTAATTCCTAGTTTATCCTTATACTGAACCTGCCTCGACAGACGCAAAGACTCTAGCAAGTCTGGGCAAGCACTTCCTGATCTGCAGATCTTATGTCATAGGGCGGGCAAAGAAAGTCCACAGAGAAGAAAGTAACAGGCCCAGCAAAACCTCAGTACGTTGTAGGGCTGGTAGTGGGCAGCCCAAAATCAAGTTAACTGGATATTCAGGGAACTTATTCTGTTAAGTTAGGCGGTGAAATATACCTAGTTAAGGTTAACGTGATAACTTATTTAGTTAACTTTAGGTCAGGTATTTGAGTGGCCCATCTTAACCAGTTAACTGTGGGACTGATATTCAGCATTGCCTGGTTAAAGTGAACTCATTCCCCTGGCACACCTCTCTCTCTCCCTCCTACTTTTAGCTGGCTAAATTTCACCCAGCCAACAAGTTGGAAGACAAAATTTAAGCACTCTTTCAGGCTGAGATTTTAAAAGGTAAAATTTATCAAGGCGACTCCAGAAGATATCCAGAAATCTTTGGATCATCAACCCAGTGTCGTTAGCTGGGTAGGACAGGCTGCTTAGTTCAGCTTCACTTTTGAATGCAAGACTTGGTTACAAAATGATTAAAATTAATAAAAGGAATAAGAAAATAAGGCTGATGAAGTTCTGCGATACTGTACCTGATCTCTGGGGGTCCTTTTCTAAGTTGAACCCTCCGGTCATCAGCATCTCAGCTTCCCGCGCTAGGAGCAGGTACCTGGGTTCATCCTGAGTGCCATCGTACTCCCCGCCCTCGTCATAATCTGTCATGTTCAAAGCAGAGTTGTACCAGTACAGGGCCTCCTGCCAGTCTTTCATTCTATTTTATTAATGAGATAGCAAAAGTAAATCAGTACTGAAACCAGATAAATGAAGCATGCCCTACATTTTGCAGATTTGGGGGTTACATATAAATCTAATCATGTCGGGCCTGATAGTCAAAGGGATTCATGTGGTTGGCAGACCTGGATATTTGGCTATTCAGCGGCACTAACAAGGATAGTGCCGCTGAATATCTGTGGGTACTGCTGCTACACTTGAAACAGCGAGATCAGCCCAACCTTCCTTCACAGCAGGCTCAAACTCTTTGCAGAGACACAGTCATGGTGAGAAAGCAGTGCAGCCTTTTCAGTGCAACAATGCAGCAGAGATGAGGAGAGACATTGGGTGATGGCTGGGAGGCAAAGAGAAAGCGAGAGAATGAGAATGGGTGAAGGCTAGGGGAGGGAGGGACAAAGAAACAATGGATGAAGGCTGGGAGAGCGTGAGATACTGGATGATGGCGAGGGACCACGTGAAGCCAGGGTGTGGGGCTATGAGAGAGGTTTTTTGGGCTTCATGTATTACCAGGTCATGGTGATATGCGAAGCAAAAAAGGAAGTTGCATCAGCTGTAGCTATAAAAGATCACAAATATGCTGACAACCTATTCAATGGGGTTGGTGGGAGAAGGGTCGCCACTTTCAATTGGCACAGATTCCTTAAGTTCTCTTTTCCCATCTAAAGTGGGAATATTGTAAATCAGGCCCTTAAAAAAAGAAGCTGTGATACACCTTTTGGGCGGAAGGGTGGGGGCATTGTGGCAGGGGTCTCAGCGGCTGGCTCCTAGATTCCAAGAAAAATTTGTCAAGGCCTTGCTTAAGGCATAAATAATGCTAGACAATTCTCTACACTCTCTTCTTATCAAACTAGCTTACAAATAAAACAAACCTTAATCATTATTGCTGCAGTACCTGTCGGAACAGAGATTTACACCAGTATCGTAGGATCTGCCTACATGGATCATAGCAGGCCTGTCCCCAGCTTCTGCTGCCATCAGCAAATAGTTGAATCCTTTTATCCTGTTTTCCTCAGTATTCTACAGAAGCAAAAATAAAAAAAAATGCTGTAACTAGACAGCTCTATGTCAACAGAACTTCAGCTATTATATAGCAAACACAAATAGTCTGACCTCTCATACCGAAACAATACTGCTGACTAAATATGACAATATTTCTCCACCAATGCATCCAAGGGAGAATTAAGCTAGCATATCGCCTTACAGTAAAAATCTGGAGCCTTTCATCAATTTTCCTTTGGACTAGCTACAGTCCTGAAATGGCTGGTTCTGTCCACTGCATCATGGGAACTGTAGTTCCAAAGACAAGACTAGAAATCTCTATATGCACTACAATGGATACTTAAAAAACAAAAACAAAAACAAAAAAAAGTCAATACCAACTCAGACAACACACCAGAGAACTGGAAAAGTGTAATGTATATTTCAAGACAAATTTTTTTGGGGAAAACAAAGGGGGAGAATATTCAAAATGTTTTAGCCAGTTAAGATTCTGTAAGTGCCGCTGAATACCCCAAATACAGTCGAAATTACACCTGGCTAAAACAAGGGCGGTCTGTGGCTGGAGAGTTGCTGTGATATTCAGCCACTAACCAGATAGCTTAGTGAGAGGAAACCAAAACAGGGAAAAATCCCAGGTAGTTGCAAATGAAAGCTAGCTCCAGACAATGAACAATGCAAAAAATAAGACAGACAAAATAGTAAAAAAAAAGCTCAGTCCAAATACAAAACCAAATTTTAAAAACAGAATAAAAATTACAAACCTAAAAAAAAAAAAAAAACACAACAGAAAATACACAGCTCATGACACCATAGCTACAATTAGGGAAAGTTTGATTGAGCTGAAAATCCCAAAAGGAGGAGGGAAAGCAACGAGGGAAAACTAAAACTTCCCAGATATATTATTTCTGGGGAGCATTCCAATCTACCTCAACATCAACATCTGTAAGAATGTGATGTGGGAGCTGAGAGTACATGAGTCCTAAGCCAACTATGGCTTCCAGTTCACCACAATGGGCCGCATGTTCCAGGTGAAAGATGGCGGATTCTTGGTCCCACTCTTTGTCTTTGTCACAGAAGCGTCCTCCTTCATGGTAGCGAACCATAGCCAAGTGAACCTAAGAATACAATTAGCGTCACTACCATATGTAATTATAAACAAAATAACTATTTCAACATTGCTGAAAAAGCAGTTACTTCTTGCAGTTACACTCATATTATTTATTTAGATCTTCTGAAAATAAGGTGAAATTTTACTTACCTGATAGTTTCCTTTCCTGGAATCCTGCTAGACCAGCCCCGACAAGTGTGTTATGCCCCACTTCCAGCAGATGGAGACAGAAAAAAAAATAGAAAGTTCCAGTGACATCATCACTGGTATTAAGATTAATGCAGCTTGTCATGAGGCGTGTGTCAATAAAGATGAGTGTTTGAAAAGAAATCCTGTTTCTTTTAAGGAACTAGGTGTTCAATTACCCCCAGGCACAGCTAGAGGGAGCAGGAACAGACATTCGGGAGTTAATGAGCCTAGGAACTCTGATGACTTGCACCTGGAAAGGAACCCGGAAGTCATCCCAAGCAGTTTGCTTTATAAATCAGAACAGAATGCTTCTAGAACAGAGGGAAGGCTGAGAGCCACCGGGAGAAGAAGGCTGAGAGCCACAGAGAGAAGGCTGAGAGGCACCTAGAGAAGGAGCAAGAGAAGGCTATCAAGAGAGGACTGAGAAGAACCTGAGTGGGAACAGACTTCACAAGGTTGGGAGCCAGAAGGCCCAAACTGACCCTGCTGCACAAGGGAAGTTTGCTAGAGCCAGCTCTAAGGTGAGAGTGTCTGCCACGCCCTGTTCTTACAGTCTGCCTGAATCCAGAACCGAGAGACGGAAGCCAGGAACCAGGGAGAAGGGTTCTGAGAAGAGCTTACAATCTCTGAAGGATTATTACCAAGTTTTACCAGGTCAGAGAGGAAAACACTTTTATGGTCAGCGGGAGTTCTTACCCAGAGAGAGAGGAGAATCCAGGACAAGTTTTACTCCACTGCCTAGAAGCACAGCTGTATCCAACGCTGGCAGGCAGAGGCTCAGCTACCAAAGGAGAGTGGCTGGAAGAGAATACACTGGTGATTCCAACTCATCTAAATCCAGGTATGAAACATTAACCAATGACTGTGAATACTGTGCTCCTAAAGGCTCTGCTAAAACCCGTGCCCCTTATGAGAGGGGAAAGAAACCAGATTGGTTCAGTAAAATTCCTGCAGCCTTAAGAACCCCTGGCTATGGGAAGCCAGACTCCAGAGTCCTAACCTACAAAGCTGGGTCAGACAGGGACAGTGAATATTCCTCCACTGAATATAGCGAAGGGGAGTCCATGGAGATTGAATACCCAAATACTGTTCCCTTATCTCTGCCAGAGCTCATGGAATGTGACTGGTGCACGGCCTCAGCTCCAGAGTCTGTATGCTCTATATAGTGAAGAAGAATGAAGGAAATGTAAGTGCTGTTTCTTGTACTGAAATTCTGGTAGTGAAACCTGCCAGTTCTTAGTTGTGAAGCAACAATTAAGCAACCATTATAAATACTGGTACCTTTTGACACAAAGGACTTTCTGTTTCATGGATTATCTCTTTTGTTGAACCTTTGCATTTACCAGGGAATAAAAGCCTTATTTCCCTCCACCTGTTCTCATTAATGAGTGCTCCTAGGTAGTTGGAATCTGTGAGGTCACTTCTCTCAACTACGTCGAGTGAACTTACATTCCCTTGACTGCCTAGCATAATCTTTGCCCGGGGTCACCCCAACAGTAATAAGGCGTAGACGGGGAGCCCCGCGACAAGCTATAGGCACTCTTCAGTATTTAAATGACAAACCCCTTAATAGAGACAGAACCAAAATGATCATCAACCAAGTAGTACCAACCCACAAGGAAAAGAACTCCTCCGGGAGAACAAATGTCCAAATTAGCAGACAAGTACAAGCAAAAAATGAGCGTCTCAGAAAGGACATACACAGACTACAGAAATTAGAGCAGCAGATGCTTCCTGAAGGCGGGTTCTAGACTGGTCTAGCAGGATTCCAGGAAAGGAAATTATCAGGTAAGTCAAATTTCACCTTCCAGATCACCCTGCTAGACCAGTCCAGACAACTGGGAAGTACCAAAGCTATGACACCTTTGGGCAGGAAGAAGATACAGCTGCTCCAAGAACTTGTACTCCAAATATGGAATCTGCTATGGCCTGGACAGCTAACTAAGAATGCCTTGCAAAGGTGTCCAGGAAGGACCAAACTGTCATTTGATAAATGTCAAGTGGTGCCAATACACTAGTTTCTGTCCAAGAGGATGCTTGAGCCCAAGTGGAATGAATATGCAACTCTATTGGCACTGGCCACCCTTTCAATATAAGTGGAAGCGAACACTTCCCTGATCCAACAACCTATAGAGGACTTGGAGGCCACCTCTCCCCTCTGAAGACCCGTCAAGCATAAACAAATAGCTGAACTGTCTTACGGAAGGGGATCAGACACCTTTGCAACCCTTTGTGTACATCGAGGAGGAGCAAGTCTTTGTTTCTCCCCCGGGTTGACCAAAGGACAGAATGAGCTGAAGAGTCACTGCACCAAAGGACAAATATAGATCCTGGCAGGACAAGGCTTGTAGCTCTGAAATCCACTAAGCTGAATAAATTGCTACCAAAAACACAGTCAACAATTGGTCTTTTAGGATAGCTGCCTCAACAGCTCAAGGAGAGAACCCCTGATAGCCTGCAGTACTATCAATCGTCCAAATGGTCGGCCGCAAATGCGAACCCCTCTCCCCATAGAAATTGGGAGAGACAACACTGCCACTCATACATGCATTATGCCCAAAGAGGTGATCTTTGAGACCAACCTGAAGGAAGTTCAAAAGACAGGATAGGTTGGTGCAAGTAGCCAACACAGAATGCTCCTGCACCATGTTTCAAACAGCCGCCAGACACTGACAAAGGTTAGACAAGTCGAGCTATGCTGTGACCTTAATGATATAAAATCACCACCAATGAATACCCTTTGGCTCCAGGTGGTACCCCTCAAGGGCCAAGTCCTAAGCGAGAATGGGCCAGTTATCCATTAGGACACAGCAGGGGAAGAGACCAGCCCACCATCAACCGAAACAAGTCTACTTTACCAAGGTCTTCAAGGTCAGTCTAGTGCCACCAGGGGTACCAACCCCGGATGATTCTCATCAGCATACACCCTACAAATGGCCATAATGAGAACACATAGTAGGGGACTCCAGTGGCCAAAGCTGGACTCCTGCTGAAGAATGCCAATACCTTGGCATTTGCTCAGGATGTGGACTGCCCAAATGGTTGGCGATAAGACAAAAGACCTGAGGATCTAGCCCCCACTCCCCTGGGTCGAGGGTGTGATGGCTAAGGAAATTTTCCATGGCAGCTGGCTCATCTCTTGAGCCGCCAGCATGCCCTTGGTGCCTCCCCACTGATTAACATAAGCCACTGCTGTCGCACTGTCCGAGAACACTCACAATTGTACCAGTGACTTGAACTAGAGTGAGGCTAGGTGAATGGCTCGAATCTCCAGCCTGTGGATGGACTAAGTCTCTTTGTGGGATATGCACCAATTCTATTGTTGTCTGGTTCAGGCCATGGGACCTCCAACACACAAAGCTGTCATCCATTGCTAGAATCACCCACAGTAGCGCCTTCACGTCTACTCCATCACCAAATTGAAGCACTGGGATCCTCACTGGAGACTCCTCCCAACTGAGGGGAGACAGGGAAGGCAAATCTTGTAGCCCTGTGACATCAATGGCCATCAGAACAGGAGTATCTTCTGGAGTGGGCCCATTTGGGCCCTTGCTTAGGGAACAAGATCCAATGTGGCCACCACTGACCTCAGCAGTTGTAAGTAATACAGGTTCTGGACTCTCTGGCATCAAAACACCTTGAGCTGCTCTAAGAATTTAATTTGCTTCTCCTTGGACAAGCCAACTCTGCCTACATGGGGGATTCCAATTGTGCCCCAAGGTACTCGAGAGACTCACTTCTACCAGATGGTTCTTGGATGAGTTTATCACCTAGCCAAAGCCCTGTAAAAGCTGCAACACCCGGGTTGTTGTGACCCAACTGTCTGACACCGACCTGACCTGACCAGCCAGTTGTCCACACAGAGGTGACTTCATACAGTATCCCTTCGCAATGCAGTGACACCGCAAGTACCCTTAAAACTTTGGGGAATGTCTGGGAGCCATGTGTCAAAATCTCCCAACCTGACCAACTGGTCCAGAGTGGCTTCCACCTTTTTGAGCAGAAACCCCCTAAAAAATAAAAAAAATAAATCAGGAATGCAAGGTGATATGGCTATGCTCTGGAATACACATTTCCTATCGCACAATGTTGAGCACCCAATGACGCTGGATGATTTTGGTCCATAAACAGGGCACCTCAGAATATACACCCCCCCCAATCGTCTCTGGCTGGGTGGAATGCAGCCATTCTGCAGAATAAGGAGTTCTGGACACCTTGCCCTACAAAAGGACTAAAAACCTGATATTTGCTCCCCTAAACAGATTGCTTGCCGGGACAGTTACACCTTGAAACCCTCAGCCACGGCCGAGAAGACAAGCACTGCGCAGAAGCCTTGGGCTATCTGTCGGCTGCTGCTGTGGCTTAAATCTCATCCAAACTATTGACGTGCTTTTCCAAATATTCCCCAAACCACAAATGCCCTTTAAAGAGCAACCTCACCAGATGGGACTTGGAGGCTGCATCTGCGGTACACTGCGACAGCCAAAGCCATTGTTGGGCTGCCAGCCTAATCTTCATTGACAGATTAAGCAGGTCATACACAGAGTCAGCCCGAAGGCCATCGCTGATCCCAACCAAGCAGTCTTGGACTTGTCCAGGCGCTGTTGAATCCAATGCAAAAGGGCCCTAGCAACAAGACCCCTGTACAAAGAGGCTTGCAGCTGAAGCTTCCAGCAGCAAAACATTAGGGCCTCTCAACCTGCCTCCAAGGCAGTGGGAGTCTGTCAATGAAGCCAAGGGCTCTTAGCCGTATGCTGAAATAGTGCATTCCAAGCTAATATGGTGGGAATGGACGCTTTCTGTAAGGCTGGGGTCTCAAACACGCGGCCCACGAGAGCATCTTGTGCGGCCTGCGATGCATTTGGCCCGGCGTGTTAAGCAGCTGGCCGGTAGAGTAAAAAAAAAATCCAAACTTGCTGCTGCTGCTGCCGCCGCCGCCGCAGTATCAAGCGTCCCGCGGCACCCCCCTGCCCGGCAGAGTCCTCTCCTCCCTGCAGCATCAGCTCCAAAAGCAGTGGCTTTCAGAGCCGTGAAGAGAGAGAGTTTCTCTCTTGCGGTTCTGAAGAGCAGTGAGAGAGAAATTCTCTCTCTTCAGCTCCAAAAGCGGCGGCTCAATTCACGCCACTTTTGGAGCTGATGCTGCAGGGAGGAGAGGACTCTGCTGGGCAGAGGGGGCCCGTGTTACGCTTGATACTGCGGCGGCGGCAGCAGCAGCAAGTTTGGATTTTTTAAAATCTACCTGGGCTGATGGGGGGAGGGGGGTTAGGACTGGTAATGGGCTATGGGGGGGGGGTAAGATGGAAAATGGGGTGATGGGGGGGTAAGACTGCACGTGGGTTGAGAGGGGGGGTTAGGACTGGTAATAGGCTATAGGGGGGGTTAGGACTGGTAATAGGCTATAGGGGGGGCTAGGACTGAAAATGGGGTGATGGGGGGTTAGGACTGGTAATGGACTATGAGGGGTAAGACTGAAAATGGGGTGATGGGTAAGACTGGAAGTGGGCTATGGGGGGGGGCTAGGACTGGTAATTGGCTGGGGGGGTTGCAAGGACTGGAAATGGGCTGAGTGGAAGGGGGGCTTGAACTGCAAATGGCTGATGGGGAGGGAACTAGCACTGGAAATGGGCTGATGGGGGGGGAGCTAGGATTGGAAATGGGCTGATGGGGGGCTAGGACTGAAAATGGGCTGATGCAGGGACTAGAAGGGAGCGGGTGCTGTGTGGGGCTGGAACTAGAAGGGAGCTGATGTTGGGGGAGGATTAGAATGGGATGGAGCTGGGAGAGTGAAATGGAGAGGGGAAAAATATTTTGTGTCGGAGGGAAGACAAATCTACAATTGGCCAGGTATGGGGAGAGTAAGTGGGGATTAAGGATGGAGGGGTAAAATTTGAGTGGATGAAATAGGAATGAGGAAAAAGAGCAAAAGGAGAAAGATTAGTATGTTAAAGCAGATGTAGAGAAGAAAGGACAAATGGACAGCAGACGATGGAGAGTTAGCAGAAGACACGAAGAAACCAGAAGAAAGTGTCTGGAGCAATTGCAACTGAAAAAAAATGCACAAAAGGTAGAAAAATCTCTCTTTATTTTGAATTTATTAACTGGAATATGTCAGCTCTGGGAAATGTGCATCAATAACGTCTGCGCTTTGTTTAGTACAAGAGGAAATTAATTTATAGTTTTATTTCTACAGTGTTGTTGTACATTCCAAGTTTGGCTTTTGGGGTTCCCAGTTTAATTGTTGGCACTGGATTATAGTAATGTAGAAATCTTTTAGTCTTTCTTTATCCATACACTCATTAAGAGGCATGTTTACTAAAAGTTAGGGTATGGTAACATTATGCAAATATTTATGCAAATGAGGCCCCTTATGCAAATGAGGCCCGCGTCTTATGCGGCCCCCGGGTTATTTTACAAGTCCTCATTTGTCCCTCAAAGCAGTTTGAGACCCCTGCTGTAAGGCCTCAACATGGTGGTGGGGTCAAAGGGGCCCCTCTCACGCTCCTCGGAGGAGGGCCCCCCTTGAATGTGCCATATACTTTGAGCACAGCTCCAAAGCCCACGCCATGGACAAAAACACAGTGTAGACCAAGCAGCACCGGCTGTGGCCCAGCCTGCCCGAGCCTGGGTGCTGGCTGAGATCCCCGGCACTAAGCCTTTCTCCTCTCCCAATGGAGTCCCCAAGGCCCACAGCAGGCCACACAGAACCACAGGTCCGATCACTGGCTCCCACAGCTGAACCATGGCCTCTAAGCAATTATGGCTGACCCACCAGTAGGCCTTAAAGCCATGGGTTCAATTGAGCTCCCCATGACTGAACCACTGGCATCAGCTACGGCCTATTTGGGGAAATGATGGTAGGCTGCACAAGGCCATGGATTTTAGAGGCCCCAAACATCTGCAGCTGCTCCACTGGTGACCCTACCCAGGGCTCAGGAACTCAAGGGGAGGGGGACTCAACCTGTTCAAATACAGACAGGAAAACCAGACAGACAATCTCCCACGATCTTGGGAAGCTGTACTACCTCTACTACTACTTCTTATCATTCGTGTAGCACTACAAGGTGGACACAGTAACGTACAGACACTTGTTAGAGACAGTCCCTTCTCATCAGAGCTTACAGTCTAGTCAAGACAGACAACACAACAACTAAGGACTAGGAAATATTGAAGGAAATGGTAAGGAAACATATAGGAGGTGAACAGGAAGGGAGTTAAATCATTCTCTAAGGAACCATCCCCAAGCCATCCTGAAGAGATCCACCCACAAGAGTTTGCCAACCATTTACAATACAAGCTACTTCAAACTGATGAAGTTAACACGTTCATAGCACAAGGCACCACCAGTCCAACTTTACTTTATAAGTTCTCCACCACCATCCAAGAAACATGTGGAAGATACTATGGCAGCCCTCAACACCACGACGCTCAAACCGACCCTTGCCCCGCATATTGGATTAAAATTTACGATCAGAACTCAGCCCACTTATCACAAAAATGATGAACCTATCATTCTCAAATGGATCCTTCCCTGCAGCACTTCAAGCAAACATCCATCAGACCTCTGTTAAAGAACCCTAAACGGGACCCAAGCAAAGTTGAATCCTATAGACCATAGCCAGTATACCTCTATTAGCCAAAAATAATCGAAAAGGAAGCACAAAGGCAACTGCAAGACCATATAGATTTAGCCTCCCCACTAGACCATCGGCAACATGGCTTCAGGGAATACCATGGCGTCGAAACCCCTACTTACCTCCCTATTCAATAAAATCGTCACAGGTATCGACAACATCCATCAAGGTTTCGCTCTCATCTTTATAGACATTGCGGCAGCCTTTGACTCTGTACACCATGGTCTGCTAGTAGAACGACTAAAAGAAAAGGGCATAAGTGGCGTCGCCCTCGATTGGTGCAGATCGTACCTTGATGGCAGATGGCAGCATGTAAAATCAGGTTCAAGATCTTCCGAACCCTTCCATCAGCGACAAGGCGTCCCCCAAGGGTCCTCCCTCCATCTCTATTATTTAATATTTACATGCAAACCTATTTTCAATATTATCGAATCATTCAAGGTCGACTGTCTAATTTATGCTGATGACATCCTCCTCTTCATGCCATTTTCCACGAACAAATGGACCTTTCGCCACTGATTGAATGCTTCAACACAGTCTCCGAATGGCTTCTGTCACAAAACCTCAGGATTCAACACAAAAAGTCTGAGGTGCTATTTATCACCAGAGACCAGAATTTCTGCCCTCCACCTCATATAAAGGTTAAAAGAAGCTGAGCTCCAAACCAAATCAGCAATTCGGTTACTTAGGGGTCACCCTCGATCAACGACTAGATATGAAAAACCCATATATCCAACATAGTCAGAGCTGTATATTTCAAAATCCGGTCACTCAGACACCTGCAATCCTTCTAAGCCTGAAGACTTCCGGACATATACCAAGCCCTTATCTTGCCACACTTTGACTTTGCCAACGCTATTCTCCAAGGTCTCCCTCAATCATCTCTAAATCCGTTGCAACTTGCCATGAATGCCGCAGCTAGAATCTTAGTAGGAGCAGCAAGATGCGACCATATAACGCCTATCCTAATACACTTCATGGCTCCCGTACAAGGAAGGCTTACTTTCAAATCTTTGGTACTCACCTTCAAATCCATCCAGGGCATCACCTCCCCCTCATTAACCAACATCATCCAGCCCGCTCCTCCCAACAGAACAAGGAGAACCCCATCTACAAATGTGCTAGTAATTCCAAAGGCTTCTACAAAAGTACACAACCGCAACATCTAACAGGGCATTCAGTATCTATGCCCCAAAAATGTTGGAACACATTACCTCCAGACATCCGTGCGATTACTGACTTAACACAATTCAGAAAGGCTCTCAAATCCCATTTATTTACTCAATACTACCAGATTAACCCTACATAAGTGCCTCTCCCTCACCCCCTCAAGTTAACATATCAACTCTATTGTATACATGTTCACACTGAATTCCCAATACTCGATCTCATTGTTCATATGTAATTAGTTTAGTTTGCATACCCCGTTTAATCCAAGTTATTACTCCTGTGCTATGTAAAGCAAAAGCATGTTATCCAAGTTGTTTTCTCCTGCTCTATGTGAAGCCAAACAGTTTGTTATGGTCATTTTGTTGTATGTAAACCGCGCTGACAATAGTGCGGTATATAAGAAATTGTAATAAATAAATAATAATAATAATAAATAAATAACAGGAGACTATGGGGATCAGGATCTAAAAACAGTCTCGAAGTGAGTTTTCATCCTGGATTTGAACAGGGCCTGAGATGGAGCCTGACATACAGACTCGGGTAGTTTGTTCCAGACATAAGGAGCAGCAAAGTGGAAAGATCGAAGTCTGGAATTGGCAGTGGAAGATAGAAGGGATCTGCCAGAAGTGTGGAGTTAAGAGACAAAAGATAGCGAAAAGCAGCTGAGTGAAGGCACTTCTACGTTAGTAGTAGGTTTGACCTGGACACAAAAACGGATAGGGAGCCAATGAAGTGACTTCAGAAGAGGGGCGATATGAGCACAGCAGAGTGTGAGCATAGCGTTTCTTAATGCCAGTGATGTCGTCACTGGAACTTTTTAGTTTTTCTCTGTCTCCATCATTGCTGGCAGAGGAGCATAACTTACTTGTCTGGACTGGTCTAGCAGGATGATCTGGAACAACTTTTAATTCAATCACTACAGCTGTATGTTTTCCTTACAGTCCTGACTGGCCCTCAATGAGGCAGATGAGATATCAGTGGCTCTCTGACAGGATCCCAATGACATTTAGCAGCTAACAAGGGACAAGAGGAAGGATGGAGCTGTCCTGGGTATGGACCATCAAGCTGTTTTGTTGTATACTGTAATCTTCAGTCTGCTCACATGCCTGTGAGGGATGTGGGTAATGTTTTACTCAACGTGCAGTGAAGTCAGCTTTATGGCTGTGCTCAGATAGAGCTGCAGAAAAACTGCATCTGATATTAATGTTACTGAAAACCTCTTGACAACTAGGCCCCAAATTCAAGTGAAAAGATTTAAAATATTTTGGCCTTCTTTGCTGCATTAACTGGTGTTGCGTGACAGGGTCTGGAGAGCAAGATTACTCTCTAATTGGGTGTAACTTGGGGGAGGCAAGAGGAGATAGGTGGGTGTATCGCATGTCAGAGCTATCAACATGCTCAAAGGGTATTTTAGCCCCAAAAGATGACTATTGCTACACAATACTATTATTTATTGTCATCTTATTAGCCAGGAAGGGATTTGCAATCCCAGCCAGGGTCATCAGTTGGCGGTTCCGGCCTTTCAGCAGGTGTGCCTGAAGCCTTGGAGGGAACGGTGTTTTTCAGTGGCTGCCCCGATGGGGTGGAACAAGCTCTCAGTGAGTGTGAGGGGGGAACCGAATTTACTAACATTTAGGAAGGCAGTGAAAATGTTTCTTTTCCCCAGGTTGGGGGGGGGGGGGTGATGAGCAGTTAGGATAGGGCCAGGTCGGCTAGGCAGTGGGGGAGAGTTTGGGGTACAGCACTTATAGATGGTTGGAGTTAACAGGATGACACCCTTCTTAGGTATTGTACACAGCCTTGAACATAGGTTGCATATGATGGTCTGTAAAAGCTTTTTAAATAATAAATGCACCAAGTGCTACTTGATGGACTGTACTGCATTACTTCTTGCATAGAAACTACAGCGTCGTTCTCCTTCCTGGGGTGGTGCCTGCGTTCCCTTTAAACATTTCCTAAGGAAAAAGGGGCCCACAGAAGTCTGTGCCTACTTTTTCTACAGTCAGCTCCTTTGAAGAAATCAACACACGTTCCTTTGAAAATTTAATGTGTGTTATTTCTGAACCCAGCACCCAGGGAAGCTTTCCCCACTACAGTGGGTAAAATTATGCACATATGGGCACTGTGTAAATAAATTTATCCTGCGTATAGAATGGAAAATTTTCAAATGGCCTATTTCCACAGGTAAAACAGTTTTACGCATGGAAACGGCTTTGAAATAGCCCTCCTATGGACATTTTGCTTTAATTTGAAAGGGTGTAAAGTACTATGGGGCTGATTTTATAAGAGGTGTGTGGAAAGTTCTGCACTAGTTACATGTGTAAGCCCCTATTTTTAGGCATGTGCTTTAAGTGCTTAAAGCGGGTGCACCATCGCGTTTACTTTCAGCTTGGGTGTGCACAAGGGTGGAGCTTTGGCAGAGCCTAAATTTACATATGTAAGTTATAAAATATAACCTACGCATGCTTCTGAAGAATAGACATTGGCATTTACACCTCTAACTGCTGCTCTAAATAGGGGTATAAAGATCTTCCTAAATTTTATATAGAACGCAAGTACGTCACTTTATAAATGCACCCCAAAAATGCAAGCGGCAAAAAAGTGTTAACTGCGCACAAGTTTATAAAATTATCCGTTATATGGTGGTTTCCTCCAACCATAGCTCAAAGATTAAGAAAGTTTATTTTCTAGTTATATTTAAATACAAAGGATGTCCTACCAACACCAAATTAGTGTGCTATGACCGTGCTAAGCGCAAATTTGTTTCGCTTTGGCTGAATTCTAGATTCCACTGATAAAGCCTCTTTTGCCAAATATGGCACAAGGCCAGAAGAGACCTTAATGCACATTTATTCTTACTCTCTTTCGTGCTCTGGATGCTAGTATTGACTAGTTTTCTTTTGGGATTTCCTCCATCTCTTTTCTCTCCAAACCCAACTACGAACTACCTCAACTCCATAAAAATTCTTAAGAGTAGGAAGCAGGTTCGCAGAACCATCATTCACCGCTGCATTTTCATTCAAAGGTTCACGTATACAACTTTTTAGCTGAAAAGTGGCTCAGTGCTAAAGATCAAAGCAGCTCATTACCTTCCCAAGAATGGACTTTCCAATTTTCTTTTCAAGTTCCAGGGCATTGAGCCTCTGCACCTCCACCGCAACACAAGAGGGTCGATGGATGTGAACCCTTGAGGAATGATAGAGATTCCACTTTTCCACGCTGACCTAAGGGACAACATGAATTGGCCTTAGGATTTCATAGGATTCCTACTGTCATTAGGTTTATACTATACAGTCAGCCAGCCAGCCACAATTCCCAACTGTTTGTACATTAGTATATTGTGGACTTTGTTTCAAATCCGGTATGTTAGTATCTCAATTTAAAAAAAAAAATGAATCAGTGGTTTCAACACAAATTTATGCATAGGTAATTCCATTTCAGCTTCACTCCAACTCTGGAAACCACAAAAAGGCTGAAATATTTAAGTGCACAGAAAGTGCTACTAAAACATTGAGGGCCTGATTTGAACATTGAACAAAAGCACCGTCACGAAAGATCAAAATGTCTGCAGGTCGGTTCAACTGCATGTCGTTTGCCAAAAGGCTCAGTTTCTTACATCTTCATGAGAGAGAAAATTCTGTGAAAACCATCTACTGTTTCACTGGAAACGAGTCCTCTCTCATTGCAAGAAATTAAATCCTTGTTAAGAGATGCACTATGTCACAGTTATGCCAGACATCTGGCTGGCAGGCTCCTGGAGCTTTCCTCCACCCTTGAATTTGACCTTGAGTGTTCTAGGGAGCAGCCTTTTAAACACATTTTCATCAGGTTACATAGTGTGAAGCATCAGAAGCTGAAATGAAACACAGTAGGTACTCTATTCTCCCCAGCTCTTCCCCACTTAAGCCCCAATCAATGTCTCTCCTTCCTTTAACCCATTTTATCTTTCTCCCTCTTCCCACTTAGTGCCCTCCCCACCTCCTTCTGCTCCAATGCAATTTTTCCCTCACTTCCCCAACTCAGACTGTTTCCCCTTCTCAAACCCTCCCTCTCGTCTTCCCCATCCTTGTCTCTCCCCCTCCTCCCTCTACTTCTTTAATTCACCACCTGCATCCGCAGGTTTAGCCTCTCCTTCTTCCAAAGAATCTCTCCCTCCTCTCAGATATCATGCCAGAACACTGGGGCCTTATGGGGGACATCCACAGGGAAAACAATAATAAAAAAAAAAGGGGGTCGAGTGACCTCAAACTGTTTGGGGTCCTAAACAATTGTTTAATCGGTTAGTTTATGCCCGGAACCAACGCTGCCTCTCTTTGTTCCTCAACCCAACTGGACGCACTTGCTTCCTCACTCCTTCCTTAAGTACACGTGTATAAAAACCGCCAAATTTTCTGCATTCAAAGAACAAGGGCAACAGCAGAAGAAATGCTTCAGCAGAGCTCAGAAAACATATCCACGTATGCAGAAAGAGTTATCTCAGTTGGAAGAGAAACATGCAACGGAAGCCGTGACATAATGCAGTGAGAGGAGCCACATGTCAGACAGATAGAGGCAGGAGGTCAGACACCCATGCAAACAGGACAGAGGCAGGAGGGTCAGATACCCATGCAGAATCACCAGTTTATGCCGGGGACTGTTTTTAGGGGTCACAAGGGGTTTATTTAGATCAGCTTTTTTCTAGTTTGGGGAGGAAAACAAAAAAAGAAAAAAAAACCACACATGATTATTAGGAATGAAATAAAGGAAGCGAGAAAAGAAAATGAAATGTTTACTGTGGCACTGAACGATAAGAAGAGAGGAAAGGGTTATTTTCTGCTTTCTTTACCTTTCCAAAACTGTCATCGTCAGACTCACAGTGTCGTCTGTTGTAATGCAAATGACCCTGTGTTAATGTGACAAAGCAAATAATAAGACTGTTCCATGCAGTACCGACATCATATCAAACAGAACTAATTATGCTCTAAACAGTTAAGCCCAAGAGACTGAAAATTAAATTGTGCAAAAGGTTTGGCATGATGGGGCTGTGGTATGGGAACAGTGCTGTGCACATTCTTGTCAGCAGAAGCTGCTCACGGTGGGAAAATGCTCCTTGCATCTTGAAGGAATTTTCAAAAAACATTTACCTGTTAATACAGGCTGTCTGACTACTGTCCACCTTGTCCCCAAGTAAAAGCATGTAGGGGGATCAATCACGGGCCTACTTTTACTTTAGGAAAAAGGTGGGTTTGGGATGGAGTTAGGATGGGGGAGGCAAGAACATGCGCAAGTCTAAATTTTCAAAAGTTGTGTGTGTTATTTTCACAGAAAAAAAAGCAAGACCGGTACAAATAAATTAGGTAAAAATCTCTATGGGTTCTTTTCCTGGTCACTTCTCAAAGGGAATGTCGTCCCCTTTCCAAGCTGGTACAAAGTCGGTAGACATTCCACCTGCCCAAAGAGTTTTTAAAACGGTCCGTCTTATGATGATCACCGAGGTGCACCATGGCGAGTAGCAGAAAACTTCCAGTTATAGAAGAATGACATTTACTGGATCAGACATGCCCTCAAGGCAAACGGTTCACGTTTTATTAAACCCAAATGATTATTTGCGGTGAATACATTTATTCATAAATATTTTATAAGCTATAAAAGTGCGCCATGAGTGAAAACATCAAAATGATTTTACAGAGAAAATAAGCTTCCGAGCAGTACTTGCACAGAAGAATATGATAGTCAGACCCATTATACTTCACGCCGTAGGTGGCTTGAAATAAAAAGAAATACAAACACATTAAGCATGTTTTCAAAAGAAAGAACTTTTTTCCCCTCCAAATGCACAGTTGAAGAGGGATAGCCGTTCTCTGACCTACAGTGCATCTCATCAAGAGATCTTGTTTATCCAGTTCACAAACTTGTGGCGTGTTCAATAGAAAACCACTGCGAGTGCGCTCCCTGCACACACAGCAATACCCAGCGGCTCTAAAAGGGTTTCTTTCACCGTGTCTAGCTCAGTCATTTCCACCCGAAAAAGTATTCTCTTCATCAAGAGGATGCAATATGGGGAGGAATGAGTTATGTGGCACTTGGGAGAAGCCTATCATCAAATCTACTAGAACACTCCTTTAACATAATATGTAGCTTTCTAAAAATGCAATAAAAAATGTCTCTAATTTTTAAAATGAACGTAGAACTAAATTCTTTGTTTGGGACGTAATAGCATTGCAATTAGCATACACACCATCTGAGAAAGTGTCATCTTCATTAACTGAGTCAGGGGAGGTTAAAAAGAAATTTTAACATGCTTTGGACTAAAATTTTCAAAAGCTCAGCCAGGATCTTGACATGTGAAAGAATTACAGGGAATAATATTCAGAGCCATGGTTGCCTGGAGGAAGATTCCTATGGATTGAGTGTAGAGCCAGAGACGGACAGCTTCGAGGCAGAGCCAGAGGGACCCCGAGCCGCCCTGTTTGTTGATGTAGAACATGTTGACTTGATTGTTGGTCTGCACCAAAAGCGATTTGTTGCGGAACCAATGGCAGAAGGTGCAAAGGGCACAGTAAACTGCCTGCATTTCTAGTAAACTGATGTGCCGAGAAACTTCTCTGCTGTTCCAATGTCCTTGAGTACAGTGCAAGAGATGGGCCCCCCAGCCAAAATGGGATGCATCTGTAGTCAAGGTGAGCTGATGAAGTTGTTCCAAAAAGAGTCATCCTTCGGTGAGGCTTGATGGAAGTGTCCACTAGCAAGGGGACTGGCGCAACGTGCAGAAGTGTGGGCCAGTGAGAGAAACGAGACAAAGAGATTGAGTATGCCGATTCAAATTGAGTTTCTGATGCCACTGAAGTGGCCGCATGTAAAGGTGTGCTAACCGGACTACGTGTACTGAGGCTGTCATCTGGCCTAAGAGACGGAGGGTGCTGTGAGCTGAAGCAGTTCG
Organism: Ichthyophis bannanicus; assembly: GCA_033557465.1. Lineage (NCBI taxonomy): Eukaryota > Metazoa > Chordata > Amphibia > Gymnophiona > Ichthyophiidae > Ichthyophis > Ichthyophis bannanicus. The sequence continues at coordinate 7,304,841 of CM066044.1, read as the reverse complement.
GAGACTGAGAAGCTGAGTGCTCAGCTGCTGCAGGGGCAACCACTCTCTTGGTTGGCAGGAAGGCTCGAGCTACTGTGGTGTCTAAGCAAGCCCCAATGAATTCTTGAAAGGATTTGCACTCTGACTTCTGGAAGTTGATTATGAAGCCAAGTTGTTGCAGGAGTAAGGATGTCTTGCGAACCGACTCCTGGGTTGAGGCCTTGTGACTTGAAATGAGCCAATCGTCTAGATAAAGGATACACACAGAGGCCTTGTCTGTGAAGGTCTACTGTGGCCACTGCTAAGCACTTTGTGAACACCCTGGGGGCTGAAGGTAGAACTTTGTACTGGAAATGCTCTGTCTGGAAGTGGAAGCGGAGGTATTTCCAGTGATGAGGATGAATGGGAATATGGGTGTTGGCGTCTTTGAGATCTAAGGCGAGTCAGTTGGACTTTCCCAAGAGTGGAAGGATAGTGGCTAATGAAGCCATCTTGAATGTTTCTTTTTTGATGTAGAGATTGTTCCCTGAGATCGAGCTTGGGAATGAGGAAGAACTGGGAGTAGAAGCCCTGATCCCGCTCTGGTACAGGTTCTACTGCACAGTTGTTGAGCAGGGATGCAATTTCTCCGCCAGGATGGGAAGGTGAGGAGGAGAAATTTTGCCTGGTGGGGGTGGTCCTGGGGGGGGGGGGCCCAACATGAAATTGAGCTTGTAGCCCGAGGCAATGATGTGGAGGACCCAGCGATCTGTGGTGATGGACTGCCAGGCTTCCCCATGGCCTCCCACTGTTAGGTAGTCAAAAACTGGGAACTGCCTTGGGCATTTGAGCAGAGGCAGGTGCGGGCTGCTTCCTGTCTCGTTGTCTGGGGCATTGAGTATAGGCAGGTGTAGGCTGATGTTGGAAATGCTGACGAGGGTAAAACTGCTGAAAATACTAGTAATGGTATGCTCTCTAGTACTGCGGGGGTATTGAAGCCGGCGAGCCTGCTGGGCTGCCTCCTCGGGTTCAGCTGAAAGTTCTTGTCCCACAGAAGAATGGTCCTTGACTTCTGAGATGGCTTCCTGCACCTTAGGCCCGAAAAGGCTATTTCTTTGACAAGGAGCATCTGCCAAGTGGGCGTGAAGATCGTCCCATAAACCAGAGACCCGGATGGTGGGCAAAGATGGAAGTGGCAGTGGAACGGGCAACTGAATCGAAGGCATCATAGGTAGCTCAAATGATATGATATAGGGATTCCTGCAAATTGTCTTGAAGAGCATGTGCTTCCAGTGCTGGAAAGGTACCAAAGTCCGACAGCTAAGAGAGAAGGTTGTAATAGTACTACAGTATCTGTAGCTGGTGGGCTAGAATTTTCATCGCTAGCCACTCTGAAAGGTATTTCTTCCAACAGAATCTAGTAAGAACTGATCTTTCCCTGGCGGAGTCTGTATATATGAGACTTGGAGACTTTAGCCTTTTTAAGCACTGCTTCAGAAACTAGCGACTGATGAGGAAGGTGCTGGTGCTGGAACCCTGGTGCAGGCAGCACCTTGTACTGAAGGTCAAGATGTCAAGAAGAGGCATGCACTACTGTTGGCATCTTGCACACTGAAGTGAGAAGATCCGGCAGAACCCGAGGAACTGGTATTGCCAGGACATCTTTGGGAGTGCTACAAACTTTTAAGATAGATTGGAAATCCTTTTTGTTGGTAGGAGTCTGAGTGTCACTGAGAGCTAAGCTCTGGAGACTTTCTGAAGGAATTTTGGATAAGAAAAATCTTCAGGGGGCTCGACGTCCACTGGGCATGCTTCCCTATCTTCCAAGAGGGAGGGGTTCGGTATCCCACTGTTTGGAGGTAGGAGAACTGGCCAAAGAGTAAGAGGCCTGATCCAATGGCTCCGGTGATCTCCATTCCACAGGGGAGGGAGGATCCCAAGGAGAGAGAGGAGGCAGCTGTATTGAGGGGACTTCCATAGAAGATGGTTCTTCTCCATGTAGTGCAACCCCCAAGTAGGGCTGCACTCTCGTGGACTTGGAGATTCCATCATCAGAGGCACCAACTTGGGAACACAGTTCAAAGGAGAGAAGATAGTCATGTGCCTACCAGGCATATAAACCAAGTTGTTGAAATACTTAACGCAAAAAAGTGAACACTGTGGTGAACAGCGCCCTCCTGAGCCTATGGAAACGGATGAAAATCCTGAGGTTCAGCAGGATTTATGCCTATTTGAGAAACCAAGGAAGAAAGAAAGACGCTATTCCACAGAGCTGAGCATGGAGACCAGCCCAGGGGAGGAGTCCTGCAGTCCTGATTGGGCACACCCTGTCCTGGGAAGGGGCGTGTCCAGGAGAGAACGTGGTTTTATACCAGAGCATGGCTTTGCTAGTCAGATGGAGAGGGAGAATGAGAGAAAGAAGGAGAGGAGGAGGAATGATTGGAAGTCCAGAAAACAGTATGCTGATACTTGGGAACCTGGCATTGGAAGGAGACCTGCAAAGTTCTATCCAGAGGCAGTGAGTAGAAGTCCCAAGGAGAGAGGACCTAGCCCTGAATTAGACAACCGTTGGAAGGCACAGCCCTGGGAAAGGAAGCCTTCAAGGCAGGCACAAGAAAGAAAACAATCATTCTGTGAAGTACCGTTTGAGCCAGAGAGCAACAAACATTCTAACAGCTGGAGAACGTTGGAGCCATCTGAAGTCAGAACGGCATGGCAACAAGTAAGTGAATTGCCACAAAGTTTCCAGGCTGAACGTAAAGCTAACTCTCCTGTGTGTGAAACATTAGCAAAAGAGACTAGCAGTTACTCTGATACAATTAATCTAAGAGAGGAGAAAATAAACAGCCTTAAGCCAGAGGGAAGTTGTATAGCTGACAGCAATTCCCTATCTCACAAACAGCAGGCTGAATTGCTCCTACAGAGTTTTAAGCAGTTTTTAGAGTTGCAAGCTAGAAGACAGCCAGTGTTACCAGAAGCCAGTAATTCCGTACAGCTTGAAGAACTAACACAAGATAATACAGACTTACCAGATTGTGAGAGCATGGATTGCACGGTCTGCTGTGTAGAGATGCCAAGCTGAAGGAAACTGCTTTTTACCGTATGTGAATTGAATGCTACGGAGCTGTTGTATTGCCTTGCTGAGAAAGCTCTAATTATGTGCACCTGATTCCCCAGCACTGTGAAGGTAACGGTGGCTGAAAGAGACTGCAGTGAAACTAACTGACCTCTTGGGGCAAAGTGAGTAATTTGCTTAGAAGTGAAAAGCAGCAATTATACTTTAAGTTGCCTTTATCCTAAGTTTTCCTGTTAGCATTTGAAGCACCTATTTTGTTTGCATTTATTTGCCATGTGATGGAACAATATCCTTTACTATAATAAAAATACTGGAAACCCCATAACTACAACTCATTATTTCGGAGCGAGAGGAGCAGGAACTACAATACCCAGCATTCCCTGGATACAGGTTACTCTCCTTCCTCACGAAGCATCAGACCGCCGCTCCTGTCTTTAGCCCCAAGGCCGGGCAGGAGCGCCGCAACACTCAAAACTTGATGTTATTATCCACTTGGGCACAAATGACCTGGCTAGAAACAGTGCCTCTACAGCCCAAAAGGACTTCCAATCTCTGGGAGAGAAACTCAAGCCCATTGTCAACACTGCTGCATTCTCAGATGTTCTACCTGTTCTTGGTAAGAGGACAAAAAGGCTGCATCGCATTAACAGCTTTAATACATGGCTCCAGACCTGGTGCAAACAAGGAGGATTCAGATTTATTGGCAACTGGGGCAACAGATGGACCAACAAGAAACTATACTGTGCTGATGGACTACATCTCTCTGTCGCAGGGAAAAGAATCCTAAGTGAAAATTTCAGGCAGTATGTGGATGTGCATTTAAACTAGGAAAAGGGGGTGACGGATGTGGAAGGTCAACATCTGCATGCCACCCCCTGCAAAAGCAGATCATCAGAAACAGTCATACTTTTAAACCACGCATCAAAAACAAGTGGGAAGAAGTGGGCAGAACAAAATCAATGCAAAATACACACAAGCCAGTTAAATGCTGGAAAGCAATGAGCACAAATGCTCGAAGCTTAGCCAACAAAATTCCGGACCTGGAAGCCCTAATGGTGGAAACGGATTTGGACATTGTGGCCACTACAGAAACATGGTTTAATGAATCACATGATTGGGATATAGCCATAGCTGGCTATAATCTATTCAGAAGAGACAGAGAAAATGGAAAAGGAGGAGGAGTAGCCTTGTATGTCAAAAGCAATATTAAAGCTACTGAAATGCAGGGGGCATGGGGAAAAGAAGAAGCGCTCTGGATTGTGTTGGAAAGAGGAGATGGCACTGTCATCCATACTGCTGTAGTCTACAGACCTCCGACTCAAATTGAAGAGAGAGATAATGAATTGATTATAGATATTGCCAAGATAGCAACAAAGGGGGAAGCGATCATATTGGGTGACTTTAATCTACCTGATGTGGATTGGATTACTCCTTCTGCACATCTGGAAAGAAGCAAAAAAATTGTGGATGCTCTGCAAGATGTGTTACTTAGACAAATGGTGATGGAACCAACCAGGGAAAGCTCAATGCTGGATGTAGTGCTCACCAACGGTGATAGCGTGTCGAATGTCTGCGTGAGTGCCCCTGTGAGCAACAGCGACCATCACACGGTGTGGTTTGAGATAAAAGCCATGGTACAGGCCAAACATAGCAAGCTCAAAGTCCTAAACTTCAAATACACTGACTTCAATAAAATGGCCGAGTACCTAAAGGAGGAGATGACAGGGTGGAAGGAGATAAGGGAAGTGGAATTGCAATGGGCTAAACTAAAGGTGGCAATAAAAGAGGCAACAGATAAATATGCAAGAAAAGGAAACAAAAACAAGAGGAGAAGGAAACGTATTTGGTTTTCCAAAGAGGTGGCTGCTCAAATAAAGGCAAAAAACACAGCTTTCGCAAAATTCAAAAGCTTGCAAACAGAAGAACACAGAAATGAATACAGGATCAAGCTCAAAGAGTCTAAAAGAGAAATAAAGGATAGCAAAATCAAAGGCAGAGGAAAAGTTGGCTAAAGATGTTAAGGGTGGCGACAAAACTTTCTTCAGGTATATTCCGGAAAGGAAGAAGATCAGAGTTGGAATTGCAGGACTCAGAAGTGCTGGGAAAGGACTCGTGGAAAGTGACACTGAAAAAGCAAAATTGCTAAACAAATACTTCTGCTCTGTTTTTACTAAAGAAGATCCTGGAGATGGACCAGCTGTGACTCCCAAATATAAAAATGGGAATGAAGTAGATACCACACCATTCACAGAAGATGAGGTGTTAAAACAACTTGCTAAACTGAAAGTGGACAAAGCCATGGGACCGGATGGGATACATCCCAGGATACTGAAAGAGCTCAGAGAGGTTCTTGCAGGACCATTAAAGGATGTCTTCAATAGATCCTTGGAAACAGGAGAGGTTCCTCAGGACTGGAGAATGGCTGATGTTGTACCCCGTGAGCCTTACCTCGGTGGCAGGAAAAGTAATGGAGGCGCTCCTGAAAGAGCGAATAGTGAACTTTCTCAAAACCAACAGGTTGCAAGATCCGAGGCAACATAGTTTTACCAAAGGACGGTCTTGCCAAACAAATCTGATTGAGTTCTTTGGTGACCAAGGAACTAGATCAGGGGCATACAATGAATGTCATCTACCTGGATTTCAGCAAAGCCTTTGATACCGTCCCTCATAGGAGGCTTGTCAATAAACTCAGTAGCTTGGGGATGGGTCCCAAGATGGTAAACTGGACTAGAAATTGGTTGACTGACAGACAACAGAAGGTGATGATGGTACATGGAGATCACTCGGATGAGAGGAAGGTGATTAGCGGGGTGCCCCAGGGTTCAGTCCTGGGCCCAGCACTGTTCAATGTATTCGCGAGTGATATTGCTGAAGGACTGAATGGAAAAGTCTGTCTTTTTGCAGATGACACAAAAATTTGCAGAGTGGACTCCCTTGAGGGAGTGGTTAACATGAGGAAAGATCTACAAAAGCTGGAAGACTGGTCTAATGCTTGGCAACTACAATTTAATGCGAAAAAGTGCAGTGTCATGCACTTGGGTAGCAGAAATCCAAGGGAAATGTACATGATACGGGCCAAGAGGTTGGTATGCACGGTTCAGGAGAAAGACCTTGGTGTGATTATCTGATGATCTCGAGGTGGCAAAACAGTGCGACAAGGCGGTGGCAAAAGCCAGGAGAATGTTGGGCTGCATACAAAGAGGGATTACCAGCAGAAAGGAAGAGGTACTTATGCCACTGTACAAGTCACTGGTGAGGCCTCACTTGGAATACTGTGTTCAGTTTTGGAGACCATATCTTGCAAAAAATGTAAAAACACTGGAAACTGTTCAGAGAAAAGGCGACCAAAATGATTTGGAGCCTGCGTCAGAAGCCTTATGAGAAGAGACTTGAAGACCTAAATATGTACACTTTGGAGGAGAGGAGGGACAGGGGAGATATGATTCAGACCTTTAAATACTTAAAGAGAAATGATGAACAAACAAACCTCTTCCAAAGACAGGGAAGCTGTAAAACTAGAGGGAATAACATGAAGCTGCAAGGTGGTAAATTGAAAGGCAATGTCAGGAAATATTTCTTCACTGAAAGGGTGGTGGGTGCTTGGAATGCTCTCCCGATGGAAGTGGTGGGGGCAAACACGGTGACGGAATTCAAAACAGCATAGGACAAACACAGTGGATCCCTTTACAGCAACAGGATAAAAACAAAATAAACAGTACCATCTAATGTCTCAACAAATAGGGGTGTCCTACATGGAGTGGTGGGTTCACCCCTAAACAAAGACATGGGGAGGGGTGGCCTGCACAGAGCGACAGGTGCACCTACTAATTATTCAGAAAGGACAGGGTAGGAAGAAGGGGAGAGGAGTGGCACTATATGTAAAAACTACTATTAAAGCTTTGGAATTACAGAGCTTAAAAGGGAGAGAGGAGGCATTGTGGGTTAAACTAGAAAGAGGGAAAGAGAAATCTATTTGCATTGGAGTGATATACAGACCTCCCTCACAAGAGGAAGAGGTGGACAGAGAGTTAATTGAAGACATACGCAGCATTGCTAGGAAAGGGGAAGTGCTACTGATAGGAGATTTCAATATGCCAGATGTTGATTGGCACATTCCTGCTGCAGTATCATCTAGAAGTAAGGAGATCCTGGATTCTCTACAGGGAGAACTATTCAGGCAATTGGTAACAGACCCCACACGTGAAGGGGCCATACTGGACTTGGTGCTTACCAATGGTGAAAGTGTTTCTGATGTTGTAGTGGGAGATCATTTTGCATCCAGTGATCACCAGATGGTGTGGTTCAGTATTAGGACTAGGGCTGTTAGAATCCATTCCAAGGTGAGGATCTTAGACTTTAGGAAGACTAACTTTGCGAAGATGGGCCAATACCTCAGGGAGTCGTTAGTGGGATGGGAACAGCTGGGGGATGTAGAAAAACAGTGGGCAAAACTGAAAGGGGGTATTTTAAAGGCAACCAACCTTTTTGTTAAAATGGTAAATAAAGGCAAAAGGAACAGGAGACCGCTATGGTTTTCGAAGGAAGTAGCTGAACAAGTGAAGAAAAAGAGGGAGGGCCTTCGTGAAATACAAGAGATCACAGAGAGAGGAAGACAGGCATCTGTATTTGGAAAAACTTAGAGAAGCTAGCAAAGTAGTCAAGAAGGCAAAGATTCAAAAGGAGGAGGAAATAGCCAATGCAATAAAATGGGGGGATAAGACATTTTTCAGATATATTAGTGAGAAGAGGAAGGGCAAAAGTGGTATTGTCAAACTCAAGGGTGCAGGGGGGGAATACATAGAAGCTGATATGGATAAAGCGGAATTGCTTAACAAATATTTTTGTTCTGTGTTCACAGATGAAGAACCAGGAGCAGGACCTCAGAAAACACCCACAAATAAGAACAAAAGTGAGGGACATCTTGAACTATTTTCAGAAGACTGTGTTCGTGAGAAACTAGCTCAACTTAAAGTAGACAAAGCGATGGGACCGGATGGGATACACTCTAGAATACTGAGGGAACTTGGGGACGTTCTAGCAACTCCACTGACTGACCTTTTCAATGCCTCATTGGAGTCGGGAGTGGTGTCAAAGGACTGGAGAGAGGCTCATGTGGTGCCTTTACACAAAAGCGGAAGTAAGGATGTGGTTGAAAACTACAGGCCAGTTAGTTTAACTTCGGTGGTGAGTAAATTATTGGAAACGCTGCTGAAAGAGAAAATAGTGAGGTTTGTGGAGTCCAGCGGATTACAGGATCCGAGGCAGCATGGATTCACCAGAGGCAGGTCTTGTCAGACAAATCTGATTGATTTCTTTGACTGGGTGACCAGGGAGTTGGACCGAGGGAGAGCTCTAGATGTGGTGTATTTAGATTTACGTAAAGCCTTTGACACTGTTCCTCACAGGCGACTTATAAACAAACTGAGCCACCCTAGGGATGGACCCTAAAGTTACTGCTTGGGTTAGAAATTGGTTGGGTGGGAGGCGACAAAGAGTACAAGTAAATGGAGCTCACTCTGAGGAGAAGGATGTTACCAGTGGTGTGCCCCAGGGATCTGTCCTTGGTCCGATTCTTTTTAACATCTTTGTTAGTGATATAGCGGAAGGGCTGTCGGGTAAGGTTTGCCTCTTTGCGGATGATACCAAAATCTGCAATAGAGTAGACACCCAGGAAGGGGTAGATAACATGAGGAGGGATCTAGCTAAGCTTGAAGAATGGTCTAGAATTTGGCAGCTGGGATTTAATGTTAAAAAATGTAAGGTCATGCATTTGGGCTGCAGCAATCCAAGGGAGCAATACAGTATAGGAGGTGAAGTACTTTTGTCCACTAAAGAAGAGCGGGACCTAGGCGTGGTTGTGTCTGATGATCTTAAAGTAGCTAAACAGGTAGAAAAGGCGACGGCAAAAGCTAGAAGGATGCTTGGGTGCATACGGAGAGGAATGGCTAGCAGAAAAAAAGGAGGTGATAATGCCTCTGTATAAGTCTTTGGTGCGACCTCATTTGGAGTATGGTGTGCAATTCTGGAGACCGCACCTTCAAAAGGATGTGAACAGGATGGAGTCGGTGCAGAGGGTTGCTACTAAAATGATTAATGGGCTTCATTATAAAGCATATGAGGACAGACTTAAGGATCTTAATATGTACACCTTAGAGGAAAGGCGGGATAGAGGTGATATGATTGAGATGTTTAAATACCTCCGTGGCATAAATGTTCAGGGAGAGAGCCTCTTTCAATTGAAAGCAAGTTCTGCTACAAGGGGACATGGGATGAGGGTGAAGGGAGATAGATTCAGGAGTGATATGCGGGAATATTTCTTTACGGAAAGAGTAGTGGATCCATGGAATAGTCTCCCAGTGGAGGTGGTAGAGATGAGGACAGTAACTGAATTCAAAAAAGCATGGGACCAACACAGAGGATCTCTAAAGGTAAAAAGTGGACTGTTGTAGTTGTTGTTATGGAAGGACAGACTAGATAGGCCATGTGGTCTTTTTCTGTCGTCATGTTTCTATGTTTCTACTCTTGCCATCTTGCTGGGCAGACTAGATGGACCATGCTGGTCTTTATCTGCCGTCATTTACTATGTTACTATGACACAGCAACTGTAGGAGGGGGTTGGTAGGGGATGACCTATGCCCCGTTAGGGAAGGAGGAGGAAATATGGTTGGTATGGGGTCCCAATTTTACCTCATCCTCTTGGATTTGTGAGAAGAGGTTTCAGAGGAGTCCCCCTCGATCCTTCACTTACGTGGGCGGAGATTCTGGGCACACTGTGTGGTGCTCTAATCATCTTTACGGCTGGGCTTAGACTTAGACTTATGCTTATACTTGCTACCTACCGGAGGTTCCGGCCTTGGAGAGTATTCTTTGGAGGCCGGGTTGGGTGGGGACAGAGTTTGACCTCTGGTCTGGTGTTTAAGGCTCTGGGACGTCTCTGTTGATGCTGGCACTGGTAGGAGATCTGCCTCCGGCCGCCCGGCAACCCCAGCTGTTCCCGATCATGCCCTGTCTGGGCCCGATGGGATTTGGGTTGTAACTGAAGCAGGAGAAGCCATGAACTATGAAGTGGCAATGCAAAAAGGTGCTCTTTCCAAGAAGGCACTGTGGAAGAGCAGCCAGGTGCAAGTCAAAGCAGTTTATGTTGGAGAGTGAAAAAAAAACAGTGTCTGCAGCACTTTGCAGTTCCTTCCTTTTCTTGGTTTTTTTTTTGTTTTTTTTAAATATTTTATTTATAGACCACCAAAAGATGAACAATATACAAGAAACAAGTCTCTCCAGGGGGGGTGGAACTCTTATCCCCCCCAGAGAGTTGACATAACATACAAGAGCAGGTGGGTTATAACAAATTAACCCCTCCCCCCCTCCCCACCCGTAGCAACACTCCACCCAGGAATCAAGAAAGAGCTGATAGCATGAGGTCATTTAACACTCGCCCCCATCCCCTTACGAGACCTCCGTCAACTACCTATATGTAGTACTTCATTACGACACCGAGCCCCTAAGCTTTGAATGTAGGGTTCCCAAACAAGCATAAAGGCTGTCCACCTTTTGACACTGCCCCGTGCACACCATCTCTCCGTCAACATGAATTGATGAAAATAGTTACGCCACTCCCCAAAAGTAGGTGCATCCTTTTCCCGCCAGAGGCGAAGAATAGGCCCCTTCCCCACCAGACAGGCCTTGCGCAGCAACAGGCGCTCCCCAGCTCGCGAGAGACCGGGGGAGTCCAACCAATCTAACACTACCAGGGGGGCAGACCACCGTAATCTCTGCTGCAGGAGACCCCCTATAAACCTTGAAATCTTAGCCCAGTAGGGCCGGATAGACCTACATTCCCACCACATGTGCAACAAAGTGGCCATGGCCTCAGAACATCGAGGGCAACGGCCATCAGTCGTGATGCGACTCCGAAGCGCCCGCCACGGGGATATATGGGCTCTAGTGATGCATTTGAACTGCACCTCTCTCCATCGCGCCCCAGATGTAAGTTTCACTATCCGTTTCAAAGCCGCACGAACCGTCCCTGGACGTACCTCCCCGTGTAATTCCGCCGCCCAAGCTTCTTCCACCGGCCGATAATCCGGGACTACCCAATTACGATCTAGACGGTTCTTCAAGACCGATATCGAAGGCGGGCAGTCCCCCTCTATCCCAAAAAATTCCATGACCTGTGCCCATCGATCGATTCCGAGCGCCTCCTTCGACAAAGAGGACACATAGTGAGATACCTGTATATAAGCAAAACAATGTCGAGAGGACAGATCGTATTCCCTACTCAAAGTCAGAAAAGATTTACATGAGCCGGTAGGGTCCACTAAATGCCCCAGCTTCTGAATGCCTCTATCACTCCAGTCCCGGAAAATCGCAGTTTCAGACCCCGGGGTAAATTGCACGTTCCCTTGTAACGGTAACCAGCTGGATACGGTCCACAACTGATTGAGGTGTTTCCAGGTTCGTCGAGCCGAACTGATCAATTTGCTATGCACTATCCGGCTGGGCAAGTCGCGATCCACCCCATGTAAGACCCCCAACAAAGTGTGCGGGGCCACCAGTCCGTCTTCCATTTCTCTCGGCATATATACATCGGTCCCTCCCAACCAGTCCCCGATGTGTCTAGCCTGACAAGCTAAAGCATAAACTTTTAGATTAGGCAGTCCCAGTCCCCCCTCCCTGCAGGTCCCCAATATACGATTCCAGGGAATACGGGCCCTTCCCCCTTTCCACAAAAATGCCCTAATGAGGGCTTCCACCCGGCGCAAATCACGGCTTAACAGCCATACCGGTAAAGTCTGCAACCAGTACAGAATCCTCGGAAGTATTTATTTATTTATTTTATTTTATTTATTTAGTATACATTTGTATACCGCTACTTCCAGCGATCAGCAGCGGTTTTTTTGATTACAGATTGGAAATTGTCAAATCATGACAGGAAATTTTTTTTTTTTTTTTTTTTGAGGTATAAACACATTGATTAGACAGGAAAGCACAGCACACAGAGAACTATTTTACAGGGAACATGGGCTATGGAGGGTTAAGTGGCTTGCCCAAGACCACAAGGAGCACCTGTGGGACTAGAAACCCCAGTCCTTCCGGCCCAAGGTTGCTGTCCTCTAGTGGGATTTGAACCACCGACCTTCCGGCCTGAAGTACCTTGCCCCAACCACTAGGCCACTCCTCTTGATGGCTGCTACCCGTCCCATCAAAGAGAGCGGGAGGTGTCCCCTGTCCTTCAACTGGGTTTGCAGTCCCTTAATGATACGATCCAAGTTGCGCCCCTACAGGGCGTTTACTTGCCGGGGCAAGACAATACCTAAATACTTAAACTCCTTATCGGCCCATTTAAGGGGGAACCCCTCCCACCCCCCTCGCAACCGACCTGAGATATCCAAGGCCTCGGATTTATCTTTATTAATTCGCAATCCCGCAATTCGTCCGAAGCACGTAAGTTCCGTCAGTAAACACGGCAGTGAGTGATCGGGGACTAGAAAATGCACCAGCAGGTCGTCTGCAAAGGCCGCGATCTTAAACTCTCTCCTCCCAATCCGAACACCCTTTATCTCCCGAGAAGCCTCTATGATCCGTATCAGGGGGTCGAGAGAAAGGACAAACAGTAAGGGTGAGAGTGGACAGCCCTGTCGGGTACCTCTTTTGAGTGGGAAGGTCTCTGAGAGCACCCCATTACAAAGAACCCTGGCCGTCGGCTGTGCATACAAGCTATCCTTTTGTTTTGTTTTTAAGAAACTCATGTCAGCAGCATGCAGGAGAAGCTGAAAACAGCTTTAAAGCTGAGGCAGAAACTGCCGCCAGAAAAACAGCTTTTGTTGTTTTCAGTTTTGGTTTTGAATTTAAGAGCATGACAAGAAAATACTGTTGAAAACAAAGAAATAAGTAAAACACTGACAAACTGACGGAGGAGGGGAGAGCCGCAGCTGATCGCTGACATGATTGAAGACGACTGAAGGACTGCATCGGGACGCCAAGGCGGGAAGGGGCGAGCATGCTCAAAGTCCTTTGGACTTCTCTCAGCTAGGGGAGAGCCTGGTGCCAGTGCTGTCAAAAGGCAACACCTTAGAGCATGCCTGCATCCGGAGAAATGTTCAAACGTGTATGTGGCACAGAGCTTACACATGGAATTTTGTGCTACTGTGGTAAAACAGGGGCTTTGAACACGTCTATGCTATTCCTTGTTTGTACTAGAGATTAGTCTTGAAGGAAAAGAAGTTCTTAAAGGATGAAAGAAAGAAGACAGTAGATGGCATCCTGATGGTGTAGCATTCTGAGCTATAAAGAGCAGAGAACGACAGGGTTAACCCCAGCTGCCTGCCTGCCTGACCCTGAGCAGGCTGGTTTCAGTCGCTGTTATCTGCTGAGCGGTAGCAGAGGAATGTACTCAGAAGCAGCATCTGAACTCTTTCTGTCAGGAACGAACTGGTGCAAGCTGCTAAGTATTCATTTTTACTGTAAAAATCCACTTTATTTTCCTGTCTGCTGATTTTAAATAGGAATGACAGTGAACACAACTTTAGTTTCTTAGCACTTTTTGTGGCTAATCGGAGACCCATTTAAGCAAGTTACTGGACTATTCTAGAATTTTTGGTGGGTAGTCTGGGAATGACTTTCTGGGAACTATGGGACCTCTTGGGTGGCAGTGCACCCCCTGAATTCATCAGATAATGGTTAAGTAGGAACCCAGTTAGAGAACGGAGGTTAACATGACGGGGGTATTGGAAATAGGGGAGGTGGCCACAGTGCTTTTCAGGATCTACAAATGGCCAAGGATTTAACTCCTAGTGGGCCCTACGGTAGTACCAAGACATTCTTCAATGATGGCGCAAGTCATACCCATACAGTCCGAATGCTTATCTGTATATTTTTAAAACAAACTCATACATGTAACTGGTGTTTGGAAAGCAAGGAAACTTTTGTGCATAATTACAGATTTACACATGTAACTCAGTATGTGCACGACTGAAAAACGTTGCTCCTTCTGCATACTATGGTGTTACTGCAATATACCAGAACAGGAAGCCATAGATGTCACAGGGATGTCTTCCTTACTGATGCCAGCAGTTGGGCTCAGGGCGGTTTCTCCAAATGGGTTAGTTTTGCACATACCATGACAGTCATGAACCTCACTTCTAAGCCACGGCATGGGAAGTATGATCTCGGTCTCTCAAGTTTACTGCTAATGCTCGGCGTAATACTTGCATCATGCCAAAGAGAGCTTTCTTCTGAAGTTCATAAGAGTTTGTCAAGATGTGCTCGGAAGTTCTTTATGAAATCTGTGACGCCCAGTACAGTGGGAAATGTTTCTGTATCTTTCTGCCACATTTTCTTGGTCTCTGACTGCATTTCTTGGTACTTCAAGATCTTCTACCTCTCCACACAATTCACAGAATAATCACTCGGAACCAATACCTCTATTATCAATGCCGTTCTGGTGTTTTTCTCCTTTACCACTATATCGGGTTTCCTCACATCCAGTTTCTTATTCGTCGGAATGGGAATGTCCCAGGTGATCATAACCTCTTCATTCTTTGTAATTCTCTTAGGGTCATGATCCCAGTGCTTTTCAGGCACAGTGATGCTGTAGTGTTTACAGAGTTTCCAGTGGAGGAGACGTACTACTTTATTGTGCCTTTCTGTATAATAATTTTCCGCCATCAGAACTTCACAGCCAGCAATGAAGAGAGTCACTGTTTCCAGGTCTTTCTTAATAAAATAAAATAAAATGAAAAAATAAAAATAAAATTGACATGTCTGTGCTGCCAATTTTTTTCAATACTCGGTGTAAACCATCTCATCTGTAATCTGCTGTCCTGGATTGCAGGGTGGACGAGGAGATGTTGCTATCCACACAAAACTCTATGGAGGAAGTGCTGCCAGTGAGCCCCCAGGACCAATGTTCCCTCTAATTTTCTGTAGGCTGTGTGCGCATAAAATATCAGCTGTGCAGCTTTTGAAGGAAGGTTAAATTTTTGTGCGCCACATAACGACACTCGGAGTTATATACTTTAAAATTTTACTACACGTCAGAATACAGTATGTACACCACATTGACTGCACTAGAAAATATTGTAGAACTTGTGAAAACCGTAAATACACAACTTTTAAATTTTAAGACATCTGTGTTGTTTTCTATCAGAATCAGAACCACAACCATAATTTTTGTGCGCTCTGTTGTAAAGTATGTGCGCTCGCTCAGCGAGGTGTGTGCGCGCGCACACGCGCACAGCTTAGAGGGAACAGTGCCCAGGACTAAGATGTGCTAACCAGGAGCTGCCTGCAGCTGTTCTCGGCCATCAATACACTAAGACCCTGTCTTCATGCCATGGTGAGGGGCCACTCAATCAGTTCCACCGTGGGGGCAAACTGCACCCAAAGGGGGTCACCTCTTTGGGAGTATCCAGGATTACTGGGATTAGTATTTTGATTGTGCCGTGAATGAGAGACATGGCCCCTTTTGGGATGGTTCGGGTTTTTAGAGTATTGTTGCTAGAATAGTCTGATTTGGGGGCAATTTTCATCTGTTTTATAGGGTTAGTCCCTAAAGTACAGTAAACCACAGTAATATTAACATGGGTTACCATATGCACAACATGCTATGGCCTCATTATATGTAACAGGGCCGATTCACTAACCGACATGCGTTATCCCACGTAAAAACTGCCATGATCCAAGCTAAACGTTAACACGGCTTACTGCATTTTAGCAAATGGCCCAGTTAGGTAGGGGATGTTTGTTCGGTTATAGTACACAGCTTCTTACTGACAGCAGGGGGCGAGGTGGTTTCCACTAGAATTCATTTTTATTGCATTTCAGCCTATGGAACTCTCTTCTCCACTAGATCAGCTATGCGTTTTCCTATCGTTAACTCAAAGCAGCACTGAAGACCCATTTCCTTGAATCTGCCTATGCTGGACAATTGTCTTTATTTTATTGTTAACCACCTTGCTACTTAATCCAGTAAGAGGTGGACAGAAAAATAAAGAACATAAAATATAGCATGATGCTTATAGTTGTATTTAATGATTTGTACTGATTTTGCAGTTTATTATGTTTATATGTATTTATTGATCTTTGTAACATGTACCAAGTGCACGTTTTACCCACAAAAAGGTGTGGCCCTACTAAAATTCAATTCAATTCACATATGAATCCAATCTAGATTATGAAAAACAAAATAATCTAATCCTCAACTGAATTTCGCATCTGTGCAGGAAAATAATAACATAAAAATTCTCTCTGTACCCGTGCATGAACATCCAATAGAGGAAACTGAGGCATAAGATTTAAATATAGAGGGGAACTGTTAGAAGGGATGTCTAAGCCAGAACATCGGGGGGAGGGGAGGGGAACAAACAAAAGCAGGCACATCCAGATGCAGACATTATTTCACAAATGTGGAGGCGCAGGATATGGATGTCTGCGGGGGTGTCTACATAGACATTCCCAAAATAGTAATTCAGAACCTGGACATTGAGAGATAACCTAATGGTTAGAGTAGTGGGCTAGGAACGGGGAAGCCAGGGTTCAAATCCCACTGCTATTTTCATTGTGATTATGCTGAGTACTGGGGACGATGAAGTGCCGTCTTCTCTGGACGTTTTTCAGCCAAAACAAGCACTTTTCAGATGTCTGTTCATATCTGGAACAGGTTTATGGTTGATTAAAAACTTGCAATACCATCCCTTCAATCCAGCAGGGCGGTTTACATCAGTTAAAATAAAAGTAGGAAAGGAACTCCAATAATAGAGATTCATACTTTACAGGGCAAAGGGGAGAAAAGGATTGTTGGCTCTAGGAACTAGGAAGCGTAGTTGGAACAAAGAGGGTAAGGGAGAGACAGCATTTGTATCAGTGATGAGCGAGGTCAAAGGCAGACTGGAATAAGTGGGTTTTAAGAAGGACTTTAAATTTTGTGTAGGCGGACTCTAAACTTAAGACTGGGTGTTAAATTATTGCACAGACTAGGTCTAAAAACTTAGACATGACTCTGGACCTCCAGGATGTTTCTGAGATCAGGTGGGAAGGTCTAGCCATGCCTCCAGTGTGCCCCCATTCGGATGTCTTCATGCTGGGGACATCCACAGACCCTGCTTCTAAAATGGCTCTGGAGACGTCTCTGTGCCTGGTTTTTGGATGTCCAAACCACAAATAGGGACCTCCCTTAGTTCCTACCTTCTCTCTCGGATCCATATCTTCAGATTCACTTCTCCGTTCACTTGGGCACCCACTGTCACCACCATTCTCAGAGTCCTGGGAAAAGAAGCAAAGACATTTACTGGTCCATACAGATTGAAAACACAAAATACAAGATTCTGAAGCTCTTTTTATAAGAGTTATTAGATAACAGAGTGATATGTTAAGACAAACATGTATTCAGCCACAGCAGAATTGAGCCTCGACAGGGTGAGTCCTGGACCTGCTTCAGCTCACCATCACTGGGATGAGAAGAGCCAGACTGGAAGGAAATCTCATGAAAGACACACGGTCTTGGCCACTGGCTGAATACACTACCCAGGAGCAAACAATGCTGTGCACCCGAGAGCACCCCTTAGGTCACCCCAGACTACTTTGTCTGCCTGCTCGCGGTCTTCAGCCTCTGCAGTCCTAAGAATCAGAAGACCTGACCTAGGTATGGAGCCCAGGACTTCCACATGACAATGCACGGCGCGTGCCACTGAGGCAAAGCCGACTCTGTATTATCGTCATAGTTCCTTGTCGTTATCAATGACATGCCCTGCTCAGATACCGATCTTTCTGCAGAAAACAGATCCTTAGGAGCAATGGTTTGACCCGACCACATCCCATTTCTATGCAGAAAGAGTCCTGTCTAGATCAGGCTATGCTGCTGACTCAAAGTGATTAGCTAATACTAGAAACAGGAAGAACTAATGTTTATTTTCAGGTTGCTCCACACAGATATGTCCACATACGAAATTAACTAAGTTTTTCGTCAAGTTTCTGTTCTCTTTTCTAAGCCTGCAGAACTTGCTGGTGTTTCATCTGGGGACAAGCTCCTGTTCAAGTATTCCTTTCACTACATGCCCGAGGCACTTTAGGAGTTATTGCTTTGCATTAAACACTGCACAACAACAAGTAAACCCTCATGCAGCACACACATCCAGGCTCTGCAGGCTGCTAATCACAACTATGTCAGCTTCGACTGCAAGTTTCCCATGTTCTTTGCGTGTACTCTATCCGTGTCAGAAGGGCAAGGAAAGATCATGCATGATATGTTAAGACAGGGCTGGCTTAGGTTTGTGAAGACAGCTGGCCAAGCCTCCTTCAGCATTTAGCTAGCATGCGACACCATTTCAAAACACTGTTTACAGTTATATTTGTAAGTTATAGTGCAGCGTCCAAGGGCATAGTACTAACTTCTAGTACTTACCCTCTGATTATCCAGGTTATCACTGTCTTCATGAATCAAGCTGTCATCATTGAAGATAGGCCAGCCTAAGGAAAAAATAAAGAGATGTTCCGTGCAAAAAACCTAATATAAAAGACGGGTAAAATATGGCATGCAGGCCCCACACCCACCAACGCTGCCACTTCTAACTTGCGGGGTGGGGGGGGGGGCAGGAAGGTAATGGTGTGCTGCAGAAACAACAGCACCAGCAGAGGGAAAAGGTTCTCCTGGAGTTCTGCCAGGACCGTAACCAGAGTTGGTTCAAGGGCACCATAAGTAAACCTGAATTTATTGTCCAGCTTTGAAAGCCCTGCTCTTTGCCACCCCAGGTGATCTCCTGGTTTACCTACTGGTTGGGCCGGTTCTAAGTGCTGCTGGCCTAAGGGCAGAGCGACTTGGGGTTCCCTGGACTAAGCAAAGTCCCAGACTCCTAGCTAACTGCTTTCAAACAAGATGGTTATTCCAACTGGAATACAGTGCAAACGTTTGTCAGCACGATCAGTGTCGCTTGAATGACTCCAGAAGATTTCTTCCCTGAATGTTAAAAACAGTTAATCCCTAGCTTGCTTACCAAGCAAGTCGAACTTATGGCCCTGTGGCGTGGCAGAGGAAGGGGAGCAGGGCAGGGAGTCGAAGGCCACATCACTCATGGTCTCATCTCCAGAGTTCTCGGAGAGGCGTGAGAGCAGTGGTGGGCGGCTCCCAGACACGGTCCTCACCCGGCTGCTGCCGCATTTCTCCTCCGTGCCCCGCAGGACTGTCTGGGCAGATTGCTTTAGCAAAGGAAAAGGAGAATTCCATTACTTATGCACCATAGTGTTACTATCCAGACACCAAACAGGACAGTGCAAAGGCTGTTCAGTAGATTATACTGTGGGATATCTTGCTTAGTATCACATACAAGTCTCGCCATTGCACCATTAGATGATGAGTGTCCTCGCCCAGGAGTCATTCTCCGTGGCTCCTTCTGGACCCTACGGGTCACTTTCTCCCATCCAGGGGTTCCAGAGTGTCCTCATGGGAGATTCATCCACGAGTCAATCCAGGTCCCTCCAACATGGCAGTGTTCAGACCTGGCACCGAGTCGCCAGGCCAGTCTATTATTACATTTTAAACTACCACAAGACTCATTTTTTGGTACTTAAGACAGCTGCCAGTTTCCACTAGTCAAAACTGCTGCTAGCACAATAAGCAAAAAAAGAATACT
Source organism: Ichthyophis bannanicus (assembly GCA_033557465.1). Lineage (NCBI taxonomy): Eukaryota > Metazoa > Chordata > Amphibia > Gymnophiona > Ichthyophiidae > Ichthyophis > Ichthyophis bannanicus. The sequence continues at coordinate 7,285,185 of CM066044.1, read as the reverse complement.
TACCAGAAGCTTATTAGAATGGTCTAAGGCAGCTGTCTCCTTAGAGGAAAGGTCAAAGGGTGCAAGTTTCATGCTTTTGCAAATCCTGTTGCAAGCGTGAGAATGAAAAAATAAGGCCATGCCTCGCACACCTAGAAATTCCAGAACAAAAGGACTGTTAGCTTTCTTGTTTTGTGTACACTGAAATCCTAATTTAGTGAAATAATTATTTGCCAAGTCACAGAGCAATGGCATAACCCACCTGCCTAAGTACATCTATAGCTGTGAGAAATGCGGGAAAAGGGGGAATACACATGTTAAAAGTGGAAGTGTGAAATGCACCGAGGTGCCAGAAGAAAAAGGTAACTTTGGCGCTGCAAAGCATTTATAAATGTCTTGCTGTCGCTGCTCCTCCCAGAGAGGGGCGGCGGTGGTGACAATGGGCATGGGAGCAGGGCCACTTTTACTTATGGGCAGCAGGGCCCCCGTTGTGCAGGGGCCTGAGGCAGCTGCCCCTTATACCTATAGGTAAAAGCGGCCCTGTGTGCCTGGACTTCAGGAACGGCCATTCAAATGGGACTCACAGATCAGATTTAAAGACACTTCAGTACCTGAGTCTTCCTTCCTCTTCCCTAAATGGACAATCCAACTTTATTTCAACTAGAGAACAAGGTATGTGCTGCCAGTACAATGTCTCTCTGCAATGTAGTACAGAACCAAACAGTCTTGATACCCAAGTCACAAGTTCAACTCTTTTGTTAACAAACAAACACTAAATGATATTGATCAGACGGACATTGAGCAATCACAAAATGGCCAGACAACTGCAACCAAACCCAACAAGAAATTCTGCAGAACAGTGTTCACACATGCCAGGTCAGTGTTTCTCAAGCCAATCCTGGTGTACCCCGTAGGCGGTCTGGTTTGCACGATACCCACAAGAGGGTAGGGCTAAATGGCCAATTTTCCCAATGGAGAAAGGTGAATAGTGGTGTACCCCAGGGATCTGTGCTGGGTCCGCTGCTTTTTGACATATTCATAAATGACCGGGAAAGTGGAATAACGAGTGAGGTTATCAAATTTGCAGATGACACAAAACTATTTAAAGTTGTTAATACCCAAGGGGATTGTGGAAAATTGCAAGAGGATCTTGATAAATTAGAAGACTGGGCATCAAAATGGCAGATGAAATTTAATGTGGACAAGTGCAAGGTTATGCACCTAGGGAAGAACAACCCAAACTATGGTTACACGATGCAAGGTTCCACATTAGGAACCACCACTCAGGAAAAAGATTTAGGCGTCATTGTGGATACCATGTTAAAACCCTCGGCCCAGTGTGCAGCGGCGGCCAAGAGAGCAAATAGAATGCTAGGTATGATAAGGAAAGGAATGGAAAATAAAACAAAAGATATTATAATGCCTCTATATCGTTCCATGGTGAGACCGCACCTTGAATATTGTGTGCAATTCTGGTCACCGTATCTTAAAAAGGATATAGCGATTTTAGAAAAGGTTCAGAGAAGAGCCACCAAAATGGTAAAGGGGATGAAGGATACTCCTATGAAGAAAGGCTAAAAAGGTTAGGGCTCTTTAACCTGGAAAAGAGACGGCTGAGGGGAGATATGATAGAAGTCTATAAATTAATGAACGGAGTGGAACGGGTAAATGTAGATCGATTGTTTACCTTATCAGAATATAGAAAGACTAGGGGACATGCAATGAAGCTACAGGGTAAACTATTTAAGACTAATAAAAGAAAATATTTTTTCACTCAACGTGTAATCAAACTCTGGAATTTGTTACCAGAGGATGTAGTAAAGGCTGTTAGTGTAGCTGGGTTTAAAAAAGGTTTGGACAAGTTCCTGGAGGAAAGGTCCATAAACCATTATTAAGAAGGGACCCAGGATATCAATGCTTGACCCAGTACAAGCATTGTGGAACCTGTGTCTTTTGGGGAAACTGCTAGGTTCATATGACCTAGATTGGCCACTGTTGGAAACAGGATACTGGGCTTGATAGACCTTGGTCTGACCCAGTATGGCATGTCTTATGTTCTTATGTTCACAATGAATATGCATGAGACAGATTTCTATGCACTGCCTCCATTGCATGCAAATCCATTTCATGCATATTCATGTGGATATCCTAAAAGCCAGACTGGCTAGGGGGTACACCAGATTGATTTGACAAACTGCACTAGTTCTTCCAGAAAACGCTGTGTAAAATCCTGATTTTGGCATCTTTACTAATTTGTGAAAGAGTTTCATTACACCTACCAGCAGCTCTTGGGCCTTTGAAAGGTTAATTAACCACTGCTCACCAGCTCCAGTACAAAATAGTCACCACAAGGCTCTGTGCCATCAGTTTTACCTAGGTTGCCATCTCCGAAGTCCGTTCCACTGTCTGTGTGGATCTGTGGGTCCGTATAGAGATCACCAACTCCCTGAATATCAACCACAATCAGCTGATGACCTGAGCGCTCAAAAGTAAAGTGACTGAAGGCCTGTAACAGTTAAATTGAAAATCAGAGACAGAAATATAGACAAAGAGGCCATAACGTTGCATAAATATTTTACTCAGTCCAAGCACAAAGCCTCATGGAACTTCACTTCACTGTAGAAAAGCAAAAGCAGAAAAACAGCCTTGCCAAGGAAGACTTAAAGCTTTGTGCCAAAGGTAAGACTAAACCAGGAAACCAAGCCGAGGTTTTCTCCATTTTCCCAGGAGGGGTCTTGGATTTCTTGCGTATATGCATATATGAGAGTGTTCACAGGCACAAACATGCAGAGGTAAGGAGAAATTAGGTCTTATCTGCTAATTTGCTTTCCTTGAGTCCCTCCAGTCCAGTCGAGTGGGGTTGTCTCCCCCCACCAGCAGCTGGAGACTGAGCATGCCCAAACTTTGGTGATATCAGCACACACATACCACCTGTACTACCCATCAAAGCCAGTATCCTCCTGACTAAGCAGACAACACTTGAAAAGGCCAACCACTAACTTAAAGCCAAACAGAAAACTATCAGAAGACATCCATACCACATGTACCTTTCTCCTTTCTCTTTTGTTTTTTGTAACCTGGGTCTCTTGACCCTCTAAGAACACATCAATAGTCGACCCGAGAGAACCGAAGACTGCTCCCTCCATATCTAACTTACTACCCCAGCCCCCGAAATGACAGAGGAACTCTGAGGGCTGGGCTCGCCACACCAAGAAAACTAAGAAATGCGAGAATCAATCCACCTGCGGCATGAGAATTGGACCTTGAGACAGACAATTCGGCCTCGCAGGCAGTCGCCATGGCCGGTCAACCAGGAGGTGTGCCAGGTCCGCATACCATGGTTGACGTGACCAATCCAGTGCAATCAGAATCACGAGACTTGGATGCACCTCAATGCACTGCAGGAGGCGCCCAATGAGAGCCCATGGCGGGAACACAAAGAAGGCCGCTCCACGGCCAGGGCTGCACCAGCACATATAGGCCTGTGGACATTTGCTCGCCCTGTTGATTGTAAAACCTAGGTGCCTTCGTGTTCTCAAATGTCGCCATCAGGTCCATGATGGGTTGTCCCCTCCTTCTGACCACACTGTCAAACACCTTGGGATCAAGGGTGCACTCTACTGGGTCTAGGTGATGGCAGCTGAGGAAGTTGGCCTGCACGTTTTCTTTCCCCGACACGTGCGCTGCCAAGAATGCCAGTAGGTTCTCCTCCACCCAGACCAAAATCGGAGTGATACTGTCCCCTTGCGCCACACTGTCTGTGCCTCCCTGAATGTTCAAATATGCCACTGTGGTCCCAATGTTGGAGAATATACACACATCACTCCTTCCTGGTGGGCCGAGTGAAAGTATTGTAGTGCCAGGAACACTGCTTTCATTTCCAACCAATTGATGGACCTCTCGCTCTCCTCGCAGGTCACACAGGGGCAGTGGACCCAAGACTGGCAGTGTGCTCCCCATCCATACAGGCCTACGCCCAAGGAACCAGCTCAAACATTGCTGCCATCGATCCCAACAGCTGCAGATAATGCCATGCCATGGGACTTGTCAACCGCAAGAATCTGCAAACCTGGAGCTGCAGTTTCCCTACCCTCTCATCGGGTAACGAGATACGCCCTTGTGCCATCTGGAACCATGCCCCCAAGTATACCAGATCCTGTGAGGGCTACGGGTGGCTCTTGGCAAGTTTGTTCACCCAACCCAACTGTTGTAGGAAATCAAGCCACATGCTGGGTGGCTTACAGGCAAAGTCGGCTGAGGAGAGCTGGATCAGCCAGTTGTCAAGATATGGATGCACCAGCACCCCTTCCCGACACAAAGCTGCTGTCATGATGACCATCACCTTGGTGAACGTCTAACACACCATGGCGAGTCCGATGGAAATGCTTGAAACTGAAAGTGTCCATGGGCACTGCAAATTGGAGGAATCAATGGTGTTCTCTTCATATAGAAATATACAGATAGGCCTCTGTAAGGTCCAGTGATGTGAGGAATTCCCCTTTGTGTAATGCCACAATGACAGAGTGCAAGGTCTCCATGAAGAAATGCAGTACCTGCAATGACCTGTTCACATGCTTCAGATCCAGGATATGCTGGAAAGATCCTTCCTTTTTGGGAACCACAAAGTAGGTCAAGTATCGACCTGCGCTGCATTGCTCTTTGGGCAATGGCCCCACAGCTTCTAATTGCAACAGACGGTGAAGTGTCTCTTCCACGGGGTCCACATGTGCCCATCGCAGGCATGCCCGCGAGATGTAGGCTCAACAGATGGAGGTCTGCAAGATCAAAGCATTAATATTAAATGCCTGCTTCAGCAATGCTTCCGGTTTCTTATCCTGGGGGGTCCTTCAAAGAGGCCCCCCCTTCAACTGGAATAGTCATCTTCTTTGTGACAACGGACACTGCCGCATCCACCCTTGAAACCCTCAGCTGTTCCTTATCCTGATCTGGCAGTGGGTACAGCAGAGCTATGGCTCGATTCCCCAGTAGCCCCGCCTCTGCAGCCTCCATCATATGTCTGATGACCCTGTGCACAGAAAAGGTCATCTGAATCTTACGGCGGTCCTGCAACAAGGGGTCCTTGTCCACCTTTGCCATATGGACAATGTTCAAGGCCACCAGAGAATCGGCGATGAGGGCAGGCAACTCTTCTCTGTGGAAGACGCAAAAGACATTCAGTTCCTCTCCAGGCAAGGCCTCCCCCTCCTCTGAGTCCCCCGGAGCACACTCCGCCAACAAGTTCTAAGTGCCCTCCAAGGGATCCTCTGAAGTGTCGGAGAGATCTGCCTGGGGTTCTTCACAAAGTTTCAACTCCAAGCAGGGATGCTTGGTTGCGGGCTCCCCCGTGTCCCCCAGCCTGTAAAGAGAGGCCAGCACCTCCAACTCCAACTCCGCCTGCTGGCATGTTTCTGTAGATCCTGCCACCAGCCCTGCTGTTCCCTGCCGTAGGCAATAGGCCGGGCGCAGGAGCAGCACAAATTCTAGGAAAAATGGCTCCAATGGCCCAGATACCGCCCCCCCCCCCTTTCTCTAAGGAAACATTAATCTGCAGGGGGGGAAAACAGATCTTGCCTACTAACTATTTCAACCTGCGGTTGGATTCATTGCCCCCAAATGACCTATGTTCCTGCCAACACCACGAGAGATGTGTTGGATGTTGAGACCTGTGCCAAATGCGATTTCCCCGCAGCTGCCTCCCCTGACGCCAAAACAGTATTTACCAAAGCCTCCTCGGCAGTGGGTCTCCCTTTCACAAAAAACTTACAGATGCCCGCCGCCAAAAGGCTGGACCAGTGAGCGCCACATGCTGTACAAGTGGTCTTGATACTGCTACAGAAAAAGGAAATAGCTTAGCCGCGATGGGAGAGGCACTTGACGAACAGCCTCTGGAGTCCACACATGGCACGCCTGAGCACCGCTCGGCCTGACGCTATCAGCCTTAGGTAGAAACCCTGTTCGCGCTCCCACCCCACTCCCAGCTGCTGCCATCGCCAATTCCATCAGGAGGGAGAGGCAGGCAGCGGCAGTATTTCTAAAAGCGGTGGCAAAAGGCAGCTGCTTTGGGAGATGCTGTCCGCCTCCCCCTCCTGAAACAGAATTTGTGGCAGCTGGGTAGGGGGTGGCATGGCTGGTTATGTATGCTGCTGCCACCCCCACCCAGGTCAGCTGCCCTAGGTGGCTGCCTAGCGGATGGGCCAGCCCTGTCAGCCGCCCTGGAGAGGCCGAAAACTCTGGCGCTCTTTCCACACTGCTTGACCATCAGAATAAAATGCAGTACTCAACACAAATAAGGACATTACTCAGCAAACCAACAGACTTCCCAGGTCAGTGCTGGCTCTATCGATCACGGGGGGGGAGGGGGGGGACGACGACTGTGGCACCCCTCCTAGGTATACCCCCTGAAGCAGGAGCGGACCAATTTAACAATCCCGGTCCCTCAGGACAGTGGTTTTCAACTCAGTCCTTGGGGAACCCTAGGCCAGTCAGGTTTTCAGGATTCCCAGAATGAATATGCATGAGAAAGATTTGCATGTTCTGCCTTCATTGTATCCAAATCTATCTTATGCATATTCATTGTGGAAATCCTGAAAACCTGACTGGCCTAGGGTTCCCCGAGGACTGGATTGAAAACCTATGCCTCAGGAAGTCTGTTCTCAGCACTGCCTATCCCGAAGGCCACCCACTCAAGGGTTCAGCCTGGGATGGAGTCTCTCTATTTATTCACTTTCCTTTGCTTTTCTGTTTGGTGGTTAGCTATTGCTAAAATTAAGCAAAGCACAGAAGCTAACCTAGAAGTCTAAACTAAAAATCTACCACTTATCTCTATCCAGTCCATCCCTGGGCTGATGCTCCCCACCAGCTGCTGGAGACAGACACTGGCTTTGGTGGGTAGTACAGGTGGTATATGTGTACTGACATCACCAAAGTTTGGGCCTGCTCAGTCTCCAACTGCTGGTGGGAGGCAACAACCCCACTCGACTGGACTGGAGGGATAAGGAAGCTGGAGTTAAACGATTAAAAAATAAATAGAAGGGGGAGCCTGGGAGGGGAAGAAAAGACTAAAGCCTTAAGGAATCCAAACAAGACAGCATGTCAGTAAATGGCCAAGACATTTATTTAACACAAATCCAGGCATGCAGTGTGTGTGTGCCTCTTAATAAAGCATTTTCCACACGTAAAGCACACTGATATGTATGGGCAGCCTGAACAGGCCATATCGTCATTTTCTGCCATAATTTTCTCTGTTTTCCTTAAGGCCGATTTACCAAACTGCAGTAAAGTTTTGCCGTTACTGTGCATTACTTGCAAATACTGTGATAGAGCTGAAGCTAGTGAAGCTCTGGATTTGAAAAAAAACGCTGTCTTTCACAAAGCAGCTGACTTGCAGGAGCTGCAATTGCATAGCAACACAGCTAGAGGGAGCAGGCACGAACCTGCAGAGGCTGAGCGAACACACCCAAGTACTGATTATGCAGGGACTAATCAGATGCACCTGAAGAGCAGGCCAGGAAACTCAAGAGGAGAACGGCTTTATAAGCAGAGAGCTGCAGCCAGACTAGAGAGGGAGAAAGAGGAGAAGAAGCCAGGATCCAAGAGAGAGAGAGACTCCAGGAGAAGCCAGGATCCAAGGGAGAGAGACTCCATGCCTAGAGGGAGGCCTGAGCTCACCAGAAGGATTGAGAAAGGAACTTAAAGGTACTGGAAGGAAAGGTCCTGACAGTGGAATCCCCCATACTGAGAAGCAGAGAGGCCTGGATTCGTTACCTGGCCGTCCCAAGCTTCAGGGACAACAAGCAGTGCCCAGGAGACTCACAGAAACAGTCTGTAAAGGAGACCATATCCAAGGAAGGGTACCTGGTAAGGAAAATACCAGCAGCACTGACTTCAGGAAGCCAAGGTACAGTGGTACTTTAATTCTAAAAAGAGACTTTGCTCCTAGAAGGGCTTTTGAATCAGATAACCATTCTGAGAGGAAGGAAAGAAGGCAGGAGTTCTGGAAGCCACGCCATAGAGGCCTAAGAACAAGCCATGCTTCCTACTTGAAAAACCTTGAACAGCCCAGCTGGAGTATAGGTGAAGGAAATACTCATTTGCACACTATAGCAGCCAGGGAGAGCTCAAATACAGGAGAAAGCACAGATGAGCTGGAACCCATACAAGTGGAGCCTGAGGATTTAGAAGCATTGTCACAGGAGGAATTAATGGACTGCTCTATTTGTGTTGCGGGAAGCCTTGAGTCACTCCCAGAGCTATAGTTTACCAGAGCATGCACTAACAATGATTTTGCTTACATTGAGCTAAAGGAGAGCTGGTTTATTTATTCCACTCTGAAGATGAGAAAACCCTTTATATTCTACAAGGAACTGTGAAGCCTGTAACAGTTTTACTTGTTTAATAACACTTTGGCACAAACCTGAAAATAAGGAAACTTGACTTTTTGTTACTTAGCGAACCTCAGTGTTAAAAGGGAAATAAAAGCTTTTTGTTTACCCTCTACTTGGCATCCACAACTCATTTCTATAAGGAGAAAGGACTACAAGGACCAAGGTGCATCTGGCCCAAAAGAGTCTTTTACTTCTACAATTGATTTAAATGCACAACCTGCCCCTGCAGCCACCGGCCACAAGGGGGGATGGTGACACTACTCATCAGTTAACAGACACCAACTGCAAAGCCTATGTACTGTTGGGCGCATGCCCTACATCTGCCCATGCAGTTACCACACACAGGTAGACATTTACCCCATCTCAAGTGCTACTGCAATAAAAGAACTCTCGTATCCCCCCCCCCCCCCCCCCCGCCGACATGGGCAATAACCCCTCCCCACCCACAGATTCCCCACTCCTCCCAACACAGGCAATAGAACTGTTTTGGCCCCCCCAAGCTCTTACCTTCTCCCACCCTGGGGCTTTGAATACTGTCTCCAAGTAGGCGAAGATCCAAGCCAGGAACCAATCCAGGCCCCTCCACATGGCAGACAGCGGTAAGTGCAGCCACACTATATGAAGTGGCAACGTAACTGCAAGGCACTGGCCACACCAAAACCTCACCCATTCTCTGCCCATCCTCCCCCCAGTAAGCATTTAGTACCCTTTATCTTTACTCATTTCTGAATAAAATCAAAAAGTAAGCACAATGAGCCTCACAGCTCTTAAGATTAAAAAGTGAAAGTGTGTGCCATTGAGTCAATGCCGATTCCTGGTGACCCAGCCCTTGCTAAGGTGCGACCAGAAGTAGGTTGCCAGGACTTTCTTCCATGCAGTAAGTCTACAGCATCTAGTATTCCAACATGGTCTCCCATCCAAGTACTAGCCAGGTCTGACCCTGCTTAGCTTCTGAGATCAGGGCAGCAAAACTGTTAAAAATTAAGATTTACTTAAGTGGCAGTGCCAGTGTGGAGTCTCCATGAGCAATTATAAACCTACATAAAGTGAAGAAAAAACTCCAGCAGCCCAGAGCAAAAAAACCCCCTAAAAACCCCGCTGGATCAACATTAAAATCTCACCTGTGGCGTAAGGCGGATATTGTCGTCACGCACAAATCCCGAATTAGAATTGTATTTGATGTATTTCCCTTCTATGAAATGTTCCAGATGAAACAAGGGTTTACCGGGTCTGTTTTTCATCTCGATAATACACATTTGTACAATATCAACCTGGTTAAAAAAAACAAAACAAAAAACAAACCAGTATCCATAAATAGAAAGCAGTGATCTCTGCCAGTCATGATTTTTGCACGCTACACTAATAAGATAACGCAGTGCGGTTGCCATGTCAGTCCATTGGAACACAAAATAGAAATTACACTTACCTGGTAATTGTCGTTCCTTGAGTGACGACAGTTTAGTCTTCTACCTCTGGGTTGTGCACCTCTTCCTGCAGCTTGGAGACTGGGCATGTCAAAGTCGTGACATCACTGGATATAGCCTGCTGGTATCTCCCATCAGCCTCCAGTGTGTCCAGTCTCCTTGCAGCAGGACGACATAGTGAGCCTAGCTTCTGGGCTCACTTGGGGGGAACAGATAAGGAGCATTTAGTGTGACAAATTCTATTCAGATTTTACTTTTGATTTTTACCTTTAATTTACTTTTAATTTTACTTTTAATTCAGTTACCTTTGGTTAATTGGCAATCAGGGATTAGTTCCCTTTAGTTAGGAGCAAATTTCCTTATTTACAGTAATTTTAAATTTGAGCCTGGCAATAGTGTTCTCCGGGTCAGCAGGAATCAGTCCTCACATATGGGTGACATCGGCGCTGACAGAGCCCGCGCGGATCCATTCCCCTGCTTTCACAGAAAGCCTTTGGGAGTTACACCACGCATACGCGGGCACCTTCCCGTTCAAAGGTGCCATCTTTCTCCAGGAACAGGCAAAAAAGTCAGTCCTCACGTATAGGACTCCCAAGCTACGGGCTACCAAAATAACCCTGTAGAAGCCACAGGCGACCCAAAAAACAGACCGCAAAGGGCAGTAGGGAGTGCTAGTTGACGAAGTCTGGCTCTGAAGTACCAAAATCAAAGTTGCAGTCCCTCTCCGGTAGCCTGAACACAAAGGGCTGAAGGGAAGGAGTTGCACTATTCCCCAAAGAGGTGATGAAGAACTGCCTGGCCGAAGGCACTATCATGCCATCAGCTCACCTCCAAGCAGTAGTAGTGTGCTGTGAAGGTATGGACAGAGGACCAGGTGACAGCCTGGAAAATATCCAGGAAGGGCACCGAGCGCAGGTTGGCAAAAGAGGCCACCACGGTGCGCACACTGTGCGCAGTGACATGATGTTGCAGAGAAAGCCCAACCTGGTCGTAGGTGAAGGAAATGCAGTCAGCCACCCACTGTGAGAGGGTGCACTTACAGACTGCCCCAAGATGGATGGGGTTAAAGGAGACAAAAAGCTGCACCGAATGCAATGGGACTGCATCCTCTGGATGTAAAAGGACAATGCCCTCTTGCAGTCATGAGTATGCAGGGAGGCCTCCGCCCTGGAGGTGTGAGGCCTGGGAAAAAAGATGGGGAGCACCACCTCTCGATTCTGGTGGAAAGCAGAGACCACCTTCGGTAGGAATTTAGGGTAAGTCCTAAGGACCACTCTGTTCTTATGGAGCCTGTTGTAGACTGCATGGGCCACCAGCACCTGCAGCTCGCTGACCCGTTAGGCTGAGGTGAGCACCACCAGGAAAATGATCTTCCAAGACAAATATTTACAATAGCACATTGTCAAAGGCTCAAATGGGGGAGCTATAAGCTTCCCCAGCACCGAATTTAAGTCACATGCCACTGGCAGTGGACCAGGGGCCGGGACAGGAGTCCTCCTCTCATGAAAATGGCCCACCACTGGGTACACCGAAACAGCCGAGCTGTCGACAGGATGGTGGTGCTAAAGGTGCACCCTGACTGTGCTGGACTTTAGGCCGTCCCTGGAAAGATGCAAGAGATATCGCAAGACGTCTTACACCAAGCAGGAGAAGGGGTTAAGACCACCACCCGTGCACCAGATGGAGAACCTGCACCATTTAAAGGCGTATGCTTGATGCGTGGAATCCTTTATGCGAAGCTAGCAGGACATCCTCCACCTCTCGCGAGAGATGGAAGTGTGCAATGGCTAACGTCTCAGCATTCAGGTTGTCAGAGCAAGGGACTAGAGGTTGGGGTGCAAAAGTGTCCCATTCTCCTGCGACAGCAAGTCCAGAGAGCTCCTCAGTGGCAGTGGGTCCCTCCAAGAGAGCTGCAGAAGCAGGGGGGAACTAGAGTTGCCTGGGCCACCGGGGAATGGTGAGGATGATGGAAGTCGCCTCCGCTTGGATCTTGAGGAATGCCTGGGGAACCAGGGGTGTAGGAGGGAACACGTACAGGAGACCCCTGGACCAAGGGAGAAGGAAAGCATCCGCTGCCTTCCTACCCTGGGCGGGCCTCTGGGAACAGAAATGCAGCAGTTGTGCATTCTCCCAACTGGCAAGCAGATCTATCTCTGGGGTCCCTTAGCAACAAAAGACCTCTCTGAGAACTGTCGGGTGCAGCTGCCACTCGTGGGGTTGATATACTCTGCTCAGGCGGTCCACCAGCACATTGTCTGGGCCCGGCAGGTAAACCGCCCAGATGGCTATGTTCTGCCAGACGGCAAAGTTCCACAGGCAAATGGCTTCCCAGAAGAAGTGGTATAAACCCGTGCCCCCCCCCCCCCCCCTGCTTGTTGAGGTAGTACATCACTACTTAGTTGTCTGTCTGGTTTTAAACCACCTGACCTTTCAGGTGGTCCTGAAACACCCAAAGAGCATTGTATACTGCTCTGAGCTCTAGTAGGTTGATCTTCAGAGCATTCTTTCCTAACGACCATGGTCCCTGCAACTGCAGGTGATGGCAGTGGGTCCCCCAGCCTAGTTTGGATGCATCAGTCGTGAGGACATGCTGAGTTGAGGGCACCCAAAGGGCAGTCCAGCTCAGAGGTTGTGGGAGGTCTGGTACCAGTCGAGGAATACCACCTGAATTCTGTCTTCCAAGTGGCTGGAAGACTGTGTCCACTGGGCGCTGAGCATCCACTGGGCCTGCCGCATTCAGAGGTGGGCAAAAGGGTATGACGTAGACAGTAGAGGCCATGTGCCCCAGCAGGCGGATCATCTGTGGCCATCACCACTGAACAGCCCTGAACTTCCCTGGCCAGGGCAGAGAGGCGCAGTGCACGATTCTCTGGTAAGAAGGCCCATGCCTGGGTGGAGTCCAGAAAAACACTGATGAATTCTAATCGCTGGGCTGGTAACAAGTGTGACTTTGAGAAGTTGACCACAAACCTGAGCCACTGTAGCAGCCCCAAGGTGTGCTGCGCAGCATTGCACACCCCCTATGGTGAGCCAGACTTGATGAGCCAGTCGTCAAGGTAGGGGAAAACGAAGACCCCTAGAAGACTGAGGCGGGCGGCAATGACTGCCAGGCACTTGGTGAATACCTGAGGCTAGGCTGAAGTGGAGCACCCTGTATTGACAGTGGCATCCGCCTACGATGAATCAGAGGTACTGATGGTGCCATGGATGGATCAGGATGCGAGTGTAGGCATCTTTGAGATCCAAGGAGTATAGCCAATCTCCCTATGGGAGGTAGGGTAGCAAGGTTCCAAGAGATACCATTTTGAACTTTTCCCTGACCAGGTAGCGGTTGAGGTCCTGCAGATCCAGGATGGGCTGGAAGGCCGCTGGTCTTTTTGGGCACAAGGAAGTGGCGAGAGTAGAACCCCTGGTCCTGCAGAGGTTGGGAGAATCACTCTGCCGTGCGATCCTCAAGCAAGGAGCTCCCTGTGCAAGGAGTCCATGGGTAATTCCCCTGGAAAGAAGGGAGGAGGTAGCTGGAGAAAAGAGGAGGAGGTACCCCTCCCGAACCACCTGCAGCACCCAGGTGTCTGTGGTGATGTCCCACCAGTGGTGTGCAAAGTGGACCAGCCATCCTTCCGTGAACCTTGGGTCCGTTACCTCTTGAGGGAAGGAGGCTATGCCCAAGGAGTTAAAAGACCCCCCCTAGGCTGCAGCGCTATTTGGGGCTTGGGGGCTTTCTGCTTACGGGGGCCATGCCCCTGACCAATGGCCTGCTGCCCCTGTTGAGGAGCATAAGAACATAAGATATGCCATACTGGGTCAGACCAAGGTCCATCAAGCCCAGTATCCTGTTTCCAACAGTGGCCAATCTAGGTCATACGTACCTAGCAGTTTCCCCAAAAGACACAGGTTCTGCAATGCTAGTACTAGGTCAAGCATTGATATCCTGGGTCCCTTCTAAATAATGGTTTATGGACCTTTCCTCCAGGAACTTGTCCAAACCTTTTTTAAACCCAGCTACACTAACAGCCTTTACTACATCCTCCGGTAACAAATTCCAGAGTTTGATTACACGTTGAGTGGAAAAATATTTTCTTTTATTAGTCTTAAATAGTTTATTTTATTTATTTATTTATTTTATTTATGCTTTTCTTCTATACCGCTTTTTCCCAAGATCAAAGGCGGTTTACAATTAACATAATGAACGGTTTACAATTAACATAATGAACATGGTTTTACATGGAACATCGTATTTTCTTCAAACTATGTACAATTAGCTTTTCATGAACAATAACCATGGAACATGTAATTATACAAACTGCTTTAAAACTATTTACATCAGTCAAATATTTACATTAGTCAATTATTAATTGTGGTTTTAAGGGTTGTTTTTTTTCCTAAGTGTGTTGAGGTTTGAGGGCTTTTTTGATCTGTGGTTTAGGGAGGATTTTTTATGGAGGTGTGGTGAGGGGGATGAGGGGGTTCATTAAGGAATTTATAAAGTGTTCTTTAAAACAGATCATGTTTTTAGTTCTTTCCGGAATGTCTGGAGATCCTTTATTTTGGCGGGAGGCTTTAGTGGGAGTTTATTCCATAGGGTTGGGGCTGCATATGAGAATGCTCTTGAGCTTGTGGTTTTTTTTGTTTTTTCGAATTGATTTTTTTATGTCTAGTGAGTGGGTTGCGTTTTTTGTCTGCGGGTTCTATGTTCTTTTGAGCATGTAGTAGAGTGGTTAGATGTGAGGGTGATATGCCGTTGATAAGTTTAAATGTGGTTAAGAGTATTTTGTATGATATTCTACTATTTATGGGAAGCAGTGTAGTTCGGGTCGAGGATGGGAGTTATGTGGTCAAGAGGCGGGCTTTTGCTGTTACTCGAGCACAGATGTTTTTGAGCTCGTTGGAGTAGTTGGTATTTGTGAGAGGGAGGCCGATAAGTAGACTATTACAATAGTCCAAAGTGTGGAGTGATGAGTGAGCTGATAACAGATCTGAAGTCATGTGTGTCTCTAGTATTGGTCGTAGGTGTTGAATGGTCTTAAGTTTTATAGAATATAGTTTTCAACGGTTTGTTTTATGTGAGGAGCATACTAAGTGTGTGGTCTATTAGGATGCCTAGGTATTTTACTTCCTTTTTTTGATTGGGATTATTGTGTCGTTAATTGTTTATTGTGTTCAGGGAGAGTAGAATCTGGTTTTCCTTGTTACGAACATTGCTTCATCTTTTTTAGGTTGATGCTGAGGTTATTATTTTCTAGCCAAGTATTTGCTTCGCTGATGCAGTCTAGTAAGTTCTGGTAGTTTGTGGGATTGTTCGTGTTTAATTGTTGTGTGGTTGATTGAGCATTATCATCTGCGTATATGTAGTGGTTGACTTTAATGTTTTTTAATATATTTGTGATGGGTTGAAGATACAAGTTGAAAAGGAGGGCTGAAAGTGCCGAGCCCTGTGGAATACCTGTGTCCTTGTACGAATGGCTCAGAGGTGTCTTGGCCTAATTTAACGTGTATCGATCGGTTTGTGATGTATGATATAAACCATTGTAGATTGTGGTCCTCCTATTCCTAGGCTTAGGAGTCTGTTAATGAGTGTGTTGTGGTGGACATTGTCAAAGGCACCAGCTATATCAATGAATATGAGGATGTAACCTTGGTTGCATGTGTCAGTGCCTTTTATGAGGTCATCCATGAGTGGTTATTAGCAAAGTTTCGACCCCCGTGTGATGGGCGGAAAGCCGAATTGATGTGAGTCAAGTGTGCATGTGTGTCGATAAAATCTCTGTAGTTTGGAGCTGTATGATTTTTTCTATTACTTTGGCAATAAACGGTATGCTGGCTATGGGCCTGTAGGAGTTGGGGTTCTGTAGGATTGAGTTTATTATTTTTTATTATAGGGCTTAAAGGATGTGAGTTTTAGGGCATCTGGCATGATGCCCTGGGATAGTGATTGGTTTACTATATTTTGTATATGGATAGCTAATCATTTTTGGTGTTTTTTTTATCCATGATACTGGACATGGATCTAGGGGGAGGGTAGTGGTGTTGATCATTGATATGATATTGAGGAGGTGTTTTTGTTTGTTCAATGGTCTTGAAAGGTTATCGCATTTATTGGTTGGTTTTAAGTCCGTGGATATAGTTATGATTGTGTTAGATGATTTGTTTTTTAATTTGTTAGCAAAATGAGTTGCAAGGGTTTTGTGCGCTTATCGTTGATTGTTCAGGCTCTGGGATTTTGGGTTTTTTGTTAGTGTTTTTATAATTGCAAATAATTCTCTCGGTCGATTGAGTGCCATATTTATGACTTTTGTGTGGTATTCCCTTTTCGATCTGTTAATATTGTCTTTGTATTTGTTGAGAAGACTCAGGTCTTGTGCTTTATTATATCTTGTTTTAGATTTCCTCCACCGTTTTTCTTGTTTTATTAGTTGCTTTTTTATATTATAGAGGTCTCTATTGAACCCATTTTTCCCGACTTTCTTTTTGTGAATTGTTTTTGGGGACCTTGAGTGGGAGTTGCTGCTTCTTTTATTGTTGAGTTTCCATTGGTCCTATTATAGTGTTGACTTCCGTTGTGTTAATTTATAAGGTTAGGTAATACGGTGTCTAGGAAGGTGTCTTTGTTGAAGTGCGTAAAGCGAGATTTATAAGGTGTTTGGAGTAGTTTCAGTGTTGTGTGTGATAGTGAGAGTAATTGAAGGTTATTAGGTTGGTGATCTGACCATGGTACTTCCGTAATAAGAGGTGGGGATTGTAGTTGGTGTTTATTAAATGGGGTGGGGATGAATACAGGTCTAGAGCGTTACCTTTTGTATGTGTAGATGTTTGTATGAGTTTGGTTGTAACCCTTTCTTTCATGAATTCCATAAAGTTTGATTGTGTGTTGTGGTTGAGTGATGGAAGGTTCAGATCACCTAATATAACAAGTGGTTTTTCGCTCTGTGTAGCTGTACATGCAAGTTCTAGGATGGGGGTGAGATTTTTGTGGTCCGCTTGAGGGGGGCCTGTAGATGAGGGACAGTGCAAGGGTTTTGTTTTCTATATTTATGATGTCCATACCGTCTATGTTATTCACATTTTTTAGTGAGTATTTGAGCTCTTTTTTGGTGATGATAAGGGCCCCGCCTCCCCTTTTTGCTTCTCGGTGGCAGTTGAAAAGGTTTACCCTGTAGCTTCATTGCATGTCCCCTAGTCTTCCTAATTTCTGATAACGTAAACAGTCGATCTACGTTTACCCGTTCCACTCCGTTCATTAATTTATAGACTTCTATCATATCTCCCCTCAGCCGTCTCTTTTCCAGGTTAAAGAGCCCTAACCTTTTTAGCCTTTCTTCATAGGAGTATCCTTCCATCCCCTTTGCCATTTTGGTGGCTCTTCTCTGAACCTTTTCTAATAACGCTATATCCTTTTTAAGATACGATGACCAGAATTGCACACAATATTCAAGGTGCAGTCTCACCATGGAACGATATAGAGGCATAATAATATCTTTTGTTTTATTTTCCATTCCTTTCCTTATGATACCTAGCATTCTGTTTGCTCTCTTGGCTGCCGCTGCACACTGGGCCGAGGGTTTTAACATGTTATCCACAATGACGCCTAAATCTTTTTCCTGGGTGGTGGTTCCTAATGTGGAACCTTGCATCGTGTAACCATAGTTTGGGTTGTTCTTCCCTAGGTGCATAACTTTGCACTTGTCCACAGTAAATTTCATCTGCCATTTTGATGCCCAGTCTTCCAATTTATCAAGATCCTTTTGCAATTTTCCACAATCCTCTTGGGTTTTAACAACTTTAAATAGTTTTGTGTCATCTGCAAATTTGATAACCTCACTCGTTATTCCACTTTCCAGGTCATTTATGAATATGTCAAAAAGGAGCGGACCCAGCACAGATCCCTGGGGTACACCACTATTCACCTTTCTCCATTGGGAAAATTGGCCATTTAGCCCAACTCTCTGCTTTCTATCTTTTAACCAGTTCTTGATCCACAGTAGTACACTGCCTCCTATCCCATGACTCTTTAGTTTTGCCAAAAGTCTCTGATGAGGGACCTTGTCAAAGGCTTTCTGAAAGTCCAGATACACTATATCAACCGACTCACCTTTGTCCATCTGTTTGTTCACACTTTCAAAAAAACATAACAGATTAGTAAGACAAGATCTTCCTTGTCTAAAGCCATGCTGGCTGTCTCCCATTAGGCCATGACTATCTACATGCTGAGTAATTTTATTCTTTATGATGGTTTCTACCATATTCCCGGTACTGACGTGAGGCTCACCGGTCTGTAGTTTCCCGGATCACCCCTCAAACCCTTTTTAAAAATTGGCAGATCGCCAATGTAACACCAATCTTCAGGTATTAGAGATGATTTTAATGATAGTTCACAGATTACTGATAGCAGGTCTGCAATCTCATATTTCAGTTCTTTCAACACCCTTGGATGTATACCATCGGGCCCAGGTGATTTGCTACTCTTCAGTTTATCTAATAGTTGTAATACGTCTTCCCGATGTATCAATATTTCCTTCAATTCTTTCGCACCTTTAAATACCACTTCAGTCATGGGTAACATTCCCTACATCTTCCTCAGTAAAGACCGAAGCAAAGAATTCATTCAGTCTCTCCGCTATCACCTTGTTGCCTCTTAGTGCTTCTTTAACTCCTCTGTCATCTAATGGTCCAACTGACTCTCTCACAGGTTTTTTGCTACGAATGTACTTGAAAAAATCTTTATTTCGCGTTTTTACTTCCGCAGCAAGCTTCTTCTCAAATTCTCTCTTTGCCTTCTTTATCAATGCCTTGCATTTGACCTGCCAGTGCTTGTGCTGTTTCCAGGTTTCATCGTTTGGCTCTTTTTTCCATTTCCTGAAAGATGCTTTCTTGGCAACAGCCTCTCTGACCTCACCTTTAAACCATGCTGGCAGTTTTTTGGACTCCCTTCCACTTTTCTTAAAGCGTGGAATACAGCTGGTCGGGGCTTCCAAGATAGTATTTGGAAGCGTGGTAGGCCGGAAACTGGGGGAATTTCCCGTAAGCCTTCTTGGTCTTTGGGTGGAAGGGCTTTTTCCCTGAAACCTTCCAATGGGAAGGGTCAACAGTTTTCCTGGACAGCCTGGTTCTGGTCAGGAATTCTGTTTCCAGCTCGGCCACCTTCTCTGTCATGGGCTTGCCAAAGATATTCTCTCCCTGGCAAGAGACGTCGGCAACTTGTCCTGAATCCACTACTCCAGGTCGGAGGACTGTAGCCAGGCAAGGTGGCAGGCACTAATGCCCACTATAGCCACACGAGTCACCGACTCAAAGCCATCGAAGGCTGCCCAAGTCTGAAATTTGGAGCACTCCTTGACCAAAGAAACCACGGCCCAGAACCACTCCAGAGATTCACCTGTCAACCCAGCCAAGGACCCAGCGAGCTCCTTTGCCAGGTCCTGCAGATACATGTCATGTACAGCTGGTATGCCTGGATCTGGGCTGTGAGTATGGAGCCCTGGTAGCACTTTCTGCCAAAGGCATCCAGGGTGCATCCTCCCTACCTGGGGGCACAGAGGAGTGAGTCTTCTGGCTTTTGATCTGATGCATGACCAACTCCATCACCATGGAGTTGTGAGGCAGCTGTGTGTTTTTGAAGCCTGGGCTCCGGCCAAATCGATACTGGGAATCAAGTTGACAGTTCACAATCAGCACTGTCACCGGACTCTCCCACATCCTGAACAGCAGCTTCTTCAGGATGAGGAGACATGGGCACAGTCAGTACCTCCTTCAGATGAGTCTCATAATGTAGGATCTTGAGATCCTCAGTCTGAGGCTCATCCTCAGGCACCGCCACAAGATCCTGGGACATCTCCCTCACTAAGTTCAGAAAGGCTAGGTCCTCTGGAGGGTACCACAGATGATGGTGAGGCAGAGAAGGGTCAGATGGGATGTCCCAATGGAGAAAGGTGTCAGGAGACTCCTCATCCATCTCCCAATCCAACTCGGCATTGGAGGAATCGCTGAGCGATACACAAGTCGACTCGGCGTCGACAGACATTGGTGCTCCACGGCCACAGAGGCCTGCTGGTGAGTTGCACACTGATGGAGTCAGTGTCAGACAAGCCAGCTTCTTCAGGATTAGCTGAATGTCTTCCGAGTTAGTCCTTGCTGAGGATGGCCCCGAGGTTGGCACCGATGACCAGGAGGCTCCGGGCATCAGGCTGCACTGCGCCTTGAGGAACGCAGCAAAGCTGCATTCCAGGGCTGCCATTCTGGCGTTGATGCCAATTGGCTCTGCAGCAGCTGATTCGGGTCATGAGGTCACTGAGCCCAGAGCCACATCCCTCATAGCAGCATCATCGTCGGTGATGGCGTCAGAGGACCTGACCCAATTCCCCAACGCCATGGGAGTCTCTTCCCATTGGGGCTACTTGGAAGGCCGCTCCCAGCCATTGCCATCAGGTCGAGGACTCTGAGCCTGGGTGCCGGATGTCTTACCTGCCGGTCCAGGATCGGATCTCGCTTTTGGCTTCGACAACATCCTGGACTCACATGAAAGGTCTTTGGAGGATGATCCCCGGTCTGAAACTCCAACTCCGGGGCTCCGACCAAGCCCAGGCATGTGACGAGTCGTCGGATGCAGGTTCTGAGGACAGGGATTCCACCCTTGAAGTCAGTTCCGAGGCAGACTTGGAACCAAACAGCTTCCCCTGCCACTTTTTATGATCCTTGCGGGTCTTTGCTGGATATCTGTTGGCAGAATGGGCAGATAAAATGCCTCGGGGAGGACCACGACGAGTCTATGCAGCAACTGTGGTGGTCCGTGATGGACATAGTGCAGGGGGCACTTGCCACATTGTTTAAAACCGCCTATCAAGGCCATAGTGGGAAAGACAGCACCCATGAGGTCAAACTCCAATGTTTCAATCAGCTAGGCTGCAAGCAAAGACCCGCGTGCTGAGAAAAAACAGAAAGAGAGGACCCGAGAAAAACATGACACCAAGGCAATGAACTCGGGTGGTGGAAAGGTGATTGGAACCAATCCCGGTGAAAAGAATGAAAAAAAATAAGTGAAACATTTGACTTTAACCAGGGACAAAGATGGGACATTTGCAGGGCTCCGCGGAAAAAAGAAAGAGGTAAGATGGCACCCTTGGGCAGGAAGGTGATCACGCATGCGTGGTGTAACCCCCAAAGGCTTTCTGTGAAAGCTGGGGAGTGAATCCGCGCTGGCTCCTTCGGCGCCAACATCACCCATAGGTGAGGACCGACTTCCAACTTGTTCCCGGAGAAGCAAATGTCTCCCTGCATAAAAATGAGTACGATTATTACTCACCACTTTACAGCAGGTAAATGTTTGACGACTGCATTTCAGACCACTGTGTGTACCTTCTAACACATTTCAAGCCTGCTTCATCCTCAGTATTCGGCATTCATGGTATACACATTTCACCCTCATTTTCATGTGCCATAGGGAGCTTTCCTTTTGAAACTAGGATTGCATGGTGTTGCTATTGCCCTGCAAGACTACCACTTTCAATAAAGCAGCTCATGTAAAAAACATTCGAAATTGTGAAAAGGTGACGAAGACAGTGAAAATCCTTAACGCTCCTAATCACTATCAAATGAGTAACCATCATTTTCAGCAAAGACTCTTATGATACTCAAGTTCTAAAACTGTTGATATTTAAAAACGCCACAGTGGTCAGCCATGGCTCTTAAATATCGTCAAATATTCAACAGCAATATCCAGATAGGAGCTTCCGCTGAATAACCAGGCTGAGCTGCACTTTCCTGGTCAGCGTGATGGATCGCAACTTAGATCTGCTTTTCATGTGGCTTAAGTTATCCGGACAAGAGCCACTGAAAATCGCGTTAACCGAGTAGCAGCTGGTACTTCCGCTGTACCATCCTTGCACTAACCATACCATGCCATTGAGTATTTCACAGATCACCCTGGCACTGTCTAGACAGTATTGCTGAATATCATGAGCTGCCCTCTGTTTGCCAGCCGGCTAAGGACTTTGAATATCAGCCCTTTATTTTTTTTAGCTGGCACAAGTTTATTACAAAAACACAAACCTTCTGCAAACAGTGGGGCAGAGGTAAAGTCCAGAGGAACCTGCAGGAGCAAGGGGGTGCAACTAGGACTGTGGCCAGGGACTGTAACAGAAGCTGGCTGAAACTCTGCACATTAACTCTGTTCTCTCCAAACGCAAACATATGAGAACCACATGCAGTCCCCCCCCCCCTTCCTTCAGCTCACAGAGGGCAACGATCTGGCAGGCTTACAAGAATTCTACTACAGATTTCTCTCTAGGCACTAGTTCCACTGCTGGCAGGAGTATGGGCAGCAATAAATCATATTTCCTCCAGTTTCTCCTCCCAGAGGCCGCCTCTGTGTTCTAAATACAGCTCTCCTTCAACCAAAGTGCGCTAGAAAGGAGCTCGGGATAACAGAAGGGCGACTTAGGCACTGTAAGTTACCACTACAAAGCTATACTTAAGGGGTCTCAGAGGAAGGCCGAGCTGCTAAGTAGATTTTCTCTGCAGGCACTGAAAGGTTTTAATTTGCACTGTGGTGTTAATATTCACAGGTTCACAGCTCAGGCTCATTTCAGCCATGTGCTGCACTACTTGGGTGTGTATCACACACTTCTCACCACCACAAAAGCATCCTAGAAGACCTTTACAAAATGAAATTAGTTCTTACCTGCTAATTATCTTTCCTTGAGCATTCTCCGGGCCAGTCCAGGGAAGGTTAGGTTGTCAATCCCCCTCAGCAGCTGAGGACATAAAGACATCAAGTTTTCTTGCTCAATGAAGCCACTCCCCCTGAAGCCAACTGCCAGTCTTCTTTTGACAAAGCAACTAACTATTATAGAATTTAAAACAAAAAGCTTACTCATAATAAAACTGATTATATTTTATAGTCCTTCAGGAAAACATAAGCAAATAATTTGTGCTTATTAAAAATTTTCTTTTTTTTTTTTTTTTTTCCCCAAACTAAATAAATTCCAACTTAATTTGAGAAAGAAACATTAGCCCCAATAACTAAAGGGTGGGACCCTGGACTGGCCCGGAGAATGCTCAAGGAAAGATAATTAGCAGGTAAGAACTAATTTCATTTTCCTTTTCGCCTCTCCGGGCCAGTCCAGGGAAGGTTAGGGCAATACCAGAGCAGTACCTAAACTCGGGAGGGACCCGCCAGTCCAGCAATGAGAGCCGACGTTCCCACTTTTGCATCTTCCCTGGCCTGAACATCTAGACGATAATGCTTTGTAAAGGTATGCAACGAAGACCATGTAGCCGCCCTACAGATATCTAGTGGAGGAACAAAAGCAAATTCTGCCCAGGATGCCGCTTGTGCTCTAGTAGAATGCGCCCTCAGACCATTAGGAGGAGAGCGTCCTCTGGTCTGATAAGCTGCCACAATAGCAGATCGTACCCATCGAGCAATTGTGGACTTCGAAGCCGGCTTCCCTTTATTAGGTCCAGCATACTGCACAAACAATCTATCTGTTTTACGAAATGGTTCTGAAATTTTAAGGTATGTCTTTAAGACACGACCAAGACCCAATTTTCAAAGAGCTCTATCAATAGGAGAATTTGATAAATCCAAAAAAGTTGGCAAAAGTATTGACTGATTAATATGAAAAGCAGATAGCACTTTTGGTAAAAATGAAGGAACTGTACGTAATAAAACTCGTTCAGGGAGAAATTACAAATAAGGCTCACGGCAAGACAAAGCCTGTAAATCCGAAATTCTTCGCGCTGAACACAAAGCTACCAGAAAAGCTGTCTTCCATGAACACTCCTTAGGAGATCGGGAGGAAATTGATGTTAATGACGAACTCGACAACGCCTCCAAAACAATATTCTTCATGAACACTCCTTTGGAGATCGGGAGGAAATCGATGCTAATGACGAACTCGACAACGCCTCCAAAACAATATTCAAATCCCACGGAGGCACAATGTGCCGCAGCGGAGGACGAATAATCTTAGCCGCTCTGAAAAATCTTTGCACATCCGGATGCAAGGATAGCTTGCAATTTTGGACTAATTCCCTAAAACATGCAAGTGCGGCTACCTGAACCTTAAGGGTATTAATTGCCAACCCTTTATCCAAACCTTCCTGGAGAAATAAAAGCAACTGAGGCAAGGAAGCCGAACGAGGAAGAATATCATGCCGTTCACACCAAGACTCGAAAATCTGCCATATCCGGACATACGCAAGAGATGTCCCAGGTCTTCTAGATTTAAGCAAGGTAGCCACTACAGAATTCGCATAACCTTTGCGAGTCAAGCGAGACCTGTCAAGAGCCAAGCCATAAGCAAGAAGCGATCCACGTGTGGCATGAGCACGGGTCCCTGATTTAACAGATTGACCCGGACTAGAAGACGCCAAGGTGGAGCTATTAGAAGCCGAACTAGATCGGCATACCAAGGACTAGATCGGCATACCAAGGACGCCGAGGCCAATCCGGCGCAATCAGAATCACTGAACTGCAGCACTTCGTTATGCGTTGAACAACTCGGCTCACCATTGGCCAAGGTGGGAAAACATACAATAGAATGTTCTCCGGCCAAGGCTGAGCTAGAGCATCGAGCCCTTCTGACATGCATTCCCTGTGTCTACTGAAAAAAACGGTTCAACTTTGCATTGTTGAACGTCGCCATTAAATCCATAACCGGTTGTCCTCACTTTAAGGTTATTTCGTGAAAAACTGCTACGTTCAACTCCCATTCTTCCTGGATCGAGGAGAGACCGACTGGGATAATCGGCCTGAACATTCTCTTTGCCCGCATTGTCGGAGAACAAACGAACTGCCTTCTTTATGAGAAGGTGCTTGAAGTGCTGAAGAGCAAGCCGGGCAGCGCGTAGCTCTAGCATGTTGATCGACCACAATGTTTCCTCTTTTGACCAAAACCCTTGAGTTATTTGCGACTGACAATGCGCTCCCCAGCCTATCAGACTGGCATCTGTGGTGAGTAACACCCACGCGGGCTCCTGCAAAGGAATACCCGCCTTGAGATGTACCGGGTCCAACCACCATTCTAGACTTTCCCTTACCGTTTCCGGACAAAACAGGCGCTGCGATAGAGGATGCAGCTGCGGTGACCATCGGGAAAGTAAGGCCTGTTGTAAGGGCCGCATGTGAGTCCTGGCCCACAGAACCAGATCCAAGGCAGCCGCCATGGAACCCAAAAACTGTAAGTACTTCCAAGCCGATGGAGCTTGAACTCTTAAAAAAGCTTGCACTTGTTGCAAAATCTTGACTATTTATTTATTTTATTTTTTTCGGCAAGAAAAACTGCTTCTCGAGCCGTATCGAAGTAGGCCCCTAGATAAGTCAGTTGTTGAACTGGCTGCAAGTGACTCTTTGCTTGATTTATCACCCAGCCTAGCTGTTCCAAAAGTTGAACAACTCGAGACGTCGCCACTACGGAGGCCAGATGAGAATTGGCTCTAATTAGCCAATCGTCGAGGTATGGATGAACACGGATCCCTTCTTTTCGCAGCGCAGCTGCTACCACTACCATGAGCTTTGTGAAGGTTCTTGGAGCCGTGGCCAGACCGAAGGGCCGAAACTGGAAGTGACCCATTGGAAGGGCAAAACGCAAAAATTGCTGATGAGATGGCCTGATGGGAATGTGAAGAGGAATTCCCCCAGCCGTATTGCCCGAATCATTGTACGCAGCGTTTCCATGCGAAAATGAGGTACCCGCAAAGCACGGTTGACCCCTCTGAGATCGAGAATTGGTCGAAAAGAATCCTCCTTTTTGGGAACCATGAAATAAATCGAGTATGGACCGCGACCGTATTAGTCTCGGGGTACAGGGACTATTGCTCAAAGGTGTAATAGACGCAAAACCGTGTCTAACACGGCTTTCTCTTTTAGCCCCTTCGCATAGGGAGAGCGAACGAAGGCGGGTAGCAGATTGTAAGCGAAATCCAGCGCATACCCTTTTTGAATTATTTCTAACACCCACTTGTCTGCAGTAATCTCGGTCCAGGCTGAGAGAAAATCCTGCAGGCGTCCCCCTAGAGGTACTAACGCCTGAACCAAGAGACCTTCATTGTGGTTTTCTTCTTAGCTGCGGATTGAGAAGCCGCGAAGTAAGATCTATTGAAACCTCTTTTGAGAGATTGCAAATAGAACATGTGTGCCCTCTTCCATTAACAGCTAGGGAAAATAGATTTTTACTCACTGTTGTTGATTCCTTTTCTCATTGGGTAGAAGCTTTCCATGTCACAGATCCTAGCAGTATTGGAAACACATCACCCAGTTGAAACCATATGGGTAATACATGTTGTATGAGTCTTTGTTTTCAGATACCATCTGAAGACAGCACGGACAGCTGCTTTCTGAAGACAGCACGGATAGCTGCTTTCTGAAGACAGCACGGATAGCTGCTTTCTGAACAAAAGTTGTTTGAGGATGGGAACTATTTACTTCTGCTGTATAGTTGACGTGTCCTAGATACTGGACATGTATCTAATAGTTATGTAAATAAGTAGTAAAAATTATTTTTGTTGTTGCATAGTATAAGTGAGGAGCACTAGTTTACTCCGTAGTAGAGTAAAACAAGTTAGCTTTTATTATGTCTCGGTTTCCTGTTGTTCTTGTATCTGCTCTCCTCTACCCAAGTCTCATTACAGGAACTATCATCCGAATATGCACGATTGGCTAAATCCACAGATGGGGTATATCGCTATCAAGAAATACCCCCACCTTTCCCCGAAGGAAAGTATCTGGTCATCCTGAGTTTCTGTTCCATACAGGACCAGCCAGTGTTCTACTCATTAAACATCACTCAAATACTGTGGGCGCCACCAGTTTCCACTTCTCTAGAAAGGACAGAAGAAGTGAGGGCACCTCCAGAACATTACTTTTTAGGTCCTCCTGCCTAGATTTTGTACAATATTTCTTGCCAGGATAAAGAATGTTTCTTTTTCAGTTGCTCCCAGAATGCATGACACCCGCTTTCCTAAGAACACTTTGTTGTACAGTTTAAACAATACCTGGTGCAGTCATACACCACTGGTCTCCATCACCATTGACGGGACAACTTATTCCACACCGCTGGTTACCAATGACTCTATGGACATTCCAGACTTTATCTCATATGCTGTGCATCCATTACCACTTGGCATGGGAGAAAAGACACTACATAAACTGCTCAACTTTACAGAACTCCATGCCTATATTGATCACCTTAAAACAACTGTAACCGTTTTGTTTTTTATTTAGAGTGTGTGCCACTTATTTTGATGAAGTATGCAGTTGAGGAATAAAACTGATTTTCTCCTGTGGAATTTGGCTGGAGTTCTACTGCTTCATCTGCATATCTCATAAAGAGGTCTCTGATTGGCTAAAGGACCTAGGGAGCAGATGGATGATGTCAGCAGAGTCCTTGTTTCCTAGACAACAGGAAGAAAGTTGGATTTGAGTTTTTGACCTTGAACAGAAAACAGAAATGTTTGAGTTGTGTTTTGATTTTGAATAGAGAGAGATGTAAGTTAACCGGAGAAAAACCGCTGGCTCAAATCAGCAGGAAACAATGCCTCTCGCTGAAATCACGCCGCTGTGGAAAACAAACACTGCACCGGTAGTCACACAGGTGGTTTGTTAAAGTTTTATTCCGCTGCTAGTGGAAGCAGGAAACAGCTGACTCAATAAAGTTTTGTTCCGCTGCTAGCGGAAACAGGAAAAGCATAGCATCACCAAGCATAGCATCACCAGCGCAGAGGAGGTACTGGGGCTCCCAGTCTCAATCTGCCACAGTTTTGTTCCGCTGCTAGCGGAAGCAGGAAACAGCTGACTCAATAAAGTTTTGTTCCGCTGCTAGCGGAAACAGGAAAAGCATAGCATCACCAAACATAGCATCACCAACGCAGAAGAGGTACTGGGGCTCCCAGTCTCAATCTGCCACAGTTTTGTTCCGCTGCTAGCGGAAGCAGGAAACAGCTGACTCAATAAAGTTTTGTTCCGCTGCTAGCGGAAACAGGAAGAGCATAGCATCACCAACGCAGAGGAGGTACTGGGCTCCCAGTCTCAATCTGCCACAGGAGTCAGAGACGGAATAAAAAGACAGGCAGGCTCTACCTGAAACCGTCGCGCTCCAATTCTCTCTGCTGGCAAAGCAGGTAAATTAAATTAAAATGCTCTGTTAGGACTATAACTAAATCAGCTCTGCTAGAGCCAACTTAAAGAATTACAAATAAATTAATAAATAACAAAAACTTAAGGGAGAGATTTAAATCGATCCTCTTCAGCTGCTGAGGACAAACAGACTGGCAGTTGGCTTCAGGGGGAGTGGCTTCATTGAGCAAGAAAACTTGATGTCTTTATGTCCTCAGCTGCTGAGGGGGATTGACAACCTAACCTTCCCTGGACTGGCCCGGAGAGGCGAAAAGGAATACCTAATATCAGCACTGGCAGGGCAGAGTACCTTTCCAGGTCTGCCGGGGACCAGAAAGTGAAAGGCAATATGATCCCCAAAAGCAGGGCTCCAAGGAAAAAAAGAAAACAGGGAACCAGAGTGCCAGTTGCCCCTCCTCAGAATGCCCACAACCCAGACGGAACCCACATGGGTCCCCCAGGTCCCTTCACCTCTACGTGGAAGGCACATTTCTCAGGGAGGATGATGCCACGAGTTAGTGCTCAGTCCAAACAGAGCAATAGGCAGACAACACGGACGGTGCACACAGCCATTAGGTTCTGAAGTATCATCAGATTTCCCGTCTTTCAGCTCCAGTTTAACTTACAGTAAGCCGCTTACACTAGAGAGCTAGGCTGAAACCCTGCAGGGCCGTAACAATTTAACATAATAGCAGCACAGTGCACTCTTCAGAAAGGCGCAGCCGACTCAAAACGACGACGAACAAGCCTCAATTCTGCAGTCTGAAGCTTCTTTCAAGGCCCCCCCCCCCTCCCCAAAGCACTGGCTGTTCCCCTACCTCTGGCCAGCTAAACAGCGCGTCAAAGCACAGCTAAAGTAACTGTTTTTCTGTTTTATAGTGATTTAAAGATCATAGCACTAGGAAACCATACCGCACAAGCACACAAAATCCATCATCACCGGCTGTGGGCGGCCATTTCTCTCAGACTGAAACTGAAGCCTAAGGAATGAGGGTCAGATATTTGGCGGGAGAGGGGAAGAAGAGGGGACAGGAGAAAAGGGGATTTCTGTACCTGAATGTCAATCATCTTGAGCTACCAATGTGATAGGCGATGGCCTAGTATGTAGCAGAGCTAGGTCTGAAGCCCTTTTTCCTGCTTTAAAATGTTATTGCTGATTTTGGAAAATTACAGATTGCTGTTAGCTAGCTGTTAGAAAGAAATACCGTTCTATTCTAGTTTGATAACATGTTCTGTTCTCCTGGAGATAAGAGAATTAAATACTTTCTTACTGTTTATTGTTTAGATGTCTGATGTCTGTTTCAGTAGAATGCCGCGCCACTGTATCTTTGCTGATTGTGCACTGACCTCGTAATTAGGATGAAAATATAGCAGAGAAATTGAACAGTGTAAGAATGTTTTGTCTAGCATTATGAAGATTGTTTAGTGTTTTGAGCCAAGGCTAGAGATACGTCTTAGCCTTGCTTTGTTTGGCCTCGCTTTGTTTTGCTTTTGTTAAGAATGCTTCTGATATGCCGTCCACTATCTTTGCAAGCTAAATGACCTTGCAGAAGTAGCAAAATATACTGTAGTAAAAGTATTATGTTTAGTGTTATGTCTAGTTGCTGACCCGTGGCTAGTAAGACCCAAGCAGGGGGAGCGAGTCCTGGACCCGGTCAGAGATGTCTATTGGATGAGAGTAAGTGGGCCACTGTAGCCAATGAGGAGTTTTGCCTGTATTAGACTGGAGAAGAAAAGTATATAAACTGTCATTTTTCTGAGCTCTGTGCTCAGACCATTTTGAATGCTACTGCAATCTGAGTCTGTGCACATTAAATTGGCTTGAATCTTTGCCTGACTCCGGGTATTATTTATTGCATTCTTATCAGCTACTACACCACCGAAAGGTAAAATCCCTTCTAATGTTTACTTGGAAACAGTATCAAACAGCTAACTGGAGAAAGGTTCATACTGATGACTGCACTTATATTTTGGGATGACTTGGTTAGCTGGGAAATGTTTTACTGTTGTTACTGAACTGCACATTTGTAATTCTATTTTTATTATTGCATCAATGTACTTTATAATAGCGAATAGTAAGCCATTCTGAGCTGATAGTATGGGCGGGAAAGAAGAAATTTAATTAAATTACAATACTAGCAGTAATTTTCAAAGGAATTATTGCCCAGAGGTAAAATGGGTGTTTACCACTGCAGAAAGCCCCTTCTCCCCCTTCCCCCCAACTTTTAAATTCTCCACATATGCATGCATGCAGGCAGGCAGGCAGCCCCTCCCCCCCCCCCCCCCCCCCGGACTAGAAACTTTCAAAAGGAAACTCAACAGGGGCTTCCTTCGGAAAATGAGCGTGCAGGCGCCTCTGTGAGAAGTTGCAAAATTAGAATTAAAAAATGTTGCTGATGAAGTTAAACAAACAGAGTTAAACAGAGCACTAGAATTTACTAGTTTTGCTTTCAAAGATAAAAGCTTTGTTTGCATTTTTTAACCATTAAGGATTTTTTCATCACAATTTGGAAATGTATATTACATCTTTAGATAAATACTGACATGTATACACGTGTCATTTCTACCCTTTTCCCTCACCGACTGGGTTAGTAAAAATAAATAAATATGCCCAGGCCATCATATCAACAGAAGAGACTACACCGAACAACCAAATACACTTAACCTTTTTCCCAGCAATGTTCCTGTATGGGGAACATGACAAACGTTACCTATTT
This sequence comes from Ichthyophis bannanicus, assembly GCA_033557465.1. Taxonomy (NCBI): domain Eukaryota; kingdom Metazoa; phylum Chordata; class Amphibia; order Gymnophiona; family Ichthyophiidae; genus Ichthyophis; species Ichthyophis bannanicus. Next base: position 7,254,572 of record CM066044.1, on the reverse strand, counting down.
TTTATGTACGCGATTTTCAAATACAAATATTCATTGCAGAATGTGAACAAGTGGTGACGTCATATTTAACAGCGGTGCAAACATTAAATGGTCTCAGTTGCACAACAGTTTTAATTTCACTTAAAGTTTCACATTTTTTACAATTTGAGGGTAAGTCAAATTTAGCAGTTATAATTTTGAGATATCTTTATCTTTATTTGGAGGCTTAATATACCGCTCAATGCAACAGCGTCTGAGCGGTTTACAAAATATACAAAAGCTGCTAGGAAGAGGAAAAGAACGCCAATTAAATTATAGGACAGACAGAAAAAGGTTCAGGAACTAAAGAAGAAATCAAGAGTCGGATAGATTGAGAGAGATCACCGGGGAGGTGGGGAAAGAGGGGAGGGTGGTGGGGGAAGGTCAAAAGCTAAGCAGAAGAGGTGAGTTTTCAGGCGGGCCTTAAAGGTCTTCAGAGAGGGTTCCAGGCGGAGGTCCGGGGGAAGCAAATTCCAGAGGCGGGGTCCGAGGAAGTAGAAGGCAGAGGAGCGTGTGGATTCAAGGTAGGCTTGGGAGGGGGAGGGTAAGGTCAGACGATTAGCATGGATTGAACGGAGAGAGCGGTGAGGAGTGTGGAGGTGGATCAAATCAGCAAGATAGAGAGGGGTGCCAGTGTGGATGGATTTGTGGGTGAAGGTGAGAAACTTATATTGTATGCGAAAAGGAATAGGAAGCCAATGTAGACATATGAGAAGTGGGGTGATGTGGTCAAAGCGAGAGGAACAAGTGAGGATGTGGGCTGCGGTGTTGTGAACTCTCTGTAGACGTTGTAGTTGGGATTGAGGAAGACCGGCCAGGGAAACATTGCAGTAATCGAGGCGAGTGACAACAAGAGAGAGAAGAAGGGTGGTCATAGATGAGGAAGAAAGGAAGGGGCGGACGGAGCGAAGTTGTCTTAGGGTGGAAAAACAACGTTGGACAACAGAGGAGATATGGGCTTTAAAGGACAGTGACGAGTCGAGGATTACGCCTAGGTAGCGCAGGGATGTTACAAGGGGGGTGGGGGAGGGAGAGAGTAGAGGGAGAAGAGGGGGGCGGGACTACCGACGGTAAACCAAATGGCGGAAGTCTTAGAAAGGTTGATGTGCAGGAAGTTGGAAGAAAGCCAAGATGCCACGGAAGAAAGACAGTCGTTAAGAGGAGTGATGTCAGGGGAAGCTGAGTCAGTGCTGAGTCAGATACTTGGTTGTTTCACATTTTTGACGCTGATCACTGTGTACGAGGCATGCCTGGTCGTGTTGCACAGGTGCACTCACATTTTATTTGATTTGTGATGGGGGTAAATTTTATGTATATGTCATGTTCCTATATAGGAACACTGCCAGGATTATCCAAACATCGACTAATAATTGCCAATGCACATTATTTTCAGACAATTCCTTCAGTATTGATAAACAATGGATACAAGGAACACATTGACACTTCAGCTCCCCTTGATGACCAACAATATGGCTTTCGCCCTGGCCATGGGGTAGACACTCTTAACTGTACTCCTAGACACACTAGTAAGAGGAATAGATAGCCCTAAAAATGCATTCTTACTACTTTTTCTAGACATCTCTGCAGCATTTGACGGTGTTCACCACACACTAATGCTCAATAGGCTCAGTCAAATAGGTGCTAACTCAATAGTTCTTAAATGGTTCACATCGTATCTTTCCAACAGAACCCAAACTGTCAGGATCAACACTCAAACCTCCAACACATACAAACAGGAAATAGGCCTCCCCCAAGGATCTGCACTCCTATTTAATATATATATACAACCAATTTGCAACATCTTTAAAAAATTCAAAATCCATTATCACATATACGCGGACGATATTATGTTGTACATCCCCTTTACAATCCCTACGCTTCCACTTCAACTATTAACAGATTGCTTCAAGGAACTAGCAACTTGGCTAGAAGCCCACAACCTCTATATTAACCATTCCAAAACTGACATAGATTGTTACAAAAAACAAATCCTAAACCCCCCCTACCCACATTACACTTCAGAAACACGACATCCACATAAAAAACGAAATAAAACACCTTAGCATGAACACCCACATAAGAAATACGACCAAGAAAATATACTTCAAACTCAAAGTATTAAAACAATTACGTCCGCTAGTACACCTGCAAGACTTCCTGAGCATCATTCAAGCTATCATCACACCACATTTTGACTTTGCCAACCTCTCTCTACTAGGCACAACTAACCAAAACATCAAAAGGCTCCAATTGGCCCAAAATGCTGCAGCCAGAACTATAATGAAGATACACCCTTTTGAGCATATTTCACCCTATCTAGCCAAACTACACTGGCTCCCTATCCAATGTAGAATAAACTATAAATTAATAATAACTACCTTTAAAGCATTAAATAACACTGCCCCAGCTACCCTAAATAACCTGATCACTAAAGACACACCCCAATCTGCACATAGAAGATGCAACGCTAATAAAATAAAGATTCCAAAAGAATTCACAAAGACCAAAAAAACAACAAATAAAAAAGCATTCTCCCATGCAGCCCCTATACTCTGGAACTCACTACCAGATGAAATCAGAGCCTTAACCGACCTTAAAGACTTACGCAAAACCTTAAAAACTTACCTCTTTATCTCCCACTACGGTCCACTGGCAAATTCTCAAAACCAATATGAAAAGTGATAATCTATTTAACTCATCGAATCTAACACTTCAATTGCCTCATGATATTATGACCGTGACACTGAATATGATGTTTTTACATAGCTACCTTTACTGTTGACCTCATTTATTAACTGTACATAGTTAACTTTATATAGTTCCCCAAAGTTTAAAAGTTTAATAGTGTAACTGTTAATGTACATAATTCATGCAATGTTCAATGTAAAAACAGAAATGTCTTTCTGTCTCCTTAACTGTTATATGTAAACCGCACCTGATCACTGGAAGGTTGCGGTATATAAAAGTTTGTTAAATAAATAAATAAAAAAACAAGAAGCTTCTATGGCACCAGACGTAGCAAAATTCATCAGGCAGTTACAGTCCAAGATGCTATGTCAACTGTGGAACGTTTAACTCGTCCGACAACCATCATTGTGTTGCCGCCGTCTGCAGGTGATTCTGCAGCTGACAGTGATGTTGAAGATGTTCCTGAGAATTTGAACAATGACGACCCCTTTGAAACTGCTGGCGAACTGGAAGTGATAGCAGAGGAGACAGACGAAGATGAGAGTGTTAGTAGTGAAGATGAAAGCAGCCCTCCAGCAAAAAAGTGTAAGAATCTGAAGCAGAAACAGGCAATTGAGTGGAAAAAGTCAACAAAGTTCACTAAGGTAATTTCATCGCTGGTGCCAAGTCATTTACCTGACAGTTTTCCTGTTCTGTTGTTGCTTTCTCCGTTTTCCATATGGAGCCTTATATTCGATGACAAAATGCTGATGGACAATGTAACGCAAAGCAACCTTTACGTTAACCGAGATAAGAAAGACAGTCAGTTTCAGGTCACAGTGGATGGAATTTGTCACTTTCTGGGAATCCTGCTGTTGTCTGGCTCTCACGTCCTGCCACAGGAGTCAGACTACTGGAGCAGTCAGCAAGATCTAGGCGTGCTTATTGTCCGTGAGGCCATGAGCAGCAAGAGGTATCAGACCATCAAAAAATACTTTCACTTGGCTGACAATGCTGAACTCAAAGCAGGCAACAAGATGGCTAAGGTTGCTCCACTTATTACTACCGTCAATGAGAATTTGATACAGTTTGGGTTTTTCCACCATGAATTGAGTATTGACGAGTATATGACTCCGTACTTTGGCCACTACAGCATGAAAATGTTTAGAAGAGGAAAACCAATTAGATTTGGTTTTACGTGGTGGTGTATGTGTGGCATTGACAGCTACCCTTACAACATTAAGCTGTACACCGGATGAGAAAGTTCTACGCATTCAATGGAACCTCTGGGCTCCAGGGTCATAAACCATATGGTTGATGTTACTGAAAAGCATTCAGATGTAATTCGTCACCACCTGTTCTTCGATAATTTTTTTTACAAGTTACGCACTGATCAAGTCACTCACATAGAGAAATGTTGCAGCTACAGGAACCATTCGGGAGCTGAGAACTGGCGGAGCACACAAAGAACTTTGAAGTACAAAGGACATGAAGAGTGGCCAACGAGGAGACTATGATTACCGATGTGATGGGTCAGTCTATGTAGCAAAGTGGCATGACAATTCTGTTGCTGGCAATGCAATCTCACACATGACCCACTTCAAACCGCACGTCGCCGAGTCAAGGATACATCAGATGTTGCTATGTCTCAACCCTTTGTGGTGAAGCGCTATAATAAAGGAATGGGTGGAGTGGATCTCATGGACAGGCTCTTAGCAAGCTAAAGGCCATCTGTGCATGGAAAGAAATGATGGTGGCCACTATTCACAAACGTCCTCAACGTATCTGTCGTGGCTGCTTGGAAAATACACTTTCATGGAAGTGACATGGATCATCTGACATTCAGACGTGACATCACCTTGTCTCTCTTGAAGGGCACTGCCATTCAGGAACATTCAATCAGATCAAATCATGTAGCCAACTTGCCAAAAGATGTCCAGCAGGCACAGGAGTTACTTCATGAACGCATCAGCTGCACGCAGGGATGCTGTCGCATGTGTTCGAAGAACACTACGGTCATGTGCAGGGTCTGCAAGGTCCGGCTTTACTCTAATAAGGGCAAAACTTGCTTTGTGGACTACCACAAGTGACAGACATGCATACTGTAGCATTAGTCACTAGTATCTGTTTGATTTATCTGTTGTTTTTGCGTTCTAGTAGGATGTTCTCTTGCATGGGTTGAACGTACAATTTCTTGGCAATGTTCCTGTATAGGAACATAGATAAAAAACTACAAAGAAACTCTGAATCTATTGACACTATACTTGCGTCTTGCAGTCATTACATGTAGTAATAAAAAGAGCACTGTTAAGAAATTAATAGCGTTTTTGTGGTAGTGCCAGGAAAAAGGTTAACTGAGATAACCAAAAGCTTCCAACTGGGCTCAAGCAAGTTCCTCAACTATGAGGCTTTCTGCTAAAAATTATACTCTTTGAACAGATTATAAATCCTCCCAAACACCTAACCAAGCTGCCCTAGGGAAGGGTGCAGTTCACATGTAAAGCCGTTGTCTGAAACCTGCCTCTCAGACTCTGCTAAAGCTGTGTGCACTGATCTACAAGGCCATGCTTCTAGCAGCATTTAGGGAGGGACCCCACAGGCCAGTTTTGGGTGGGATTGGAAAATAAACGCAAGTAGATTATATCTTCAGATCTATGCACCCTGTCCTCCACAGAAAATCTACCTACACAAAAAGCAGCACAAGAATGCCCAACGACAAGTTTCAAAGGGAAGACACCCGATACTCTCTTCAATTTCTCCTCGGACACTCTTGGGGACCTGGGATAAGTCACTGAACCCTCCAATGCCTAAGGTATGAAACTTACACCGTTAACTCTCTAGGGCAGGGAATTGCCTACCGGATGTGTATGTACCTCATCTTGAGATAAGATCTGAAAAGATGAATAACCCAACCTAAAATCCAAACCAAGCGAATGCCTGGGTGAACGAAACAACCACAAACTTTGCAGCAAAGCAGAAGGTTTGAATATTACCCTATTAACATCTGACTCACTGGATACAGATGTCTGAAGACAGGAAACTGGAGCAAATTAAAATGTTAGGAAAGAAAGAAAAAATATGAGTAAACACGTAATCTTTTGGGAACCTGACAGGTACTTATGACAAGCTGCTATTGGCAGCAGGATACTGGATTTGATGGACCCTTGGTCTGACCCAGTATGACATAGCTTATGTTCTTATCTACTCTTCGAGATAACCCTTCACTGGCATGTTAAGGGTTATTTTATAACCAAGCGCCTAGTTTAAGAAGTCCAAATGCACCTATTTTATAAAGAAAAAAAACGGGACATCAGATCTATGCATTTATTAAATGGTAACGTGCATAAAAAGGTCACTTACACAAGGAAATGATTAAAATACAGAGACTTATGCGCATTGCTGGTGCCTAGAATTAGACCTCTCCTTATAAAATGACTACGTGTGTCAAATGTTCAGCTTGCTACTGTGATTAAATGAAAAAAAAAAAATTGCGAACACATGCAGGGCATGTTACAGAGAAGAAATGCTTGCAGCGTGCCTAATCTCTAAAAATACACTTCCCCCGGGCACAAGCTGCAAAGCCGCACGTCCCAGGCTGTCCTAGCCCAGGGGACTGCTCTGGAAGCTGGTCATGTGCAAAGTTCAAGAGTCACATCTCCGGCAATGCACAGAGCAGAATGTAAACAAGAGAGAGCGCAGGGAATAGGCAAACGTCCCTAGCCAAGGAAGGGCTCTCGTCAATCAAAAAATGTAAAAGATATCAACGGAGACACATACCAGCTTGTGCATGGTCCCACCGGAGCTGGTTGAAAAGACTCTTTAAAAACCCATCAATGTTAATCCGTGCCTGCAGGGATTACTGTTTAAGGAAGCGGGGGAAGTGTTAAAAAAAAAAAAGAAAGATACAAACCTCGCTTTTTCACAGAGGGTCCTAAAAACAAGGCTGGACTTGAGTTATGGGTGTCCACAGGCAAGGGGAGGGGGGGCACAGTGGTCCCTCTCCCAAAGTCACCAAGAGGGTGGTTCCCTCCACCAGCTACCCACCCAGCACCCCCCTGCCTGGGATCTTCCGTTTTATTACCTCCACCCTGCAGCAACATCTCTTCTTCCACCAGAGGCTTCAGCATGGATTCTTCCAGCCCTTCACCACCACCATCAAAACTCATGCAAGGGACAAGGTGAAGCAATTCCCATTAGCATACAAGGGCTGGAAGGAGACATCTTTAGAGATGCTACAGGGAGGCTGCCTGCAGCACAGTGGTACCAGGTCCAAATTAAGACATGGTTATAGCAGCAATGCTCTAGTGCAGGGGTGGCCAATTCCAGTCCTGATGCACCACAATCTGGCCTGGTTTTCAGGATGTCCAAAATGAATATTCATGAGGTATGTTTGCATCCATGGCATCCCATTGTATGCAAATATATCTTATGAATATTCATTAGGGGCAATCTGAAAGCCAAGCTGGATTGTGGTGCACCAGGACTGGAGTTGGCCTCCCTTGCTCTAGTGCCTATCAAAATTTGGCACCAGAGGCCTACTGTGCCTATTCCTAAATCCAGGTCTGCTTAATGACTGCATAAACCCGTCTGTGCTCTGGATGATCAAGAAGGCTGAAATGCACAGATCCCCTGGCATGATTTCAAGAACTCCGCTACAATCATTCTTGTGTGGAATGGGGGTTTGGTCCAACATCTCCTCCTGCTCCCTCTGGGTCAGAACCCACCTAACTGGAGGCACAGTGCCAGGAGCCTTCAAGGACTACCCAGGGATTCCCTCTCCTCTTTCATTGGCTTCTGCATCCAACGTACACATGACATCGACAGTCCTGAGTCTGGCAGAAAAGCATCACCAGAGCTCCTTCCAGGACTGGCACTATTGTGCCCATGAACCAATTAGTAGGGGCCACAGCAGTACAAAGGCTCCTTCCCGTTAGACTCTCTCTGTCACCACAAGGTGGGGGGGGGGGAATTGTTTCTTGTGGCTAGAAAAGGATGGAGGTTTAAGCCCATGAATTGATAGGAGCCTGAACAAGATGACTATTAAGAACTGCTATTCTCTTCCCTTAATTTCTGAACTATCCGATGGCGTGAAAGGGGCTTAAATTTATATATAGTTGGATCTCTGTGGGGCATATAATCTGATTCGAATTAGAGATGAGTGGAAGACAATATCTGACACCTGGGATAGGCACTATGAATATTTAGTGATGCTTTATCAAGATTTCATCACCAATCCTTTTAGAGACTGGTTGGAAAGATGTCTCACATATCTCAATGATACTCCCATTTTCTCTCCCAACTCTTAACCTTCACTGTCAACACATCAAGAGTGTATTTTTGTGCTTATGGAATAGTCATCTATATGCCAACCTGGAGAAATGTCTGTTCGCGGTCACTAAGGTGTCCTTCCTGGGATACATAATATCTACCAAAGGACTGAACTTATAGATCCCACCAAGGCATCAGCTGCCATGAATTGGCTCCAATCCCACAATCTTAAGGCAATCCAATGCTTTTTAGGCTTTGTATAACTTTTAGTGACAGCTTACAAGAGTTGGCACATGGGTAGAGTACAGAGAGAGTGGCAGCGTTCAGCCCACTGTCCGGATGAGTTTAGGACAGCAAAAATAGTTGTCCTAAGTTATCTGGAGAATCAGCCAGATAGTGGGCTAACTCAATCATTAGAAAACTAGGTGGGCACCTAGGGTGGCAGGTTGTTTCTTTTTGGTTGAGAGGGCTGCAAAGAGCAGAGCTAAACAATACATGCTGACAGGCAAGGGGGGGGGGGCAGAGAGGGGACATAAGCTTAAGGTATGTCTAGGGTGCCAACATCTTGAACCATCTCTGGGGTCGGCCCTAGGACAGCTGCATGTATGTTCAGTGGCAGCTGCAAGTCTGAACAGAGGTACTGAATATTCAAGAACTATTTAAATGCCGTGGACATCGTTTAAAATAATGACAGCTGCAGTGTTTTGAAACTGACCCATAAAGTGAGCATTTGTGGGGACTCTTTTCGATGATGTTTTTTTCGTAAAACGTTAGCATGAATACATCACGTGGAGTCGCTAAAGGCCTTCGTGAAGGGGCTAGAACCCAAAAACAGAGCTTTTCAGGTTTTGTCAGCTAACTAAAAGCTGCTAATCTGCATGTTTACGTTATTAAATAGCAGTGCCTCTCCCTCTTTCAAAAGAGGCTTAGAAACAGCTAACCTAGGTCACTTCTTCCAAAATCTACCAGGCCACCCAAAAATAATAGAGATGAGCAGCTGTGATCAGCTCAGGCTGTCGTTACCTGCTTTGGTGGCTTGTGCCTGTTGAACTCCTCCCCCCACAGCTTTGCCTCCATCTGAAGCCGGACGTCCTCGAAGTACACATCCCTGTCCACCGTCTCTATGTAACACTTTGCTACGTAGTTGGAGGAACCCTTCCACTGCTGTTTGTGAGAGAAATTGGAGAGTTTTTTTCTGGAAAATTAAAGAAATGAAAAACATTAAGTCCAGTTTTCAAAACTGCAGATATTCAAATGTCATGGCAGTCAGCTATGGAGTTTAAAGAACGGCAGGATATTCAGTGGCTGTAATATCCGGGCTGAGCGATACTAACAGGGTATGGGCTGGTATTTATCCCGTTAACGTGATTTTAAGTTGGACAACAGAGGCCTGCTTTTCATGCGACCTAAGTTGTCCAGACAACGGCTGCTCAAAGTCATGCTGTTATAGGAATGAAGAAAAGTACAAGAATCAGAAGGGGAGACTGAACTATATTTGAACTACAATGCGCAAGGCATATTTGCTGGAGCACAGCTGCATAGGACAGGCAGGGAGCCTGAGAAAGGGAGATTTTTGGCATGTGGCCTAATATGGAAACATTCAATGATGAGTCTTGCCAGTTGACTATTAGTCACTTGATTGTTGCAGTGTATGCAAGGCTGCAAAGTCCCAACTAGAGCTGAGAGCCCCACCCCCTCCGCTGACAAGCGTGAAGAGAACTGAACCCGGTTCTAGTCCTCGCTGTCTATCGGTCTGTCCCAGCTGAGGAAGAACGGACTGTGAAGAACATGTTTGGTTTGGTGATGTATTGCTAAATATATTTTGTAACCGCTAGCGGGTAGTACTGTGTCTTTACTTTGCTCTTAAGAGCGATATTCAAAAGGACCTGTGACACCCTGTGACACAACACAACACCTCCTTTGTGCAACATTTTCATAACAACGAGATATATGCATGACATATAATCTGATACTTGTAAGAGATTATTTGCAGCTCAGTTACTTCAACTCTGAGCAGATCTGGGTGCAATGCGATGCAGTACAGATTCTTATGAGCGTTGAGTTGGTGCATACAACGCCTGTATAGCTGCATGCCCAGCTCACAAAAGCAGATTCTGGGTAAAAAGTAGCACTCTCTTTGAAAAAAAAACAGCCACATGACCAGACACAGCCTGTGAGGCAGCAATCATAATGTCTTTCCATCCCAGTGAGTAAGGGATCTCCTGATACTGTTCATCAGCAACACCTAAAGACCAGGCTTGCGTGCAGGCACACCGAGGCGCCATCACACGAGGCAGCATCATGTTGCTACCATCCCCGTCTAACTCACGATGCAGAAAAGCTCAGCTGACAACTGAATCCCAAGTCCCTCTGCACTGCCAGCCAAATAACAGATTTTGTCAGGATCATATTGGTGCTGTTTGAATCATCAAATTCTGCTTTTAAAACTAAATAAGGTGAAATTAGGCCTTACCTGCTGATTTTCCTTCCTGGAGTCCCTCCTGTCCAGTCAAGTGGGCTATGCTCCTCTACCAGCAATGGAGATTGAGAACACAACTCAAAGGGCGCTATAAGCAGTGTTCCCTCTAAGCTGTGTGCGTGTGCGCGCGCACACACCTCGCCGAGTGAGCGCACATACTTTACAACAGAGCGCACAAAAATTACGGTTCTGATTCTGATAGAAAACAACACAGACTTTCTTAAAATTGAAAAGAAGTTGTGTATTTATGTTTTTCACAAGTTCTACAATATTTTCTAGTGCAATCAATGTGGTGTACATACTGTATTCTGACGTGTAGTCAAATTTTGAAGTATATAACTCCGAGTGTCGTTATGTGGCGCACAAAAATTTAATCTTCCTTCAAAAGCTGCACAGCTGATATTTTATGCGCACACAGCCTACAGAAAATTAGAGGGAACATTGGCTATAAGTAGCCCGTGCCCACTGACAACAGCCAGTATCATCGTCCAAAAGCAGGAAAAAAAAATAGATGAGAACAAACCCCAGTTCTCCAACATATGCTCTGAAAGAACACCCTGCACCAAGCATTACTCCTCCTCTCAAAAATGAGCAAAGTCCCACTGCCACTTCATTCTCTGCCTCTCTGACGTTTCATTTAAAAGATCCGATACCCAGCCAGCCACAGAGAGGTAACTTGACCAGAGCAGCTGGAGAGAGGGAGTAAGCCACAAGGTGGACAGGCACCTCCCTCCCCCCGCCCCACTGTATTGGCACAAAGATCTGCTGATCTTAAGACTGTCTTGTGCCCAGAAAGGAAACCAAGGATGTCCTTGCACAGCCTGTTCCAGATCCGGAACAATGCACTTTGCTCCAACACTCTGCCAGCAGGCTTCTGGCTTCCAAGTGTCCCTCCAGGTGGGTTGGCTCTTCTGTTCAGCTCACTGGTTTCACTGCAATAAGGCACTGATGACGACATCACGTGACCAGACATTGTGATGCCCGACGTAAAATGTCCACTAGTTCCTTCCCTTTCGTCACCTCAAATCAGAAAATGGATGTTTATGTTTATTTGTGTTTAAATCTTTTCACATAATAAGTATGCCGGAGGCAATGAGTTCAATCGACAACGATACATTTCCTTGTGAGATCACAGGAAAGCTGAAAAGACAGCAGTGTGAGCACTAAGTGAAACTGAAATGACCCCATCTCCGTTCTGGGGTGTTTCGGACTGGTTTTCCCACTGGCAAAACTGAACTACAAAGCCCAGAATACCTTGGGAGGGGATTACATAGACTGGGGGTAATTTTATAAAAGAGGGAACCTAGGTGAGAAGTCCAAAAAGGCTTATAATAGGTACCTATTTTATAATGGTTACAAAAGCGCCTCTGGGCCTTTCTGAAAAAGGTTCCAGGAACCAGCCCCAATAGTACACAAATACACACCTGCTCTGAAAAAGCTATAAATATATGTGCACATACTTGTGGAGAGTAGTGTTATAAGAGTTGGCAAGATTTGTGTATCTCTGTGCGTCTTGTTTCATAAAGTAAGGGACTCACGTACTTTACTCTCTAAAACAGGGGTGTAAGTGATGTAAATCTCATGCACGAGCACGTTCGCCAGTCCTATGGGTGGTTTACATACCCAGCACACCCAGAAAGTGTGCAGATTAGTGTATTTTATAAACTTATGTGCATAAATCTGTGCTCTGCCCAAATTCCACCACCCCTATAGACATCCACAATGCAAGTACTGGTGATTAGTCCAATGTGCGTATTTAACGAACAACTGCCTAATGTAGACATGTAAAGTTCCCATCTACATGCATAAAGCACTAAAATACTGTGACTTACGTACATATACGGTGCGTACCTTTACGCAGTTCCTTATAATATTACCCCTTACAAGTGTCCTTGTACCCTCATAAGATGCGTGTCCATGGCAACTCCGCCTCAGCTCCACCCAAACTATGTCACACGTGCAGACTGCATAAAGGTAGGGTGCACTCTGGAGCTGCTGTAGGAAGCTGCACCACCCTTTAACACAGCAGTTTACATCCTGATTTTCCCCTAGCAAACGTTTACACCCATTATACTGATTTTTCCATACTAAAAAAAAATCTTACTACAACAAGGCAGGTATGCAAAAAGGCCAAAGCTGAAATTACTCCTGATGTAAAAAAAATAAATTAAATTCTGTTTTCTTACTTCCGTTGTAGAGCTGAAGTAAAGATGTATAGCGCTTCACCTCAGATGACCCTGTTCAACACAGACCCTTCTGTCCCCATAAAGCAACCCCAGTGGGAGGTAAAAAAAAAAAAAAAGAGTCCCCCATCATCCAGGGCTATCTGGTGCAGGGCACCCTTGGCCCAAACACACTGACTTACTGCTAGGGAGTCAAGCACTACAATTTTGGAAGATGGCAGAGGGAAAAATGTAACACTGCTAGAAACCTCCCTGGGACCAGGTAAATATAACTGGTCTAGAGGGAAGCAGAATACCATAGCACTGGAGGCTCCCTAGTCAAGGGCTTCCCTCACCTATGGTTCCCTGAACCAGTCAGTCAGATTCCCCTCCCATCACCCAGAGCTCTCCCAGTTGGTCACCAGAGAATGTTTGTGGGGTGGAAATTGGGGAATCCTGGGATCACTGGGTCAACAGAGATCTTTCTTTAAATAGGCTACCTTCATGCACTGACAGGAAGGGGAGGCACCTTGCACTTGATGCAGAAAAAAGCAGCATAGCACCGTAGCTTTTTACACATGGCTGCAGTCACATACTCATCTGATGTTCTGCACATGGAATCTTTCAGTGGCTAGGAAGGCGAGCCTACATTCTGCTGTTTTTGTTAAAAAGAGGCATCTTATCTCGGCCGGCTTGTCAGAATGTCACCCTCTTATCCTTGTGGCAGTACAGGCCTCAGAATAAAAAGCTGTATTGCCTAATCAACCTGTCCATATCTCGCTGATTTCTGAAAGTCTATTCTGCTCCCCTCCGCCCCCCCCCCCCGAGCATGAAGGTCTCTCTCCAACCCCAGCCATTATTTTTCACATCAACGATACAAAACTCAAACCTGTCCAATTTACAGTGACAAAAAAATGCTGTACCCCCTAAATAACAGAGTAATATTATTTTATTTTGCAGCCATTTGATATACCATCATTCAAACATGGAATCTGGCAGCATGGTGGTTTAGAGTTTGAATCAAACTGACCAATTGAAACCAGAAGCCCTATAGAGAGGGCCCACTGTACCAGTAGAGGGCTGCTCAAACAGTTACTGTAGAAGATTTACTTTGGCCTTGGAGATGGCAATTTATTATTAAACACAAGTACGTCTTTCTTACTTACGTTCTGTAACACTCCCTCATCGCCCCACGACCGAATGCCTGGGAACAGTAAACAAAGAATATAAGATTAATTCACAGCTGTTTAGGACCATAAAGCCAACCCCCCCAGAAATACATGTTTAGGAATTCTCAAGCACAAATCTCACCCCCCCACCTTCCCCGGATAAAAATGGATTTCACAAAGAGGCCATGGGCTGAAGTCGTATGTGCAGATTCTGTGCATGAATTCTGTTCAGATGCGACAGACCATCGCACATGTGGCCTTCTGAGCCACAGCTCCGAAAGCAGATGCAGAGAACAGAGTGACAACATGCAACAGCCACCCTGCTTCTGGAACACGTGAGACTATCTGTACATGCCATGCAATGCTCATTTCTGCTGTGTACAAGGTCGAGGAGGAACAAACACAAAAATAATAAAACCAAAAGGGGGGGGTAAGAAGGGGAGAAGAATGATGCGTTTTCTCCCATCTTGTGTCTATCGGGAAATGACTTAGTACAGAGACCCCCCCCCCCGCATGTTTTTCGCTCTCCATGCATGTAAAGCAGAAACAGTTATCATAAAGTCACAAAATGCAACAGCACATTCTGCTCTGCAAAAGCCCAATGCAAATACAGTTATGGAGGCAGGTCAACAGGTGTATAGGTGAACCACCCTTGGACCCACACAGCTCCATAAGAACATGGTCTCCTCAGGCCTGGCGCAGGAGTTTAGGCTCCCTAGCAAACCTTCAGCTGTCATGATTATCTCAACACCACCCCTCTCAAAACACTCATGTAAAAAAGCCTCTCTTAAATACAAAACTTTCATTTTGAGATATATATATATAGATCAAGATCAAGAAAATCATTATCACATGTTTACTAAAGAATGACAACTGTATCTCATAGATATATATATATATGAGATACAGTTGTCATTCTTTAGTAAACATGTGATAATGTTTTCTTGATATGCAATTATGCCTCTAGCAAGTTTCTAGCTGGTCTCCCTATAAAGGGAAAAATCCAAAGGGGCACTAGGGGTTCCCATGGTCAGGTCAGGTGTTGGAGGAAAAGAGGTCTTTGCTAATGCCAGGAGCATCGGCTCCTCCTTTCTGCCAAGCTGAGTTACAGCAGAGGGCTCGGGAGTCAGTGGGAATCCTGGTGCGGATCTAGGCCCGGGACAAATGAAATGGAGGAAAACGAAGTGCTGCTTAAGCCTCACCTGAGTGGTGGAACAGAGATTTTGGAGGTTTTCCTACCACTGGATATCGTGAAGAAGTGTCCTTATACAGCCTGGGGACTGGAACCTGTACAGATGGGAGGGGAGGGGAGGGGAGGGGCTGGGAGACCTGTGTGAACTAGCCGAGAAATGGCCTGAGGAAAGATGGGTCCTCATGGAGCAGAGCAACAGAGGGGAAGGTGCCCCAGAAATTGTGAGTAGGGGCCACATTTGCGGGAGTTAAGTGGTATTACCCTTGGAAGAGAACTTAACCACCAGACGATACAAATGAAATAGTTATTTTGCTAGTTAACCAAGAGTTGTAAAGACCGCTTCAGATCTTAGTTTGGAGAATCAAAATTTCTTCCAAGTGTTATCGATAGTTCATTCCAGGTGATTTCACTTTACTCCCAAGCGCGTGCTAGTGTGCCTTTGTTCTTGAGCTATCTGAAGGATGGAAAAGAGTGCAAAGAGGCGTGCTGACTTGGGAGTGGGACACCACAGAAGGGCCTTGAAGACGGAGTCATCCCTCTCTCATCCGTGGTATTCTACAAAACATGTTCTGTCTGCTCTTCACCATCCCCAGAACCCACTTCCCTGGGCAACCTCCTAGCCTGCCTAATGGTTAAGCTGGCCCTGGGTCTCCTGCCCTGCGCTAAGAGTAGCAACAGGACTGAAAGAGAGGTTCCCACCCCAGAGTTAGGCAAGGCCCCTCTCACCTGTGAAGCCATTTTAATAAGAACATCATCTTCCACCCATTCCCTAGTAACAGCATTGTACCTGAAAAATCCAGAATCAAGCCAGTTATTCCAAGCACCAGGAAAACACTTTAAATGCAGCTTAAGCCTAAAACATTCACTAGCTTCTAAGCCAGCTACCATTCTGATTTATAAAATTAAACATCAGGTGACACACGAGCAATTCTTCCGCTCCACCAATACTTGTCACAAACGTTTTCTACTTTGTAAAACAGGCCTCATGTGAGAGTTTTCGCAACATGGCACAGTGAGGTTTTAACTAGATCGCTAGCAAACGTCATTGGCAAATTTCCATGTGCAAGCCTGAACAGTGCATGCTGAGGCCGGGTGTGATTCTGACACGTACACCCTGCTGGTTTATCGAGACCCACTGAGGGAATTTGTACCAAAAGCCCATCTGTATAAAACACAGATGGAGCCACACAGCACGAGCAGATTCTTGCTAGAGGCAAAGCAAAGTGCGGCTACAAACCACTTTCACTCTATGCTGATCATATTTGCACTCAAACCAGAACACACACAGACAAATTCTAAGTTAATGCCATGTTCCTTTTCCAAGAAACTAGGTTGGCCAAGATATAGTGTTTTAGCCCCCTTCCCCCCCCCCCCCCAACAAAGTCCCCATTTCACTAATAGAAATGTCAATAACTTTAAAATAAAATCAGAACCCCCTCCCTATAAAAATATACATTTATTCTGCTTTGCAAGAGCAATCTCTCCTACTAGGGCCAGATTTAAACTGTACCTACTGGCAATAGGAGGGGGGAGGGCGTACGGTCCTCCTTGAGTTGGCAAAGGAGGAGATTGAGTCGGTGGCAGAAGTGAGGTGGGAGAGGGGAGGATTGGGGGGGGCATTCAATAGCCAACTCCACAGCAGTGGAGTGGGGTCTACGAGCCCTCATGCAATGACATGCGTTGCAGTCCCCGCTCCCTCCTACAGCATGGACTTCCTATTAGCATAGAAGCCTATATGAAGGTGGGCAACGAAGGGCATGTCAACGCACAAGGGTTTACAGGTCCTATACTGAATTTTCTTGCTACAATCACTGCTGCAGGACTGGGGCTGCTCAGTGACATCAAGCTCACATTGTCGCATTTATTTAAAACATTTCTAGCCCGCACTATCTAAAATCCTAGGTGGGTTACGGCTTTAATGCATAAAGCATCACAAGACACAAAAATAAAATCAAAACAAAATCTGAAAAAACAAGTAAATCTGTACAACTGAAAAAAAAGCCAACCTCTCACATTAAAAAATAAGAAGCCTTTAGCTTCTTCCAAAATAACAGAACATCAGGACTCATTCTAAACTCAGAGGGTGAAGAATGGCAACAAAAAGCGTGCGACAGCGGGTTTCACAAAGATGAGCAACTCGCAAAGAACATCCAAAAGGAGCTGATCAACTGAATGCAGAGTACAGACCGGAACATAGCAAAGAACCTTCCCCACCAACGCCTGAAAAACCAACATTAAAATGATAAATGTCTCCCTCCACAACACCGGACGATAATGCAAGAAATGCCAAAACTGGGGTTATAAGCCATGCGGTGACATTTTGAATTATTTTCAGGACATGCATAGATCTAGCAGGCAGCCCCAGAAAACAGCACTAAAATAATCAAGGCGACAGCAACAGTCCAGCAACTATTAAACTTTGATGCCTACACCTAAAACCCGTGAACGGCTAAAGGCCCTGCTGGAGCTCAGGCCTCTCAATTAGAGCTTAAATGCCAGTAAATATCAAATCTCTCCAAACTATCCCTGCATTATGTGACCTCTGTGGCATCTTTCCTCTTATCCCTACTTAGCTGAGAAATCAGAAGTCTAGATAATTCCAGGTTGTGGTACTGCATAGTAACCAAACACACACACTTAAAATGTTAACACATTAAATTACATGGATTTTAAATTTAGTCAGATATGCCTACTCGCTGCAATGTGCGGATAGCTTCAGTGTGGACATTCTGGGATATGGCAGCTGGGTACAATAATGTTGGGTCCGTTCATGTCACGAGAAGATAGGAGAGATTACAGACCTGTGGCGAGTGGCATGTTCCGTAGCAATGTCTTCCAAGTGAAATTCCGCCCAGGGGTCGGGCATCTGCTTGGCTTTCTGAATTGCATGTTTCCAGGCTTCCTGCGGAAGCAACACAGATTGCCAACATTAAATTAACTTTTAATTAAAAGCATCAAAGGACAATAAAACTCTCTATTGCTCATTTGGCTTTACCAAAAATTCTATTAAATTATAGTATTATTGAATCATTCATTGCTGAGCCCAGACAGGCGCATTTAAAATGATACATGCGGGGTTTACGAAGCACTGGGTGCATGCTATGGTCAGCGTAACAGCCGCGCATCACAAGGGGAAAGTCAGCAAAGATTTTGCCACCAGCTGCAGGCCTGAACCAGGCTCTGCACAACATGCAGAAAATGGGGCAATTACAGAATTTGTTAAATGATTACTAAGTTCCAGGCAAACAGCTTTTAAGTCTCCACCAAGCTGCAGGAGAGGAATCTCTGAACGCAGATATTCGATGTGGGGGGTGGGGAGGGTTATCATTAAATGCATCTCAAGCAGCGCAGTGGAAGCTTTCCCTACACCAGCATTTCTCGAGCCAGCAACGGTCTACCCTCTAGCCAGTCTGGTTTTCAGAAGACCCACAATGAATATATGCATTAGAGCAGGGGTCTCAAACACGCGGCCCGCGGGCCGCATCAACTTTGTGCGGCCCGCGACGGCGGAAAACCAAAAATCCCCCAAAACCCTGGCTTCTGCTGCTGCCGTGGCAGCAGCAGAATCAATTGTTAAATTTAAAAAAAAAACTGATTTCTGCTGCTCAAGCAGCTGTCCTGCGGCCCCTTTCCCTCTGCCCGGAGATCCGACTCTGCTCTCAGCGGCGTGCTTTTCAAGCCGCGAAGAGAGTATTCCCCCTCTCGCGCGGCTTGAAAAACGCGCGAGAGGGGAATACTCTCGTCGCGGCTTGAAAAGCACGCCGCTGAGAGCAGAGTCGGATCTCCGGCAGAGGGAAAGGGGCCGCAGGACAGCCTGCTTGAGCAGCAGAAGTCAGTTTTTTTTTTAATTGACAATTGATTCTGCTGCTGCCACGGCGGCAACGGCAGCAGCAGAAGCCAGGGTTTTGGGGGTTTTTTGTTGGCCGGTAATGAGCTATGGAGGGGCTGACTGAAACTGGAAGTGGGCTATTGGCAAAGGGGGGAGGGGGGGGGTTATGATTGGTAATGGGCGGGGGGGGGGGGGGGGTTATAACTGGTAATGGGCTATGGTGGGGGCTAGGACTGGAAATGGGCAGATGGGGGTTAGGACTGGAAGTGGGCTATGGCAGGGGGGGGTTATGACTGGTAATGGGCTATGGTGGGGGCTAGGACTGAAAAATGGGGTGATGGGGGATACGACTGCAAGTGGGCTATGGGGGGGGACTAGGACTGGTAATGGGCCTATGGGGGGGGGTAAGACTGAAAAATGGGGTGATGGGGGGGTAAGACTGGAAGTGCGCTATGGGGAGGTTAGGACTGGTTATGGGCTATGGGGGGGTCTAGGACTGTAATGGGCTGGGGGGGGGTTGCTAGGACTGGAAATGGGCTGAGTGGAAGGGGGGCTTGAACTGCAAATGGCTGATGGGGAGGGGGGCTTGGAATGGAAATGGGCTGTGAGGGGGAGGGAGCTAGGATTGGAAATGGGCTGATGGGGGGCTAGGATTGGAAATGGGCTGATGGTGAGGCTAGGATAGGACTGGAAATGGACTGATGCAGGGACGAGAAAGGAGCAGATGCTGGGTGGGGCTGGAACTAGAAGGGAGCTGATGTTGGGGGAGGATTAGAATGGGATGGAGCTGGGAAAGTGAAATGGAGAGGGGAAAAAATATTTTGTCTGGGAGAGAAGACAAATCTACAGTTGGCCAGGTATTGGGAGAGTAAGTGGGGATTGAGGATGGAGGGGTAAATTTGAGTGGATGACATAGGAATGAGGAAAGAGCAACAGGAGAAAGATTTGTATGTTAAAGCAGATGTAGAGAGAGAGAATGTGAAAAAAAACTAGACGAGAGAAGAAAGGACAAATGGACAGCAGACGATGGAGATAGCAGAAGACACAAGAAACCAGAAGTTGCTGGAGCAATTGCAACTGAAAAAAAATGCACAAAAGGTATAAAAATATCTCTTTATTTTGAATTTATTAACTGGAATATGTCAGCTCTGGGAAATGTGCATCATTAATGTCTGTGCTTTGGTACAAGAAATTATTTATAGTTTTATTTCTACAGTGCTGAGGTATTCTGTGTAATTCCTATTTGACATTGCTACTTGTTCTCTTTTCCCAGTAGGTCATGTATTGTTCTCTGAAATGTATTGATTTAATATTTGCAGTGTTGCCTTTTGATAGGTAGGGTCTGGTGCTTTGTGAGTCCTGGTAGTGCTGTTATGATACGGGGGTTTGCTATGGGTTCCAAATGGGCAGTGTTAGTAGTAGTTCCTAATGTGCCTGGCGGTTGGCACTGGGATTATAGTAATATAGAAATTTTCTAGTCTTTCTTTATCCATGCACTCATTATGCAACATTATGCAAATATTTATGCAAATGAGGCCCCTTATGCAAATGAGGCCCGTGTCTTATGCGGCCCCCGGGTTACTTTACAAGTCCTCATTCGGCCCTCAAAGCAATTTGAGTTTGAGACCCCTGCATTAGAGAGATTTGCATGCACTGCCTTGACCGCATGCACATCCGTTTCATGAATATATTTTTTAAATTTACTCTTTATTGGCATTTTATAACACTCAAGTAATTACATTAAGTGAAATTAAAGAAATATGGGAAATACACATAAAATACTTACGCATAACTCACAACATAAGAAATAAATCATCCCTAAATTAGCCCACAAAGAAAATTGGGAGGGCTACAGGAAATATCAATACCCTAATTAGACCCTTTTACAGGAACACAACTTAGGTACAAACATAAGGAAAAAAAGAGAAATACATTTCAGCAAGCCAAGACTTAAGCGTCAGCCGTAATGGGCCCAACCTCGACCCTAATCTCTTCCCTCACACAAAGAAATTCTGATAGCTGTTTTGGGTCAAAAAATAGGAAATTTTTCCCCTGGAAGGAAACATAACATTTAGATAGATATTTTAACACAAAAGAGGCACCCAATGAGGTGGTCCTGGATCGAAGAGCCAGGAAATCCTTCCTCTTTAATTGGGTGGCACGTGATAAATCAGGAAATATACAAACCTTTGCTCCCAAAAACAACTCATTAATATTTTCTAAAAAGGATCAAAGAATTAAAGCTCTGTCAGCTTCCAAAGTCAGAGTTACAAGCACGGTAGTCCTCTCTGTAACTACATCTAAAGAACTTTCAAGAAATCCTGTTAAGTCCCCCAGTCCACTCACAGAGGCCTCAACATTCTTCCTCTTAGTCTCCAAGAAGTTAACAGACAGATATTGTGCCCTCGTAATTGGAGGTAGATGTTCCATGGGAATTCTAAGCACTTCCATTAGATATTTACGTACATCTCCACTGGTGACATAAGGGGGGGATCTCGGAAAGTTAAGCAGACAAAGATTGTTCTGACGAGCGAGATTCTCCAGATATTCAGTTTTACTTGTTAACGCGGTCCTTTCTCTCATCAGAGCAGCATGCTCCTCTGAGGCAAAAAATCTCCTCATTAACTTGAAGCAGAGAGGCAGCCTGTAATTCATGGCTTTTAGATGCTTCCAATTTCACACTAGCCATTTCAGAACACAAAGCCCACAACCGTAGATAAGGAAGTTGTCAGGGCCGAGATGGCATCCCACAGCGCATCCAAAGTAATAGTTGCAGGTTTCTCCAGCACTAAATTTACTGGCTTTTGCAGACCAGCTGCCGTAGAGAATCCGCACACACAGACAAATCTGCTAACCGACTCTCAGGCAATCTCTCCCCTCCGGAGTCCAAAGCCACCCACTGAACCGTTTGTCTCTCACCGTCGGGTAGTGGGGTACTCTCCCGACCTCCCAGCAGCAACCGAGCACAAACTGCAACCAGAGAGATATCATTTCCGGGTTGAGCTGGAGGAGACCACTGGTCAGGAGACAAACTAACTCCTGAGGAGCCCAGCACGGATTCCAAATCTCCAACCAGTGCTGTCGAAGACGCTGCTCGAGACCCCACTGCTGCAAAACCGCAGTGTTCGAGGGTCCGCTGAGTCGAGAAGGAAGCCTGCGGCAGAGAAACGGGGAGAACAGCCTGCTTCCTTTTTTCTCCTCCCCATGATAAACGAGGCAGAGGTTCGGCAACAGCTCAATCATTCGAGCAAACGCGGAGCACAGCAGCCAGAGGTCTGTTGCCTGCCACCATCTTACCCCCCCCCCCCCCCCCGGCAGATCAAATCCTCCGTTTCATGAATATTAATTGTGGGTAGTTTAAAAACCAGCGGAGTACATCAGGACTAACTTGAGAAACACTACCTTACACCAATCCTTACCTCCCAGGATGTTTCATTTGTAAATTTTAGTGATGGAATCCTGAAAACCACTATTCTTTCTGTGTATTTTTAGCTAATGGGGAATAAAGTCAAAAGTAAAATGGCTAAAATGTTCACTTTTATTTCTTATTCATTTGAACCTGAAATTCTGCTTTTCATTGACATCTCAAAGCAGGTTTATTTTCTGTATCAATGAACGGCCCTGGTCTCTCATTCCTTGGCCAGTTTGCTGACATCAATGTTTGCCAATTAAATGTTGAACGTAAAAATGTCCAGAGGGCAGTGGACGCAACTTTTAGGACATATTAGGACAACGTGGAACAGTGTTCTATCAACAAGAGAAATGTGCCGAGACAAAAGAAAAGAAAAAAGAAAAAAATCCTTTAGGCATGAAAAGGAATGGGTTAAGGCCTGCGTCAAACATACTAGACATGAGATTTTAAAGCAATGGTAATGAAAAGTGGATTATTCAGTTGTATTTAACGTACCCGACCTCGTTCAATCAAAGAGCTCAGCTTAGGCAGCTGTTTGTCAGCCTGGAGAATACACGAGAAACGTTAAAAGGCAGCATATTTATGTAAAAAGTGCAAATCAGAAACAAACAAACATTTTCCTCTATTTGCTGTACAAATGCTGCCGTCCAATAAAATGTTTCCTCACCACAGAAACACTCTGAAAACATAAAAAAGAAAAAGTTTAACTCCCTGCAGACATTGGGCAAAATATGGAACCTGTACAGCTACAAACATATGCCTTACTACATTTCCATCACTACGTTTACAAAAGGGAGAAGCAAAAAACCCACCCACAGTTGTAAACTGCATTTACCTGCCCTGCCCGTTCCACAGGAACTATCAATGTCAATCTTTTTTGGCTCCTTGCAAAGAGGTCTCCATTCTCACTGTGATTTAGTTTTAACAGAGCCCACTGTAGATATAAAATTAATCCGACTACCCTGTGCCCACTCCCCTATACCCCAAAAAGAGTGGAGGACAGTCTTTGCTGCAGGAGGTGAAGGGAGGAGGCCTGTAGCCAGAGGTCATCTAAATTTAAATTACCAGCCCTCCTCCCCTGCTGCTTCACAAAATACCTACCCGTGACATTTGGTTCAATCGGTAAGAAAACAGATCTCCTGCAGTTCTCCTCCCGTGCTGCAGAGGGGGCTGCTTTCTACTTGGGCATAGGTTTACAAATGCCATCTTTGGTCTTCATCATCCACATGCCGCCCACTTTGTAGCCCTATTCATTTGCAGTGTTACATTAATTCCTGCTAATACTATTTAAACGAATGCGGGTGTAAAACGTACACTTAAATGCTATTCTAAATGAAGAATTTAAACCTGAATCCCAGAACCAGTAAGTACATGTGTTAGACACCTTAGGCAAACCTTCAACCTCATGCTCTCCCCCTTTCAGGCATCTAGCTCACCATCCCCCCTGCATATACACACTATGGGTCCGATTCTGTCCCGCACGTACATCTCCTTTGTACATCTGGGCTGACCCGGACATACAAAGGATATCGTGATTCTGATCCCGTGGGGCACGTACAGGCCGGGACTGTGATTCAGTCCCGGCCTGCACGTACAGCCACAGCCCGGCTAACTCAGCCAAGATTTTTGAATGAAGCTGCGGTGCCATGGCGTCATGTTGCTATGACACTGTAGCTCCATTTAAAAGCCGCAATGCCGGCCGCATGCAAACTGAGTTAATTCCCAGCAGCCTCACCCCCAATCCGGCCTCCTAAGGCCAGGATCAGGCTGCAGGGAATTAACTCTGCCCACCCAGCCCCTTCCGCACCCCAGGCCGCATAAAAAAGAAACACAATCAGGGGAGTTATTCCACCTTGGAGGTGGAATAACATCCCTGTCCACTTCGCCGACCCTGGACGTACAGGGCCAACATTAGAATCGGCCCTGTATGTCCAGGGCTGGCGATGGCCCACTGCCCGCCCACTCTCCACCCTTGGGCCGCCTCCTCCCCATCCCTGACTAACATCCCCACACAACTGGCGGGGAAGTTAGTCAGAGGCTGCTGCTGGCATGAACCGCAGGAATGGACGTCCATCCCCGCCTATTCATGTCTCAAAATAACTGCCTTTATGTACACTGGAAATTGAGATGTGGCCACATGGGTGCCCTGTCATACACTCCGTCAATGTATCCTAAAGCAACAGGATTCACTTACAAAAAAGACTTGGGAGAAAGAACAGACTGTGCATGGTTGGTTTAATTACAAAATCTATACCTTTTGGGTCAGTGTAGCAAGCCTCCCCCTCTCCCCGCCAAAACAAAACAAAAATAAAATAGTTCTCTGTGGGGATAATCAGTAAAGATCAGAAAGGCAAGTAGTTACTATCTGTCTTCATCTCCTCCCCTGGGTACACTGCCCCTTACTTTGGCCATGTGCATTTTCTGCCAAAATTAATGCACGGCCTATCGTCAACCTATGCCATAGGCTATGGTCAAAGCCTTTCTCAGTGAACAAGCAGGATGAGTCAGCCACACCTGGGTGATGTCATCCGACAGCACCATGGACGGAGAGCTCTCCAATAGCTCAGAAGAGTCTAAGACCCTTCTGAGCATTTGCCAGCCACCCCACCACAGTCTATTCTATGCGCCTGGCCATCCGGATGGATTCTACTCTTCTGCCTATCACTGCTATTACTACGATGACGTTTTAAACTTCAGAGCATTCATCAGATGGTTGTTACTTTTACTATCACACCTTATCTTTCTCCCTTGTTTCTCTCTCTCAGCCGCTATGAAGACCCTCCGCTGCGTACAAGAATCCAGATGGCGGCCCTCTGCAGCCCTCCTCGAGCACTACACTCCTTAAAAAGGTGCGTGCTCTGCAGTCGATCAGACTCTCCTGAGCTATTAGAGAGCATTTCCATCAATGGCGCCGTTGGATGATGTCACCCAGGTGGGGCTGACTTACCTGTAACAGGGGTTCTCCGTGGACAGCAGGGTAAGTAACCTCGCTTTCACCATATTGATCTTTAATCCATCTCATGATACATGAAAAGGAAAGAGGACAAGCCAATCTAGATAAAACACCCACACAAGAACTAAATTACCTGCAAGTCTATAAAAGCGCACACCACAATTTGCAGCCCGTTAGTATGACAAGCGGCAGAAGGAGCAGGAAAGTTTTACGCAAATGTTTGATTCTTTTGCTAACCGAGCAGCGAGGTATTCTTTATAATGAGCTTACCCTAAGCTGAAACGAATTCCGGGGGGAGGAGCTGCTGCTGTATTGCTCGTTCCTCACTAAGTTGTCAAAGTAGTTGGAGATTCTGCCATCGACAGCTTTGTTGGCCGCCGGATCATCCGTTATGGGGCAGATGTAGTAACTATCTTCCTCTTCTTCGCTATCGGAATGGCTGTAATCTATGGAGCCTCCTCTGGCTGGCTGGGCGTTCTCGATGCCCTCCATGCCAAAGATAAGGTCTTCGTCGGCCATGGTGACGGTACTGGCGATGTATTCGCTTATTGCTGAAAGTAGCCAGAATTACGGTACACAATGAGAGAGGAGGAAGGAAGCCTGCCGAAGGAAAAATAGGACAGAGATCACATGCCTGCATCAAATACTTTATAACCAGCCCTCCTCCTTGGAAGGGTACCATAAAATGCACACCTACTTGCATTTATAGACCAATTTTTGGCCTTTGTGACTGCACATTAATTTTATCTTGATGCTACCGTACACAAAACTGTACTCCAGTTTTGTGCTCTATGTTTGATGTATGAAGGGAAAGGCTATACAGGGAACAAAAACAGCTCAGCAACAGGAGTCACAATAGACTTAAGGGGTTTTTATGGCCTATGAGGATGAGTCCTGAAGTCTTTCGTTATTCCAGTTGCTGAGCTGTGTGGCTTTTAATGCTGAAAGGAATATTCCGAGATCTTTTCCCCTTGTTTTAATTTTAATTCAAGTGAAGTGTATAATTCCATTGAAAACATACAACTTTATGGAAAGAAGATTGCAATTGATTTTTCTAGTTATTTGTTTTTTTTTTATATCCCCTTTTTTGCAGGCACCAAGAAAAGCATGCAATAACCAAAAGGTCACCATGAAAAAAAAAAAATGGTCACTCCATTTAGCAGGTGGACATTTTTAGTTTTGCTGCTCCATATATTGACAGTCTCTGCATGCTTTTATGGGGAGGGGAGAAAGGATTGGAATGCTTGTTTACAGCCTGATCTGCTCTAAGTCTCTCCTTCCATCAGCATTTCAAGTACACGGAGCATAGGGGCTAGTTTCGGTGCAATGGTATGCAAAGTCTGGTTCCTAAAATACATTCCCTGCTCGCTCTCTTTGCTTTTTGTGAACAGTAAATGAGGCCAAACCACAATAAGAATGAATGCACAGAACCATTAAATGTTTTTTTTTTTTCAGAGCTAATCAAGGGTGAAAATGAAAACAAACAAAATGATAGTAGATAACGACAAAGACTGTATGGCCTATCCAGTCCACCCAACCACACCAACTACTAAGCTCTACCATCCATTCCTCTCCCTCAGAGATCCCTCTGTGCTTGCCCCATGCTTTCTTGGATTCACAGACTGTCCTTGTCTCCACCACCTCCACCAGGAGGCTGCTCAAGGCATTCACCAAGCCTTTCATAAAGAAATATTTCCTTAGATTACTCCTGAGTCTAGCCTCTTTCCCTCTCCTCTTTTAACCCCCTGTTCCCCAGCTTCCTTTCCATTAAGAGGCCCACCTCCTGTGCATTCATACCATGGAGGTATTTAAATGTCTCTATCATATCTCCTCACTCTTGGTTTTCTTCCAAAGTATACATACTGAGATTTTTAACTCCGTTCCCCATATGGAGTGGAGGAGTAGCCTAATGGTTAGAGCAGTGGCTTGGGAAACCAAGAGACTAGGGTTTGCTTCCCACTAGCTCTCCTTGTGGCCTTGGGCTAGTCACTTAACCCTCCATTGCCTCAGAAAAATCCAAGTTATCAATGTCCCTGTTTAATGTATATCACCAACTCTGAGTTACAATGTAAACCGCTTTGACTGAAATGATAAAGCGGTATAAACAAAAACCTGCTAAATAAACAAATACGCTTTATGACAAAGACTACTGACCATTTTAGTAGCCACCTTCTGTACCAACCCCATATGGTTTCTATCCTTCCAAAAGTGTGGCGTTCAGAACTGCACACATTACCATATCCATCAAGAACAGAGGTTATCTGAAATTTTGCAAATTCATTTCTGTGACTGTTTTATTTTCGATTATGGCGTTTATGTTATTTGTGATGAATGTGGTCAATTAACATCATATGTTTTATTGTTACCAACTTAGGAAAAGTCAATATGCAGGATGCAAAAGTTGTTTTATATAAAACTACTCCAAATGAGGTCTGACCAGAGATTAATGCAGAGGCGCTACCACTTCCCTCCCCCGATGGCTGTTCCTCTCCGTATGCACCCAAGCATCCATAAGGCTTTTGCCATCGCCTTTTCTACCTGTTTGGCTACCTTAAGATCAGATGCTTTCACCCTCAGATCCTGCTCTTTCTTCATACCCATACTGTACTGCTCCTTGGGTTGTTGAATCCCAAATACATTATTGAGCATTAAATCAAGCCGCTGTTCTTTAAACCAGAGGTCCTCAAACTTACCCTAGGGGACCACCAGCCAGTCAATTTTTCAGGGTGAATATGCATGAGAAAGATTTGCATGCCTGCTACCTCCATTATATGCAAATCTCTTTTGTGCATATTCATTGTGAATATCCTGAAAACCCAACTGGCTGGTGGTCCCCCTGGACAGGTTTGAGAACCACTGCTCTAGACCATACTTCCAAACTTCACCATATCTCTCCTCATGTTATCCACACCTTCCAAGGTGCTCACTCTTTTGCAGATTTTGGTATCAACCGCAAAGAGGCAAACCTCTCGACAGTCCTCCCACAATATCACTTACAAAAATGTTGAAAAGAACTGGGCCAAGGACCACTGGTAACACCTTTATCCTTAGAGCAAAATGTATTAATACCACCACCTCCCATTCAACCAGTTTTTAGCCCAGTCACTTTAGGGCACAGGTTCCCAACTCCAGTCCTGGAGGGCCAAACACCATTCAGGTTTTCAGGCTGTCCCTAATGAATATGCATGAGATACATTTTAATACAATGGGGGCAGTGCATGCAAATGCATCTCATACATATTTATTAGGGACAGCCTGAAAACCTGAAAGGTGTTTGGCCCTCCAGGACTGGAGTTGGGACCCTCTGCTTTAGGGCCTATATCAAGTGCACTCAGTTTATTTATCTAGTAATCTCGCCTGATCCAACTCTCTGGTGACCCAGTCAAAAGAAATTGATCAGATTCGTTTGATAATCATCGTGTCTGTGTCTTATCAACCCTTTCACTGCAAAATATGTATTTAAATGTTTCTATATACCACCTTTATAGCAAAGTCATTCAAAATGGTTTACAATGCAAAGAGCAAAGAGATGAAGTATTGCACCTATTGTGGATTCTAAACATTTTTAAGAATAACTATTCTAATTCCAACCCTCAATACTAAATAGTAAACTGCCAACAGTGTCCAACCGCTGACCCTATTCCCACATCAATCCCTCACCGGAAATAACAAGATGTAATGGCTTTTAGGAAAGGTTTGAACATTTACTTCCTGGGGCTTCTAGAAGTAGAACGCAGCGCTGTTTTGACATAGAAAAGCCCACCAAGTGTAAAGTAACTGTACCACCACAGACCACATTCCGACACAGTCCAGAATCCAACTGCACCGAGTTCTGTCACTTCAACGGATGCTTAGTCTATTCTATCACCAGCTAATATTACAACTTGGCTTCGTGTAGGTATCTGTTTGGCAAACATATTCCACAACGAGATTCAGTTCCAAGAAATACTCATCTCAACCCGACTTTGTATTAGTTTTACAAAGAAATAGGTCTACCAGTGCTGATGAGGTCTGTCAGTGGTTCTCAAGCCTTTTGGCTAAGGTACCCAATCGAGGGCCAGTCAGGTGCTCAGGTATACATACCCTCCTATTGTTTCAATGTCAATTTACTTGCTTATGCATCTCCAAATACTACACAGAAGAGATGCACTAAAAACTGCAGCCCCTGGAGATCCCCCCATCTCAGGGTAACCCCCCCCCCCAGGGGTTTACGTACTCCTGACTGAGGTCTTATATTGCAAGAATGGCATTGCTGTCTTTAGTTCCGGAGGAGGCTGCTACTCTGGTCCTTGACCAAGGAAGGAGATTCAAGTTAACAGAGGAACCCTGTGAGCAGAAGGGAATAAAGAAAATTCCCTCTCAAAATCTACTAACGTTTCAACATCTACTACAAAAATAAATTATAACCAGAACATTACCACATTCCAAACAGATGGCTTACAGGAGATATTAAAAAGGAGGGTTACTGCTTTAGCTAATACCTAAAAAGATCTTTAAATGTTAAAGACGGGCCATAAAATTCAATTTTCAAGAAACAAAGTATTGGTACAATAAGCCCACAGAGCATCTACCCACATCACAGCTCAATATCAGTGCAATAAATTCACTGTAATAAATATCTTAATGCACGAGCGGATTTCCTCAAGTATGTTCCATAAAAGTCAGAAGTTCCAAGATAAGAGAATTTGCTATGAAGATGGAAAAATAAAGACGTGAGTGTATACTTTGTTGCAGAGAGAATGATCAGGCCTCTGATCAAGAACTGGGTCCTTGGAATGGGTAGCAACCAATGCAGGGCCAGATTGCAAGCATTCATGGGAGAGAGACAGAGGTGGTAACAAGAGCAAGGAGGAAGATAACTAAAGACCAAATTGGTTTTGTGGTGACAGCAGGCAGAGGCCTTGGGAGGATTTGGATTTTAGATTTGAAGCTGAAATCTTTTGTATTGGCAAAAATAAAAACACACTCCAGCATGTGGAATTTTTTACACATTGCCAGGTCTGAACAAATATGAGAAGGTACAATTTTTGTGTCAGTTAATCCCACATCCATTCCTTACCCTCCCATCCTCTAGGCCATTTACCATCATTGAATTGACATAGTAACATAGCATGCAAAATGCAATGTGTGCCTTTGAGTCAGTCCTTCTGTAGCCAGCCAGGGGTTTGTTAGCAGCTGTAGCCCACTGGATACTTCACTGCCTAGCGACCCAGTAGCTCCTGGGTTTTCTTGGCAGTGTCACCGGAAGTAGATTGCCAGGCCTTTCTTCTAAGGCAATGGAGGGTTAAGTGACTTGTCCAAGGCCACAAGGAGTGCTAGTGGGAATCGAACCCTGGTTGCTTGGTTACCAAGCCAGTGTTCTCACCACTAGGCTCCTTCTCCACTCCTACATAGCATATGACAGCAGATAAAGACCAGTATGGTCCATCAAGTCTGCCTAGAAAGGTGGCAAGAGTGGTTGTACCCGCCACTCTGTGCAGATCACCCTCCTCTATGTCTTTGTTCATGGTTGTACCCGCCACTCTATGCAAGTCATCCCCCCTATTTGTTGACATATAAAAGATATTTAAGTTTCTTTAATTTCATCCTCTTCCTAGATAAAGGGACCCACTGTCCCGTGCCATTTTGAACTGTCACTATTTTTGCCCCTACTGGGTCGCCAGGAGTCAGGACTGACTCAAAGGCACACATTGCATTTGCATTTTTACCTCCATCCACCACCCTTGGAGGGCATTCCAAGCATCCATCACCCTTTCAGTGAAAATGTATTTCCTGGTGTTGCTTTTAAGTTTACCTCCTTGCAGCTTCATTTTATGCCCTCCAGTTTTGCAGCTTCCTCTTCTTGTTTGTTCGTTCATAATACCCTTTAAGTATTCAAATATCTGTATCTTATCTCCCCTGTTCCTCCTCTCCTCTAGGGTATGCATATTTAGGTCTTCAAGTCTCTTCTCATATGTCTTCTGGCGCAGGTTCCAAATCATTTTGATCACCTTCCTCTGAACTTATATCTTTTGCAAGATATGGTGTTCAGTTTTGGAGACCCTATTCCAAGAGCAGCCTCACCAACAACTTGTAGAGGGGCATTAATACCTCTCATTTCTGCTGGTTATTCCTCTCTGTATGCAACCAAGAATCCTTCTGGCTTTGGCCACTGCCTTGTCACACTGTTTCGCCACCTTGAGATCCTCAGACACTCACTCCAAGGTCCCTCTCCTGGTTTGTGCACACTAACCTTTCGCCCCCTATTGCATACAATTCCTTTGGATTTCTGCATCTCAAGTGCACGACTCTGCACTTCTACGCATTAAATCCTAACCGCCAAGCATTAGACCATTCTTCCAGTTTTTGTAGATCTTTCCTCATGTTGTCCACTCCCTCAGCGGAGTCCACTCAGTTGCAAATCTTGTCATCTGCAAAAAGGCAAACTTTTCCCTTCAATCCTTCAGCAATAGCCCTCAAAAACATAGAACAGTACTGGCACCAGGACCAATCCCTACTCACCTTCTTTTCTTCTGAATGAGTTCCGTTTACCACAACCTTCTATCATCTGTCAGTCAACAATTTCTGATCCAGCTCATAAAACTTTGGGATCTATCCCCTAGGTTGCTCAGTTTATTGATAAGCCTCCTATGAGGAGCAGTATCAAAGGCTTTGCTGAAATTTAGGTAGATCACATCCATTGCAGGCCTCTGATCTAGCTATACGGTCACCCAGTCAAAGAACTCAAATCAAAATTTGTTTGTCATGATCGTCCTTTGGTAAAACCTTGTTGCCGCAGATCATGCAACTCCTTGGATTCTAGGAAGTCCAGTATTCTTTGTGCCTCCAATATTTTTTTCCACCATCGAGATAAGGCTCATAGTTTGTCACTTCTTCCCTATTGCCACTTTTTATGAAGAGATATTACATCAGCCCTTCTCCAATGATCTATTTTTCACGTTACTTTCTAGATGTGTGCTAATGCCTATTCTTTTATGTTCCATGTAAGCATTAACTTTTGTTCTTACACCCCATGTAAGTATCAAGGCAGTTTATAGGATAAACATTTAATACTTTGATAAGGCGATATATAAAAGAATAGTTATGAGAAATGCTTAATAGATTTATTTATTTAGAACCCTTCACTATTCCATTCTCCATATTAAATAGCATTCACTCAACATTCAACCCAGCAGCTGCCTACCATGGTCATTAAATATTTATAGACCCAGTCTCAAAAATCTTGTATATTAGGACACAACCAAAGAGCATGCGCCAACATCCCTTCCATAACTCCATATTTCAAAACAGTGCTCTTTCCACACATGCTTTAGGAGGCTGTGACTGGGAGAGATAAAAATCTCATTAATACTTTGTAATGAATTTCCCTAAGCATCTGGCTCCCCATGATCACATTAATACCACTCATCGTTTTTTTTTTCTGACTGCTGCTGTGATAGTTCAATATTCCATTTGTCAACTTTTAAGAAACTGACCATCCAACTTATCAGCCATTTCCCAATCAAACAGCAAGACTGCAGGCCAATTATCCAAACACACTCTCCTCGACAGCCTCAGCAGCATGTCCTGTCAGGGAGTTCTCTTGAAGGATCACAAGTTAATGCCTACATTGAAGATCAGCATAGAAATCTTGAGCTCCAATCCCATAGCCAGTACCAGGATGCTGAAAGCTCTTAGTCTACCATCCCCATCCCCATCGTCCAGAAGACTCCAGATTCCCAATTGTTCCTACATAGTAAATAAAACATACTAGCCTGGAGACCTGGGGAGAAACAAGCGTTCCCCTTAATCGTTAATCAACACTAAACTTGCCGAATGCATCCTATGCTCTTACAGGCCCAACCTCAAGCTTTCCACAAAGGCCCTATCCAACAGGCAGGTAAATCTAATTCTGCGTGCGATACAAAAAACAAGCCAAAAAGGCTCAGAAGGGAGGCTTCTAACTGATCAGGCGTAAAATATGCCGATCTCTGTATCCAATTCTTCAAGTGACACAGGCACCTGAACGTAACTCACTTTGAATTAAATACAAAAAAACAAATTAAACAAAATTTTAAACACAACATGGCGGTGCTGAGACTTAGTCCTCTGACACCCATGGTCCCCTGAGTAACTAGGGAAAGCTATTACAGTTAACAGATAACACCGCACTGTCAGGGAGTTTAGAGAGCAAAAGACCACAAATACAGGAAATGTATGTACAATAAGGAGAATGTCTGAAGTGTGAACTTAAGTGTTCTGGGGGACTAAATGATAGGAAGGACATTCAAGTGTGCTTTGTTTTGGGGTTGTTGTTGGGTTTTTTTGTTAAGTCAATGTACAAAACACACAGAATTGCCCAGTCTGGGATGTACCAGAACTTTGGTCACCGTCACCTATGAGTGTGCCTCTCAGTTCCTGGAGAACTGACCAGGAATGCAACTCGTTAAGCTTAAGAGGTGCCCAACCTCTCCCAGCAGCAGCAAGTCAGGTTCTGACCATTTTCAGTCCGAGAAAATATTTTCTTTTCTACAGAGCTCAATCCATTCACAGCAAGGCTGCTTTGGCAGACTTACTACTGGCACTAAAGTTGAGAGGCTGATATCACATCCGGTATGCCCTGGCTTACGAGTGAGGTTCATTCCCATCATGGTGTGCACAAAAAGTTACAAAAAAAAAAAAAAAGGGTCCATGACATGTTGTTGTTGTTAAGTGCCGTCGAGTCGGAGTCAACTCATGGCGACCCTCTGGATAGCTATCCTAAATTGTGTTCGGTCTTCAGTCAGGCAGCTCATTGTTGACAGACTGGTACCCGTAGCTGCTGTTATTGAATTGATCCATCTCATTGCTGGCCTTCCTCTTTTGCGTTGACCTTCTATCTTGCCAAGCATGATGTCTTTCTCTAATGATCTCTCTCTTCGCATGATGTGTCCGAAGTATGAAAGTCGAAGTCTTGTCATCTGAGCTTCTAAAGAAAGCTTAGGTTTGATCTCCTCTAGTACCGACTGGTTTGTTCTTTGGGCAGTCCATGGTATACACAGTATTCGCCGCCAGCACCATAATTCAAAGGCATCAATTTTCTTCCTGTCTGTCTTTTTCACTGTCCCGCTTTCACATCCATATGATGTTATTGAAAATACCATGGCTTGAACAAGTCGAATCTTTGTATGGAGAGAGACATCTCTGCTCTTGAGAATCTTATCTAGGTCTTTCATAGCCATTCTGCCAAGAGCAATGCGTCGTCTGATTTCTTGACTGCTTGTTGCTTCTTTATTGATAGTTGATCCAAGTAGGTTAAAGTTGTTCACGATTTCAATTTCTTCTCCTTCAACGATGAACCTGTTGATTATGCCAGTTGTCATGATCTTTGTCTTCTTTACATTAAGGTGCAGGCCCATTTTGAGACTATGTTCTTTGATTGTGAGAAGCAAATGTTTCAGATCATCTTCACTTTCAGCCAGTAATGTGGTATCATCAGCATAGCGAAGGTTGTTGATGAGTCTTCCACCAATCTTCACACCTCTGTGGTCTTCATACAGTCCTGCTTCTCTGATGATTTGTTCTGCATATAAATTAAAACAGGTAGGGGGAAAGTATGCAGCCTTGTCTTACACCTTTGCTTATTTTAAACCATTCTGTTTCTCCTTGTTCCGTTCGAACTGTTGCTTCTTGATCAATGTACAGATTGCGCAAGAGAACGATCAGGTGTTCTGGTATACCCATGCTTCTTAACGTGGCCCAGAGTTTCTCATGGTTTACACAGTCAAAAGCCTTGCTATAGTCGATAAAGCACAAATAGATATCCTTTTGGTATTCTTTAGTCTTTCCATGACATAGGAGCAATTAAATATATTCACTCTTCATTTTTCGCTATGGCACAATGCCTATTGTCACGGGTTCAGCAGCAGGGAAACTGTCTAGCCGTATACATGAACGCCGCAGTTCATGCTTGCCCCACTATGATCAGTTCAAGAGTTTTATGGTGCAAGAGGTTTGGGCCGATCTCAGAGTTTGGTCTTGCAAGACTTGAAACTGGGAGATCAGCTTGAATGTCTTGCACTGTGCGGCTGCACCATGCAGAGAGATGATTGCAGAACAAGAACAGGGGAGTGAGAGAGGGACTGGATGAAAGGGGGAGGAGGGATGAGAGAGAGACTGGGTAAAGCCTGGGGGAAGAGGCTCTTAAGAAAGAGGACGAGAAAGAGAGAGAGAAGCCTGGGAGGGGGGGGGGGATCATAAGATACACACACACACATATTAACCCCCCCATGTCTGATTATGAAAATGGAAGTGCTAGTATGTAACACTGCTTGCTAGTGTATACTTTTCAACTTCTACTATTGTACAGCGCATCCTTGGAGGAATGCAGTGGACATCGGGAACAACGGACAGGTGTCTCTAGACATCAGTCAAGCAGAACAAGCCTAGCACACAAGTTTATTGAGCGACTCAAGGTGTATCGTTTGAGCTGCAGGATGTGAAGGCCCATTGTGCAAGCATTTTTTTTTTTTTTACCGTATGATGAATGGTGTAGTGAAGCACATGAGGAAAACAATCTCCATGAAAGACAAACTGTAGGTAATAGCGAAGATTGAAAAAGAGGATTTCAGTGACAAGATTTGTGAAGAACATGGGCACTGTTAGACTGCACCAGATATTAACAAGAGCAAAAAAAGGTTGTTGAAATATCAGACTGATATGAAGGACGGTTTAATCGGTTTAAGCAATAGGAAAATGGTGCGGTATACATACAGTATGAAAGAAAAGTAAAAAAGGCAGTGTATCAGTGGGTCATGACAATGCATACGGAAGGGTTGCATGGTGGCTACATCAGTAGATATGGACTTGCCCACCACACACACAGCAATTCAATGGCATTTGCCGAAACGCAATACCCGTCCAGCACTTGCCATGAATGGATAATTAGGAGATATTTCCTGTGCAAACCTTTCTACAGCTTCTTTAACTTCTGGGGTGCACAAAGACACACCTTCAGTACGCACTGTCACGGATACACTGCATGTTCAACAAATTAACATGCATCAAATCAATAAATGCACATTAAAATGATATACAGTAGTATGTATGTATTAAAAAACTTCTATCAAAATTCATGCATGGAATGTGCCAAAACACACCCCAAAAATTAAGAACATTTCAGAAAAAAAAAATGAAAATAAACCAAATATTTTTCGCATGTGCACATCTCTGGTGTCTAGTTTTACCCTTGTTTCTCTTAGCAGAGGGAATCTCTTAGTTAGAGTGTGTTTAATTTCAAGACTCTTTTTGCCTCTAGTACCTTCCTCTCTCACAAATGAAAACATCAAACAGAAGACCCGAGCTGCTCTCTCTTTCACTTGTTTTTATGGTGTGCACAAGGGAGCATGTTATGATACTTAAATTACAATCACTGAGCAAAGGAACATCAGAGAAGTATCTAACTGCGGTGTTACTTCTAAGGATTATTATATTATGAACACGGCTACAATTCATTGCAAATATTTCAGTATTTGCACAGCACTTTATTAAACCAACCCTACAGTAATTTGTTAGAAAGGGTTTCCATTTTTTTTTTTTTAGCACAAGTGTACCTGAATCAGGGCACTGGGGAGGAGCCTGCACAGCAGAAAATGGAGACAGACGCATGCAAAGTTTTAAAATAGAAGCCATCAAAAGGAAACTTTTCAAAGCTACAACAACTTATACATAACACTGCATTTATTAATACCACTTTTTCCAAAAGATCAAAGGCGGTTTACATGGAACAAAATCAGTTACACATAATAGAAAAACTATGTACAGAATAACAGTTAAGTTACAGTTAATGTGCAGAAGGACATTAGTGTAGTTATTTTACCATATAAAACCATATAACGAAGTTTATTTATCAGGGAAATCAAAGATGAATCAAATATAATCATTATAGGTGTTGTCATAACATGCTGAAATTAAGCAAACTTTAGTTGTTTTTTTTAAATTGCCGAACAATAAAACAAAGAAGGGCCGTTTTGTAAACAACCTTTGCTCAAAGCATTAGACTGCAGTTCATTTTCACAATTATGATGAGCCGGATAAATAGAGCTTTCCTACTATGCTGGAATTATTGCATCTGCATAGCAATCCTAATAATAACATAGTGCACAAAATGACCCCAGGCACTAAGCTAACAGCTTCGTCTGTTCTGTCTCACGAGCTCCGCGGAGCTTTGCCATTTTGACAGCACCATGTAATCTGTCAACACTTAAAGCATCAAACTGTAGAGAAGCAAAGATCAGATTATTTATGGTTAGTTCAGCCAACAAACGTATATAAAACAATTACGACGCGACACAGCCCCCCTCATCATTTTATGTCAATGTGAAACCAAAGCCAATACTGTAGAATCTTGCAAGCGGTGTGTGTGTGTGGAAGCAAACTGCATAAGATTTCTTAAATCCGACATTTGCACGGACATGATGTATTGATCAGAGCTGCAACAGGCCTCTGAAAGAAAGCAGAGGGCAGCGGGGGGCCTATGCAATGCGGACCGACCGACCGACCTACCTTCAAAGGGTGCGGCCGCGGGGTTCCCGCCACGCTCGACCCGGGAGCAATGAACGCGGCCGGATAAGCTGAGCTGAAAAGGGAGCACGAGCCTCGATCGGAATCCTGCTGTGCCTCACCGGAGTTTCACAAGGTCTCGAAGAGCAGCGCGCACACAGCCCCTCCCTCCGAATGGTCCCGGGACAGAGATTGAGCCAAGTCCTTCCCCCGCCCTCGTTCTGACGTCACAACCGACTCAGCAGCGTTTCCCCTGGCTTGAAGGAAAAGGGGAGAGGTGCATGTGCTCGCGCGCGCATGCGTTCCCCCATCTCCACTGCTGTGGCCGGCTGGGAAGGCTGTGTGGCACTGGTGGGTTCTTTTATACATTGGAGACGTTATTTTTCTTGGTAGAAGAAGAAAAAGTGGAACTTGTGGAATTATTTAGCATTCGTTATTTTATTTGGATAGACTAGAGATTTGGATGCATGCAGCTTGTTGAATTGGAAAAATAAAAATGAAAAAAACAAAACCTTTGTTGGCTCCAGATGCCTGATAATCTATAATGCAATTCTGGGTAAAATTTCTTTCGCGTGCATGTTCATTTCTTGAACTGTCTCTCAAATGTGCGTAGGAAAAATTAGGCAACCACCTGGGACAGCTTTGTTTTGGGGGCAGCAAAGAGCAGGCCCCTGCTCATCTGAACTTACAATTAGCTGCAGACATGGGATTCAACTAGGGGGAATGGTAAGGAAACACAAAGATCAGGTGAGTCAAGATCCAAACGCAGCAGCGAAGAGGTACAGTGGTGTGCAAAAGTCTGCAATCACTTGTAAATTTCACGTTTTTTCAACTTCGTGACCTTATATCTTAATTTATTTTCCTCCCAGTGGCTTTTTCTGTGTATCTCATGATAAGTGATAGATTTGGCTATTAGGGCCAACTTTTAGTGTTGGTTTGGCCTTATTTTCTGTGTTTGTTCCCCATTGTTGTCCTGTTGATAGATTTTCTGTGAAAATCACATAATGTACATCGTTGGCCAATGATATATTATTGTAAGTATACTTTAAAATATTATGGACGCACGCCAGGTTTCCTTCAAATTAATGTATGTGGCCTTGAAAAAGGCCGTTTTTATGTGTCAGTGATGGCTCAGTATTTGATGGGCCACCCTTTGTTCTTGATCACCTGACTGCACCTTGTCTGCATTGAATGAACCAGTCTGACAAGGTGATCGTTGGTGACAACGCGGTTCCAAGCTGCAATGAGTGACTCAATCAGCTCACGCTTTGATATCGGATGCCTCTTGGATATTTCCAAGGCCACCTTGTGCCACAGGTTCTCGACTGGATTCAGATCTGGAGACTAGGCAAGCCCGTCCATTGACTTGATGTTGTTCCGCTGCTTCCAGCTGATCACCTGTCTAGAGCGATGGCAGGGTGCATTGTCATCTTGGAACAGGAACTGGCCAGGAAATAGCTGGTGTGCTGATGGCACCATGCACTTTTGCAGTATGGTGATGTACTTGGCCCCGTTGACCATTCCATCGACGATGAGAAGACATCCAACGCCACTGGTAGCCATGCAGACCATGACCTTCAAAGGATGCTTCACAGTGAGTATGAGACACTCAGGCTTCAATTCCTCTCCAGGAAATCTCCTCACATAGGTGTGGGCCTGGTTACCAAACAGGCAGAAGGTGCTTTCATCGCTGAATAGCACCTTTTCCCACATTTCAGTCGACCGGGTTGAGTGCTTTCTCGCCCACACGATCCGGTTGCGCCTTTGTATGTCAGTCATCAGTGACTTATTCCGTGCTTTGCAGCCCCAGAGACCAAACTGAGGCACTGGCGACGAATGTTGATGAGCTGACACTGACCTCATTCTTGTCTGACCACTCTTGAAGTAGCTGAGGAGAGGTCAACTTGCGATTAGTCAGTGAAATGCGTCGTAGTGCACGGTCCTGGTGTGATGTTGATGCACGTGGACGACCTGAACAAGGCTTGTCCACCACTGAACCCGTTTCTTTCTTCTTCTGTACAATCGTAACAGCGCTCTGACTGCAGCCAACTTTCCTGGCTATCTGACGGCTTGAAAATCCTTCTCGCTCATAAAGGACACACAAACACACTCCTCCAACATCAGGGTCCGAGTCATCTTCATGGTCGATCCAGAAAGCGTATGAAATTCAAAAATTCTGCACGTTTTTTATAGCTGCACTGTTGACTAGATATCTGCTTTGTGATTGGTTAGTGAAACCAGCCTCCTGATTGGTCAGAAATAACGTGTGCCTATTGGATAATCTCGATCCAGTTTTGATGCAGGAGCCACAAAAATCGCAGTAGCTATCTCCCACTGTCTGTAAAGTATTTAAATTGGAAGCAAAGAATGCAAAAAAGTCAATTCTAATAGTCAAATGTATCCCTTTTAACGTGGTAGAAAGATGAATATGCTGGGCTAACGCAAAATTTAACACACACCGTTAGAAAGTACGAAAAATGCAAAACTCACAAGTGATTCCAGACTCTTGCACACCACTGTAAGTTTTCAGCCTGGATTTGAAGAGGATCAGAGAAGGCGTCTGAGGTAGAGACTCAGGTAGTTTGTTCCAGGCCTAAGGAGCAGCAAGGTCAAAAGAGCAAAGTCTGGGGTTAGCAATAGAAGAGAAGGGTCAAAGTGGTCTACAAACAACTCAAGGTTACAATAGAACATGGAGTGTATACACTAACTGCACAAATAACTGTTTACAATGATTTGTATTTGTTGGGGTATGTGGGATTATTTATTTAACAGGTTTTATAATAGTGCTTTATCATTTCAATCAAAGTGGTTTACATTGAAACTTAATCTTGGTAATGTACATTAAACAGGGACATTGATAACTTGGATTTTTCTGAGGCAATGGAGGGTTAAGTGACTTGCCCAAGGCCACAAAGAGTGCTAGTGGGAATTGAACCCTGGTCTCTGGGTTCCCAAGCCAGTGTTCTTAACCATTAGGCTACTCCTCCACTCCACTATATTACAGGACCATAGTACTCAATGAACAAATGAGTCTTCAGATGCTTTCTGAATAAGGAAAGGTCTTTGATGCTCTTGAGGATGAAGGGGAGAGAGTTCCATAGGGTTGGTGTGTATAGCTCAAAAACCCTTGAGCAAGCCTGCTGGGTGCTCGTAGTTTTAGAGTGGGAGACAATCGGGTGTTGCTGATGGATTGGCATCTGGCTCTGTTTGGTTGAAAAGGATGGATGAAGGTGGGAGGAGGAGAGAAAGATAGTGCTTTGTAGATTGTCAGCAGTGTTTACTATTTGATGCGACTGAGGGGAAGCCAGTGGAACTTATTAAGGATAGGAGTGATATGTTCTTGTTTGGGGGCTACCAGAAGGGTACGTGTGGTGATATGGAAGGCCGTACGTAATTGGAGGAGGGTTGATTGTGGGAGTCCTTGATAAATGGAATTGCAGTAGTCGATGATTGGAAGGATTGCTGATTGGAGTGCTGATCTAAAGTTGGAGAATGCAGATCTTGTAGAAGACTGAGTTCACCGTTTCGTCACTTGTTTGAAAGTGGGGTTGTGGTCTAGAGCAATGTTCCCTCTAATTTTCTGTAGGTTGTGTGCGCATAAAATATCAGCTGTGCAGCTTTTGAAGGAAGGTTAAATTTTTGTGCGCCACATAACGACACTCGGAGTTATATACTTTAAAATTTGACTACACATCAGAATACAGTATGTACACCACATTGATTGCACTAGAAAATATTGTAGGACTTGTGAAAACCATAAATACACAACAACTTTTCAATTTTAAGAACGTCTGTGTTGTTTTCTATCAGAATCAGAACTGTAATTTTTGTGCGCTCTGTTGTAAAGTATGTGCGCTCACTCGGCGAGGTGTGTGCGCGCGCACACGCGCACAGCTTAGAGGGAACAGTGGTCTAGAGTGATACCAAGGTATTTTATTTCTTGTTGTACCTTGATAAGAGTGTTGTTTAGAATTATGGTTGCAGGGGGAGTAAACGTTATCCTTAGTGATGAAGAAGGCTTCAGTTTTCTGAAGAGGTAGTTACTCGTGAGCCATTGTGAAACTTCGGAAAAGCAGTGCTGTAGCTTTACGCAGTTGATTGGAATCAAAGGGAGTGTAGATCAAGGTGTCATTGGCGTAGAGGTGGTAGAGTAAATTGTGGGACTTAGTTATCGAGCAGAGTGGTTGTAGATATATGTTAAAGAGCAGGGCAGAGAAGGTGGAGCCTTGTGGGACACCTTTATCCGCCTCGTACTTGCTACCCATTGTCTGCTTAGTACTGTTACCTACTGCCTGCCTAGAGCTGCTAACCATTGTTTGCACTGAACCGCTACCAACTGTTTGCCTAGACCTGTTGCCCACTGCCTGCACTGAACTGCTACCCATTACTGCACAGAACTGCTACCCAGTGTTGCATAGAGCTGCTACCCATTATTGCCTGAACTGCTACCTATTGTTGCTTAGAGCTACTACCTATTTTGCTCGAACTATTACCCATTATTGCTTAGATCTGCTACCCATTATTGCCTAGACCTGTTGCCCACTGCCTGCACTGAACTGCTGCTCATTGCCTGCACCCCAGCAGAACTGCTACCCAGTGTTGCCTAGACCTGCTACCCAGTGTTGCGTAGAACTGCTTCCCAGTGTTGTACAGTACTGCTACCCATTGTTGCTTAGAGCTGCTACCTATTGTTACTTAGAACTGCTTCCCAGTGTTGTTTAGAACTGCTTCCCAGTGTTGTTTAGAACTGCTATCTATTGTTGCTTAGAACTGCTACCCAGTGTTGCTTAGAGCTGCTACCTGTTGTTGCTTGGACTGCTACCCATTATTGCCTAGAATTGCTACCCAGTGTTGCTTTGGACTGCTACCTATTGTTGCTTAGAACTGCTACCCGTTGTTTGCTCAGACCTTGCTGCCCAACCCCATGGCCCCACATCTCATTGTCCTTCTCTCCCTCATCCTCCCCTCCTATCAACACCCTCCTTTCTCTCCCTCATCCTCCCCTCCTCACTTCTCCCTCCACTCTTTCCCCTAACCTAGCATCTACCTTCCTCACTTCTCCCTCCACTCTCCCCCCTAGCCTAGCATCTGCTTTTGAGCCTCTCCACACTATCCCCCGCACTTACCCAGCCCCCCTCTCCACCTTCCTCACTTCTCCCTCCATTCTGCCCCCTACCCTAGCACCTGCTCTTGAGCTTCTCCACACCATCCCCCGCAGTCAACCTGCCCCCCCTCTCTTTAAGGCAACCCCACCCTCGCTTCCACCGTACTATCTCCACTTTACCTCGCTCTCTAATACTCATTCTCCTTCTTTCATCAGGTAATATCAACCCTAACCCTGGTCCCCCCCGATTTCTCTTCCACTCTAAAGATAGTTCCCCACGTACCCTATCTAATCTCATCCACATCCCACTCCTCCCTCCTTCCACCCTCTCCCAGTCATCCCACAATCACTCACCCATAAATATCAACTCCAACCCTACCCCCAAAAATAATCCCTCACATAACCACCCAGCACCATCAAATTATTCCTCATTTCCCCCCCCCCCCCTCATATCCCTCTCCGGGAGCACATACACCCAAACATACCCACCCTCGCCCTTCTCCATTTAAAGCTAGCTACTACCATAAAAATAGACCCCCGTGCTATTCTAATAAGAAATCCGCACGTAACTTATCCAACCTTATCCATATCCCTCTCCTGCCCCCTCTGCTCTCCCATTTACTTGCGCCCTATGGAACGCATGCTCAGTCATTAAAAAAGCCTCTTTCCTGTTCGGTAATCCAGTTTAGTCCTCCACAATCGGGGTAGTGCCCCTCCTCCTGCAGCCTGGAGACTGGACCAATCAAGTCTTCTGTAGTATATATGCAGACGGAGCTCCCAGAAGCCCCCAGTGTGTCCAGTCTCCTTGCAGCTTGAGGACTTCTGTGCCCTTGCTGGGCACACTAAGTGACACTTGAAGGAGCAACACTAGTTAGTTAGTTCTTTTGGGGTTTCGTTTTTGGTCCTTTATTTACCATTTATTTACCATTTATTTGCTAGGTAGCTGTATCTTTAAAAAAAAAAAAAAAAAAAAGCATTGCACAGGGGACAACCGGGGGGAACCCAGACCTGCTTGGGCTCCAGCCTTCCTGCCTGGGAATTTCTGAACCCTGGGTTGAGCTCTCCCCTAGGCTGTACGGGGAAGAGCCATACCTGATTCAGCATTGCCTGTCACTTGGAGAAGTTGACTGAGTTCCTTGCTGTTTCCTGAGCTGGTAGGAATTTTCCTTGCTTTAACTTTTCAGCTCTCTGTTGTTTGCATTGTCAGAGGCTCTGTCGGCTCCCCTGGCTCCCAAATTGCACTTTTTCCTGATTTTTTTTCGCTTGCCCTGTATTAGAGGGTCGTTTTCTTTATTTTACATATTATTTGTTTACCTTTGTATTTTCGCGCCCTTTTTTACCCCGGGTGAAAAAGTGCGGCGGCCATTTTGAATTTCTAAAGTGTGCTTTTTAAAGGCACTTTTTAACACTTGTGCACGGGTTCCCCTTGCATTTTTGGGGTTTCTTTTGCTGGCGATTTTGCTCAGGCCACCCCTAGGATTCTGGGGAGTGTTTTGTCTGTAAAAAAAATAAAAAACGTTTTAAATTTCAGTCTGTACTGTTTTACATAGGGTTGGTCCCTTTGGTGTGGGCTTCCCTGGTTCTGTTCCATTCCTTCCCGCTGAGCGGAGGTTGCCTTAGCATGTATGCCAAACCCCAATATGTGATTTGCGGGTCCCGCAGAGGTGCAGTGACTGACTCTGGCATCTGCAGGGGCTGCACCTCAGTTTCTTCAGACCTGGAATGTCTTTCTCCCACTGCTGTCTGTAGCTCTGTGGTAACTTGATTGATTTTTCTTGATTTTTCAGCGATTTTAGGCATTTCTCTCATGCCTGCAACCCTCCCACCTTCTCCTTTGACGTTTTAAGTTAATTCCTTAGTTTTTGGGGGTTTTAATTCACTCTTTTTGTGTTTT
Source organism: Ichthyophis bannanicus (assembly GCA_033557465.1). Taxonomy (NCBI): domain Eukaryota; kingdom Metazoa; phylum Chordata; class Amphibia; order Gymnophiona; family Ichthyophiidae; genus Ichthyophis; species Ichthyophis bannanicus. Next base: position 7,209,906 of record CM066044.1, on the reverse strand, counting down.
ATTTTTGCTGGTGGCCATTTTGAATAGCTAATGAGCCTCGGTTTTGGGCGGGAAGCCAGATTGCTTCTCTGCTGGCTTCTCACAGCTGTATTGCTGTTTCAGTTTTTTTCCACATCACTGGCTAGATGTCAGTTGTGCAGAGGTTACTTTTTTCTCTGCCTATGTATGAACAGAAGGGATAGAAAGTACAGAAGGCATGGATAGAGAACAGTATGCAATTCAGAGCCACAGTACAATGCTGAGTCACTGACGAAGGGTGCAGGGCTCATGGGTTACATTCCCCACTGTGCCCAACAAAGAAGGCTGGCTGAGGCATTACCTATTAAGGGGAATATTGTTGAAGGCCTGTTCCTGCGGGACGCAGTTATTTGTTTTTAGTTCTCCCTGTGCCTTATTCTGGTTATGCTGCTTAGGCTGTCAGAAGAGACACAGGGACCTCATGCATCCGCTCTGCTCTTCCCCCAGCATCTTGCTTCCCCAGATGACCTTGGGAACTCCGGGGCTTGGCTTCAGGGGAGCTCTCCATTGGCTTTATGCTGCACTGAGTCTTTACCACGAGAGTTTGGATACCTCCAGGAAGTTCAGGTATCATTTTTTGTATGAAAACTGTGAGTACTCTGTTTTTGTTTTTTCTTCCTCGCCTCAGCTGCTCTGGGATGATTTCAGCTGTATCCGGACCGGCTGCCTCTGAGGTTTGAAGTTCCTATTTTAAATTTTTAGTCCCCAAACTGCAGCCGGGGTACTTTGTACGTCCTACTGATTATTGTATCTGTCTTATGCAATATACCATTTGGTTGAGGTTTTAAGTCAGTGTTTTGGATCCTGTCTGTTTTGGGCTCGGCCTAATTAAGCATGCTCACTGTAATTTTCCTACGGCTGGATTGCGCTTCTACATCCCTCCCCAGAAACACCTTTCAGCCCCTACCATGGAGGTCTGAATGGCAGCGGAGGGATCCCACTCTAATTTCCCTACTTTCAGTCACTGTAATTGCCTTACCCTGACTTGAAAGTTTCTCTATGCCAGCACAGTGAATGACTGCCAGTTCCCTTCTCAGTTCTGTAAATACCTGACAGCTTTTCGGTGCCGGCGGCTGTTTTGTTTTTCTCTTCAGTGTTTCCTTTTAGAGGATACAGCTCTAAACAGCAGTTTCCACACATTTACTCATGCTGTGGAGGCACGTGGAGTTTCCCAATCCGTTTCTTGAAGAATCTTGGGTTTCCCTGAGCCTTCCTTGCTTTTTGTTTTCAATGCAAAAAAAAAAAAAAAAAAAGAAAGAAAGAAATAAACCCCACACTAGAAGAGGAAAGGTGGTTTAAGTCTCTACAATGCCCTTTTCTCTGGCTGTATTATAGCTGAAATGTACTCAGCCGAAGGAAACATTAATAGCTTGCTTGTGTTCCACCTGCATGCTGCATCCCGGAGGTTTTGCCCATGCCCACTGCGTTGCTAGCTGGGTCCCTCAGCACCTTATCTCCCCCCTCCTCAGAGCCCCTGCTGCAGGATCTTCCACAGCCGCTGAAGACCACATTGCACATTCCCATCCGGCCGTCTCATCAACGGTTTCTCCGCTTCGCTCTTCCGTGGGGCCCCTTCCAATTTCCACCATGCCGTTTGGTCTCGCCACGGCCCCCCGCACCTTCACAAACGTGATGGTAGTGGTCGCGGCGGCCTTGTGCAAAGACGGCGTCCTGGTCCATCCGTATCTCGACGACTGGTTGATTCGGGCAAAGTCCAGTCGGGAGTGTGTGTACGTCACGAGCAGGGTGGTGGCTCTGCTGCGGTCCCTCGGCTGGGTGGTGAAAGGATGCAAGAGTTGTCTGTGCCCGAAGCAGGATCTCGAGTATCTGGGAGTGCGCCTCGACACAGCACGGGGCTTGGTGTGCCTGTCGGAGCGTCGCATTCGGTCTTTGTCCGACTCTTCAAGGGGATGTCCGCTCCGTCTGCATGGTGGTACCTGCAGCTCCTCGGTACGATGGCAGCAACCTTGGAGGTGGTGCCCTGGGCGCGCTTCCACATGCGCCCGCTGCACCGTTGGTCCAACCAGTACGACTCGTTGAACAGGAGATTGCCTTGCTCAAGGGCGGTTCGCCGTTCACTCCGGTGGTGGCTCTCCTCCGAGAACCTGACGCGGGGATTCCCGGGAGCCTCCACTTTGGGTTCCGTTCTCAACGGATGCCAGCTTAACCGGCTGGGGGGCTCCCTGCGAGACCCGCTTCGCTCAAGGGGAATGGTCTCCCCTGGAGACTTCTTGGTCGATCAATCCGCCTCAAATTACGGGCGGTGCGGCTAGCCCTCTTGGCCCTCGAAGCCCTAGTTCTCGACCGGCCGGTGCGAGTCCTCTCGGACAAGGCGACCAGCGTAGCTTACATCAATCGCCAAGGGGGCACCGGCAGCGTGGCCCTGGATTCAGAAGCGACGGCCTTGGTCAATTGGGTGCAGTCTCGTCTTCTGGCCATCCCGGCAGCGCATATTGCAGGCGCAGACAATGGTCAGGCCGATTTTCTCAGCAGAGTGCGGGTGGACCCCGGAGGGTGGCAGCTAAGCCCGCAGGTATACGCGCCAATAGTTCGTTGGTGGGGGCCGCCCATCATGGATCTCATGGCGACATTTCAATCGGCCAGGGCAGGACGCTTCTTCAGCAGGCGAAGGGAGCGCATGTCCGAGGTGCTCAACGCTCTCATTCAGCCATGGCCAACGTCCGGTCTTCTTTATGTCTTTCCTCCGTGGGCTCTGATCGGCCGGGTCGTTCAGCGCATCGAGGGCCATCGGGGTCGAGTGTTCCTGGTGGCCCCGGATTGGCCTCGGAGGCCCCGGTATGCCGATCTGGTCCGGTTGCGCGACGGCATTCCTTGGCTCCGGTCCGCGCGGCCGGATCTTCTTCTTCAGGGTCCCTTGCGGATGCCCCACGTGGGTCGATTCTCGCTTACGGTTTGGCCATTGAGAGGGCTCGGCTGAAAAAGATGGGTTACTCCCCCGCGGTGATTTCTACCCTACGGCGGGCGAGGAAAAAGTCCACTTCTCTTACTTACGTTCGGATTTGGGGGATCTTTGAAGACTGGTGCTCCCGGCGTGGAGTCCGGGCGGCGACGGTTTCCGTTTCCGTCGTTTTCAGTTTCTTCAGGATGCTTTTGATAAGGGCCTTGCGGCTAGTTTCCTGAGAGTCCGGTTGGCGGCTGTCTCTTGTTATCGAGGCAAAGTTTTAGGCCGTCTCCTCGGTTCTTATCCGGACGTACGTCGTTTTGTTACGACTGTTCATTTGCGGCCCTCCCACAGGATTTTCGTTCATCCGGGGGACTTGAATCTAGTGCCGCGGGCCCTGGTTCGTGAACCTTTTGAACCCCTGAGTAGGGCGTCTCTGAAAGATCTTACACTGAAGACGGTTTTTCTTGTTGCCGTCTGTTCGGCACGGCGTATTTCAGATCTACATGCGTTGTCCTGCCGAGAACCTTTTTTGTCTTTTTCCCCGGTCTCTTCCTTTTTGGCAATGGTGGTTTCTCCTATTCATGTGAATCAGGCAGTGTTTCTTCCGGTTCTTTCTTCGCACTCTGTCGGGTCGGCGGACAAAAGTCTTCACCGTCTCGATGTGGGTTGTGCACTTCGTCGTTATTTGAAGGCTACCGAATTTTTTAGGAAGGCTGACCGGCTATTCGTGCTCTTCGGTGGTGCACGTAACGGGGAGGAAGCGGTGGCTAAGGCCTCCATTGCAAGATGGCTCAAGGAAGCGTTCGCGTCTGCGTATCTGTTGCAGCAGCGGTCTATTCCGGAGGGGCTACTGGCTCATTCCACTAGGGCTCAGGCGACCTCTTGGGCGGCGTATAGCCTAGTTCCGCCAGCAGATATCTGTAAGGCGGCCGCTGGTCGTCTCTGCATGCTTTCAGTGAACACTATCGTTTAGATGTGTCAGCGGATCGGGATTCCTGTTTTGTTCGGCGGTTCGGCGCGCCGGATGGTAAGGTCCCGCCCCGTCTTGACTGCTCTGTTACATCCCGATTGTGGAGGACTAAACTGGATTACCGAACAGGAAATGGAAATTACACTAACCTGGTAATTGTAGTTCCTGGAGGGTCCAGTTTAGTCCTCCTTCCCTCCCGATTATCTGATATAATAATGCGGCGCGCTTTCCGAACGGTAGATCATATGACGGTTCCTCTTGCCGTTCGAACCTTTTTTTGTTGCAGCCGCGTTTTTGGCTATGGCTCTTTCTTTCTCAGGTGTTCAGTCAGCTCCTGAGATTTCTGATACGGAGCTGTGTTTTGATTTCTGGGGCGTCTGTTCCAGCGCAATACAGTGTTCTGACTTCCTCGTTTGGGGAGAAAGTTGGATATGTTTGTGGGGGGAAACAAATTGTTCCTTAATTATGTCATTTTCATTATGTCATTTTGTATATTAATCTAATGTGTTGCTTCGTTAAGTATGCTTTGTTACTAGTACACTGGGGGCTTCTGGGAGCTCCGTCTGCATATATACTACAGAAGACTTGATTGGTCCAGTCTCCAGGCTGCAGGAGGAGGGGCACTACCCCGATTGTGGAGGACTAAACTGGACCCTCCAGGAACTACAATTACCAGGTTAGTGTAATTTCCATTTTTTTCACGATCTTTTCATCTCTAATGCCCTACACCTCCTTGCCCTGACCAAGACCTGGCTCCCCCCAGACGACACTGCATCCATTGCCTCTCTCTGCTATGGGGGCTACCAATTCTCCCATACACCTCGATCTACTGGTCGCGGTGGTGGCGTTGGCCTCCTACTCTCTCCCTCTTGCCACCCGAATCACACTCCCCCCCCCCTCCTTCGAAGGCCACTCCATTCGCCTTCTCACACCACTTCCCCTCCGAGTAGCGGTTATTTATCGCCCACCCGACTACTCCAAATCAACCTTCCTCACCGACTTCGATTCCTGGCTCTCTGCCTTTATGGATCCCTCCTCCCCCACTCTTATTCTTGGCGATTTCAACATTCACGTCGACAACCCCTCCGACCCCCATGCCTCAAAGTTCCTCACTCTTACCAACTTGTTTGACTTCCAACTTTGCTCCACTGCCCCCACACATCTACACGGCCACTGCCTTGACCTAATACTCTTCTCCAGTTCCTCTCCCTCAAACTTCCGCAAATCAATCCTTCCCTTATCTGACCATCACCTCTTAACTTTTACTCTTCAGTTCCCGCCATCCCAACCTTGTCCTGTCTCCTCCGACCTATTTAGAAATCTTCATAATATTGATCCCCTGACTCTCTCCTCCACCATTTCTCCATCTCTTTCCTCCATTTTATCATCCGAGTCCGTCGACAAGGCACTATCCTCATACAATACTACACTATCCTCAGCCCTTGACCCTCTTGCCCCTTCGACCCCACATTCTGTTAAACGATCTACTCCCCAACCCTGGCTTTCACCCACAATCCGTTACTTACGCATCTGTGCCTGTTCTGCTGAACGAGCCTGGTCCAAATTCCGCTCCCCAGAAAACCTTCTACACTTCAAATTCATGCTTGGCTCCTTCCAGTCAGCCTTAGCACTTGCCAAACAAGACTACTACATCCATCTGACTAATTCCCTTGCCTCTGATCCTCACCGTCTCTTTAACACCCTCAATTCTCTCCTCAAGGTCCCCCCGCCCCCAATCCCGCCCTCCCTTTCTGTCCAAACCCTAGCCGATTACTTCCACGACAAAATCCTCAAAATTACCCTCCAATTCCCTAACCCCTCATCTACCTCCCCTCCTCCCCATTTCTCCTCCCCCATTCATACTCCCCCTGCCACCCTCTTCTCCTTCCCTTCGATCTCTGACAAAGAAACTGCACTCCTTCTTTCCTCCTCCAAACCCACCTTCAGACCCTATCCCCACCCATCTCCTACGTTCCATCTCCCTCACCATTGTCCCCTCCATCACTCATATCCTCAACCTTTCACTCTCCACTGCAACTGTCCCCGCTGACTTCAAAAACGCTGTTGTCACACCCCTCCTCAAGAAACCCTCACTTGATCCCACATGCCCTTCTAACTATCGACCCATCTCCCTCCTTCCCTTCATATCCAAACTATTAGAACGAGCAGTCCACTGTCGCTGCCTCGACTTCCTCACCTCACAGGCCCTCCTGGACCCACTTCAATCCGGCTTCCATCCCCTACATTCCACTGAAACGGCACTCACTAAAGTCACAAACAACCTGTTGCTGGCTAAATCCAAGGGCCTCTACTCTATCCTCATCCTTCTTGACCTTTCTGCTGCCTTTGAGACCGTTGACCACGACCTTCTCATCACCTCACTTGGCTTCAAGGATTCCGTATTATCCTGGTTCTCCTCCTACCTCTCCCATCGCTCATTCAGTGTATGCTCTGGTGGCTTCTCCTCTCCTACCCCACTCCATGTAGGAGTACCCCAGGGATCTGTCTTGGGGCCCCCTCCTCTTCTCTCTCTATACCCAAGACCTTGGCGCGCTCATCTCCTCCCATGGCTTTCAATACCATCTCTATGCCGATGACTCCCAAATCTACCTCTCTACACCTGATATTTCTCCGGCAACCCAGTCCAAGATCTCTGCCTGTCTTTCGGGCATCGCTGCCTGGATGTCTCATCGCCGATTAAAATTGAACATGGCCAAGACTGAACTCCTTGTCTTTCCACCTAACTCCTCCCCCCCACTTCCCACTCTCTCAATTCATGTGGATGGATCTACTATCCTTCCTGTTCCCTCGGCCCACAATCTGGGGGTTATCTTTGACACCTCTCTCTCCTTTTCTGCTCATATCCAGCTTGTAGCTAAGACCTGCCGCTTCTTTCTCTACAACATCAGCAAAATCCGCCCCTTCCTCTCTGAACACACTACCAAAACGCTTATCCACTCCTTAATCTCCTCTCGCCTTGATTACTGCAACCTACTCCTCGCTGGTCTTCCCGCAAGCCACCTCCTTCCCCTCCAATCTATACAAAATCACGCCGCTCGACTAATCTTCTGCCAACCTCGCCATGCCCACGTTACTCCTCTTAGGTCGCTTCACTGGCTCCCTGTCCAAGTCTGCATCCAATTCAAGCTTCTCCTGCTAACCTATAAGGGCATCCACTCTATGGCCCCTCACTACCTCTTATCTCTCCCTACATCCCCTCTCGAAACCTGCGCTTCGCTAACAAATTACTTCTATCAATGCCTTTCACATGCACTGCTAACTCCCGACTGCGCTCCTTTCACCTTGCTGCACCTTACGCCTGGAACAGCCTACCTGCGTCTGTGCGCCAGGCATCCTCCTTGGCCCTCTTCAAATCCAGATTGAAGACTCACCTCTTCACTGTTGCATTCAGATCCTGACTCCTTCCTCATCTTACCCTAACCCCCGTCATCATTTATGACCAAACTACTGACCAAATCGTACCTTGCGCAGAACTGACTAATGCTCTATACTGTTCTAACGTATGTTTTTGTTCTAACTAGATTGTAAGCTCCGATGAGCTTGACTCTGACGGGCAGGGACTGTCTCTTGTATGTCGGCTACCTCTTGTAGGTCAGCTGTGCAGCGCTGCGTGCGTGGCGCTTGTGACATGGTGGATTCCTCCAGCCCTGTAGAAAGAGCCAAAGAGGAGGAATCTGAGGCAGTGCTGGAGTATAAACAAAAGCACATGGCTGGTGGTTACCAGGGAAACCAAGCACAGGAGAAAGAAACACAACCGGTTAGCTCAGGACTCAAGGGCTGATTCAGAGCACCTGTTAGGGGGAGGAGTCAGGCACTACCCTAAAGGGCAGATACAAAAAGAGGCCTCAGTGGGAAAAAGAGCAGGTTCATGTGAAGCTGGAAGGAAGTGTCCATTAGAAGCTGGAAGAGGTTCATGTGAAGCTGGAAGGAGAGATCCATTAGAAGCTGGAAGGGAGTGTCCAGTAGAAGTTCCAGAGAAAGTTCCAGCACAGGTTCAGCTGGAAGGTTACTTACAAGGCCAGCCGAGGGTTCCGGTGAGAAGCCAGCTAACAACCCAGGAGGAGGACCAGGGAAGAGTCCAGGTTACAAGCCCAGGGCCAGAGCCAAGTCCAAAGGTAAAAGGAGAACCTTTTACAAAGCTTTATTCAAGAAAAGGATACGGCAGAAGCAAGCCAGGCTGTCTGCAATATCCTGGGGATTACCAAGAGGAGAGAAAGCCAGGAAGGCAGTTTCAACATTCCTTGCACAAAGTAGGTGGAGATTCCACAACCGGGTCCAAAGCCCAGAGAAAACCCTTTGCAGCCAAGCACAGAGGTAAGCCCAAAGGCTGGGATTTTTATAATCAAGGTGATTCTAATTACCCAGAAGGTTGGGGCATTGATTATAATGACTTTAATGAAAAGGACTGTTTTAAGCAGTACATGATTCAAGAATATAATACAAAGCTTAAAGCAGGGAGGAAGGGCGGAGCCCAAGAAACCACGATACAAACATTTCCTACCTCTCAGGAGGACTTAATGGAAATAGAGCCAGGTTTTGAAAGTGTCTCTGAAGATATGATGGACTGTACGTTTACAATCTCTGATGAAGTATTATCCCTGCGCTGAATGTATGCCTTGCAGAGAAGTACAGAGGTATTGAGATAAAAAGTACAGAGCTGGGAAACAGAGCTGTTTCATTCTGTTTGCTGAGAAACAATTGTTTGTGCTGAGGAAAGCTGTTTATGTTGCAAACTTTACTTTGTCCTTTTGCCAGAGGTATATGGTTTTTGTTACCTTTATTTCCTTGTTGAAAATCCGCCCCGGGAGGGGAAATAAATCCTTGTTGCTTTAACCACTTTCTGAAGTCACACTACTCTTCCTTGGACAGTGAAAGAGACTACGTTTCCCAAGAGGCTTTGCTTTAGGAACTTGTAGAGTAGCTGTTCAGGAAGAAAACAACCCGCTTAAACCCTACCTGCTCTTGCTGGAGGGCACTAAAGAAGCGGGGTCACACGCTTTACAAGTGCTGAATAGTAGTAGTAGTAGTACTTTTGTTTGGGTGACTGGGGTGGAGAGGATGTCTCCCATCTCGATTTGCTGATGATGACTGGACAGAAAGGACTGGAACCAATTCAAAACTGTATTCTGGATTCCGATAGATTGGAGGTATTGGAGAAGGATGGGATGGTTTACTGAGTCAAATGCAGCTGAGATATTGAGAAAAACTAAGATAAATCTGTGTTGCGCAGACTGGATGCCTTGGATGAGATTATTTAGAAGGGAGAGGAGGAGGAGGGCTTTGACTCCATAGCAGGGGCGGAAACTGTGTGGCTGGGAGTCAAGTGGAGCATGGATTTCAATATGATCTTGGAGTTGTTGGCATATCACTTGTTCTACGATTTTGGCCATTCAGGGTAGGCTGGCGATGGGTCTGTATGAAGTAGGATCCATTGGGCCGAGGTTGGTTTTTTTGAGGACTGGGTGAATTGAGGCAGATTTGAGGCTGGTGGGCATAAGTCCTTGGGTGAGGGATGCTAGAGGGTCGCCATGAGTTGACTCTGACTCGACGGCACTTAACAACAACAGGGCTGAGTTCTGTTTTTGTTGCCTTGATCCAGGAGACTGGGCATGGATCAAGAGGGGAAGACATAGTGTTGAGTGAAGAGATGATGGTTTCAATATAGCTTGTGCTTATGGGGTGGAAGGATGAGAAGGCTGCTGCAGTGGAGGATAGTTGATGTGGCGGGAGATCTTGTAACTGAGGTTGACATTGTAGGTGGTTGCAGTAGTCCGCTAGTTTTGAGAGTTGATTGTATTACCTGGAGTAAGCTTGGTAGGGAATTTAGTTAGTAGTTTCACAATATTGAAGAGTTCTCTTGGACAGTTGAGAGATGAGTTGATTAGCTTAGAGAGTGGTATTGTTTTTATTTTGCATTGTCTGTTGAGGTCTTGTATTCATCTAGCAGATTCATGTAGAGGTTTCAGTCAGTGAGGTGTGAGGTTTTGGTCAGTGAGGTGTTTGGTTTTTCGCCATTTTCTTTTTAGTTTCCGTAGGCAGGTTTTGATTCTCCGAAGTGCTGGTGTGTACCATGGGGTTTTAGGGATTTTGCTGGGCTTGTGATGTCAGTTGGTCGGAGCTGTTGAGGCTGTCTGAATGGTATTGCTCCATAAATCTGGAAATGCTTCAGGGTCGTTAGCTCTGTCTTCAAGAAAAGGGAGTATGTTGTTGAGGAAGTATTCTTTGCTGAATTGTTTGAATCTTCTCTTTATTGGTTTTAATGGGATGTGACTAAAGTTGATGAGGTGGTGGTCGGTCCAGGGAACTTGTTAAATTTGTATTTGTGTAGAGAGTGTGGAGGGGGTGAGTGGTTGTTGATAAATATCATGTTGAGAATGTTGCCTTTGTCGTGGGTAGGGGTTTGAATTGTCTGCTCAAAATCCATGGCTTTCATGGCATCTAGGGAGGTGGTGGCCTGGTTTTGGTGGAGGGGAGAGTAGGTTGAAGTCTCCTAGTAATATGGTGGTTTTGTTTGTCTTGATGGTTGTGAGTGCGTATTCCAGAATGCTGGTTGGTTGGAGATAGGATAGTGGCCGGTAGACAAGGTATAGTGTAATGAGTTTATTGGAGATGGTGAGTGTGTCTGATCCGCTTGTGCTTTTGGAGGCTTGGGTGCTGAAGTTGTGTTGGAGCTTGGAGAGGATGAGTACTTTGCCTCTTTGACGTTCAGATCAAAGGCAGTGATGTAATTGGTAACCTTGGGGGGTGAAATGATTCAGTAAGACTGTTTCATGTGTCCAGGTTTCAATTATACACAGGATGTCCAGATCTTTGTTTGTGGTGAAGTCTCTGATTAGTTTAATCTTTTTCTTGATTGAGCGAGCATTTATTAATGTGCAGTTGAGTGTAGGCGTGAGGTAAGGGGAAGAAGGGTGTGTTCCTGCAGGATGCAGAATGGTGGGAATGTGTATTAGGCAGGGGACTTTTCTTGGTTAGGTGTGTGTATGTAGAGGGGGGGGTTAGGAGTACGATACACAAGGAGTGATTATGAAATGACTATGGGGCAACAGGTAGGCATTGGAGGTTACAGTTAGCACTGTGAGCGCTAGAAGAGCATAAAGGGTTGCATATATGGAGAGCATGGTGATGCTGCATGTTGGTATCTTAATCAGTAGTGGTGTTGAAGACAGTCCTGGGTGGATGGACGAGATGTAGTTGGTGGTGGGGATGTTTCTGTTGGCTTCAGATGGCTTTCATTGGAGTCTGGAGAGAGGAAGCTGCTTTGTTCTCTTGGTCCACGCCTAAAGGCCCTCGGGCGCAGGCACACCTGGAGGTGCCATAATTTAAAGTTCCCGGCATGGCCCTGATTGGCCTTGTGGTGGGGAATGGGGAGGGGCTCTCCTTCCCTCTCCATTCCCTGATGCACGCAGGAAGAAGAGGCAATATACAATTAACCCATTTGTTTACAGACAGAGCTGGCCCCAGAGTTGGTTCAAGGTGTTGGCACCCTAGGCAAAACTTAAGGTTTACCCACACCCTCTCCCCAGCTGTCATAATCATATTGTTTAGCTTTGAATATACTGCTCTCTGATGCCCTTTGGAAGCTACCATCCTAGATGGCTGCCTTTGCCAAATGGTTGGGCCAGCTCTGTTTATAGAAAAAAAATTAACAGTTTGTTAGGAACTGGGGAACATTCTGGGGAAAGGAGGGGCTCTTCCGAAGGGATGGGCTTCACCTTAACCGGGATGGAACCAGGCTGCTGGCATTAACCTTTAAAAAGGAGATAGAGTAGCTTTTAAACTAGATATTAGGGGAAAGCCGACAGTCGCCCAAGAGCGGATGGTTCGGAAGAATGTATCCTTGAAGGATACTACCAAAAGCAGAGAGGTTCCACAAAAGAGTAAAGTAGCCCAAATGCCCTCAAGTATGGAGCAGACAGAGCTTAAAGATCCCAATTTACCCATGTCTAACAATAGCCAAATTAACATGAATAAAATACATTCTCTAAAATGCTTGTATGCAAATGCTAGAAGTCTAAAGAATAAGATGGGAGAGTTAGAATATATAGCACTAAATGAAAGGTTAGATATGATTGGAATATCAGAGACATGGTGGAAGGAGGACAACCAGTGGGGCACTGTGATACCTGGGTACAAACTATATCGTAATGATAGAGCTGATCAAATTGGTGGAGGGGTTGCGCTCTATGTTAGAGAGGGCATTGACTCAGAAAGGATTAAAGTTTTGCAGGAAAACAAAATCTGCTGTAGAATCTATATGGATTGAAATCCCATATAAAAGGGGGAAGGCAATGGCAGTGGGGGTGTACTATCGAGCACCTGGCCAGAATGACCAAATGGATGATGAAATGCTCAAAGAAATCAAGGAAGCTAACAAAAGTTACAGCGCAGTAATAATAATGGGTGATTTCAATTACCCCGGTATCGACTGGGTCAGTGTCACGTCAGGACATGCTAGGGAGATAAAGTTCCTAGATGAAATAAATGACTGCTTCTTGGAGCAGCTGGTTCATGAACCGATCAGAGGGGAAGCCATATTAGACCTAGTCCTTAGTGGAACACCAGATCTAGTGCAAGAGATAAGGGTGTTGGGGCCACTTGGCAATAGTGATCATAGCATGATCACCTTTGATTTAATTAGTGGAGGAGGGATAGTAAGGAAATCCACAGTACTACCTTTTAACTTTCGAAAGGGAGACTATGATAAAATGAGGAAAACAGTTAAGAAAAAACTAAAAGGAGCAGTTGCAAAGGTTAAAGACGTACATCAAGCTTGGGTGTTGTTGAAAAATACTATCTTGGAAGCCCAGACCAGCTGTATTCCACGCTTTAAGAAAAGTGGAAGGAAGTCCAAAAAACTGCCAGCATGGTTTAAAGGTGAGGTCAGAGAGGCTGTTGTTGCCAAAAAAGCATCTTTCAGGAAATGGAAAAAAGAGCCAAACGACGAAACCTGGAAACAGCACAAGCACTGGCAAGTCAAATGCAAGGCATTGATAAGGCAGGCAAAGAGAGAATTTGAGAAGAAGCTTGCTGCGGAAGCAAAAACGCGAAATAAAGACCTTTTCAAGTACATTCGTAGCAAAAAACCTGTGAGAGAGTCAATTGGTCCATTAGATGATAAAGGGGTTAAAGGAGCACTAAGAGGCGACAAGGCGATAGCGGAGAGACTGAATGAATTCTTTGCTTCGGTCTTTACTGAGGAAGATGTAGGGATGTTACCCATGACTGAAGTGGTATTTAAAGGTGCGGAAGAATTGAAGGAAATATCGATACATCGGGAAGATGTCTTACAACTATTAGATAAACTGAAGAGTAGCAAATCACCTGGGCCAGACGGTATACATCCAAGGGTGTTGAAAGAACTGAAATATGAGATTGCAGACCTGCTATTAGTAATCTGTGAACTATCATTAAAATCATCTCTAATACCTGAAGATTGGAGGATCGCCAATGTAACACCAATTTTTAAAAAGGGTTCCAGGGGTGATCCGGGAAACTACAGACCGGTGAGCCTGACGTCAGTACCGGGAAAAATGGTAGAAACCATCATAAAGAATAAAATTACTCAGCATGTAGATAGTCACAACCTAATGGGAGACAGCCAACATGGCTTTAGACAAGAAAGATCTTGTCTTACTAATCTCTTATGTTTTTTTGAAGGAGTGAATAAACAGGTGGACAAAGGTGAGTAGGTTGATATTGTGTATCTGGACTTTCAGAAAGCCTTTGACAAGGTCCCTCATCAGAGACTTTTGGCAAAACTAAAGAGTCATGGGATAGGAGGCAGTGTACTATTGTGGATCAGGAACTGGTTAAAAGATAGAAAGCAGAGGGTAGGGCTAAATGGCCAATTTTCTCAATGGAGAAAGGTGAATAGTGGTGTACCCCAGGGATCTGTGCTGGGTCCGCTGCTTTTTGACATATTCATAAATGACCTGGAAAGTGGAATAACGAGTGAAGTTATCAAATTTGCAGATGACACAAAACTATTTAAAGTTGTTAAAACCCAAGAGGATTGTGAAAAATTGCAAGAGGATCTTGATAAATTGGAAGACTGGGCATCAAAATGGCAGATGAAATTTAATGTGGACAAGTGCAAAGTTATGCACCTAGGGAAGAACAACCCAAACTATGGTTACACGATGCAAGGTTCCACATTAGGAACCACCACCCAGGAAAAAGATTTAGGCGTAATTGTGGATACCATGTTAAAAACCCTCAGCCCAGTGTGCAGCGGCGGCCAAGAGAGCAAATAGAATGCTAGGTATGATAAGGAAAGGAATGGAAAAATAAAACAAAAGATATTATAATGCCTCTATATCGTTCCATGGTGAGACCGCACCTTGAATACTGTGTGCAATTCTGGTCGCCGTATCTTAAAAAGGATATAGCGATTTTAGAAAAGGTACAGAGAAGAGCCAACAAAATGGTAAAGGGGATGGAAGGATACTCCTATGAAGAAAGGCTAAAAAGGTTAGGGCTCTTTAACCTGGAAAAGAGACGGCTGAGGGGAGATATGATAGAAGTCTATAAATTAATGAACGGAGTGGAACGGGTAAACATAGATCGATTGTTTACCTTATCAGAATATAGAAAGACTAGGGGACATGCAATGAAGCTACAGGGTAAACTATTTAAGACTAATAAAAGAAAATATTTTTTCACTCAACGTGTAATCAAACTCTGGAATTTGTTACCGGAGGATGTAGTAAAGGCTGTTAGTGTAGCTGGGTTTAAAAAAGGTTTGGACAAGTTCCTGGAGGAAAGGTCCATAAACCATTATTAAGAAGTGACCGAAGATATCACTGCTTGACCCAGTACAAGCATTGTGGAACTTGTGTCTCTTGGGGAAACTGCTAGGTACATATGACCTAGATTGGCCACTGTTGGAAACAGAATACTGAGCTTGATGGACCTTGGTCTGACCCAGTATGGCATATCTTATGTTCTTAAGTGTAATGCCTACATGTGCATTTTTATAGGAATTTCTGGGAGAGATGGTGTTGAGATGATTACAGTTGAGTTTAAGAATCAAAATCTTGGGAGGGGGCGCTAGGGGTCTAGAACTAAGTGCAAGGGGGTGCAAGGTTATCTTCGTGTTTAGTAATTTTTTGCTTTATAATTGCCATTTTCCCCTGTACTGATGTTAGGAAACTACAGACCAGTGAGCCTGACGTCAGTACCAGGCAAAATGGTAGAAACCATTATAAAGAAAAACATTACTGAACATGTAGATAATCCTGGTTTAATGGGAGAAAGCCAACATGGATTTAGCCAAGGAAAATCTTGTCTTACTAATCTGTTATATTTTTTTGATTGTGTGAATAAAGAGGTAGACAAAGGTGAGCCGATCGATATTCTGGCTTTTCGGAAAGCCTTTGATAAGGTCCCTCATGAGAGACTCTTGGCGAAATTAAAAAGTCAGTGGATGGGAGGCAGTGTACTATTGTGGATTAGGAACTGGTTAAAAGATAGAAAGCAGAGGGTTTAGCTACATGGCCAATTTTCTCAATGGAGAAAGGTAAATAGTGGAGTAACCCAGAGATATGTGCTGGGTCTGCTGCTTTTTAATATCTTCATAAATGTCCTGAAATGGAAATAATGAGTGAGGTGATCAAATTTGCAGATGACACAAAATTATAAAAAGTTACTAAAACATAAGAAGATTGTGAAAAAATGCAAGAGGGACCTTGATGAACTGGAAGACTGGACATCCAAATGGCAGATGAAATTTACTGTAGACAAGTGCAAAGTTATGCACCTATGAAAGAACAACCCAAACTATGGCGTCATGGTGGATAATACATTGAAATCCTCGGCCCATTATGCAGCGGTAGCCAAAAAAGCAAATAGAATGCTAGGAATCACAAGGAAAGGAATGGAGAATAAAACCAAGGATATTATAATGCCTCTGTATTGTTCCATGGTGCAACTGCACCTTGAATATTGTGTGCAATTCTGGTCACCATATCATAAAAGGGATATAGCAGAATTAGAAAAGGTACAGAGAAGAGCCACTAAAATGGTAAAGGGGATTGAAGGATACACCTAAGAGGAAAGGTGTAAAAGGTTAGGGCTCTTCAACATGGAAAAGAGACGGCTGAGGGGAGATAAGATAGATGTCTAGAATGGAGTGGAACGGGTAAAAGTAGATTGGTTGTTTATGCCATCAAAAAGCAGAAAATGGGGATATAACTACAATATAATCCCATTTAAGGACTAATAAGAGAAAATCTTTTTTCACTCAACACATAATAAACACATGTAAATCTTCAATTGTATTATAACCTTTAGTTGTATTGTTGACCACTTTGATTAATCTGATTAAATAAATAAATAAATAAACTCTGGAATTCGTTACCGGAGGATGTAGTAAAAGCTGTTAGTGTAGCTGGGTTTAAAAAAGGTTCAGACAAGTTCCTGGAGGAAAAGTCCATAAACCATTATTAAAGAGGACCCGGGAAATCCACTGCTTACCCTGGGGTGAGCATTGTGGAACCTGTGTCTCTTTCTGGGAAACTGCTAGGTACTTGTGACCTGGATTGGCCACTGCTGGAAACAGGATACTGGGCTTGATGGACCTCGGTCTGATGCAGTATAGCAGTTCTTGTGTTTTGCCTAATACTCTTGCTCCGGCCCTAACAATGTGACAGATCAGAAAAGAACTTCCATGCTTTAAGACTATCATGGTGATTCAGTAAATGTTGTAGTTCTATAGATCCACACTTATTTTTAAGAAATATTCATATGAAAATGTAATCCTCCCAAACAAACATGTCCAAAGGTGCCAGCTTTTCAAAATGATTGGGGTGCTAAACAGAACACATATTGCCCCTCCCTGTACCTAATGAAGGAACTTGCTCAGTATCGGGGGTGCTCAGCATCCACTACACCTACAGAGCTGGCACCTTTGAATATGTTTAATTCAGATACAGATGCATCCCTCTTTGCACTGAAGTGCCACATCAACAAATGCAGCTCTGTCAGCCTGCATAGAAACGTGTGGCTGCCTGGGCCTCCTCGGTACAAACAGCCAACAGCGTCTGCTCAACAGCACAGAACAAAAAAAACTTTGTGATCACTCCTCAGGAGACGCAGGCAAGCCCTGGCCGAGTTGCCAATTAACCCTCTTGATAGGACACAGCCGAGCTCTAGCAAATAGGGTGAAATATTAAATATAAAAAAGATCAGGGAGCTAAGGACTAAATAACTGTATATGTTGGGAGTGCATGTCTCATTTTGCATGCATGGAAACTTCTTAGCATGCCTAATTGTGCATATTCCAAACAAGCTGTTCAGTCTGTAAGAGAAAATCTTACAGTTTTTATAAACATCAGCGTTAGTCTAATGGCACCATGTAATGGGAGAACGCCCTAGTCATTGCTTAATTGTCACAACTACTGGCTAACTTAATAGTATATTTGTGCCAGAGTCTGGAGGGAATTATGACTTCTGCTACAGGGGCTGAGCTGGAGAAAAAAAGGAGAGAGGGGGATTAAAGTGGGACATCAAAGCCCAGATAGCCATGAATGAAAGGTCTTGTCACGCGGCCAGCTTAAACATTAAGTAGACTAGGCGGTCACTTAGGGCAACAGTTTCTGGGGGACAGGGTGCAAAGCTGTACTAAGGCCTGTGCAAGCAGTGCACCCCCATAGGCTGCAAATACAGAAGGGTTGCTGATGTCATCTCTGAGCTTCCAGGAAGCCCTAGAGCAAGTTCCTACACACCGCTGGGTGGGCCAGGTTTGCAAGTTGCACAAGGCACACTAGTAACCTGGTGCAGTCCAACCAGGGTGGAGGCAGCAAAAAACAGCTGCAGTCAATGCAAAACAAAATCCAGACAGCCACACAAACCTGAAGAATCATCAGGGCAAACATTTACAAGAGGAGGGAGGAGAGGGGAAGGGTGGGTGCAATTTTAAATAGACCATTTACCTGGGTTTATTATGTAAACTTCTGGAAATTGGCTTCAACTTATATACATATATATACACACACACAAAATAGTTTAATATTTAAAAGGATTATGCCAAATTATTTCTTAAGATTTATTTATTGCCTTTTTGAAGAAATTCAATCAAGGTGATGTATTGCAGATTGTTCTGGAAGGAAATGTATTGGTGTGATCATGTTTAATATCAACTTTCAGGCCCTTAGGAGCCCCCCCCTCCCTGAAATGTTAACAGAGAACACCAGGGGAAGAAGAAAAAGACCAACCCTCCACAGAAATCACAGGAGTTACCAGAACAGCGCAGGGAGGACACGGCCACACCTCTTAAAAACAAAGAAACCTTTTATTTTGTAAAACCCTCAAAAGTTACAGACCCGACTTGGCCAAGTTTCGTCTGTCAGCCACTTAAGATTCAATTGTATATATACTCCAATGGCAGTCAGGACATTGTAACAAATAAAAACCAGTAGCTGAAAGCTCAATAAGTGCTTCTCAGGTACGCCTTCAGCATCTACTGAGAAAGTGGGAGCTGCTGGAATCGCTGCTGCTGCTCATCTCCCTGAACCTTCTGTGGCGTGAGCTGCTCCTGTGGCGTTTCCTGCTGCCACTGTAATCCGAGCTGGTGTGGGGCCGCATCGTGGTGTTGTGAGGCTCCAGGTGGTGTTCCCAGCATGGGGAGATGGTATCCTTACTGATGCAATGACAGGCAGGCATGCGCTCTCCATTGCCCCAGCAATCTTGGTGCAGAGGGGCTCTGGAGGGCTTCCCTAGCACAGAGGGAGGTTTCCTTATTGATGCAGTGACACGCTGACATAAGTTCTTTGCTTCCATAGTGCCATCCAATAGCCACAGAGGGAGTAGCACCATGTTGGGAGGCAGCGTTTTCGGCGCCTCAGGACAACCAGCTCAGCCACTCCACCTCACATGGTACATGGACCCTACAGTCTGATGAGTGGGCATGATCAATGCAGTATCACAGGGAAGCCTCAGCAAGCATCTGCAGTGGTCCTAGACCTCCTTGCCCTCTTCTTGGAGCAGCACACCCCCACTCAGACACAGGTATCCGCTAGACCTGCCGCTCAAGACAATGTGCAACCACCTCCCATATTGTTGCCATCTAGGGACACACAGATGTCCCCGCCATCACTGTCGCCCCCACATTTCTTGCCAGCTCCCCTGACGACAGACAGCAAAGAGGAAGAGGGAGCCACCCAGGGTTCCATGGTAGGGGAATGTCGCTCCCCTAGTTCACCAGGTGCCATTTCAGAGGTTGCTCCTCTGCCTCCACAGCCACCATCACTGCTAGAGGACCTCATATACTCCAAATTCCTTCAGAGATTGATGTCCCAGCTCTTCCTCACCCCGGCTGACGCACTGGGCCCAAGGAACAAAGTCCTTGAAGTACTCAAGTACCCAGACACCCTGAAAACCCTGGTTGCCCTACTGGTCCATAAGCTTCTCCTGGCTTTCCTAACCAGGGCTCCACAGATCAAACAAACAATACCTAAGCTCCACGAACAGAACAATGGCTGGGAAAAATCGTATTGCTAAAGCTGTTGCCCCCGTTACAGCTTCTGCCTCGGTCCAGACAGAGGTCCTAATGCCAGTTGAAGGACCGGTTCCATGTGCAGGGTGCCTGCATGCTGAAGCTCTGAGGAAACAAGTGGAGGAACTCAGAGAGGAGGTGGCGAGGCTGAGGAGCATTCAAGACAGTGAGAAGTACATTGATGAGATGCTTCTTGCAGCAACCAAGCTCTCCAGCACAGGAGAAGATGGGTGCCAACAGAATGTCGATGGTTGGACACAAGTCACCAGGGCCTGCAAAATCACCAATCCAACTTCTCCAGCCCTTGAATTGAAGAACCATTATGCAGCCCTGGAAGTGGAGGAGGTGAAAGCATCCCTGGAAAGGGAAGAACCAGAGTTCAAGTACCCCAAAGTTGCAGAATCAGTGACCAGAAGGAAACGGAGGGTAGTGGTGGTTGGAGACTCTCTTCTGAGGGGTACTGAGGCGTCCATCTGCCGACCAGACTTGATGTCCAGAGAGGTATGCTGTCTGCCTGGTGCCAAAATCCAAGATGTTACGGAGAGTTTGCCGAGACTCATCAAGCCCACTGACTATTACCCAATGTTGCTAATCCATGTTGGAACAAATGATACTGCCAGGTATACCTCGGAACGTATCAAAAGTGACTTCAGGCTCTGGGACAGAGGGTGAAGCAGTTAGGTGCACAGGTGGTGTTCTCTTCAATCCTCCGTGTTGAGGGTAAAGGCCAAGGCAGAGAGGCTTGCATCCTGGAGATGAATGCATGGCTGCGTGGATGGTGTCATCGAGAGCGTTTTGGTTTCCTAGACCATGGGATGCTGTTCCAAGGGTTGCAGAGCAGAGATGGCATCCATCTGTCCAAGAAAGGTCAACGCATCTTCGGTAGTAGACTGGCTAATCTACTGAAGAGGGCTTTAAACTAGATTCGTTGGGGATGGGTGAAGAAAGCCCCCAGGTAGGTGATACATTAAATACCTTTATGGAAATGGGTAACAGGGGGTAACATATGGAAAGCAGTGTGTATTAATGCCCGTAGCATGGGAAATAAGATCCCTGAAGTTGAAGCTTTGGTGGCAGTGGCTGACTTGGATTTAGTGGCAGTTACAGAAACATGGTTCACAGAAAACCATGACTGGGATGTAACTATACCTGGCTATACTTTATTCAGAAAGGACAGGGTAGGAAGAAGGGGAGGAGGAGTGGCACTATATGTAAAAACTATTTTTAAAGCTTTGGAATTACAGAGCTTAAAAGGGAGAGAGGAGGCATTGTGGGTTAAACTAGAAAGAGGGAAAGAGAAATCTATTTACATTGGTGTGATATACAGACCTCCCTCACAAGAGGAAGAGGTGGACAGAGAGTTAATTGAAGACATACGCAGCATTGCTAGGAAAGGGGAAGTGCTACTGATAGGAGATTTCAATATGCCAGATGTTGATTGGCACAATCCTGCTGCAGTATCATCTAGAAGTAAGGAGATCCTGGATTCTCTACAGGGAGAACTATTCAGGCAATTGGTAACAGACCCCACATGTGAAGGGGCCATACTGGACTTGGTGCTTACCAATGGTGAAAGTGTTTCTGATGTTGTAGTGGGAGATCATTTTGCATCCAGTGATCACCAGATGGTGTGGTTCAGTATTAGGACTAGGGCTGTTAGAATCCATTCCAAGGTGAGGATCTTAGACTTTAGGAAGACTAACTTTGCGAAGATGGGCCAATACCTCAGGGAGTCGTTAGTGGGATGGGAACAGCAGGGGGATGTAGAAAAACAGTGGGCAAAACTGAAAGGGGGTATTTTAAGGGCAACCAACCTTTTTGTTAAAATGGTAAATAAAGGCAAAAGGAACAGGAGACCGCTATGGTTTTCGAAGGAAGTAGCTGAAAAAGTGAAGAAAAAGAGGGAGGCCTTCATGAAATACAAGAGATCACAGAGAGAGGAAGACAGGCATCTGTATTTGGAAAAACTTAGAGAGGCTAGCAAAGTAGTCAAGAAGGCAAAGATTCAAAAGGAGGAGGAAATAGCCAATGCAATAAAATGGGGGGATAAGACATTTTTCAGATATATTAGTGAGAAGAGGAAGGGCAAAAGTGGTATTGTCAGACTCAAGGGTGCAGGGGGGAATATGTAGAAGCTGATAAGGATAAAGCGGAATTGCTTAACAAATATTTTTGTTCTGTGTTCACAGATGAAGAACCAGGGCAGGACCTCAGAAAACACCCACAAATAAGAACAGAAGCGAGGGACATCTTGAACAATTTTCAGAAGACTGTGTTCGTGAGAAACTAGCTTAACTTAAAGTAGACAAAGCGATGGGACCGGATGGGATACACCCTAGAATACTGAGGGAACTTGGGGACGTTCTAGCAACTCCACTGACTGACCTTTTCAATGCCTCGTTGGAGTCGGGAGTGGTGCCAAAGGACTGGAGAGAGGCTCATTTGGTGCCTTTACACAAAAGCGGAAGTAAGGATGTGGTTGAAAACTACAGGCCAGTTAGTTTAACTTCGGTGGTGAGTAAATTATTGGAAACGCTGCTGAAAGAGAAAATAGTGAGGTTTCTGGAGTCCAGCGGATTACAGGATCCGAGGCAGTATGGATTCACCAGAGGCAGGTCTTGTCAGACAAATCTGATTGATTTCTTTGACTGGGTGACCAGGGAGTTGGACCGAGGGGGAGCTCTAGATGTGGTGTATTTAGAGTTCAGTAAAGCCTTTGACACTGTTCCTCACAGGTGACTTATAAACAAACTGAGCACCCTAGGGATGGACCCTAAAGTTACTGCTTGGGTTAGAAATTGGTTGGGTGGGAGGCGACAAAGAGTACAAGTAAATGGAGCTCACTCTGAGGAGAAGGATGTTACCAGTGGTGTGCCCCAGGGATCTGTCCTTGGTCCGATTCTTTTTAACATCTTTGTTAGTGATATAGCGGAAGGGCTGTCGGGTAAGGTTTGCCTCTTTGCAGATGATACCAAAATCTGCAATAGAGTAGACACTCAGGAAGGTGTAGATAACATGAGGAGGGATCTAGCTAAGCTTGAAGAATGGTCTAGAATTTGGCAGCTGGGATTTAATGTTAAAAAATGTAAGGTCATGCATTTGGGCTGCAGCAATCCAAGGGAGCAATACAGTATAGGAGGTGAAGTACTTTTGTGCACTAAAGAAGAGCGGGACCTAGGCATGGTTGTGTCTGATGATCTTAAAGTAGCTAAACAGGTAGAAAAGGCGACGGCAAAAGCTAGAAGGATGCTTGGGTGCATACGGAGAGGAATGGCTAGCAGAAAAAAGGAGGTGATAATGCCTCTGTATAAGTCTTTTGGTGCGACCTCATTTGGAGTATGGTGTGCAATTCTGGAGACCGCACCTTCAAAAGGATGTGAACAGGATGGAGTCGGTGCAGAGGGTTGCTACTAAAATGATTAATGGGCTTCATTATAAAGCATATGAGGACAGACTTAAGGATCTTAATATGTACACCTTAGAGGAAAGGCGGGATAGAGGTGATATGATTGAGATGTTTAAATACCTCCGTGGCATAAATGTTCAGGGAGAGAGCCTCTTTCAATTGAAAGCAAGTTCTGCTACGAGGGGACATGGGATGAGGGTGAAGGGAGATAGATTCAGGAGTGATATGCGGAAGTATTTCTTTACTGAAAGAGTAGTGGATCCATGGAATAGTCTCCCAGTGGAGGTGGTAGAGATGAGGATAGTAACTGAATTCAAAAAAGCATGGGACCAACACAGAGGATCTCTAAAGGTAAAAAGGGGACTGTTGTAGTTGTTGTTATGGAAGGACAGACTAGATAGGCCATGTGGTCTTTTTCTTTCATCATGTTTTATGTTTCTATAACCTGCTAAAGATTTGGCAAATCACATCATCAGCCCCACCAATTCCAGGAAGCTTGAAATTATGTACAAAGTGCAGCCTGCACTGGGGTTTGAGAAATCACAGCTCCCACATCAGTCGTTTTTGAATCTGTGATGAAGTGCACCAAGAAATCTCACACACACTCTAATGTGCCTCTGGGAAAAGATTACCAGATCCTTGACGAGTTTGGGAAGAGTACCTTCCATAGCGCCATGCTAAATGTAAAGATTGCAATCCATCAGTTCCAGCAGAACTTCTTTCAAGATGACATTTTGGATAGGCTAAAAGGCGTAGTCAACATACTGCCACCGGAGTCCACGACAGCTACCTCGACCATTCTCGCATATATCATGGAATGTGGCAAACACCTTATCCTCTTAGCCTTTGACACTGCAGCCTGTGTGGCAGGTATGGCCATCACCACCAGGTGCATGGCTTGGCTCCAAATGTTCAGACTAAGGGAGGACACCCATGATCACATAACCGATGCCACCTGCATGGGGGAACAAACTCTTTGGTGACAGAGTCAAGGACACGGTAAACGATCTGAAGGACTGCTGCACCACCCTTCAGACTCTCGCTGTGGAGGGCCTGGATCACAGCTCCAGCCACCGAAAATCCCAAAAACCCAGTTACAGAAGTTCTATTCTTCATCTCGGCACTACAGTTCCTATCACCAGTGGCAGCCACAGCACTTTAAGCCACAACCAGCCTACCATTCCTCCTACTAACAGAAGCCTCACCAGAGGGACTACAGGCAGCAGAAGCAAACCATCTCCTCATCCAACAAAAGCACGCCTTCTTTTTTGATAATGCATGCCACGCCAATCCCCCTTTGGGGGGACAGCTCTCAGCCTTCTTGGATGCCTGGAAAGAGATTACAACAAACAAATGGGTTCTGGAAATCATTGCCAAGGGCTACCGCATCAATTTCTCCATTGCCCCACACCAGCGCACCCGCCCTTACAGCAAAACACCGCAAAAGCTGATTCCTGTCATGGCCTTCCTTCTTCCTTCATGTGAGCCAAATGGTCTGCCCGCCCTTCTTCTCTAAGAAGCAATGTCGGGGTAAGGATAAGGATCTTTGCCTTGTGGATGTCAGGAGAGTGCTTCTCCAGTACTTGGAAGTTACAGATTTCTTTTGTAAATCCAACTCTTTTTGGGTTGTGTGCTGGCCCGCACATGGGTGACACAGCAGTCAAGTTGACTTTTGAGGTGCTGGATTCAGGAGGCCATTGCTTCAGCCTATCTGTTGCAGAACTGTCCGGTTCTGAAGGGTTGATGTGTCCATTCTATCCGAGCATTAGCATTCTTGTGGGCAGAGCAGAGCTTGGTGGCCCCTGCAATCATTGTCGGGCAGTAACATGGTCATCACTTTCCCCTTATCAAGCATTTCCGCTTGGATGGCCATGTGTGGGTGGATACGGCATTTGGCTCAAGGGATTTGCGAGTTGTATTTTCTTCCTGCCCATTTGGTACATCCCACGTGTCTGGACTGGTCTAGTAGGACAATATGGAAGGTGACATTTTACTTACCAGTTAATGTCCTTTTCTTGAGTCCTGCTCCTGAAACTGTCTTTGCTCTGTTCTTCTGGTGCAGTACCCTTGGTTCTGCTATTAATTTTTTACTCATCTCTGCAGGTTCGTCTTCTACTGACAACCTTCTGTTTATGCTTTCCTCTACTTCGTTTTCTACTGTTGATTACTCGTATTGGCCACAATTGATGTTGTACGAGGCTTGCCGTGTTTCTCCCATATCCTTTGGGATGAATATTGAAGGGACCTCTAATGGCTGATGTGAATAGAGACATAGGTGTGATGTCATTGAAACCTAGGCTTTTCATTGATTCTTTGTCTCCACCTTCTGTGCCTCTCCTGTTTCTATCTCCTGCATATCTCACTAATTTCTATCCATTTCCCCTTTTTCCCATCCCTCTCTCCTGCATCTCTCCTCACTTTCTATCTAAGGCACCTTTCTCCTGCATCTTTAAACAAACAGCCAGTCTAATTTCTCTGTCAATTTCTGATCCTCAGGCTTATTACTGTATCTCTGTCTTTTGTATCAGTTGTTAATTTTTGGTCATTACTTTATTACTTGCCAGTTGTTTTCATTAATTTGATTCATAGGGGTATGTTTACTAAACTGCGGAAACGTAGCAGCGGCTATGTTAAGGCACGTTATGTAATGTTAAGGCACCTTAATGTCACATTCTGTAATGTTAAGGCACCATAGCGTTACATAACGCGCCTTAACGTTCCTGGCTGTGGTAAGTCCAGAAAAGGGTGGAGAGAGGGCAGAGAGAAGGGGTCAGTGGGCAGGGAGAGGCCTCTTTCACACTAATGCGGAGAAATTAAGGGCTGAATCCTAACGCAACTGAAAACCTGGTGTTAGCACACATTTGCAAGAGAGAGAAACCAGTTCTGTGTCAGCAATGTACAGCATAGCCAGGGAGCCCCAGAAAAGTGATAGTAGTGATACATTTGCACCAACAGCATAGTGCCCTGGTATGAAAGGCCACTATGGTGATGGCGCAAATGGGGCATGGGGGCTGCAGGCGGGACATGCAGTGGGGGCTACTGGGGCACAGGGTGGACTAGGCGGTTGCCGAGGTGGCACATAGGAATGCAGAAAATGGAAACCAGCAAGACAGCAACTGACTAGGGTCAGACATGCCCATGAGTCTGTGGCCCACAGTGTCGCATCCAGGAGACATTACCCAGCAGGCACCCCAATGGGCGTATAACATTGACAGGTGGTGCCTGGGGAAGCGTGGACATCTATGTAGTCACCCCTACCCCAGAACCCACACCTTAGGCAGCCGCCTACCTGCCCCCTGGATGGCGCACCACCGGCACCGACAGCATATGGGCATGGCAGAGGGGGTGGGTGATTGTGCTGGAGGGAGCAGTGGCACCCGCCTGCAGTGGACCTAGGCCATGCCCTGTACCAGAATGTGGTGTGCAGTGCAACAGAAGAGGTCTGGCCGAGGAACGTAAAGATAGCCCCAGGGACCACTATGTTGCTGTGGCAACAGTGTGGTGCAGTACACTCAGCCAGCATGTCCAAGAGCAGAGGGTCAGAGGTTCAGGTCCCATCTGTGGATCCTGCAGAGTATCTCCCCATAGTTTTAGCCCACAATGCAGCTACAACAACAACATGGGCAAACCCCAAAGCAGTGTTGCATAGGGGTACGGACACCCACTCACAAGGGCTCCACTATCCACAGCTTCATGGAGTGTCAGGCTGTTGGCCCCAGCACAGAGCTGCAGTTATCACCAGAGCACTACTATTACTCCCTGCACAGATTAGCAATGTCGGCACTGTGATCAGGACCAGTGCAGCGGGTAAGGTTGTCAACCACCTCCATCTCTGCACAATGCTGAGATAGGTGTGGGAGTGTGCATATGTCTCTCCATTGTTTTGTGTCTGCCAACACCTCACAGAGCCCACATTGCTCATACTGCTTCCAGCGTTAGCCTGCAAATGTGCATAATGAGGAGCAAGGTATTGTGGTTATGGCCCAGACAGGGCGGATTGGCCAGGATGCATCTGCACAGGGTGGAGGGCAATGGCTGAGACACTGTAGTGCTCGACCACCACATGCATGGACAGCGTGGCCACAGCATATCATGCTGTGGGTCACTCTCACTCTGACCGAGCAGTGACCATGGCATGTCTATGTTCCCACATAGTGCTACACATTATTTGTTTCCAGTGATACCTGTGTGTTCCCAGTTTTGGTGCCCAAGTACAGAGATACCTGCTTTGTGTCTGTGCTGTGCATCCCACCTCCTGGGTGCACAGGGTTCCCCTATGAGCATGCACTATGGACTGGTTAGTGGGCTGTCTGCAGTTTGCCTGTGCATGGTGGGAGCACCTTGTAGGATGCTGCAGGTGCAGTCTGACTGTGCTGTCTGTTGATGAATGGCAGACCGTGGTGTGGGGCAATTGAGCCTACTCTAACCATCACTGCTGGTCTGCAATGGTCACAGGTATGGCACTGGCCCAGCAGCCCTGGAGGGCTGTCATCCGTCAGCAGGACTGTGGCTGCTGGTACTGCAGCCATGCTGGAGGGTGCAAGCACCTGTCCCACCACACCCACATCTACAAAAGGGGTGATTGAGGCCCCTTGGGGTATATAGCACATACCACTTCGACCCATAGTGGCAGTGCTACATCACCCTCATGCGAGTCTAGACACCCCACTGCCCTGATAGCAGCTACCCATGGCAGCCAGACCTTAACACCAGATACACACTAATCTAGGTGGTGTCCGGTCCCACAGGGCCACCTATCTCTAGCACCACATGTACTGTAGACCTAGTGCTGGGCGCCCATCCTATCCCTCAGGGTGAATACAGAACCTGCACAATGGCATAGTCCGTAGCTACTCTGTGCCAGTATCATGCACTGTCAGTCCGTCTTACCACGCTGCAGTACCAGAGAAGTGCAGACCCCATTTGGTGGTCAGCTGTAGGCTGCTGTTCTGCATGTGCAATGCATCATGGGTGCTGGTGGAGTTACCCTATCCTGGCACACAGAGCAGACGGTTTGTGCAGTGACCTGCAGTCCTTCTGTACTCAGCTATTGCTGTGCAACAGGTCATAGAGATATAGCCTACTGGTTAGTACACTGACGTTCTAGGTGGAGTCATGGGTTCAATTCCTTGTTGTTTCCTCCTGTCCAAGGCAGATATTTTGCTTGCCTGTGACAGTCATATCTTTGCAGATCCATGCTGCCAGACCATAGTACCCTCACCACAGTTGCCAGCAATCTGTATAAGGTGTTATAAGGCTCCCAATTAGGCACAGTACAAGGCATGTTACAAGGCACCTTATTGGGCACAGTACAAGGCACGTTATAAGGCACCTTTATTAGGCACAGTACAAGGCATGTTAAGGCACGTGTCTTGTACTGTGCCTAATAAAGGTGCCTTATAACGCGCCTTATAAGGCGCGTTACCTGACATGGCTTGCCATAATGATGCCCCGCCCATACCTTTATATGGGCATCTGTACATTTACCGCGGAACCTAACGCGAATGATATTACCGCAGTTTAGTAAACATACCCCATAATGTTACTGCTTTTGTATTTTCATTATTGATATTTTTACTGTTATTGTAATTTTGTATTTTAATTATTATCTGGTTATTACAACTTGTTTCTCAGCATCATTCAACATAGAACCTTGAGCTGAGAAGATCAAGAAAAGGTGGAAAGAATATACAGAGTTTTTATATGATAAAGATCAAGTGGACCAACAGCCATTTCAACCTGTACCTTATGATCTGGAACCATTGGTGATGAAAGAAGTTGAAGCAGCATTGAAAGCCTTATCAAAGAACAAAGCACCAGGCATTGATGGCATTCCCAGTGAAGTATTACAGCAATCACATGCAGCTGTTACCATACTTACAAGGCTCTGTGCCAAGAAATTTGGAAGACAACATCATGGTCAACTGACTGGAAAAGATCTGTGTTTCTACCAATACTAAACAAAGGTGATCCAACTGACTGTGGAAATTATCGCACAATTGCTCTGATCCCACATGCCAGCAAGATTCTACTGAAGATTATTCAAAAGAGACTGCAACCATACCTGGAACAAGAACTACCTGAAGTGCAAGCAGGGTTCAGGAAAGGGCAAGGAATGAGAGACATCATCGCGGATGTGAGATGGATACTTGAAAAGACTAAAGAATACCAAAAGGATATATATTTGTGCTTTATTGACTGTGTAAACCATGAGAAACTCTGGGCAACATTAAGAAGCATGGGTATACCAGAACGTTCTCTTGCACAATCTGTACATTGATCAAGAAGCAATAGTTCAAACGGAACAAGGAGAAACAGAATAGTTTAAAATAAGCAAAGGTGTAAGACAAGTCTGCATACTTTCCCCATACCTGTTTAATTTATATGCAGAACAAATCATCAGAGAAGCAGGATTGTATGAAGACAACAGACAACTGCCAGCATGGTTTAAAGGTGAGGTCAGAGAGGCTGTTGTTGCCAAAAAAGCATCTTTCAGGAAATGGAAAAAAGAGCCAAACGACGAAACCTGGAAACAGCACAAGCACTGGCAAGTCAAATGCAAGGCATTGATAAGGCAGGCAAAGAGAGAATTTGAGAAGAAGCTTGCTGCGGAAGCAAAAACGCGAAATAAAGACCTTTTCAAGTACATTCGTAGCAAAAAACCTGTGAGAGAGTCAGTTGGTCCATTAGATGATAAAGGGGTTAAAGGAGCACTAAGAGGCGACAAGGCGATAGCGGAGAGACTGAATGAATTCTTTGCTTCGGTCTTTACTGAGGAAGATGTAGGGATCTTACCCATGACTGAAGTGGTATTTAAAGATGCGGAAGAATTAAAGGAAATATCGATACATCAGGAAGATGTCTTACAACTATTAGATAAACTGAAGAGTAGCAAATCACCTGGGCCGGACGGTATACATCCAAGGGTGTTGAAAGAACTGAAATATGAGATTGCAGACCTGCTATCAGTAATCTGTGAACTATCATTAAAATCATCTCTAATACCTGAAGAGTGCAGGATCGCCAATGTAACACCAATTTTTAAAAAGGGTTCCAGGGGTGATCCGGGAAACTACAGACCGGTGAGCCTGACGTCAGTACCGGGAAAAATGGTAGAAACCATCATAAAGAATAAAATTACTCAGCATGTAGATAGTCACAACCTAATGGGAGACAGCCAACATGGCTTTAGACAAGGAAGATCTTGTCTTACTAATCTGTTATGTTTTATTGAAGGAGTGAATAAACAGGTGGACAAAGGTGAGTCAGTTGATATTGTGTATCTGGACTTTCAGAAAGCCTTTGACAAGGTCCCTCATCAGAGACTTTTGGCAAAACTAAAGAGTCATAGGATAGGAGGCAGTGTACTATTGTGGATCAGGAACTGGTTAAAAGATAGAAAGCAGAGGGTAGGGCTAAATGGCCAATTTTCCCAATGGAGAAAGGTGAATAGTGGTGTACCCCAGGGATCTGTGCTGGGTCCGCTGCTTTTTGACATATTCATAAATGACCTGGAAAGTGGAATAACGAGTGAGGTTATCAAATTTGCAGATGACACAAAACTATTTAAAGTTGTTAAAACCCAAGAGGATTGTGAAAAATTGCAAGAGGATCTTGATAAATTGGAAGACTGGGCATCAAAATGGCAGATGAAATTTAATGTGGACAAGTGCAAGGTTATGCACCTAGGGAAGAACAACCCAAACTCCAAACTATGGTTACACGATGCAAGGTTCCACATTAGGAACCACCACCCAGGAAAAAGATTTAGGCGTCATTGTGGATACCATGTTAAAACCCTTGGCCCAGTGTGCAGCGGCGGCCAAGAGAGCAAATAGAATGCTAGGTATGATAAGGAAAGGAATGGAAAATAAAACAAAAGATATTATAATGCCTCTATATCGTTCCATGGTGAGACCGCACCTTGAATATTGTGTGCAATTCTGGTCGCCGTATCTTAAAAAGGATATAGCGATTTTAGAAAAGGTTCAGAGAAGAGCCACCAAAATGGTAAAGGGGATGGAAGGATACTCCTATGAAGATAGGCTAAAAAGGTTTGGGCTCTTTAACCTGGAAAATAGACGGCTGAGGGGAGATATGATAGAAGTCTATAAATTAATGAACGGAGTGGAACGGGTAAACGTAGATCGATTGTTTACGTTATCAGAATATAGAAAGACTAGGGGACATGCAATGAAGCTACAGGGTAAACTATTTAAGACTAATAAAAGAAAATATTTTTTCACTCAACGTGTAATCAAACTCTGGAATTTGTTACCGGAGGATGTAGTAAAGGCTGTTAGTGTAGCTGGGTTTAAAAAAGGTTTGGACAAGTTCCTGGAGGAAATGTCCATAAACCATTATTAAGAAGTGACCGAAGATATCAATGCTTGACCCAGTACAAGCATTGTGGAACTTGTGTCTCTTGGGGAAACTGCTAGGTACATATGACCTAGATTGGCCACTGTTGGAAACAGAATACTGGGCTTGATGGACCTTGGTCTGACCCAGTATGGCATATCTTATGTTCTTATTGGTGGAAGACTCATCAACAACCTTCGCTATGCTGATGATACCACATTACTGGCTGAAATTGAAGATGATCTGAAACATTTGCTTCTCATGATCAAAGAACAGTCTCAAAATGGGCCTGCACCTTAATGTAAAGAAGACAAAGATCATGACAACTGGCAAAATCAACAGGTTCATTGTTGAAGGAGAAGAAATTGAAATTGTGAATAACTTTATCCTACTTGGATCAACTATCAATAAAGAAGCAACAAGCAGTCAAGAAATCCGACGGACGCATTGCTCTTGGCAGAATGGCTATGAAAGATCTAGACAAGATTCTCAAGAGCAGAGATGTCTCTCTCCATACAAAGATTCAACTTGTTCAAGCCATGGTATTTTCAATAACATCATATGGATGTGAAAGCTGGACTGTGAAAATGATAGACAGGAAGAAAACTGATGCCTTTGAATTATGGTGCTGGCAGCGAATACTGTGTATACCATGGATTGCCCGAAGAACAAACCAGTCAGTACTAGAGGAGATCAAACCTAAGCTTTCTTTAGAAGCTCAGATGACAAGACTTCGACTGTCATACTTTGGACACATCATGCAAAGAGAGAGATCATTAGAGAAAGACATCATGCTTGGCAAGATAGAAGGTCAACGCAAAAGAGGAAGGCCAGCAATGAGATGGATTGATACAATAACAGCAGCTACGGGCACCAGTCTGTCAACAATGAGCCGCCTGACTGAAGACTGAACACAATTTAAGACAACTATCCAGAGGGGGTCGCCATGAGTCGACACCAACTCAGCAGCACTTAACAATAACAACTTGCTTATATTTTTAATTACTTGATCTTTTATTTACTGTCATTGTAATTTGTTTGTAATTTTGGTTATTTGATATTTGTTTACTGTTCTGTAAATGATTGTATGCTGTAATTATTTCATTTTATTTTATTTTGATGATATGTACACAACTTTGATGCTGGTTTTGAAGAGCAGTATATCAAATTTTTTAAACATTAAGGGCTATGTTTATTAAGCGTTAGTGCACACTATCTGCTACTGCGCCCATAGGAATAATATGGGCACTGCAGCAAATAGCTTGTGCTAATGTTTAGTAAACATAGCCCTGTATATTTATATGGTTTTGTTCCATTTTATCCCCCCTCCCAGCCTGTAACCTTTGCCTCTCTAACTGGGGCAGATCCAGGCATTCCTCAGTGAACACCTGATGTCTTCTCAAAGTTCTTCAAGTTATCCAGGACACAGACAGCAAACTACCCCCCTTAAATCTAGTCTTGAAACCCATCTTTTCAACTCAGCCTTCACCTATCCCCTTTCCTTTACACCTTATTTTCTACCGCTGTTTAGCAATGCAAACTATATCCTGCAGTAAAGATAACCTCTGTCCACGTGAAACAGGAAATTAAAAGGCTTAATTGAAGTCATATGACGATCGTCACATCAGATGCATTCATATATAAGTCTCTCTCTCTCCTTTTCCCTGGAGTACTTCCAATAATAACAGCGGTAGAAGCAGTATTACAACAAAACGTGTCTTTATTTCACCTACTCTTTAAAATCACAGAGGATTGGTCTCCTAGGATACTGAACTTCTAGACTGCAGCCTGTGGTGGGGGGATCCCATATTCAGCGTACTCTCCAAAGCCCCCATGCCTAACTCTTCCTTAATTCAAAGCATTACAATACCAAGCATGGGAAATATTCCATCACAATGTCAGCAGGATATGCTGGAAAAGGGGCATTTTAATTCCCCAAATTGAGAACTTCCTGATATCTTATATTGATTCTTGTATGTAGTTTATATCAGGAGTTCTGCTGTTTCACTGGTTCACAAACCATGGGTCAAGCAGGGCCGGCCCATCCACTAGGCAAACTAGTCAGTTGCCTAGGGTGGTAGATCCTGGTGGGCGGTGTCACTACCCCAATCCCCTGGGAAGCAGCAGCTGAACTGCCACTTCAGCACCGTGGTGGACTTTAAAATGTCCATGCACTTGTGTGCAGTTCCAGCTTGCTGCTGCTGTCCGCACTCCAGGAAAGTTGCATTGGAGAGGGGGCAGGAGCTGCAGGCCATGCGTGTGCATGCACACAGGCACTTTAAGGCCCGACTCAGCACTGAAGTGGTAGTTCAGACGCTGCCACTGCAGCGCAAAGGGGAGTTGGGGCAGCATGCTGGGCTGGATGGAGGCACAGTCCTTTGGGGGGGTGGGGGCAGCAGAAACCCTCATGCTGCCATTGTGCTCAGGATCCCAAATGGAGCCACATCATCAGTGGATGGGGGACACAGAAATAGGACTGCTCCCCCTTCCTCTAGACTTCCAGTGTGACCTCTGCCCAGCAGTGTCAGTGATTATTCCCAGCCACAGCTCCTCCTGGGTAAGTTTCCTATTAGGCTGGAAAGCCCTGCAGAGTGACTGGTCTGTGAGCACACACTGATTTACAGGCCCTATACTGACTGCTGCTGTGCTTGCTGCCTTTCTGCTCTGGACGAGTAGGAGGAGGAAGGGTAAAGACCCGCTATTTTATTTCATGATTGGGAGTTCACATGAATTTTCAGTTGGTAAAACAACTGAAGTGGAGAAGTAACGTAGTGGTTAGAGCACTGGCTTGGGAACCATCAGGGTTTGATTCCCACTAGCTCTCCTTGTGGCCTTGGGCAAGTCACTTAACCCTCCATTGCCTCAGAAGAATCCAAGTTATCAATGTCCCTGTTTAATGTACATTACCAAGTTTAAGTTACAATGTAAACTGCTTTGACTGAAATGATAAAGTTTTATAAAAAAAACTGTTTAATAAGTAAAACAGGCAGGGCAGGCCCTACCATTAGGTGAACTAGGCCGTCATCTAGAGTGCTGGGCCTTCAGAGGCCCCCAATGCTGCCCCTTTCCAGGGTCCTGCAGCAGCAATGGTTCAGAAGCAGGAATGCAGCACTTACTTAAACTCTCTGGTGCTACATCGTGGTTTGCATAAACTGGAGGTCTGCATTGGAGGAGGCGGAAACAGCAGATGGTGGAAGATAGACTCAGCACCAGAGAGTTACGTAAGTGCTGTGTTTGTTGTTTCTGACCCATTGCTGTCACTACTGGCCCCAGAGAGCGGCAGCAATGGCAGGATGGAGGGACCGCAGGGGCAGGACTGGCCGCAGATAGGCAACTGCCTAAAACAGCAGGTTCCGGCAGGTTGTATGGTGACTCCCAGCTCCTCCACAGTTTTTCTAATTGGTGGCTTTGTGCCATCA
The DNA here is from genome assembly GCA_033557465.1 of Ichthyophis bannanicus. Classification (NCBI taxonomy): domain Eukaryota; kingdom Metazoa; phylum Chordata; class Amphibia; order Gymnophiona; family Ichthyophiidae; genus Ichthyophis; species Ichthyophis bannanicus. The sequence goes on along the minus strand of CM066044.1, from coordinate 7,175,310 downwards.
CTTCAGTACCTGTGTGTGTGTGCGAACTCACAGCCTGCTGCCCCTACCCCTTCCAATGCAACTTCCTGTCGGAGGGGGCAGGAAGTTGCATTGGAAAGTGGCAGGAGCAGCAGACCGTGAGGATATGTGTGTCTGCTTTAAGACCCACAGTGATATGGCGCTGAAGCAATAGCAGAAATTCACTGCTTTAAAAAAAAAGCAGCATTGAGAGATCGCTATGTTGCCCCCTCTCCCAGGTGAGATTTGGAGGAGGGACAGCATGGCACAGTATGGTGGGACTGCCTGGGGTAACGAAAGCCCTTGAGATGGCCCTGCACCTAGGGTGTCTCCAATCCTTGCACCAGTCCTGAAAACGGGGTAATATTCAATAAAGGTTTGAGAAGCACGATGTTACTTGAAGGTACTTCCCAACTACACTGCCACAGATCAGTTATTCTCACCAAATTGTGCCTTTGTGATGATTTTCACACTAGCAAGTAACACATCAGAAAACATATTGACAAATAAATTCTAACAGTCCCTCAGGTAAATTAGAGACCAAAGGACCAGTGTATCCTGACCTTTGCTGCCTGCAGATATACACATTAGGCATGGTTGTTTGTTCCCGCCCACCACACTGCCAAATTCTCCAGTAAGATATCATAGCAGGAGCCAAAAGGCAACTCCCGGGGAGGTGGGAGGGTTGTGAGGACTTATTCCTGCTGTTCACGGAGAACACCTGCTGCAGGCGAGTAACTACGCTTTCTCTGTGAACAAACAGGAAATAAATTCTCATGTATGGGACTCCCAAGATACAGGCTACAGCAACCCAAGGAGATGAACAGCCAAACTGGGCATAAGAACTGGAGAAGTCAGGAAGACCAGAGAGGTAGTCTACTGAGGGACTCATCTGAGTCAGGATCTTCAGCCAACATCAAACTGAGGGGATATTTTAGCAGGTAGCGTGGATGGACAGAAGGGCCAATTGGTAGGAGTTGACTCTAAGACGCAAAGAGATGCCGGAGCACGGCCTGGCCAAAATTGCTGTCCTGTCAGGAATCCTCATCCAGACTGTAGTGTGCTGCAAAGGTATGGACTAAAGACCATGTTGCAGCCCTGCAGATTTCCTCTGCAGACGCCAAACAGAGGTTGGCCACTGATGTGGCCATTGCATGGACATTGCGAGCCGTGGCATGACCCTCAAGGCAAGCCCAGCCAGAGAGTACGCATGAGTGATGCAATCTGCTAGCCAGAGGGATAGTGTGTGCTTCGAGAAAGCGACTCCCAGCCTATTGGGGCCGAAGGAGATGATCAGCTGGGTGAATTGACAGTGTGCCTTCGTGCACGCCAGGTAGAAGACCAATGCACGCTTACAGTCCAGCATGTGCAAGACTGCCTCACCGCAGTTCACGTGAGGCTGGGGAAAGAATGTCAGAAGCACAATGGACTGGAGGGACTTGAAGTGGAACACCAAGACCACCTTTGGTAGAAAGCAGGGATGTGTGTGGAGCACCACCCAGTTCTAGTAAAACCTGGTATATGGAGGGTGAGCAACCAGAACTTGGAGCTCACTGACCTGTCACGCCGACATGGTGGCCATCAGGAAGAGGACCTTCCAGGTCAAGAACTTCAGCAAGCATGAGTCTAGGGGGCCCGAATTAGCTGGCCGAGGACCACTTTGAGGTCCCAAGCAACCGTAGGGGGCTTGAGTGGAGGCTTTGATAGGACTAGAAAACGGGACTGCTACTTCTGGAGAGAGATCTGCAATTGTGATTAAAGCTGATTAATTTGTGAATCCAGTGTATTTGTTAAATCAGTCAGGGCCTAGTAGCAGCAGTTTAAGTTTAAATTTAAAACACAGAAGAGAGCTTTCTGGTTAGATTTCATACCCAGCAGAGAGCTTGTAGTTTAAATTTAATACTCACTCAGGGCCAATGTTCCCTCTAATTTTCTGTAGGCTGTGTGTGCATAAAATATCAGCTGTGCAGCTTTTGAAGGAAGGTTAAATATGACACTCTGAGTTATATACTTTAAAATTTGACTACACATCAGAATACAGTATGTACACCACATTGATTTTAATCAAATTAAATGAAAATAGATGATTACTAAATGAAGCGGAAAATTTCTAGTAATTACAATCACAACTTTTAAATTTTAAGATGTCTGGGTTGTTTTCTATTAGAATCAGAACCGTAATTTTTGTGTGCTCTGTTGTAAAGTATGTGTGCTCGCTCGGCGAGGTGTGTGCGCACGTGCACAGCTTAGAAGGAACAGTGCTGAGGGCCTAGTATCAGCAAAGTACTTTTAGTTTAAATTTAAAACACAGAAGAGAGCTTTCTGGTTAAATTTAGAACCCAGCAGAGAGCTTCTAGTTTAAATTTCATAATAAGTCAGAGCCTAGCAGCAGCAAAGAGCTTTAATTTACATCAAATCAGAATTTAACTTAGCATAAAAGGCAAAACAGGGTCAGTATTCTTTGAGCAACAAATAAAGTCTTCTAGAGACCTTTACAAAGAGGCCTTCTACCTAGGGGGCAAGAGACCTGTGAAACCTTTTCAGTAGGTGTTAACGCCAGGTGTCAGGACAAACGGCCATTTTGAAAGACTCCTTCGATCCAAGCAAGGACTGTTAATCACCCAGGAAGTTGGTCACAGCTTACCTCAGAGGCACAGGACAGGGTACTGTGTAGCAGTCCTCTTTAATAAGTGTTATTTTAGGTAGGAAGTTGAAATCCAGAACTTCCAGAGTAGCGTTCTCCGAAATGCTTCCCGTTCCACGCGCAGGACCCAAAAGGCAGGCAGAGCTCCGGAGTCTCAATGCGTGGATGAGACAATGGTGCAAGGATGAGGGTTTTGGATTTGTTAGGAACTGGGGAACATTCTAGGGAAAGGAGGGGCTCTTCTGAAGGGATGGGCTTCACCTTAACCGGGATGGAGCCAGGCTGCTGGCATTAACCTTTAAAAAGGAGATAGAGCAGCTTTTAAACTAGATAATAGGGGAAAGCCGACAGTCGCACAAGAGTGCATGGTTCAGAAGAATGTATCCTTGAAGGATACTACCAAAAGCAGAGAGGTTCCAAAAAAGAGTAAAGTAGCCCAAATGCCCTCAAGTTTGGAGCAGACAGAGCTTAAAGATCCCAAATTACCCATGCTTACCAGTAGCCAAATGAATATGAATAAAATACAGTCTCTAAAATGCTTGTATGCAAATGCTAGAAGTCTAAAAAATAAGATGGGAGAGTTAGAATATATAGCACTAAATGAGAGGTTAGATATGATTGGAATCTCAGAGACATGGTAGAAGGAGGAAAACCAATGGGACACTGTGATACCTGGGTACAAACTATATCGTAATGATAGAGCTGATCAAATTGATGGAGGGTTTGCGTTCTATGTTAGAGAGGGCATTGAGTCAGAAAGGATTAAAGTTTTGCAGGAAACAAAATTTGCTGTAGAATCTCTATGGATTGAAATTCCATGTAAAAAGGGGAAGGCGATGGCAGTGGGGGTATACTATCGACCGCCTAGCCAGAATGAACAAATGGATGATAAAATGCTCAAAGAAATCAAGGAAGCTAACAAAGGATACAGCGCAGTAATAATAATGGGTGATTTCAACTACCCCGGTATCGACTGGGTCAGTGTCATGTCAGGACATGCTAGGGAGATAAAGTTCCTAGATGAAATAAATGATTGCTTCTTGGAGCAGCTGGTTCATGAACTGACCAGAGGGGAAGCCATATTGGACCTAGTCCTTAGTGGAACACCAGATCTGGTACAAAAGATACTGGTGTTGGGGCCATTTGGCAATAGTGATCATAGCATGATCGTGTTTGATTTAATTAGTGGAGGAGGGATAGTAAGGAAATCCACAGTACTACCATTTAACTTCCGAAAGGGAGGCTATGATAAAATGAGGAAAATAGTTAAGAAAAAACTAAAAGGAGCAGTTGCAAAGGTCATAGACTTACATCAAGCTTGGGTGTTGTTGAAAAATACTATCTTGGAAGCCCAGATCAGCTGTATTCCACGCGTTAAGAAAAGTGGAAGGAAGTCCAAAAAACTGCCAGCATGGTTTAAAGGTGAGGTCAGAGAGGCTGTTGTCGCCAAAAAAGCATCTTTCAGGAAATGGAAAAAAAGAGCCAAATGACGAAACCTGGAAACAGCACAAGCACTGGCAAGTTAAATGCAAGGCATTGATAAGGCAGGCAAAGGGAGAATTTGAGAAGTAGCTTGCTGCGGAAGCAAAACTGCGTAATAAAGACTTTTTCAAGTAAATTTGTAGCAAAAAACCTGTGAGAGAGTCAGTTGGTCTAAGATGATAGAGGAGTTAAAGGGGCACTAAGAGGCAACAAGACAATAGCGGAGAGACTGAATTAATTCTTTGCTTTGGTCTTTCCTGAGGAAGATGTAGGGATGTTACCTATGACTGAAGTGGTATTCAAAAGTGCGGAAGAATTGAAGGAAATATCGATACATTGAGAAGATGTATTACAACTATTTGATAAACTGAAGAGTAGCAAATCACCTTGACCGGATGATATACATCCAAGTATGTTGAAAGAACTGAAATATGAGACTGCAGACCTGCTATTAGTAATCTGTGAACTATCATTAAAATCATCTGTAATACCTGAAGATTGGAGGATGGTGAATGTAACACCAATTTTTAAAAAGGGTTCCAGGGGTGTTCCGGGAAACTACAGACCAGTGAGCCTGAGATCAGTTCTGGGAAAAATGGTAGAAACCATCATAAAGAACAAAATTTCTGAACATGTAGATAGTCATGGCTTAATGGGAGACAGCCAACATGGCTTTAGACAAGGAAGATCTTGTCTTACTAATCTGTTATGTTTTTTTGAAGGTGTGAATAAACAGGTAGACAAAGGGGAGTCGGTTGATATAGTGTATTTGGACTTTCAGAAAGCCTTTGACAACGTCCCTCATCAGGGACTTTTGCCAAAACTAAAGAGTCATGGGATAGGAGGCAGTGTGCTATTGTGGATCAGGAACTGGTTAAAAGATAGAAAGCAGAGGGTAGGGCTAAATGGCCAATTTTCCCAATGGAGAAAGGTGAATAATGGTATACCCCAGGGATCTGTGCTGGGTCCGCTGCTTTTTGACATATTCATAAATGACCTGGAAAAGGGAATAACGAGTGAGGTTATCAAATCTGCAGATGACACAAAACTACTTAAAGTTGTTAAAACCCAAGAGGATCTTGATACGTTGGAAAACTGGGCATCAAAATGGCAGATGAAATTTAATATGGACAAGTACAAAGCTATGCACCTAGGGAAGAACAACCCAAACTATGGTTACACGATGCAAGGTTCCACATTAGGAACCACCACCCAGGAAAAAGATTTAGGCGTCATTGTGGATAACATGTTAAAACCCTTGGCCCAGTGTGCATCGGCAGCCAAGAGAGCAAGAATGCTAGGTATCATAAGGAAAGGAATGGAAAATAAAACAAAGGATATTATAATGCCTCTATATCGTTCCATGGTGAGACCGCACCTTGAATATTGTGTGCAATTCTGGTCGCCGTATCTTAAAAAGGATATAGCGTTATTGAAAAAGGTTTAGAGAAGAGCCACCAAAATGGTAAAGGAGATGGAAGGATACCCCTATGAAGAAAGGCTAAAAAGGTTAGGGCTCTTTAACCTGGAAAAGAGACGGCTGAGGGGAGATATGATATAAATTAATGAACGGAGTAACGTAGATTGATTGTTTACGTTATCAGACTATAGAAAGACTAGGGGACATGCAATGAAGCTACAGGGTAAGCTATTTAAGACTAATAAAAGAAAATATTTTTTCACTCAGCGTGTAATCAAACTCTGGAATTTGTTACCGGAGGATGTAGTAAAGGCTGTTAGTGTAGCTGGGTTTAAAAAAGGTTTGGACAAGTTCCTGGAGTAAAGGTCCATAAACCATTATTAAAAAGGGACCCAGAATTTCAATGTTTGACCCAATACAAGCATTGTGGAACCTGTGTCTTTTGGGGAAACTGCTAGGTACGTATGACCTAGATTGGCCACTGTTGGAAACAGTGGCCAATGGACCTTAGTCTGACCCAGTATGGCATATCTTATGTTCTTATGGATTATCTGCCACTGAATCAGGCCCCGCTTGAACCGGGCCACCAGTGGCTGGACCGAAACAGGCTTTCCCCTGAAGTTGTGATGGTAAGTCCCAATCACACTGAGGTGGACTCACACCAGATTAGACTTCAGCACAGAGTAGGAAAGGTGCAGGTGCTCCATCAGATAGGAGCAGGGATCCAGGGCCTTACTTGCACACCAGATGGCAAACTGCCACCACTTTAGTGCATAAGCCTTGCATGCCAAGTCCTTGTGGGATGCCAGCAAGATGTCAGTAATGCCCTCGGGAAGATTAAGCTTTGTGAGGACTACCCTCTCAGCATCCATGCCGAAAGTGCCAGGGAGCAGACATTGGGATGCAACAGGGAGCTGCCCTCCTGCGAGATGAGGTCTGGGTCAGAGCTCAGGAGAAGAGGCTCCCACAGCAAGAACTGCAACAGTAGAGGTAGCCAAGGCTGTCGAGGCCAGTATGGGGCGACAAGGATCATGGAGTCCCTCTCAGCCTGGAGCATTAGGAGAGTCTTTGTGACGAGCGGTATCGGGGATAGGCATACAGCAGGCCCTGCCCCCAGTGCAGGAGATAGACATCCGCGGCCAGCATCCGAGAGCAAAACTGAGCCACCTGGGCATTCTGATTCAGTGGCGAAGAGGTCCCACTCCTGGAAGATCTGATCCACCACTTCCTTCTTGAGAGTCCCCTCATTAGGCTGGAGCACCTGGCTGAGGCAATCTGCCAGACCATGGAGCAGGGCGAACATCCAAAGATGAACAGTCTCCCAGCACAGGAGGTAGAATCCCGTACTTCCCTGCTTGTTGATGTAGAACATCGCCACCTGGTTGTTTGTTTGAATCAGGACTACCTAATTCTCCAGGTACACACAAAAAGCATGGAGGGCGTTCACAATGACCCAAAGCTCGAGGGAGTTGATTTGATGGAGCCCATTCTGCATGGACCACAGCCTTTGTGTGCGGAGACCATCCAGGTACACACCCCAGCCAAGCTTTGACGCATCTGTCGTAAGCAACTTGCAGGGAGCCACTGGTTGAAATGGAAGGCCCACAGCAAGTTGTCCGGCTTGAGCCACTACATTAGGGACTGCACCAGTGGTACAGTGACCACTATTTTGTCTTGCAGACAGCCTGATGCCTGCTTCCATTGCATGGACAGGGTCCACTGGGCCTGCCACATGGAAAAGTGAACTTGAGGAGTGACATGTACTGTGGTAGCCAATGTCTGAGGGCCCTCAACAGCCCATAAGCTGTGGTGTGGTGCTGGCGTTGCAGCACACCCACCACTTTGATGATGCGCTGTAGGCAGTCCGCCGGCAGAAAGGCTTGCACCCGAGCGATATTGAGGGGGGCCCTGATGAATTCTAGCTGCTGCATCGGATGGAGGTGGGACTTTGGGTAGTTGACCATGAAGCCAAGACCCTCGAGCACTTCAATTTTGAGCGCAGCAGACCTCCGGACACAGGCAGGCATGGTAGCATTAATCAGCTAGTCGTCCAGATATGGGAAAATGGAGACCCCCCCTGGCTCCAGTGGAAAGCAGACATGACCTCAAGACATTTCATGAAGCCCAAAGGGAAGCACATGATAATGATAGTGCTGGCTGTCCAGCACAAATCAAAGGTATTGCCTGTGATGCTGGTGGATCGGAATATGAATGTATGCATCCTTCAAATCCAAGGAGCATAGCCAATCGTCCTATATGAGATACAGGAGTAGTGTCCCTAACGAGATCATTTTGAATTTTTCATGCCCTAGGAACCGGTTGAGGTTTTGCATATCTAGAATTGGATGGAAGCCACTGGTCTTCTTGGGTACTAGGAAGTAGTAGAAGCCCTACCTGATCTAGGCGGGGGGAACTGACTCGATGGCAAGGTCGGAGAGTAGGGCCTCGACCTTGATCTACAAGAGGCTCTGGTGCATGGGATCCATGGGGTACTCCCCGAGATTGTACAGAGATGGCAGCTGGGTGACGTGCAGCAGATATCCACCATGGGCAATCTGCAGTACCCAGGTGTTCAAGGTGACGAGGGGCCACTGGTGGGCAAAATGTACGAGTCGCCCTCGACTTGCAGGAGCACCTCAATGGGCAATGGGCGATTAGCTATGCTCCTGAAGAACCCATCAAACTCCCGCACCTGGCTTGGGCTGAGGGGCGGGATTGGGCTTTCGGGATCTTCTTCCTCTGCTGAGTGCGGGGGGTCTGCGCCTTAGGCTGCACCTGCAGCTGGGCTGTGAAGTATCGGCATAAGCATGTACAGAAGGCCTTCTTGGCATGGCATTTCCTACACACTAGGTCTGCGGTCTTCCTGGAAAGCCTGGTGAGAGTTAGCTGCTCTTTCTCCAGCTCTTCAGCTTTCTCCTCCATGGGCTTGTCAAAGAGGTTCTTGCCCCGGCAAGGGACATTGGTAATCTTGTCCTAGACCCACTGCTCCAGGTCAAAGGCCTGCAACCACGCCAACCGGCAGGTGGCGATACCCACCGCGCCACTCTACTGATGGATTCAAAGGTGTTGTAGGAACTGCACACCATGAACTTCGAGCAATCCTTCCCATGAGCAGCCAAGACATGAAAGGACGGCAAAGTCCTCCAGATCCATCCTGACATCTTTGAGGAACCTGCTCATATAGGTCTGGTAGGCCAGGATCTGGGTAATCAGCATGGACCCCTGGAAGCACTTTCTCCCGAAGGAGTACAGGGTCGAAGTCTCGCAGTTTGGCGGGACCGAGGAGTGTGTTTTAGCACTCTTTGTGTGCTTCAGGGCTGACTCAGCCATGATGGAATTGTGGGACAACTGCAACTTTTTAAAATCCGGAGCCTTCTGGACCCAGTATAGAGAATCAAGCCAATGGCTAACAACAGACAATGTGAGGGGCGCCTCCCAGAGCTGCAGCAGCTGCAGTATATGGTGGATGGAAACAGTCACAACCTCCCGGGAGGCTGAGAGGTACGGAAGGACTCAGTTCCTTTGCCCTTGGTTCATCCTCTGACTCCAGGGAGAATGGAATGGCCTTGGCTATGTCTCGAATGAAGTCCTGGAAGGACATGTCTTCCGGGGGCAACATGCGCCGTTCAGGCAGGGGTGAGGGATCGGATGGAAGGTCCAGGGACCGAATGTCCAATGTCATCTATTCCCAATGGTCTCCTATTCTGATTCGGATTCCGAGAAGAAGTCAAAATAGTGCAGAGTCTCCTCATCCCACCAGTTCCACAGCTTGGGAGGAGGGCTTTGATGATTTTCGTGTCGCCTGGTATGCCGATGCCCCTGGGCCTCTGACTCTGACACACTGGAGAGAGAGATTGTTCCATCGACTGGGGTTGATACTGATCTCCTGCCTGATATACCAGCCTTCTCAGGCAGACAAGGGTCTCCAGGACAGGCTTGAGGGAGTACAGTAATGATGCATTCTGCATCACGAAGCCTGCATTTTGCAAGGCTTCCATCACCGCCAAGTGAACTTTAAAGGCTCAAAGGCATTCTTCCAGGACCACCCCAGCCGCGGACCTCAGTGATGCCACTTCAGGTGAGGACTCCACGATGATAGGAGCAGTGGGAGACATCCAGCTGATCTCCTGGGCATTAGGAATGGTCTTCATTGTTCTGGTCGGGTCCTCCTACCGAGGAAGCTTGGCTGGCTGCTCCCAGCCATTGCTGTCCGCATCTCATTGAGAAGGGCTGTGAGGACACTGCATGCAGGATTTCTCCTAGTGCTCACCCTTCAACGTCAATGGGGTCTCTGCAGGGAGCCTCCCCTCACCACTCAGACCCTTCAGCTTCAACTGAGTACACTGCTCCTTCCTCTTGGCCATTTCTGGACCTTTTGCAGGTGTATATGAGGGGGTAGGGGCTGAGGATGCTGAATCAGATGAGCTGAAGATGGACTCCTGCTTTTCTCGACCTTTCATCCCTCTACACATCAAGACGCTGGCTTGTGGTCAGGACCAAGGCATTGTAAGCACCAATTGTGGCAATCTGTGACAGAGATGGTCTTGCCACACGATGCATTTCTTAAAGCCACTAACTGTCTTAGACATATCGAAAAAGACCATCTCGGCAAAGTCAAACTAAAAAACTGCCATGGGCAGGAAACCAACCCGGAGGGGACAAAAGTGTTTGAAAAAAAGAAAGAAACTCTAAAAGAGAACAAAAAAACCCTGGTAACTGACAACAGTTGGGAAATAAGCGAAAAAAATCTCAGCCAAGAGGGCCAGAGAGAAAACTCTTTTCCGGACTGCAGGAATACATCCTAGGGGCTCCGCAGAAACAAGACGACTGGAGAATATGGTGCTGCGATGGGCAGGAAGGCGCACATGCTCAAAGAAATCAAGGAAGCTAACAAAAGTCACAGCAGAGTAATAATAATGGGTGATTTCAATTACCCTGGTATTGACTGGGTCAGTGTCACAGCAGGACATGCTAGGGAGATAAAGATTCTAGATGAAATAAATGACTGCTTCTTGGAGCAGCTGGTTCATGAACTGACCAGAGGGGAAGCCATACTGGACCTAGTCCTTAGTGGAACACCAGATCTGGTGCAAGAAATAAGGGTGTTGGGACCACTTGGCAATAGTGATCATAGCATGATCGTGTTTGATTTAATCAGTGGAGGAGGGATAGTAAAGAAATCCACAGTACTACCTTTTAACTTTCGAAAGGGAGACTATGATAAAATGAGGAATATAGTTAAGAAAAAGACGAAAACTGGAAACAGCACAAGCACTGGCAAGTTAAATGCAAAGCATTGATAAGGCAGGCAAAGCGAGAATTTGAGAAGGAACTTGCTATGGAAGCAAAAACACAAAATAAAGACTTTTTCAAGTGCATTCGTAGCAAAAGGCCTGTGAGCGAGTCAATTGGATCATTAGATGATAGAGGAGTAAAGGGGGCAGTAAGAGGAGACAAGGCTATAGCGGAGAGACTGAATGAATTCTTTCCTTCAGTCTTTACTGAGGAAGATGTAGGGATGTTACCCAAGACTGAAGTGGTATTTAAAGGTGATACTGCCGAGGAATTGAGAGAAATATCGCTACACCGGGAAGATGTATTACAACTATTTGATAAACTGAATAGTAGCAAATCACCTGGACTGGATGGTATACATCCAAGAGTGTTGAAAAAACTGAAATATGAGATTGCAGACCTGCTATTAGTAATCTGTGAACTTTCATTAAAATCATCTGTAATACCTGAAGAATGGAGGATCGCCAATTTTTAAAAAGGGTTCCAGGGGTGATCCGGGAAATTACAGACCGGTGAGCCTGACGTCAGTACCGGGGAAAATGGTAGAAACCATCATAAAGAACAAAATTACACAGCATGTAGATAGTCATGGCCTAATGGGAGACAGCCAACATGGCTTTAGACAAGGAAGATCTTGTCTTACTAATCTGATATGTTTTTTTTGAAGGTGTGAATAAACAGGTAGATAAAGGTGAGTCAGTTGATATAGTGTATCTGGACTTTCAGAAAGCCTTTGACAAGGTCCCTCATCAGAGACTTTTGGCAAAACTAAAATGGGATAGGAGGCAGTGTACTATTGTGGATCGGGAACTGGTTAAAAGATAGAAAGCAGAGGGTAGGGCTAAATGGCCAATTTTCCCAATGGAAAAAGGTGAATAGTGGAGTGCCCCAGGCAGGGGCGGCCCAAGGGGGGTGCGGGGCCTCATTTGCATAGATATTTGCATAATGTTACCATACACTAACTTTTAGTAAACATGCCTCTTAATGAGTGTATGGATAAAGAAAGACTAAAAGATTTCTACATTACTATAATCCAGTGCCAACCGCCAGGCACATTAGGAACTACTACAAACACTGCCCATTTAGAACCCATCGAGTACTTGAAAATACACCCCCAAAAATCAATCCTAATCATCCAAAACTATACTTTGATTTTCAAAAACAGCCCACATTTATTGGAACCTAAACACCCCCTTACTAATACTAATTTTTTGTCGGATCGCCCACCGTGAACAGGAACTTTCCTGCTCTCGAAGTGAGCCCTCCTTTTTAATCAATTTATCACTGACCCAAAGGCCATAAAAACAGAAACAGAAACAACAGCACTATTTAGCAGTCTGAACAGCTAAATAGTGCTGTTGTTTCTGTTTCTGTTTTTATGGCCTTTGGGTCAGTGATAAATTGATTAAAAAGGAGGGCTCACTTCGAGAGCAGGAAAGTTCCTGTTCACGGTGGGCGATCTGACAAAAAATTAGTATTAGTAAGGGGGTGTTTAGGTTCCAATAAATGTGGGCTGTTTTTGAAAATCAAGGCATTTAGAACCCAAAGCAAACCCGCCGCATCCTAACAGCACTACCAGGACTCACAAAGCATCATACCGTAACTATCAAAAGGCAACACTGCAAATATTAAACCAATACATTTCAGAGAATAACAATGCATGACCTACTGGGGAAAGAGAACAAGTGGCAATGTCAAATAGGAATTACATAAACAGAATACCTCAGCTCAGTTACACATGCAGAACATAGACCATCACCAAACAAGGAATCACAATTTAGAAATAGGAAGACAATAATTAAACTGGGAACCCCAAAAGCCAAACTTGGAATGTACAACAACACTGTAGATATAAAACTATAAATTAATTTCCTCTTGTACTAAACAAAGTGCAGACGTTAATGATGCAAATTTCCCAGAGCTGACATATTCCAATTAATAAATTCAAAATAAAGAGATATTTTTCTACCTTTTGTGCATTTTTTTTCAGTTGCAATTGCTCCAGCCACTTTCTTCTGGTTTCTTCGTGTCTTCTTCTAACTCTCCATCGTCTGCTGTCCATTTGTCCTTTCTTCTCTCTTCTAGTTTTTTTTCCATTCTCTCTCTACATCTGCTTTAACATACTAATCTTTCTCCTTTTGATCTTTCCTCATTCCTATTTCATCCACTCAAATTTTACCCCTCCATCCTCAATCCCCACTTACTCTCCCAATATCCGGCCAATTGTAGATTTGTCTTCCCTCCCACACAAAATATCTTTCCCCTCTCCAAGCTCCATCCCATTCTAATCCTCCACCAACATCAGCTCCCTTCTAGTTCCAGCCCCACCCAGCATCTGCTCCCTTCTAGTCCCCGCATCAGCCCATTTCCAGTCCTAGCCCCCCATAAGCCAATTTCCAGTCCTAGCTCCCATAAGCCCATTTCCAGTCCTAGCTCCCCCATCCATTTCCAGTCCTATCCAAGTCCCTCCATCAGCTCATTTCCAATCCCAGCCCCCCATCAGCCTATTTATAGTCCTTTCCTAGCCCCATCTTCAGCCCATGTCAAATCCTAGCTCCCCTCCACTCAGTCCATTTCCAATCCAAGCCCCCCATGAGCCTACTTCCAGTTCTAGCCCCTCCATGAGTCCATTTCAATCCAGGCCCCCACCACAGCCTATTTCCAATCTTAGCACCCCCCAAAAGCCCCTTTCCAGTCCTATCCTAGCCCCTACATCAGCCCATTTCCTGTCCTACCCCCCCCCCCCACTCAGCCCTTTTCCAGTCCTAGCTCCCTCCCCTCACAGCCCATTTCCATTCCAAGTCCCCTCCCCATCAGCTATTTGCAGTTCAAGCCCCCCTTCCACTCAGCCCATTTCCATTCCAAGCCTCCGTCCCCATCAGCTATTTGCAGTTCAAGCCCTCCTTCCACTCAGCCCATTTCCAGTCCTAGCAACCCCCCCCCCCAGCCTATTACCAGTCCTAACTCCCCCATAGCCCTTACCAGTCCTAAGCCCCCCATCAGCCCATTTCCAGTCCTAGTCCCCCCCCATAGCCCATTACTAGTCCTAACCCCCCATCAGCCCATTTTTAGTCTTAGCCTCCCCATAGCCCATTCCCAGTCCTAACCCCCCTATCAGCCCATATCCAGTCCTAACCTCCCCATCAGCCCATATCCAGTCCTAGCCTCCCCATCCGCGCATTTTTAGTCTTAGCCTCCCCCATAGCCCATTACCAGTCCTAACCCCCCATCAGCCCATTTCCAGTCCTAGCCCCCCCATAGCCCATTACTAGTCCTAACCCCCCCATAGCCCATTACTAGTCCTAACCCCCCATCAGCCCATTTCCAGTCATGGCCCCCCTATCAGCCTCCAGTTCTAACCCCCCCCCCCATCAGCCCATTTCCAGTCATGGCCCCCCCATCAGCCCATTACAGCCCTACCCCCCATCAGCCCATTTCCAGTCTTAGCCACCCCATCAGCCCATTACCAGTCCTACCCCCCCATAATCCATTACTAGTCCTAGCCCCCCATAACCCATTACTAGTCCTTACCCCCCCCCCCCATCAGCCCACTTCCAGTCTTAGCTCCCCCCCCCATAGCCCATTACCAGTCCTAACCCCCCTCCCCCATCAGGCCAAATAGATTTTAAAAAAAAAGCAAACCAGCTGCTGCTGCTGCCACCGCGGCAGCGGCAGAATCAAGCGACCTGCCATGGGGCCCCCCCCTACCCGGCAAAGCCTCCCAGAAACATCAGCTTCGGACAGAGTCCCAAAGCGAGGGCTTTCAGAGCTGCAAGAGTTTCCCTTTCTCGCGCGGCTTTGTTTCCCATCAGCCCCGGCGGGCTTAACAGGTGCCACGAGAGGTCAGGGAAGCTCTCGCGGCTCTGAAAGCCCGCTCTTTGGGACTCTGTCTGAAGCTGATGTTTCTGGGAGGCTTTGCCGGGGGGGGGGGGGCCCCGCGGTGGGACGCTTGATTCTGCTGCCGCTGCCACAGCGGCAGCAGCCAGCTTGCTTTTTTTTTAAATCTATTTGGCCTGATGTAAATGTTTTTTGCGCGGGGCCCCCTGAAACGCGGGGCCCTGTGCAAAAAACATTCTTGCTCAATGGACGGGCCGGTCCTGACCCCAGGGATCTGTACTGGGTCCACTACTTTTTGACATATTCATAAATGACCTGGAAAAGGGAATAACTAGTGAGGTTATCAAATTTGCAGATGACACAAAACTGTTTACAGTTGTTAAAACCCAAGAGGACTGTGGAAAACTGCAGGAGGATCTGGATAAATTGGAAGACTGGGCATCCAAATGGCAGATGAAATTTAATGTTGACAAGTGCAAAGTTATGCACCTAGGAAAGAACAACCCACACTATGGTTACACAATGCAAGGTTCCACATTGGGAACCACCACCCAGGAAAAAGATTTAGGCATCATTGTGGGTAACATGTTAAAACCCTCCGCCCAGTGTGCAGCAGCGGCCAAGAAAGCAAATAGAATGCTAGGTATCATAAGGAAAGGAATGGAAAATAAAACAAAGGATATTATAATGCCTCTGTATCGTTCCATGGTACAACCACACCTTGAATATTGTATGCAATTCTGGTCGCCGTGTCTTAAAAAGGATATAGTGTTATTAGAAAAGGTACAGAGAACAGCCACCAAAATGGTAAAGGGGATGGAAGGCTACTCCTATGAAGAGAGGCTACAAAGGTTAGGGCTCTTCAACCTGGAAAAGAGACGGCTGAGGGGAGATATGATAGAGGTCTATAAATTAATGAATGGAGTGGAACGGGTAAATGTAGATCGATTGTTTACGCTATCAGAATATAGAAAGACTAGGGGACATGTAATGAAGCTAGAGGGTAAACTATTTAAGACAAATAAGAGAAAATATTTTTTCACTCAACGTGAAATCAAACTCTGGAATTTGTTACCAGAGGATGTAGTAAGAGCTGTTAGTGTAGCTGGGTTTAAAAAAGGTTTGGATAAGTTCCTGGAGGAAAGGTCCATAAACCATTATTAAAAAGGGACCCAGGATATCAATGCTTGACCCAATACAAGCACTGTGGAACCTGTGTCTCTTGGGGATACTGCTAGGTACGTATGACCTAGATTGGCCACTGTTGGAAACAGGATACTGGGCTTGATGGACCTTGCTCTGACCCAGTATGGCATATCTTATGTTCTTATGTGTACCGCCTTTGGAAGCGTACTTGTTCACGGAGAACCTTCGTAACTATAATCAAGAAGTAATCCACATATGACCTACGTGGACCCTTCCAAATTGTGTATCAGCATGTTCTCTGTCAATTCTCAGTCACAGGCGGGGGGAACTTCCCTCCATATTGCTAGCATTACAAGGTGTAGGGCAATAGTTTCCAACCTGTGGCCCGTGGATCTCTGGAGGACACAGAAAAATTTAGAGAGAGATGCTGTTGGAGATTGATTGGCAGGGAAATAGAGAGAGAAACTAAAGGGAACTGACTGGGTGGGGGAGGGAAAGAGACTGAAACTGGCAGAGACAGGAGAGGGAAGAGAAGAGGACTAGTGGGGACAAAGGATCCGGCAAGAAAGGTGGGGATGAACTGCATTCCCTGAACTTTAGAGGCTATTAAGGAATCCTAACAACTAAAACGGTTGTGATCCTCTGGTGCAGAGCTCTCCGGGTCCTGCTGGATTTATTTAGGAGAGACTGGTGACAGCCTGTGGAAAATGAATGAGATCAGCTGTTCCAGCAAAGCCCCTCCCCCACTGACAAACAGAATGCCAAGAATAGGCTGATGGTGATACTCAAGAGCCAATGCCTGGGAAACACGTGTCTCAAGTATCAAAGAAGTGACACCATGATATGGTGTGTTGCAAGGTTAGTCTTCGCTGCCTTAATACCCTAGTGTATGTCAGATCAATGCAAGGAACGCTTTCATCTAGATAAGACGGGTTATAATGATAGTAATGAAATGCTACTAGAATGAGAAAAAAGTTCAACGAAGTTATTTTCTCCATAATTTCCTACTTCGTTGTAGTCGGCTGCTCGCTAATCCTCTGTTGCATCTAGCAAAAGAGCAAAAAACTGGATAATGTGCATGAATTTCCAACAGTAACCCCGAAGTACTAACATGCTTTCCTCACCTCAAGTGACAGCATATCCTTCAAGCTCCCAGCCCAGACATTATTCAGAGGCCAACACGAAAGATCTGTACCGTGCATTTGGAAAGCTTGAGCGCCTAGCACTGGGCAGCAGCGCCATCTCATGGTCATATTTCGAACTTCAAGCTAGGGAACTTTTTTTTTTGTTTCTTTTTACGTGCCTCGAGCTGAAAAACTGCTCCCGGCAACTACAAATCTATTTTTTTCATCCAATACATGGCTAGCTCTTTGTTTAACATGGTAAATTGAATTTTGCTAACAGGTCTTAAAAAATAATTTTCCTCAGACCAAAAGAATGCATTCGTTTTCGGTTTTCTCAGAAAGAAAAACACAGCTGATCAAGACCAGAAAAAGCGACGTGTCATAACTCATCAATAATAATATTAAACAAATGAGATCTCGGGTAGCCCGGCAATATCTAGAATCAATGATAGATGTTCCGCTCGCTCCCTCGCAAAGCGGTAGCGTGGCCGAGTGGTCTAAGGCGCTGGATTTAGGCTCCAGTCATTTCGATGGCGTGGGTTCGAATCCCACCGCTGCCAGACTACTTTTTTTTTTTTTGGTCCACTTGAAGATCACTTTCGATTTCAAATTCTACCATTCCATGCTGCAGCCCGTAAAGCAGTAAAAAATGAAAATTGGTTGTTTCGTCCCGTCATCCCATGGCATGTCTACGTGGCTACTGTTTCCTTATACAAAGCCACCCATCATCCTCTTGCATGTCATATGAAGGCCGGTTTACAAACTACCATACATAATTGTATGGCCATTGGTAGATAGCAGGCATCAAGCAGGTTAAAGAGCATGCACCGCCACCTTCACGTATTTAAAAATAAATGTAAAATAGAAAGAGAGAGAAGAAGGAGCACTGCAGACACTATCAAGAGTGGGGAAACCCTGAGCAGGGCAAGGGGAGTTCTGATACGGTTTTACACTGAGGGCATAGGCAGCGGAAAAGGGTGGGGCCACAGAGGCCACGCCCCCACCATGCCGAGCGCATCATCGGCAACAGAGAGCTTGGGGGTAGGGCTGGAGTTTGGTTTGTTTGACCCCTCCCAAGGTGTTCTGCTGCCCCTGCCGAGAGTATGAAATGAAAGCTGGGAATAGGAGTGAACAAATGTCTGCCCTGACCTCCATTTACAAAGATTGAATTAGGGGAGAAAAGGGAGGCAACAGGAAGGATTTCACAGATTTTTTTGTTGTTGTTAATGAGTGGGTAAAAGGGGTCCATTATTATTTTTTTTAATGATGGGGAGGGGGAATTTATTTTCTTTCCTTTTATTTAAATGAAAATAAGAACATAAGACATGCCATACGGGGTCAGACCTAGGGTTGCCAACTTTTTCACCGAGAAAACCCGACACCTGTGGCTTGCCATGCTCCACCCATTCTCCGCCCCTAGTCCCACCCCTGCCCCGCCCCCAGCCCCACCCACAAAAATTACCAAGGATACGTGTAGGCTAACTTCCTTGGTCAGATAATAATTAAACTGGGAACCCCAAAATCCAAACATGAAATGTACAACACTGGAGAAATAAAACTATAAAGTAATTTCTTCTTGCACTAAACAAAAACGCAAAGATGTTAGCAATACACACTTCCCAGACCAGACATATTCCAGTTAATAAATTCAAAATAAAAAGTATTTTTCTACCTTCTGTTTGGGCGTTTTATTTTTCAGTTGCAATTGCTCGTCACTTTCTTCTGGTTTCTTCGTGTCTTCTGCGAGCTATCCATTTGTCCTTTCTTCTCTTTTAGATGTTTTCCATTCTCTCTCTATTTCTGCTTTAACATACTGATTGTTTCCCTTTTGCTCTTTCCCCCAATTTTTTCCTTATTCCTTTATCATCCGTTTAAATTTCACCCTTCCATTCTCAAGCCCCTCTTACTCTCCCAATACCGGCCCATCATAGACTTTTCTTCCACACAAAATATTTTTTCCCCTCTCCATTCTCATTCCCCATCCATTCTAGTCCTCCCCCCAAATCAATTCCCTTATAGTTCTAGGCCCACCCAGCATCCACTCCCTTCTAGTCCCATTCTCCCATGCCCCACATCAGCCAATTTCCAGTCCTATTCCAGCTCTTCATCAGCCCATTTCCAGTGCTAGCCCTCACATCACAGGCCATTTCCAGTCCTAGCTCCCCCCCCCCCAATCACAGCCCATTTCCAGTCCTAGGCCCCCCCCCACCATCACAGCCCATTTGCAATCCGAGTCCCCCCGCACCATCACAGCCCATTTGCAGTCCTAGCCCCCCTAATCACAGCCTATTTCCAGTCCAAGTTTCCCCCCCCCCCATAGCCCTTTTCTGGTCCAGGTCCCCTCCACCCCCATCACAACCCATTTCCAGTCCATGTCCCCCCCCCCATAACCCTTTTACAGTCCAGGTCCCCCCCCCCATCACAGCCTATTTCCAGTCCAAGTCCCCCCCCCCCCTTAGACCTTTTCCAGTCCAAGTCCCCCCCTTAGCCCTTTTCCAGTCCAGGTCCCCCACCCCCCTTAGCCCTTTTCCAGTCCAAGTCCCCCCCCCTTTAGCCCTTTTCCTGTCCAAGTCCCCTCCCCTTAGCACTTTTCCAGTCCACGCCCCCCCCTTAGCCCTTTTCCAGTCCAAGTCCCCCCCTTAGCCCTTTTCCAGTCCAAGTCCCCCCACCCCCTTAGCCCTTTACCAGTCCAAGGTCCCCCCCCCTTAGCCCTTTTCCAGTCCAGGTCCCCCCCCCACCTTAGCCCTTATCCAGTCCAAGTCCCCCCCCCCATAGCCCGCATCCAGTCCAGGTCCCCCCATCACAGCCAATGCAGTCCTTGCCCCCCCACCCCCCCGACCAGCATCGTGGCTGTCTGAGGCTTCAGAGGGAGCCGGGGAAGCCTGCGCGAGGCCCCGGCTCCCTCTGTACAGCCACCAGCGTGAAGAGCCTTTTCCTTCACGCTGGCGGCTGTTCCTGTGAAGCCGCGAATGCTGGGAAAGGTTAAAGGGCAACCTTTAACCTTTCCCAGCATTCGCGGCTTCACAGGAACAGCCGCCAGCATGAAGGTAAAGGCTCTTCACACTGGTGGCTGTTCAGAGGGAGCCGGGGCCTCGCGCAGGCTTCTCCGGCTCCCTCTGAAGCGGAGAAAAGCCGGTTTTTTTGATCTGGCCGCTCCCGATCTTGCGGCCAGAGCAAAAAAACCGGCTTTTAAAGGGCCGGTTTTGCCTCTGCGCCGGCAGCCGGCCTGGACGTGGAAAAACCGGCCAGGCCGGCTGAAAACCGGCCAGTTGGCAACCCTAGTCAGACCGAGGTCCATCAAGCCCAGTATCCTGTTTCCAACAGTGGCCAATCTAGGTCATACGTACCTAGCAATATCCCCAAAAGACACAGGTTCCACAATGCTTGTACTGGGTCAAGCATTGATATCCTGGGTCCCTTTTTAATAGTGGTTTATGGACCTTTCCTCCAGGAACTTGTCCAAACCTTTTTTAAACCCAGCTATACTAACAGCCCTTACTACATCCTCCTGTAACAGATTCCAGAGTTTGATTACACGTTGAGTGAAAATAAGAACATAAGACATGCCATACTGGGTCAGACCGAGGTCCATCAAGCCCAGTATCCTGTTTCCAAAAATACATTGAAGAAAAGGAGTGAAAACGTTTTGATTGGCCACACCTAATTTAAATGTACCTCATTTAGAAAAAGAAAAACATAAGCAATCAGCTGAGAATAAGAGAGTGAAGCCGATATTGTCAGGCAGGCAGATTCCTAACCTGCTCTTCCCGCTGCCAGCACCTGCTTCCGTCTCTGAAGAACAGGTCAAATGGGCAGAAGAGGCACTGGGAGCTGGACAAGTGAATCAGAAGACTGACTGCTGGGTCAGCTTTGCTTAGGCATCAGTGCAGAGGGGGCACAAATACAACCATTGGCCCCCAGGCACTGGAGCCCCCTGCTATGAACCCTACTTGGGAGGGCAGAGAATGGAGCAAGGAGCCAAAAGCAGAAAACTGTCTTATGCTGCTTCAGTTTAGGGGTTTGGCAATAGAATTCTGGGGCAGGGTCTTATATGCTCTTGGCTTGCAGCCCCCAGTATATAAAGGGCTGGGAAGCTGCTTATTTTGTCTAGAGATGAAAGGAAACTTACTGATGATGACTCCTCTTTGAACGTGATGCAGGGACAGTTGTGGTTTTTTTAATGGGGAGGGGGAAGGGAGGCTTTGAGCTAACATGGGTAAGCACTAGGCATGCCCACGTCTGAGCCATTCTAGATATCCATTTTCCTAGATGTATGTCTCTCCACACCACCTACACATCCTCAAAGACAGAGTATAGCGTCTTTCCGTGCTGGTCTCTTCCACACTCTCTCCCCTCCATTCAGCCCTCCCCTGAATGCACAGAGGAGGAGGAGAAGCAGCAGTAACTGGTGCTAGTGGAGCGGATATGGCTCCAGGGTGGGGAGGTAGCTGCAGCAGTGAGTGCCTCCCTTCCTGCTCAATCAGGCTTGGGCCTAGGGCTGAGCCACCACATATTCTCAGCTCTCAAACACCACCTTTTTCTCCTGCATTATACTCATCCTGATATCCCTCCCCGTATTTCTCCCACACCCTCACTACATTAAACAGCCGTTATATGATGCAAAACTATACTGTGTATTCATCTCGAACATGTAATGTACTTGAATTGTATATAGTTTCCCCAAGTTTATGTATATGGACTTGGAATGTATATAGTTTCCCCAAGTTTACCATGTTAAATCCCTGTTCTATGTAAACGACGGCCAAATGTATCTGACCAAGTGTTATAATGTTTTAATGTAAACCGCACTGATGACAAATAGCGCAGTATATAAGAAATGTTAAATAAATAAATAAATATTCTGGCAGAGATTCCTGCTGAGTCTGCTCTTGACTTTTCTTCTGTTTCTCCCTCTTTCACAAATAAGACCACAGCTGCAGCAACAGAATCTGACCCTGATGGAGGAGGAGAGGGGCTACGACCTTTCACCCAACAACATTTAGTTAGTGGATGGGAGGGAGGCTGCTTCTGCTGCTCAGATCCTCTCCTCTGCTCTGTCATAAGCCCTGAAACAAAAATCAGCAGCACAGCAGGGAAAGCAAGCAGTGGTGGTGAGGCAGCCATAAGGTTTGGCTGGGGGTAACCCTCCCCCAGCCATGAGGATTTTACATAGTGATCAGCTTGCTAAGAAAAGACATAAAGGTTTCAGTAGACACCCTTCCCCCCCCCCCTCCTCCAGGCCTGAGCACAATACCCTCTTGCCCAGAAATCAGCAGACCAGAGCATACCGGTTTGGGCAGGTCACCCAGGCACCTTCCCAGGGGCTACTGATTGGTGGACAGAAAATACCTGAGACGAATGAGATTGTAAAATTAGTTTAAAATTGTACTGTATATAAGACATTGTGGGACGTCCTTCAGGGCTCAGATTTTTTTGTGGAAACTGCCGGCACGCTGTCTGAGCCTGTGCGCACATTAAAAGATCCTGTTTGCATTCCAGCCTGTCTGTGTGTTTTTCTTCTGTGGGTGAGAAAGAGAATGAGAGCTTTTTCACAGCATTTGCTGCAACATTCTGGCAACCCAGATGGGACCCCTTTAAATTAAATAAAAAGCCTCTCTCATCACACCCATGGTGGGAAGACTACTGCTTTTTGCAGCATCGGGCCTCTACCGGTCAGGGACCGGCCCCTCCAGGTGATTAACGGTCCTTGGTGCCCCGGGCCACTTTGTGCTCCAGAAGGACACCTTGACTCGTCTGGTCGGTCGGTCGGTCCCTGTGGCTGACCCCCGATTGAAAAACCGGCTGGATAGACTGGCATCCAAACTCTCTGTCTGATCAGAGTTCTGGTGAGTACTACTACTGTTTTGGGTAGTTCTGTATTCCTGTATCTGGTAAATCTGGTAATTTCTGTGAATCTGTAGCGGCCTGATCACCCGCAACGAGCAGTCCGAGTAAGGGTCCTAGAGGCCCTGAAACCATTGCTCATCTGGTCTGGTATCTGGTAAATCTGGTAGGAGTAGGGGGGGGGGGGCGCGCTTGTGAGCGCCAGTAAATGACTGCAGTATAAATTCAACTCTGTCACCTCGGGTCCCTTAAAAGTATTTAAAGCACTGCCAAAGCTATTAAAATGCCTAAAATATTAGCACTTGACCCCCTTAAGTGGGCTTCTTTTGTGCTGCCATGTGCTTCTAGTGTTGGGGGCTTCCTTTGTGCTGCCATGTGCTTCTAGTGTTGGGGGCTTCGCTTGTGCTGCCATGTGCTTGTGGTGTTGGGGGCTTCTTTTGTGCTAGTGATCCTGGAGCTCCATCTAGTGGACATTAGAAAAATAGCTAGCTATATTTCTCATATTACTATTGCAAATGCAATGTGTGCCTTCGAGTCAGTCCTGACTCCTTCATGGTAAAAGTTAAATCTTATGCTACAGCTAGAGAGAGTGTGTGTAATGTGTATTTGTAACAGCTGCTACTGAGGAAAGAGAGTGTATGAGTATTCGCTGCTGAGACGTCTCTGTTTTCCCTCTTTCTTTTTCCCTTTGTGGTCCTGTGTGTTTTGCGCAACCAAACTCTGCCTGTTACCTGGATTATATTGTATTCCCAGAAGTGAGATTATAAAATTTACACTGAACATTGCATTCCTTGAATTGAGATTAGAAGATTTACACTGTAACTTGTGATTTGTAAATTGTGATTAGAGCATGGGGTCCGGAGGCTAAATTGTAATGAAGGCGCATCCGAACCAGTTTCCCTATATAGATTCATGGCTGGTCCATATAGTTAATGTGCTGTTATGTAGAAACTGTTAGAGTGTCTCTGTAAATGTTAGAGTGTCTCTGTGTTTAGTTGAAAGATTAGGGAAAGAAAGTTTTTGTCCAGACATTAGGTCTTTATATTTCAGGATTGATTTTGATACTCTATCAGTAAAAGGTGAAGTTATTAACAAATCGCCCCTGTGTCCCCAAACAGTGAAAAACACCAGGTCTACTGATTGCAGGGAAAGGGACAGTTTAGAAAATGTTTTGGTCATACCTCTCAGTGGTGAGTGGGGGGTGGTTGGAACTGCTGAGATGGTTTGCATAACTACAGAAAGATACTAGGAATGAAACCATTGGAATTGTTTGCATAGCTATAGAAAGATACTGGAAGATCAGGGAGGAGTTTCTTCTTCTAGCAGATGAATGGAGGCCCATTAGAGAGGGCAAAAAGACAAATCACCTAGGAGTCTTTCTCCTAGCAAACAAATGGAAACCCATTAAAGAGGACAAAAAAAACACAATTCACCTAGCCTCACCTAGCTTCCAAACAATCCTCTTGTCATCTATTTTAATTGTAGAGTTTAAGCTTCTAGAACAATGGGGGGTGCCTCCTTTGAGCATCCTCAGATGTCTGACCAGCATCTTGATTGTGTAAGGGTGGGATCAAACAAAGGCTGGTCAAATTACTATTAGCAAAGATGTATGGGGTGGGGAATATCTGTAAGGCAAAGCTCATGTGTAAGAGCTAGCCTGCAAACCATTTCTTACAGCCCAGGGGGGAGGGTTTAGTGAAATTTATCAAGAAAACCTTCTTATTCCAATCAGATAGGCTGCTAGCTGCTATACTTAAAAGACTAATAGTCTTGTGTTTAAATGTTTTAATCTACAGTAAATATTGTTTTTCTTTCATTGCTGGCTGTTCATTGCCAAGTGCCCCTGGATGCTAGATCAAACAAACAAGGCATGAAACTAAGGAAACTGTTTCTGTTTTCCTTTGACCTTCAAAGTAGAGGTTAAGAGCTCTGAATAAAAAGGGTAATCCAGCTTGAATTTTTAGCTCTGGTACATATATTTGGTTTTGATTGCATATACAAAATTAAAAGTTAAAAGGGATTTTATATACTGTGGCAAGCACCTCACAGAGGGTTTTAAGATCAGTTTAATGCCAGTCTCAGGTATTGTTAGGTTTTAAATTAAATGTGAAAAAGAATATTCTGCATTAAAAATATACAAGGAGAAGTGTTTGCATTCCAGATATCCCCCAACCTTTTCATGCAAAAGTATCAGTTTCATCATCTGAATGCCTGTTTTCTGAACTGTAAGATTTAAGGCAGCTCAGTGCTGACGACTGCTGAACAGGACAGTAACATCACAGGTGCCAATTACACCAGAAAATATGGAAATATTTGTAAAATTATTTAACTTGAGTTGATTGGACAAAACCAAATTTTGCTTGTCAGCAATGATCCAAGAGAGGTTTGAGAAAAAGAATGAGAGAAAATAAACAATACTAAGTTTTTAAACAATTGTTTGATATTCTTAGCAGCCTTGCCAAATAAGGATACATTAGTATGGGTAATTTGAAGTGATGTATCTGGCTAATGAATATGTAAACAAAAAACAAAACAAAAACAAAAACAAGGAGATGAGCATTTTATTCAACTATGCCGTCTCCAGAATCTTCAATTTAGGAATTCATCTAAGCCCCAACACATACTCAACAATTAGAAATAGACATCTGGAGACAGGCTGGGTGCACCTTGCACCCTGATGAGCTTTGGAAAACCCACACTAGCCATGTGGTACTTCCAGATGCTTTTTGCCTCATTTTGCCCCTGTATGTCCTGGCCAGGCACGCATGGGCAAAAGAGGGATGATTTGATGACAAATTCTCACAAAAATTGGTATAATTCTAAAAACCCTTGCCAGAAATCGCAGAATATGTGTGCGCAACTTGTCTGATCTATAAACATGTAAAGATCAGTCAAGGGCATAATGGAATATTTCTTACCTGCAAAGGAATCTCCAGTGGTAAAGAGACAGAGAGACAAAGGGGTATGTTTACTAAACTCTGAAATTGTGCGGGGCGGTGGTAGTGTGCCTGTGCCATATAAGGAGTGGGCGGTTCAGGCAGAAAAAAGAAAAAAACCGGGAGTAAGCAATCGCACATGTGCGCGGCGCGCTATTGTGCGCCGTGCACAATAGTGCGTGGGAAGGCTAAGTGGCGCCCTGATCTGCACACACAAAGGAGCAGAGCCATAGTACAATGGTTAAGACACTGACTGCTGGTGCAGGGGCCATGGGTTCAATTCCCCACTGTGCCCAATGAAGAAGGCTGGCTGAGGCAGTACCTTTTATGGGCAAGAATGCATTCTGAGGCATTTTATTTTACGTACTGGTGCTAGCAGATGTACCTCCAAAGCACTGTCGCCGTGCACAATAGTGCGTGGGAAGGCTAAGTGGCGCCCTGATGTGCACACACAAAGGAACAGAGCCATAGTACAATGGTTAAGACACTGACTGCTGGTGCAGGGGCCATGGGTTCAATCCCCCATTGTGCGCAACAAAAAAGGCTGGCTTTGGCATTAACTTTAATGGGTAAAAGTGCTTTAGGAGGCATATTAATTTTGGGCGGCATAAGGCGGTGCACTGTTAATCTTGGGCGGCATAAGGCGGTGCACTGTTGGGCGGCATAAGGCGGTGCACTGTTAATCTCGGGCAGCATAAGGCGGTGCACTGTTAATCTTGGGCGGCATAAGGCGGTGCACTGTTGGGCGGCATAAGGCGGTGCACTGTTAATCTCGGGCAGCATAAGGCGGTGCACTGTTAAGTTTGGGTGGCATAAGGCAGTGCGCCAATGTCCAAGCACAGGAACAGAGCCACAGCACAATGGTTAAGACACTGACCAATGGTGCAGGGATCAGGGGTTCAATCCCCCACAGTGCCCAATGAAGAAGGCTCACTGAGGCAGTACGTATTATGGGGATGAGTGCTGTAGGGGGCAATATATTTTTATTTCAGTTATCACTACTAGCAAACGCACTCACAAAGCGTGTTAACATAAGGCGGCCCATAAGGCACATGTTAAAGTTTACTGTCCGCCAAGGCACCCTAGAATGTCTCCTATAGGGCACCATATATGTTGCGTCACAGGATAATGTATAGTGCACCTTTTATGGATGGCAACCATAAGGTGCCCTATAGGGCGCCCTATAAAGCACCCTCAGAGGTACCTTATGGGTACAGTACGCTGAGGGTGTTATTGCTGGCATCAACATATGTACATTAAATTTAAAAAATGCTTTGGACAACCCTATCAAATAACCCCACTGTGGGTTTGAACCCATGACCTCTGGCTTCACAGGCAGTGAAGTAACCATTGGGCTACAGCTCTATAGCTGCCAGCAAGCCCCTGGCTGGCTGCAGAGAGCCTTCACGTCACCACACAGACAGTCTGCTGTGGTAACCAGGATAGGGTTAGGCCACCCATACCCATGATGCACTGCACATGCAAATCAGCTGTCCACAGATGAACACAAGATGGGGAATGCACCCCAACAGCTCCCCGGCCAGGTAGGGGGAAGTGTCCGTGTGCACCCACACAGCACCTCGGCCTGGTAGGGGGTACTGACCGGGTGTTTTACTGGCACAGAGTAGCTACACACCGTCACATTGTGCGGGTACTGTGCTTACCCTGAGGGTGCGATGAGGCGCCCAGGACCAGGTCCACAACACCTTCCATGGCTGAAAGAGGCCATGCTGGAGCTCCACAGCAGTATTAATCTGTGAGATAGGTAGTTTCTGCAGAAACACCTTGGATATCCCTGTCTGTCTGTCTCAGTCAGGGGCACCCCCTATGGGCCCCCAGGTGGGCTATGTACCACCATTCCTCCTCCCCCACCCCCCAAACTGAGGGTGAAAAACAGGGTCTCCTATCAACAGATCCACATTCTACTTCCCTGCAATGGTGGCAGTAGAGTGGACCATCAACCCCGGTCCTGCTGGGGAACAGACACCCTACAGGGCAGTCAAAGCAGCTCTATACACATCCATAACACAATATCAGACAGACATTAGGCCTGGATGTGCTAAGCTACACCCCACCACTATCAGATATTCTCCTGCAACAAACCTCCAGCCACTGCACCCTGCAAGGCGCTCCATCAAGACACATACCAGCTGAGAACAGTCTGCTAGTTAGTCCTGGTGGAAATGCATGCACCCAGAACTGGGATGGCAGCACACACAAGCAGATAAGTCAGTGACTGGGCCCCAAAAAGAAACCCATAAATATCACATGAGAGAAATACTATCTAGCACTATGGGGGAGCCTAGCCATGCTGTCGTCACTGCACAGTCAGGGTGGAGTGAAATCCCAGCAGCACATACAGAGGTCACCCTGTCTGTGTAGGTGGTGGCCGGCCACTACAATGTCCCTGCCAGTGCCCTATGCCCTGTGCAGATGCATCCTGGCCAGCCCACCCTGTCTGAGCTATACCCATGGTACCTTGCTGCTCATTATGCACATTGGCAGGCCAATTCTGGCAACAGTGCTGGCAGTGTGGGCTGTGGAAGGCAGTGAAGTGGAAGGCTGGCAACAGTGATATTAATGGGCAACCATAAAAAACACTCCCAGGAAAGCTCCCAAAAAAGGAAATGATTTTTGGAAGGGTCTACGCTCCGTAGACCCTTCCAAAAATCATTTCTTTTTTTCGGGGCTTTCCTGGGAGTGTTTTGTGTTGTTGCCCATTAATATCACTGTTGCCCAGCTGACTTACGCTTTTTAGTAATTTTGTTGTGGTCATTTTCTATTTTTATTTGCACTTTTGTTCTGTGCACATGTATCACACTGCTCACGTTTTGCAGGTTTCCCCGGTTTTCCTGTACATTGCTGACGTAAATGGTTTCTCTTCCCTTTAAATGCACTCTACCTCGAGTGTTTCACTCGCGGTAGTTTTTGCTTGTAAATTCGGCCCTGCTGATGTGCGGGGAGCCTCTCCCCTCCCCTTCCCCGCCCATTAACCCCGTCTCTCCGCCCCTCGGGAGCCTTCCTCCGCCCTTTCCACACCTCTATCGGACATTTGCGGGCCGCGTACTTGTGCGCGCCCGTTAGTGTGGCGCGCAAGTGTGCGTGGGCCCGTTAGTGTGACGCGCAAGTGTGCGGGGCACTTAAGAGCACTTAAGTGCATCATTGCCGTGCGCTATTGTGCGGTGCGCAATTGTGCGGTGTTTAGTAAACATACCCCAAAGAGTTTATCAAACTGAGAGACATAGTTGACACCATATGAGATAGTTATGATCTTAAGTAAATATGGATGAAATTAAGTTTGTATCATTGTGAAATCTAATCCAGCATATTTAGGTTTTTTTTCATTCAATACTGGTGCTGCTTTTCTGAATAAGGCCTGGAACCATGTCACCAATTGCAATCCAGAGAGTCCAGCAGAGGAAATTGGCCAGAGTCCAGATGGAACAGACCATCCCAAGAACTCAGAACTACCCACCGCTAAAATGTGTGAAGGAGTCCCTATCTGGATCAGTGTGTCACATTGAAAAAGGGCCAAGATATCTGCCTATGAGAATGAGAGGTTCAAATTTTGAGAGAAACAGAACTTAAACTTCAGAGAAAGGTGAAGCACACTGCGAGGTCCTGGGGAACTGCTGAGAGGCAGGACCACATTGTCTGAGAATGGGAGGAGGACTATTGGACTGACTGGGGGTTTTGGGGGCTTTTGTGAATGACTGTATTGTTATCCTTTTAATATTGTTTTCTTAGAAAGTAACTGAAATCTACAAGCCATTTCGGCTTCAGCAATTGCAATACCCACAACCAGCTCAAGTTTTGCTTTACTATTCTCAGAGTTTTCTTTATCACATTATTAAGCACTGCTGCTTTTGATACACTTTCATGTTATGCATTTTCAATATTATTGAGTTGCTGCAAGAAAATGATGTTACAATGTATGTTGTCTCTAGGGAACAGTACCAAAAGCTGCTTTTCTGATGCCCCCTATCTGTCTCAAATGGTTGTTGTCCATTGCCCTTAGTGGGATTACCTTTGCCCCATTCACAAGAAAAGAAAAATAAAAATTGGAGAATGAAGGGAAATTGGCTGATAGGTATGTCTAGTATGGCTGCATCCTTGCCTGAGGCTGTAATACATTATGATGGCACATAAAAAAACATGTGGGCTAAGAAAATGAGTACCCAGAGCCCAGCACAACAAGAGTAAAGCCAGGGGGAACCATACTCTGAACAGAAGTGCACAGAGAATGGACCCAGCTAAGAAACAGGTCAGGCCTGAAAGTGCACAGAAAATGGACCCAGCTAAGAAAAGACATGCCAGGCCTGAACAGATTGAACAGGTCTGAGCAAGCTGGGCAAGCCTGGACAAGTTAAACAGGCCAAACAAAGCTGGTGATACAAAGTGCTCATGAGCCCTGAAGACTACAGTGTCAGTGATTGATGAAACAAAGGGGATGGCAGGGTGTAGCCAGAATGACTCAACACTAGCAAGAATAAAAGCCATTAATACGTTAATAAGGGTGGATCCCAGGGAAAGAGGCCTCTGCAGACCCTACAACCTTTTACAGACAGTACAGCAACTTTTGCACACGGAACAAAACTTTTGTGCAGGAGTTGCTACAGAGGGTATAGGGTATGTGTTGTTTTAAACTCACTGACGCAAGTGTTTCCATTGAACACTCTATCCAAGACCTACGTGATCTAGTTAATCATATTACTGACCCGTCCATGGGTCCTGGGTGGTTTATGAAGTGGTTCAGTTGGCTAGGGGGACTAAAAATCCCAGTGGTAGGGGTTCTTTTTATTTTACTGCTATGTGCCATTCTTACCATGTTGTATCCCCATTCTTTACCGCTTCATTACCACCACCCTTGATACCCTGGTAGAACGCAAGGTGGCTACCACTGTCATGGCCCTGATCCAATACACCCCTCTGCGGCTTGCCTCCAGTAATACTGCCCTCTACCGCCTCTAGCGGTTGAGGTCTCACTTAAAAAGGGGGGAGTGAGGCAGCCATAAGGTTTAGCTGTGGGTAACCCTCCCCCAGCCATGAGGATTTTACATAGTGATCAGCTTGCTAAGAAAAGACATAAAGGTTTCAGTAGGCACCCTTCCCCCCCCTCCAGGCCTGAGCACAATACCTTCTTGCCCAGAAATCAGCAGACCAGAGCATACTGGTTTGGGCAGGTCACCCAGGCACCTTCCCAGGGGCTACTGATTGGTGGACAGAAAATACCTGAGACGAATGAGATTGTAGAATGAGTTTAAAATTGTACTGTATATAAGACATTGTGGGACGTCCTTCGGGGCTCAGATTTTTTTGTGGAAACTGCCGGCACTCTGTCTGAGCCTGTGCGCACATTAAAAGATCCTGTTTGCATTCCAGCCTGTCTGTGTGTTTCCTTCTGTGGGTGAGAAAGAGAATGAGAGCTTTTTCACAGCATTTGCTGCAACAGTGGAAGATCCAAGAGAGAGCTCTTGCTTCTCTATCCACCAATCGATGTGCAGCTGCAGGGCCAGTGGGCTGGCAGGGTGGTGAAACAAGGAGGGAGGCAGTAAGTAGCACACTAGACAGGCAGAGAACACACACCCAGCTGTGCTGCCCCTTTAACTATGCCAGCCAGCAGGAGACGCTGTTGTCAGTCAACATTTGGGAGTTGGCCCGGATGCCTAATCCTCACCTCCTAAGTTCAACTGCACTTAGTGCCTCAGTCGCACTTATGGCATGGCGGAAGGTGAAAAGGTCCTGAAAACACACATAGTTTCATTGCTGGTGCACATGCAATGTGGCGTGCTGATGATCCCAGCAAGTCCGGACACATTGGTGACATGCTAGGACCCATAACTGACATCCTCCTAATGCTGCACAGGGTTTAGTCAGGGCAGGCCAAATCATTAGGCAAACTAAACAACCGCCTACAGCAGCAATGTCTGGGGGATGGCAAGAGCAGGCATTCAAAGCTAAACAACAGATGCTGACAGCCAGAAAGGTGTAAAGTTTAAGGTCTGCCTAGGGTACCAACATCTTGAACCAACTCTGGAGCCAGCCCTGAGTTTAGTTCAGTTTATTCACAGTCAGCTAAGCAAGAAAAAAAAGGTAATACAGGTAGAACCACCAAGTTGCCACAGCAGAGTTCATAAGAACATATGAAATGTCTTTATTGGGTCACACTAAGGTCCACAAGCCCAGTATCCTGTTTCCCAACAGTGGCCAATCCAGGCCACAAGCACCTGACAGGTTCCCAAAGAGGCACACAGGTTCCTCAGTGCTCATCTCGAGGCAAGCAGTGGATTTCCAGGGTCCTCTTTAATAATGGTTTATGGACCTTTCTTCAGGGAACTTGTCCAAACCTTTTTTAAACCCAGCTACACTAACAGCTTTTACTACATCCCCCAGTAATGAATTCCAGAGTTTGATTACGCACTGGGTAAAAAAATATTTTCTCTTATTAGTCTTAAATGGGTTACATTGTAGCTTCATTGCGTGCCCCCTAATCTGTCTACTATTTGATGACGTAAATAACTGATCTACGTTTACCCATTCCACTCCATTCATTAATAACTTTGAATAATTTTGTCTCATCTGCAAATTTGTTCACCTCACTCATTATTCCTGTTTCCAGGTCATTTATGAATATGCTAAAAAGCAGCAGGTCCAGCACAGATCCCTGGGATATTCCACTTCACCTTTCTCCATTGTGAAGATTGGCCATTTAGCCCTACCCTCTGCTTTCTATCTTTTAACCAGTTTCTGATCCACAATAGTACACTGCCTCCTATTCCATAACTTTTTAATTTTGCCAAGAGGCTCTCATGAGGGACCTTGTCAAAGGCTTTCTGAAAATCCAGATACACTATATCAACCAACTCACCTTGATCTACCTGTTAATTCACACCTTCAAAAAAATATAACAGATTAATAAGACAAGAAGGCTTCCCCGGGTTCTGCAACTAATCCCAATCTCAGCCACTCTAACCATAGGACCATGCATTCCTGGCAAACCCCAACCCTGCCTTTGCTGAGTGTGAGTGTGCTGGTCTCCAAGCAAACCTGTTCAGCACTTGTGCGCCTGTGACCAAAACATCAGGCACCTAATTGGTCAGATTATTGGA
Organism: Ichthyophis bannanicus; assembly: GCA_033557465.1. NCBI lineage: Eukaryota > Metazoa > Chordata > Amphibia > Gymnophiona > Ichthyophiidae > Ichthyophis > Ichthyophis bannanicus. The sequence goes on along the minus strand of CM066044.1, from coordinate 7,142,476 downwards.
CGAAGGGCTGAGAAAAAATGGAGGGGCCTTTACCCCTACAGGCTTCGCTATGGCTATGCCCCTGGCCCTTCTCCTCCCCCCTACAACCCTGGCACTGGGTTGTGGAAACATGGATGGGACAAGTGCACGTGCTTGCAATGTGTTTTGAGAACCGGAATAATTTATTTTTCCATCGCTGAGTGTGTGTGTGTGTGTGTGTGTGTGTGTGTGTGTGGGACATGGAAGGTGTGGTGGATGCGTGTGTGTGTTGAGGAGTTGTATTAGTTATTTGCTCCTGTTTTTGCGGGGGAGGGATGTAGGTGTGGCCAAGTGCTAAAATGCTGTTTTATGTTATCTGTGTGTGTTATGTCATTTTATTTCTAATGTAATAGAGTAATCCTTTTATAACTATGCACTGGTCAAACAGAAATACTTGAAAAATAAATAGTTATGGATGTGCGGCAATGGGGTAGGAAGTGTGCGAGGGAGAGGGATGTGTGTGGATTGATAAGCTGTGTCTGTTGTTTTGCTGGTCTCTGTAAGCGAGGGGTGTAAACATGGAAAGGTGCTATAATTTAGTGCATAGGTTTTTTTTTTAGTGATCCATTTCTTCCTGCATGATTCCATTCTAAAGTTTTCTTTACAATGTCTATTATGTGGAAACAGCGACTGTCATCTCACATAAATGTCAAACACTTCTCCCAAGTTTTGCTGTAGTGTTTCAGTAAAATTTACCTGTTGCAGTTCTGTGCAATATTAACCTTTTGCTATCAAGTACCAGTATTGCTGCAATCGAACAGGAGCGATTGGGAAATTGTACTGGTGTTCAAGTGCAGAAACTGTAGCCAAATCTCATTTTAAAGAGTCCCGCCCATTCCAGCTGCAAAAAGAGATAAAGCCCATGGTAAAAACATAACAGAACCTTGTTAAGATGCATCATAAAACTGAAGATAATCCAGTTTACTTTTATGAAGTTATAAATAGCTGGGGCAAGTGGGGGATAATTAGAACAGGGTGCTTAGGCAAGAAAGGCACATAGCATATAAGTTGTGTCAATTTTATAAAGGCAACATCCGCCCCTAGGTACCTGTATACAATTCCTTCAAAAGTTTGCTGAGCGCCTCCCATTGTCGTGGCGGCGGCGACAGCCCTCCTCCGCCCCATGGGCAAACTTATTGTTTGCTGCACTTGTCTCTACTTTTCTTCTCGCTTCTTTTAAGTTTGGAGACCTGGCAGCTCTCAGCTCCTGCTGCTGGGCCAACGTCTCATGGTGTGCTCATTACTGCGAGACTTCAGCTCAGCAGCGGGAGATGACGGCTGCCGAGCCTCAGAACTTAGAGGAGAGAGCAAAAGAGAAGAGTGGAGCAGTGTGACAAACATTTTAAAGTAAGTTTGATGTACATTTTTAGACCACTTACATTCTTATTTCATAAAATACATGTGTACTTCATGTTATAAAATAGGCCTCAAACACACATGTGCTAATGAGCATAAACTCCCTGGGCGTTTACAAAATTACCTTCAAAGTTATACAGATATCCCCAATGCTAAAAATTTACCTATGTGTTAAAAACAAAACAAAATATCAATTTAATAAAGATATTTAAAAATAATATTGAAACAGATAAGCTGACTCCATAGCGATGAAGATTTCTTATGGAACTGAAACTTATGCACTATTTAATTTGCATAGAATGATTAGCAATTTATTATGTCAAATACCCATCTTGAAAACTCACACGTATTAAGTGTCTAGGATAGCAACAGACACATCATATTAGCTTATTTCTTAAATAATGTTTAATATTACAAATATAAATTCCTATAACAGTACAGTATCTGTAGCAGGTGTTCTCCGTGGACAGCAGGAATAAATCTTCATGTATGGGCGAGGCCTCCAATGGAGCTCTGCACGGGAACACTCCCCAGATTCTATTGAAAGCTTTTGGGAAGCTCCACTGCGCCTGTGCACCTCCTTACCACCTGCCGCCACGGTGCCATCTTGATCCAGTCTGATAATATAACTGTAGCAGAAGACAACTCCTTGGGGAAGTGGGAGGGTTGTGACGACTTATTCCTGCTGTCCATGGAGAACGCCTGCTACAGGCGAGTAACTATCTTTTCTCCATGGATAAGCAGGAATGAGTCCTCACATATGGGAATCCCAAGCTTCAGGCTACTGAAAACCGAGGAGGCCACCGAGAGCCTAATAGGGGCAAACTCAACTGCGGCATGGCAACCAGTCGGATAACCAATTATATACACTAGAAGTGATTCTCTCTTCTCTTTTTTTTTTTTTGACAGCCTAGACAGAATAGAATGGGCCCTAGGAGGGATGGAGTTGGATTCTAATCCCCAAAAAGATTCCTGAGTACAGACTGGCTGAAGTTGCTGTTGCATCAGGAATCCCCGTCTAGGCAGTAGTGAGATGTGAATGTGTGGATTGAAGACGTTGCAGCCCTTCAGATCTCTTCCATTGAGACAGAGCACAAGTTGGCCACCGACACAGCCATAGCTCTGACATTATGAGCAGTGCCTGCCTGAGCATAAGTGAAATAGATGGAATCTGCTAGCCAAAGTGAAAAACAGCATTTGGAAATGACAGCCCCTAGCTTGCTGCAGACAAAAGAAACAAAACATTGGATGGACTGTCTAGGGGGTTGTGTCCGCTCTAAGTAGAAGGCTAAGGCTTGCTTGCAGTCCAACATGTGCAACTTAGCTTCCCCCTTGTGTACATGAGGTCTTGGGAAAAATGTTGGAAGAATAACGGACTGATTAAGATAGAAATCAGATACCACTTTTGGAAGGAAGTTAGGATGAGTACAAAGGACCACTCTATTATGGTGGAATCTGGTGTAAGGAGGATAAACTACTGGAGCCTGAAGCTCTCTCACTCTGTGTCTATATGTGGGTGTAAGCACCCTTGAGATCCAGGGAGCATAGCCCATCTCCTTTTTGAAGGTAAGGAAGCAGGGTGCCTAGAGAAATCATTCTGAACTTTTCTTGGTGTAAGGATAAACTGCTGGAGCCTGAAGCTCTCTCACTCTGTATCTATATGTGGGTGTAAGCACCCTTGAGATCCAGGGAGCACAGCCCACCTCCTTTTTGAAGGTAAGGAAGCAGGGTTCCTAGAGAAATCATTTTAAACTTTTCTTTCACCAAGTACAGGTTCAGATCTCTTAGGTCTAGGATGGGACGGTATTCCCTCATTTTCTCATTCAGGAAGTAACTGTTATAAAACCCCTCAACCTCTTTGCTCTGGTAGCATAAGCTTGATCACGAGATCTGACAAGAGGGCAGTGATTTCTCTTTAAGCAGTTCCTGATGAAGGTAGTCAAGATGATGCATCCTCAGGGGACAATTTGGTGGGGACAGTTTCAATAACTGTAGTTGATTACTGCTTTCGATGATTTGTAGAACCCATGAGTCTGAGGTTATGAAAGGTCACCTTTGTGGAAAAAGAAGGAGCCTTCCCCTGACTGGAGGGTTTTCTATGGCAGTCCTGGGAAGACTGGTTATGCTCCACAGGAATAGGTCAAAACCACACCTCAGGTTTGGTTCAGGAGCTGGTTGGGCTTTTTGAGGCTTCTCATGCCACTGCTGCTGGCGACGGGCCTACTTGGGTTGTGAAGTTTGGGGCCCAGGAAAGTACCTACACCTGAGAGGGTAAAAGGTCTTTTTCTGGTTTCTATCTTGGTACCTCCTATGATAGGAGGAATGCTCAGATGTGCACCTGGAGATCCTGGTAAGAGTAACATGCTGCTTTTTGATATGGCCAGCATTCTCTTCGACCTGTTTGCAAAAGATTCTCTCCATTTTATTTATTTACTTAACAGCTTTTCTATACAGCTTTATCCTCTGGTCAAAGCAGTTTGCATTAATCAAATCAGTATACTTTATAACAGGGTAGTCAACTTGGAGAGAACTTAAAATTTAGGGGTGCAAGGATCATAGTGTAGGGAGAAGTTATCAGGGGAAGCGTTAGGGGTGGAGGTTAACATGTGGATCAAGGTGGAGGACATCTGCAAGCTTGTTTTGCACTGACTGTTCCAGGTCTGATGACTGGAGCCAAGCAAGTCTCCAGGCGCCACTATCTATAGCAGCATTCCTGGATGCCGTCTCAAAGATATCATAGGTTGCTTGGACCATGAACTCCGAATAGTCCTTGCCGTGAGCCAGTAGGGAATGATATTGATCCAATTTCTCTGGAGGCTGATCCAGATCAGCCAAGTCGCACATGATGTTCTAGAACATGTCCATCTGGAGCTGGTAAGAGGCCATGTGGGCAACAAGCATTGCACTCTGGAAACATCTTCTTCCTCAAGTATCCAATGTTTGAGCCTCCCTCCCTGGGGGTGCCGAGGAATGAGTTTTGGTACTCTTTATTCTCTTAAGGGCGGATTCGCCCACCAAGGAAACTGAGGCTTCTCAAATCCAGGAGCATTCTGAACTCTGTACATGGAGTCAAGCCTTCTACTAACTGGAGGCACAGTGAAGGGGTTCTCCCACATTCTCATCTGTACTCTCTACAGGATGTGGTGCATGGGCATTGTCACTGCCTCCTTAGAGGCTGAGGAGTACTGTAGGATCTCCAACTCTTCTGCCCTGGGCTCATCCTCAGTCTCCAAAAGAAATTGGAGAGTATTGGCCATATCCCTCTAAAACTCTTGGAAAGTCATGTCCTCAGGAGAGGACTTGCGCTGCTCATGAGGTGGGAAAGGGTCTGATGGGAGCTCAGAGGACCTGCCCTCCGACAAATCTTCCAATTCCACATCGGTGACCCAGCCTTCCAAGTCAGAGTCAGAGAGAAAGTCAAAGTATTTCTGAGTCTCTGCCTGGATCACTTTTCTGCTTCGAGGGGATAGGGAGCAATGATGCACTGATACCCTTTTAGATCTCAAGGGTGCATCAGACCCCTAGACGGTAGATAGGGATATTGGCTGGGCAGGCAGCAGTGTCAGGATCCTTTAATGACCCGATGTTGATGCCTCTCCCAAAGGCAGAGTATGCGTCTCGAGGATCGGCTGTAAGATGGCCGATGTTGATGAAGTCAATGCCAAGGCCCTGGCATGATGCGCTGCCAACAGCACCGCAATGGGTCCTTGAGTGCTTGCAGAAAGTGCTTCTCTATGGCTGCTGATTCCGAAGACTGCAGGACCTGAGCAGCTTAGACTGATGTACCCGGTAGGTGTACAGGGTATCGGTAGCTGGGTCTCAGCCGTCAGTGTTCTTCCGATATCCTGGAGGATGAGCTTTCCTCCCTATGGGGCACCTTTGAGGGGCACTCATGTGGACCCCCATCACTCTCAACACCATGTGCCTTCAACATGATGCACCAGAGTCTTCACTTGATGCTCAGTGTGGTCACCGCTTCATGAAGAAGACGCGGTCGAATCCATATTCAGGTGGAGATCGAACAATGGCCGATGCTGTGGGGCATTACGGGCACTAGGCTCCGATTGAGCTCAAGAGCCCCTTGGCGTCGATGCACTGCCAGCATCTGATGCAGCCTTGGAAGCACTGTTCCCTCTAAGCTGTGCGCGTGTGCGTGCGCACACACCTCACTGAGCGAGCGCACATACTTTACAACAGAGCGCACAAAAATTACGGTTCTGATTCTGATAGAAAACAACACAGACATCATAAAATTTAAAAGTTGTTGTGTATTTATGGTTTTCACACGTGCCACACTATTTTCTAGTGCAATCAATGTGGTGTACATACTGTATTCTGACGTGTAGTCAAATTTTAAAGTATATAACTCCGAGTGTCAATATGTGGCGCACAAAAATTTAACCTTCCTTCAAAAGCTGCACAGCTGATATTTTATGCGCACACAGCCTACAGAAAATTAGAGGGAACATTGCTTGGAAGCTATAGAGATCTATGCCGTCAATGCCAATGGATTGGAGTTCTGAGCACCAAAAAGTGATTTGTACTGCTTCTCACAACCCTTGAGTCCTCTTTTTGTCATCTGTGAACACAAATTACAAGAAGAGGATTGATGATCGGATTCTAGGCAGTGTAGGCATCAGTTATGTATCTGTGACTGATATGGTCCTAAAGCACTTAGAACACTTCTTGAACCCACTGGTGGGTTTCTGGGATATGTCCGGAAAAATATCCATGGCAACGTTGAATAGCTCAATGATGAGGACCAAGGCTCATCAGAGCACTGGCACTGGGAGGGCCGAAATGCTGCAGGAAGAATAAAATTACCAATTGAAGGAGAAAAAAGCAAAAGGGAGGAGAGAACCGTGACAGCAGGCAATTGGGATGAAAACCTGAGGTGAAAAAAAAACCCATGAGGGGAAAAAACGAGTTTACCATCGGAGGTGTCTGGAACATGTCCCTAGGACTCTGTGGAAAAGAAAAGACTAGATTAAGGTGGCCCCTTGGCGGCAGGCGGGAAGGAGGGACGCAGGTGCGGTGGACTCTCCCAAAAGCTTCCAATAGAAGCTGGGGAGCATTCCCACGCAGGGCTCCATCGAGGATGTCACCGATACATGAGGACTCAATTCTGCTTGTCCACAGAGAAATATGTTAATTTTGATGTCTGCAGCATCCTGGAGTAGTGTCCAAACAGTGATGAAACCTGTAATTTATATTAGATTAACAAAGCAAAATCCAATCAAAATACATTTTCTAGGCCAGCCCAGTGGCATTCAGAGAATCTGCATTTGATTTGCAGGTCAGCTGCTCAGCTTCCAGGGTGAGCAAAGGCTGGGGATACTACAGAGGAAGTATTCATCGGGGGAGAGTGCGGGCACACGATCTCTGACCGAGGACTGACTGCAATGACTGCGCTAAGTGAGTTGGGAGAGGATAAAAACAGGGGAAAATACCCAAGTAGCTATGATCGAAAGTTCATGAAGCCATAGCACAAGAGAAAGTCTTCCAGTTTTGATTGAGCTGGATGCTCAGAAAAGCTAGAGGAAACCTGTTGGGACCAAAATCCTCAGAATATTTTCTAATACTGGAGAAACCGGGAATCTCCTTGACCACAAAGATACTTCGTAAATCATCACAGTCATATATTGTTCCTCTTCCTTGTTCCCTCTGGTGCTGATTTTAGAGTTATTTTGTTTCTATTAACATTTTATCAACTGCAAACCAAAGTCAATGCCAGTTTTCTCTTTGGTGCCAACGCTGGTTTTGGCAAGGTTATTAGATTTGACAAAAGTGCTTCCTTTAAACGTTTCTCTTCAGATTCTCAGCTAGAAACATTCTCAGCAGTAATCGTATTTACCTTCACTGGTAAAACAAACAGGAGAAGAGTATGAAAGGTCTGTTCATAGTACTGTACAAAAACAATCATGATGATTTTAGTTATTATTGTATTAATTTGTTCCCACTGAGATTTTGCTCTTTTTGGGGATGTTTCATTTATAAAATAGCTTTATCTCCTGTGTGTGGTGACAAATATACATTATCTCTGGTAGTGCTATACATATTTTATAAAAAGCTCAGTGAGTGCTCAGCCTTTTATGGAATATTAGTGTAGTTTAAGACATCCATTTTCCCACCTATACAAAGTTATCATCTGTATCATATAGTTAGCTTGAGTGAAAGAAGACTTTAGTCTAAGCAAACCATGCTGAGCACTTTGAAAAAAATACACATTTGGCTTTATTTTTCCCCAATTCAAAATTTAAAGACAGAATCTCAACATTTTTAGTATAATCTGACCTTGGTATTTTAAATCAACACAAACATTCTTCATACAGTAGTTTACCAGAGACATTGCTTCCTTCAAATGCAATGTCGTTTGAGTACAGTTTTGTTTACTTTTCTAATAGCAATGACCTAGTTGAAGACAAATGACAAATAGCACTGCTACATTACCTTTTGATAGAAGAGAAAAAAGCATTTACTGTATTTCTCATACGCCAACTCAATATGTCCCAAAACATTAAATAAACACTTATCCCTATGAAATGAGCTCAAACCAGAGAGTGAAAAAACTTCAATTTAGCACATCAACTATTTCCCTAGACTTTTTGAAAATCTGTGTCTTGGCTACTGGCTGGTTAATGATAAATAGTGGAAGCAGTAGTTAATAATGTGACTACAACATGACAGGCAGTAGAGAAAATAGATAAGAATCATGACAAATACTGCACAAAGATACCCACCTAAAGGATCTGGCTTGCATTAGGAAACGTCTAGCCTTTGCTATTTCTTTAGTGAGTTTCTTTAGGTCATCCCCTTCAAATAATGGAAAAACTGGATCCTTTGAAGATAAGATAAATATAAGCATTCCTTAACATTTAACTTATAGGCATCATTGTCCATATCAAAGCAGAAAACATGTTTCAGTTAATAAAAAGGGTTTTATTCAAGTACTAGCAATTAATATTGAAATGCAAAACCACATTTTATATTTACTTCCATGTGCAACCTGAATAATGAAAACAATAGATCTCTGAGATGAAGTTCAAATGTCCAATAAAAATATATATTTGTGAAAGTTATCACATTTTCATGTGATCATTTTGGAATCAAAGTAAATGGTGTTTCACTTTCATAGTGGCTATTTGCCTCTTCTATATGGAGTGACTCTTGACTTGGTTCATTCTTAAACAAAATGGAAGCTTCTAACACGCAAAGAATACATATAGGGTCTGAATAAAAAACATACATCTTCATCAGTAAATCCCTCAGTTAACATTCTATGCGCAACGAAGTGTCCATCTACATCTCCGTGACAACAATGGTAGCGTCCTCCTGTCTGCCAGGCTAGCCTCTTCAGAAATTCATTAGCTGTTCTATGGATTGAGCAACAAGAAAGAAACAGAGGACAAAGGAGTGAGAGATTATATGCAATCTGTCCATGCAACCCAAGCAAAAAAATAAAACAAAACAGGGAAGCAAAACCCCCACATTGGCCTAAGTTGTGATGATAAATGATCTGGCTTATTACTTTCCCATTTTGACTACATATACAACTATTAGGACTAGAATCAAATGGCTCTAGTGTCCATGATGAGGTTATATCCTCAACCACCAGCTCAATGAACTGTTTATTTTGAGGACTATACACAGGAGGATGGTGTCCAGAACAATTAAACATAAAAAGAACGGTCAGCAAAAACCCAAATGCTTGGCCTAAAACACTACTCTTTCTTAACTGAGGCAGAGACATTTAACAGATGATTTTGTGAAGGCCAACCTTGCTAACAGAATGGATGTACACCTTAGAGGAAAGGCGGGATAGAGGTGATATGATTGAGATGTTTAAATACCTCCGAGGCATAAATGTTCAGGGGGAAAGCCTCTTTCAATTGAAAGCAAGTTCTGCTACGAGGGGACATGGGATGAGGGTGAAGGGAGATAGATTCAGGAGTGATATGCGGAAATATTTCTTTACAAAAAGAGTGGTGGATCCATGCAATAGTCTCCCAGTGGAGGTGGTAGAGATGAGGACAGTAACTGAATTCAAAAAAGCATGGGACAAACACAGAGGATCTCTAAAGGAAAAAAGGGGACTGTTGAAGTTGTTGATATGGAAGGACAGACTAGATAGGCCATGTGGTCTTTCTGTTGTCATGTTTCTAAACTTCTCTCAGAAGGAGCTGGGCTGTTAGTCTAATTGTAGCGCTGATGTAAAAGACCCAGGTTTGATTCCTGTCCATGGCTCCCACCCCTTAGCCCGGCAAGAGCTGTGGGAGAGAGATGGATTCCAAAGGCAGAATTCCTAGCCCCAGGAGGAACAGAAGAGAGTCCTAGCCATTGAGCAACAGGAAGACCTACTAGATGGGTTAAGAGAGCATTTCTACTGAATTCTGAACCACATTATTGTCTATGCCTCTCAGCCAATGGACCTTTGCTGCAGTGGACGGACTAAACCTAAAGCAATGGTGCTCATGGTGAGAGTCCTGGGTAGCTGTGAATGAAGGTTTCTTGAACTGCAGCCCCAGCTGGGACAGATTCCAAATCAGCTGAAAGCCGAAAGGAAAAAAAGAGGCTGCTGATATATACAAGCATGGCAGTAATGATAATAAGAGGGCTATTCTATGTGCGTAAATGTTAATATTTTAATCCATTATATGCATAAGTCATAAATGGCCACTTATGTGTGTCATTAACACTTTCTAAAATGCATGTGTTGTATGCATTGGGGGATTATTCTGTGCCATGAATAGCGGGGATGGACGGCCCAATGGAATGTCCATCCCTGCTATTCATGCCTTCACCTGACCACGACTAACTTCCCTGCTGGTTGTGCGGGGAAGTTAGACGGGAGCGGGGAAGAGGTGGCTTGGGGGCGGAGTCTGGGCTGTCGCTGACCCTGGACATACAGGGCTGATTCTAATGTCGGCTCTGTATGTCTGGGGCCGGTGACATGTGTGGGGAAGTTATTCCACCCCCAAGGTGGAATAACTTCCCTGGACTTGATTTTATTTAAACGCCGGTGCATGGATGGGGCGGGGGGGGGGGGCGGCTGGAGGACATCCCCCACAGTCTGACCCTGGCCTTAGGAGGCCAGATCAGGGATCAGGCTGCGAGGAATAAGCATTTGTTCTCTGGCGGCTGGCATTGCGGCTCTTCAATGGCGCAGCGGTGCCATGGCAACATGACGTCATGGCGCCCAGACTGAATCGCAGTCCTGGCCTGCACGTGCAAGATTGTTCGCGATTCTGATGCTGCGGGGCTAGATGTGTCCAGCGGGATCAGAATCATGATTCCCTCTGTACGTCCGGTTCAGACTGGACGTACAGAGGGGGATCAACATCCAGAACGGAATCGGGCTCATTGCGTTTACTTTCAATGTAGGTAGCATTTGGACAGAGCATGGATGGTTTGTACTTGTAAAACATGATAATTTACACCAGCTCTAGGGACGGCGTAAGTCATCGTGCCTTAACTTAAGGTAATTCTTTCTGTGCGGGCTTGACGTTAATCTCTCTTAGGAGATTACATTTGATCCAGAATTAAGCACTAGGCTTCTCTTTAGCGTGAGTAAACCTGATGATATTACATCACTATATTAAATCTTCATTGGTTACTAGTCTCCTCTTAGTGATGTTTAGAAATCTACCTCTTACTCACTGTGCCCTCAGAACAGGCGTCCCAGTGTGCATGGAAGTTCAAGAAGGGGTTTAAGCCTTACTTGCCTACAATCAATCACTTGACCCTTAATCCATTTGGTCTGGTCTGGGGATGAGACAGCAGTTACATCTTCCCTCCCTGCTACCCTCTGCCCTGTTATGGAACCTTCCCTTTTCTATTGCCTCCACTCTCCGTTTCCTTTAACAATATTTTAAGAATTTCAATTTTAGTTATAGAATGTGATAGGGCGGTATATCAAATTAAAAAAAAAACCTATTCTCTGCCAGTTATGTTAGTATTTTATAAAGAGAAGCATACGCGTACTCAGCTTCATAAAATAGATGTAAAATACATGCAGGAAAACATAAGTTAACAAGGTGCAACATTGTAAAATAACCCTCCACATGCAGTTCCTTTTGGATACTCATTGTGAAATAAATGTTTTTGCATACAATTATTCATACCATGTATACTTGATTATGTAATTTGCATAACTCAATGCAGAAATCAGCAAGATGGTTAAAAATGTGAAATATCTAAACACATGGGACAACTTGGTGCTGTACACTTCTATACAGAGGACCTGGTTCAGATCTTCTGCTCCTTGAGCTGGAAGAGGCTCCTGGAAGGGGGGATTCAGTCATAGAGACAGACAGTCTGTATTAGCTGAGTTCCACAGGAAACTAGTCCCTGGCCCACTGAATGTTGTCTGTTATGAATGAAAGTTCATGGCACCATATCAAAATAATAACAGGAAGACTGAAGAACCAGGAGGAACCCACTGGGCCAAAGAATTCCAAATTCTAAACGCCCAGGAAAAGGAGTGATGCATACTTTAATGAAGCCTTTTAAGATGGCTGGTTTGAGCTGTTTCACAAGTACTAAAGTTCGGCAGGGGATGTTGCACTAAAGAGAACTCTGCTGACACACAAAGTCCCAACACCAGAAAAAATATAACTGTACTAAAAAAAAATGCATTTCACACCAGAGTTACATTTTTCTTTTTCTGTCATCATGTTTCTATATTATGATACGTCTTGCATCTGTCAGTGGCTGGCCTGAAGTCCAACACCTCTGTGCCATCTCAGCTCACCACCATGAGGTGGATGGCCAGGTCGTGTCGGTACACCCCCTGGTGGGCCGGTTCATGAGAGGCCTCCTCTTCTCTCGGTCCCTGATCTGCCCACCGCTGGTGGCGTGGGACCTCAATGTGGTGCACCACAATTAAATTATTTTTATTTGTTTGTTTTTCAACTATGGGCTACATACCTGTCAGAGCAGTTAAAAGAAATGGTGTGAATTACTACGTCCCTTTCCTTCCGAAAACTTTCAACTTCTTTCAGAACAAAATGACAGCTGGTGTCTGGCTTTCCATCAGTCAGAAGATACAGCCCCTGCACATCCTCGTACTGAAAAGCTTTCTGAAAAACAAAGCCCCAGAATTAATACGATTAGAAACTACTTAGAACAAGGACAAATATTTTAAAAATCATAGTAGCACACTTTTTTTGAACTGAATAAATATAATTGATGTATTTGTGTGTGATATAATTGATGTATTTGTGTGTCTATCATAACAAGGAAAGAAAACAAGTTTTTTGTGTGAATAAGAGAACTTGATTATCTGCCAATACTGTATTTTGGTGCACTCTGCTATTCCAGAATACTTCAGAGATGTATAAAGTAAGATAACTGGATTCTGGCCCTAAATAGTGAAGTTACCATCTTGTGACTCTCACATGAGCCTCTCTCACATTGCTGTGTTGCAGGGGTATCATACCTGCTGCAGTATACCCCATATTATCCTTTCAATTGGGGTTCTCAAGATCAGGATTTGAAACTTTTTTTGTTCCAAATTAAAGCCCCCATTAAGCTCCTCTAGTAGATCATCTTGTCATATTTCACTGGTTGATAACGTCCATCCTCTGTTACTGAACCTGTCATCTACTTCCCTATTTAAGAAATAGCTTTCCTGAGAATACCTATCTCACTTTGTTGCCACATTTTGGGAAGCTTGCACTCACTATAGCACCCCAGTGCACCAAGAGCTATATTGAATTTCAGAGGTTTACATTTTTACCATGTGGTAACCAGATGCCATTTACTTTCTGAATTTGGCCAGTTGAAAAGCTGTTCACCTGTTCTGGGTTGCCTCTTTATGACAGCTCTTGAGAGCCCTTCATTCATTTCCCAGTAGCATGTAACAAGAGCTTAAGAAATAAGAATTGTGATATTGGGTCAGACCAAAATGTCCATCAAGCCCAGTATCCTGGCCAAGAGTGGCAGGTTACAAGATCCTGGCAGAATCCCCACCCCCCCAAAAAAAAAATATTCCATGCTAATTGTGTCACCTTCCATCTTGGCCTCAGCATGGTGAAATTAAATACCTGCTAATTTTATTTCCTGGAGTCCAGTCCAGAAATATAGGTTATGTCCCACCACCAGCAACTGGTGACTGAGCATGCCAAGTTCTGATGATGTCATAGTATAAGGGCTCATACTAGTATACTACTAACAAAGTAGACTCCAACAGAGATTTGTGAACCCCCCCACAAAAAAAAATATATATTTTGAATCTCTATATTCAAGCCATATACAAACCTTTCAAGAAAAACCTCCAAAGGAAATAGAAGAGGACTTCTCCAGTGAAAACCCTAGAGGTTGTAGCAACCTCCTTAGAGAAGAACTCCAACAGTCATGTCACTGGAAATGAAGATCCGATGAGCTGCTCCCGGAACTCCATATTGGATGCTCAATTTCTTTAACGCCAGGCTCGCTCAGAAAGAAACTGAAAGATATGGGTGGGTCCTGGACTGGAGGGACTCCAGGAAATAAAATTAGCAGGTAACATCTAATTTCACTTTCTTTATTGTCCCTCCAGTCCAGTCTAGATGTCTGGAATATATGACAGCAGTACTTTGGAATGGGAGGGACCTGTGAGCCCTTCCTTTAAGTCCCGAGCTCCACGATGCAAATCCTGTCTGGTCTGGACATCTAGGCAGTAGTGCCTTAAAAAGGTGTGTAGGGACAACAAATCGCTGCCTTAAAGATCTCCAGTGATGGAACAAGACCATACTCTGCCCAGGATGTTGCTTGTGCCCTGGTCAAATGAGTGTGTAAGCCCAGCGGAAGAGGCCTGTGCCTAAGTAAGTATGCTGAGGCAATAACCTCCTTTACCCACCGAGCTATGGAAGCTTTGGAAGCCACTTATGCCTTTCACAGCCCCTCAAAACAAACAAAAAGATGATCTGACTTAAGGAAAGACTGTGTTCACTACAGATACCAAAGCAGCCCTCTACTTACCGTCAAGAAGACGTATGCCGATTCTCCGAGTCATCTCCTGAGCCCACAAAGACCGGAAGAGACACCACCGTCGGCAAGAAGAATGGCACGGGCCACAACACTACCTTTTCTTTTGAAATCATAAGGAAAGACTCCTGACAAGATAACGCCCAAAGTTCAGAGATCTGATGAGTAGAGAAAATTGCTATCAGAAAAAACACCTTTAGTATAAGGTCTTTAAGTGTTGTGCTGCCCAATGGTTCAAAGGGAGCCTCCACCATGCGGACAAGACTAAATTAAGACCTCACAGCAGAACTAGATGATGCACAGGAGACTGTACTTGCTTCACTGCTCTAAGAAAACGTACCATGTCAGGATGGGATGCTATCAAAATGCCCTAAACATAACCTCAGTAACAAGCCAAGGCCGTTACCTGCATCCATAGAGAGCCTAAGGCCAACCCCTTATCTAAACCAGCCTGAAGGAAAGCCAAAATATCCACTATCGAGGCCGAAAGAACTCACAGATGATGCTCCTCATACCAGCCTTCAAACACTCGCCAAACTCGAATATACAATAAGGAGATGGATTTTTTCCATGCTCGCAACAACGTGGCTATCACTTGAGGCAAGTAGCCTCTCTTCCTCAACCTAGCCCTTTCAAGAGCCAAGCCATAAGCGAGAATCGATCCATGTACGGCATGCAAATTGGACCCTGAGACAAGAGATCGTCTCGGCCTGTCAGTCGCACCAGATTTGCATACCATGGCCTCCGAGGCCAGTCCAGAGCCACATGAATTACTAGTCCTCGGTGCGTCTCTATCCCCTGAAGTAGATGTTTGATTAGGGGCCATGGAGGAAACACATACAGAAGTCTGGTCTTCAGCCAAGGCTGAGCCAGAGCATCTAGGCCCTTGAACCAGCTCACTTTGGCATTAGAAGTTGATGCCATTAAATCCATGACCAGCTGTTCCCATCAACAGACTATTTTGTGAAACACCCAGTCCTCCAGGGACCACTCTCCTGGATCCAAATGGTATCTGCTGAGAAAGCCGGCCTGTATGTTTTCTTTTCCTGCCACATGCTCTGCCGAGAACACTAGCAGATTTGTCTCTGCTCAGTGAAGGAGAGGGGCCGCTTCATTCACCAGATATGCACTTCCTGTGTGTCCTGCCAGTTTATAGATGTCACCATGGTGGTATTGTCTGAAAATACCTTGATCACCTTGTTCTGAAGTAGCAGCCGAAAGTATTGCAGGGCTAACCATACTGCCCTCATTTCCAGGCGATTTATGGACCGCCACTCCCCTCTGGCGTCCACTGCCCCTGCACTACTTGTGCCATACAGTGAACCCCCCATCCTGAAAGGCTGGCATCATGGCATCTCCAAGGGCATTCCCTTTGCCAAATTTGTGCGAATCAACCACTCTCATAAGCTCACTCTGGTCTCCCTCGGACACTGTAGGCGTCTCGAGAGTGAATGCTTTTGGGGAGTCCACTGCAAGAGCAGGGCCTTCTGTAGCAGTTGCCTATGGGTCCTGGCCCACAGGACCAGATCCAAGGCTGTCACTATGGAGCCCAGCAGTTGGAGGTAGTGCCAAACTGATCACACCTTCATCCACAAGAATCTCCTGACCTGTTCCTGAAGCTTTCTGATCCCCTCTGGGAGTAGAGACACCAGGCCATTTTCTATGTCAAATAGGGCACAGAGATACACCAGCCGCTGAGCAAGCACCAACTAGACTCTGAACTCGTTGTTCGACTTCCTGGCTTTCTCATACTGACATTGCCTTGATTAACCAGTCGTCTAGGTACAAGTGTACCACCACAGCCTCTCATCGCAGAGCAGTGGCTGCCACCACGATCTTTGAATTGATAATGCCCCAACTCGCTGGTGCTCTGGATGAATGGAAATATATAAGTATGCCTCCATGAGGTCTAGAGCTGTCAAAAAACTCTCCCATACGCACGGGCACAATCACCGACTGTTGGTTTCCATGTGAAAACAAGGCACTCGCAAGGCTCTGTTGACATGCTTGAGGTCCAGCACTGGTCTGAAGGAGCCCTCCCCTTTTTGGGAAACACAAAATAGATGGCGTATCAACCTAAGCTGTATTGATTCTCCAGCACCATGACCACCGCCTTTAGGGTGTCTGCAACCGTTTGTCCCTTGACAGGAGACTTTCACAGGGAGGCGTCTGAGATAGGCTGCGCCTACTTCAGTGCATACTCTTCTCCTAACACCCACTGGTCAGAAATAATTTGGGCTCAAGCAGAGTAAAAATGTTGGAGGCTACCTGATCTACTACCATAAAAGGACAGGCCCCAAAACAGATATTGACCTTGTTAAAAAAAGGGCAAAGCGAGTTGTGTGAAAACGTATAGGGGGTGAAGTACTTTTGTCCACTAAAGAAGAGCAGGACCTCAGTGTGGTTGTGTCTGATGATCTTAAAGTAGCTAAACAGGTAGAAAAGGCAACAACAAAAGCTAGAAGGATGTTTGGGAGCATAGGGAGAGGAATGGCTAGCAGAAAAAAGGAGGTAATGGTGCCTCTGTATAAGTCATTGGTGCGACCTCATTTGGAGTATTGTGTGCAATTCTAGTGACTGCACCTTCAAAAGGATATAAACAGGATGGAGTCAGTACAGAGGGTGGCTACTAAAATGGTTAGTGGTCTTCATTATAAAGCATATGAGGACAGACTTAAGGATCTTAATATGTACTGTACACCTTAGAGGAAAGGCGGAATAGAGGTGATATGATTGAGACTTTTAAATTCCTCCATGGCATAAATGCACAGGAGGAGAGCCTTTTTCGACTGAAAGCAAGTTCTGCTACGAGGGTACATGGGATGAGGGTGAAAGGAGATAGATTCAGGAGTGATATGCGGAAATATTTCTTTACGGAAAGAGTGGTGGATCCATGGAATAGTCTCCCAGTGGAGGTGGTAGAGATGAGGATGGTATCTGAATTCAAAAAAGCATGGGACAAACACAGAGGATCTATAAAGGAAAAAAGGGGACTGTTGTAGTTGTTGATATGGAAGGACAGACTAGATAGGCCATGTGGTCTTTTGCTGTCGTCATTATTCTATGTTTCTAAAACGATGGAAATCTCTAAACTGACATCTTGCCAGAGCCACAGACTTTCCCCTTCTAGGTTTTTCCTCCAGAAGTCTGGCCCCCTTGGATTCCCCTAAATCCTTCACCAACGTTTCTAAGGCTTCACCAAAGAGCAACTTGCCCTTGAACAGAAGCTTACTGAGCCTGATCTCTGAAGGCATATCCGCTGCCCAATTGCAAAGCCAAAGGAAATGACATATCGCGACTACCAAAGCCGTGCACCTAGGCCTGCACAAAATCATAGAAGGCATCTGCTAAGCTTGCTAAGTCCGATTCCAACTTAGCCACCTCCATGGCCTCTTGTTGCTCCCCCGTGATCCTGATCGGGCAAGGCCTGTGCCCATCTCAGATAGACTCTTACCACATACACTCTACAAACTGAGGTTTGCAAAGTGAGTGCATTGACCTTGAATACATGCTTCAGTAGTCTTGAGCTTTTTATCCTGAGCATCCTTCAGCACTATTCCTCAATTGACTGGGATAGTCGTCGTCTTAGTGACAGCGGATACCAAGGCATCCACCTTCGGTAGTCTGAGGAGTTCCTTCTTCTCTGGCGGAATGGGATACAGGCGGGCCATCGCCCTTCCTCCTCACAAGCCTGCCTCTGGCAGCTCCCATTCTACCTCTATATTCTGCATGATCGCTCTATGCACTGGAAAAGAATTCTGAAGGGTACATATGCCCCGAAGAAGTGGAACTTCCAAGGTCACTTCCTCCTCTGTGGAACTAAATGGAATATTCAGTGCTGCTAAGGATTGCGCTATCAAAGATAGTAACCCCTTCTGGCAAAACACTCTGACAATATTAGGGTCTTCACCCTGTGGAACCTTTCCCTCTTCCAGCTCTAAAGCAGAGAGGTCACCCCACAGTACCGAAGGTCCTTAGACCTAACCGAAGCCCAATTCTCTGACTTTTCGTCCTCCAGCCTGCAGCATTTGGAGAGCGGCTCCATACTTCTTTTTGTCAAATCCACTACATCTCTAACCACATCTGTAGAAGGTAGCTTGCTCTCCAAAGTACTCAAAGGCCCTGCTTCATGCAGTAGGCCTGGTAAAGGATCAATACAAAATCCGGTGAAAAAGGTATACTCTCTGAGCACTGAGAACCCCCAGTCCTCAGAGTCCTTATGTTTCCCAAATGCTGGCTGTCTGCCTCAAATAAAGAAGGCTGCTATTGCTGCTGCCCGGAGATGAGTTCTGCACCATCATGCTGTGCCTGCAAAATGGCCGCCATTCCTGTTGCGCGGGAAGAATCAGGCGGCTGTTAAGAGTCTTCAAAAAATTGATTGGTTGTCTCAGAAGTGCCCTGTGAGTCGCCTGACCTCGTTTGCACCATCCTTAAGTAAAGTTCCACTGTGTGACCCTCTTTAACATACCCGCGACAGAAGCCCGCTGTGGGCTTCCATAGGTTTTGCCATCAGCATGTCTGTACCCCCTCCCCACCGCCAGTCCTGAAAAATCCCTAGCCTCCTCACCTGCCTGATGCAGTTACAATAATTGCTGCAGGAATGACCGGGAGATGTTGTGTTTACCAGCTACGCAGCCGATTCAGATGCCCACAGTACCACTGCCTTCAGGATTCGTCTGTTCTGGTTTTTTTTTCTGTACTGCCTCACAGACCGCAAAGCAGCAATTCTCATAGGTAACTCTGAGGGGACTTACTTCTGGGGCCCGCAGCTCTGATTTAGCTGGGGGGAGGGACCCAGACCAATAGGTATGCACTCCAAAGCTTTGAGACACCGTCTGCTGATTCAACAGCTCCTGGTTCTCAGAAGAGAGGCTTGTTCTACTTCCTTTGAAGAGCTGTCTGACAAAAAGAGTCTTAAGCCCTCAAAATGCTCTCTCTCTCTCTCTGTATCAATCTTTATTATATTAGCAATAGGTTCTTTTTTTCCCCATTGTCCTTTTAGTGGAGTTCAGACTTCACAGAAGCTCAACACCATCTGCTAGAGATTGAGAATACTAGTCTGTGGAGAGGTGCACAGAGCCCTTATACTGTGACATCATCAGAACTTGGCATGCCCAGTCTTCATCTGCTGATGGTGGGACATAATCTATACGTCTGGTCTGGATTGGACTGGAGGGACGATAAGGAAGTTCAGTTTGCTCTGTTCCCCAGTGGCTGCAGCCCTACAGGAGGATCCCCACTACAGACAATATAAGATACTAGTCCAAGTAAATGTGTGAGAGAGATTGCAGGATCCAGATATCCCTTTCCAGGGAGCAGGGGCGGCCCAAGGGGGTTGCGGGGCCATGTGCAGAAACTCTGTGTGGGGTCTCATTTGCATAAGGGGCCTCATTTGCATAAATATTTGCATAATGTTACCATACACTAACTTTTAGTAAACATGCCTCTTCATGAGTGTATGGATAAAGAAAGACTAAAAGATTTCTACATTACTATAATCCAGTGCCAACCGTCAGGCACATTAGGAACTACTACAAACACTGCCCATTTAGAACCCATTCTAAATCCTGAATCTCGTATGTCTCCCACATATATAACCAACAGACTTAGAGAAACATTCACACATACATATTTTTGTTGGAACTCACACTTTGAAGGACCATCCTTCTCGTGGCGTGCTGTTCCCTTTTATTCTTTATATAGGGACGCAACCCTAACATGCGTTCAAAGGGGATATCTATCCCTCAACATCAACCAGTTAACATTCTTTCATTCAGGAAAAACCCTCTTAGAAGCCACTTATCTGAACGGAGACTTTCCACAGTTCATAGGCAACTCGGCGTCTTCCCCAGCTCATAGATAGACTCTATTCAAGTAGCAACCATACGAGAGTCTGAAA
The DNA here is from genome assembly GCA_033557465.1 of Ichthyophis bannanicus. Classification (NCBI taxonomy): domain Eukaryota; kingdom Metazoa; phylum Chordata; class Amphibia; order Gymnophiona; family Ichthyophiidae; genus Ichthyophis; species Ichthyophis bannanicus. Next base: position 7,122,237 of record CM066044.1, on the reverse strand, counting down.
GTGACAGAAAATGAGGGGAGACTCTCGTATGGTTGCTACTTGAATAAGTCTCAGAAGTCATAACGGATGACCTTCCCTGTTGGTTACATTGATTTGGAGGTGTTGGGTTTTACCCGGTATCGGCGGCTGATAAAGGGACTTCTCCATTTACCATCAGGAGTGGACGTTGAGTCTATCTATGAGCTGGGGAAGACGCCGAGTTGCCTATGAACTGTGGAAAGTCTCCGTTCAGATAAGTGGCTTCTAAGAGGGTTTTTCCTGAATGAAAGAATGTTAACTGGTTGATGTTGAGGGGTAGATATCCCCTTTGAACGCATGCTAGGGTTGTGTCCCTATATAAAGAATAAAAGGGAACAGCACGCCACGAGAAGGATTGTCCTTCAAGGTGTGAGTTCCAATAAAAATATGTTATGTGTGAATGTTTCTCTAAGTCTGTTGGTCATTTAGAACCCATAGCAAACCCGCCGTATCATAACAGCACTACCAGGACTCACAAAGCACCAGACCCTACCTATCAAAAGGCAACACTGCAAATATTAAACCAATACATTTCAGAGAATAACAATACATGACCTACTGGGGAAAGAGAACAAGTGGCAATGTCAAATAGGAATTACATAAACAGAATACCTCAGCTCAGTTACACATGCAGAATATAGACCATCACCAAACAAGAAATCACAATTTAGAAACAGGAAGATAATAATTAAAATGGGAACCCCAAAAGCCAACTTAGAATGTACAGCAACACTGTAGAAATACAACTATAAATTAATTTCCTCTTGTACTAAACAAAGCATAGACGTTAATGATGCACATTTCCCAGAGCTGACATATTCCAGTTAATAAATTCAAAATAAAGAGATATTTTTCTACCTTTTGTGCATTTTTCTTTTCAGTTGCAATTGCTCCAGCCACTTTCTTCTGGTTTCTTCGTGTCTTCTGTTAACTCTCCATCATCTGCTGTCCATCTGTCCTTTCTTCTAGTTTTTTTTCCATTCTCTCTCTACATCTGCTTTAACATACTAATCTTTCTCCTTTTGCTCTTTCCTCATTCCTATTTCATCCACTCAAATTTTACCCCTCCATCCTCAATCCCCACATACTCTCCTAATACACGGCCAATTGTAGATTTTTCTTCCCTCCCACACAAAATATTTTTCCCCGTTCCATTTCACTCTCCCAGCCCCATCCCATTCTAATCCTCCCCCCAAAATCAGCTCCCTTCTAGTTCCAGCCCCACCCAGCATCCGCACCCTTCTAGGCCCCGCATCAGCCCATTTCCAGTCCTAGCCCCCCATCAGCCCATTTCCAGTCCTAGCTCCCCTATCCATTTCCAGTCCTATCTGAGTCCCTCCATCAGCTCATTTCCAATCCCAGCCCCCCATCAGCCCATTTCTAGTCCTTTTCTAGCCCCATCATCAGCCCATGTCAAATTCTAGCTCCCCTCCACTCAGCCCATTTCAATCCAAGCCACCTATGAGCCTACTTCCAGTTCTAGCCCCTCCATGAGTCCATTTCAATGCAAGCCCCCCACCACAGCCCATTTCCAATCTTAGCTCCCACCAACAGCCCATTTTCAGTCCTATCCTAGCCCCTCCATCAGCCCATTTCCTGTCCTAGCTCCCCCCCCCCTCCGCCCATTGCCGGTCCTAGCTTCCTCCTCTCACAGCCCATTTCCATTCCTAGCTCCCTCCAAATTAGCTTTTTGCAGATCATGTGCCCCTTACACTCAGCCCATTTCCATTCCAAGGCCCCCTCCCCATCAGCTTTTTACAGTTCAAACCTCCCCTTCCACTCAGCCCATTTCCAGTCCTAGCAACCCCCCCAACCCATTACCAGCCCTAACCCCCCATCAGCCCATAGCACATTACCAGTCCTAACCCCATCAGCCCACCTCAAGTCCTAACCCCTCCATCAGTCCATTTCCAGTGCTAGCCCCCCCCATAGCCCATTACCAGTCCTAACCCCTCCATCAGCCCACAGCACATTATCAGTCCTAAACCCCCCCATCAGCCCATAGCACATTATCAGTCCTAACCCCATCAGCCCACCTCAAGTCCTAACCCCCATCAGCCCATTTCCAGTCCTAGCCCCCCCATAGCCCATATCCAGTCCTAGCCCCCCCTCCCATAGCCCATTACCAGTCCTAGCCCCCCATAGCCCATTGCCAGTCCTAACCCCCCCACTCAGCCCACAGCACATTACCAGTCCTAACCCCATCAGCCCACCTCCAGTCTTAACCCCTCCATCAGCCCATTTCCAGTCCTAACCCCCCCCCCCCAGCCCACAGCACATCACAGTCCTAACCACATCAGCCCACCTCAAGTCCTACTCCCCCAAGCCCGGCCCAGCCCAGGCCAGGCCACATCAAGTCCTACTCCCCCCCCAAGCCCACATCAAGTCCTACTCCCCCCCCCCCCCGGGAAAATTAAAACTAAAAAAAAAAGCTGGCTGCTGCCGCTGCCGCGGCAGTAGCAGCAATATCGAATGTACCGCGGGGCCCCCCCCTGCCCGGCAGATCCCTTCCTGCTTGCCTGCTTCAGTCAGTTCTTCTCCGCTTCGGCTTTCAGAGCTGCGAAGGGAGAGCTTCTCCCTCGTGACTCTGTTAAGCCCGCTGGGGCTTATGGGAAATTTCCCATCTGCCCTGGCGAACTTAACAGAGTCGTGAGGGAGAAGCTCTCCCTTCGCGGCTCTGAACTGACTGAAGCAGGCAGGCAAGCAGGAAGGGATCTGCCGGGCAGGGGGGGGCCCCGCGGGACATTCGATATTGCTGCTACCGCCGCGGCAGCAGCAGCGGCAGCAGCCAGCTTTTTTTTTTTTTTAAATTCTACTTTTAAAGCGGAATGTTCTTTGCGCAGGGCCCCCTGAAACGCGGGGCCTTGTGCAAAAAACATTCTCGCTCAATGGACGGGCCGGCCCTGCCAGGGAGGGACAGTAAGTCCCAAACTACCCCTGATAAAGATTAGACATCATATCCCAGATGTACCATACCTAATTAAGGATGAACTTGATGGGCTTTTGGTTTTCTTTCACCCTCAGCAACTATGGTACAATGTAACTGCTTGCTGGTTCCTGCTCCTATCACTTCACTCTGCCAGAGGTATGTTTTTTAATGACTAGACAAAAGTGTTTCTCTCCACAATGTATTATACTTAAACTAACCTGCACAGCCTTCAGGATGCAGGTATTACCATGAGCTCGAGCATATGATATCCACTGCACAGCATCATGACAGGCATCATCTGAAACATCTGTCAGGCATTCTCGCCAAGGCTCCACGTTGTCTGCAAATGTTATCAAGTTGAAGCTGGAAAGGAAAATAACAGTTCAATTAGAAGGTGGTCTCAGGGGCTGGTCATCAGCACCACTACTGCCCAAGTAGGGGCTAATTTTGTAAGATGTCTATGTTGTCTTTATAAATGGGCGCTTTTTAAAATTTACCTAAGTGTCTTATGAAATAGGCTCTGAGAACTTTCTCTACTAGCACACACATGCTCAAAATGTGCAAATGTATGCATGTACTCTACATGTGTACACATGTATTTTATACAATTTGCATGTACAGTACATTGCATCTCCACCCCATTTCCACCCAAACTATGCCCTTGTATGTGCACATTGCTGTAGGCATGCATTCAACCACACAATATAATGAGAGCTTTTTGTATTAAATTATCCACAGATTACTACTTTGGCATGGCCCTTAGGTGCGGGTCCGTGGCGTGTGAGTAAAACTTACATTATAGCTTTGGGCTTGACTGTTATGCTGCTATATCATGGTTGTAACCTGCTGTTTTCCTTCCCTCTTGTCTCTTCTATTCTTTTAACTATCACTGTATCTCTTACTCTGTCATATCTTATAAATGGCGTTCTTTTCGTATTTTCTGTAATATTTATATTGTATTGTAAACCGCTCTGATGCTTCGGCCTGAGCGGTACATCAAATGTAATTAAACATTAAACATTACTATGCAAAGCATAGTCAGAGGCATATATATCCTCTTTTTTTCAATGAAGTTTGCAATGATGTGTGAGATAGCATTTAGCTACAGAATTTTAGCCACCTTTAAAAAGATAAGGTGAAATTAGGCCTTACCTACTAATTTTCTTTTCTTTAGTCCCTCCAGTCCAGACTCCTGGGTTCTGTCCCCTTTCCAGAAGATGGAGACTGAGCATGCTAGTTTTTGGTGACTTCACAGTATAAGGAGGCTGAGCTCCTCCCACCAAGTCAGTATTCCAATATCAAAGCAGCCAAAAAGAACACTAGTCCAACCAGGAATTTCATCCCTGGGACAACCATTAACACTATATACAACCTACTCCTACAGAAATGTGGTGATTGAGCGCAGCTTGAGAGCCCAAGGCCACAGCTGGTCCAGAACTCCCAGAACCAAATCCTTAGGTCCCAGAAACCAACCTCTCCAATTACAGCGGAGGCAAAGATTGAGACCCGAACATAAGCTAACAACCTAATCTGGGCTCGCCACATCATAACAGAAATGGGCGGGTTCTGGACTGGACTGGACTAGAGGGACTAAAGTAAAGAAAATTAGCAAGTAAGGCCTAATTTCACCTTCCATAACATCTCTCCAGTCCAGTCCAGTCCAGTCCAGTCCAGACTCCTGGGATGTACCCAAGCAGTACTCAGACCCAGGCAAGCCCAAACAATAATGTCATATGAATGTATACAAGGGCACCAAAGTCGCTGCTCTACAAATATCAACGGGCAGGACCAGATTCCACTTGGCCCAAGATGCTGCCCGCACCCTGGTCGAGTGGTCATGCAACCCCACAGGAAAAGACTTCCCGTGTATGAGGTAGGCGGAACTGATTGCCTCCTTCAATCATCGGGCGATCAATGCTTTAGAAGCTGCCTTTCCCTTCCGAAGTCCCCCAAAGAGGACAAAAAGCCAGTCGAACTTCTGAAATGGAGCCGTCTGCTTCAGATAATGGTGAAAAGTCCTGTGGACATCCAAATGATGGAGCTATCTATCTGGCTCCTTGGGAAAACTGGCAAGACCACCGTCTGATTTATGTGGAACGCTGACACCACTTTAGGCAAAAAGGATGGCACCATCTGTACCACCACCTTGTCTTTGGACAAGATGAGATAGGGCTCCTTACAAGATAATGTCTGCAGCTCAGAAATGCGGTGAGTTGAGCAAATAGCCATGAGAAAAAATGCCTTCAAAGTGAGATCTCTCACCGAAGCCCTTCCCAAAGGCTCAAAGGGAGCCTCTGCCAATGCAGACAAGACTACATTCAAGTCCCAGGTTGGCACAGCGGGTTGCAAGGGTGGGTATAACTGCTTGACTTCCTTGAGGAAATGCATGACATCCGGATGAGATGCCAGAGAGACCCCTTGCATGCACCCCTGATAACAAGCAAGAGCTGCCACCTGCACCTGAAGGAAGCTCAAGTCCAACCCCTTGTCCACACCGGTTTGCAATAAAGTGTAAATGTCTGAGATAGAAGCCTTCAGAGGCTGAAGCCTCTGCTCCTCACACCAAGCCTCGAACATGTGCTATACCTGCATGTAGGCCAGTGAGGTAGTATGCCGCGGCGCTTTCAGCAGCATGGCCATCACCTGCTCTGACTAGCCCCTCTTCCTTAGGCATGCCCTTTCAAGAGCCAGGCTGTAAGTGAGAATCAATCTGCTTGATGCATCAAGATGGGGCCCTGTAACAACAGCTCATCCCTGGCTGGCAGACACCATAGTCTGACCACTGTTAGCCGAACCAAGTCTGAATATCATGGCCTCTGAGGCCAATCCAGAGCTACCAGTACTAACAGCTCTGGGTAAGTCTCAATGCACTGGACCAACCACCATATCAGGGGCCATGGCGGGAAGACATATAGAAGCCCCTCTGTCAGCCACTTCTGGGCTTATGCGTAGAGATCTTCTGACATGTGCTTTCTGTGATCACTAAAAAACAAGACACCTTGGCGTTCTCTGCTGATGCCATCAAATCCATTACTGGCATGCCCCAGTGATTGGTCAGCATGCGAAACACTGACTCCCCCAGGGACCACTCCCCTGGATCCAGATGATGCCAACTGAGAAAATCTGCTTGCACATTTTCCTTTCCAGCGACACGGGATGCTGACAACTGCAAGAGATTCGCCTCCACCCACTAAAGTAGCGGGGCAATCTTATCTGCTAGGACTGCACGTCCTGTGCCTCCCTGACGATTGATGTACGCTGCCGTGGTAGCGTTGTCTGAGAAGACTCATATCACTCAGTGTCTGAGCAGAGGCAGGAACACCTAAAGTGCCAAACTGGACAGTAAACCTCTGATGGGCCACCAGATTGGAACATGAAGCTAGGCCTCTGTCAGATCCAAAGCAGTCAAGAATTCTCCCTGTCAGACAGCGAATATGATGGAGTGCAGGGTTTCCATTTGAAAGTGTGGTACTCACAAAACCTGATTGACATATTTCAAGTCGAGGATAAGCCGGAAAGAGCCTCCCATCTTTGGAACTGCAAAATATATTGGAGTATCGACCTTGACCTAATTGGCCATCTGGGACAGGCACCACTGCCTGCAGCTGAAGCAGACATAGGAGAGTGTCCTTGACGGCCTGTTTCTTGGTGGACACTGAAGAGTGATACAAGGAAATCATCCCCGAGTGGATGAACGAACTCCAAATCATACCACTCATGAATGACCTTCAGGACCCATCGGTCAGAGGTGATCTGGGCCCAGGCAGGATAAAACTGTCAAAGACGACCTCTGCTTGGCACAGACTCTGCCTGAGCCCCCCATGACACATTGTGGTTTCATAGAGTTGGCTCTGGCTCTAGAGAAAAATCCACGACTGGACCCTCTGCCCCCTGTGTCTTTTGGGGAAACTGCTAGGTACGTATGACCTAGATTGGCCACTGTTGGAAACAGGATACTGGACTTGATGGACCTTGGTCTGACCCAGTATGGCATATCTTATGTTCTTATGTTCTCATGTTCTCAAAAGGGCTGTTCCTGAGAGGGATACACCAGTCTCTGGTAGGGAGCATAATGCGCCGGTGAAAATGCTGAAATCCTGGGATTGACCCCTAGAAGCCGGCATCATCTAGGGGGCCTTAGGCTTGTCCTTTGGCAACTTAGCTGGCTTAGACTCACCCAACTCTTTCACCAACTTTTCTAAGGCTTTGCCAAAGAGAAGCTTGCCCCGAAAAGGGAGCTTAGTCAAGTGATGCTTAGAGGAGACATTTGCTGACCAGTTATGCAGTCACAGCAGCTGGCGAGCCGTGACCACCGAGGCCATGCCCTTGAAAGAAGCCTGTAGCAAATCATAAAATGTATCCGCCAGATATGCTGCCCCTGACTCCAACCGAGCTGCCTTGGGAAGGACTGGAACTTCCTCTGCCTCCATGCCTGCAACCAGAGTCAAGGTGTTGACCTCAAAGGCCTGTTTCAACAGAATCTCTAACTTCTTGTCCTGTGGATTCTTTAAAGCCACCCCATCTTCCACGATGACAGTAGTCTTCTTAGTCACTGCCGACACCAGCGCATCAACCTTAGACATCTTAAGGAGTTCCCTTTCAATGGATGCAACCAGATAAAGACGTTGCATAGGCCGACTCCCACACAGTCCTGCCTCAGGCACCTCCCATTATAAATCAATCTTCTGCTTCAGAGCTCTATGAACAGGAAAGGCAATTTCTGACACCTTGACACTAAGGGAGGCTCCACAGCTTGCGAATCCAGAGGGAAATTCAGAGCTGCCAAGGAGTGAGCAATCAGAGCTGCTAACTCCTCCCAGTGAAATACCCTTACTATGCTAAGATTCTCCCCAGGCGGAAGCTGCCCCTCACTGCATGCCATCTTCCCGCAGGAGCCTGGATGACCCCACCAAAGGGTTCTTCAAAGTCAGTGAATGGCCCTAGCCCCAGTTCTCATCCACAGGCTCTAAAACCCTGGACTTCGAGACCTCCAAGGCTCCCAGGAGTGCTGAGACCTCACCAGGCTGCTTCTGTTGAATAGGAGCTGTGGAACTGGTCTCCTGTGGCTCCACCTGGCCTTGCTTAATGCAATAAGCCTGATGGAATAAAAGAATGAAGACTGGAGAAAAAGGATGGCTCACACTCAGACCTTGAGACTCACTAATCTGTCCCTCAACAAAGAGAAGCAAATTCTGCGATGCTGCGGGCTCCAAAATGTCAGACTGTGTGGATGACAAAATGGTGGTGCTTCATGCCAAAACTGTGGGTTCCGCCGCTGGAGAAAGGCCTTTATTTGCCTGTGCCGCTGCTTCAGAAGATTCAGCCGAGCCTGCGGTTGCCGAAGGGGACCCCCTAAGGTTGCTGCCCACTTTGTGGTCTTCAGCATCACAGGCCCTACAAAACCCCATGGTGGAAAGATGGTTGTGCCTGCTGTCACAGGCTGCACACACGGCCTTTACTGAAGGCACCATGAATGTGAAAAAAACCCTCAGAGGCCAATGCTCTCCCGCTGAGTTGCCCTGACCGCGAAGAACCCAACCGCAGGGAGGAAATACAAAATAAACTCACCGCCATGAACTCTGGAGCTACTCTGCTGAGCGCTGTGAGGAGAAAAGCCACTGCTGCTGTCAAGAGCCGACAAAGAGGTAAAATTTCTTAAAGTGGCAGTGTCCCCGACTACTCCATCACCATTAAAAGTGACAGGAATGTTGGGAAGGTCCAGCAAAAGAGCAGAGACAGCGTGAGACACTGGACCCCTGCTCCCCCCGAGGTCCTGCAGCTTAAATGGCGTTGTACCCTCGGGGTAGGCCACTTTACCACAGACACTCAACTAGCACCAGAGAAACTGAGCTCTTTATCAAAGGAATACCGGGCTAAAGGCATGAGTAAATGCTCTCAAAATTCTTAAGCTTCTCTTTTTTTTTTCAAGAAAGTAAATCGTCCCTCAGTGTAGCCCAGACTACACAGAGTTCTGTCCCATCTGCTGAAGACTGAGAATACTGGCTTGGTGGGAGGAGTTCAGCTTTCTTATTCTGTGAGGTCACCAAAAGCTAGCATGTTCAGTCTCCATCTGCTAGAAGGAGGAGAGAACCCAGGAGTCTGGACTGGACTGGAGGAACGCTATGGAACAGACGCTGTTATTAGTGTGTCTCTTCACTCAGAAGAATGAATGGCTTAGTTGGTACATTTGTTAAACATTTTTAGAAGGATCTCATTGGCTGGCCAGATTGCTCAGATGGTGTAGCAGTATACAGAGTGGCCCATTTCTGCAGGTAAGGTACTGAGAAGTGACCCTCCCTATGCTATAAGTGTTGTATAATGCAATGCTCATTATATGCAAAAGCTTCTCTTTACAGAGTGCTTAAACCGTGGAGTATGGTCTTTCTGCTCTGTGGGAGACAAATTAGTGCCAGTTGTGACTATCTTTTTGCTGTACTTAACACATTCTTTCACAGCTCTGACACTTCTCTTACACAGCTGTTGTGTTTACTTATCTTATTGTAGGCTGATAAAATTAGTAAAACTTAACTTAAAAAATACAATATCATTTTTTGACCATTTGAACAAAATGTAACTAGTGGTAGTTTTCACATACCTGACACAATTTTTTCTTAGCTGTTCCCACAACAGTGAGGTAAGTTCCTTCTTAACCTCTGGTAAATAAGGGTCCATAGAACCAGATGTGTCAAGCAAGATGCACACTTTTGTCTCCAAAATAGTACCAAACAAACGGTGACTTCCTGTTAAAAATATATACATACAAAATAATCTTTATGTTTATAGCTTTTTAAAGGTTATGCTTTTACCATGCTGGTAATAGTGCTGCTGAGATGGCAGGGTTGTTTACCTGTAAAAGGTAGTTATTCACCAGTAGCAGATGTTCTCCATGGACAACAGGAATGAGTCCTCCTGTATGGGTGACGTCCCAAATGGAGTCCCATATAGGAATGCTCCCCAGCTTCTATTGGAAGCTTCTGGGAGGCCCCACTGTGCCTCCTTCCTGCCTGCTGCTGTAGCGCCATCTTGATCCAGTCTGACAACATAACTATAGCAGAAGACAACTCCTCAGGGAGGTGGGAAGGTTGCGAGGACTTATTCCTGCTGCCTATGGAGGACACTTGCTACAGGTGAGTAACTACCTTTTCTCCATGGTCAAGCAGGAATGAGTCCTCACGTATGGGACTCCCAAGCTACAGGCTACCAAAAACAGAGGAGGTCACCAAGAAGCCCAACAGCAGAAAAAACTCAACTGCAGCATGGCAATGGGCCTTGATGTCAAGAGACCAACTATGTACAATAGAAGTGATTCTCTCTTCCCTTTTTTTTTTGGTAGCCTGGACAGAATAGAATGAACCTAAGGGGCGGGGGGATGGAGTTGAATATAAATCCCTAAACAGATTCCTGAGTACAGACTGGCCAAAGTTGCTGTCGTATCGGGAATCCCCACCTAGGCCGTAGTGAGATGTGAATGTGTGGACTGAAGAAGTCTACGGAGACCGAGCGCAAGTTGGCCACTGATGCAGTCATAGCTCTGACATTATGAGCAGTGACATGACCATCAAGGCTTAGGTCTGCCTGGGCGTAAGCAAAATAGACGGAGTCTGTTAGCCAAATTGAAAAACAGCATGTGGATACGGCAGTCCCTAACTTGCTGAGGGCAAAAGAAATGAAAAGTTGGATGGACTGTTTATGGGTTTGTCCTCTCCAAGTAGAAAAAAAAAAGTCAAAAAATAGTCAATTTCAGAGTGAAACGAACTAGGTTCAAAAAACAAAAAATTCACTCTACTATAAATACAAATAGGCTAGGTATCAACATCCAATATCAATAAAACAGCCTACAGGGCTGTTTTAAATGTGAAAATTATTGAAGAGGAGTTTTTTTGGCTGTTGATGTGATGGATGATGGCATAGGTATGTTTTGCTATACCTGCCTGATCCATGTATTCTGAAGCCTTTTTTCTCCTCTTATCAATACCTGTGATAGGGCTGTTTTATTGATATTGGATGTTGATACCTAGCCTATTTGTATTTGTAGTAGAGTGAATTTTTTGCTCTCCAAGTAGAAGGCTAAGGCTCGCTTGCAGTCCAACATGAGCAACCTAGCTTCCCCTTGTGTGCATGAGATCTTGGGAAAAAGATTGGAAGAACAATTGACTGATTAAGATGGAAATCCAATACCACTTTTGGAAGGAATTTAGGATGAGTACAAAGGACCACTCTATTATGGTGACATTTCATGTAAGGTAGATGAACCATTAGAGTCTGAAGCTCACTCACTCTGCGTGCCGTAGTAACCGCCACCAGAAACACCACCTTCCAGATCAAGAACTTCAGAGGACAGGAATTGAGCAGCTGAAAGGGAGCTTTGTAAGAACCACATTGAGGTCCCAAGACATTGTGTGAGGCTTATAGGGAGGCTTCAAGAAAAGCAAGCCCTGCATAAAGCAAACAAATAAAAGCTTTACCGAGATGGACTTTCCTTCCATATATTGATGCTACGTTCTAGTTACATTGAAGTGGACTCTGACAGAGTTGGATGTAAGTCCAGATTCGGAGAGGTGTAGCAGATGTTCAAGCAATTTTTGTGTGGAACAGATGAAAAGATCTAGGGCCTGGCCCACACAACAGACAACAAACCTCTTCCACGTGCAAAAATAGGACTTTCTGGTAAAGGCCCTCCTGGAGGCCAAAAGGACATCAGTTACACCCTCTGGAAGGCTGAGCTCAAACAAATTAGCCTCTCAACATCCACGCTGTGAGGGCCAAGATCCGGATGTTGGGGTGCAACATTGTCCTGTCTTCCTGCGATATGAGATTGGGTGCATGGCCAAGCCGTAGCGGCTCCTGACTGTAGAACCGTGGCAGGAGAGGAAACTACGACTGTCTGGGCGAGTAGGGAGTGATGAGTATCATTGTATCGCCGTCTGATTTGAGCTTCAGGAGGGTCGTTGCAAAGAGAGGTATTGGAGAATAAGTGTACAGAAGACCCTCCTCTCAGTGAAGGAGGAAAGCATCCAAAGCTAGTCTGATGTGTGATCTTATTCTGGAGCAGAACTGATCCACCTGGGCATTCTCCAGGGTGGCAAACAGATCTATTGAGGGGGTGGCCCCACTCTCGAAAGATGAGAGTTGCAACCTCCTGTCTAGCATTGATTCATGCGGCTGGAGGACTCAACTCATATGCCAGAATGTTTTTCTCACCTGGCCGGTATGTGGCTCTTGTCCATCCCTTGCATGATGGCAAACTTTTACAACCTGACTGCTTCCCAACACAGGTGATATCAACCTGTTCCTCCCTGCTTGTTGATGTAGAACCTGGTGACCTGATTGTCGATCTAAATCAGAACAATTTGGCTGGCCATCTGATCTTGGAAATCCCTTAGGAGTACTTGCCATTGCTCTGAGTTCCAAGAAGACTTTTTTGGATGGACCAATCACCTTGGATGTGCAACCCACCCCATCTTTGATGCATCTGTCATCAGAACCTTTTGGGGTGGAGCAATTTGGAATAGGAGATCCTTGAGCAAATTGTGGTGGACTATTCACCATTGTAATGACTAAACAAGAGGGGTGGTAACACACAGGTGATCCCCGAGTGGACTCGTGGCCTGGGTCCATTCAGTCCTCAGAGTCCACTGAGCTTGCTCATCTGGAGGCATGCTAAAGGTGTGACATGCACCGTAGAGGCCATGTGGCCAAGTACAGTCAACATCTTGCAAGCTGTTACCCGCTGACTCATTTGAGTTTCCCGCACCAGTGCTGTCAATTTGTGACGTCGGTCGTGTAGCAAGAAGGCTCTCATCTGAGTTATGTCAAGCAGGGCTCCAATGAATTCAAAATGTTGGGTGGGCTGAAAGTGGGAGTTTGGCTAATTTACCATGCACTCTAGTAGTTCCAACACCCAAATGGTCAAATGTGTTGATTCTTAGGACTCCTTCAGGAATAACACGCTTGATCAGCCAATCGTCCAGATAGGGGAAGATAAACACGCCCAGCATACTTCACTTTGTGAAGATGCAAGGAGCTGAGACCAGACCAGACCAAATGGCAACACTCTGTACTGGAAGTGCTGTCCCCCCAGGACTAATCTGAGATACTTTCTGTGAGCAGGATGTATCTATATGTGGATGTAGGGATCCTTGAGGTCCAGGGAGCATAGCCAATTTCCTCTTTGGAGGTAAGGAAACAAGGTGCTTAGAGAAATCATTCTGAACTTTTCTCTCACCAAGTACAGGTTCAGATCTCTTGTCTAGGTTGGTATGGTATTCCCCCCATTTTCTTGGGGATCAAGAAGTACCTGGAATAAAACCCCCGACCTCTTTGCTCTGATGGCACGAGCTCTATCGTGAGGTTTGACAAGAGGACGGTGATTTCTCTTTGAAGCATATCCTGATGCAGAGGGTCAAGATGATGCACCCTTGGGGGGGGGAGTAATTTGGTGGTAGTCCTACTAAATGTAGTTGATGACCGCTTTTGATTATCTGTAGAACCCATGAGTTTGAGGTTACTAGGAGCCCCCCTTTGTGCAGAGTGAGCCTTCCCTCGACCAGAGGGTTTTCTACTGAGGTCATTGGAAGACTGACTATGCTCTGCAAGAACTAGTCAAAACCCCACCCCAGGTTTCAGCTGAGGAGCCTTCTGAGGCTTCTCTCGATGCTGCTTTTGGCAAGGTGCCTGCTTGGGATGGGAGGTCTGGGGCCCAAGAAAGTACCTACACCTGCGAGGGTAATAGGTCTTTTTCTGGTTTTCACCTTGGTACCCCCCTATGATAGGAAGCATACTCAGATGTGTGCCTGGAGAGCTTGGTAAGAGTAAGATGCTGCTTTTTGATATGGCCAGCTTTCTCCATGACCTGCTCACCATGCGGGCAACATGCATGGAACTCTGGAAATATTGTCTCCCTAAAGAATCCAATGTCTGAGCTGAATGAGTCTTGGTACTTTTACATAGTAACATAGTAAATGACAGCAGATAAATGAAAGAAAGCTTGATTGTACCAGGCTGGATACACAGTCAGACCCTGTGTATAACATTATATTACTATAAGCCCTAAGAAAGAGTTAATATCATTTGTAGCTCCTTACTTAATACCATCCTTGAAAACTCTGTAGAAGAAACTGGGTGAAAGGTTTCAGATAACATAAACATTAGTCTTGTTATTAGAAAGATAAGTAAAAGGCAAGTTGTTTACCCAGCTTTTCAGTCGCTCAGTCTCTGGTCAGAGATATCAAACTGTCAGTGTTAGAATTAATTAGAATTAAAGCCTACATAGTCATGTCTGAGAATATATGTATGTCTTTTCATGATTGTCTATGACGTGCATGCCTATAGAAAAGTATGTTATGAATATATGTGACACTAGACGTAGAATAGAATATGTATATTATGAATATACGTGATGCGAGACGTAGAATAATAAAGTGAAATTATGCTGTATAATCAAATCTTTACCTATAAATAAAGTGGCCTAAAGCTATGATATCAGAGTAAACATAGGCAGAGGCCTAGCTTGCTCTCCCAAAGCTTTGGTTTGTTTTTATAATACAAGTGTGTTGTGTATTATTTACTGCTTTACCAATTAACCTTCTCATTGCCATTGTGTGTGGATTTCTGTTATACCCAAGAGCCCTGCCTCGTTGTAGGTGAGGGGAGGTGCAGAGTATTCTTTCAGTTGGTGCCGGATTACAGATTTCTGCATTCAAGGCAAGGGCAGAAGGTGCCTGAAGATTTGTGAGTATTACCAGTGATGGGTAATCTGTTAAGTAGACAGGCTCCATCTCAGATGCGTGAGTTGCATGACAGAGCTAGGGCTTTAGTGTTTAAGAAAGATAGCCCTTCTTATTGTATGCTTCTATTGTATGTATGAGAAGCATGGTGACGTAGCCATCGATTCCGTAGCACATAGGGATTCAGTGACAAAAGGTAATGTGAAATTGCAGTTTCCTTGGGAGGGAACTTTCTCTGTAGATAAGGTCCATTGCCTGAGATATGAGTTAGCGGTTGAAGGTAAACCATGCAAATGTGCTTACATGGTGGGAACGGATGGTACATGATGCAAAACATTGGAATGTTTATGTTTTGAAACAAAAGATGTTTGTGTTAAGAAATGTAATTAATGACCAGCTGAGCAAGTGCGGGTCACTCGTGTAGCAGAGCTAAGAGAAAAAGAAAATGCTTAAAGAGCAACAGCAGTTAGGGGGAGTAGTATTGTGTATTTTGGATATTTGGAATGTCTCCCAGCTCAAAGAATTGAGAGCACTTTTGAACCAAGAAACGGAAAGTGTTGTACTTGTAATAAGAATTTTAAGAATGACAATAGGTCATAGTGTTTCTGTTGCAAAAGAATTAAGTGTTTCTGATGAACTTACTGATAAAATTGAGAGAGATTTAGACATTATGAAACTTACAAAGAGGAGTGTGATCAATTATATTATGATCTAGGCTCTATTCAGGATGTTTTACACCAGCAACATAATTTATGTTCTGCCACTGTTAAACTGAAGCAGCTGTGGGAAATGATATTGTGACTACTTAAAGAAGTGTTTGATTTGGCTAAAACCTTTCCTAACTACAGGGATAATCCTGGTAGATTTGTATCTTTATGGTCTCAAATAACTAACAGTTATAATCCCATTTGGGCAGTTCTAGATAATTTGCTCAGAACCGTGTTTTTTATAATCCAGCTGATTTTCATAGGATCACTCATCCAGTTGGTGACAGACCCTGTGATAGATTTCCAAGAGAAGACTCAAAGAGATAATTTTGTTTTGTGTACAAAAAAAAAATTGTTAGAATTCCTTACAGTAGTATGCAAATTTGTAAAGGATTGGTCGAGATTAACAGATTAAAGATATCGCAACATGTAAATAGTTACCCTGTATGGTCCAAGTTCTAACTCCTGTTATAATGTAAACTCAAACAGTCTTGACTGCACTGAGCTCTCGTTGTTGAATGTAAACCGCACTGATAACAAATAGCGCGGTATATAAGAATTGTTAAATAAATAAATAAATAAAATAAATAAACATCTCTAAGGCAGGATAGGGGTGAAAAGGTTACAGATTTTCACACTAGGTGCATGCTAGCTTTTAAAGACTATTCTGGTGAAGCAGAAGACATACTTTCAGGATTCACTAATATTTTTGTAAATGGTTTAATCCCGAGAATAAAAGAAATTTTAGAAACTTCAATAACAGATTGGCCAGCTGATGCAATTCTGGAAGGAGCTTGATAAAGTGACTTGAAATTTTACCAAGGATCAGCAAGAAGAGCGAACTAAAATAGATGTGAAGACTAAATTGCTCAATCTACAGATTGTTTATACAGCCACCCATGGGCAAGGGGGAGAGGTAAAAACAGAGGAGGTTATGGGAATCCTCAGCGAGGGCGTGGACAGTCCAGAGATACTTGTGGTGAGACTGTCCCCGGAATCGGAATCTTGATGGTCAGAGAGCTGATTTCCCTCCTCCCCCTCCGGTAACAGCTGAATTCACTCTATCCTGGCTGAGTGGGAAGTTCTATTTCTAGCTGTACTCTCTCTCTGAAGTGCCGTCTCCTGCAGATGCCAGTACCTTTCATCCTGCTCTTGGAGAACTTTCGTCTACCTTGTGGGCAGTGCCGAGATCTAATGTCGGATGTTTTTCTATCCCGCCTGTGAAAATCACCGTGAAACCTGGAGTTCAGCTTCCTAGACTCAAGCAGTATCCACTGCCAGCAGCTGCCATTGATGGAATTCGTCCTGTGATTGAAGATCTTCAGAAACAGGGTGTCATTTATTCTACAACTTCATCATGTAAGACTCCAATTTTTCCTGTATTCAAGGCTGACAGTAAGACTTATACATTTGTGCAAGACCTGCGAGCAGTAAATAATGTGATTTTGCCAATTTTTCCCTTGCTGCCTAATCCACATGATATCTGGACACAGATACCTTCAGGGGCTACCTGGTTTTTTGTTGTAGATTTGAGTTCTGCTTATTTTTCAGTGAGAATTTGCAAAGACAACCAATTTTTATTTCCATATAAAAGGGGGAAGGCAATGGCAGTGGGGGTGTACTATCGAGCACCTGGCCAGAATGACCAAATGGATGATGAAATGCTCAAAGAAATCAAGGAAGCTAACAAACGTTACAGCGCAGTAATAATAATGGGTGATTTCAATTACCCCGGTATCGACTGGGTCAGTGTCACGTCAGGACATGCTAGGGAGATAAAGTTCCTAGATGAAATAAATGACTGCTTCTTGGAGCAGCTGGTTCATGAACTGACCAGAGGGGAAGCCATATTAGACCTAGTCCTTAGTGGAACACCAGATCTAGTGCAAGAGATAAGGGTGTTGGGGCCACTTGGCAATAGTGATCATAGCATGATCGCCTTTGATTTAATTAGTGGAGGAGGGATAGTAAGGAAATCCACAGTACTACCT
Organism: Ichthyophis bannanicus; assembly: GCA_033557465.1. Classification (NCBI taxonomy): domain Eukaryota; kingdom Metazoa; phylum Chordata; class Amphibia; order Gymnophiona; family Ichthyophiidae; genus Ichthyophis; species Ichthyophis bannanicus. Next base: position 7,104,866 of record CM066044.1, on the reverse strand, counting down.
TTTAACTTTCGAAAGGAAGACTATGATAAAATGAGGAAAACAGTTAAGAAAAAACTAAAAGGAGCAGTTGCGAAAGTTAAAGACGTACGTCAAGCTTGGGTGTTGTTGAAAAATACTATCTTGGAAGCCCAGATCAGCTGTATTCCACGCTTTAAGAAAAGTGGAAGGAAGTCCAAAAAACTGCCAGCATGGTTTAAAGGTGAGGTCAGAGAGGCTGTTGTTGCCAAAAAAGCATCTTTCAGGAAATGGAAAAAAAGAGCCAAACGACGAAACCTGGAAACAGCACAAGCACTGGCAAGTCAAATGCAAGGCATTGATAAGGCAGGCAAAGAGAGAATTTGAGAAGAAGCTTGCTGCGGAAGCAAAAAACGCGAAATAAAGACCTTTTCAAGTACATTCGTAGCAAAAAACCTGTGAGAGAGTCAGTTGGTCCATTAGATGATAAAGGGGTTTAAAGGAGCACTAAGAGGCGACAAGGCGATAGCAGAGAGACTGAATGAATTCTTTGCTTCGGTCTTTACTGAGGAAGATGTAGGGATGTTACCCATGACTGAAGTGGTATTTAAAGGTGCGGAAGAATTGAAGGAAATATCGATACATCGGGAAGATGTCTTACAACTATTAGATAAACTGAAGAGTAGCAAATCACCTGGGCCGGATGGTATGCATCCAAGGGTGTTGAAAGAACTGAAATATGAGATTGCAGAACTGCTATCAGTAATCTGTGAACTATCATTAAAATCATCTCTAATACCTGAAGATTGGAGGATCGCCAATGTAACACCAATTTTTAAAAAGGGTTCCAGGGGTGATCCGGGAAACTACAGACCGGTGAGCCTGACGTCAGTACCGGGAAAAATGGTAGAAACCATCATAAAGAATAAAATTACTCAGCATGTAGATAGTCACAACCTAATGGGAGACAGCCAACATGGCTTTAGACAAGGAAGATCTTGTCTTACTAATCTGTTATGTTTTTTTGAAGGAGTGAATAAACAGGTGGACAAAGGTGAGTCAGTTGATATTGTGTATCTGGACTTTCAGAAAGCCTTTGACAAGGTCCCTCATCAGAGACTTTTGGCAAAACTAAAGAGTCATGGGATAGGAGGCAGTGTACTATTGTGGATCAGGAACTGGTTAAAACATAGAAAGCAGAGGGTAGGGCTAAATGGCCAATTTTCCCAATGGAGAAAGGTGAATAGTGGTGTACCCCAGGGATCTGTGCTGGGTCCGCTGCTTTTTGATATATTCATAAATGACCTGGAAAGTGGAATAACGAGTGAGGTTATCAAATTTGCAGATGACACAAAACTATTTAAAGTTGTTAAAACCCAAGAGGATTGTGAAAGATTGCAAGAGGATCTTGATAAATTGGAAGACTGGGCATCAAAATGGCAGATGAAATTTAATGTGGACAAGTGCAAGGTTATGCACCTAGGGAAGAACAACCCAAACTATGGTTACACGATGCAAGGTTCCATATTAGGAACCACCACCCAGGAAAAAGATTTAGGCATCATTGTGGATACCATGTTAAAACCCTCAGCCCAGTGTGCAGCGGCGGCCAAGAGAGCAAATAGAATGCTAGGTATGATAAGGAAAGGAATGGAAAATAAAACAAAAGATATTATAATGCCTCCATATCGTTCCATGGTGAGACCGCACCTTGAATATTGTGTGCAATTCTGGTCGCCGTATCTTAAAAAGGATATAGCGATTTTAGAAAAGGTACAGAGAAGAGCCACCAAAATGGTAAAGGGGATGGAAGGATACGCCTATGAGGAAAGGCTAAAGAGGTTGGGGCTCTTTGACCTGGCTGAGGGGAGATATGATAGAAGTCTATAAATTAATGAACAGAGTGGAACGGGTAAACGTAGATCGATTGTTTACCTTATCAGAATATAGAAAGACTAGGGGACATGCAATGAAGCTACAGGGTAAACTATTTAAGACTAATAAAAGAAAATATTTTTTTACTCAACGTGTAATCAAACTCTGGAATTTGTTACCGGAGGATGTAGTAAAGGCTGTTAGTGTAGCTGGGTTTAAAAAAGGTTTGGACAAGTTCCTGGAGGAAAGGTCCATAAACCATTATTAAGAAGTGACCGAAGATATCAGTGCTTGACCCAGTACAAGCATTGTGGAACTTGTGTCTCTTGGGGAAACTGCTCGGTACATATGACCTAGATTGGCCACTGTTGGAAACAGAATACTGGGCTTGATGGACCTTGGTCTGACCCAGTATGGCATATCTTATGTTCTTATGCTTTCCATTTTGAAGATAAACAAAATATTTGGACCACTTTGTATCAAGGGTACCCTGATAGTCCTGCATATGTTTCACAGGCCCTAAGAACTGCATTATTTGATGTAAGACTCGACCATTCCTCTTTAGTTCAATATGTGGATGATTTGCTTTTATGTTCACCACGTTATGAGTTTGTTTGTCAGATTCTTTGTCTCTATTAGCTCATATTACTAATTTAGGTTTGAAGGTTAATCTGTCTAAACTGCAATTTGTATCTCAAAATGTTACTTTCCTGGGTGTTGTTCTAATACCATCTGGTCGTGCAATTACCTTTGCTAGATTGAAACTTATTCTGTCATTGCCTTTTTTTTCCAGCGACACCATTGTTATTGTGTAGCTTCCTGAGTTTATTAATTTTCTGTAAATAATAGCTAGCGAATTTCTCAAGATCTTACTGCTCCGCTTTATGCTCTCATCTTGGAAAGAAGGATCTGAAGGCCTCATTGTACCCACATTATCACAGTGGGAGGTTTGTTTTAAATGTAAAAATTGCACTGGGAAATGCGCCATGTTTATTGTATATGATTATTCTTTACCATTCAAATTGTATGTGGCTATTTTTGATCCCTCTGCTACCTGTGTGCTTTTACAAGCTTTCCCAACTGGTTGCAAGCCGGTAGGCTATTTCTCAAAGCGATTTGATGCAGTGACTTTGGGACTCCCACTATGTCTACGTAGTTTAGTAGCAGTAGCTTTTGCAATTGAAACTTACTGATTTTCTGGTTCTACAGCACCCTTTTTATTTTGTTCCATCTAACCAAGACTCAGCCTTTGTCCTCCACACGTTTTATTGCCTTTGGAATTAGTCATTTCTCCGCTTCATGTTTCAATATGTACTACATCAATATGCAACCCTTCAACACCTGTGGAGGAGGATGGGTCTCATTAATGTTTCCAAACTATTTTGACATTTTCTCTACAAGATGGGCTATGCAGTCACAACAGTTAATGATGTAGTGGAAACAGCTTCTTTGCCGTTTGCCAGTGCACAGCTAGCAGAAGTGTTTGCAAAGGACAACCATTTTGCAAACCAAGAAGCACGGCAAGCCGCTCTTCGGGCATCAGTGTCACCGACATTGCTGTATTTAACACCGTTTAATATGACTTTGTTTTCCCTTTCATCTTTCTTGCAGCAATAGCAAGATACTTCCTTTGAAACCCAGACTCTGACTTCGTGGGTTGCATCCTGTGATGCTCAGGGCTGCTGGAAAGAGGATCATCTGCTTATTTGTCCTGACAGTCTTTTGTTTCTACTTGCCCTGTTCCTGCATCATAAGCTTTACCGCTGTGGCTATGAATTATGTCTTTTTGGTTCTCCGGTATCACCTGAACTTCTGTTATTTTTTCTTTGGCACAGCTTGTCTGCACTGTTTCAAGACTGGCACTGTAGGATCAGCTTAGGGTCAGTTATTAAGATTTCTGCCTTCCAAACTCTTTTTGATTTTGCAGCCTGTTTTGCAGATCTGCCCTGTGCCAGAGGAGGGAGGTGGTATTTGTCTGGTGGTCACTTGTCTATTTTCCGGATGGGTAGAAGTTTATCCCACTACTAGTATGACTGCTGGGGTTGCCATCAAATTACCAGTTTATTCCTGTCGGGTGTTCCTTTTGTTCTTTCTTGTCTGGGTCCAGCCTTTGTTGCGAGTGTCTGGGAGGGTATTGAAAATTTGGTTTGGTATTAAGAGACAACTGCACACTCCTTATCATCCGTGAAGCTCTGGCCAAGAGGAACGGATGGCTAGGACACTCAAAGGTCACTTACGCACTCTGACACAGGATTGGGCTACAGATTGGACAGAAGCCCTTCCCTTTGCCCTTATGGCAGTGTGTAATTCCCCCAGCCTGACACCATATGAAATAGTTACTGGATGTCCAGCTACTTCTCCACATGACTTGGCAGTTATCCCAGATCCCCAATTGTTGCACAGCGATATTTTGACTTATTGCTCACGGTTGCACTCAGTCCTGTCTGTTTCCCCTTTATTGTAAGTGAATCCTCAACAAGATGACAGAATCATCATATCCAGAATCATCATATCCAGAAGTGAAGTCATCAGACTGGGTCCTGATTAAGAATTTGCATCCAACGACGCTTCTGGCTCCCAAGTTTCTAGGTCCATTTCGTGTGCTCCTGGTGGGATACTCGGCTTGTAAAGTGGAAGGACATTCTCGTTGGATACACCTTACACAGTGTAAAAAGGCTCCTTCACAGACTTCAGACAGTGGCTCCCTTCATCAGTGAATCAAGAAAATACAACACAGAGACTTATTGAATATTACATTAATATTACAGAAAAGATCATCAGGATTTATGTGCTTTTTGAATGGACTAATTCTGCAAAAGACCTTTGTCCAGCATTTACACTACTGATTAGGTGGATATAGTTAGTTTGAATTAGTATTTTACTGATATATATATGCAATGACCTTTTGGCACTTAACCTCTACTTTATGAAAAGTTTGAGAATTAGAGGGTAGTTATAGCTATACTACATATCTTCATCATATTAAGAAGAGTAGGTTTATTTTTAGTTTGTCTTAGAACATTTATTTATGGAGTAATTATAGTTTCAGATATTTAGAGGTTTGCTAAGAATGTTTCCGTATTTGGTCTTAGTTGTGCTGTGGCATATTATTGTTAATGAAGCAGTACTGCATTTAGAATCTTGGGAAAGTTATGAGGGCTATTCCAATATTTTTGAGTCACATTTACACTCAGTTACAAAACATTTTAATCTATCAAATTGGGCGGTCTGCCTTCCAAATGCCTTTAAAGTCCCCTCCAATATGTTTTATGGCTCAAGGTACAGGGAAAAAGGTAGGGGACACCCCATGGAACGTTTGTAGAATAATAATGCTATATAATTCTTCCATCTGGTATAAGAAAGCCCACGTACAGAAACCTTATATTTCCGTAGTACAATTAATGCAAGTTCAAGGGAATCAGGTCCATGATTATGACTTGTTACAGTATAATAGTTCTGGCTACTTTTTTTTTTTTTTTATTGAAAGGCTTCCAAAAAATACATAGCATCATAAACCACAAAGATCTTCAAGGAAGATGCAACAATAATACCATAACTTCAGATCACAACAACATTCAACGATATGCCTTCATTTTTGCAATTTTAAAATAAGGAAACAGGGAACAGTAACCCCCCAACCTCCCTTTCTCCCCCCCCCCCCGAAACCTCCCTAGCCCAGTGTCCCCCTCCCACCCCACCTCCCAAACCCCCCCACTATGGCTTGCTAATGTTCAAGTACGGGAGTGTGGTAAGCAAAAGACACACTCAGGGGGCAAGCTCCCTTTAAAGTTTGACTATTCCCCCCCTCTTAGCCAGCATGGTCACGCACCATATCGAGAGACAAAGGGCGCCCACACCAGCTCAAAGCGTGCCAGGCGCATCCTACTGACCGCTACCCCTCGTTCCATGGCATACATATCCCACATCCGTTCCAGCCAAGCCTGAAAGGAAGGGGCCAAGGCACGCTTCCAGGCTGCTGCAAGAGATAATCTAGCTGCATTCAGGCCATGGCGGAGTAGAGCAAGTTGCAGAGCCCGCATACCCGGCACCGAGGTCCCAAACAGGAAGATCCCCGGATCCCAAGGGACACTCACTCCTAGAAGCAATTGCATCCGGTATTGTATACCCCTCCAAAAGGCGCGAATGCGGGGGCAATCCCACCAAATATGCCCTAGGGTACCCCGTTGCCCACAGTTACGCCAGCAGAGGTCCACCGCCCCAGGATACATGCGTGCTATCCGCGCCGGGGTCATGTACCAACGGTACAGGATTTTATAATTGGTTTCACGGGCATTAATCGCTACCGCACTCTTCCACAATTGAGTTTCCGCCCTTTCCCACTGCTGCTCAGTATAGGAGAGGTTCAAGTCGGAGTTCCAAAGTTCCCTGTGTCTAGTAGAATACGATTGGGATCCCTGCAAGTGGGCATATAAAGTCGCCACGAGTCCCTTAGTGGTAGTGCACCCCTCACAGTAGCGTTCCAATTCTGTCAGGGCCTGAGCAACCTGGGGCCGAACAAGTTTGGATCGAACCCAGTGTATCACTTGCAGATATTGAAAATGTTGCCTGGCCGGAATGTCAAATTCATCTTGTACCGCACGAAAATGTTGTAGTTGACCATCAGCAAAAAGTTGTCCAACCCGACTAAGGCCGTGATGTCCCCACTGCCGAAAGACTGTATCACTTAACCCCGGCGGGAAAGAGGCGTTATTCACTATAGGGGCTAAAGGGGTTAAATCCATGTCGCGAGATCGAAAGTGCTGGTCCCAACAACGGAGGGTATGAAGTATATAGGGATTGCTGGTGCGGATACCACGGCGGAGTTTTGGGCCAAGCCACAGCCAGTCTCCCAAGCTGGCTCCCCCCGCCAAGTTCATTTCCAATTGTACCCATCGCTTAGTGCTGTCAGCAATCATCCACTCCACCCCCGCCCGGCATTGCGCCGCCGCATAGTACCAATGTAAATTGGGCATGCCCATACCTCCAGAGCGCGTACGGGCATAAAGAACCTGTCGCGCCAAGCGCGGGCGGCGATAACGCCAAATGAATTTCATAAGCAGCTGCTGCCAGGTCGCCAAGGTAGCCCGTGCGATGGGGAGCGGCAGAACCTGAAAAAGGTAGAGAAAGCGGGGAACAACCACCATTTTGACTACGGCTATACGCCCGAACCAGGAAAGGAGCAGGCCATTCCATACCTCTAGATCCCGCCGAACCTGACGAAGCAAGGGATCGTAGTTGGCTTTGAGGAGGTCTGCTCTCTCCACAGTCAAATGCACCCCTAAATAGCGTAGAGCTTCGGACACCCAACGAAGAGGATAAGCCGCTTGAAGTTCCGCACAAACCGCCCTGGGGACCCCAACATTCAGGATCTCCGATTTAGTGTAATTGATTTTAAAACCGGATACCCGAGCATAGTTTTCGAACAACTGCATCGCAACTGGAAGGGAAGTGGACGGATCGACCAGGGACAGTATGATGTCATCCCCAAAGAGTGCAATCCTATATTCCGCAGGGCCAATAAGAACCCCCCTCAAACCTAAATGTTCTCGGAAGCTCTGAGCCAAGGGTTCCATCGCGAGTGCCAAGAGCAGGGGCGAAAGAGGGCAACCCAGTCGCGTGCCCCGTTCCAGCAAAAAATGCCTCGAGTGTCCCCCATTAATCCGAACGCACGCCTGGGGCATCTGATAAAGACTACGAACCCAACAAATAAAAATTTGAGCCGAAGCCCATTGTCTCCAGCACATACCATAAATATTCCCAATCGACCCGGTCGAAAGCTTTTTCTGCGTCAATCCCCACCAGCAGGGCTGGTTGTGGTTCCCGCTGGGCTACGTGTATGACCTGCAACATACGCCTAATGTTGTCTGCAGCCTGGCGGCCTGGCACAAAGCCAACCTGATCTGGGTGGACCAAGCTCGGAAGGACCCGATTCAGGCGTGCCGCCAACACAGAGGCAAATATTTTAACGTCAACGTTTAACAGGGAGATGGGGCGGTACGACGCCGCATCGTGCAGTGGTTTACCAGGCTTGGGTATCATCACGATCAGTGCCTCGCGCAGGGACGGCGGTAACGAGACCCCTACCAAGATCTCATTGAACAAGATAGTCAAGGTTGGCGCTAATTGTATCCTAAACTTCTTATAATATTCTGCTGGGAAACCATCACTACCTGGGGGCACTGCCAGTTTTCAATCGTCGAACTGCAGTTTCCACTTCATCTACCGTTAATTCAGAATCTAGCTGAGCCCGATCAGAGTCGGAGAGATGCGGCAGACCAATCCCCTGCAAATAATCCTGTACACGACCCCGCTCAAAGGGCTCTGCCTTATAGAGCTGCTCCAGAAAGTCAGCAAAGAGATCACGTATCTCCCGGGAAATAACCCTCCTCCGTCCCCCAGCGTCGCACAGTTCTCGCACCACTCTCGCGGATTGTTGTTGGCAAAGACGCAAAGCTAGGAAGCGGCCTGTTTTGTTCCCATGCTCATAGAAAGTTTGCCGTAGTTTCCGGCGTTTATTATCTAATTCTCTCTGCAGACACGCATCCAAGTTGGCTCGAGCGGTCCGCCACTGGCGCAGGGCCTGTCGGGAACCAGTTCGAGCGTGTTCCAGACCTAGGCGAGTAGCTTCCTCCACCAACAGGTCGTGGTCACGCGTCCACATTTTGCGCATGCGAGCTGCCTCCGCCATGAGTTGACCTCGAGCCGTAGCCTTATAAGCATCCCACACCGTGGGGAGAGGAACATCCCCAGAATTGTTAAGTTCAAAAAAGTCCGTGATAAAACGGACATGGTCCTGCACTGCACCCTGCCGCCGTAGGAACCTCACGTCTAGGCGCCAAAGCCGTTGGTGTTCACTGTACAATCCGGCCGGAAGAGCGAGCCAGCAGGGGGCATGATCTGACCAAGTTAGCGCTCCATGTCCAGCCTTCACTCTCCCGTCCATCAGGCGCTGATCCAATAGAAAATAATCAATGCGAGTGTGAACCTGATGGACCGGAGAATAGTACGTATAGCCTCTTTCCCCCCCATGGGTGTCCCTCCAGACGTCCCTCAATCCTAAGTCGAGCATGAGATGCTGTAGGGCTCTTGCCGACCCCCCCACTCGCCCCCCTGCGCGACTTGTGGAATCCAGATAGGGCACCAGATGCGTGTTACAGTCCCCCCCCAGAACAATAGGACCCCTTGCAAAATCGGCCAGCAAGGCTTTCAACCGTGCAAAAAAGGCCCCCTGACCTGTATTGGGAGCATAAACATTAGCTAAGGTTAGTAAGTGCCCTTCTAAGCGGATATTCAAGAAAAGCCACCTCCCCAAAGCATCTTGCTTTATCTCCTCTATCTGGAGAGAAAGGCTCTGGTGAAATAGTAAGGCTACTCCCCGCTTCTTCCGTCCTTGTGCATCCGAGGCCACCCGCACCTCAGTATACGGGGACCTCTTTAGCCATCCCTGCTTACAGTTCCGAAGATGGGTCTCCAGTAAGTAAACGATGTCCCCTTGCAGGGTGCGCAATTCTGAGAACAGCAGGGACCTCTTCCTCGGGGAATTGAGGCCCTTAACATTCAAAGAAATAAAGCGCACCATTAGCAATTACAAACCACTCTCTCGCTGCTGCCTACGATCCAGAAGGTCCCAGTGGTAGCTCCCCCCCCATCAAACCCGGGGAATTGGTAAGTCGGGCCCACCCACTCCACCCTCCAAGAACAGAAGCCATAGTCCCTCCTCCGAAGCCCAAGCACACCTCCCAATTCCATATTGAAAAAGAGCCTCCCCTCCCACCCCTCCCCTTCCCGTCAATACCACCTGCCTGTTTAAATTATTACAGAACACGGTAAATTGACTACAAACCCCGCACCCCCCAGAACCCCTCAATGCAAAAATTCAACCTAAACAGTGAAAAACAGAGAAAAACATACTCCCCCCACTACTCCTCCACCTCCCCCAGGTCATCAAACTCACCATACCCCTTTATCAAAGCAATAACATCAACAAAACGTTTGCAGATCATCCGCCACCCCTCATGTATCAAAAAAGGGGAGGGACCCCAATCTAATTCCCACCACCACTTATCCAAAAATCAGGGGACCCATGGATTGTGACTCTTTAAAAAAGAAAAAGTAAGAGGAGCTCCTCAAGTCCCCAAAAAGAGGTCAAGTGGACTTGCCCACCCGAGTCCACCTGGAGTGTTGGGGCTTAGGGGGCGGCGGATGAGGCTGAGCATTATCATCTACTAAACCCGCCTGGCGAAGGGCTCGCCAGGCTTCAGTGTAGTCCTTTGCAGAGATCTTTTTGTTGCCCAAAAGAAAGTTCATCCTAAATGGGAAGGACCAGGAATAGCGAATCCCCTTGCTGTTCAGGACCGCTGAGACTGGCTTCATCTCTCTCCGCCGCGCCAGGGTGAACGTCGAGAGGTCCTGGTAAATGGACACTGTCGCGTCCTGAAATCGGACCGTCTTTTTCTCCCAGCCTCGACGGATGAGGAGCTCAGCATCAGAATAGCGCAGAAATCTCGCGATGACATCACGAGGTTGGTTATTGGGAGGTTTCCCCAAAGCGCGGTGAACTCGTTCAATTTCCATACCAGAGGCGTGTGCAGCCAAGTCCTCCGTCGAAAGCAATTCCGCTATCAGCAATTTAAGTACAGTTGGTAGATCTTCTCCGCCCCCTACCGCCTCTGGGATCCCACGGAAACGCACATTGTTGCGGCGGGAACGGTTTTCAATGTCATCAATTTTATAAGTCAGTTCCATTGCTTGCGCGTGTTGCTGGTCTAAAGCACATTGTAAATCCATCAGAGTCCCATCTTGTTCTACCATTTTGGTCTCCACGTCTTCTACTCGGGTTCCCAGTTCCTTGACGTCGGTCCTGAGCTCGGCGACATCTTTCATCAGGTCCTCCCGTAGCGCGCGAAATTCATTAGCTAATTCCGCAAAGCCCCTACGGAGTTCTTGTTTGAGTTGAGCCGAGGAGAGTTGCTTATGCGGATCCAAGTCCTCCTCGCTGACAGTCTCGTCATCAGAACCTGATGGGAGGGGTTGTTCGTGTGGACTACTTGGGGCTCCGGTCTTGCTCTGTAAGCGCTGGGAGGAGCGCATCCCCTCCCGAGTTTCAGAACTTTTGGCTTTAGCAGCCATCTCACAAAGTCACCAAAGTTACACAGTGGTAGGAGAGGAATGTATCCAATGCCAGCAAAAGTGGGGGCACCAAGGAGACAGCGGAGTCCAGGTTTTCACCAATCCGCAGCGCAGTCACCACCTCACAGTGTCAGGAGACGTGCACAAGCAATGTCAGCAAGGCATAGAGCACTGGAGAAACAGTGAGGCCAAAGAAGAAAGCTGCCTCAGCCCTCCCAGGGTAACAAACAGTTATCAGGGCCCCCCAAGGACCACTCAGGGAAAATGTAGACTTCGGCGGGACACCAAGCTGCTAGGATATAGCCCCGGTCACCAGCTCCAAATTCAAGCCACAGTGCAGAAGAGGAGGGAGTTGACGCTCAAACTTACCCCCCTCGGGGTGATTTGCAATGGCAGGAGAAGATAGCAGGCACCGGCTGATGCCACGCGGTCTCCACACCGTCTCCGTAGGCCGCACAAGCAAGGATGCAGCAGCATATGTAGAGGCCTCCGCGCTAGGAGCAGTTGCCCCCCCTGATCAACGGGCTGCCGCACGTTCCACAGTGCAGCGCCCGGGAAACAGCCGCTCAGTCCTGCAGATCTCCGCTCCGCTCCAGCAACACTTAGACCCCGCGCGGGGCTTAGACGTTAATCGCGGGATCAGTCAGGCCCAGAGCCATCGACGGATGGGAGCGTTCAGCAGGCCACGCTTCAGGGGCGATCCCCGCAGTGTTCCAAGCTCCAGAGTGCCCGCCAAGCCGTTGATCCAGGTTCTGAGGGGGATCGCTTACTCGCGCCGACCCAGGGTAGGTAGAGGGGAGCAGGTTGCCGCAGTTAGCGCATGTTTTCTAGAGTTTTTTGGGGGTTGTGGGGACGGAGCTCTTTCAAAGTGCGGCCATCACGCTGCGGGCTCACGAGCGCCCCCCGTTCTGGCTACCTTTTGAATGACTCAGTCCGAGACATACCTAACTGGAGTTGCCCCTTATTAGGATATTACCATCCCTGGGAACGTAATTTATCTGTAGGAATTAAGGAAATGAACATTACTCAGTGGGTTTTGAATAATTGTACACAGAATCTAGTCTGTCCCCGCAACTTGACAATTTGGGAAAATGGATTAGTGGCTTTAAAGGGAGACTATTTTGTGTGTGATAATCTTGCATATACAGAACTTCCCAGAGGTTGGTCAGGTACTTGCTATGTTGCTCAGTTAGATACCCCGTGGCGGTTTTTACCTTACCAAAATGTTACTTTATTATCAACCTTGAATAATTCCTTAAGAAGAAAAAGGGATGTTTCCCCTCAGGATGAAGCCATAATAGCAGCACAACAGTTGGTAGACTCTAAAAGTCCTTTAACTAAAATCTCAGATAGATGCATTTACAGGTACTGTTTGGCTCTTATTTTGGAGCCATAGCACCCACTAGAGAATATGGTACCCAGATTATGCGATTACAGGCAGTTGTTGAACTTACAGCTCTGGATCTCACAGAGGCTATTAGCGTGTTACAAGGTGCAGTAGACAAGGTGTCCACTTATGCAGCTCAGAATTGCATGGTTTTAGACTATCTCCTAGTGAAGGAAAATGGCATGTATGGATTATCTATTTATTTATTTATTATTTAATTGTTTGTTTGATGAAGGAAACGTAGTGAAAGGCCTGCTGGATAAGGTTAGAAATCGTACATTTGTATCAAGTAGTAGTTATGTAAGTTCTTTTTCTGATTTTTTTTTAATTCTGTTTCTTCTTTCTGGAGTTTATTATCTAGGCCCCTGCAAGGTATATTAGCTTTATTATTTGGCTTATTAGGGATTATCATTTTAGGAGCATTAATTCTTTGTGTAATATCTGCTTGCTGTAAGAAATTAGTGGAGACACTGGCCCCTAAAATGATGTCACAGATTGACCCAGAAGCTAGCTACGATCCATTTTTAATACCGATGTCTGAGTTTCCTTATCTGTGAAATGATTCTTTACAGAATCAGAGGAAGGACTGAAAGAAAGCTTGATTGTACCAGGCTGGATACATAGTCAGGCCCTGTGTATAACATTATATTACTATAAGCCCTAAGAAAGAGTTAATATCATTTGTAGCTCCTTACTTAATACCATCCTTGAAAACTCTGTAGAAGAAACTGGGTGAAAGGTTTCAGATAACATAAACATTAGTCTTGTTATTAGAAAGATAAGTAAAAGGCAAGTTGTTTACCCAGCTTCTCTCAGTCTCTGGTCAGAGATATCAAATTGTCAGTGTTAGAATTAATTAGAATTAAAGCCTACATAGTCATGTCTGAGAATATATGTATGTCTTTTCATGATTGTCTATGACGTGCATGCCTATAGAAAAGTATGTTATGAATATATGTGACACTAGACGTAGAATAGAATATGTATATTATAAATATACGTGATGCGAGACGTAGAATAATAAAGTGAAATTATGCTGTATAATCAAATCTTTACCTATAAATAAAGTGGCCTAAAGCTATGATATCAGAGTAAACATAGGCAGAGGCCTAGCTTGCTCTCCCAAAGCTTTGGTTTGTTTTTATAATACAAGTGTGTTGTGTATTATTTACTGCTTTACCAATTAACCTTCTCATTGCCATTGTGTGTGGATTTCTGTTATACCCAAGAGCCCTGCCTCGTTGTAGGTGAGGGGAGGTGCAGAGTATTCTTTGGTATGGTCCATCGGTAGTCTGCCCAATAAGATGGCAAGAGTAGGTGCACCTGCCGCTCTGTGCAGGCCACCCCTCCCCTACCCATGTCTTTGTTTAGGGGTGAACCCACCGCTCCGTGCAAGACACCCCTATTTGTTGAGAAATTAGTTCCGTTTATTTTGATTTTATCCACATGCTGTAAAGGGATCCACTGTGTCTGTCCCATGCCATTTTGAATTCTGTCACTGTATTTGCCCCCACCACTTCCATCAGGAGGGCATTCAAAGCATCCACTACCCTTTCAGTGAAAAAGTATTTCCTGATACTTTTAACTCTCTTTAGGGCAGATTCAATCACCAAGGAATGGTATGGAAACTGAGGCTTCCCGAATCTGGGAGCCTTCTGATCTTGGTACATGGAGTAAAGCCTTCTACTAACTGAAGGTACAGTGAGGGGGTTCTCCCACATTCTCATCTGTACCCTCTGTAGGATGTGGTGCATGGGCATGGTCACTTTCTCCTTAGGGGCTGAGGAGTACTTTAGGATCTCCATGTCTTCTGCCCTGGGCTCATCCATAGTCTTCAAAGAGAATGGAATGGCCTTGGTCATATCCCTCACAAATTCTGGGAAGGTCATGTCCTCAGGAGGGGACTTGAGCCACTCATGAGTTGGAGAAGGGTCTGATGGGAGACTCAGGGGACCTTTCCTTCAACAAATCCTTGGATTCCATGTCGGTGACACAGGCTTCTGAGCCAGACTCAAAGAGGAAGTCAAAATACTTCTGAATCTCTGCCTGGATTACACTCATGCTTCGAGGTGACTGGGAGCTCCTTCGGGAGTGATGATATACTGATATCTTTCTAAATCTTGAGGGCATTGGACCCTGAGATGCTAAATAGGGATATCAGTCAGGCAGGCGCTGGTGTTAGGGTGCTTCAATGCTCCAATATTGATGCTTCTCCTGCAGGCAGGGCATGTGTATTGAGGATCAGCTGTATGGTGGCTGATGTCAATGCAACTGATGTTGAGGCTCCAGAATGCTGCACTGCCAACAGCACTGTAATGCGTTCCTTGAGCACTTGCAGAAGGCATTTCTCTATGACTGCCATTCTGAGGGCTGCAGGGCTTGAGCAACTTTTACCTATGTACCTGGTAGGTGTACAGGAATATCAGCAGCTGGGTCTCAGCGGTTGGTAGGCTGTCAGTGCCCCTTCAATATCCTGGAGGATGAGCTCTCCTCCCTTTAGAGCACTTTGAGAGGTGCTCATATAGACCCCCATTGCTCTTGGCGCAATGTCTCAATGGGCTCCGATGCAATGTACCAGTCTCTTCACCTGATGTTCAGCATGGTCAACCCTTGACATCAAAGAAGATGCGGTCAAATCCTTCTTCATCTTCAGGTGGAGATTGATCAATGGCCAATGCTCCAGGGAACTTTGGGTGCTCGGCTCCGATTGAGCTTAAGAGCCCCTCGACATTCATGCAACGCCAGCATCCAATGCAGCAGTTGAAGCCATAGAGACTGATGCCGACAGATCAGACTTCTGAGCACCAAAAAGTGATTTGCACGGCTTCTCGCGACCTTTGCGTCCTCTTTGTCATCAATGAACACAAATTACAAGAAGGCGGCTAATGATCAGGTCCCAGGCACTGTAGGCATCAGTTATTGGTATCTGTGACTGATATGGTCCTAGAGCACTTGGAACACTTCTTCAATCCACTGGCGGGTTTCTGAGACATGTCGTCTGGAAAAATAGCCGTAGCAAAGTTGAATGGCTCAATGACGAGGCCGAGGCCCGCCAGAGCACTGACACCAGGAGGGCCGAGGTATAGCGGCAAGAATAAAATTAATGATCAAAGGAGAAAAAAGAAAAAGAGAGGAGAGAACTGTGACAGCAGGTGAATGGGACAAAACCAGAGACGTTAAACCCCCATGAGGGGAAAATAGAGAAGTTTACCAACAGAGGTGTCTGGAATGTGTCCGTGGTGCTCCACAGAAAACAAAAGACTGGATCATGATGGCACCACAGCAGTAGGCAGGAAGGAGGCACGCAGGCATAGTTGAGCCTCCCAAAAGCTTCCAGTAGTATCTGGGGAGCATTCCTGCATGTGGCTCTGTTGGGAACATCACCCATATGAGAGGACTCATTCCTGCTTATCCACAGAGAATGGAGGTTCTCCATGGACAGCAGGATAAATCAGCCACACATGATAGTGATGACATCATCCCTGATGGTACCTGGTTGAATCTGCTCTCTCAGAGCCCAAAAGAGTTTTAGAGAACTCTTTCTGGACATGTGCAGTGCCTCACCCCTCCATGCCAATTGCTCCTCCCCTCCAGTCTGTTTCAAAGCATAGGAGTTCAACCATAAGGGGAGGTGGAAGAGATTATGTGGCTGATTTATCCTGCTGTCCATAGAGAACCCCTGTTACAGGTAAGCACCTTTGCTTTCTCCATGAACAAGCAGGATATAATCAGCCACATAGGATGGTAATTTCGTAGCTGAGGCTGCGAGGGCATTTGTAATTAAGGCTTTGGAGTATGCCACATGCCCTTGCAACCCATGGTTCAGGGCTGTGGTAGGTTGAACCATGAAGGACAGAGAATGTATTTTGAGAATGAGCATGCACATTTATCAGATACTGTGATGGGCTGTCATGAGAAGGTCCAGCATTTTAATAAGCTGTGAACTAGCAGGAATGATTAAGAAGAAATGCCAAAATTCCTATGTGGAATATTAGTTAACTAGCGGATGAGTGCCCAGGTTATGCAGGTAGCAACCGTTTGTTACCGCTGTGAAACCAATGTGGGTAAAAGCAATGATTTATACTCACTGGAAGCATAGTGTTAGATTATACCAAAGTATCAGATGGAGACGGCCCCTGAAGGACTGAGTACTGTTGCTACTATACCAAAAACAATGGAAGGAAGACATAACAGAAAGAAGAGAGGGAAGAATAACGACTATGAGACAATTATGCATCTTGAGGCCTAGGGTTGGGATATCTGTTCCTAACCATCTTTTGCTTATGTTTTTTGTTTGTTTTGTTGTTTTGGTGCTTTAGAGGATGGGAGGAAACCACTGCAGTGTGCCTGCATGAAAGGGACTGCTCAGGCATCTGGGCCAAAAAAAAAAAGACCCTAAGGATTGGGCTCTCATCAGAGTTGCCACCGAAGTACAAGATGCTAGCAAACCAAAATAGACACATATCCATCTTGGATGGAGCCTATGAATGATAGGATGTCAGGGGGTAGTGTCCACATCCGAGGATGTGCAAGGGCTGAAATGTGCTGTCAAGGGTCTGGTCTTTGATGGAATAGATACAGGGATGAGCTGTGTCAGCAAGAGTCTGGTCCTTGGGACCCAATCAAGAAGGGTTTGGTGAGAGTGGACCCCTCGGGGGCAGCTGCTGAGGAGATTCTCTTCTCACAGATAAACTCTGTGGGTGCCTTGTCTGGGTCCTTTGGGAGTTTGGGCTGCTTCAGCTATTTTGCTCTCACAGAAAAAACATCCTATGGACACAAGGGCTGGGTCCCTTGGGAGTTGCTGTTGAGTCTCCTTGTAGATCTTTAGAGAATACTGGAAACAAAATAAAGAAAATAAACAAGAAAATAACTTTAAAATACATAAGAAAAAAAATAGAGAACAGATTCTGTTCTGCTTGGTCTGGCAGATGAAATAGACTGAGGGGTAGAAGCAATGGGCACGGATAGGAGAGGCACTGTACATGCCCAGAGAGAGTTCTCTGAAATTCTTCTGGACTCTAGGAGAGCAGATCCAACCAGGCGGTCAGGAATGACATCATCACCATCATGCGTGGCTGATTATATCCTACTTGTCCATGGAGAACCTTTCTACCATTGCTTTTGAAATCAGGCATGGAAGAAAGCATTATACGTGACAGATTCTTGAATGAAGGTTTGGGCTATACCACAGTTGGCATAAGTGGATCTCCAAGATCCTGTATTCTGCACCAGCAATAATGGAATGCAAATGCTCACCTCATAAAGAGAATTTAAAATGTTTACCTGATAAGAGCCACTGCATTCGCTGTATATAGCGCCGCAGGGCTTTCTCAGTTTGTTTAATATACTCCTCAAGTTCCTTGGGCTGAAACTGCAGATGTTTCACTGCACCCTGAAAAGATCCAAGAAAATAAACTGCAGCTTCCAGTTCTTTTTTTGCTCTGTAAAATTGTTTAATTATTGGTACTACTATATTTCTTATGATCCATTTCCAGCATTTTGAAATGGAGTTCTTAAAAAAAAAGTGCAGATACAATTGGATGCTCTTTCTTGCCTACATCCATCACTCTTTTAAATAAAAAGTTCCAATTTATTATGAAATTGTATTTATTAAACATATTTCGTCATTGCACTATATGGTAACTGTCACTGATAGTGTCCATTCTTTTGTTTTGTTTGTCTTTTCATATCCATCTATCACGGATCTCTCCTCTGGAAAGCATCTTCAGCATTCAGTCTGGAGGGGCTTCTTCCAAGAAGCATCCTCAGAACTGCTTGCAGGTAGACAAAGGACATCGGTGTAATGAGAGCAAACCTCCCTTCCTCCCTCTCAATTGACTCCTGACAGGGACTACTGTTATGTAATTATTTCTGAAGAAGGATGCTATTTGCTCAGAAACCAAATTTTCATAATAAAAGACAAAAATCGGATGAGAATCCAAACTTGGTAAATAAATATCAACGTTAAACTATGGTAGTGGAAGTTCTTGGCCTGGAAATTACCCCATTTGTCATATTTGAGGTAATCAACAAAGGTCTATTTAGCTGTGGTACGATAAAGTAGCAGCTTTGGAGAAGTAACCCTAATCTCATTTCAATAACCATCATCTGTGAATAGTCTCACAGCAGGAACCAGTAAAAAAGCAGCAGGTTTATTCACAAGACTTTTCATTTATAACATTTGTGAACAGTGATATGATTGTCACTGCTGAAAAGCAGTAGTGTTCTCCCAAGTATTCAGATATACAAAATGAAAGGTTTATTAGCATAAATATGCCTAGGACTAACCTACTACAGCTCCATGTGATTATTCATTAAAACATGAGGCTCTCCTGGCCTAGACAAAAATACTAAGACCATGCAGGTAGCCTTAAGAATATGCAAACATTGAACATCATAAGGACTGAAGACATCCTGCTAATATTCTGCAAGATATGGTCCTAAACAGTCCTAAATGATCCCTATACTGTAGAATGCTATGAGAAGGACTTCTTATTGCAAAATGCATTACGAGTTTGTGCTCGATAATAATAATTTTAAAAAACCAAGGTTGAAGTAAAAGCTTGTGTTCAAAGCCTACAGATTCTGAATGGTTAAAAAGATGGATGACATGGGTAGAGCAATATTTAAAGATTTTATATGAAGGTAAACGGGTGTTTATCTACGTAAGAATGCAACTTGGATACTGCTCCTCTTTACTGTGGATGCACAGTGCAAGTACTTTCGGCAGTATTAAAAAGTGAGTAGGGTTAGGTCAAGGGAAGGGAAAGTAGGCACAGTAATTTCATTCTGAAGTCACCACACAACTTTGCACCTGTAATATACCTGTGGTGTGCACACAGGTCCAGGTTTTCAAAGGGAACCTTAGTAGACTCCAACCTATCTGGACAGCAAAAGCAATTAGGGATATTATACTGACTTACATTGATCTTCACACTTGGAAAGATGGCACAGTATTTTGCAGATACTTTCTTGTTTAAGGACTGCACCATTTTTTTCTGATGGACACAATCTGGACCAAACATCAAACTGGAGAGGTCTAATCTCAGCTTCTTTAAGCTGTATTTTCTCAACCACTTTATAGAAAAAGAAAAAATGCTTGATTATAATAAAGTCGCAAAGGCTACATTCTCTCTGCATACTATTAATTGAACAGGTGGACTACTATATCAATGCTCCTAAATCTTGTTCATTTTCAGGGTAAAGTAACTGATCGTGCATGTTGGTCTGAACAGATTTAAGTTATACTTTGAAGGTAGGCACTATTTCATCAGTTTCTCACTGTTTTATACTTTGGTTAAAGCAGCTAGACAAAAATAACTAATTTTCCTAGCAAATGAACTGATATACTGGAGCACTGTCTTAAGCTGATGTTCTCTCTGCTGTAAGTCTGTGGCTAGTGCTTACCCACAGACTCCACATTGATTTTCAAAGTGAAACTTTTCCCCTTTGACAACTGACTTGGGAAAAGTATACACACAAATTTGCATTTATGTGTTTGCATACTTTTTCCATTTAAAAATACGCATAAAAGCATGCACAAACATATGAATGTGTCAACCACACCCCAAGCCTGCTCCCAGAAAGGCCTCCCTTATGTGTACATAAACCTATGCATATTGTCACTACACATATATATTTATGTGCATAAAGGATGAGCAATTTTCAAAGATGTTTCCTCCCTCATTTTTGTGTCTCTTCTGCCTTCTAAAGAAATCCTCGCTGATTAGGACTTCAGTAGGCATATTCTGCACATGCTGGAAAGAACGTTGCTGGCTTAGCTTCCATGTCTCACAGAACGCATAGGAATGACATACGGAAGCAGCCAGCTCATAATAAATTTAGACAACTCCCTAATACATCCACAAATGAGTTACAGATCTTAGGGACATTATTAGGGCAGCAGGGAAATAGGGGGAGCATATACTGGACACAGAAGAGGTTTCAGACTCGTGCTAATTGAAGCTCTGTGTGTGTATGGCAGTGGTCAGACTTTAATACCTACCTCAGAAATATCATCAAGGTTCACAAACATCTCAGGAAAATTTTGCAAACTTGGATGATGTTCTGGAGCAGAGGGCCAAAATGTGAATTTATATCTGATACATATCAAAGCAGAGGGAAGTCCAGACTAAGTGAGATTTATTTTCTTCACTCTAGTAAGGTCTGATGGGCCTAGTCTGGTCTGTTCGGCTCTACTATGTCCTGGGGAATAAGCAGCAAGCCACTCACACAGACACATACACAAACCTGTATGGGATCCATTTATTCAAGCAGTTCAAAGTAAATGTCATGCTTTCTAGATAGAAAGAGGAGTTTCTTACCCGTAATGTAGCTAGCAGGAAAATGCAACCATGAATATCGGTGATGTCCTTCGAGTGGCTGCTGCACAGACCCTTCACAAGCTAGTTGACTTTTAAAATTCTTTCCCACTTCATTTCCCATACCGCTCATTACTGCAAATGCCCCTCTAGGGCCCGATTCTGTCCCGGACGTCGATCCCCTCTGTATGTCCGGTCTGAACCAGACATACAGAGGGGATTGCGATTCTGATCCCGCGGGGCATGTCTAGCCCTGCGGGATCAGAATTGCAAACAGTCCTGCATGTGCAGGCCAGGACTGCGATTCAGTCTGGCCTGCATGTGCAGGACTGTCCCTGGCTAACTCAGTCAAGGCTCCTCAATGCAACCGCGGTGTCATGTTGCCATAGCACCGTGGCTCCATTGAAGAGCCATGATGCTGACCACCGGACTGCAGGACCTCATTCCCTGCAGCCCAACCCCCGATCCGGCCTCCAAAGGCCAGGGTCAGGCTGCGGGGACTGCCTTCAGGCCCTGCTGCAAAATGACATACGGGGAAGTTATTCCACCTCGGAGGTGGAATAACTTCCCCGTATAAGTCGCCGGCCCTGGACGCACAGGGCCAACATTAGAATCAGCCCTGTATGTCCAGGGCCGGCAACCGCTCAGACTCCGCCCCAGAGCTGCCGCTTCCCCGCCCCCATCTAACTTCCCCGCACAACCGGCGGGGAAATTAGTCATGGCTAGGTGAAGGCACGAATAGCGGGGATGGATGTCCCACTGGGCCGTCCATACCCACTATTCGTGGCACACAATAACTCCCCTAGTCTATATCATAGCTGAGATGGAACACAGCCTTATCAGTAAGCATGGAAAGTGGAAGAGTGTGATTGCATTTGTCTGCTGTCTACGGAGAACCCACATTACAGGTAAGAAACTCTACTTTCTCCAGTGATAGTAGGTAAATGCAGCCATGAATGTTGGTGATTTCAGAACTGAGGGTTGCCAGAATGTTAAATGCAATCTGGGTGGATACTGCACAAAGTGGTTGGAGAACATAAGATTTGGCACCACTGGGTCAGACCAATGATCCATCAAACCCAATATCCTGTTTCAAAAAGTGGCCAATCTAGGTCACAAGTACCTGACAGGATCCTGAAAGGAAAGCAGATTCCATGCTACTTATGGAAAAGCAGTGGATTTCCTGCAGTCCAGTTTAATAATAGTTAAAGACTTTTCCTCCAAGAACTTGTGCAAACCTTTTTTAAACCGAGCTATGCTAACAGCTTTTACTACATCCCTTTGTCAACAAATTCCAGCACTTAATTACACATTGTGTGAAGAAATATTTTCTCTGATTAGTCTTAAATGTACTTCTTTGTAGCTTCATTGCATGTTCCCTAGCCTTAATACTTTTGAATTCATGTTTACTTGTTCTGTTCCACTCTTTCTTTTTTTTGAGACTTCTCTCATTATCTAGGAGATTAGTTAAAAAGTTGCATAGGACTGGTTGTCCAAAGTCACTATTGTGTCTGGAGTTGGTATCTAGGCATAATGTTTGTAAAAGTATGAATCGTGGACCAGGTGATTGCTCAGAAAATGTCTTGAACAAAAGAACAATGAAGGTTCACAACTGTTGTAGTTTTTGCTCCGAGCTGATGTATTCTGACCACTTCTGGAGATGGGATTCCTGCTGACGTATAACAAAAGGAAATATAGTTAGAGACCCACATAGGGTATGTTTACTAGCCGGTAATCCTGGATTAGCAGGATTGAAAGTCATGAATAATTAGTAGGATTTCCTAATGCAACATGTATCATGAAGGTCATACAATAGGGCCCTTCTGTAGACCAAGGTATGTAGGAATTCTTCTCCTTTGTTACTGTGAGATATGGGGAAGAAAACTGATAGTAGCCAAAGACAAAGTCATAGGGTAGCAGGCAAAGCCTGTGACGCATGAGCAAGGTAGTCTCTATATACATCTTATTATCTGCTCAACTGATGGCAGAACTTGTGCACATCTCCTGACTGCTTAGACTAGATCTCACCAGGCTGGCTGAGCAAGTCAGGAAAATTTATCATGCGGTAGTTGCATAGACAGTAGGGCTCATGGTGAGAGATGTGTTGCGACTGAGTACTGGTTCAGACTGGTTCCATACACTACTGTGCTCAGGCTGAAGGTATGCATTTCCAATGCAATGTTGTTGCAGCTTCCCAAGGGGTGAGAAAGGTCTGGAAGGCTGGTTCTATGCACGCTGACAGAGCCAAGAACACAGAGTCCAGACATATAGATAACTTGGCTGGCAGTAACCTCTGAGACGTCAGCAGGTAGGGGGCTGAGGTAGCAAGTCAGAGGCCTCTGTAGCAGGAATCCATGTAGTATGGTTCAGGAGATCCCAGGCAGGCTATAGGTACTAGCCTTACAGGCCTCTGAGGTCTAAAATAGCCTGAAGGTCCCCAAATGTTTTGGGTATGAGAAAATATCTTGAATAGAAGCTCTAATCCTTTTCTGTAAATGGGACCTCCTCTATGTATTACTAATTAAAGATTTATTTGTATTTTTGGATCAGCAAAGATATTGTACTTTACTTTGCAAAGAAATCGCAAGAAATTGAACTCATGAGCCATTCTAACTCATGAGCCATTCTGCCTGTGGACCAAAGCTGTATTTACAGTCTGACAGGATAAGAATTCATCAATTATAATGTAGAAGTTGTGAGCTGCTTCTAAAACCATGGGGGGTGTCTCCCTTGACAGGAAGATGCTGGAAGATTAAGGCAAACAAATTTAAACTCATTAATGATGACAAAAGAACACTTCATCTAGCCTTGGAATGTAGACCATGGGGGATGTGTCCTTTGAGCATTCTCAGATGTCTGACCACAAGGGGGGTGATCAGAAGCCTGCCCGGAAACCAAAGCAAAAAAGGTGGATGGGGTGGAGAGAAGTTCATGTGAGAGTCTGACCAGCAAAGAATGTTGTAGGTCAAAATTCTCTAAGCAGGCAAACAGGTTTGGCCGGACAAAACTAGATGAGTGACTCATGCAGTGACTCAGCAGCTAACACTGCTGGTCACGAGCACAGATTTGGCCTTGGCCAATCCTGGTGTGAACCATGTGCACAGGATTGACCCTGGCCAATCCTGATTTGAGCATGCAGCATGTTAACCAATGAATTGTAATATCATGCAGCAGGCACGATCTTAGTTAAGGTACTTTAGGGGGACTCTCAGAAGGAAAGATGGGACTGCAACTGATATACGAGGCAAGCGTGTCTCTGTAGTTTTTCCCCGGATTTTCCTCCTGAGAGTGATTGCTGAACAGTCCCCCACCTGGAGTGATGAGCTATAATATCCGGTGAAGTATTAATGCTTACCTTTGTGCTTAATTATTATTCCAAAAGGACTTAATTTAATAAAACTCATATTGCATTTACTAAAGTGTCTATGCATAGTCTGTGAGCTAATGAGTGACAGGGTTAACTCATACTGTATTTGCCAGAATGTTTTTTGCCTAGTCAGTGAACTAGTGAGTGACAGGGTTAAAAGAAAAGCGTAAAACTTGGCAATACACTCTATCATCTGGGCTTGTAACAGACTTAAGACCATGTGCTACGTTTTTGGAAGGAGATCACATTTTAAATGCATGGATGTGCGATACAGTGGGTTTAGAACTAGAAGGCTTGACAAATTTATTTTGTAGCCCTGTGACATTATGCTTAGAAGCCACCTGTTTGAAGTTACGTTAGCCAAAAGTATTTTGGAATAAAGGAGTCTTTCTCTTATTGGGATATAGTCAAAAAACTAGAGCCTGCTTTCTGTCCTGTAGATGGAGGGACGGAAGATTGTTTCTTCTCTTGAGATCTCTGTCAAAGAATGGCACTTTGAGTATAATTAAAATGCTGAATAGGTCTTTGATAAGGTTGGTAGCATCTACTGTAGTAATGATGACAGTACTGGGGTTGGTATGGATGTTGATAAATGCTGGAGGTACTCCTATGGAATGTTGCAGAGCCATTACTTGACTTAGTAGACAATTCATTGACTATGGACAAGTGATCCTTCATTTGGAATATGGCATCCAATATCTTATCACCAAAAAAATGATGATCTAAACATGGAGCATCCCCCAAGCAATCAGAAGGTTTGCTCGGAGGCTAGATGCATGCAGCCAGGCCATTCTGCACATAGTGATGACTATAGCCACCCTCGCAAAGCTGTTTTGCAAGCATCATAAGTGAAATGGATAAGTTTCAAGCCACATTCCTCAATAGTGAGCAAAAAGAGAGCCAAGATCTGGGTGAATTCCTGAGACAATTTTTAAGTATCCAGAAAGCTTCTTCCAATAGTTAACATCGATAATGCATTATCTGAAGCTGATATGATGGTTTCCTGCATTCCAGCAATTTTCCTGACCACTGTGTCCAAGAGTTCAGGCTCCTTGCCTGGAGGATAGGTACCCTATATTTCTGAGATTTTGACTTTTTAAGAGTAGCTTCCACCACCAAAAATGATGCGATAGTGGTGATTTTTGAGGACCTGGGGACAGGGTGGACTTTATACTTGGCATCCAAGCATCTGACATTAGAGCAGCTGAGAGAAGGGCCTGCTAGATCTCCAGCTGAAGATCCTGGCATGACTTTCTCTTGCTTAGGAGCTTTTGACCAACTTCAGAATGGAGAGGAAGTCATGGTTACCCCTCAAAGTCTCATTCTGCAACAGAGAAAGCATATGAGAAATTTTTAGGAGAAACTTATCCTCAAGCTGGGAGTCAGTTTTGAGTCCTACTAGAAAACTCTCAGAGAATAAGGAAGAGGAAGCAGATATTATCTCAAAGCGCTGGGCAACTTCCTCTTGATGTGAAATATTAAATTCAGAATCTGGATTGTTTGTTGTGAGTTATGCTCATAGACAAGCTGAAGACTTTAGCCAACAGCAGTTTATGAACAATTTGGAGTAAAAGAAAGCTCTGATCAGCAGGAAAAGCACTGGGCTCAGCTGAAAGCAAAGGCATTGAACCACCTGTTTCTCTTAGGCTTCTATGACTAGTATCATGATCTTTGCAGTTTTCCGGGTCATACTGTGTTTTAGTAAGTGGAGCTGATGTTTCAGTATGATGGCTGAAACATCTGTTCCACTTTTCAAGACGCATGACCCAGAAAACTACAAAGAGCATTGAATCTCCTGTTCAGGGATGTTTTGCTTGTGCAGGAGCATCAACGAAAGTAGACGTACCAGCTATCAGATAAGTGGCTGCAGGCTGCTTGTTATTTGAGGACACTGTATTTTAAAGAGATTTGTGTTTGGTCTTTGAGGGAGCCTTCTGGGAAGCCTATCCCAGCATAGGTTCGAGAGAGGGCACAGGCTGACTATCACCACAATATTTATTTTTAGACAGCTGATTTTTCTTTATGCTTTCTCTGAGCTTGCTGATCAAGGAGCAGGAGGATTATATAGTTGGAACTTGCTCTGCCACTAAGA
Source organism: Ichthyophis bannanicus (assembly GCA_033557465.1). Taxonomy (NCBI): domain Eukaryota; kingdom Metazoa; phylum Chordata; class Amphibia; order Gymnophiona; family Ichthyophiidae; genus Ichthyophis; species Ichthyophis bannanicus. The sequence continues at coordinate 7,078,740 of CM066044.1, read as the reverse complement.
AACAATGTCTGTTTGTGCAGGCCCCACTGGTAAGTTCTGCTGTGGAGAAATCATCTCCCTAGGCCTAGGTTGTGTATTGTTATCGGATGGTACCTTATAGGGGCTCATGAGATATGGCTTTTTTCCCATGGGTCCGTTGGGACTGCCAATGGTAAAGATTCCATTCAGTTTGAATGGTCATGGTTACTTTGTGTGTAACTAGTTGTTTTCTCAATTATATTTACTAGCTACTGAGAGAGAACCAAGGATCCGTGTCTGGCCACAATGAGTGGCTACATTAGACTGGAGAAGCAGCTGCAGGCAAGAGCGGTGTGGGACATGAAATGGGAGAGGATTTTTTTTTAAATTTAGGGGCTTGTTTACAAAGCCGCGGTAGTGTTTCGCGATCGCGATCGCAGCCGCGGCCCCATTGAAATCAATGGGGCCGCGGCTCCGATTACGAACGCAAACCGCTACCGCGGCTTTGTAAACAAGCCCCTTAGATTTTTAGAAAACATAACAACTGTTCATGAACATTTCAACATTTGCCGTACACAAAAGACCATACAATTATACAAACTCTCATATTCCAATATGCCCACCTGTCATGTTATTTCAGATTTTTTATGCCCCCTTCCCGGATTTCCATCTACACACTCCTACTAACACTATTCTACTCTCTTAATTCGTTCACAATCTAACTGACGGATTCATTAAGTGTTATCCACTGTAGATATTTCCCCACACCTGCATACATCTTTGTGGTCCACCCCTTTTAAGCGCTGTTAATTTACTCATCAGGTAAATCTGTGTCAGCGAGCCCCTATACTCTGCCATCTGTGGTACTTCTACTTGTTTCCATTTTCGTGCTAGTAAGATTCTAAGAGCCACACACCCCAAGTCCACAAAAGTACCCTCTGCCTTATTCAAATTAGCAGGCGTCATGCCCAGCATAGCCGTAGCTGGTTGTGGGACAAGGTCTTCCCCAAATATCTTTCCCAGCATGTCAAAAACCTCCAACCACAATTTATTCACTCCCACACAATTCCACCATACATGAAGACACGGTCCTCTCTCCCCACAGACCCTCCAGCATTTATCTTCCACATTTCCATATATCTTATGTAATCTTACTGGCGTCAAATGCCATCTATACAGTATTTTATAATTATTTTCAATTAAATTCGTAGCTAATATACCCTTATATCTATTCGAGTATATTCGTTCCCATGTTGCATTTCCCCATTGTACTCCTAATTCTACCTCCCAAGCTTTTTGATAGCTTTCCCTCCCCGATTCCCGAATCATCATATTGTAAAATCTGGCCAAGGCCCTCTTCTTTTGTCCCATCAGAAAACATTTCTCAACCTCTGTAAGCTCTCCCTTGAGTTCCGGTAAGATTCTATGTTGAATGTAGTGTTTGAGCTGTATATAGCTATATACATCACTCTCTTCCAAATTATACAGTTCTACCAACTCATCAAACTCTTTTATTTTCTTACCCTCTAACATTTGACCTACCCTTCGTAGACCATTCTTTTCACATTTTTCAAATGCATTCTTCCCCATTGCCGGCGGGAAATCTGGATTCCCCCGAATTGGTACTAACCTAGAAATTCCATTTCCCCCCAACCATATACGTGTCCACTTATCCCATACTCGTAAAGTATTTTGTACATAGGGGTTGTTACCTTGGAACCCTTTTTTTACCCTTTTACGCATCCACACATAATCTACTATCATCCCCTCCGCTAAGTCCTCTGATTCCAAATGATCCCATTCTTTCTGTTCCTCTGCCCCCCACCCATTCCACAATAGCGTACAATTGTGCTGCTTCCCAATAATTTAATACGTTTGGTACCGCCATTCCACCTTGTTTTCTCTGCCTCATCAGGATCCTCGCAGCTACCCTATTTTTCTTCCCTCCTCCTATAAACTGCATGATAAGCTTCTGTAATTTCCAAATATATTCCTTGGGATCCTTATAGGGAGGTTTGTAAAAAGATTTATTTATTTATTTACTTTCTCTTATATACCGTGCTATTCTGCATCAGTGCGGTTTACATTGAACAAACTGAAATTACATTGAACAGGGCATTATAACTTGGAGATAACTATTTTACAGGGAACATGGGCTATGGAGGGTTAAGTGGCTTGCCCAAGACCACAAGGAGCACCTGTGGGACTAGAAACCCCAGTCTTTCCGGCCCAAGGTTGCTGTCCTTTAGTGGGATTTGAACCCCCTCATTTTAATAGCCGATATCCTCCCCATCCACAATAATGTTTTACTTTTCCATTCTTCTAGTTCCTTCCTTATTATTTTTTCCACTCGTACATAGTTTTCTTTAAACAGGTCAGAGTCTCTAGATATTAAGTAAATTCCAAGGTATTTGATACTCTGTTTTGAAATTCTGCCTTTATCTGTACCTGTAGGTCACCACCTGCTGAGATAGTCAATACCTCCAATTTGATGGCATTAATTTTGAAGCCTGAGTATTCCCCAAACTCCATTAACAGTTTATATAACGCTGCCAGAGATTCCCTCGGTTTGGTCAGTATAAACAGCAGGTCATCTGCAAAAAGAGACATTTTGCTTTCCAGCTTTTTCCATTTTATCCCAGGTATTTCCATACACTCCCTCACCTGCTGAGCTAAGGGTTCTATGGAGAGCACAAATAGCATCGGTGATAAAGGGCATCCCTGCCTCGTTCCTCTAAACAATGCAAACGGCTTTGTATACTCCCCATTAACCCGAATCCTGGCCATGGGTTGCTCATAGATAGCTTTAATCCACTTCAAATAATTCCCCTCAATCCCCATCCGTTCCAATACTTTGAAAAGAAAGGGCCAAGAGACCCGGTCGAACACTTTTTCAGCATCGATTGTCAATAGTATCAATTGCTCTCCCCCGCGTCTCCCCTTCCAAATTGCATTTAACACCTTTCTCATATTATCTATTGTATGCCGCCCAGGAACAAACCCGGACTGGTTCTCATGCACCAATTTAGCCATATATGGAAGTATCCTATTTGCCAAAACTTTAGTAAATATTTTAAAATCCGTTCCTAGAAGGGATATTGGCCTGTATGATCTGCATAGATTAGGGTCATTCCCTTCTTTAGGCAAAATTGTAATTCCTGCCATCCGCATTGTTTCTGGTATTCCCTCCCCTTCCTTAAAGGAGTTAAATAGCCTGGTCAGGGGCCCACTCACCACATCACTAAAAATTGTATAAAATTTATTCGTGAAGCCATCCATCCCTGGTGCCTTATATGATGGTAGCGCCTTAATCACCTCCCTCACCTCCTATTCTTCTATGGGATGGGAAAGCCGTTCTGTTTCCTCTCTTGCTAACCTCGGCAGATTCATTTGTAGATATTGATCTGTTTGAGCCCCTCCCTTAAGTGTCTCCGCCGTCTATAATTGTTTATAAAACTCCACAAATCTTTGCTGAATTAATTCAGTTTGTCTCAATTCCTTCCCTTTTGCATCCCTTATTTTGGTTATATAATTTCTATTCTGACGTTGTTTTAGCATGTGTGCCAGTAGACAGCTAGGCTTATTTCCAAGTTCAAAAAATTGTTATTTTAACATATCTTGTGCATGTTTAATCTCTACTAACTCCAACTCATTTAATTCCCTCTTTACCTTACTTAATTCTTGCATTATCGTATTCTCCACTCTTCCCTGCATTTGCAAGCTCTCTAATTCTCTAATCTTTCCCCTTAAAGATTCCTTTTGGCACTCCCTAGTTTTATTCACATAGGTACCAATGGATATTAGATCCCCTCTTATCACCACTTTCAAACATTCCCATAGGGTTCCAATCCCACACTCATCCCTATCATTCATCTCTAAATATTGTTTTATTTTTTCCCTTATTTGTTGGGTAGTTTCCGGGTTCTCCAATAAAGATTCATTTAATGCCCACCCCCTTTTTGTCCTCCTCCTGCATCCCATATTAAGTTCTATCCACACTGGTGCATGATCGGACCATGTCCTTTCTTCAATCTCACACCTACCTATCTCCGCCACTACCGCTTTGGACACCCATATCATATCTATTCTCGAGAAGGATTTATGCACAGGTGAGTAGAACGTAAATATTTGTTCCCGCCCTTTCAATTCCCTCCAAGTATCTACCACCCCTAAGCTTTTACTCATTACTTTCATACTCCTCCTACTTTTAGCATATCCCGTCCATCTCCCTGTTGGATTATCTATATATGGGTTGGACGTGATATTGAAGTCCCCCCCCCATAATAATATGCCCTTCTGCAAACTGTGCCACTAAACAATTCAAGCGTTCATAAAAAGGCCCTTGGGCCACATTTGGACCATAGATATTTACCAGGGTGTACATTTGTTCCTTTATTATCATCTTAAAAATATATCGACCTCCTTTATCTTGCTGCACAACACACTCAGAACAAGGAATTTGTCCACAAGGAAAGGAATGGAAAATAAAACAAAATATATTATAATGCCTCTATATCGTTCCATGGTGAGACCACACCTTGAATATTTTGTGCAATTCTGGTCGCCGTATCTTAAAAAGGATATAGCGTTATTAGAAAAGGTTCAGAGAAGAGCCACCAAAATGGTAAAGGGGATGGAAGGATACTTCTATGAAGAAAGGCTTAAAAGGTTAGGGCTCTTTAACCTGGAAAAGAGACGGCTGAGGGGAGATATGATAGAAGTCTATAAATTAATGAACGGAGTGGAACGGGTAAACGTAGATCGATTGTTTACGTTATCAGAATATAGAAAGACTAGGGGACCTGCAATGAAGCTACAGGGTAAACTATTTAAGACTAATAAAAGAAAATATTTTTTCACTCAACGTGTAATCAAACTCTGGAATTTGTTACCAGAGGATTAGTAAAGGCTGTTAGTGTAGCTGGGTTTAAAAAAGGTTTGGACAAGTTCCTGGAGGAAAGGTCCATAAACCATTATTAAGAAGGGACCCAGGATATCAATGCTTGACCCAGTACAAACACTGTGGAACCTGTGTCCTTTGGGGAAACTGCTAGGTAAGTATGACCTAGATTGGCCACTGTTGGAAACAGGATACTGGGCTTGATGGACCTTGGTCTGACCCAGTATGGCATATCTTATGTTCTTATGTGCTAGAAATTTTATCCATTTGTCCTCAGATCACATTTCCACAGTATCCAGCCTTTCATCCGTTTCCTTCTACTGCAGGGACATGATTCTGTCTTCGTCTACGCAGTCTGCGATCTCCTTGTTGCGCTCTTCTCCATTCACTTTCCCGCACCTGTCATCTCATCCCTTTGTTGTGCTTTGGGGATGGAGTTTCCGGTATCTCAGTCCATCCTGCTTCCTCCATCGCCTTTACCACTTCGCTTCCTCCATGGTTTTAACATGTGATGTTTTCCCCTCAATACAAAATTGTAATCCAAAAGGGAATAGCCATTTATATCTGACTGATTTCTCTCTCAGTTTCTTATAACTGCTGCTATCTCCCTCCTTTCCCTCATTGTAATGGATGACAAATCTGTGTACAATTCAATGCAATGATTGTCCCATTTGAAACCGTTGATCTTCCTTGCAGCTTCTACCACTACCATTTTAGTGGTGTACTCATGAAAACATGCTATTATATCCCTGGTGTATCCATCTCTTTTTGGACCTAGTGCTCTATGAGCATGATCTTTCTTCCAGCATAAATGAGATCCATCTTGGTTTGCTTCGTCCACTATTTGTTTGCATATTTTTTCCACCACATTCCCACAGTCCGTTTGTCCCATAGGGACTCCTCTTATTATGATGTTCGCTCTCCGTGATCTATTCTTCAGATCTTCCACTTTAGACCACAACTCTTCAGACTCCATTTCCAAAATGTCCATTCTGTTCTGCATTTTCTGCATTGCACTGTCCTGCACCTCCATTGTACTCTCGATGTCCTCCACACGTTGGCCAATATCTCTCACATCTACTCGTAATTCTTCTAGCCATGTTTGTGCTTCCGTTTTAAAATGGGTTAAATCTTTACTGAGAGTGCTGAACCAACTCTTTATCTCTCCTCTCAGCACTTCCATGTTTCCACTCTGACTACTGGCTCCATGCTTCGCCGCGCCCTCCTCCTCCACAATTGTACCACTCACAGCGGCCATTTTGCTCTTCCCTCCAGCGGTCCCCGCAGCGTTTTTGTAAGCGAACCCTTTTAAGTCCGCTGTGCTTTTCTTCATCGCCCCACGCTGCTTCTCCTCCGCGGCACTTACTCCGCTTGTTTTTACTATTTTGTATCTCTCTGGCTCGTTATTTATTGGTAATTTGCCTCTTACTTCTCCGGAGCTCCGTTCCTACGCAGCCGCTCCGTTTGATGATGTCATTTCCTCTCTGAAATGGGAGAGGATTTTAAAAGTAAACTAGCTTATGAAGGGTCCATGTGGCTGTTGCTCGAGGGACGCCCTGGCTGAATTTGCTTTCTGTCACTGGGGAATAACAGTCACCAATCTTTTACTTATTTATTTGGAAAATTGTCTAGGCTGCCCTTCCAACCAAGTTTATCAGACAAGGGGCACATAGGACATTTCAGAATACGGAGAGAGCCAATGGAGGGTGGCCCCCATTGGACTTTGCTGCTACTGCGCTGTTCTTCAGCTGCTTAAGTCTGGGGACCCCTCCGATCTTACTGTCTTTGCCCATATGCCACTTCCTCCTTGGGCCACATTTACCTATGGGCAGGATAAGTACGGCAGGCCAGAAAAATGGGCTACAATTTGAAGACCCCTGAGCTGAAATACATTCTTGATTATGTTGTAACTACTGGTATTTTAACTAAGTTATATCTCTGATCAGAAATTCTTTCTATTATTTAACACCTCTTTTGTTGAACATATTTCCTCTTCATTTGGCAAGGTAACAAAAGGGATAGACTTCCTCACAGTCTTCATCTTTGGATACTTCTTGAAAACTGAACCTACCAAGCAAAAGGTAAATAAATAGAAAAAAAGTCAGTCTATATTTTCTAAAATTATTACACAGATGGATAAAGTCACTCAAGAATGTCACACTGCAACTGTCATGTGACTGCAGCTACTGTATAAAGAAATTTCAATTTTCATTTCATTTATTAAATTTACACTTGCCTAGCAACACGTTTCTAGGCAGTTTACATATAAACATACATACTGAGTATAACAATACATATTAAAATAATAAATATAAATCATTTAAACAAAATTAAAATCAAACGCCTTCAAAAATAGAGCCTTCAGTTTTTTATGAAAGGTAACAAAATTTTGCTGGTTCCTTAAATCTAATGACAAATCTTTCCACAGTTGTGGACAATGTATTGAACAAATCCTCAATCTTGTAATTACCCTTCAAACTGCATGTCTGTTTATCTGTCTATTTATCTGTTTTCGTAAATATGCCTTCTCATAAACATGCAAGGTGAATTACAATAAAATTAATCAAACAAACAAAATACAATACAAAAAATACGTTACAGCAACTGATTAAATCTATCGATCTGTTAAACTAGATAGACCATGTGGCCTTTTTCTGCCGTCATGTTTCTATGTTTCTAATTGCAAGCACAAACAAAAAACATTGCTGTGAAGAACAGAAAGACCACAAGCATAGATAATTATTCAGTATAAATTCAGTATTCACTACCCTTTATACAATTTTATAAACCATATGCAAACATTTAAACTTTAGGTGAAATATGAACTCTGTGCCTTACTTCCCTAATCAAGTGAGCAGCTGCGTTTTCTGCCAATTGAAGCAATTTGATATATACCTCAGGTAACCATTTATTACAATAATGAAAGTTCAGCATAATTCATAATCGTATTAACTTATAAAAACTCCTCTAGTTCAAGAAGAAAAGATAAATGTTGAACCAGCAGAAGCTTTAAAAAAACATTTCATACTACCTTATTTGTCTGTGCCTGGTGGCTAGACCACTGGGATGGAACTAGGAAAACCAGAGTTCAAATCCCACCGATATGTCATGTGGTCTTGGGTAAGTCGCTTCATCCTCCATTGTGTCAGATACAACTTAGATCATAAGCTCGCCAGGGACAGGGATACCTAGTGTACTTGAATGAAACTCGCCTTGACCTACTACTAGAAAGGCAAGAGCTAAATACTAAGGGCCCGATATTTAAAGGCATTTACATGCTTTGCAGACCTGAAAATTGTGTTCGGCGCCCCAGTGCTAATCGGTTAGCAACGGGGCATTCCGGGGGGAGGGGAGGGCCGCGATATTCAGCTGCTACCTGGTTATCCCTCAGCAGCAAAAGTCCTACTTTAGCCCCCGAAGCTGAATATCACCGCTGCCCGCTTAGCTTCCTGCTTTGCCAGCTGGCCCAGATCTTCTATGCTGGTGGCCGGATATGGACCTGGCTTGAATATCTGGAATTAGTGTCCAGCGCTAACAGCTAGCTGCTGCCACCCAATATCAGGCTCTAAGTAAATACACGCAAAATTCATCTCTTGCAGCCCATTGAACATAGAATATGGGTCAATTCATTTTTGTGCTGATAATATAACACCCTGGGAGCATAACAGTGTCGCCATAAAGGCACCACACATTATCAAACAAAGAGCTGAGCTTGGGGGACTCCTCTCTTCAGACAATAACATCGGGTGAACCCTGCCTTTTGCATACTTGCTGAACACGATTGTTTAAAAATATTGGAGCCAGCTTAGAACAGTTCCAGAAATTCCAGATTGCGCCAGATGATCTATTACTATCCCAGGAAAAACAGAATTAAAAGGCCGCAGCTACATCAAATACAGAAAGGTAAGCGGTATTTTTAGATTCCAAACCTTACAGCACCTTAGCCCTTGTAGATGTTAACAGTGTCTCAGGACTATGTACACTATGAAAGCTGTGAGCCCAACAAGTGTTCAACAGGTTTTGTTCCTCTATATGTGCATTCAATGAACTCGTACAACTTGTTCCAGTAAAGTTTCCCAAAAATGGGAAGCTTGAGACTGGGTGAAGATCAGCACAGTCAATATTAGATTTAAACTGCTTCTTAATAGGTCTGACTGATATTTGTACTATATTACACAAAAATGGTTCCATTAAATCTTGTATAGGCTTTATCATATAGTTGGACAGATCTGATTTATTAGCTTCAATATAATCTCTATATGAATATGCGAAAAAAAGACTCCCACTTGGTGTAACCCACTACAAAATTCTTTCCTAAATCTGTTTCATCCTCATTTACACTAACATATTTCTAGAATTCAACACTTTCTCAAATAAATAAGAGGCAAATTCATTTGGCAAGAAATTCCTACATCAGAAGGGGCTGACAATAGTCTCCTAATCACCTGAAACAATATAGCAGGCTTAGATATAGAAGTACAAATTGTGTGTAATTTATTTAACAATATCTATATGAGCTTTATAGGTTTAAACATCTCTAAAAACTCAAACTTGGATTCTGCTGTCTTACATTTTTGCCCTTCTTTTATTTTTAGTTAGATTACACTTAAACTGCTTTAATCCTCATTATTCCATGAGGCATATCAAGACCCTTAGGTTTTACCTTTTGCACTTTTTCCCAACACAGAGGAGCATCTAGCCAACTGTATCCATCAATAAGAAAGGGTCAGTTATGTTCCTATCAAAGCCTTCAAAGGGCAAGCGTGAAAAAGTAAGGGCTACAGTGAAAAGCCACAGCTCTGGAGGTCACTTTACCTGGATTGTCAGATAGAAACTGGGTTAGAGGACTGCGAGGGCCGCAGCCTTGTGCACGAACCCTCTATCTAGACAGCGCTAAGGTTACGAACTAGAAACTGACTGCTATGAGAGCTCTAGTCCAAGAAACTACCTGCTATCTGTCCGGCCTCAGACAGAGGCCCCAGAGACAGTCAATACTGTACCCAGAGTAAGTGGGGTTACTAGCTATGGTAAAACCTTCCTCATGGATCTTCTGTAAAGCTGCACTGAAATATAATTGCTTTTGCCTACTGAAGTTGCTTTATGTTCCCCTGGAAAAAACTGTTCAAAATAAATATTTTTCAATCATTCAGTGACCTGGCTAAGTGTCCTGAGCACTCAACTACCCCAGATCCCTATTTTTGAGTATCAATAATTTTCCTTGTTTTTCTATTTTTTTACCACCTTCTAGGTGTTTCAACTTTATCAATTAGGAAGAAAGTGCATGGAAATGAGCACTATCCTTTCTTTGTCTGTTTGATTCATTGACTGTGATGAACAACAAATTAATTAAAAAATAATGTATCAGGCAGGAATTATGTGTTCACAACCCTTATGACCATGCTACCTGAAGGTCATATAACTCAAGTAAGCTTTCATTCAATAGAGTCCACAGATACTATTTAGTGACGGAGAAATCTTTTCACTGGGAACTGGACTGGTGCCCACTGCAATCTTTTACATGTCTTATATGGTCTCTTAGAAAGGTGCATGATAAAAAAGAACACTAAAGTTAATTTAATTGCTTTCACCAAAGAAATCTTACCTACAGTCTTTCCTTTTTCAGTGTAAAATATAGATAGAGAGGTCTTGGACTGCTTCTTTGGTTTAACTTCACCAGTCTGAAACCATTCTTTTACTGGCTGGGCTTTGAAAGAAACCCACATAGATTAATGATTTTAGCTAAAGTAGTAATGTTTATAGGATTATAAATTTCAAAATAATTTGGAATGATCTTTTTTAGTTTGTATTTTTTATGAATAACAATTTGAGGCAAATTAAACGTACGATCTAAGTTCCTTTCACTTAATTGCCTTTGATGAACAGAAAGTGGAGTTGTTTACCTGTAAGAGGCGCTCTCCATAGACAGCAGCGGAATACATCCACACGCAGAAATGACATCACCAGATGACAGCTCTCTTGGATGTTCTTCAAAGCTTTATGCCCCCAGCACCCCAGTCAGTAAAATAGCCATTGCATTTCATTCAATGAAATGAATGAGGCTGGGGGAAGGAAAGTGTGGCTATATTTCCCTGATGTCTACAGAGAACCTCCATTACAGGTAAATAACTGCTTTCTCAACCTTTTCGAACCCAAGGCACACCTATATTAGCAAAAAAGTATTTATTTAAAAACATTTTTAATCCACCTTGGTTCTTATAGTTCAAGGTGGCAATACAAAAAAACAACATACATAAAAAATACACTACACAAACACACATTAAAACATAACAGACAACAAAAATCATCATAATCTATACAATGAAAGCTGATGTAAATAAAAATGTTTTAAGTAGCACACCAAACTCTGAGGAGCAGGTGTGGACTTGGAGAGGATTCATATGGCCAAAAGAAAAGCTAGGGAAGCACTGAAAACCCCACCAATCTCTTAAACGTTTTAAAGCAAAGACATATGAACCACTTTAAATGGACCAGCTCCCTTTAAACACAAGTACATGGGAAAGAAGAAGCTGGTGTGGTATAGGCAGCCGATTCAATTAGTTACCTTGCAACCATATGTGGTTGCCAGAGAATGACATCTACACTATCTTCGGCAACTCAGAGTGCTGGCTCTGCAATATTTGCAACCAACGGACGCGCTTTCAAAATTTAGGCTCTACAGACTCTGAAATCCCAGAGCAGATGCCGTTAGTAATAATATACGTTCCCAATATATGTACATGAGCTAACAATAAACTGCACCTGGTGGAATTATAGCTTTCGCACTATTTGGCCGCCACATCAGAGCTCTCATGGGGTGTTTCTTCTCCCCGTGCTGGTCTTCCTTAAAACTCTAAGATGGAAAATGATTTCTCAATCATGTGTCTTGGTCATAGAACAAGATTAATTGCAATTCAGTTAATTTTTAAATCTGTTTTGCTCTTTACTGCTAATTTCATATCTCAAATGACAAATTCTAGTTGTAACACCAATTATTAAACAACTACTATTCAAAAAACTCAATATGCTCTTCCATGTCAAATATACAACAATAATCACTGTGGTCCTCTTATTCAGAGCTAAAACTAATGAAATATTAAACTCTGTAATGTAACATGAAAGTTATAAGCGACTTCTATTGACATCAATTCTATGTCATAATGGCTAACAGGTCTCAGATCAAATAACCCTCCACACATCAACGACCTTGGTCATATACAACAATAACCAAGGATACCTCAGTATTCAACTGCTATGGGCTCATGTTATATAAACTCTCAGCAAACTAGCTTATTAAAGTTCCCTAAAAAGTAATTTTAAAGCTAACCTAATTATCTACTCCAAAAGTGTCACAGCTGCTTTATTGACTAAAACCTTCAAGGCTACTCACAGGAAAACCTGGCAAGCCTTGAAGGTTTTAGTCAGTAAACAGCTGTGATGCTATTGGAGTAGAAAATTAGGTTAGCTTTAAGATTACCTTTTTAGGGAACTTTAATAAGCTAGTTTGCTGAGAGCTTTTTTGGGGGTGTGTATTTGACAGCTCTTCGTGCGGTGTTGCTGCAAGTAAGTTTCTGCTTCACGTTTCACAAAATCATATAATGTCCCATCAAATCAGAAACCAAAATAAATATCACACCAAAGAAGGTCCCGATGAAAGACAGCTAACAATATTTTTGTCGGAGCTGCAAAACCAAAAGAAGGTAGAAAAAACACCCACTTCCTCGCTGTGGCCGCTCCTTTTTAGTCACGTTTTGGAGTGAAAGAGCATTTAAATCACTTATCTGAAACTTTTCTTCCAATTTCGTGCTTTTACAGTCATTTGGTATAGTGATAGGAGCGAAGTAGCCCTTCTATTGCCATCATTTACCTGGCACAATTTGAGGAACTATATATTTGTCGCATTTGTTTCAGTATATTCCTTTTTGGCATCGGTTCCTGGACGATATTTTTTTTCATATGGACAGGCACTTTCCAATTGCTGGAATCATTTTTGGCCACTTTAAATTCTTTTAAACCTAACATCCAATTTATGGCTCAAATGGATCGGTTTCACATTCAATTTTTGGACATAACAATCACTCTGACCTCTGAGGGTTTTGTTACTTCGTTGTTTAGGAAACCAGTACAGCGCAACACTCTTCTCCGTTATTGCAGTTATCACCCCCTTCATTGAAACGGGGGTTACCATGCGGTCAATTTTTGAGACTACGTCGTAATTGTTCTACTTTGCAAGAATTCTATAATCATGCATCTGATTTGAAAGAACTTTTATTGTCTCGAGGATATCCTTTGAAAATAGTTACTGCTGCTTTTAATTGTGCTTGGTTTACTCACCATGATTGGCTTTTGTCTCATACCACTAAAAGCACTGTAGACTCATCTACTGAGGATAAGATTGTAGGGATACTTCCATATGTTGTGGGAATTCAGGCGGTGACAAAAGCGTTACACAAATTTTGGCTAGTTTTAAGCCTTCATTCCTATTTTAATGGGAAACAATTGCTACTTGCTTATTCCAGAGGGGCTAATTTGCACGACCGGAGAGTTCATTCTGCCTCTGTCATGGATCACCTTGTCTCTTCCCATGAGGATCCAGGTCATTTTCCATGTGGGACTTGCTGTTTCTGTGCATTCTCCATTGTGGGCACTACTTGGTGTGATTCTTGGACATCTGACATAATAGTGTCAAAATGGCATACTACTTCTCAATCTACCCATGTGGTTTATTTAATTATTTGCCCCTGTTCCCTCTATTATGTGGGATGCACAACGTGATCTGTAAAAATTTGCCTTGCTGAACATGCGTCCTGTTTGCATACAAGGACTCTATCAACTCCGATGGTTGAGCACTGTCTTCAGCTGGGCCATTGTTTTGAGCAGCTATGATGGCGTGTTTTGGACTTTGTTCCTCCAGATCTGCGGGGTGGAAATCGTGTTTATCAGTTGCAAAAGAGGGAACAACGATGGATTTTTCAGCTAAGAACAGTGATCCCCCATGGCTTAAATTCAGCGCTGGAATGGAAAAGTCTACTATGAATGCTTATATTCTTATTTAGATTGGCATGTGTCAACAAATGATAGTTTTCATCATCTGGCTCTTTTAACCTATATGATTTGGAGGCCTCCTTTTCAATAGGGGATTTTCCCTTCCTGTTGGTTGGTAAGTGAAAGGGATTCATAGATTGGCCAGTTTGTTTTTTTGACTGGTCATGACGTCAGATGCCATTTCTCATAAGCTTTGGATAGATAGCTTGCTGGACTTTCAGCCCTTTCTCACGAGACTGCAGGACTAAATTCTTTTTCAACCTAATGCAGGGTCGAGAGTGGAGACCCGAAATGCGGCACGTTGTTGTTTGCTGTCTTCTGGTGCAGTGAGCAGCATTAAATTGGAAGAAAAGTTTCAGATAAGTGATTTAAATGTTCTTTCACTCCAAAACGTGATTAAAAAGGAGCGGCCACAGCGAGGAGGTGAGTGTCTTTTCTACCTTCTTTTGGTTTTGCAGCTCCGACAAAAATATTGTTAGCTGTCTTTCATTGGGACCTTCTTTGGTATCGTGTTATATAAGGCCATCATTATGCACATTCATATAGCATGGGTTTTTCTTCAGAGACAAGCAGGGGGATGAAGGCACACTTGATTGGTGATGTCTGATGCCAGCCCCAGTGCCGGCTCTCTCCTTCTTGGAGTCTGCATGCACTTTCCCACCTCACTGTCCCGCGCTCGCAGTCTTCATCTACCACCGGATCAGTCAGCCATGGCGTTAGTCACCAGTTAATTTTATTTCTTCAGTTTCCACTATTTTTTCATGCTGCCAATTCCTCCACACCATTGAACAACATGGTAAACTTGTTTAAAAAAGAAGAAGTCGGCAAAGTTTTTCAGCCGTCGCGTGGCTCCTAAGCTGCAGAACACAGCATTCTGCTTCAGGCTGCCTAGCACGCACTCCTCTGAACTCTCAGAAAAAAAAAGAGGAAATCTCTTACTTCTGTAGCTCCAGAGCAACTGAGTTCCAACGTGGAGTTAAAAAAAAAAAAAACGAGTCGCAATGGCGGAACGACAATACTGCAGCTAAGTTTACAAACAGAAAAAAAAGCAGAGCACCTCTCCAGCTCCACAGCACCTGAACAAATGCTCCGAAGACAGTGTGCTCATTATTACTGTCCCCCGGCTCCATATGGCGGCTACTGTTCCTGCACTTGCCCCAGTCCCATTGGGCCCAGAAAAGGATGGCAGGGGCTGCCGTGTGGCTGGAGGTAGATCTCCTACCGGCACCGGCATTCAGGAAAATGGCCCAGGGCATTAAACCACAGGCTAGAGGCTCTATTCCATCTCCGCCTAACCCGGAATCAGTGGGTCTCTCCCCAAGGGCCAATCGCCTCCCACAGGAGGGATCAAACATAAATTCAAGTCTAAGCACACCCGGAGGGAAGCCCCCAGTGGCTTCAGCAGTCTGAAAGACCCGCAAACCCATAAGCAGAAGGTGGGAGAGGATTCAGTTGGACCTTCATCTCACAAATCTAAACAGGGGAGATCCCAAGCAGCCTCACTGCTGTACTTATCCACCTCTGCTTCTACAGCAGGAGGGTAGCTCTTCCTCCAGCGAAACCCCCCTCCTGGAGACTCTACTTTCAAAAGGATATAAACAGGATGGAGTTGGTGCAGAGGGTGGTTACTAAAATAGTTAGTGGTCTTTGTTATAAAGCATATGAGGACAGACTTAAGGATCTTAATATGTATACTTTAGAGGAAAGGCGTGATAGAGGAGATATGATGATAAAGACGTTTAAATACCTCTGTGACATAAATGCACAAGAGGAGAGCCTCTTTTGATTGATAGCAAGCTCTGCTAGGCGGGGACATAGGATGAAGTGAAAGGGGATAGGAGTAATATTTCTTTATGGACAGAGTGGTAGATACGTGGAATAGTCTTCCAGTGGAAGTAGTAGAGACGAGGACAGTATCTGAATTCAAAAAAGCATGGGACAAACACAGAGGATCTCTAAAGGAAAAAAGGGAACTGTTGTAGTGGTTGATATGGAAGGGCAGACAAGATAGGTTTTTTCTGCCGTTTCTCTGCTTTGGCACTTCATCCAAGATAGCGCAGCCCTACTGGGGACCACCCCGTCTGCAGACTGTATCCCCTCCCCACTCCCAGCTACCACCTATCCAGACCCATGAGGGGATCCACCTGAGGTTTAGCTGGGTCTGAAAGAGCCGGCATCTTGGAGAGGTGAAGCACTTTTGAAATCTGTCGGATGAGAGCTGGCAGCTCTTCCCTCCAGAAGAGACGGATATCTTGCCTGTCATCACCAGTGTCCTGCTCCTACTGCTGATCCTCCCGGGGCAAAAGTTCACCTTCCTCTCTTCAGAACCAGAGAGAAGGGAGTCATCCTCCCAAGGGCACTCTCCATCCTCTCCAGCAAGGTGCATGTCCCCTGAGGGAGAGAAGGTACCCCGGCGTTGTGACATAGAAAGCGTGGTAGGAACTTCAGTGGAACTGAGCCTGGCACGCTTTCGCTGAGCAGGTGGCGCAGATAGGGACCCTGGCAAGGGACTGGAGTGCCAAGCGACCCAGGCCTGATGGAACAAATTCATAAATTGTTGGTCTGCATTGAAGGCATCCGGCTGAGGAGGCAGAGTGAGTTGGTAAGCAGAATGCTGGGACTACAGCGGTTGAGAGGAATGCTCAGGGAGAAGGAGAGGAGGAGGTGCTTCACCCGCAAGAAGAGCAGCCGAAGGCACAACTGACAACGTCCCTGAAGGTGCAGCCAATGCCAGGGGTATGTTGGAAGAAGGGTCTCTGGGATAGCACAGTTACTTACCTGTAACAGGTGATCTCTGGGAACAGCAGGAATAAGTCTTCACATATGGGTACGTCGGTACCGACGGAGCCTGCGCGGGAACGCTCCCCAGCGTCCAATCAGAAAGCTTTTGGGAGCATCCCTCAGCGCCTGCGTGCTGCCTTCCCGCCTTTCCAACTTTCTCTCCTCAGTTGAGTTTTATAGCTGAGACAAAGAGAGAGAGAAAGGAAAGGAAAGGAAAGATAGATAGAGATACAACTCCTGGGGAGGTGGGTGGGTTGTGAAGACTTATTCCTGCTGTTCCCAGAGATCACCTGTTACAGGTAAGTAACTGTGCTATCTCCAGGAACAAGCAGGAATGAGTCTTCACATATGGGGACTCCCAAGCTAAGATGCCTGGAGCCCTAGCATGTTGGAGATTGAAACATGCTACACCTCATATGGCCAGGCATCCTGAGGATGGAGGGTAGGAGTTGAAAAAGAGAGGAGCTGTAGAAAACAGCTAACCTAAGATAGGACTACAGGCAAGGAGTCCTTGTATGTATGATAATTATCATGAAATATATTGAAATGAACAATCACAATATGGACCTCACCTACTGGATTGCAGGAAGTAGAGAGGCTGATGGAGTCTACTGGGGATCCAGTAGAGGAATCTTCAAGGTGACCTCCCTGGAGTGAAGGTGAAGGTCAAAATCTGGAAGTGACAGGTGACCCCAAGGATTCAACTGGGGTAGTACAAAAATGGTAGGTCTTTAGTGGGAAGCTTTATGGAAAAAGCTGAAAACTCTTTTGGCTACAGAGTTACTCACAGTTAGGAGCAAAAGAGGAAGACTGACCGATTTGGACAAACTGGCCTAGTCCTTGAGGGAAGAAGGGGTATGGGAAAAACCCCGTATTCCCAAAGAAAGGACAGATGTCTGAGGAGTTGAAACCTCAGATCTACTGAAGATCCACCATGTCTTTCCTAACTGGTGAGAGGTAGGAAGATATTGGAGCATGGAGCTTCAGGGATACCTAAACCTAGGGTTATGGTAGGAGCTGTCATAGTCAGCAGTGGTTGTGTGCATAATACCCCAAACATACTGTGGAACAGTATGAACATGTGCAAAGCCCACTGTCTGGAACATATAGGAAAGTAAAACCTTTATGAGCATAGACAGTTAGAGAGATAAGTATGTAAATACATATCTACCTATAACGAAGCATCTTGACAGATACACACACATATATATATATATATGGGTATATATATATATATATATATGTCTATAGTGAGATCTAGAGGGGCATAACATATGCACACGCAGCTGACAGACATATGTATCTATAGAGATGTATATAGATATATATACATATATGAATATATAGGTCTAAAGATAAATGTCTGCAATTAAGCAGACAGAGATATGCCTATAAGAACATTCACATGGGAGATGTGAAGAGGAAAGATTCATCCAATAACAAGCAGGTGGAACCTACTTGAGAAGATATATAGAGAATCTATTCCCCCTGGTTATGATGGTGCAGGAATGCTATCCAGTGAAATAACCAGGATGGTTGCGTGAAAAAACAGAGGATAATATCAGTCTGTAAAGAGCAAGTCCTGAGTCCTGTAGAACTCTAGCATGGTAAATGGACAGAAAACGCATAGGATGAGATACCAGGTTGACCCACTTGAGGGACAAAAAGGGGTATCATGCGTTTTTTAGTTAAATATGTGCTGTCCATGAAGGATTAGGATACCATGAGGACAAGCTGCAAGGAAAAAAGAGCATATTCCGTGTAGGAATTGGACAACTCTTTAGACTTTCACGTAGAGAAGGCTTATGTCCTTTATATTAAAAGGAGATAGTAGGGTGTGAAGAACCCTCACAGTCATGGGGAATGACTGAGGAAGCCTTTTTCAACCATATAGGATAGTCATTAGAGAAAACCCCATGCTCTCTAGCAAGGGCCCATAGTGGAAAGCTTCTCTTTAGGATTGCAGAGAGCATTATGCAGGAGAATTGGGAGATAGAACTGGCTGTTGGAGAAAACCAGCAGCCACGTCAACTATGCTGCCAAATCCAAAGGAATTGGAGATGGCAAGAACAGAAGATAGTGTGATAAGCCTGAAGTGATAAGGATTATCCAAGAAAGATGTATGCACTGTCTTGGAATCACTACTAAGACCAGACAGAAAGTAGTGGAGGACAAGACTGGAAACTTGTGGAAAAGTACCAGTAGTCCAATCACTAGAACTCCTGCATGGGCAGCCGCTGAATAAGACAGCAGAGAATCTTTCTGTGTAAAACAGAAAGAACAGACAGAACAAGAGAAGAAATTCCTGTCCCTGTCTGATGAGCTGCCCAGGCAAAAGGAGGGAGTTTACTCAAGAGAAAAAACTCCACACTGGAATGGAAAGAAAGACTAGAAAGGCTAAAGAAGCCCTCCAGTGGTATGGTACCACTCTTACAGGGGAAACCCTGGATAAGAGGGTAGAGAAACAGGAGCTGAAGGGTGACTTACCATATGGTAAGTCTGTGGAAGGAAAAAATTCATGTTGGTACAGAAAAACTATCATGGGATAGTTGTTAAACCTCTCTTCTTGGCAGGAAGAAGAGGAGAAACCTGTGACCCGTAGACATGAATATCTTGACAGCTCAGCATACCTAGGAGCAACTGGATGTCCTGAGAAAAGGAATCCATGTGTAGAGTTTTGAATGAAAAACAGTGAAAAACTTCTGCTGAGAAGTAGTCAACTGTAGGTTGTAAACTCCAAGAGGCAGAAAACAGATTACTCAGAACCCTATGGTTGCTGGGTTTGTTTAGCCTGGCGAGAGTTTGGATTCTTCAGACCAGGACGATGTTTCCCCTGCTTGGGAACATCTGTTGTGATGATGTGAAGGCTGCAGAGCCCTTTAAAAGTAGAAAAAACTCTGAGATTTGTCAACCTCTAGGACAGCTGCAAGCAGAGAGAGGGTGGGGTCAGAGAAGCAAACCTGCGTCACACTGTATGATGGGCAGGAGAAGAGTAAAACCTTCTTCTCCTAGGGAAAGGTTTGGTAGGGCATTTCCTACCTACTGGGGAAGGAGAAGGCATAGGATAGTCATCAGAAACAGGGAAGTCAGTGGACCACCGAGCAACCTGATGTAAAGACTCCTTATTGAAGAGATTTTCTCCAGTGCAAGGAGTATTACCCAGTCTTTGTTGTGCCCATTTGTTTAAGTCTGAAGCTTGAAGCCAGGCTCTACGTCGTGCCCCTATGGCTATAGCAGAAGTTCTGCTAACAGACTCAAAAGAGTCTAGGGAAGCACGAGTAAGAAACCAAGAGATACTTTGAATATGACTAAGTAGTAAGGAATAGTCTGCAGTCTTGGGCTCTGAAAGAAAAGGAGTCAAAAGATATAATTTCTTTGTGACCTCCTGGAGAGATAGACTCATATAAAAAATATATGACAGAATCCTTGCTGACAGCATGGATGTCTGGAAGGTTTGACGTCCAAAGGCATCTATTGTCCTAGACTCACAACCTGGTGGGAAAGAAGAGTGCTTCTTCTTACTCTTTACCTTCCTCATTGCTGATTCCACCACAATGGAATGATGGGGAAGTTGAGTCTTTTGAAACCCTGGAGAGGGGGGCACCTGATACAGAAGATCAGTTGCTCTAGAAGGTGAGGGTACCCTTAAAGGTGCTTCCCACATTCTTAGAAGAAGATCCTGCAAGGAATGATGTAAAGGAAGCATTATGTTTTCCTTTTCTTCAGTAGAAACAGAGCCTTGTGTAGGATCATAGCCAGGGATAAGAATAGCAAGAGATCTTGCCATATCCAGGAGGAAATTCTGTAAAGAAGGATCTCCAAAGAGAACCGTCCCTGGACAGGCTAGACCTGAAGAACTAGCCTGGGCACCGGAGGATCTACTTGAGTATATAGGAATATAAGATCCTGCACGGTGCAAAAAAGGATCCTTAAGGGATGGATGCTGGTACTGGAGGTCAGGACCTGTGACAGTCAGTACTGCATCGTCCATGCCAGGTATCGACTCCAAACTTGGTATAGAAAGGAGCGACCCTGGTGAAAGAAGCATGGAAGGAGCTGGCCCCGATGCTACTGCGGATACCGGTACCGGTACCGATACCGATACCGGTAGCACTGTCGGAATCGAAGGCGACACAGACATCGGAGCAGTCATCGGTGGCAGCTCAATCGGTACCGAGGTAACCGAACGCCTTTGGTAATCACCCTCGGTACCGAGCGTCCGGTACCGGTAAGTATCGGTACCGAGACGTGTCGGTACCCAGTCTTCCAGACTAGAGATCGATTCCAGACTCGGCATCGAAGGAAGCGAGTCTATCGATGCATGTCTAGAGGGTACCGACGTCAGTGGTAGTATCGGCGTTGATGCCGATACTGGAAAGTCAATCTGGAGCATATCCACTGGTCCCGAAGGTACCGAGAAAGCCAGATGACAATCCCTGGTGAGGAGTGTAACGTCCAACACCAGTGCCAATGCCGGGGTATCGGTACCGCTCGAAGCGGATGCCACCACCGAGCATGGCTCAGGTATGTTCTGTGAGGGGTGAGCCCCAGGAACAACCTGAAACCCCTCATAGGCTTTAGAGGCCGAAGACTCCCGCTGGGGTTTTGAAGCCAATGGACCCTCGAGGGCAAGGCCGGAGCCACCTTCATGCTGTGCATGAGACCTACCACTCGAGGGTTGACTAGTCTTAACAGACTGTTTGAGGGTTACCTGAACCTGTGTAGAAGAAGAAACGGTCGGTGCCCTGACACTGGAAGGGAACCTGGTATCGAGGGAAACTCGATGTTGAAAATCTCTTCTCAGAATACTGTGGCCCGAGGGCTCCGGAGGAAAACGGTCAGGACCCAAACAGGTTAGACCCCAGTTTTTGGAGTCTAAAAATAAAGCTGTACCGCCACAGCTTAAACATTTCTTAGAGAAAGAAGCTGGCGGTTCCATGAGGAACATGGACAGGCCTAGGAGGCCTAAAAAGATTTAAGACAAAAAACTGAGGGAAATATTCCCTAAATTTCAGTAAAAGAAAAAAGAAATACCGGCAGTACCGGTGGAGTCGGGGAGACAGCCGCGACCACAAGAAAACAAGAATTAAAGAAAACATTTTCTGCGGTGACAGGAGGATGTCCTGCCGGCTTCGCGGAAAAACGAAAACTGAGGAGAGACAGTTGGAAAGGCAGGAAGGCAGCACGCAGGCACTGAGGGATGCTCCCAAAAGCTTTCTGATTGGACGCTGAGGAGCGTTCCCGCACAGGCTCCGTCGGTACCGACGTACCCATATGTGAAGACTCATTCCTGCTTGTTCCTGGAGATCAACCTCACAGGGCCAACACAGGTTATTGAGAAGAGTCTTGTGTTTTTTACCACATGTCATACAATGGAGAAGGGAAGGAAGGCATGGCTGCAAGACTAAGCGCAAACTAGAAAAGAATCCTGTGAAGAATAGAGGCGGCAAAAGGAGCAGGAAGGTTTACCTTGCAGCAAATGGCCACCGCAGTGACAGGCATGGTGTAGAGAGGCTTCCCCCCCCCCCGAAAATGGCTGCCATAACGCAGAGCATTTGTTTTGGCGGGAACCACAGGAAGAAGAGAGCAGAATGCCTGCACAAAGGAGAGGCGCTCGTTGTGGCCCCAGCACTAGGGCAGCCCCCTGAAAACACCACTAGCTGGAGGGAGTGCAGAGACCGCCCCGGTGAGAAGCGCAATGATAGAAGTGGAGGAGAAGGGGGGGAGGGAAGAGTCCCAGCGCAGACCAGTAGAGGAAGGAAGAAAAATAACTCACTGCCCTGAGCCGCTGAAGATGGTGCCCGCTTAAAGTGGAGAAATCAGTCATTGGTTGCAATCCCCAAAGCCGGAGCCCTGTAGTATAGCGCTTCTGAGCTTTATTGGTCTTTTTCTTTTTCTTTCAAACTTTATAGAGAAGCCTAGAAGTCACAGCCTTGAACTGAAGGTGCATGCAGAGCTGAAAAGGAACAGGAGCATTTCCCTTCAGAGATGCTCCGCTGATCCTCCTGACTAGGAGCATCTCTGGAATGTTCAATGGAAGTTTTGGGAAAAAAGGGCGTTGTAATATGCCAAAAAACTCCACTTTAAAGCTGCTCCACCAGAATTCTTGGAACCCCTTCAGGAGTTAAGAAGGCCACCATCTGCTGAGACAGAGAAAATACTGAAGCTGACCCCTAGGGGACACTATATACCAGGGAGTGATGTCACAGAGCTTCGGTGATTTTCTCTTGTTTCACCATCTGCTAGCAGAGGGACACACCCGCTAGTCTGGACTGGTCTAGCAGGATGAGTTGGAAGACTTGTTTGTCATGTGGATCTATATTCTATGATGCCAAGAGATAAATCTGTGATGCATGAATGAGCATAATGGTGGTCTTATATAACATGAGTCATGTTGCTATAGCCCATAGCAGTTGAATAATGAGGTAACCTTGGTTATTATTGTTTATTCAATAAGAAAAGCATATTGATTTTTTTTATAGCAGTTGTTTAATAACTGGCATTAATAGTAGTATAACTGCTATTTTTGCTAGGTGTAGCAAAAGGCAGCTCCCCAGAATTTTTTTTTAAATTCATTAAAGAGATTTTCAGATTACAACAACTGTATAAATATTCAGACTTTAACATGTCTCTGCCCAAACAATTACAGGAGATAGTTACTAAAGTGCATTAAGGAGATAATGCAGGATTTTTACCACTTAACGCCTGTTAAAAGGCAGAATCTTGGGTTATTTGCCTGCACATTATTTTACCACAGCACACACTATTTTTATTTATTTATTTATTTATTTATTTATTTATCTAATTCTTCTATACCGCACTATATACACACACTCCAATTAAAATTTCATTTCAAGGAAACAGAAACAAAATACATTTTTCAAGAGACTTTATACCATTTTCTCTGCATGGTTATGCATAGAAATCATTTATCCTTAAAATAAACGATTTAATAAGAGCACAAGGCAGACACTATCGAGGGCACATGAATGGGGGCTATTTTATTCATTAATGCACGTTTGTGACAACATATGTGCATTAATGACACTACATAATAATGAGGTGCAAAACATGCAAAGAACCTCATTATTCTGCAAACTGAACATAGCTTGCTGTTGAACTTTCCCTGGGTTTGAACCCAGAGTCTGATGGGGATCACTCTTATCCCCCAACAGTTACTTGTTTGAAACAATTTATTTTTGTAAATAGGGATTATAAAGGACAATAAAATATAAAACCTAAAAAAGGCAACAGGAGATGATTAGCTAGAACTTAAACTAGAAATTAGCTGTTTCTATGATAACTAAATAGTCACTACTGCAAATTTTCAGCCTCCCTTTAAGATGTCACACTGTCTAATCTAATTTGAAGATGTTATTTTCCACCATACTGGGGGTAATTTTATAATGGGGTCCTTAGGTTAATAGGGCAGGAAGATGGCTCTCTTAAGCCTATATATGTTTATAAATCCTAGCAGAAATCGCACCTAAATTGCGGGCACGGACATTGTGCCTGCTTGAGAGCAGACAAATGTTAATGCATACTTTTACATATGTATTTTATAAATACATACTGGCTACAAAGTCAGTAATCAGTCCATGTACGTTTTTGATTACTGGAAACCTTTTATTTTAAATAAATTACTCACTGAATCAGCCTAATGGTCTAGCAGAGTGCTGTGCACTACTGTGCAGTAACAGTTTTAGCCCAAATGGGTCTCATACATGTAGGACTGATTAGCACATCATGAGGGAGCCAGGTTGGAACCAGCAGGCTACAACTGCCCAGAAACCAGCTATGTCAGAACTAGCAGATGGTGATAGCTGGGTACTGTCCAGCAAGGTCATTGGGTCCTAAGAGGCCGGATGTTTGGGCAAGATCATCATCACTAGTTTTGGAAGTTATTTAAATTGGATTATTACAAAGCTTGTAACAACAGAGTTAGGCAGCTAGATAACAGAATTATTTTAAATATCAGCTCATTAGTTTAAAAGAAAATCAAACCATTCTGGCCAGAGTGAGTGCTGTGGGTTTCGGAGAAGTTAATTTCTGTTGTCTGCTTTTCTGTGTTTGACGATGCATTAGCGCTGCTTCTTCCTGGAAGGACTGACTGTCTGCCTGACCTCGGAAACGTTGCTTTAGAGACTCCACTAGCAAGGCACACTACAAGAACACACACTCCAATTAAAATTTCATTTCAAGGAAACAGAAACAAAATACATTTTTCAAGAGACTTTATACCATTTTCTCTGCATGGTTATGCATAGAAATCATTTATCCTTAAAATAAACGATTTAATAAGAGCACAAGGCAGACACTATCAAGGGCACATGAATGGGGGCTATTTTATTCATTAATGCACGTTTGTGACAACATATGTGCATTAATGACCTCTCATAAAATTCTGACCAGCATAAAAGTATGCGAGTTGCCTGATGGCACATCCTTTGTCAGAGGGCATGCACATGGGCAAAGTTTGGGTGGAACATGGGCAGAGTGCTCAAGTACGCATGTGGATTATAGCATACATAATTTAAGCACATTCTTGCTAAAATCTAGGCAGGGATATTCACATGAACACTAGGGCTAGTGTAAACGTCTGCACCTTAACTTATAGTGCAATTTCTGCCACGTAGGCTAGTATTTTATGAAGACAACATATGCATCTACTTGTTTTTATAAAACAGGCTTAACATAGGTGCCTTAACTAGAGCTTAGCTGAAGGCCCCTAATAAGGAAAAATTTGGTCTTACTTGCTAATTTTCTTTCCTTGAGTCAACCAGAACGAGTGGGTTACCTCTGTCAGCCAGCAGAGGCAGACAGAGAACAAAAGCTTATGAGCTCTTCTCTATACAGGACACCATACAATTATATGCTCTTCAGTATTTTCTGTAGCACTCTTACAGAAGGAGGAAAGGATACTCATCTTTCCTATATGCAGCCAAGGAAATCCGAAGAAACCTTTGATGATGCCACCTAAGAAATTACATACAACAGTAGAAAATAAGGTGGCAAAACTACTACAAATAACTGTCCAAAGAGATAGAAAGGAAAAGACAAAAAAATTCATCACCAATGACGGCTGAAGGCAAACCTCTGGAGTGGCCTGGTAGACTCAAGGAAAGAAAATTAGCAGGTAAGACCAAACCTTTCCTTCCTTATTTCACCAGACCAATCCAGAATGATTGAGATGTAACAAATCACTCTCCTCACTTATTTATTTATTTAGGTTTTTTTTATACCGCGCTCTTTAGCATCAGCTCGGTTTACATTATAACAACTTTGCGCAGTGCAGATAGCATCTGAACTGTACTGTACTTAGGGTAGGAATCAACACTGTCAATTGTAAATATTCCTCTAGCAAACTGCAACCATCCTGGGGATTCCCCAATATCATAGCACTTCCAAAACCCAAGCAACCATGACTGTGTTGCCTCTCCAAAACTAAGATAGGAAGGATGGAACTTCTGGGTAAAAATACACTACTCTTGGAGAGGAAGGTGGTGGTCAAGGAAACTGCAATTCCAAAAGCCTGGAAGGATTCTGTAGTGAGCACAGCTCGCTTAGGCCCTCCAAAGGGACAAACCATCTGAGTGTCAACTTCATGAACACTATCAGAAAAAGGCTAAACAAGGGGTATCTATTTGAATAACATGGGATCTAGTTGCAGATAACACAGGTTAACTGTTAGCTCGGCTTAGTAAACATACCCTAAACTATGGCTAAACTTATTGAAAAAATTGTACAAATTCAACTACAAGATTTTATTGACACATTAAACATTCTTGATGAACATCAATATGGCTTTAGACCCTTCCATGGAGTAGAAACCTTACTAACGATCCTTTATGACACAATATTAAGAGGTATTGATAATACTAAACAAGCCTTTATTCTTGTTTCCTTGACATATCAGCTGCCTTTGACAGTGTTGATCACTTAACAATGTTAAACAGACTTCAAAAAATTGGTATAACATCTACTGTTTATAATTGGTTCAAATCCTATCTATCAAACAGAACCCAAAATGTAAGAATCCACACCCAAATATCTAACACCTTCAAACAAACTCAAGGTCTTCCGCAGGGATCTGCTTTATCTGCACTATTATTTAACATTTACTTACAACCAGTTTGTAACATCTTTAAACGCCACAATGTCTTTTATCATATTTACGCCGATGATATAATGTTCTACCTCCCATTTGAAATCCCACACCCACCTCTCCAAAAAATAACAGAATGTTTTAATGAACTAACTGAGTGGCTCAAAGAACAAAATCTACTTATCAACTTTACTAAAACAGATATTTTATTTATCACTAAAAATCAAACATATATACCCCCAAACACGATTACACTAGATACTCATGAAATTAATATAAAAAAAGAAGTAAAATATTTAGGTGTGATACTTGACAATAATCTAAATATGGATTCACATATAAAATATTTAACTAAAAATATACATTACAAACTCAAAACACTAAAACAACTAAGACCTTTGATTCTTCTACAAGATTTTATTAACATAATTCATGCTATTATTACCCCACATTTCGATTTTGCAAATACAATACTTAATGGTATTTCGAAACAAAATATTAAAAAGATACAAATAACTCAGAACTTAGCTGCTAGAACGATTATGAATATAAGCCCACTTGAACATATTACACCAATTTTAGCTGAACTTCATTGGCTACCAATTTACTCCCGAATCAAATATAAAATTCTTGTCACTACATTTAAACTTATAAATAAACTTGCACCATCTGCACTAAATACACTGATTAACATTGACATTGATAAACGATCTCAAAGGAGCAGAAACATAAATACTTTAACAATACCAAAAGATTTTACAAAAGCCAGAAAACAAACCAATAAGAGAGCTTTCTCACACTCTGCCCCAATACTCTGGAACAATTTACCTGACAACATTCGCCTACTGTCTGACATAAAAGAATTTAAAAAAAAAAATTAAAAACTCACTTATTTACATTACACTATAATACACTCCCAAAACAGAATTCTCAAAGGGATACAGGCTAACATTTATTTTTAATATTATATACCCTATTTTCAATTAAACGACACTAATACACTAATTTAACCATACTACACACTCATTTACATGATGATTAATAATTTAACTAGCAATGTATATATGTTCTAATATGTTATACTTGTAATGTTACAATTTTCCTTGTAATTTATAATTATCTGTTCTATGTAAAATGTCCTGGTATATCTCATACCAATTAACCTACTGTTACATGTAAACCGCACTTGAAACATGGGAAAGAGCGGTATATAAATAACTGTTAAATAAATAAATAAATAAATAAGTGTACAGCCCCAGTCTGAAGGACCTAATGAGATCCTCAGCAACTCCTGTGAGGGTAACAGGAAATTCCTAAACAACCTGAAAGCAGGTATACCTCATTGGAAAAGACCAAGCTGTCTGACCCAAAATACTTGAGAGCGTGAATGCAGAAATGGCTCCCTAGCTAACCCTATCAGACACATGGAGCCCAGACTTCAACATACAACTTCTAGGTATGTCACATCAATGTAAAACCCCTTCAACAACTCCTAGCACTCTACAAATCTAATACAACTCCAATTCAAGGTAAAAACCCATGAACTGGGGATGTAAGGACTACGTCTCCCTCTAGACCAAGTTAGGAAACCAACAGAGTGCTTTCCAAGTACTCTTGAAAGATACCAGGGGCAATCTCTGGACCTTCCAGCCAACTTGAGGCAAGATCCCTCTTGAGCCTTTCATGTAGAAGGCTAAAGTCCAAACAAAGAGGTCCTGAAAGGAAACCTCCTGCTCCACACATATGATCTCTAACTACCAAATGCATGCATATGCCCTGGAAGAAACTTGTTAATCTGGTGCTTGCTCCTTATTGTCCATCTGGTGTCCGCTCATCACCGGTCTTTCCTAGCGGATAGCTCTTGCAAGGTGACAAATATGGACCCTGCAAGGGTGATGCATGCTGCAATTCTGCTGATAAGCCCTGTCATTTATCGAACCCCCCTCCCCCCCCCCCAACAAGTCCACCTCTACCTTTCTCACCGACTGACTCCTGGCTCTCCTCCTTTCTGGATGCATCTTCCCCTTCCCTTATTTTTGGTGATTTTAACATCCACGTTGATGACATTTCTGACCCTTATGCCTTAAAGCTCCTTTCCCTAATCATCTCATTCAACCTCTAGTTGTGCTATACCGCTCATACTCACAAGCATGGCCACTGCCTTGACCTCATTTTCTTCTCCAACTGCTCACCCTCAAACTTCTTCACCTCAATTCTTCCCTTATCTGACCATCACCTGCTAACCTTCACCTTTAGCCACCTCCCATCCTGGTCTCACCCGATCTCCACCAGCATGTTTAGGAATCTTCACACTATCGACCCCTTAGCTCTTTCCACTGCTGTCTTATCACCTCTTTCCTGCACTATGTCATCTGAGTCTACTGGCGAGGTAGTATCTGCCTATAACACTATACTCTCCTCTACTATGGATGTACTTGCTCTTCCCATTCCATGCCCTTTGAGGTGTACCTTACCTCAAAACTCTGGCTGTCCTCGACAACCTGCTACCTACGTTCCTATGCCCGCTCCACTGAACACCTTTGACTTAAATTACATACCCTTCCTACCTACTTTTCAGATTCATGCTAACGTCTTTTCAGTTGGCCATAGCACTCGCCAAGCAAGAATACTATGTCCATCTGACTAACTCTCTTGCCTCTGACCCTTGCCGTCTCTTTCTACGCTTAACTCTCTCCTCAAGGTCCTGCCTCCCTTTTTTGCCCAGACCTTGGCTGATTATTTCCATGACAAAGTCCAAAAGATTAGCCTTGAATTCTCCAAGGTTTACCTCCTCCCTCCTCCTCTTCAATCCCAAATCCTTTCCTTGCCTTTGTCACCCTTTTTCCTTTGCTGAAATCACTGAGGAGGATACTGAAAATCTTCTCTCCTCTTCCAAATTGACTACCTGCTCCTCTGATCCCATCCCCACTCATCTACTAAGCTCTATCTCTTCCATCATCCCTTCCATCTGTCATATCCTTAAACTATCGCTTTCCATTGCAACTGTTCCTGTGGCCTTCAAGCATGCTTAGGTCACACTTCACCTCAAAAAGCTCTCACTAGACCTTGCCTGTCCTTCCTGCTATTGGCCTATCTCTCTCCTCCTCTTTGCTTCCAAACCACTTGAACGAATAGTTCATCACTGTTGTCTTGACTTTCTTTCCTCTCAAGCCCGTCTGGATCCACTGCAGCCAGGCTTTTGTCCTCTATATTACACAGAAACGGTTCTTGCCAAAGTCTCCAGTGACTTGTTCCTCGCCAAATTCAAGGGCCTTTACTCAATCCTCATCCTTCTTGAACTTTTTGCTGTCTTTGACACTGTTGATCACCACCTTCTCCTCGATACTCTGTCCTCGCTTGGATTTAGGGACTCTGTTCTGTCCTGGTTTTCTTCTTATCTCTCCCAGTGCACTTTTAGTGTATGTTCTGGTGGATCCTCCTCTACTGCCATCCCGCTTTCAGTTGGTGTACCTCTGGTCTTGGGACCTCTACTTTTCTCTCTCCACACTCAGTCCCTTGGTGCAAATTTCCTCTCATGGCTTTCAGTACCATCTTTATGCTCATGACTCTCAGATCTATCTCTCTGCACCTGAAATCTCTCCAGGAATCCAGTCTTGGATCTCTGCCTGCTTATCTGACATTGCTGCCTGGATGTCTCACCACTGTCTGAAATTGAACATGGCCAAAACTGAGCTCCTTATCTTTCCCCCTAAATCCACCTCCCACCTTCCTCCCTTCTCCGTTTCTGTGGATGACACTATACTCCTCCCCATTTCCTCAGCTCTCAACTTTAGGGTCATCTTTGACTCTACTCTCTCTTTCTCTGGGCACATTGAACAGATGGCTAAAACCTGTCGCTTCTTTCTCTATAACATCAGCATAATTCTATTCTATTAAGACATTTATATACCGGCCATCTGTGAACACATTGTCCCTTCCTTTCTACTCACACTATTAAGACTCCCTGGCGGGACGTGCAGCCCCGCCAGCCATCCTGCTCCGATTCCGCATCCCTCCCTCTCCACACAGATAGAGCTGCAGTGTGGGCGGAGCCGGAGGGCAGCAAGAGGAGATGGGAGGAGCAAGTCAGGCCGAGGTGGCAGGACATATAGGGTTGATTCAGGTCACGGCCCTGTACGTCTTGTAGAAGGGGGACTTATGTCCTGCTTACTCTATTGCGGAGGTGGAATAAGCAGGGGGAATGGTGGGGAATGGGCGTGGAAGCACACCCAGGGCCGGGAGTGGAGGCAGGTGGGTCTTCGCTGTGTGATCCAGGCCCTGGCTCCCCCACTGAGGACGAACGGAGGGTGGACGTCCCTGCAGGTATGCATGGGCATGCCAGCCCATCTCAGGGCCTGATTCTGCACCCACAGGAATGTTTGGTTCCCACAGTGCAGAATTGTGTCTTAATGGGTCTGTCCTGCTTGGAGCCATCCAGACGGCCCGGATGTGCACTTACTGGGATCAGGTTCCATGTGTTTTGTCTTGATTAGATTGTAAGATCTGATAAGTAGGGACTGTGTCTTACATCTATATGTACAGCACTGCGTATGCCTTGTAGTGCTATACAGATGATGATGAGGAGTAGTAGTAGTAGTGGTGAAGGGGGAAGTCAGGACCAGCATTTCTCCATTCTGGCTGGAGGAAGGCCAGATTGGTCATGTTGAAAAAGATAACAAGATGGCAAAGACTGATTTGGAGATCTACCAACTTGAGACTAAAAGAAGCAAGACAAAATCTGTGCACAAATAATGACCCCAAAGTAAATGAGTTGGCAATGGCGAGGGACCATAAGGGCAGTCTGAACAGCTCAGACCAGAGAGAGCACAAGAAAGAGAGAAAAAATCGCCAGGGCAGCCTAAGATGCCAAAAACTTTGAGGGGGGAAGGGGAATCTCTCTTCTAGGAACTTGACAGCCTTGTCCATGTAAACCTTCTGCAATACCTTGGGATTAATGAAAAAGGAGGAAAAGCAACAGAAAGCTCTCCGTCCATGGTCTGCAAATGCATCATGAGCAAGTCTTGTCATACTGGGATGAATAGAGCAGAACAGAAAACATATGGCGTTTTTCTCCATGGCAAAGACATCGATCTTTGGAGTTCCCCAGAACAGGAAAATCTGACTGATGACTTCTGGGTTGAACGACCATTTGTGTGAATCTGACAACTTAACCATTCCACTATTTCACTTTCCCATGGATGCAGGTTCTTTCATACCTCCACATCATCTCTCGGAGTCGGGCCTGAAAACATCCTCAGTCAGAATTCATCTAGTGGCCTACCATGATCCTATTAGGGGAGGTCACTCCTTCTCAATATCCCATTCTTGCTTGGATTTCAGGGCTCTGTTATGTCTTGGTTTTCTTCTTATATCTCCCATTGCACTTTCAGTGTATGCTCTGGTGGACCCTCCTTCACTACTATGTCGCTTTTAGTTGATGCATCGCAGGGCTCTGGTCTTGGGACTTCTCTCTCTACATTAATTTCCTTGGTGCCCCGATTTCCTCCTATGGTTTTCAGTACCATCTTTATGCAGATTACCTCGCTACAGCAGAAATCTCTCCAGGAATCCAGGCCCAAATCTCAGCCTGCTTGTCCCACCGCCATCTGAAACTGAACATGGCCAACATGAAGCTTATCTTTCCCCCTAAACCCTCCCCCTCTTTTCTCCCTCTCTATTTCTGTAGATAATACTATTATCCTCCCTGTGTCCTCAGTTTGCAACTTTGGGGTAATCTTTGACTCTTCTCTCTCTTTCTCTGCACATATCCAACAAATAGCTAAAACCTGTAGTTTCTTTTTTCTGTAAGATCAGCAAACTGTGTCCATTCTTCTCAGAACACACTAACAAGACCCTTATCCACTCTATCAAAACCTCCAGACTAGACTATTGCAACTTGCTACTCACTGGTCTCCCACTGAATCATCTCTCTCCCCTTCAATCTGTTTAAAATGCATCTGCATGACTAATTATCTGCTAGTGTCACTCTGCTCACTTAACCGCTCTTCTCAAGTCGCTTCATTGGCTCCCTATCAGTTTTCACATACAGTTCAAACTTCTCCTACTGACCTACCAATGCATTCATTCTGTGGCTCCTCACTAGCTCTCATCTCTTATCTCTCCCTACATCCCTCCTTGGCAACTCCATTTTTATCTATGCCCTTCTCTTCTACTGCACCATATGCCTGGAATAGACTACCTGAGTCAGTAAGTCGGGCTCCATCTCTTGTCCTATTCAAATCTGGGCTAAAAACTCATCTCTTTGAGACTGCTTTTGGATCCTGACCCACTTATTCCCCTGTCTATACCTATGTGTATATCAATCATTTCCCTTAAGAATTCCCCAGTCCCCTGTTTGTCTTTCTCAGCAGACTATAAGCTCTGAAGGGCAAGGACTGTTTTTTGTGTGTATTGTACAGTGCTGTGTATGCCTGGTAGCACTATAGAAATTGTAAGTAGTAGTCATTGTAGTTCCCCAGGCAGGTAGCTCGGTTGCAGGACAGCTTACATGCAGTGAGCGAGACGCCAGATTTTGTTGGTTCCAGACATCATCTAAAGGATCCCGATCCCCCTCACCCCCCTGTTTGAGGTAAAACACTGCAACGTGGTTATCTGTTTGCATCGTTATTGTTTTGCCCTGGAGCCAGGACCTGGAGGCCTTTAATGCAAGATAGCTTTTAATTCCAGAAGGCTGATGTGCTGTGAGCATTTCATACTCAAGTGGTATAGAGTTAGTTTGAAATGAAGGAGATGTGCTCCCCACATTCTTGGGTGGAAGCATCCATGGTGAGGACGAGGAAATACAAAGGGATGTGCCACTAAGAGATTGCTCGGGCTGACCCACCATCATAGAGATTGATAAACTGAGGGGTGTTATGGGGATGGCCATGATGAGCAACTGACGACGTTGCTTCCAATTGTGTCTGAGAAGTTATCTCATGTGAAGCCTTGCTAGAGGCAGGACATGTACTGTGACTGCCATGCGCCCCAGGAGCCCAGCGATAGTGTAGATAGTTACTGAGGTTGTGCGGATTAGGGTCATGCCCAGGTGGATTATCATGGCGGCTCTGTTCCTGGGAAGAAATGCCTTTACTTGCATGAAAAGTAAATGTATGCACATGAATATTGCCATATACACGCTAAAATGACTATCAAATTACACATTTTAAGGGTAATTTTTATAAACCATTTTCATGCTAAGGACACGGTTTTAGGCAAGTAAATGTAAGGTGTAAAAGTACAGGTGGTGCAAGCCAGCAGACACTTTTAGACCAGGTATGCGCAGGGGCGGAGTTTGGACGGAGTTCTGAAGTATGCCTAAATGCTGACATTTGTTCTTGAGCAGGTGTAACATCCCCACCTGCAGTCTAGGCATGATTTGTGCAGGGATTTGCACTGGTATTTTATAACGATAAGTGGATGCCTATTTGCCTTTACAAAATAGGCAACTTCCTGCCCTATTAACAAAGGCGCGCTGCTATAAATTATCCTCTATAAATATAGGTACAAAAATTTTATATTTTCACAAAAACTGTTATAAAATATGAAGGGCTGAATGAGAGATCTACAAAAAAATGACTGGCATTATCTTAGCACCATGTAACAGTACTATACAGCACAAGATAAACTCCAAAAATATATGGCTCAGTAGTCAAATGCTGCAGTCAGCAGTTTTCAAAACACTACGTGGCCTTTAAATTTATGATCTGTATTCAGCACCTCTAGCTGCAGATGTGGTGGCACTGAATATATGCATCCAGCGGTGATTGCTACTAACGCTACAGCTAACGGTGATATTCAGCCGCTGTCTGGATAGCTATGCTGTTAAAGTTAGGAGTGTCTTTTAGCTGGTCTAAATTTATCCATGCAACCATATAGATAGCAGCTGAATAGCATCAACTATCTGTAGAGTTAGGCCCATACACTGCCCATGCTCTACTCTGACATTATACAGAACAAGAAAAGTTGAGAGGAACCTCTGTGGATGAGAACCAAAGTCTGTGAACACACGCACTATAGCTATATCTGCTAAAACTCTAACTAAGCACATACATCTTTCTACTTTAAGGCATACCTTTTTAGAGTAGTTGATTGCCTTTTCCATTTCTGACATGATATTATTGATATCATCACTTTCAATTATGCCTGGAAACCAATGAGAAAACAACCTGAAAATAACACTGCAAAATAAAAAGGGAGCTTGCATGCAGCGTGTCACAGTGATGTGAGTGATAACACCTATGTCCACTTCAACACCTTAGGGGACCCTGGGTAAACTTTCAAGAATGCCTCCCCTCCCCTGTTTGTGCCCCCACCCCAGCTGGGGCAGCACAGTTAGCGGCCCTGTTCCTACCTTCTGCTCCATCAGAAGTGAGCGGCGCTTTAGTGAACAGATTGGAAGCAAGACGTCATTGGTCTGTTCACTAAAGCACTGCTCACATCTCTTGTAAGTGGCCCGAGGGAGCAGAAGGAAGGAACAGGGCCACTTTTACCTATGGGCAGCAGGGCAGTAGGACCCCTGTTGTACAGGGGCCTGAAGCAGCCCCTTCTGCCCATAGATAAAAGTGGCCCTGATAACATGTAATTGGCAACCAATACACATGTTTGTTGTGAATTTGACACCAACATGTGTAGCACTCACATGTTTAACCCTTCAAGTGATGCATAGGTAGGTTTTTAAAATGGATATTCAGGCTGTACATACCAGCAGATACATATGCACTATTCTACAGTACATCCTTGTATGTATTTTATAAAAGCCTTCTGTAAAATACTGGGGGATATGTGAACATTCTGACCTGGACGTCCCATTTCCCACATACGAGGTACAGCCCCTATGCAAAATAGGGCTTTACTGCTTCAGTTAATTAGTAATTCATTTTTGGAACATGTGGCCATAGAACGTGGACTAAAATTTTAAATCTTGTATGTTATTTTTATATGAGATAAGCTCACACATTGATGCCTTTGAATTATGGTGCTGGTGACAAATACTGCATATACTGTGGACTGCCCGAAGAACAAATCGGTCTGTACAAGAGGAGATCAAACCTAAGAAGCTCAGATGACAAGACTTTGACTTTCATACTTTGGCAATACCATGTGAAGAGAGAGATCAGTGGAGGAGTAGCCTAATGGTTAGAGCACTGGCTTGGGAGACCAGGGCTCAATTCCCACTAGCACTCCTTTTGGCCTTGGGCAAGTCACTTAACCCTCCATTACCTCAGAAAATTCAAAGTTATCAATGTTCCTGTTTATTGTACATTACCAAGTTTAAGTTACAATGTAAACCGCTTTGATTGAAATCATAAAGCGGTATAAAAGACTTGTTAGATAAATAAATAAATAATGCTTGGCAAGGTAGAAGGTCACCATAAAAGAGGAAGACCGGCAATGAGATGGATCAATACAACAACAGCAGCAATAGATACCACTCTATCAACAATGAGCCGCTTGGCTGAAGACTGAACAAAGTTTAGGTCAACTATCCAGAGGGTCGCCAGAAGTCGACACCGACTCGACGGCACTTAACAACAAGCTCACACATATAGCAGATGAAAATGTATTTCACCACTTTCAACTTGAGCACCTTGTGCATGTACATTTGTAATACCATGGGCTGTTCAAAATTGCCCCCTTTGATGTTTTCAGAATTTAGTATTAAATACCAAGCATATCTATTCGTTACAAAATAATAGTCCTATTGTTGCAAAACGTTTCCATTGCAGAGACACCTTACAACGCAAGTAGAATTCAGTTAATCTGCCCTTCTGACAGGTTAAAAAAAGACATCCTGTATTTTAAGAGCAAAAGTAAAATCATGTGTTATTGTCTTTCAAGAGGATATGAAATCCATGTGTGATCCAGTGTCAGTAAAAGGGTAACAAACAATACCTGTTTCTTCGAACCAATGAAACCTTCCATTAGTTGCATGTGCTATTTGCTTCAAACAGCTGGCTGTGTCTTTTACACTGGCAAAGCGAGGTGGGATATTACAGTCCAAGTCCAGGTTATTTAGGGTGAAGAGACATACATGAAGTTGCAAGCTACAGCCTCCACAGACTTCAGTAACGTAAGCACTAACTGTATGCTAGAAAGAAAAAGAAATTAGATACCTCCTATTGGCTTTCCTTAAGCAATGCTTATTTAACTCTCAATGGGTAACAGCATTCATAGCTACACAAAATTCAACCGTCTATGATGATAAACTCCAATATATAGGGGCTTGTTTACAAAGTTGCGGTAGCGGTTCGCGATCGTTATCGGAGTCACGAGCCCCATAGTTTTGCTTCTCCTCTGCTATAAACTGAAGATCCAATATTAAGCAGCACTTAGCCAGTTATCAGTACCTGCCATCCAGATAGATGCCACTATATGGGCAGATCAGCACTATCTGGACAGTGGCAGAACAGTCCATAGAAAGAGCCAGAGATTTTGGACCAAATATTCAGCGATGGTGGCTAGCGCTGCTGACGTGGCTAAACATCGCTGCTAAAAATGAAGCGTAGATATTCAGTGCCGGGGCTATGCAATGTCTAGCCACTGGCATGAAACATCCGGGTCGCTGCAGAGCCCCGAAGCTAACAGGCAGCGGCAATATTGAGTCGGTGCCCGGTTAGCGATGGGTGCTGCCTCCGCTCCGTCCCGATGCTAACCGCACAGCGTCAGGGGGTGTATTGGCAGCACCCACTGATTTCCAGCTGTGTTACTGCTACTGAATATCCCGCTAACCGGCATTTATATGGTTCGCAGGTCTGCCTTTGAATATCCCCCCCTATCCTTACAGTGGCGATATACAGCACAGCAATAAGGATAACTATTCAGCTACTGCAGGACAGCATAAAGCTGTCCCCCTAAGGATATCCAAGTAGCTTCTTTGCACAGCGCTGTTCAATAATACCAGCAGCAGCTCTGGCAGCAGAATCCGGATGCTCTGGGCGGTATATCAAGATTGGAAATAAAGATAAAGATAAATACCGGCACCGAATAGGGTTTTTTTTCCTTTAGGTGCAGTGACCAGTTTAAACAAACAAAAAATGCTGACCACTGTGGCTCAGTATTGGCCTGCACCTGTGAATTTACAGTCATGTACGTTAATGGTTTGCACGCCTGCCGTTCTTTGAAAGATTAAAAGCCAGAAAAACTGAAAACATGCATACCATGGTTAAAAGCACTTTTTGTTATTTGCATATGAATTTAGGACCTGCTAACCGGACAAACCCCATTGAGGGGCTATTCAATGGCAGTAACTGGACAGTGCTGATAAATATTCCTTCACTGTCTGGGGTGTCCAAAAAAGGAACAGATTCCCCAAATACAAAGTGACATAAAATATTTTTTGTCCGACTAAAAATCTGAAAGATCATCCAATACGGGTATGACCCACCCAATACAGTCCATTTTACTTTTATGTGAATAATACAACTGAAATCGAATCTAGCAGCATACACTCAGACAAGCATGCACGTATAGAAAAAATACTGACACAGCCTGTGTTTTGGACCTCATAAAACAGTTCTGTTTCAGGGCAAAATACTCATCTGAATACAATCCATGGTTGCAGCAAAACTTCCAGCACCTGATTTCTGTCACTTTCCTATTGCGGGATCTGTCCCTTTTTTAGATCGTTTGTACCTCCTCTGTGTGGACTTTGGGAAATTATTGTTTGAACTGTGCCAGGGTGGTCTGGGGTGGGGCGACGGCAGTCTCAGCACTTATCTAAGCGACAATGGGGCTTGTTTACAAAGCCGCGGTAGTGGTTCGCGATCGTTATCGGAGCCGCGGCCCCATTGATTTCAATGGAGCTGCGGCTCCAATAAGGATCATGAACGGCTACCGCGGCTTTGTAAACAAGCCCCAATGTGCTTGAATAGAATTAGGTCACTTCAATAGCTGTCCTGACTTTACGCAGTTCAGCTATGTTGGGTGCGGATGAATAGCGTCATTGCCCATCGAGCCACACCAGTTAGCGCTGAAACTGGCCATTCAATGTCACGGGATATTCAGATTCCGATGCCAATATCTGGTTTCAGTTTTGTCCACAGCAGTCAGGCTCTTCAAAAACACTGACTGCTACAGGCAGAATATCAGGCCTTAATACTTTTGAACCCATCAGGTGAAAGCAACAACATTGGGAGCTAAACATTTTTATCTATCTCCAAGTGCATATCATAGGCAAAAAGAGTGTAAGAGTTCCCATACTTCCTTGCCAATGCATTATAACCATTCTTTGGAGGGACTACTTTCAGGAGTGATAGTTCAATTTCTATGAATATTCAGCATCTTCTAGATTTCCCTCCAAAATGTGCTGGCAATTGTTGGTGATTTGAGTATCTAGAGACTACCAATTCATTTCACACAGATCAATGAAGGGTCAACTAGTGACAGTAACTTTGCATATTATGGACTTGGGCCATAGTGCTGACTATGCCATGTTCTGAAGAATTAAACTCCCGTAGTAGGTGTTCTCGGTGGACAGCAGAAATTAGTCCTCACTATGGGTGATGTCCCCAACAGAGCCCCACACATGAATGCTCCCCAGCTTCTATTGGAAACGTTTGGGAGGCCCCACCATGCCTGCATGCCTCCTTCCCACCTGCCACCATGGCACCATCTTGATTCAGTCTGATAACAAAGCTGTAGCAGAAGACAACTCCTCAGGGAGATGGGAGGGTTGTGAGGACTTATTCCTGCTGTCCATGGAGAACACCAGCTACAGGTGCATATCTTTTCTCCATGGACAAGCAAGAATGAGCCCTCATGTATGGACTCCAAAGCTACAGGCTACTGAAAACTGAGGAGGCCACCAAGAAGCCTAATAGGGACAACTGTGGCATGGCATCAGGCCTTAACAGTCAAGAGACCAACTACATACAACAGCAGTGATTCTCTTTTCCCTTTTTTTTTTTGGTAGCCTGGACAGAATAGAATGGGCCTTGGTGGGGATGAAGTTAGATTCTAATCCCTAAACAGATTCTTGAGTACAGATTGTCCGAAGTTGCTGTTGCGTCAGAAATCCCTGTCTAGGCAGTAGTGAGATGTGAATGTGTGGACTGAAGACCTTGTTGAAACCCTGCAAATCTCTTCCATGGAGACTGAGCGGAAGTTGGCCACCAATGCAACCATAGCTCAGACACTGTGCACTGTAACATGGCCATCAAGGCTCAGGCCTGCCTAGACATAAGCAAAAGAGATGCAGTCTGTCAGCCAAATTGAAAGAGAGCGTTTGGAAATGGCAGCCCCTAGCTTATTGGGTTTAAAAAAAATAAAAAGCTAGATGAACTTTCTATGGGGTTTTGTCTGCCCCAAATAAAAGGCTAAGACCTGCTTGCAGTTCAACAGGTGCAATGCAGCTTCACCTTTATGTGCATGAGGTCTCGGGAAAAATGTTGGAAGAACAATTGACTGATTAAGGTGGACATCCAATGCCATTTTTGAAAGGAATTTGAGTATGAAGGACCACTCTATTATGCTGGAATTTGGTGTAAGACAGATGAACCACTAAAGCCTGAATCTCACTCACTCTGCGTGCTGAAGTAACCACCACCAGAAACAATACCTTCCAGATCAAAAGTTTCAGAGGACAGGAATTGAGTGGCTCAAAGGGAGCTTTCATGAGCTATGCAAGAACCACATTGAGGCCCCAAGACACTGCGGGAGGCTTCAAGAGAAGCAATTCCTGCATTAAGCAAACAACTAAAGGCTGTACAGAGATAGACTTGCCCTCCACACCTCGATGGTAAGCTCCAATCACACTGTGGTAAACCCTGATGGAGTTGGACTTAAGTTCAGACTCGAGAGGTGTAAAAGATACTTAAGCAGTTTTTGTGTGGAACAAACAAAAGGATCTAGGCCCTGGCCCTCATACCAGACAGCAAACCTCTTCCATTTGCAAGAGTAAGGACTTTCTTGTAGAGGCCCTCCTGGAGGCCAAAAGGATTTTGGTTAAACCATCTGGCAGGTTGAGCTGAGACAATGTTAGCCTCTCAACATTCACATCATGAGGGCAAAGGACCGGATGTTGGGGAGCAACATTTCCTGCCATCCTGCATTATTAAATCATGCATGTGGCCGAGTCGTAGCAGCTGTAGACTGGAGAGCTGCAGCCGGAGAGGAAACCAAAGTTGTCTGGGTCAGTAGACAGTGATAAGAATCATCGTGCCACTGTCTCTTTTGAGCTTCAGCAGGGTCTTTGCAATGAGAGGTATTGGGAGATATGTATACAAAAAACCCTCTCCCCCAATGAAGGAGGAAAGCATCCGACACTACTCTGCTGTGTGATCTTACTCTGGAGCAGAACTGATCCACCTGAGTATTCTGTGAGGTGCAAACAGATCTATTGAGAGGATGCCCCACTCTCTAAAGATGCGAGTCACAACATCTCTATCCAGCATCAACTCGTGCAGTTGGAGGACTCGACTCAGCCTGTCTGCCAATGTTTTGCTCGCCTGCCTGATACATGGCTTTCAAGTCCATCCCATGCATAACAGCAAACTTCCATAACCTGACTGCTTCCCAACACAGGGAGTAAGAACCAGTTCCTCCCTGCTTGTTGATATAGAACATCGCAACCTGATTGTTGGTCTGGATTAGAACAATTTGGTTGGCCAGTCGATCTCGGAAAGTGTGCTCGCCACTGCTCTTAGTTCCAAGAACATGATCTGATGGAGACTTTCTTGGAAGGGCCAATCGCCCTGGGTGTGCAACCCATTGAGATTAGCTCCCCACTCCAGTTTGAATGCATCTATGGTACAAACTTTGAGGTGGAGCAATTTGGCAAGGAAGAACTTTGAGCACACTGTAGTGGACTGTTGTTGCAGGGATGGTTGATGTATAAAGAATCAGAAGGAGAGATTAAACTTTATCCGATTAAACTGTACCTGAACTAGACTTTGAACTGGGTCAATATGTAGTGGGCATGCTATCAGTGTACAGCTGCATAGAAAGGAAGTTTGGGGATGAAAACAGGCAGCTATATGAAGCAGGCAGATAGCCTGACCGGGAAGATTTTTGTATGTAGCTTTATATGAACATATCAGGTGATGAGTTTTGCCAGCCGACATTGAATCACCTGTTTGTCAAGGTGTATAAAGGTAACTGGAAAGCCCCGAACAAACTGGAAGTGTCCTTTTCTCTGCTGACGAGCATGACGTGTCCTGAACTTGGTTCCAGTCTGCGCTGTTGGACTTTCCCAGCTGAAGAGAATGGACTGCAAGGAGAATGCCCAGTTTGGTGATGTATCCATAATCTATATATATATATCCTGTACTAATAAATGTATTTTGTAACCACTAGCATGTAGTGCTGTGTCTTTACTTTGCTCTTAAGAGTGATATTCAAAAGGACCTGGCTTGATTAACCTGACACAACTATCCACCAGTGCAATGACTGAATAAGAGGGGCGGTGACACTCAGACGATCCCTGAGTCGACAGGTGGCCTGGGTCCATTGAGTCCTCAGAGTCCACTGAACTTGCCTCATTTGGAGGAGTGTCAAAGGTGTGACATGGATTGTGGAGGCCATGTGGCCTAGCACAGTGAACATCCTGCGAGCTGTTACCTGCTGACTCAATTGAGTTTCCCTCACAAATGCTGTCAATCTGTGAAGTCAGTCGTGCGTAGGAAGGATCACACCTGAGCTGCATCGAACAGGGCTCCGATGAATTCCAATTGTTGGGTGGGCTGAAGGTGGGACTTTGGGTAATTTACAACAAACCCTAGTAGTTCCAACACCCAAATGGTCAATCGTGTTGATTCTTGAGCTCCTTCCGGAGTGGTACTCTTGATCAGCCAATCATCCAGATAGGGGAAGACAAACACTCCCAGTGTCTGGAGGTAAACAGCTACTACAGCGAGGCATTTTATGAAGATACGAGGTGCTAAAGCCAGGACAAATGGCAGCACTTGGTACTAGAAGTACTGTCCTTCCAGGATGAATCTGAGATTCTCCCTGTGAGCGGAATTTATCTGTATGTGAGTATATGCAATCTTCAGATCAAGGGAACACAGCCAATCTCCATTTTGAAGGTAAGAAAGTAGTGTGCCTAGAGCAATCATTCTTAACTTTTTCTTACCAAGGACATATTAATATCTCTTAGATGGGATGGTATCCCCCTGTTTTCTTGGGGATCAGGAAATACCTGGAATAAAACCCCCAACCTCTCTGCTCTGGTGGCATGAGCTCAATTGCAAGATCTGACAAGAGGGTGGGTGATTTCTCTCTGATGCAAATCCTGATGCAGAGGGTTGAGATGATGCACCCTTGGGGGGCAATTTGGTGGTAGTTCCAATAAATGTAGTTTGTAACCGTTTTTCACAATCTGTAGAATCCATGAGTCCGAGGTTATGGGGAGTCAACATTGTGCAAAAAGAGTGAGCCTTAATTCAACTGGAGGGTTTCCTACTGCGGTTGTTAGAAGATTGGCTATGCTTCAAAGGAAACCAATCAAAACCTCACCCCAGGTTTTGGCTGAGGAGTTCGATGGGCCTTCTGAGGCTTCTTGTGACGCTGCTATTGGTAAGATGCCTGCTTGGGTTGGGCCCCTTGCTAACCGCAAGGGGAGGGCCAGGAAAGTACTTACACATGTGAGGGTAATAAGTCTTTTTCTGGTTTCCACCTAGGTATCTCCTACCATAGGAGGCATGCTCAGACATGCCCCTGGAGAGTATGGTAACAGTAACATGCTGCTTTTCAATATAGTCAGTCTTTTCTTCAACCTGTTCCCCAAAGAGATTCTCTCCATGGCACTGGATGTCCACCAGGTTGTTTTGCACTGACTGTTCCAGGTGTGACAACTGAAGGCAAGTAAGTCTCTGGGCACCAATACCTATGAGAGCATTTCTGGATGCCATCTCAAAGATATCATAGGTCGCTCAGACCATGAACTTCGAGCAGTCCTTGCCATGGGCCACTAGGGACCAATCCCATTTCTCTGGAGGAAGGAACGGGGCCAGATCAACCAAGTCACTCATGATGCTCTTCAAGAACATGCCCATGTATAGCTGGTAAGATGCTATGTGGACTACAAAAGCATGGAACTCTGGAAACACCTTCTCTCTAAAGAGTCTAATGTCCAAGCCTCTCTCCCTGGGGGTGCCAAGGAATGAGTCTTGGTACTCTTGATTCTCTTTAGGATGGATTCGACCACCAAAGAATGGTGAGGAAGCTGAGGCTTCTCGAACCCGGGAACCTTCTGAACTCTGCACATGGAGCCAGGCCTTCTACTATCTAGAGGTACAGTGAGGGGGTTCTCCCACATTCTCATCCATACATTCTGCAGGATGAAGTGCATGGGCACTGTCATCACCTCCTTAGGGGCCGAAGAGTATTGCAGATCTCCAGCTCTTCTACCCTGGGCTCATCCTCAGTCTCCAGAGAAAATGTTATGGCCTTGGCCATGACGCTTACAAAGTCTTGGAAGGTCATGTCCTCAGGAGGGTACTTACGCTGCTCATGAGGTGGAGAAGGGTTAGAAGTGAGTTCCGGGGATCTGCCCTCGGACAAGTCCTCAGATTCCACATTGGTGACCCAGCCTTCTGAATCAGACTCGGAGAGAAAGTCAAAGTACTTCTGAGTCTCTGCCTGGATCTCTCTTGCCCCGAGGTGATAGGGAAGACCTTCGGCAGTGAGGATACACCAATGTCCATCTAGACTTCGAGGGCATATTAGACCCTGAAATGCTAGAGAGGGATATTGGCCGGGCAGAAACCGGTGTCGGGCCCCTTTGATGTCCCGATGTTGATGCCTCTCCCGCAGGCAAGGCATGCGTCTTGAGGATTGGCTATATGTGACAGATGTCGATGCAGAATACGTCAAGACCCTGACATGCTGCACTGCTGACAGCATCACAATGTGGCCCTTGAGTACTTACAGAAGATGCTTCTCCATGGCTGCTGATTCTGAAGGCTGCAGGGCCT
Source organism: Ichthyophis bannanicus (assembly GCA_033557465.1). Lineage (NCBI taxonomy): Eukaryota > Metazoa > Chordata > Amphibia > Gymnophiona > Ichthyophiidae > Ichthyophis > Ichthyophis bannanicus. Next base: position 7,034,039 of record CM066044.1, on the reverse strand, counting down.
GAGCAACTTGGCTGTCAGTGTGTCTCCCATGTCCTGCAGAATGAGCTCTCTTCCCATCAGGGCACCTTCAGGGGCACCCATGTGGACCCCCATTGCTCTCAATGCCATGCCTCGATGGGCTATGATGTCAATGTACCAGAGTCTTCACTCTGTGTGATCACTCCCCGGCATTGAAAATGAGGCTGAATCCTTCCTTATCTTCTGATGGAAATCGATCAATAGCCAATGCTCTGGGATACTATGGGTGCTTGGCTCCAACTGAGCCCAAGAGCTCCTCGATGTTGATACACTGCTAGCATCCGATGTAGCCTTGGAAGCCATAGAGACCAGTGCCGTTGATGCTGAAGGTGATGGATCAGACTTATGAGCACCAAATAGAGTTTGTCGCTGCTTCTCATGACCTTTACGTCCTCTTTTTGTCATCTAAAAACACAAATTACAAGAAGAGAGCTGATGATCAGGACTGAAGGCACCAGTTGTACGTGTCTGCAGCAGATATGGTCTTAGCACACTGGGAACACTTTTTGAACCTGCTGGCGGGTTTCTGGGACATGTCGTCTTGGAAAATAGCTGCAGCAAAGTCAAAGAGTTTGATGTTGGAGCATGGTCCAACCGGAATACTGGTGTCGGGAGCAGAGGAGCCGTGGCAAGAGCTAGAACAGCGATGGAGGGAGAAAAAATGAAAGGGAAAAGAGAAACCATGACAGCAGTTGAAAAGGCAAAACCCCAAAGCACAAAACAAAACCCACGGGGAGAAAGAGTTTATATCAAGTGGAGGATGACTGGAATGTGTCCGTGGCGCTCTGCGGAAAACAAAAGACTGAATGAAGATGGTGCTGCGGTGGCAGGTTGGGAAGGAAGCATGCAGACATGACAGAGCCTCCCAAAAGCTTCCAATAGAAGCTGGGGAACGTTCCCACATGGGGCTCCGTCGGGGATGCCACCCATATGCGAGGACTCATTCTTGCTTGTCCAAGGAGAATCAGTATTACAACATATCTTCATGATGCAAGATTTTTACTGAATCCTTCACAGTGAAAAGTGGAAGGGAGATGAAAAATAAAATCTATGTACCAGTAGACGATACAGTAACTTCACAAAAATGAAAACTACAGATTGTCCATTGATAACTACTATAACAGGTTCAGATCATATTGGCTTAATTTACTGGATTTTATATATTTAGTTGCAGCACAGCAAAACCATGAAATGACGCAATCATAGAGCTGACACTATCAGCGAAAAGCTAAAGTAAGCATTAACGCGATATTCAAAGCTACTCACCGTCTCCTGGTCTGGAACTCCACTTGTAAATAGATAAAGTCCTTGGGATTCATGCTGATCTTTATCTTCCAAATCCACCTCTACTGCTCTTTTAAGGGCACTCAAAAAATTTCTACTGCCTCCACACTGCAAGCTTAACACCCATCTAAAAGACAATTCCAGAAGTGGTATCTTCAGAGTTAGGCAAGTAGTACTATACTATAGCAAAAGCAGTAACACAGAACATCCTCGCTTAAGGTAAAAGACAAGGCATGGGAATTAGAGGAGGCCTAGGTTATGGCAGTCAAAACATACTTACTTTATAAAGATAAGTAGACACCTTCTTGTTTTTATAAAACTGCCCTAAGTTGAAGCGCCGACATTTAGCTGTCCTTTATAGCAGGTATAAAGGTGCATAAAGTTCACAAGTACATGCATAAATTAAGATATTTTATAAACACATATACTTGTTAGAACGTCACCTGTGTTCTGCACAGACCATACCCCTGATATATCTACCAGCAAGTATGCAACTTCATGTCAAAGTGCGCACTTTTACACTACTTGGTATTTTACAAGAGATCAGCCTTGTACCTAGCCCTGTGCAAGCAGTGCAGTTGCACAGGGTGCAAAGGATATAGGGGTACATTTTGGGCTGCTGGCCTCGGCTCCCCCCCACGCTGCTTGCTGTTACTCTGCTGCTGCCACTTTTTTCTCAGCGGTGGTGGCACCGGCAATAGCACAGCAGAGCTGACTTCAAATAAAAAACAAAACAAAAACAAGCGGGTCTATGGCTGCACCACTCACACAGCCCTTGGTACGGCCCTGTCCCTCCCCACTGAAAATTTGATAATTACACTAAACAATGATAATCACTCCAACACCCCACTTCATATAGCAAACTTGTATCCATGCACAGTTGAACATGAATATCAACTTTTAACTACTGAATTACAGTATGTTTAATCCATACAGTATAAGCATGCACTTATATTCTGATCAGTAATTTATAAAAGATCATTTATGCGTAGGAATGACTTTATAAAATTACCTCCAAAGAGGGTCATTTCATGACAGTGTGTGAAGGCTAAGTAGGTGCCTGTGTATTTTTATAAAATCCTAGGGACAAAGCAGCAGAGATCACATCTAGGCTGAAGCTGTAGACATTCATACCTGTTCCTGATCAGGCATAAATAGTTGTCTTTATAAATAATGTGTGTAAAAAGCAATTCCGCCTATACTATGCCCAAACTCTGACCCTGAATATGCCCTACACAAAGGTTGCATAAAAGCCTGCACCTTCTCGGCACTTGCATGTACCTTTATGTGCGTAATCCCTGGGGTGATTTTACAAAAGCCCTTTTATGCACACAAAAAAGCCTTTACGTGCACAAAATCCTTTAGGAAAGTACGCCAAAGAGGATCATTTCTGAAAGCCATTTCCCCAGGTAAATGGGTCATTTAAAAAAATTATCACCTCTCCTGCAGGGAAACGTGTGCACTGATAGTTCTATAACTTAGTGTGGCTTCAGGATCTATAGATTTGCTTTCAATGCAGCTGCTCTTTGCCACCCCATAGAAGCTGCCATCAGAGGCTACTACCTAGCTTACCAAATAGTTAAGCCAGCCCTGCTCCCAAGTTCTAAAGTATTGTCAAAGAGCTGCTTAAAGATGTAAACAAAATAGAAACTCAGCAGTAACATTTTTAATTGTCACAGTGTAAGTATCACAATGTAAGTATCACTATTGGACGCCTTTTCAAAATGTTGTACAGAGAACAACTTCTTTTAACTATAATAATGAACTAATAATTCTACTGTATTACTGTATCATATAGTATTCTAATTGCTGGAAAACTGTGCCAGTTGTAATTAAATCTGGTAAACGTCAACTGTTTTGAAAAGTTAGTACATCCATATATGTATTTGTACATACTTCCAAGCACTTTGTAAGTTTTCTGGATCAGAGGGAACCATTTCTGGCTTCCAAGGCATAATATCACTTCCAAAACTAAAAGAGAAGTGAAAATTATGTAAGCCACTTTGAAAAACATTTTTAGCATTTAACACAGAAATGTATAATATATTTATAACAAGCTGCAGTACCACCTACGATCTATACACATTTGTTGTGGCTACCTTATAAGAAAATATGCAAAATACTATGAAACAATGCTTCTGAAATATAAACAAATTGCAAGAAAGTTGTAGCTCTCTGGCCGGTGGGATGTTGCTCTTTTACAAGAGGCTGAAGTAATGTCCATTGAGATGGAGAAGATGAAGAGAGATTGGGTTGGACATGTGTTTTATTCTGTTTATAACTCTAGAAAAGGGGAGTAGTGATTCTGGTTAGTAGGAAGATTCCTTTAGTGGTGTATGAAATGGGACAGGATGCAGAGTTCAGTGGTATGAGGGGTTGGGCGGAAATATCAGCAGGACGTGCCTTTCTTTATAACTTTGTCATTATTAAAATTGTTTTCATATTAAGCAAACAAAAATAAAGCAGCATTTTATGATACAAATTTTACAAATATCAATCCACTGCCAGTGACATCCACAAACAGAAAAAAGAACAGTAACAAAAACAGAACTTAAAACGTGAACATATGCCACTGATATCTAGTTATTCACATAATTACAGTATCAAACTGATTACCTACATTTCTCTATGTAAATGAATGCTGCTGGGACTGTCATGGACAAACAATAGTGGGTTCAGGACAACCTTGATCATATAAACTGCTTCCTGCAAAATCACAGTCAAACCATTTATGGCTACCTAATTTATGTAGTCACCTAACGGTCTCGCACAATACACAGTAATTAGAAATCCCCTTGGTATTAAATGTTAAATATATGCCTTCCCCCCACTCCCCTGCCGCAGAACCTGTATGTAAAGAGATCACAAATTAAAAAAAATCCTAATCTATGTGTAATGCTGCAAACCATTCCTTCTCTATTATCTGCTGGACTTTCAGATACCAGTCCCTCAAGCAAGGAGGCAACAGGCATAGATGTACAGCCATCAGCAGAAGACAAGCCAAGTCCCTCTTTTTTAACATCATGTCGAGAAGCTCTTCATCAAATCCCAACATTATCAATGTATATCTCAGAGGTAATTGTCTATTAAGCATAGTACATAGTTCTTCTTGTACATTATTCCAATAAGCTATAACATAGGGAACACTCCTTTCATCCCGCATCTTCTCCAGCAGACATCTCGTTGGACAGCAGTGGTGACATGACTAAGTACATATCCAAAAAGCATCCCAATGCTCAGGATCAATATCACGCTCAGCATCCTGCACCCACTTCTCCTGATATAAACATCTTTCATCTCCAACTTCGCCATTCAAAATTCTGTCGATCTGAGTTAATACTCTCCCTGGCCCAAGCACCTCTGCAGAACAGCGTCTCAAGGGGAGTCAGGGGCTAAAGGAAGAATTTCTATTATGCATGTAAGAAATGCTCTACCTACAGAACAGTTAATATACTTGGTGCCTTGCTGCATCTCTCCAATATTTTGGCTCTAATGAGGAGCTTACCTTCTTTAAGAAAATCGAGGACGTGTCTATCTTAAACTTGTATGCGCCCAATGGCCCTAAGGGGGCGTTTTTTCAACAGGTCTCTGAGGAGAAAGCACAGCGGATGTGTATAATGGACAGGGATATGAAATGTGTCCTTGGCCTAGGGAATACGTCATCTGAGTAGAAAAAGGAATCTGAGAGGGAGGGAAGGGAGCTTGGTAAATGTTTGGTAGAGTTTGATGGATGGATGTGTGGCTAGCAGAGAATCCTGCGGTGAAAGAGTTCACTTTTTTCCAGGCAAGATGGGCTGGATGTGCTTTTATTAAGAAGGGGATGCAGCAGAGGGTGCTTGAGCAGGAGCTTGAACCAACAATGTTATCAGATCATGCTTTAGTTAGTGCCCTTATAGCTGGATTTGAGCAAGCATGGGAGGATGGAAGTGGGTGGTGATGTCGGATTAATGCGGGTTTGATTCAGAAGGAGGGGCAGTTGGAGTTGCGAGCTGTGTGGGATGTTTCTTAGGTTGACTGACATTGGTGGGACCCAAACGGGGCAAGGCTTACATGAGAGGCATACTGCTGCATATGGTGACTAGGGCTAAGAGGCGTAGGGAGGAGGAGTTGAGTCGGTTGTATGCCGAGTTAAAGGTGCTGCAGGGTAAGCATAAGTGTACAAGGAGTTCTCAGGTTTTCAGGACGTTTGTTGCAATAAGGAATGCTATTGAAAACAGAGTTTGAAAGGATTGCTTTTTTGCTGTGGTTGGCAAAGTGCAATTTTATGGAATATGAAGGTAGGATTAGTAAATTGTTAGTGTGGCAGCTGAAGAGAGAGAGGAAGGATGGGCAGGTTAAGGCAATTTGGGGCAAGACTGGAAGAGTCTGTTGATCTAATGCAGAAGTTTGTGGAGCTTTTCAGGCCTTCTTTGAGCAGTTATTTTATTGTTTTGCTTTAATTCTCTTCTTCTTTGCCGTTCCTCAGAAGTTGATGCCCTAGGTGACTGCCTAGTCTTACCTAATAGTTGAGCTGACACTGCTGATGATGCTTTCATGGTACCATAGAAATCTGCCTACTTTAAGCATTACCTCCAATTCCTATGATACCCAAAGTTTTCTAAAAGATCCTCCAGGACCATGCCCAGAGCATTTTAGGAGCACCATTTTGGCCATGTCAACCAAGGATTCCATGGCTTCTCACACTGCTGCAGAACCAGCTGATATGCCTGGGAACTCAGGCCACTTTACTGACTCAGGGAGACCATCTCCTGAACCTCATTCTCAAGTCCCTGGCTCTAAAATCATGGTTTTTGTCAGACAAATCTGATTGATTTATTTGACTGGGTGACCAGGGAGTTGGACCGAGGGAGAGCCCTAGATGTGGTGTACTTAGATTTCATTAAAGCCTTTGACACCGTTCCACATAGGTGACTTATAATCAAAATAAGCATCCTAGGGATGGACCCTAAAGTTACTGATTGGGTTAGAAATTGGAGGTGGCAAAGTGTACAGGTAAATGGAGCTCGCTCTGAGGAGGTTACCAGAGGTGTGCTGCAGGGATATGTCCTTGGTCCGATTCTTTTTAACATCTTTGTTAGTGATATTGTGGAAGGGCTGTCGGATTGCCTTTTTGAGAATGATTCCAAAATCTGCAATAGAGTAGACATCTAGGAAGGAGTAGATAACATGAGGAGGGATCTAGCTAAGCTTGAAAAATGGTCTAGAACTGTGGTTCTCAACCGAGTCCTCTGGGACCCCTCAGGCCAGTCAGGTTTTCAGGATATGCACAATGAATATGCATGAGATAGATCTGCATACAATGGAAGCAGTGCATGCAGATCTATCTCATGCATATTCATTGTGGATATGCTGAAAACCTGACTGGCCTGGGGGTCCTAGAGTACTGGGTTGAGAACTACTGGTCTAGAATTTGGCAGCTGAGATTTAATGCTAAAAAATGCAGGACCATGCATTTGGGCTGCAAAAGTCCAAGGGAATGGTACAGTGTAGGGGGTGAAGTACTTCTGTCCACAAAAAAGAGCGGGACCTGGACGTGATTGTGTCTGGCAATCTTAAGGTAGCTAAACAGGTAGAAAAGGCAACAGTGAAATCCAGAAGGATGCTTGGGTGCATAGAGAGAGGAATGGCCAGCAGAAAAAAAGGAGGTGATAGTGCCTCTGTATAAATCTCTGGTGCGATCTCATATGGAGTATTGTGTGCAATTCTGGAGACCAAACCTTCAAAAGGATATAAACAGATTGGAGTCAGTGCAGAGGGTGGCTATTAAAATGGTTAGTGGTCTTCGTTATAAAGCATATGTGGACAGACTTAAAGATCTTAATATGTATACTTTAGAGGAAAGACGGGATAGAGAAGATGTTTAAATACCTCTGTGGCATAAATGCACAGGAGAGTCTCTTTCAATTGAAAGCAAGCTCTGCTACAAGGGGATATAGGCTGAGGGTGAAAGGGGATAGACTTAGGAGTAATATGCGGAAATATTTCTTTACGGAAAGAATGGTAGATGCGTGGAATAGTCTCCCAGTGAAGGTGGTAAAGATGAAGACAGTATTGGAATTCAAAAAAACATGGGACAAACACAGAGGATCTCTGAAGGTAAAAAGGGTAGTTGATATGGAAGGGCATACTAGATAGACCATGTGGTCTTTTTCTGCGTCATATTTCTATGTTTCTTCTCTTGAAAGGAAATTGATTATTGACCTATTTCCCAAGATGTCTTGATGATCTTTCTAGCAGACAGGAAACCTGCAGACAGAGTTCTACGACCTTAAAGGGACTCGTTACTCACCAATATATTCAGCAGAACATTCTCAAGATTTTTTCAGTTGCTCAATTTTGACTCCGAGTTAAAGAGATGCAAAAGGTAAAGACTACTTCAGTTCATCTTCATCTGTCTGCCACTGGAGCCTACCATAATCACATTGCCGATAAACCTATACCGACCTCCTTCTGGTCTCTCATTTGATGGAGAGTCTCTTTTGCTCTACACTGCCTATTTGTCCAGCTCTTCCTTCATGGAATCTTAATGTTGTGCTCACATGCCTTACTGAAGCTACCTTTGAACCTCTTGGTCAGACAATGCTCAAACATCTAGCCTGGAAAACTCTATTCTTGATACCTATTACTTCTGCAAGGCAAGGAAGTGAAATTCAAGCACTTGTGCACTTTCTGCCTTTTAAGCAGTTCTTCCCAAATAAAATGGCGCTCCTGCCAAAGATGATTTGAGAGTTTCACCTCAATCGTACTTCTGGTGGTCTTTCCAAAGTCTCATTTTCAGCTGGCTCATGGCTTTTTACATAAACTAGACTGCAGGAGTGCATTGATTATACTATGTTTGTGCCAAGTCATATATAAGAACATGTTCTCAGCTTTTTGTCTCCTTCAGTTTGAGCAATCCAGATACTCAATTTATCAAACTTACCCCTTTTGTTTATCTGACTGCATAATTTTTGTGCTATCTCCTGGATATATTAGCATTCATCCTCTATGAGCAACGGCCTTGTCCATAGCTAGCTTTAGAGTAGTTTCTGTATTTGTTATATGCAGGATGGTGATGTGGTCATCAGTCCACACTTTCACTAGGCGTTACTGCTTGGATACTTATCTTGACTGACCAGTGTTTCCGGTCAAGATCTGCTGCAAAACTTGTTTTCCTAAAATTCTACTTTTCATGCTACCAATCATTCAGAAGAGTCTATGATGGACTGGTATTCCTGATGGACTCTATTGCAAGCAAGGTAATACTCTGCCTGAAAGCTCTCAAAAGGGTTTTGGTGTTCATTTTTAAAAGGCTAAGTCTGCAACGGGGGAATTTTTTTGTTTGTTTGTGGTGTTGGGCAAAGCTCTGTCAGTTAGAGTTCACTGTCTTTGTTCCAGCTACCCATTCACAGTTAACTCTTTGAAGCCACTGACTTCATCAGGTGTTAGATCTCTCCCTATACCCATCATGGCACCCACCCACCACATTTGAGCATTTCTGCTTTATAGGGCAATTCCACAATTAGCTACAGACAAGGACATAGAACAGCACGGTTAGAACATACTTAAAAGATATTAACTGCTTTTACTCTTAAAGGACAGCTGAGGAACAGGAAGGGATTTTGGTAGGTCTCTCTCTTTTACTTCAACAGGTACTAAAGCTCCATCAACTAAACAATGACTGGGAAAAATTGTAATGCTAAAGCTGTTGCCCCCATTACAGCTTCTGCCTCTCTCCAGATAGAGATCCCAATGCCAGCTGAAGGACCAGTTCCATGTGCAGGATGCCTGCATGCTGAGGCTTTCAGGAAACAAGTGCAGGAGCTCAGAGAAGTGCTGGCGAGACTGAGAAGCATACGAGACAGTGAGAAGTACATTGAAATGATTCTTGAAACATCCAAGCTCTCCGAAAAAGGTAAAGATGGGAAGCTACAGAATGAAGGTTGGACACGAGTCTCCAGAGCCTGCAGTATCGACACTCCAACTCCTCCAGCCCTTGACCTGAAGAGCCATTATGCAGCTCTGGAAGCATCCCAAGAAAAGGAAGAACCACAGCTCGAGCACCCCAAAGTTGCAGAATCAGTCAGCACAAGGAAGCAAAGGATAGAGGTAGTTGGTGACTGTCCTCTGAGGGGTACTGAGCCGTCCATCTACCAACCAGACTTGGTATCCAGAGAGGTGTGCTGTCTGCCAGGTGCCAAAATCCGAGATGTTACGGGAGAGTTTTCCGAGACTCATCAAACCTATTGACTATTATCCAATGTTGCTCATCCATGTTGGCACAAATGATACTGTTAGGTATCCCTCCGAGCATATCAAAAGTGACCTCATGGCTCTGGGGCAGAGGGTAAAGCAGATAGGAGCACAGGTGGTGTTCTCTTCAATCCTCTCTGTTGAGAGTAAAGGCCGAGGCAGAGAAGCCCACATCCTGGAGAGGAATGCATGGCTGCATGGATGGTGTCATTGAGAGTGTTTTGGTTTCCTGGACCATGGGATGATATTCCAAGGGCTGAAGAGCAGAGATGGTGTCCATCTGTCCAAGAAGGGTTGAAATGTCTAAGGCAGCAGACTGGCTAACTTACTGAAGAGGGCTTAAAACTAGATTCGTTGGGGATGGGTGAAGAAAGTCCACAGGTAAGTGAAACATTAAATATCTCTGTAGAAATGGGTAAAGGGGGCAACACCTGGAAAGTGCTGTGTGTAAATACCAGTAGCATGGGAAATAAGATCCTAAATGTTGAGGCTTTAATGGAAGAGGCTGACTTGGATTTAGTGGCAGTTACAGAGACATGGTTCATAGAAAACCATGACTGGGATGTAATTATATTAGGCTATACTTTATTCAGGAAGGACAGGGTAGGAAGAAGGGGAGGTGGAATGGCACTATATGTAAAAAACAATATTAAAGCTATAGAATTGCAGGGATTAAAAGGAAGAGAGGAGACACTGTGGGTTAAACTAGAAAGAGGGAAAGGGAAATCCATTTGCATTGGAATTATATACAGATTCCCCTCACAGGGATTAGAAGTGGACGAAGATTTAATAGAAAACATACGCAGTATTGCCATGAAAGGAGAAGTGCTACTGATAGGTGATTTCAATATGCCAGATGTAGTTTGGCACATTCCTGCTGTGGTGGCATCTAGAAGTAAGGAGATCCTAGATTCTCTACAGGGAGAACTATTCAGGCAACTGGTAATAGAACCCACACGTGATGGGGCCACACTGGACTTAGTGCTTACCAATGGGGAAAGTGTTTCTGATGTTATAGTGGGAGATCATCTCGCATCCAGTGATCACCAGATGGTGTGGTTCAGTATTAGGTCTAGGGCTGATAAAATCCATTCAAAAGTGAGGGTCTTAGACTTTAGGAAAACTAACTTTGCCAAGATGGGACAACACCTTGAAGAGTTGTTAGTGGGACAGGAACAGTTGGGGGATGTAGAAAAACAATGGGCAAAACTGAAAGGGGATATTTTAAGGGTAACAAATCTTTTTTGTTAGAAAGGTAAGCAAATGTAAACGGAAAAGGAGGCCGCTATGGTTCTCAAAAGTAGTAGCTGAAAAGGTGAAGAAAAAGAGGGAGGCCTTCATGAAATACAAGAGATCACAGAGAGAGGAAGATAGGCATCTATATTTGAAAAAATTTAGAGAAGCTAGCAAAGTAGTCAGGAAAGCAAAGATACAAAAAGAAGAAGAAATAGCCAATGCAATAAAATGCAGGGATAAGACATTTTTCAGATATGTTAGTGAGAAGAGGAAGGGCAAAAGTGGTATTGTCAGACTCAAGGGTGCAGGGGGGTAATACGCAGAAACTGATGAGGATAAAGCGGAATTGCTTAACAAATATTTCTGTTCTGTGTTCACAGATGAAGAACCAGGAGCAGGACCTTAGAAAACACTCATAAATAGGAACAGAAGCAACAGGGATCTTTATCAGTTTTCAGAAGACTATGTTTCTGAGGAACTACCTAAACTAAAAGTAGACAAAGCGATGGGACCGGATGGGATACACCCTAGAATACTGAGGGAACTTAGGGACGTTCTAGCAGCTCCACTGACTGATCTTTTCAATGCCTAGTTGGAGTCGGGAGTGGTGTCAGAGGACAGGAGAAAGGCACATGCGGTCCCTTTACACAAAAGCGGACGAAAGGATGACATTGAGAACTACAGGGCAGTTAGTTTAACCTCTGTGGTTAGTAAATTATTGGAAAGGCCACTAAAAGAGAGAATATTGAGGTTTCTGGAGTTCAATGTATTGCAGGATCCGAGGCAGCATGGATTCATCAGAGGCAGGTCTTGTCAGACAAATCTGATTGATTTCTTTGACTGAGTGACCAGGGAGTTGGACCGAGGGAGAGCCCTAGATGTAGTGTACTTAGATGTCAGTAAAGCCTTTGACACCGTTCTGCACAGTGTGATGGTGCAGAGGGGTTAAGCACTAGAAACAGGAGGTTGAAACAGTTTCTTTCCCCTGAAGCAGACAGCAGTACAGGCAAGGAAAGGGTTAAACCTCCAACTCAGAGAAACTCTATGCTTAGAAAGATAGAGAGAGAGCCACACCTCAGCTCCATGACAACCAAGGGAGCTGACGTGAGAGGCAAGGGGGCGGAGTCAAAGCCCATAGGACAGCCCCAAACACTTAAGCAGGAAGTAACAGTTCCAAAGGAGGAGGTGCTGGGGAACAGCCGAGAGACAGAGAGAGTCCGAGAACAGGAACAGGAAGGAGAGGTTCCAGGAGAGGTGCTTGGAGAAACCTCTGGGAAAGCATCTTGAAAGAGAGAGGAATTATCACTGGACAAGCAGCAGAGAGAAGGAGGAGAGAAGAACCTTTAAACCTCAAAGGGAAAGGTTGGAAACCTTATCTAGGAGAGAGAAGTTCTTCTGAGGACTCTTCCGTTGAAGCTGTGCACACAGGTGGGAGCTTAGGCAGAAACAGAGTTCCGTTTAAAAAGCTGTCCAAACATTCCCAAGGCAGGCAACGTATCTGTAGCTCAAGTTCTGAAAGGAGCACAGGTGCTTTGAAGCAGTCAGCTGATTGTGTGCTGCAAAGACAGGAGTTGGAAACAAACCCTGCTGAGCAGTTTGCCACGAGGGAATCCGTGAAGCAGTTTGGGGACAAATGTTTGCCTTATGCCCAGCCAGTGAAAGCTAGAAGTACCAGGAAAAAGGTGAGCCCTTTAGATTCCCTTAAAGCTGTGTTAAAGGAGTCTGGTATTTTAAATTCCTCCACCCTACCTCCCAGTAAGAAGAACTTTAGCTGGAAACAGCTTAGCACTTTATTAGAGCAATGGAAGCCTGTTGATCTGGAAGCCCCTGTAAATAAGCAGGATATATCAGAGTCAGACGAGGAACCTATGCAAACGGAGGAAGCTTTGATAGGATCTGAATACTCTGACATGGAAACAGATTGCGCTTATTGCCATAAAGAGTGAGAGCTGTGTAATGTTGTGCTGTTGAGAAGTACTGAACAAAGCCTGACTAATTGCAAGGGAGCTTTTACACTGAGAGAGGCTGAGAGCTGCCAAAGTGTAAAACTCAGTCTATTAAGCAGCTGTGAAAGAGGAGTACACTACGGTTGTGTTATCTGTTATATGAAGCTGTTTATGAAGACACTGTTGATAATAGGAAAAGCATTTAATGTTTGAAGCTGAAAGAAGTTTGGTTATTCTGTTGGAACGGACTTGCCTGAGAGTTATCAGGAGGACTGTGTTATACCACGTAACTTCATTTTGGTTGGGAGAAGCATCCATTTATTTCTGTTTAAAGGGGTAGTAGATATCAATTCCTGTGCAACAATAAACTTATTGTTACCCCAAAACCTTGGCTGTATTCGTCTTGGCTCACAACTACAAGGAACATAGACAACAGCACACACAAGGGACATAAATTTGTGGTCACATCCACTTCTACCAGCGACCGCCTACACATACAAGAAGAGGGCGTGACAATAGGTGACTTATAAACAATTGAGCACCCTAGAAATGGACCTTAAAGTTACTGATTGGGTTAGAAATTGGCTGAGTGGGAGGTGACAAAGGGTACAGGTAAATGGAGCTCACTCTGAAGAGAAGGAGGTTACCAGTGGTGTGCTGCAGGAATCTGTCTTTGGTCTGATTTTTTTAAAATACCTTTGTTAGTATATTGGGGAAGGGCTGTCGGGTAAGATTTACTTGTTTGCAAGATCTGCAATAGAGTAGATACCTAGGAAAGAATAGATAGCATAAGGAGGAATCTAGCAAAGATTGAAGAATAATCTAGAATTTGATAGCTGAAATGTAATGCTAAAATATGCAGGGTCATGCATTTGGGCTGTAAAAATCCAAAGCAGCAGTACAGTGTAGGGGGTGAGATACTTCTGTCCACAAAAGAACGGAACCTGGGCGTAATTGTGTCTGACGATCTTAAAGTAGCTAAACAGGTAGAAAAGGTGATGGCGAAAGCTAGAAAGATGCTTTAGTGTATAGGGCCAGGAATGGCCAGCAGCAAAAAGGAGGTGATAATGCCTCTGTATAAGTCTCTGGTGTGACATTATTTGGAGTATTGTGTGCAATTCTGGAGACTGCACCTTCAAAAGGATATAAGCAGGTTGGAGTCAGTGCAGAAGGTAGCTACTAAAATGGTTAATTGTCTTCATGATAAGCATATGAGGACAGATTTAAAGATCTTAATATGTATACTTTAGAGGAAATGTGGGATAGGGGAGATATGATAGAGACATTTAAATACCTCCGTGGCATAAATGCACAGGAGAGTCTCTTTCAATTGAAGGCAAGCTCTGCTACGAGGGGACATAGGATGAAATGAAAGGGGATAGACTCAGGAGTAATATGTGGAAATATTTCTTTATGGAAGGAGTGGTAGATGTGTGGAATAGTCTCCCAGTGTAAGGTGGTAGAGATGAGGACAGTATGTGAATTCAAAAAAGCATGGGACAAACACAGAGGATCTCTAAAGGAAAAAAGGGCACTATTGTAGTTGATATGGAAGGGGACAGACACTATGTGGCCTTTTCTGACGTCATGTTTCTATGTTTCTATTACTCAGCTTGGGAATTTCCCATTTTGTGTGGCAGCAAATCTCCTGCTTGTCCGCAGAGAAAGCAAGATTGCGTATCTTTAATGGTGATTCTCCATGGACAGTAGGGGAATGCAGCCGCACCATCCCTCCCACAGATCCTGCTACATTATATCCAGCTACAGTAGGAACTTATTTGAGGGGGGGTGGCAGTGGCAGGGGAATGCCCACGCATGCTCAGGAGGCTTCCACGTGAAGCATTTCTGAGCTTTGAGGAGAGCTGCAATCAGAGAAGAGAGCCATCAGGGATGATTTCATTCCATTTATGTGGCTATCTATGGAGAACTCCCATTACAGATAAGCAATCTCACTATTTTGGTCCTGCCTAAAATAAAGGAAGAGAATTATTACACGGCTATGTTTTTATCCAGAAGTTTCCTTCTGCTCCTTTGTACTTACAGCTCAGTCAGAGTCAGCACTGGGATCTGGCACAATAAGCCTTCATTCACAATTCCCTGGTGAGTTTTCATGCTATTTTATATCGCCCCAACATGTCTAGTCTGGACAATGCAATGATGGTCCTGGGTGAGGGGCCATGCAACAGGGCACCTTTTGGAACTCTACAATCATGGGCTCTGAATGTGGCCATTTAAGCAATGACCAAATTCTCTTTTCCTCAAACGCCGCCCCCCCTCCCCCCAAGGCTGGGAATGCTGTCTTTGAAGCAACACCATTTCCAGCTGAACTGCATTTTTTTAAGAACAGATTTAGACCCAGCAGCATACAGCACTGTCACTGAACCACCAGGCTGGCCTCCCACTGTCTCAGAACCCAATACAAAAACATGAAAAGAAAGAAAATTGTGTGAGATTAACCCATATGGCAGTCAAAGAAGAATTAATCTCTGCTAGCTAAGAGTGCAATGCACAATGTGGCTGGAGAAGGTGCTTGTTATTCAGGAAGAGGAAGAGATAACAGCGAAGAGTGCAAATATTATTCAAAAGCATAAGGTAAAATGAGAGCTTGAGTACCAGTCAATTCTCCATAACCGGTTCCTATAACATTTAGGAGGAGAATATGTTAACTAAACATGCGACACCTTTCGAAGAAGGTTCAGATCAGGCTAGAAGCCTGAAGGGGCAAAAGGCTACTAGGCAAATAAATGGGTAAAACTCACGCAATAACATTGAAGAAATCCTTGTTTGAAATTTGCTCCTCAAACAAAAGCCTCAGTGAGTGTTGGATATGAATAATGTACAGGGAGTTTGTTACTGAAATATCAACTAAGATAACAACTCTAAAAAGAAAAACAAACAACAATGTTTACGAATAAAAAGTTGATTATTACACATAATGCTAGACTTCTATTTAAAAATGTACCTCCTAGCAATGTTTACCTTCTAGGAATAATACTTAGTGGTCCTTTTACTAACACGCAGTAAGCAGTTACCAATCAAATTAGCGTGTGGTAAGTGTTAGTACACAGCTATAATAACAGTTATCACACTGGCATGACATGCACTCTAATTCCTGCACTAACTGCAGCCTCTGTTATGGGGGAGGAAATGGGTGTTAACTGCACATTGTAGTTAGCTCATGGTAATTAAATAGGAGGAAGTAAGTGCATCCGCACTATCTATAACATTTACCATGCCATAAGGAAAAATGTGGTTTTATTCGCTAATTTTCTATCCTTCAGTCCTGCCAGACCAGTCCAGAACAGATGGGTTAAACTTCTCAGTTAGCAGATGGAGACCGAGAACAAAGGCTTGTGATCTTTGCCCTATATAGGGCACCATGCAATAGCTACATGCTCCTCAGTATTTTCTGTGTCAAAGCTAATGAAAGAACACCCTCCAAAAATAAAATTCCCCAAAGATAGGAAGGTGAGATAACAGGTAGTTACTCACCTGTAGCAGGTGTTCTCTGTGGACAGCAGGAATAAGTTAACATCTCCGATGGACAGGGTCGGTGCTAGGGTTTCTGGCGCCCCCTCCCTCATTACTATTAGTGCTAGCTACAATTTTCCAAAACTCCTCCTGAACGTTTTTCACATGATGCTAGCATTTTTCCTTCAAATCCAATATTGTAAGAAA
Organism: Ichthyophis bannanicus; assembly: GCA_033557465.1. Taxonomy (NCBI): domain Eukaryota; kingdom Metazoa; phylum Chordata; class Amphibia; order Gymnophiona; family Ichthyophiidae; genus Ichthyophis; species Ichthyophis bannanicus. Next base: position 7,017,645 of record CM066044.1, on the reverse strand, counting down.
ATTGCAGTGAAGGGGCAAATGCATAGCCAGATTAAAATAACTACTGAGCAGTAAATACTTTGCATCATATGAAAAGGCTATAATAAATAGTCCAAGAGTATGCTAAATTTTAGATACGGATGAAAAGAAAAACACTCAGCTGTATGGACAGCTCAGAACTATTTTACTCATTGAAAAAATATGCAAAAGAAAGATTATGTACAGAATGTAGGAATCAGCAACATGATAACCATGCATCAATGTACATCTAGAAACTATAAGCAAAATTGGTCTAATGTTGATGCAAAGAATAGTTGCAATGTAGTCTGTCACTATAGGAAGACGGACGACATTAACAGGTTACAAGCTGTAGCACTGTGAAGAACAATTGGTAAATAGGCGAACAGTATACAAACATGTCATTAGACTGCTGTAAAATAAAAAATTGACTCTCTATATATTTGGAATAGAGGAGGAGCCTAGTGTTTAGAGCAGCATCCTGGCCATGGCTGTGCCTCCTCCCTGCCCTCTGCCCCTCCCTCCCCATGTTGAGCTATGCTGCCACTGATTCTGATAGCGGGGATGGGGCGGCAACAGCCCATGTGCTTTGGCACACATGGACTGCTGCTTCTAACCCCTCAGACACAACTTTGGGGGGGGGGGGGTCAGAAGCTGCAGTCCATGTATGCCGAAGCACATAGCCTCAACACTATTGTATGGTCTATTCTTCTGGAGTAAGATAACAGTTAAGCTATATGAAAAAAGTGTTACTCCAATATCAACTACAGAACTCTAGTTCCATTTTGTTCCCATCAATTATATGTGAATCTCAAATGAAAGCAACAGGTCTCAGACTTCAAAGAGCTGCGGTCCTCATTTGATATCGACCTTTTGCTCTGTTTTGCATCAATGACCTGTGTATTGCTTCCCACTCAGTTGTTAACTTTTGGCTTATTCATTGACTTTAGCTTGTGTTACTTGCACAAAGAGAAAATAGGTGCTTATTTTTAAATGTGCACCATTACTTGCAAAAAGAGAAAATGAGTGCTTATCTTTAAATATGCCCTAGATAGATAGATAGATAGATAGAAGAAACTGGCAGTGAAGATCATGGTAAAAACTTTTTTAGTGTCAACACAGCTTAGTTTTGCACGTATATAGTCTAATAGGAAATATGCTATTAATGTACAGAACTAACATATGATTCCCTGTTTAGAACGTGAAAATTGCCAGAAAATCGTAAAAGGGCATATTTAAAGATAAGCACTCATTTTCTCTTTTCGCAAGTAATGGTGCACATTTAAAAATAAGCACCTATTTTCTCTTTGTGCAAGTAACACAAGCTAAAAGTCAATGAATAAGCCAAAAGTTAACAACTGAGTGGGAAGCAATACACAGGTCATTGATGCAAAACAGAGCAAAAGGTCGATATCAAATGAGGACCGCAGCTCTTTGAAGTCTGAGACCTGTTGCTTTCATTTGGGATTCACATATAATTGATGGGAACAAAATGGAACTAGAGTTCTGTAGTTGATATTAAAGCACATAGCCTGCCACTGAGCCAAGCTGAACCCACTGCCGGAATCAGTGGTAAGGGGGGGTGCCATCGTGGTGTGGCTCAACACAGGGGGGGGCGCCGGGCCATGTGTGCCGTGCCGCCCATGGAGGTCTGCTGCCCTACCCCACCTAGTGGATGGCCCGGTCTGGCCCTGCTGCCTGTAATGTACAAAATATAAAGATAGCAGATGTAAATTTCAATGACTGACATAATACAGTCACTAAATTAAAAATTAAATTATTTTTTCTACCTTTGTTCTCTAGCCATTTACGTTTTCTGCTCATGTTGGCTACAGTCCTTGGTTTCTGTCTTTTTCTGTCTTCCCTTAGCTCTCTTTAAATGGGCTTCTGTCCATTTGTCATTTTCCTGTGTCATTTTTGCTTCCTTCATATCCACCTCTGACACTACTTTCTACTTCTCTAGCCACTCAGATTTCATTCATTCCTCCTTTCCCATCCTCACTTTCCCTCTTTTTACTGTATCAATCTACAGCTCATCTTCTTCCCTCACCCTGGCTATCCTATTCTCCTTGCCCTTATTCCACATTCTTTCACTAACCCTCCTTTCACTCTGTCCTCAAGCCAGCATCATCTAGCTCACCCATCTCCTTCCATCCAGCATCTCCTCTTTTCTCTCTCTACCCCCTTTTCCACCCAATATCTCCTCTTCTTCTCTCTATCCACCCACCTTTCCATTCAACATCTACTCAAAGTCTCTATTTACCACCCTTTTCATCCATCTATTATCTCCCTACCTACTTTTCCATCCATCATTTCTTCTGTCTCAGTACTTCCCCATATGTCCAGTATGTCCCCTCTTTCTCCCTACCCTCACCTCCATGTCCAGCATCTCTCCCCTGGCCCTTTTCTCTCTCCATGCCAAGCAATCTGCTCTGTCGCCCTAATTAGCCTCTCTCCCCAGTATCTACTCTTGGTTGTGCTGGATTTCCTTTTGCTATCCCCGAGCCAGCATATCCCCTTGCCATCCCACTCTCCTTCCTGTGTCTGCCTGCAAGCCACCATTGTCCCCTTTCTTTGCCCCATCTGCAATCCAACACATCCTCCTTCCTCCCTCCCTCCACCCCCGGACTCGGTATTTCAATCGTGTATCTTCTATTATACTGACTCCATCTCCTGAACCAGCATCTTTTTTCAATCACTCCCCCTCCGCTGCTGCTGAGATTTGTCCTCTGCAGCAGCAGCAAAGAAAAGGAATCCTAATACAGGCCGGGGACTTTCTCTTCATCGGCATCGCTATGAGCTCTGCCAGTCCCGCCCTCTTCAACGTAGGTTTGACTTCCTGTTGTTGAGGGGGCGGGACCGGCAGAGCTCATAGCGATTTATTTTATTTATTTATTTAACAGTATTTCTATACCGCCTTATCCTACAATCAAGGCGGTGTCACAGCAAAACAATCAAAAGGATTGGAAGGGTATATCATGCAGTGAGAGTGTCATGCGTTGCGTGTGAGGGGTTAGTGTATTAGATTAGGTTGAGCTATGTACATTGTGAGCTATGGTACAGTGTGAGCTATAGTACATTGTTCTATACAATTAAGATACATCATGTGCCGTTGTTCCGTTTCTTATCAGGGTTTGTAGAGGTAAGTTGGTGATTCCCGTTGGTACGGTTACATGATATGACCGTAGTGTTCGATGAACAGCGTTGTCTTCAGCAGTTTGCAAAAGTCTTTGAGGTTGGTTGTCGATCGCAGTTCGTCCGGGAGGGAGTTCCATATTGTTGGAGCAGCCAGGGAGATGGCTCTCTCTGTGGTGTCCTTGCGTGTTTTTCTGAAGTAGTTCGGGGTGTTGACTCTGTTGGAGGTTCCTTTTCTTCTTGGGCGAGTGCTGGTGTCTGGTTGTATGAGGGTGTGCAGGCTGTTGGCTGAAGTGTGGTGTTTGATCTTGAAAATGTTTATGATTGTTTTGTATTTGATGCGTGAGCTGATTGGGAGCCAGTGGAGGTCTTTCAATACTGGAGTAATGTGATCATGTCTTGTTGAGCCAGATTATGCGGGCTGCAGTGTTTTGTGCTAGTTGTAGTGGCCTGAGTGTTTGTTTTGCTAGTCCAAGGTAAATGGGGTTGCAGAAGTCCAGGAGGGGAGTAATTAGAGCTTGACATACGGTCCGGAAGTGTTCAGTGGTGAGGAGGGGTTTGAGTCTTCTGATGATCCTCATCCTGTGGTATGCGTTCTTGATTGTTTTGTTTACGTGTGTCTTGAGAGTCAGTTCGTTGTCCAGGGTCACTCCAAGGTATTTTACTTCCGATTTCATTGGTATGGTTGTGTTTTGAATTTTGATGTCCGGTGGGTGGATGAAGTCTGTGTTGCGAGTGATTATTAGTGCCTCCGTCTTGCTGTAGTTGATAGCAAGGTTGTTGTCTTTACACCATCCTGTCATTTGTATTAGGCAGTCTGTTATTTTAGAGTAGTCTGGGTTGTCAATTGAGATAGGCGTGTATATCATGATGTCGTCTGCGTAGATTGTGTATTGGATGCTGTTCGCTTTCAGGATGTCGCAATGCTGACAAAGAGAAAGCCCCCATGTTTATGATAGGAGGAGGTTTTTTTTTTTCTGCAGGGGACGGATCTTAGAAAGTGGCAGTGACAATCACCTTTCAGAAAATTAAATCAGTGGCTGTGTTGCCTGCCTGAAGGACCATCGCTACCCGGTAAGCAAGCTATCTACGGTGCCCCACTGACATCGGCACCCTCCTGCCACACTTAATACTAATAACAAATACCTTGCTTACCGGGTAGCACCGACCCTGCTGATGAAGCCCCATGCAGGAACACTCCCCTGCTTCTATTGGAAGCTTATGAAAGACTGCACTGCACCTGCATGCCTTCCTGCCTGCCACCACGGCACTGTCTTCTCCAGTCTGATAACAAAGCTGTAGCAGAATAGAACTCCTCAGGGAGGTGGGAGGACTTATTCCTGCTGTCCAAGGAGAACTCCTGCTACAAGTGAGAAACCACCTTTTCTCCATGGACATGCAGGAAGTAAGTCCTCATGTATGGGACTCCCAAGCTACAGGCTACCAAAAACTGAGGAGGTTGCCAAGATGCCCAACAGGAGCAAAAACTAGAGAATCAAGTATGCACAGAAGTGGTAGTTCACAAAAGGGAACTCATCTGATTCACATTCTTCACTAATAGTTTTCTTTTTTTTTTTTGGTAGCTAAAACCAAAACAAACTGAAATGATAGCTCAGCAGCATTGTAAAAGCATGAAAGTGCAACACAACCTCACTCACTTTGGCATAGACTTTCCACAAACCTTGCCATATTGTGCAATAAAATTGTATTAAAATACCACAAAAAGAGATCAAACACATTTCAAAACATGTTAGAAAATATGGAAATTGCCATGCAGAGCTACGGGCTACCTTTTCATGGTACTTCCCGGCTCCAGCGTTTGATTGACAGCTTTACCCTCGTGCAAGAGCAACCAAGCTTAAGCATGCACCTTGAGCACTTTTTTAGGTATTTTTTATGTTATTTTATTGCACAATAAGACAAGGTTTGTGGAAAATCTGTGCCAACAAGTTTGAGTGAGGCTTCCTTGTACTGCACGTTTATGCTATTACAGTGTATGAGGGGGATGTGGATGACTAAGGGGGGTCTGCTATTGGGTCAGCTGATGTGTTTAGTTTGGATTGTTGAAAAGTAGTAGGGTTGGGAGTACTGTAGATAGAAGGTGAATGGAGTTGGGGGAGGGTCTGGTTGAGAGAAGTCACTTCTTCTCGGATGGTACAACTAATGTAGTTCAGCTTTGGGATGTGGGTATGGGGTAGGCAAGTCTGAAGGGGATAAAGGGGAGAGACAGGTCTGAAGGGGGTAAGGGGGAGAGGCAGAGAGAAGTTGAATTATGTGGAAAGGGAACTAGAAAGACAGTGGGGGTTGAAGAGGGGTTCGGGATGGTGATGGGCACTAATAAATGACTGGGTTGAATGGGAGTGTTGGGGGACCAATCAATATTGTGAACTAGTGTCCTGTAATGTTAAAGAATTAAATTCCTGGCACAAAAGGAGTCTTCTCTAGAGGGTTGAAGGCTGATATTTTATGTATTCAGGGAACACACTTGAAAGGGGCAAGAACACTTGCTCATTTATAAGAAATATTCTTATGTATATCTAGCATTGAACAGTAAGGGATCTAAAAAGGAGAGAATGGAGATTCTAATTTCTGACACTCATGCGCTGGAGGTGAAAAAGGTGAAGAAATAGTGTCTGGGTCGATTTATAATTTTAAATGTGATACTGGATTGCGTTACTTCTGCTCACTGTATGCTCCTAATGTGAACCAGGGGACATTTTTTGAAGAGTTGAATGATCAAATTGTTGATTTTAGTACTGACCCACAATGATGGGGGGTGATTTCAATATTATGGCAGATCCACGGCAAGATAACTTGGGCGGTGGGTGGGGTGGGGAGTACTAGGGGCAAAATATATGGACAAAAACCTGCTTAACATTGGGAAGGCTTTGGGTTTGGTTGATGTATGGCGACTGTGCCATGGGAGCCAGCGTAATTACACATTTCCATGAGTCCTGCAGCAGAATCAGTATGTTTTGGATGGACTGTAGACTAAGGCCTGAAGTGCAGAAGGCTGAGATCTCTCAAATCACTTGGTCTGATCATGCATTGTGTTCAATTTAGCATGGGGATTCAAGATAAGGGACAGCGATTTTGGTGCCTTAATGAATCACTGCTGGAGGATGCTGAGTTTTGCCAAAAGTTGGAAGGGTAATGGATGAGTACTTTCTTCTGAATGATGGAAAAGGGTCCACGGAGAGGATAAAATGGGATGGGATGAAGGCAGTGGTTAGGGGACATTTGACAGTCTGGGCATCTTATATGAAGAATAAGAGAGCGAAGGATGAGAAGGGATTGTGAGAAAAATGTAGGGTTTGTGAAGAGAGGCATAAAGCTACAGGATCAGCAGAAATTGGAAGAGAGAGAGTAATAAGACATGAATTATTGAGTTTAGTTAAAGCTGAAATAGCCTTCAAGTTAAAACAGCTGGAACAGGTTCATTTTATTCAAGGCAGTAAAGCTAGTAAATGCCTTGCCCATAAACTTAAAGCTAGGATGCAGTAACAACAGATATTAAAAATCAGAGATGATAAGGGAGAGCTGCAACATCAGAGTGAGGATGTCAGGGAGGCACTTAAGGAGTTTTGCAAGACGTTATACAGAGTTATACCTAAGCTCGGGAAAGATGAACATGTATCATACTGTACCCTCTCTTTAATCCATTTAGATGTTAAAATACTTGTTAAGATTTTGGATAATAGAGTACAGGCTGTTATTCCTAAATTGGTAAGGGAGGAGGATCAGTTGGATTTTAGTAAGCTCAATCTGATTTGGTGGGCTAACACGGGCAATATACAGTCACTGTTAGTTACGGTGGATGCTGAAAAAGCATTTGACCCTGTTGACTGGGAGTTTACAGTATGTTTCAGGTTTTACAGAGGGTAGGGATAGGAAGTAAATTTATTCAATGGGTAAAAGCATTGCATGCATTCCCTAAGGCCCACAGGGGATATTCTGAGGAGTTTGCTCTTGGAAGAGGGATGTGCAGGGTTGTGCATAAGGACGAGAGGAGACATTAAAGGTGTTGAAGTGGAAGGGCAGTCATGGATGATGTGATTAATGCTATTAGCCTCTAACTTCACCACCTGTGTAGATGCAAGAGATTGTAGGCTTTCAGGCTACAAAATGAATATGCGCAAATCTGAAGTTTTAAAAATATATCTGGGAGCTCAGCTGGGAAGTTATTTGAGACAGGCATTTCCATTTAAGTGGGCATCAGAATCTACCCAATATTTAGGCGTTCAAACTAGGAAGAGACTGAGATAAGTTGCAGAATTTGAACTATGGACCCCTGCATCAGGATATTCAAAGGAATTTAATGAAGTGGGGAGGGTGTAGCTTTGTCGTGCTACTGTCAAAAAGAATATTCTGCCTAGGATGCTGTTTTTATTTATGGTTTTGCCAGTAAAGATTTACACACTAATTTTCAAAGGAATCCAAAAGATCTTTGATTTTATATAGAAAAGGTGTCCATTTAGGGTGGCCGGGGTTGTATTGTATTTGAGAAAGTAGGATGGAGGGCTGGGAGTACATCATTTGAAGGCGTATTTTGAAGCAGCCCAGACGAGGGCGATACTGGAGTGGAGAGAAGTGAAAAGCAAGCACTGGGTAAAGTTACAACAAATGGAGTGGGTGAGATACTTTTGGGGGATGTACTTTAGCTGAGGAGCAATAGACAAAAGCTAGGGGGTGGTCAGAACCTGTATGTTGATTTCACGATGTGAATATAGGATAAATTTAAAGGTTGCTTAATTGGTGACAAAAGGGTATATAGGTGTACATCTACTAGATTCAATCAAGAATTTATACCTATGTGAAGTTTAAGAAGTGGCACATGAAAGGTTTAAATTCTTTGTGGCAACTGCTAAACCTAAATGTATTTAGATTTGAAGAGTTAAGCGAGAAATATCAGCTGGGGGAGGATCTTCTCCTTCCTCTTTAATCCCTAGCTGGCATCTGGAGAGAAGACCGTCCTCTCAGTCAATATGCTGCTGTAGGTGCCTTTGGATTCCGTGTGTTGCTCACAATACGCTTCCAACCTTGGCAATCAGTGGCAACATTTCTGGCCTCATTGATGGTCAGTCGTTCATTCCTTAGGTCTTCCTCGATGTGTTTGAGCCACATTTTCTTTGGTGCTGCTCACTGAGCCCTACAGTGGGCAGGTCACTCTCACCAGAGGAGTTTGTATGGCAAAAACTGTGGCCAAACCAGCGCAGTCTACATTTTTGGATTTGTTCTTTGACTGAGGGTTGATGGTCGCACCTTATCTGAATTGTCTTATTTCCATGGCAATCATGAAGAGATACACCCAAAATCTGTCTCAGGCATCGCATTTGAAAGTTTTCGAGTTTGTTCAAGTCAGGTTTCAGCAGAGTCCATTGGCAGGATCAGCGTTCGGAAGAGGCAAATTTTGGTCTTGGTGGAGATATTGGCCTTCTTCTAGAGGCACCATTTGAGTGAGGCAAATGCTACTGTTACCTGGCCAATCCTGCTGAGGACTTCAGTGGTGGATGCCACCTTCATCTCCTGTACCAGTGATCCCAGGTATCTGAATTCTTGGACCTGCTCAATTTGAATTCCATCGAGGTGAACAATGGCCTGTGATCCAACTGTGGCCATAACTTTGGTCTTCTCCACAATGATTCTTAGGCCGTAAGATTGAGAAGTGCGGGTGATATGGAAAAGGATGTCGGTGGCCTCTGCATCCATGTCAGCAAATATAGCACTGTCATTTGCAAACATCAAATCAGTCAGGAACTGGACCCTGCATTTGACTTTGAATGTTTTTCTCATTATTGCATTGATCACGATATTGAAAAGCAGGGGTGAGGCAACATCTCCCTGGCGGACTCCAGTTTGGATAGGAAATTCCTTGGATAGCTCATTTCGGATCTGCACACTGATGGTTGAGCCATTGTATGATGCTCAGAGAAGTTGGATGGCACATGTTCATTCTCTAGTGCCCTCCAGAGGGCAGGCCAGTGAACACAGTCAAATGTGGATTTGAAGTCAATGAAGACGATAATGGTTCGCTTTCCACACCTGATCCTTTCTTCCACCAGTTGACGAATGGTGAATATTTAATCAGTGCAGCCCCGATATGGCCTAAATCCTGCTTGCTCTTCTTGGAGGATGATTGCTTTTATTGCTTGCAATTGAGGTATTAAGTGCAGAATTGTTCTGTATAGGGTAATTTAGTACAACTGTCTCCATTTGAATAAATATACAGAAGCACAATTGTGGTAATCCTATGAGTATTATATGGTGTAAGTGCCCCTGACACAAATGAATTTTTGATGAAACACGGCCATGTAGGAAGTGTGGTTACCCCTGCTGTCTTGTGCTTGTGATTTTTGTGGGAGTGTTCTTTTGTTTTTCTTTCAGCATTGGAAAAGGCCTACACTCCACAGCCAATGGATGGTCACTAAGAGACTGGAGTGGATTTATAGAATGTGTAAAATTATGACCCTCAAGAAACACAGAATGGGAGCATTTACAAGTATTTAGACACCATTTGAAAAGCAGAAACAGAGTTCAATGAAGGCTTTGTACTCCTTCCAAAAGACTTTTCTAGAGGGGGCTTGGAGGACAGGGGGGGGGTTATGTTTTTTATGTCTCTTATGTTCTCTTTAGATGTTTGATATAGGAAAAGTATGGCAGAGTTAAAATTCAGAGGCACTCTTGATTTGATGTTGTAGTGGAAATGCTAGCTTTTTAATTTATTCACAAATAGGTTTATGAGAATATGTATGGTTATGACAATGCTAACTGGGATTACTAACTGTTGGTGTTGTTACTTTGGATCCTCTGCCAATAAATAATATAAATAATCAAAATAAAAACTACAGCTAGAGGAGTTGCTGCGTGAATACCCTTGCAGCCAATCCCATGGCAGAAGAGCCTTAGAGATCACACAAGGCATCGGAACTTACGCCAACCCAGTCTCCATCCAGGAGACTTCTCTGGCTCCAAGGACCCACGTTTTGGATAGGAATCTCAGAAGCTTCTGGAATGATCTCCAATAGACTCAGGGCAAGCTCCCATTGCTTACCACAAAACAATCTTCAGCTCTTGTAGGCTGCCTCAGAGCTAGACTTCCTTCCCTGAGGATGGTGGTCATTCCTGGCCTGTCGCATCAAGGCATACCTCTGCAGAGAAGATAAATTGGACCAGATATTGGGGGGCTAGAGTGTACCATGCACCTAATGCCATAAGAACCGTGAAAATATGGACTACGGCATTACCCATTCCACCAGAATCCAGATCCAAATTGCTAAAGGTCCAGAAAACTGATAAGGCTTGCATAAATCCTCTAGAAAAGGGTCCATGAGATGGTCAATCCCCGCACAGAGGTCACAATAATACTGAAGCTTCCAGGCCTCGGGAGGAGAGGAAGGGCCTGTAGAGCTTAATAATCCATATGGATGTACAGACTAGATAGAAACGTAAAATGGTGGCAGATAAAGACCAGAATAACAGTTGATTGAAACTTACTAAATATGTTTTCATAAAATGTGGAATTCTTCTATTCAACAATTGGATCTCAATCCACAGACTGACAGCAGCAAATTACTGTATGCTGCTCACAAACTGTCATCATCGTCCCCAATTAACAGAACGTCAAACATCAAACTTGCCCAAGAGTAAAGTGCTCTGTTCTTGTTAAACATAAGCTATATTACTCATAGCATACTCAACTTAATTTGCTGGCACGGACTCCTCCAGGCATTAAATCAGGCTACAAATGACTATTAACACCAGCCAGGATGAAAACATATTGAGTGGGTTTCAATCAGCCGTTACTCTATCTATAGACTTTTTGACCCTTTTTTTTGCATTTTATTGTACTGGCAAATTTATTTAGCTGTACTTATATACCGCTTTTCACCGGGTCAAAGCGAACAAAGACCATACAGCCTCTCACGGCCTTCAGTACCCCATGTGAGAAAATGAATCAGCAAAGGGACCCTCCCATCACTCACAGCAGCTCTCTAGAAGCACCTCCCGGATCAATCCTGCCGACGGTCAACCGTTCAGCCTCACCCACAGACAGACTTCCAGTCTTCTAAGGAGGACTACCCCGGGCTCTAGATGGACCTGTACTCCTCTGTTTTCTAAAACCGCACCACCTCTCCAGGGCGGCAAGATACTCCTGAAGACAGTTGAAAGATCTCCCTCAGCTTAAAACACAGAGCTCAGGTATACAAAACTACCATATTCCCACAGAGAAATGGAGGTTAACGCAGTCAATGAGTTTAAGAAAGGAATAAAAATAAATGACAGGGAATAAAACTTGGTGAGCCTAAAGCATAATCCATTGGATTAAAGAAGAACAGTGCATTTACTACTATGATTTGGAGCCAAGGGCAGAAATAAAATCAATTCCAGGAAAAAAATCAGTGCTCCCAAATAAGCCCAGACTTGCTTATCGCTTGCTGGAAAGGACACACTGAAGCTCTTTGCTACCCCATCTGGAGTCAGAGCTTGAGAAGGAAGAAACAATGGCCTCACTGAACTAGCAACCTTGCAAAGGGGGCCCAGACACGCACATCTACATACCTCAGAATCCAGTTTTGGTAAAAGCCAGTACTACTCTGAAAAATACCACAAGCAACACGAGCTAGGACATCAGCATTCCAAGCTGCTCCCAGCCACACTGCAACGAAAGCCACGCTGATTAGCCGAGCAGTGAAAGGCCTCACAAAAGGAAAAGAGTGAACTTGATGCACTTTGCTGTGCCATTTGCCCCTTGAAGCAAAGCTATGCTGCTAAACTGGCATCAGCGAACTGATCATTAGCTAACAGATTACAAAAGGGTGGTGCAGAGGCTCCCCTCAATGTCTGTATCAACAACAACCACACTGCTTCCAGTGCTGGAGACCTTGGGTAACTCCCTCGAAGAATAGTTACAGAGCAGGAACTCCTTCCATTGCAGCCACCCCCACAGAAGTTGACCCGGCCTTAATAAGCAAAACCTCTGAATCTAGCTCACCAAAACTCTACCTTCCTGTTTGCTGTTTTAAAAGGGGAGAGGGAGGGGAGATCGATGAACTGTCCCCTAAGCTAACAGGGGAAAATCGCCAGGAAGGACCTAGATTACTCTACATATCTTCCTGGGGTTCAAAGACCCCTCTGTCAGGTCTCAACTGGGATACCAGTTCTCCAATTATGCCCATGAGTCCTGCTCAGCCCTTTATCCACCAGAGACAAAAATACTGAGGAGCATATAGCTGCACAATGCCCTATATAGGGCAGAGCTCACAAACCTTTGTTCTCTGTCTCCATCTACTGGCTGAGGGGCATAAACCATCCATTTTAGATTGGTCTGGAGAATGATAAGGAAAGTATTTTTTTGTGCAGTGACTGCATGGAAACATGCTGGGAATGCTTCCAACTATTACTGCACAAGCTCTGCACTTACCATGTGGCAATTTGGGAATTTACTGCATGGTAAGTGCAAAACTTTATCACACTTTGGTAAAAGGACCCCTTAATTTCAGATCTTTGAGAATGATGAACCGATAATAAAAGAAAAATGAAAGAACATTTCAAATTCTGAAAATGTAAAGCTAAGGATACCTCCGTTCACAAATGGTACCCCAAATTCTTCGACTGCCAGTTGAAAGCCAGTTAATTCGTTTTTCATATATTCTCACAGATTTACCAAGCTGTTTCTGTGAACACATATAGGTTATCACTATGCATACTTATTGAAATGAAGGTATATGTAGTGTAAACTATGCATAAGCTTCACTCTACAAAATACCTCACTTGCATTTCTCAAACTGCAAAAGAAAAAGGATAGTTGTCTCAGTTCAGGAGATATTTGATTTATTCCTGTGAACATTTTCTAGGAAAACCTCTGAATGTTGCAGGAGTAAAAAACAGACAGCCTATTTCCAAATGGATTCCACGACAGACCAGAACGAAAAGAGTAATTAAAGGAAAGTTAGATCGAATTCCTAAATACCACCCCCCCTTCCATCACCCTCTCACATCCCTTATACTGCCCCCCCCAGCTACCCCAACACACCAAATCTGCCCTCGCCTACCCATTAACTGTCTCCATCCCCACCCTTTCCTCCATGATCCAGTTCACTTGACTGTTAAGGTAAATTAAGTCTCACTCATTGCTTTATTGACAGGTTCCTTGTAAACTGCCTTGACTTTGAGATAAGGCGGGATTTAAAGACAGTTAAATAAATAATCAACAATGGATTCCTCATATGATATTATTAAAATGTATTACAAACCACAGCTGCTTTTGTTTATTCCTTAAACATAACAAAACCCAGATAGCTACCTGATATTCATATAAAATGGGCGGATCCACATGAACATTTTTTATAGAGCCATCATGCCACTCAAACTGCATCATTGCTTTCTGAAAATATGACACAAGGGTTTAAAAGTTATGCACATGTGTAAAAGTATATGAAATACTAAGAATGTAATTTGTAGAAATCATATATGCATGGAGTACCAATAGCATGGAATTGCTAGACTCAACTATTTACAGCAAAGCTGGCATCTAAGCTGTATGACAGAGAGACTTAATAAGGAGAGTCTGCTTCATGCCTTTCTCAAACATTGCAGAGAACTAAAGGAAACTGGGTTATGATAAGACTTTGTTCTTAAGTACATGAGGACAAAATCAAACACAAATAAGGCACCGACTTATTTATATAGTAGCTTGCCACCTAACACGATTTTCTGAGTTTACAAACTGTCCAACATATGTGCCATTTGCTGTCTCTTGAGCAATCTGTGAAATAAAGATCAAACACGTAAATGCAGAAGCGTAGCCAAGAGTGTCATGGACCCTCTACTAAGGCTTCAGGCCAACTCAGTGAGTAGCAGCAGCAGAACAGCTGAATGACTGCAGAACTGGAGGCGCTGTTAACAGGCCCCATTAATAAAAATAGTCCTGGCTATATCCAATAAAGATTCCAATAAAAGATAAAAATCCAGAAGCCTTTACGTACAGAACAGACAGCTGAAAGATTCCAAATTATTCCTATCAACTGGTAACCAAATTAACATGAATAAAATACAACCTCTAAAATCAATGCCTTCATGCAAATGCTAGTAGTCTAAAAAATAAAATGGGAGAATTAGAATATATAACACTAAATGAAAGATTAGATATAATTCGCATTTCAGAGACCTGGTGGAAGGAGGACAACCAATGGGACACTGTGATGCCTGGGTACAAACGATATTGTAATGATAGGGTAGATCAGATTGGTGGAGGGGTTGCGGTCTATGTTAGAGAGGGCATTGAGTCACACAGGATTAAAGTTTTGCAGGAAACAAATACACTGTAGAATCTTGATGGATAGAAATTCCATGTAAAAAGGGGAAGGCGATGGCAGTGGGGTGTACTACTGAGACTGCTTCAGGAGAGGATGGACAACAGCTGATTTCCATGGAGAGGGAAAATGACCAGAGGATAAGCTGGTGTTAATGATGGTAGTGATAACAGGAATAAGTTGTAAAGAAGGCTCAGACAGCCAACGAGATGGGATCGGATCCAAGTTGCAGGTGGTCTTCCGGGACTTGGACAGCATCTGTAGTAATTCTGCGGAGAGAACAGGGTGGAAAGAAGACCATGTATGTGCAAGAGCCTGGTTAGGCGGAGAGGAAGAGGGCAGTGACGAAGGGTCAGCAGCAGGCAGCCCACAGGCGGAGACAGGGGATAATGGAGGAGGCGGGGGGGATTCGAAAATGAAGAACGCAAGTTAAGAATTTTTTCAGAAAAGAAAGTGGCCAACAGATGGGGATCTGGGGTCCTAGTTGCTGAGGTGCGATTAGAGCCGGTAGAAGAAAGCCTACGCAAGATTGTGAAAAGTTGGCGAGAGAAATTTGCAGCTTCAGAAATCTCAGCAACATAAAAGGCACGTTTGGCAGCCAAACGGTAGTCAGCAAATAGCCTCTCCCAGGCACCCAAACCACAGCAGTAGGTTAAACACATGTGGGCCTTGTGATAAGGAAGCTTATCATAGCTCAGGTAGGAGCTATAGAAAAGATGATGTGACTCTGAACAAGCAACCTGTCAGTTCTGGTAGAAGTGAGGAAACAGAATTTTCACATAAAAGACTACCAGTCCCAGAATGCACCAGGTTTCCAGCAGCCATGAGAGGGGCTGAAGTGAGAAAATGTGTGTGCAATCAAGAGAGCTATGAGGTAATCCCTAAGCACTCATCTCAAAGGGCAGGGCCTGATTCAAGACAGCTGCGCTGTGTTATGGAGCAGCACACATTAGAACAGGATAAGAATAGAGCTTATTCTTCAGATAACAGCTTCAGGGAGAGCTACAAGAACAGCTTCAGAAAGAGATACAGAGACAGCAACGGCTACAAGCTCAAGCACCAGTATCACCTGGAGAAACAGAAGCCAAGCCAAGCGGATAGAGAAAGAAGGAAACTCTCTGGAAGGAAGAGAAGAAAGCCCATTGGAAGGTCTGGGAGATTCCAAGGCAGTACCCATACTGGGAGGTATTCCAAATGCCAGCAGAGTCCATTGGACTGGATTCAGCCAGAGGAATGGATTGGCAGAGATAGGAATCACCAGTGGCTACCTGGAAGAGAGAGAAGACTGCATGTGGAAGGGACTTTCAGACCAAGGCCAGAAGGTATGTGAGGAGGAGATCCAGTGTCCAGGGATCAAGATTGGAAGGCTGGACATCAGAATTGGATTACATATTGGCCAGGCTTTACAGAGAGGAATTATGATGGCAGGAGAGGCTCAGGTATGAACACTGATCCAGAACCCTATCTATAATAGAGAATGGCAGCAAGGGAATAAGCATTCTCATGATAGTGCCTTAATGAAAGACTCATCTGTGCCAATGTATGATATTGACCCTATGATTGTTGATGAAGGGGGAGATACAGCAGATGAAACTATTTATATGGACTGTTCTCTATCTAAATGCTATTGCTAGTTTTCCGTGAGCAAACACATCAGCCATCACAAAGAAACCTAACTTTGTTCTTTATTTCCACTGCAAACAGCTCTTAAAGCAGGATTTGGGCTCACACAGTAGCAGCCAGCCAGCTAAAGGCTTATAGCTGGTCAATTGATAGTAATTAAAGCTGCACCTGATTGTGTGTGTGAGCAAGGGAGAATCACTGCTGAGATCTGCGTGGAGAATAAGCAGAAGTTAACCTAACCAGCAAAGTTTATTCTTTTCTTTGTGCCTTTGTATTTGGTAATTATTTGCTAAGAAAACATTAGCTAATTGCCTGACAAGCTGAAGGTTATTTTCTGGTTTACTTTGTGACTTTTTGTTATCCATTTAAACCACTGCAAGCAAGTAACCTCATTTATAGTGCTATCAAGCATACATGTGCTGGGTGAATTAAACCCCATCAATAAAAGAAGTATTTTATTGATCTTACCACTTGGTTTCACAACTCAAATTATTGTCATCAGCTGTGTTTGGGAGTGAATGAACTACAATACCCACAATACCTTGCAAGAATCATATGAATATATGCATCGTCAAGATTGTGTAAGTTCTCACCCTAGGCAGCCGTCTGACAGACTGAATAAGAAGAAATCGAGCCTAAATGCAGTGGGGGGAGTTTCCCACACTGCTGCAAGCTCCCAAACATGTGGCTGTAGGCCGCTCTCTGTCTCCTCATGTTCTGGCGGTTGCTAGAGGTTTCTGCTGTCCTCCCCCCCACCACTCTTACCTTGGAGCCTTTTTGCCGCATGGCTTTTCTACCCCTCGCACTCAGCCTTCCTTCCTGGCTTCGGCGCTGAGGGGGGGTGACTCGGGGCTGCCAGCTTTCACGCCTGTCAAGCAACTACAGCCCCTGCAGCGGCTCCTCACCCGATAACAGGTTCGGGAGCAGCCAGACGTCTCGGACTGAGGAAGGCCCCCACAGAACCCTCCCCCTGAAATCCTGGGAGGAGAAGGGGAAGAAGGAATATCCACCCCTCAGCCCTGTTGTCTTCTCTGTTCCTTCTGGCTTTTTTTGTTTGTTTGTTTGTTTTTTTACTTCTGCCTTTAAAAACAAAGAAACTTGCACCTTAACAGGGGAAATAAAAGCAAACTAACTAAACCTATCTCCTTAGTTGTCCTTTCTGTGAGTCCAGCACCCTGGCTCACAACCTCCTCCAGCTGCTTGGAGGCTGAGCATACTGAGGCTGGTGGGCGGTGCCAGCTGCATATGTACACTAGTAGTGTAAGTTGGTTGAAATTTCAATTAAAAAAAAAAAAAAGATGACAGGCTCAGCCTCCAAGCTGCTGGAAGAGGTACACTACCCAGAGGTGTGGGGTGGGACTGGACTGGAGGGACGATAAGGAACAGATTTGTCTGACAAGACCTGCCTCTGGTGAATCCATGCTGCCTCGGATCCTGTAATCCGCTGGACTCCAGAAACCTATTTTCTCTTTCAGCAGTGCTTCCAATAATTTACTCACCACCGAAGTTAAACAAACCTGCCTGTAGTTTTCAACCTCTATCATATCTCCCCTCAGCTGTCTCTTTTCCAGTTTGAAGAGCCCTAACCTTTTTAGTCTCTCTTCATAGGGGTATCCTTCCATCCTCTTTACCATTTTGGTGGCTCTTCTCTGAACCTTTTCTAATAACGCTATATCCTTTATAAGATATGGCGTCCAGAATTGCACACAATATTCAAGGTGCGGTCGCACCATGGAACGATACAGAGGTATTATAATATCCTTTGTTTTATTTTCCATTCCTTTCCTTATACCACCTAGCATTCTATTTGCTCTCTGGGCCACCACTGCACATTGGGCGAAGGGTTTTAACATGTTATCCACGATGATGCCTAAATCTTTTTCCTGGGTGGTGGTTCCTAATGTGGAACCTTGCATCGTGTAACCATAGTTTGGGTTGTTCTTCCCTAGGTGCATAACTTTGCACTTATCCACATTAAATTTTATCGGCCATTTGGATGCCCAATCTTCCAATTTATCAAGATCCTCTTGCAATTTTCCACAATCCTCTTGGGTTTTAACAACTTTAAATAGTTTTGTCATCTGCAAATTTGATAACCTCACTCGTTACTCCCTTTTCCAGGTCATTTATGAATATGTCAAAAAGCAGCAGACCCAGCACAGATCCCTGGGGTACACCACTATTCACCTTTCTCCATTGGGAAAATTGGCCATTTAGCCCTACCTTCTGCTTTCTATCTTTTAACCAGTTCCTGATCCACAATAGTACACTGCCTCCTATCCCATGACTTTTTAGTTTTGCCAAAAGTCTCTTATGAGGGACCTTGTCATAGGCTTTCTGAAAGTCCAGATACACTATATCAACTGACTCACCTTTGTCTAGCTGTTTATTCACACCTTAAAAAAACAAAACAGATTAGTAAGACAAGATCTTCCTTGTCTAAAGTCATGTTGGCTGTCTCCCATTAAGCCATGACTATTGTGACAATGACAGCTGTGCTGAACCGATGGAAACAGAGGAAAACAGAGAATATGCCTTTAAGACAAGAGACAGGCAAGGTTTTCACAGGGCTAAAACTACATCCAAGCAAAACAAGCACGTACTTGCTGAGGCTAAGTCACACCCAAGCCCTAACGTAGGTGCAGGCTTAGACTCTAATGACAACCACCTGTGCAGAGATAAGGGGGTGGTAGCTAGGAAGCAGCTTTTTAAGCCTGCTTCAGTGCAGAGAGAAGAGAGAGCGGAAGGAGGAAGGAGCGAAAGAAGGAAAAGGAGAGAAGGGAGACGTGGGAAGCTTAACTCCACGTGGGAGAACAGTTCTAGCAACAGAGGAAGCAGTCCTTGTGTGAGAGGTATGCTTCAACCGGAGACCAGCAAATGGGTAGCTGGGAAGGTTGCTGACGAGGTGGAACTAAGTGCAGTGCAGAGTGTTCAAGAGCCAGTTCAGAGAACTCAAGCTACCAGAAGGTGGGTGAACGCAGTTACAAACGGAGGTGACCAGAACTCAGCCAAGGGCAGAGAAGTAGAGCTGAACACAGGTGAAGCATTAAGACAGTTGTTCCAGGGAAAGAAGCCCCACTCTCAAGATATAACCATTTCATACCAGGGAGAGCAGCTCTGGAAAGAAATCCTGAAGTTTCTACAAAATAGTAAATTGGAAGGAATTACTGAGAACCCAGAAAGAGACAAACAATTTGTAAGGCAGGAAGGTATGCAAATTGACTCTTTTGAGCCAGATTCTGTTTGTGATGAATCTCCAATGGATTGTTCTTTATGCAAGAGGGAAGCTTGAAAGTTGCTAGAAAAGGACTGTGAAAAGAAGTTTTTAAGAGCAATCTTTCACCTAGCCAGGAGAATGCTAAGAGCTTCCATTAAGGTAAAGAACTTTGCTAAAACCAGAGTTTGATAAGTAAAGCAGCATTTGGATAAATGACAATAATTTACCTGTGCTGAATGAATGGAAAAGAAGCTGTAACACATGTGCTGAAATGTTTTCAGTTCTGCAGCTCCAGTTGTACTTTTGTTTCCTGTAAGCTTTTCATTTGGAGAATGATCCTTTTTGCCTGCGTTTGAATTTAATGCTCAGAAGGAGACCCAAAATAAAATTCTTGTTTTGCCTTAACAACCCCCCAGTGGTCACATACTACTTTGTCCTTGAGTAAACGAATAAGAACTACAAGTCCCAGGATTCCCTGCTGGAGACAAAGTTGCAAATCTTTATTTAAGGATAAATATGGCAGCCCTTTGCCTGTAAGCCTCTGGCCCAGGCAGGGGGTCACGACACTATCTAAATATTCAGTAATTTTGTTCTTTATGATGGTTTCTACCATTTTTCCCGGTACTGATGTCAGGCTCACCGGTCTGTAGTTTCCTGGATCACCCCTGGAACCCTTTTTAAAAATTGACGTTACATTGGTCATCCTCCAGTCTTCAGGTATTACAGATGATTTTAATGATAGTTCACAGATTACTAATAGCAGATCTGCAATCTCATATTTCAGTTCTTTCAACACCCTTGGATATATACCATCCGGTCAAGGTGATTTGCTACTCTTCAGTTTATCAAATAGTTGTAATACATCTTCCTGGTGTATCAATATTTTTTTCAATTCTTCCACAGTATCACCTTTAAATACCACTTCAGACATGGGTAACATCCCTACATCTTCCTCAGTAAAGACCGAGGCAAAGAATTCATTCAGTCTCTGCTATGGCCTTTTCCCTTCTTAGCGCCCCTTTTACCCCTCTATCCTCTAATGATCCAAATGACTCTCTCACAGGTTTTTTGCTACGAATGTACTTGAAAAAGTCTTTATTATGCATTTTTACTTCCACAGCAAGCTTCTTCTCAAATTCTCTCTCTTTGCCTGCCTTATCAATGCCTTGCATTTAACTTGCCAGTGCTTGTGCCGTTTCCAGTTTTCGTCATTTGTCTCTTTTTTCCATTTCAGAAAGATGCTTTTTTGGCAACAAAAGCCTCTCTGACCTCACCTTTAAACCATGCATGCAGTTTTTTGGACTTCCTTCCACTTTTTTAAAGCATGGAATACAGCTGGTCTGGGCTTCCAAGATAGTATTTTTAAACAACACCCAAGCTTGATGTAAGTCTTTAACCTTTGCAACTGTTCCTTTTAGGTTTTTCTTAACTATTTTCCTCAAATTATCATAGTCTCCCTTTCGAAAGTTAAAAGGTAGTACTGTGGATTTCCTTACCATCTCTCCTCCATTAATTAAATCAAACGCGATCATACTATGATCACTGTTGCCAAGTGGCCCCAATAACCTTATCTCTTACACCAGATCTGGTGTTCTACTAAGGACTAGGTCCAAAATGGTTTCCCCTCTGATCGGTTCATGAACCAGCTGCTCCAAGAAGCAGTCATTTATTTCATCTAAAAACTTTATCTCCCTAGCATGTCCTGCCGTGACACTGACCCAGTCAATACCAGGGTAATTGAAATCACCCATTATTATTACTGTGCTGTAACTTTTGTTAGCTTCTTTGATTTCTTTGAGCATATCATCATCCATTTGTTCATTCTGGCCAGGCGGTCGATAGTACACCCCCACTGCCATCAACTTCCCCTTTTTACATGGAATTTCAAATCCATAGAGATTCTACAGAAAATTTTGTTTCCTGTAAAACTTTAATCCTTTGTGACTCAATGCCCTCTCTAACAGAGTGCAACCCCTCCACCAATTTGATCAGCTCTATCATTATGATATAGTTTGTACCCAGGTATCACAGTGTCCCACTGGTTGTCCTCCTTTCACCATGTCTCTGAGATACCAATCATATCTAACCTCTCATTTAGTGCTATATATTCTAACTCTCACATCTTATTTTTTAGACTTCTAGCATGTGCATACAAGCATTTTAGAGACTGTATTTTATTAATAATAATCTGGCTATTGGTAGGCAGGGGTAATTTGGAATCTTTAAGCTCTGTCTGCTCCGTACTCAAAGGCATTTGGGCTACTTTTATCTTTATTGAAACCTCTCTGCTGATATGTCCTAACTTCATTCTTTTGGTAGTATCCTTCGATATTTAAGTTCTTTACTTACGAAGGGTTGCTGGGGATACTTTACTAATAAAACTATACCTAATATGTTTAATGTACCTTGTTCACCTGAAGCTTAATTAATCTCAGGTCCTTAATGTATGCCTGATGAGGATAAACAGCTGCACCTGAGAGTGAATATGGCACCTCCTTTACTTTAAGAAGTGTAAGCACCTATAAAGCTACGATTATCCCAGGGGTGGGTGAGTGTTGGGGAGGAAGGGAGGGAAAGCGTAGTTACTCACCTGTAACAGGTGTTCTCCAGGAGCAGCAGGAATCAGTCCTCACATATGGGTGACGTCGGCGCCGACGGAGCCCTCGCAGAGCAATTTTCCCCAGCTTTCAAAGAAAGCCTTTGGGAATTGCAGCGCGCATGCGCGGGTCTCCTTCCCGCCCAAGGGTGCCATCTTAGCCAGTCTGATGACATAGCTAAAAGACAGCATAAAAATTTGCAAAAAAACTTAAGCAGATGATTGCAACTCCAAGGGGAGGAGGGAGGGTTGTGAGGACTGATTCCTGCTGCTCCTGGAGAACACCTGTTACAGGTGAGTAACTACGCTTTCTCCAGGACCAAGCAGGAAGTCAGTCCTCACATATGGGACTCCCAAGCTTAAGGCTACCGGAGACCCTAAGCACAAAAATGAGCTCCCTCTAGCTCAGCGGCACAGAAGGAAGGAATCTTCACTGAATTATTACCCACCGGTAGCCCCCATCCGGGATGGAGGGTAGGAGTTGCTCAAACCTCGAAGAGATTTCGGAGGACTGCCTGTCCGAAAGCACTGTCCCTGCGGGACTCCATCTCGAGGCAGTAATGGACCGCAACAGTCTGGCTCGAAGACCAAGTAGCGGCCCGGCAGATGTCTGCCAGCGGAACAGAGCGGAGGTAAGCCACTGACGTAGCCTTCGCCCGAACACAATGAGCCGTGACTCGACTTTCTAACGAGAGTCCGGCTGCCCCATAAGCCCAAGCGATGCAGTCAGCAACCCAGATGGACAGAGTACGCTTGGAGACCGGGAGCCCCAATTTATTGGGGTCAAAAGACACAAAAAGCTGAGCAGCTTTACGGTGCTCCCGCGTACGGTCAAGGTAGAAGTTCAATGCAGGACCATTTCAGCTCGGCTGGAGTGTGGCCTGGGAAAGAAGGTCGGAAGTACCACCTCCTGATTGATGTGAAAAGGGGAGACCACTTTTGGAAGAAACTTTGGGTGAGTCCGTAGGACTACCCTATTTTTGTAGAACCGAGTGTAAGGGGGATCAGACACGAGGGCCTGCAATTCACTTACGCGTCTAGCGGAAGTGAGGGCTATCAGAAATAAAGTTTTCCAAGAAAGAAAACGGAGAGAACAGGTAGCCATAGGTTCAAAAGGCGGACAGGTGATCCGCTGTAACACCACATTCAGATCCCAGTCAGGTGCTGGCGGGCGCAGAGGTGGTTTAAGTAGAAGGAGACCTCGGAGAAACCTCGCTACGAGAGGGTCGCTGTTAAGAGGTCTGCCGTCCACCGGCACATGATGTGCTGAAAGAGCACTGAGGTGAACTTTGACGGAGTTGGACTTAAGTCCCAGATTAGAGAGGTAGAGCAAGTACTGCAAGATCACCGACACCGAGCAGGAGAAGGGATCCTGAGACTGCTGGGTACACCAAGTGGAAAAGCGACGCCATTTAAGGGCGTAGCATTTGCGGGTAGAAGGTCGCCGAGAAGCTAGGACGACCTCTTCCACCTCTGCCGGCAGTAGAAGGGGGGCAAGGACTACCCTTTCAGCAGCCAGGCCATCAGATGTAGAGATCTGAGGTTGGGGTGTAGCAGGGACCCCTGATCCTGTGTTAGGAGATCCGGTTGAAACCCCAGAGGGAACGGATCCTCTACCGCTAATTGCAGCAGGAGTGGAAACCACGGTTGTCTGGGCCAGCGAGGAGCTATCAGGATCATGGAAGCTTTGTCTTGGAGAACCTTGAAAAGAGTTCGAGAGACTAGCGGGATGGGAGGAAAGGCATACAGAAGGCTCCTCGACCATGAGAGCAGAAAAGCATCCACCGCTACTCGAAGTGGATGCGGCTGACGAGAGCAGAAGCGAGGAAGTTGCCGGTTGAGAGGACTGGCAAAGAGATCCATCGTGGGGAGGCCCCACTTCAGGAAAAGTTTCTGAACTACCAAGGGATCCAGGCGCCACTCGTGCGGCTGGAGGATCCTGCTGAGTTTGTCGGCCAGGCAATTTTCTTGGCCTGGGAGATAAACTGCCTTGAGAAGAATGCCGTGGCTGACGGCCCAAGAGCAGAGCTTCTGTGCTTCTCGACAGAGAAGGAAGGAGCCCGTGCCTCCCTGTTTGTTCACGTAGAACATGGCAACCTGATTGTCTGTCTGGACAAGGACGGACTGGTGAGAAGTCAGGTGGGAGAAAGCCTTGAGAGCCAGACGGATTGCTCTGAGCTCCAGGAAGTTGATCTGCTGAGCAGACTCCCACGTGGTCCAGAGACCTTGAGTACATGCCCCTTGGCAATGCGCTCCCCATCCTAGGAGAGAAGCATCGGTCGTCAGCACTTGAGCCGGCTGAGGTGACTGAAAAGGCATTCCGAGCACCAGGTTCGGCCGATGAAGCCACCACTGTAGAGAAGAGGCCAGCGGTCCGGAGACGCGCACTAAGTCGGCTAGGCCGCCCGTGGCTTGTTGCCACTGCTTGCGAAGGCACCATTGAGCAGGCCGCATATTCAGGCGGGCATTGGGGGTCACGTGGACGGTGGAAGCCATATGGCCGAGTAGTCTCAGGAAGCGCCTGGCTGAGACCAGGGACTGGCTGCGAAAACGGCCGGCTAGGTCCATGAGCCGTTGAGCCCTGTCGAGAGGCAGGAAAGCTCGTGCCTGAGGAGTGTGCAGTCTTGCGCCGATGAATTCGAGATCCTGTGAGGGGAGCAAAGTGGACTTTGCGAAGTTTATGACAAAGCCCAAGTACTGCAGAAGAGTCACAGTGCGGTGTGTGGCATTGGTGACTTCCGGAGAGGACGATGCTCTGATGAGCCAGTCGTCTAGGTACGGAAAGACATAGAGGCCGTGAAGCCGGAGATAAGCCGCCACCACCGCGAGACATTTTGTGAAGACTCGCGGTGCGGAGGATAGGCCAAAGGGTAGTACTCTGTACTGGTAATGATTTCCTGCCACCACAAACCTTAGGTATTGGCGGTGGCTTGGGTGGATGAGGATGTGCGTGTAGGCATCTTTTAGATCCAAGGAGCATAGCCAATCTCCCTGCTGGAGGTAGGGCAGAAGGATTCCAAGGGTAAGCATCTTGAACTTCTCCCTCACGAGGAACTTGTTGAGGTTGCGCAAGTCCAGGATGGGTCTGAGGCCTCCTGTTCTTTTTGGTATCAGGAAATACCTGGAATAAAAGCCTTGACCTCTCAGGTGGTGGGGCACCGGTTCCACAGCCTGTTCCTGAAGAAGACTTGCTAACTCCTGAAGGAGTAAGTCTCTGTGCAGAGGGAGTCGTGGAGGTTCTCCCGGGAAATAGGAGGGAGGGACCTGGTGGAAGTGGAGAAGATAGCCTTCTCTTACGACTTGAAGCACCCAGGCATCTGAAGTGATGTTGGACCACCTGTGGGCGAAGTGAACCAGCCGGCCTCCGGTGCTGGGAGGAACCAGCTGAGGGGGAGAGGCTATGCTGATGAAGTCAAAAACCCCCACCCTGCTGAGCAGGGGCCGGTGGTGCAGGCTTGGGGCTTGCTGCCTACGGGACCCGTTACCCCGTCCCTTGGCCTGCTGACCCTGTTGGGGAGCTGCGGAGGCCTGATATTGAGGGTAGTGTTTATAGGCAGCCGCCTTTCTCGGGTAAAAGGACTTCTTTCCCGAGCCCTTCTTTTTCTGGGAAGGGGCGGAGGTCTTCCTAGAAAGCCTAGTTCTGGTGAGAGTCTCCGTCTCGATTTGTGCAGCCTTTTCAGCCATGGCCTTGCCAAAGAGGTTCTCACCTCGGCAGGGAACATCGACCAACTTGTCCTGCACCCAGGGTTCAAGGTCAGACGACTGAAGCCAAGCCTGTCGGCGGGCACCGATGCCGGCTGCGGCCACACGAGCCGATGCTTCAAAGCCATCATAGGCTGCTCGGGACATGAATTTGGAGCATTCCCGAATACCAGTTGTCAAGGCCAGGAACCTCCGCAAAGGTTCCTCGGACAGTCCAGCGGAGAATCCGGCTACCTCTTTAGCCAGGTCTCTGAGATACATGCCCATGTAGAGCTGGTTGGTCTGGACCCGACAAGCAAGCATAGAGCCCTGGAAACACTTCTTACCGAGGCCATCCAGGTTACGGGCCTCCCTGCCAGGAGGCACCGAGGAGTGCATCTTCTGGCTCTTAAGCCTATGCATGGCCGATTCCACTACCATGGAATGGTGCGGTAGCTGTGCTTTTTGGAAGCCGGGACTCTTGCGGACTCGATAGATGGAATCGACCCGCTTGCTTAATACCGGCGACGATGCCGGACTCTCCCACATGCGGAAGAGTAGTCGTTCCAGCATGGGAGGAACCGTACAGTAAAGTGTTCCCTGGCGGGAGAGTCATACTGAAGGGCGTCGAGCTCTTCGGCTCGAGGCTCCTCCTCGGGATCCGCAGGGAAGGCCAAAGCCTTGGCCATATCCCTGACGAAGTCCGAGAACCGGGCATCCTCCGGAGGGGACTGCTTCCGAGGTTCGGACTCAGGTGAGTCCGAGGGGACACACCGAGTCCGAAACGAATCAGGTGACTCTTCCTCTTCAGACTCCCAGGCCGACTCCGAGGAGGAATCGGTGGGGTCGGCTCGGGCAGGCGGAGGCGTCGGCTGCCCCGACACCGAGGGAGTCGGCGTCGACAACCTCGGTCCCGAACGGGAGGCCGAGGGTGACCTCGACCGAGGATCGACTCGAGTTCGCATGGACTCGAGGATCGGCTCGGTCTCCGGGGTCGACTTAGACGTCGACGTCCCGGCGGTCGGGGCAGCGGCGCCAGCGAGGCTAGCGATCAGTGCCCGCTGCTGGTCCATGAAGGCAGATAGTCTGCTCTCCAAGGCCGTCAACCTGAGTCCGACCTCAGGTGACCCAGCAGCCCCCGACTCGGGCCCTGACGGCGTCGGGCCCGACGTCGGACCCCTCGGAGGCGAGTCCAGGAGGACTACAGGACTTACCTGAGCAGGCAACTCCGACTCCAGACGAGGTCGCTTCGGGAGGTGCTCCTTCTCCAAAGACCCGGGACAGCTATCGGGGCTATGCGACCTGGCCCTCGCGGAGCCAGGAGCGTCCACCGACGCCGCCCTCGCATGTTTTACCTTCCGTCGATGGTCCCCGGAGGGAGAACCCCTGTCGGAGGAACTTCGGCGATGGTCAGAGCTGGAACCTCTGGACGCCAAGGCCTCCGACGAGGTCCGGGTACGGCCGGGGTCAGCGAAGATTCGTTCCCGCTGGTGCCGCCGCCGACTCCTTAACGCTTTGGAGGACATTTTGCTGCAGGCCCCACAGATCAGTTTCTTCGTGATCCGGGCCGAGGCAGCGGAGGCAATTATCATGTGTGTCAGTGAGTGACATATTTCTGTCACACTGAACACACCGCTTGAAACCACTGGCAGCCATCGGGGGAAAAAGGGCCCCTGCAAGGTCAAAGGACCGGGCTGCCAGCGAAAAACCAAAAAAACGAAACTGACCAAAAATCAAAAACCGAAAAATAACAGGAGGACTCGCAACGGCGTCGCGAGTCCGGGCAGGAAAAAGACCGGCGTCGAACCGAAGAAAGAAATAGAAATAAATCACTAAAATCAACTATTTCAGCGGGGACACGACGGGAACGTCTGTAGGGCTCCGCGGAAAAAAGAAGAATGGATAAGATGGCACCCTTGGGCGGGAAGGAGACCGCGCATGCGCGCGCTGCAATTCCCAAAGGCTTTCTTTGAAAGCTGGGGAAAATTGCTCCGCGAGGGCTCCGTCGGCGCCGACGTCACCCATATGTGAGAACTGACTTCCTGCTTGGTCCTGGAGAAAGAAGACTTATTAAAAGCTGGCTGTTACAGAGTACCTTGTCCTGTGTAGTAAAATGCATTAGTGTAGCTGGGTTTAAATAAGGTTTGGAAAAGTTCCTGGAGATCCATTGCTTACTCCAGTATAAGTATTGTGGAACCTCTGTACCTTTTTGGAAACCTGCCAGGTACTTGTGACCTGGATTGGCCACAGTTGGAAACAGGATACTGGGCTTGATGGCTCTTGGTCTGACCCAGTATGGCATATCTTATGTTCTTGTGCTCCTTTTACTGGACCAACTTAAAGCGATAATGTTCTAAGCCTTCATGCTACTGCTTGCTATAATACGCAGTTAAAGCAGCAGGGTCTATTAAACTTTAGTTTAGAAAAGATGCCACTGAAGCCACTGAACTCTTTGGAGCTGTTACATACGTTCCTGGATGGCAGTTTACTGCTGCACCCTATTAAATACGCTACCTCATGTACAGTTGATGACACAGTCTTTTGAAGAATAGGTACGAATTCTTCCACAACTGAGAATGCATTGGGAGCCAGAACTTGGTAAAGGCTTAGTTTCTTGGCTATAAAAAAAAATGCCATGGTCAGCAACAATACATATAAATATGTAACAAAAATATGCAAGAACAGTGCTAAAAGTTAAATAGAGCTCCTTGTCGCCTTGGGCACACCACTTAACCTTCCACTGCCTCAGGTGCGCATGTAGATTGTGATCCCTTCGGGGATGAGGGAGTATACACAATATCCATTTCTGAACGGCCTAGAATGCGTTATTGCAGATGGGCAGTATATAAATGCCTCAAATAAAAAATGACATCACCTTGCATCATATTAAAGCAGCAGTCGTATGCTCTTAGTACAATATAATTTTGATATCAATAAGAGGACACTTATTCAGGGGTGGCCCAAGGGTGATGCAGGACCATGTGCGGACTCATTGCCGGGCCTCATTTGCATTAATATTGGCATAACCACTGGGCCTCATTTGCATAAATTTAATTTTAAAATTTATATGCTTCCCATCTAAAATTTTAGGAGGCTTCCAAAGGAGCTCTTCACAAACCTCTTTTTTGTCCCAATAATGAATTAGGGACGTTTACTAAACATTGTATGCTATGTTATATATTTTTATTGATGTTCATATAATATACATCAAAAAACACAAAGAAAGGTAAAGTCTTCCATTCAACCGGAACCCCCCCCCCCCCCCCACAAGATGAACATCTTCTAGAAATAAATAAAACAAAGAAATGGAATATTAGCCCACATCAAGGGGAGCAAGAAAAAAAAAAAAGAACAAATCACAAGAAGGAAAAAATAGGCAACTCCCCCCACCTCACAATAAGCTGCTAAATACTCAACTCCTAAATGAAACCATATATCACACATGATTACCATAAACCCCATAACCCTCCACAGCTATAGCTGGAGCCACCTCCTTACTTACCAAAAGTTTCTCCATGTGAGAGGGATCAAGGAAAACATATTTCACCCCCGACAAGGTAACTAAACATTTACAGGGGAATTGTAAATAAAAAGTGCCAGACAAATCCAGCACTCGAGATTTAAGTAACAAAAAAGCTGTCCTCCTCACTTGGGCCTTGGAGACATCTGGAAACAGCTGAGGTTTCCCTCCACAAAAGGTAACCGCAAAATTAAGGCTTTATCACCATCATTCAAAAAAGGAAACCACCAAGGTAGCTCTAGTATTAATAATATCTTGCGAATCTTCAAGAAAGGCTGAGAGACTGAGTTCTGGTGTAAATTCCTGAATTTCCCCCCCCCCCCCCTCCTGCCCCAAGGAAGTCTGCACTATTCTATCCTGGAAGAATGTACAAAACTGAGGAATCACAGCACCGAGAAGAGCCTCTGTATGTGACACTACTTTCCATATATCCTGTAAAGAAGTGGTGGAACCCAATGCAGAAACAGAAACTTTATCCAAATTACATTGCACAGGTATAGGGAAGGTGTCACGTTACTGAGGCCACCAGAAGAAAATTCCAATCCATCACCCAGAAGTGTCTTGCAAAAGCGACTGGGGAGGAGTGGGCGGAGTCCGCTCCGGGGAGCTTAGAGAAACTCTCTCAACCGATGACGCTGACTGCAACCTCTTCTATTCTAAAACATCAGACTTCGCTACTAAGTGTTTGTCCATAGGTCCCAACCGTGTAGCTGCCTTGCTGCTTTTAACTTTCCGTTTTCCAGGCATCATAAAAGTACTGCTCTGCCTTACCTTCCAAACTTACTGATCTCAAACTCAAAATCCATTGACATGCTCCTCACACTCCTCAGTGCTCCTAAGGGGCTCCCAAGGGGCAAACATGCCCCTTGTTGCATGCCGCTTAGTGCACGCCCCCAGTCGCGTGCCTAGGGAAGGTCCAGATTTTATAGGTCCCCCAGGGAGAGCAGTGGTAACTGTGGCGATGCCGGGCTGCAGGCAGACACACAGATGATTCTTCAGCAGCAGGCAGCACAAGAAACGGCTCAGACATTGTGCGTTAAATGCCACTATGCTTATAGGAATAAATGGGTGCTTCTGCACTTAGTGCATGTTAACATTTATGAATCCACATTATCCTTTAGTAAACATGCCTCTTAATGAATGTCTTAATGCCATTTGCACGGATAGTGAAGATAAAGAAAGGCTACCATATTTCTACATTACTGTCTCCAGTGCCAACTGCCAGGTACATTAGGAAGCACTACAAAACCCTGCTCATATACAACCCATAGAAAACCCATCATATCATAACAGCACTATCAGGACTCACACAGCACCAAATTTCTATACAGAAAGGCACAACAAAGCAGCACGGCTCCTCCACAGGAATCTCTGTAAACATTACAACATCACTGTCCCTGAAAAGCACTAGGATCATGACTCTAAGAGAATAACAGAGAATGAAGAGGTTATGATCACCTGGGACATTCCCATTCCAATGGATAAGAAACTGGATGCCAGGAAACCTGACATAGTGGTAAAGGAGAAGAACCCCAGAACGGCATTGATAATAGAAGTGCCAGTACCGAGTGATTATTCTGTGAATCGTGCGGAGAGGGAGAAGATCTTGAAGTATCAAGAAATGCAATCAGAGACCAAGAAAATGTGGCAGAAAGAAACAGAAATATTTCCCATTGTACTGGGAGCCACAGGCCTGATAAAGAAGAATTTCCAAGCACATCTTGACAAACTACCCATACATGTTACATCTTATGAACTCCAGAAGGAGGCTCTCTTTGGCACGATGCAAGTATTACGCTGAGCATTAGCAGTAAATTTGAGAGATTAAGATCATATTCCACATACCCTGGCTTAGAAGTGAGGTTCACGACTGCCATGGTATGCACAAAACTAACTCATTAGGAGAAACTACCCCGAGTAACACCAAACACTATTAATCAAAAGGTAGCACTGCACATATTAAACTAATACATCTCCTACTGAGAAAAGAGAACAAGTGGGACTGTTACATAGAAACTACATGAGCAGAATACTGCATCTTGGTCTCACACATAACACACAGGCAGACCATTAAATACAGAACAAGGGATCACAATTTATAAATATGAAGACAATAATTAAACTGGGAACCCCAAAATCCAATACTGGAAAAATAAAACTATAAATTCATTTCCTCTTGTACTGAAAAAAACACAAAGACATCAGTGATCCACATTTTCCCAGAGTTGACATATTCCAGTTAATAAATTCAAAATAAAATAATTTCTCTCTACCTTTTGTTATTTGGGTATTTTATTTTTCAGTCACAATTGCTCTAGTCTCTCTCTCCTGCTTTCTTAACCCTCCATTGCCTCAGGTGCAATTAGATTGTGAGCTCTTGGGGACAAGGGAATAAAAAGTGCCTGTTAGCATATATCTGTAAACCGCTTTGACCCGGTGAAAAGTGGTATATAAGCACAGCTAGCTAAATAAATATCTTCTGCTAACTCTCCATTGTCTGCTGTCCATTTGTCCTTTCTTCTCTCTTCTTATTTTTTTCCACTCTCTCTCCACATCTGCCTTCGACACATTGATCTTTCCCTTTTTGTTCTTTCCTCCATTTCTTTCTTCACTCCTTCATGCACTGATAATTCACATACACTCACATAGCCATTCTCAGTCCCCCTTTGCATTTTCACCTATTGCTCTAACCTCCAGCACAACCCATCTCTCCCATTTCCCATCTCACTCCTTTGCTAGCCTCTTATTCCCTTCTGTCTTTCACTCAACCCCCATTACAGAGGATGGAAATGAAGTAATCCTCCTCCTCCTCTCACTCATCTCCTTGCCAACTTCTCATGGCCTCTCTCAGAACTCTACCATGCCCACCATCTCCGTACTCTGCCTCACCAGCCATTTTCAGCCTTGCCCTTCCCCTTTACCCCCAAGGTCCAGCATCTTCCTCTCTCTTCTACCTCCCCAGCCCTTTTTTTCCTTCCCCCCCCATGGGCCAGGAGTCTTCTATCCCCTTCCCCTTCTCCCCCTCCAGTGGCCTGGCATCTCTCCCCCTCCCTAGTCTCCCCCCATCCCTAGTCTGATATATCTCTTCTCTCTCATAACCCAAAATCTCTCTCTTTCTCTGACCCCCCCCCCCCCTGCCAATCCAGCAAATCCCTTCTCTCTCTCATAACCAAAATCTCCCTTTTGTTTCCCCCCCTTGTGCTGCACCATACCTGGCATCATCTTTCTTTCGGAGTCAGCATACTGCAGCCTCTGCTACCTGTAGCTTTCACTTACTCTTCCAATACTCAGCCAGTCCTAGAGTTTCTTGTCTTCTTTTCTTCCAGCCAGTTTTAAAGTCTCCACTTAAATCTCAGTCCCTGCTTTCCCCCATCTCCCGCTACCCAGTACCCACCCTCCTGCCTCCTATGTCCCCCCTCCACACCCACCCAGCTACGTCC
The DNA here is from genome assembly GCA_033557465.1 of Ichthyophis bannanicus. Lineage (NCBI taxonomy): Eukaryota > Metazoa > Chordata > Amphibia > Gymnophiona > Ichthyophiidae > Ichthyophis > Ichthyophis bannanicus. The sequence continues at coordinate 6,985,124 of CM066044.1, read as the reverse complement.
TTTGCCTATATTAACTCTGCCTTTTCTCCTCCTTATCCCAGAGTCCAGCTTATGCCTTTCCCTCTGTATGACTTCCCTCCTACACAAAATATCTGTCCCTCTCCCCTCCTCACTCCCCCAGCCTTTTTCTCTACCCTGCCCCCTTTCATTTCCCCAGCCCCCAGTATCACCCCCTTCCAGTCCCTGTCCCTCCCAGTATCAGCCCTCTTTTCTAGTTCCAGTTCATCCTAGCATTAGCTGTCCTTCAGTCCCAGTGCCTCCCAGCATCAGTTCCCTTTTTGTCCCCATTCCTCCCTGCATCATCTCCCCTTCAGTCCCAGTGCCGCCCCCGGCATCAGCTCCCCTTCAATCTCAGCATTAACTCCCTTCCATTCCCTGCCCCCCAGCAGCAGTTCTCTTCCAATGCCGTGCATTCCCCTGTGCCTCCCCCGTCAGTCACCCATCCCTTCTCCTCTTTCCCCCTCATCCCAGTGGACTGGACCTCTCTGTGGCAATCAGTACACAGCTGTGGGGCCATTCTCCTTCGATCCCGTGGCTGTGCTAAACTGCAGCCGCCAGCATGATCGAATCGCCATAATTTTAAAAGGAAAATGGGGGAACTTCCTGTCTCTTGCACAAGACAGGAAGTTCCCCTGTTTCACTTTTAATAGTGCAGGGATGTGACCATGCTGGCAGCTGTAGTTTAGCACAGCCACAGGACTGCAGGAGAACGGCCCCGCGGCTGTGTACGAGTGAGCCGGTGAAGCGGGCTTGCAGTGCCCTGAGCCAGTGCCTCACTGGCTCACCATTGAAGCTGGCCAGGTGCAGGGCCTGTTTTAGCACACATTTCCACATATGCCTAGGGCTGGCCCTGCACTTATTAAATACATTGAAAAATTGCACTTAATAGATTGGCCAAGAAAGTCAGTTTAAGTCAAGCATCTTGCTTTTTACAGTATGTCAGAGATGCAAGGAGATACAATAAACTGCCCAAAATTACAAAGTACACCAATCTGGTTTGAGGACCACAATATATAAGAACAAACATCCACTGCTTAACCACTTCACTCTGAAGAAAACCACAGCTTGGTGGCTGAAGGAGAAATTTTCACTTACCGTAATTTCCTTTCCTGGAATCCTGCTAGACCAGTCCAGACAGGCAGGGGCGGCCCAAGGGGGGTGCGGGGCCATGTGCGGAGACTCGGTGCGGGGCCTCATTTGCATAAATATTTGCATAATGTTACCATACACTAACTTTTAGTAAACATGCCTCTTCATGAGTGTATGGATAAAGAAAGACTAAAAGATTTCTACATTACTATAATCCAGTGCCAACCGCCAGGCACATTAGGAACTACTACAAACACTGCCCATTTAGAACCCATAGCAAACCCACCGTATCCTAACAGCACTACCAGGATTCATAAAGCACCATACCCTACCTATCAAAAGGAAACATGCAAATATTAAACCAATACATTTCAGAGAATAACAATACATGACCTACTGGGGAAAGAGAACAAGTGACAATGTCAAATAGGAATTACATAAACAGAATACCTCAGCTCAGTTACACATGCAGAACATAGACCATCACCAAACAAGGAATCACAATTTAAAAACAGGAAGACAATAATTAAACTGGGAACCCTAAAAGCCAAACTTGGAATGTACAACAACAATGTAGAAATAAAACTATAAATTAATTTCCTCTTGTACTAAACAAAGCACAGACATTAATGATGCACATTTCCCAGAGCTGACATATTCCAGTTAATAAATTCAAAATAAAGAGATATCTTTGTACCTTTTGTGCATTTTTTTTTCAGTTGCAATTGTTCCAGCCACTTTCTTCTGGTTTACTTGTGTCTTCTGCTATCTCTCCATCGTCTGCTGTCCATTTGTCCTTTCTTCTCTCCTAGTTTTTTTCCATTCTCTCTCTACATCTGCTTTAACATAATAATCTTTCTCCTTTTGCTCTTTCCTCATTCCTATTTCATCCACTCAAATTTTACCCCTCCATCCTCAATCCCCACTTAGTCTCCCAATACCCGGCCAATTGTACATTTTTCTTCCCTCCCACACAAAATATTTTTCCCCTCTCCATTTCATTCTCCCAGCCCCATCCCCTTCTAATCTCCCCCAACATCAGCTCCCTTTTAGTTCCAGCCCCACCCAGTATCCGCTCCCTTCTAGTCCCCACATCAGCCCATTTCCAGTCCTGGCCCCCCATCAGTCCATTTCCAGTCCTAGCTCCCCCATCCATTTCCAGTCCTATCCGAGTCCCTTCATCAGCTCATTTCCAATACCAGCCTCCCATCAGCCCATTTCTAGTCCTTTCCTAGCCCCACCATCAGCCCATGTTAAATCCTAGCTCCCCTCCACTCAGCCCATTTCTAATCCAAGCCCCCCATGAGCCTACTTCCAGTTCTAGCCCCTCCATGAGTCCATTTCAATCCAAGCCCCCACCATAGCCCATTTCCAATCTTAGCTCCCCCCAACACCCAATTCCCAGTCCTATCCTAGCCCCTCCATCAGCCCATTTCCTGTCCTAGCTCCCTCCCCTAAGAGCCCATTCCAAGCCCCCCTTCCCATCAGCTATTTGCAGTTCAAGCCCCCTTCCACTCAGACCATTTCCATTCAAAGCCCCGTACCCATCAGCTATTTGCAGTTCAAGCCCCCCACTTCCCCTCAGCCCATTTCCATTCCAAGCCCCGTCCCCAACAGCTATTTGCAGTTCAAGCCCCCTTCCACTCAGCCCAGTTCCAGTCCTAGCAACCCCCCAACCCATTACCAGTCCTAGCCTAGCCCCCCATAGCCCACTCCCAGTCCTAATCCCCCATCACCCAATTTTCAGTTTAAGCCCCCCATAGTCCATTACCAGTCCTAACCTCCCCATCAGCCCACTCCCAGTCCTAATCCCCATCACCCAATTTTTAGTTTAAGCCCCCCCCATAGCCCATTACCAGTCCTAACCCCCATCAACCCACTTCCAGTCCTAATCCCACCAGCCCATTTTCCAGTCCTAATCCCCCATCACCCAATTTTTAGTTTAAGCCCCCCCAGCGCCCATCACCACTCCTAGCCCCCCCCCAGCCCAGCGCCCATCAGCACTCCTAACCCCCCCAGCCCAGTGCCCATCACCACTCCTAACCCCCCCCAGCCAGCCCAGTGCCCATCACCACTCCGAACCCCCCCAACCCAGTGCCCATCACCACTCCTAACCCCCCCCCAGCAAGCCCAGTGCCCATCACCACTCCTAACCCCCCCCAGCCCAGCCCAGGAAAATTTTAAAATAAAAAAAAGCTGTCTGCTGCCGCTTCCGGGGCCGCCGCGGCAGAATCGAGTGTGCCGCGGGGCCCCCCCTGCCCAGCAGAGCCTGCCCTCCCCTGTATCCACCTTTCTCTTTCAGCTGCAGTCAGTCACACGCGCCGGCTTTCAGAGCGCGAAGGGACTAGTTTCCTCCTGAGTCGACCACGTCCCCTGTGTCGATTGATGCTGACAGAGAGCACCCCATCCGGAGATACTTGTATCTGTTGTCACTAGAACCCAACGAGGAGTCTCTAGGGAAACACCTTTGAGTAGATGATGGGGCGCCAGCCACCAATGCAGGCTGCGTCGAGTCTCCGGGAGGAGCGGCAGTTGGATGTCGTAGACTTACGACACAGGGGACCAGCGTGAAAGAAGAGCTCGCTGGAGTCCCCTCATGTGCGCTCTGGCCCAAGGCACGATCTCAATAGTGGCCACCATGGACCCCAGAATCTGTAGGTAATCCCAGACCCTCTGAGCTGTCTGAAGAAGGAACAAACGCAGCAAAGCTGTGAATTTGCGAAGCCTTTCGTGTGTTAGAAAGACTTTTCCCTTTGCCGTGTCAAAGTGGGCTCCTAGAAACTCAAGTTGCTGTGATGGTTGAAGATGACTTTTGGCAACATTTATCACCCAGCTGAGCTTCTCGAGGAAAGAAACCACTTGAGTCACTGTCCGACGCGCTTCCAGCAGGGAGTCCGCTCGAATTAACCAATCATCCAGGTAAGGATGCACTTGAATTCCCTGCTTGCACAGAGCCGCTGCAACTACTATCATGACCTTTGAGAAGGTGCGAGGAGCTGAGGTCAGGCCGAAAGGCATTGCACAAAATTGGAAGTTCTGACCCAGTACCGCAAAGTGGAGGAAACACTGCTGGTCGTCCTTTATGGGAATGTGGAAGTAAGCCTCCGCCAGATCTAGAGAGGCGAGGAACTCTCCTGCATGCACTGCCTGGATCACCGATCGAAGTGTCTCCATCCAGAAACGTGGAACTCGCAGACAGCGATTTATGCCTTTCAGGTCTAGAATTGGGTGGAAGGAACCATCTTTCTTGGGCACTACGAAATAAATGGAGTAATGCCCGCAGCCTCTTTCTTCGCGAGGGACAGATCAAATAGCCCTCAAAAGAAGCAGGCGGCAGACAGTGGAGCGAATCGCCGATCTCTTCAGTGATCTTTCACCTGGTGAAACAACAAACGCCTCGGGAATGGGCTGGGAACATTTGAGAACGTAACTGTGGGAGACTGTCGAGGACCCACTGATCTGAAGTAATGAGAGACCACTGACGAGAAAACAGAGACAAACATCCACCTATCGGAGGGATCCCTTCAGATGGACTGCCCTCCAGAAAAGGCTCCTGCGGCGGACTGTCCGGCCAGTCAGTGAGAAGATTTTGCGGGCCTGGCAAACTTGGAAGATGCCATGTAGTTTTCAGATCCCTTGCGGGCACCCTGAAAGGACTGCGACCTCTGGCCAAAACGTCCAGAAGTCAAAGAGGGGGAAGGCTTTCCAGGGCGATAGCAACAAGCGTCGCAAAATCTGGAGGGGCGTCTTGACACCTTAAATATATTACTGTTGTCAGTAACTCACTTCTGACTTACTGAAGTAGCCACCTTTTTCATCTGTTTCTCTTTCTCTGTTATGCTTTATTCTGTGTAGGTATTTACATTCAATTTATACCTAAAAGTTGAATGCTGCTAGAAAGGTTATTGTATGACACACTGAGCCGGTTTGCTGGGTGCACAATACACAAGCTAAGATCCAGTCAGCCCCAGCGTGCCAAAACCCCCTCTATTCGCCTCTCGAATAAGCCTCATACTTCACAGGGTTAAAATGGAAGACATGATCATCAGGCTAATGTGCCTTTTCCTCCTACTTATCATAACACTACCATCTAATATACTGGCCCTCACCACCTCACAAAATTACATTCCTATTGTACTATCTAGTGAGAGAAATGGTCAGGAGACTCTTATTACAACTCACATGGGGCCAACATCCGCACCGCAACCTCCTATTGCATGTCCCACTACAATACAACATGAAAACTAAACAAACTAAAAACTCCTACCCTAGTAGACTGAAGTGTGCACTTATAAATGCCCGCTCACTTCGAAACAAGTGGCCAGTGATCACGGATGTAATAATGTCCCACCAGCTAGACATTCTCATGGTCACTGAAACATGGCTCTCAACTGAAGACAATATCATCCTCAACCAGCTTCTCCCACCTAACTTTACAGCCTTCACTGGACACAGACAAAACAAGAAAGGCGGAGGAGTACTTATCATCACGAAAGCTGACCTCCAGTTTAAAATGGATGAATCCAACAGTAACAACCATCTAGAAACAGTATCAGTCTCAAACAACACATGCTCCATAAATCTGGTCTATAGATCACCGTCAGGGGATCCAGACGACCTAGCAACCATAATAAATCTGGCATCCTTCACCCAGGGTCCAAATAAACCTAATTGGATCGTAGGAGATATCAACCTACCATCATTACAGGACACTCAAGCAACAGCATTCCTAGATGCCCTAGATAGCCTAGGATACACACAAATGGTGCAAGAACCTACTCATGAGAAAGGCAATATCCTCGACCTAATATTCGCACCGCAGCTAATTTTGGATCAACCACAAAACATTGTGTTATCGATATCTGCAGTCCCATGGACTGACCACAAACTCATCACCTTTCAGATGCCTACCACTAACTGTTCACATAAGACGAAAACGAATGAAAGCAGGCCCGCTAACTCAGATACCAGAAGATTCCACCCATTTAACAGAGAACGCATCCTCACTGAAATGAGCACACTCTTTGATGACACCTCACTAAGCCTAGAAGAGTTGGTCTCCACATGGAATAAAAAACTCAGCGCAATCGCTATCCGCCCTCCAACGAACAAGAACCCAAAGAAGAGATCTACCGCCCCATGGTTCACAGCCGATTTAAAAACCTCACTAACCATTTTAAGAAGACTAGAAAAACGATGGAGAAAGTCACGTACCACCAGTGACCAGTCAGCTTACATCCAACACCTGGCAGAGCATCGTAAAGCCATCTCAGATAAAATCAGACAACACCACACAGATACCCTGAAACGGTCATTGAATAAACCTCACGACTTGTTTAACTTAGTTAAAACACTTGCCAAAGAGCCAACGCCTGAGCACCACAACAGGATCCACCCACAGGACTATGCAATTTACATGCAATCTAAAATGTGCAAGACCAACAAAATATTAATACCAGACCCTCCTGATGAACAAGACTACCCAGTATCACTGGCATCCTTCTCTACTCCTTCGAAGAAAACTATTGAAGATACCATCCTAGCTCTAAACACAACCACTGCACACACAGACCCTTGTCCTGCGCACTGGATAAAGGACCTGCGATGTGACATATCCTCAACTATAGCAAAAATCTTAAACTATTCCTTCACCACTGGCTCTTTCCCATCTACGCTCAAGCAGACCTCTGTAAGACCGCTGCTAAAGAACACCAAACTTGATCCTCAAAAGGTAGAATCTTATAGGCCCATATCTAGCATACCTATGCTAGCAAAAATCATCGAGAAAATAGTGCACAGGCAATTACAGGATCATATAGACACATCAGCTCCACTGGATCCAGCTCAACATGGTTTCAGAGAGTCGCATGGAGTAGAAACACTACTCACAACACTCCTCAACAACATAACCTCAGGTGTGGATAACATACGCCAGGGCTTCGCTCTTGTCTTCCTAGATATAGCAGCGGCTTTTGACTCTGTATGCCACGAAATTCTCATCTGCCGGCTAAGGGAAAAAGGCATCTGTGGAACAGCACTCGAATGGTGCAAATCTTACCTGTCCGATAGATGGCAGCATGTCAGAGTCGACGGGGATACATCTGAACCTTTCCAACAAAGTCAAGGTGTACCCCAAGGATCCTCTTTATCTGCATTGATGTTTAATATATACATCCAACCCATCTGCGACATCATCAGATCCTTTAATGTCAGTTACATGATATATGCAGATGATGTGCTACTATATATGCCAATATCATTGGATTACCTAGACCTTACCCCGCTGACTAACTGCTTTGACACCATATCAGAGTGGCTCCTATCACAAAACCTGAGAATACAACACAAAAAGACGGAAGTCCTGTTCGTCTCGAGGAACACCAACTTCACCCCACCTAGTTGTATTAACGTAAAGGATGCCCAACTCCAAGTTAAACCGACAATACGCTACCTGGGAGTAACACTGGACCAAAACCTTGACATGAAGAACCACATAGCCAACACAGTCAAGGCAATCTACTTTAAAATCAGATCCCTCAGACACCTACGCATGCTACTTGAACCGGATGATTTCCGTACCATTTATCAAGCCCTTATACTCCCCCATTTCGACTTCTCAAACTCCATACTACAAGGACTCCCCCGGTCCACCCTGAACCCCCTGCAATTAGCCATGAATAGTGCAGCGAGGGTACTCCTCGGGGCATCCAGGAGAGATCACGTAACACCCCTTCTAAAACAGCTACACTGGCTCCCCATTCAAGCAAGGATCAGTTTCAAGACCTTATTGCTAACATTCAAAGCGGCTAAGGGGCTCACCTCTTCCTCTCTCTCCAACCTCATACAACCACTTGCACCAAACAGGCCACGAAGAACAGCAGAATTAAACACACTAGTTATCCCAAATGACACCACAAGATGCACTAGATCAACAGCCAACAGAGCCTTCCAATTCTGCGCCCCATCTCTATGGAACACCTTACCAGCACAAATCAGAGCAATACCTAATCTAAGTCAGTTCAGAAAGGCTTTAAAGCATTTCCTCTTCCTTAAATATCTCAATGACAGCTCCGAACATAACCCCCAGGTGAATAGCAGAAGTGGTCAAACCAGATAGACTCCCGCAACAGACCAACTTCACAATGTAAATAACTAGTTGTTCCATATACTATTGTACCACTGTTGTATATAGTTAACCAGGATATCCCTTATCAGATAACCCTGCATTGTATTTAGTTTCCCTATTTCGCCAAGTTATTCTTCCTGTTAAATGTAATGACCAGACATATGTAAACTGTCGGATGTTTTCTGTTCAATGTAAACCGCGCTGATGTCTAATAGTGCGGTATATAAGAATTGTTAATAAATAAAATAAAAAAAATAAATAGGCGAGTACCGTTGAGAGGAACACCTAGTAGCAAATTTAGGCTTATCTTCCGGGAGCCGCTGGGGTCGAATTTCCCCTAGGTCTTTGACCAATTTGTCCAGGTCCTCCCCAAAAAGAAGCTTCCCTCTGAAGGGAAGCCTGGAGAGGCGTGCTTTTGCTGAGTCTGCTGACCATTGTCGAACCCAGAGCCATCTGCGAGATACTGTAACTGCTACTACCACTCTCGCCGAGAGGCGCAAGAGATCGTAAAAGTTATCTGCCAAGGATGCTGTCACTGACTCCAGACGAGCCAGAGCTGGATCGTCCGGCAGATGTTGAATCCACTGGAGAAGGGCTTGGGCTGCTAGACCCCCGCAAACAGAGGCCTTGAGAGATAATGACAAAGCCGAAAAGGCTGTCTTGCGAAGACTCAACTTTCCTATCTTGTTGGTCATGAAGTGCTGCACCGCCCTCCACGGGAATGGTAGTGTGCTTTGTTACTCCTGTCACAAGGGCATCCACCTTGGGGTATATCAGACATTTATCTAAGTCCGGCGATGCCCAGAGATAAAGCTGCCCCAGACGGCGGGCAGAACGGAGGGGAATATCTGGAGTGTCCCATTCCTGCGACATCATTTGTTGTAGCTCTGCCGGGGAACGGAAAGGCTCTAGAGCAGGGGTCTCAAACACGTGGCCCGTGGGCCGCATGCGGCCCGCGAGAGAACTTTGTGCAGCCCGCGATGCAGAGGAAAGAAAAAAAAAACCCAAACAAACCCCTGGCTTCTGCTGCTGCCGCCGCCGTGGCAGCGGCAGAATCAACTGTCCCGCGGCCCCTTCCCGTCTGCCCGGCAAAGCATCTTTAACATCTTGTCAGCTCCATCAGCGGCAGCTTTCAGGGCCGCGAAGGGAGTAGTATTTCCCTCTCGCGGCTCTGTTAAGCCTGCCGGGGCTGATGGGAATTCCCATCAGCCCCGGCAGGCTTAACAGAGCCGCGAGAGGGAAATCACTCTTCTCTTCGCAGCTTGAAAAGCCCGCCGCTGATGGAGCTGACAAGATGCTTTGCCGGGCAGACGGGAAGGGGCCGCGGGACAGTTGATTCTGCCGCTGCCACGGCGGCGGCAGCAGCAGAAGCCAGGGGTTTGTTTTGTTTTTAATTTTTAAATTTACTTGGGCTGATGGGGGGGAGGGGGGGTTAGGACTGAAAATGGGGTGATGGGGGGATAGTACTGAAAATGGGGTGATGGGGGGGTTAGGACTGGTAATGGGCAGATGGGGGTTAGGACTGGAGATGGTCTGATTGGGGGGCTAAGACTGAAAATGGGGTTATGGGGGGCTAAGACTGAAAATGGGGTTATGGGGGGCTAAGAATGAAGATGGGGTGATGGAAGGGTTAGGACTGGAAGTGGGCTGTTGGGGGGCTTAGGACTGGTAATGGGCTATGGAGGGGCTACAACTGGTAATGGACTGGGGGGGGGGTGCTAGGACTGGAAATGGGCCGAGTAGAAGGGGGAGCTTGAACTGCAAATAGCTGATGGGGACAGGGTTTTGGAATGGAAATGGGCTGAGTGGAAGGGGGCTTGGAATGGAAATGGGCTGATGGGGAGGGGGGCTTGGAAAGGAAATGGGCTGTGAGGGGAGGGAGCTAGGACTGGAAATGGGCTGATGATGCGGGGACTAGAAGGGAGCGGATGCTGGGTGGGGCAGGAGCTAGAAGGGAGTTGATGTTGGGGGACGATTAGAATGGGATGGGATGGGGCTGGGAGAGTGAAATGGAGAGGGGAAAAATATTTTGTGTGGGAGGGAAGAAAAATCTACAATTGGCCGGGTATTGGGAGAGTAAGTGGGGATTGAGGATGGAGGGGTAAAATTTGAGTGGATGAAATAAGAATGAGGAAAGAGCAAAAGGAGAAAGATTAGTATGTTAAAGCAGATGTAGAGAGAGAATGGAAAAAAAAACTAGGAGAGAAGAAAGGACAAATGGACAGCAGACAATGGAGCGTTAGCAGAAGACACGAAGAAACCAGAAGAAAGTGGCTGGAACAATTGCAACTGAAAAAAAATGCACAAAAAGGTAGAAAAATCTCTCTTTATTTTGAATTTATTAACTGAAATATGTCAGCTCTTGGAAACGTGCATCTTTAACGTCTGCACTTTATTTAATACAAGAGGAAATTAATTTATAGTTTTATTTCTACAGTGTTGTACATTCTAAGTTTGGCTTTTGGGGTTCCCAGTTTAATTATTGTCTTCCTGTTTCTAAATTGTGATTCCTTGTTTGATGATGGTGTATGTTCTGCATGTTTATGTTTATGTTTATTTAAAAATTTGTTATACCGCTCAATACCAAGGGCACCTGAGCGGTTTACAATAATAAAATAAGGCAAGTTAAAACAAGCACTTGGCTGCAGGAAAAAAGGAAAAGAACGCCATCAGATTATAGGAAAGAAGGTAGGAGAGAGGCAGGAAAGCTGAGAGCAAAGATAACATAACATAAAAAGTAACAATAAACAAACGCTATCAAGGGGGGCGGAGGGGGGGATATATGGTATGTGGGTGATGACAATGGAAAAGGGGAGGAGAGAAAGACTAAGGAGGAGGGTCAAACGCAAGTGAGAAAAGGTGGGTTTTCAGCTGGGCTTTGAATGATTGGTAGGAGTCTTCTGCACGGAGAGAGGGGAGGAGTGAATTCCAGAGGCTTGGGGCCAGAAAATAGAAGGCAGAGGAGCGGGTTTTTTCCAGACGGACATGTGCGGGGGAAGGAAGAACCATGCGGTTTATGTGTATGGAGCGGAGAAGACGGTGGGAGGTGTGGAAGTGTATTTGATTTGCCAGATAAAGAGGAGTGCCAGAATGGATTACTTTGTGTGCAAAGATTAGAAATTTATATTGAACACGGAAGAAGATGGGTAACCAGTGATGTTGATAGAGAAGGGGAGTGACGTGATCGAAACAGGAAGCATGAGACAGTAAACAGATAGCAGCATTTTGGACACGTTGAAGGCGAGACAACTGGGACTTGGATAGGCCGGCAAAAGAGACATTACAATAATCGAGACGGGACAGTACAAGGGAAAGCAAGAGGGTGGTTAGGGCAGGAGTGGAAAGAAAAGGACGGACTGCTCTAAGTTGACAGAGGGAAAAGAAAGAACGCTGAACGATTGAAGAAATGTGATCTTTGAACGTGAGGGCAGAATCAAGGACAACACCTAAATAGCGGAGTGATGAGACCAGAGGGATGGGTTGTGAGGACAGGGAAGGAGCACAGGTAGGAGAGGGACTTCCAAAAGTGAACCAAATAGCGAAAGATTTTGCTGGATTAACATGTAAAAAGTTGGAAGAAAACCAAGACACCACGGCAGTAAGACAGAGGTTGAGAGGGGAGATGTCAGGGGAGGAAGAGTCAGTATGGTGAAGGAGGATGATGTCGTCTGCGTAATAATATGCGGAGATGCTAAACTGTTGGACTAAAAGAGCAAGAGGGGCTAAGAAAATATTAAAGAGAAGAGGGGCGAGAACAGACCCCTGGGGAACACCACAGGAGAGGGGAGTAGGAGCAGAGGAAGAGGATGCAGAAACAACAGAAAAAGAACGACAGAATAGAAATGAATGAAACCAACGGAGAACCGCACCCGAAAGCCCAGCTTCCCGAAGGCGGAAAAGAAGAGTGCGATGGTCCACCAAGTCAAAAGCCGCAGAGAGATCAAGGGAGACAGCCAAGGTGATAAGACCACGATCGTGAGCAATGTGAAGATCATTAAGGAGAGAAAGAAGAATGGATTCAGTGCTATGACCAGGGGGGAAACCAGATTGACAGGGGTGAAGAGTGAGAGAAAGTTCAAGATGAGAAGAAAGTTGAGAAAAGACCAGCTTCTCAAGGAGTTTTGACAGAAAGGATAGATTAGAAACAGGGCGCCAATTAGAGAGAGTGGAGGGGTCAGAGGAACGAGACTTCAGAATAGGGCGGACAGTTGCATGCTTCCATGAGGAGGGGAAGGAACCAGAAGATAAACTTGTGTTAAATAGGGAGAGGATATACAGGGATAGAGCCAGAGAGGGTTCTAAGAGCCAATGAGAGGGAATGGGGTCAGCCAAACAAGTGGTCTTGCGAATAGTGGAAAAGGTCTCAATTAAAGTTTCGAATGTAATAGGGGTAAAAGAGGACCAGGAGTGTGATAGCGTAGGAATTGAGGATGGGGAAGCAGGGGGAGAAGGAAAAGGGAGCTCGGGGGGGGGGAGAGAGAGGTGGTAGGCATTGGGAAAAAGCTTGGCGAAGAGTATCAACTTTGGAAATGAAGAAGGAAGCGAGGGAAGAGGAATCCGGGGAAGAGGAGGGTACGTCGTGGGAGGGGGAAGATGCTGAATGAGAGGCTGTGAGAGAGCGAAGGACGGAGTATAACTGACGGGATGAGTTTGATGAAGAGGAAATGAGGTTGGAGTAATAGTCACGCTTTGCCATGTGTAGAAGAGTGCGGTAATGACGGTGACAGGCATGAAAATCCGCAGAGGTAACAGGGGAGGGGTGTTTCAGCCAGAGGCGTTCTGCGCGACGAAGGTGCTTGCGGTGTAAAAGCAAGCCATGGTGAAACCAGGGATAGTGTGGAAGACGGCGAGAGAGGTGGGAACGGAGAGGGGCTGCAGAGTCCAGGGCGGAGGAGAGGGATGAGTGCAGTGTATGAACTTGGGCATCGAGAGGGAGAGTATCAAAGTCTGCCGGGAGTAGGGAGGCTGGGGAGGGGAGTTGGGAAAGGGTGTTAGCAGTAATCTGGCGGGAGAGGGTGGCGGAGGAATTGGTGGTGGGTGAATTGGTACTGGAATTCAGAGAGGGGCTAGCAGGCGGAGCAGGAACATCAAAGAGAAGACATATGTGATCAGACCAGGGAAGGGGCGAAGTGGAAAGGGACAGAGGTGAAAAAGGGAAAGAACTCGGCGCAATGAGGAGATCTAGTGTATGACCTGCAGTGTGAGTAGGGAAGGAGACGAATTGGCGAAGGGAGTGATCGGACAGAAAGGTGAGAAAGGAAAGATCTCTCGCTGAGGAGGGGGCATCAACATGAATGTTGAAATCACCTAAGATTAGAAGACGAGGGTAACGGAGTGAGACTTCAGAGATGGTGGTTAGCAGGGAGTCCCAAGAGGGAGAGGAAAGAGAAGGAGGGGCATAGATCAGGAGGAAATAATATGGGGAAGGGGAAGGGGAAGAGTCCAATCGTACGAGAAGGGACTCAGGATAGGATGGTGCAACTAAAGGGGGAAGCTCAGATAGCGGGGCAGAGGAATGGTAGATGACTGCAATGCCGCCGCCGCTTTTACCCCGACGCGAGGTAGACAAGAAAGAGTAGCCAGGCGGGAGACACCGGTTGAGGAAGGGCTCATCGCCCTCCCTCAGCCAGGTTTCAGTCAAAAAGAATATGTCCAGGCTGTGCAGTAAGATAAGGTCTTGAATCAGGGCGGTCTTGGTCCGAATCGAGCGGCAGTTTAAGAGAGCTAAATGCAAAGGCGGACAGGTAGGCACAGAGGAAGGAGAGGACTGAGACAGGGAGGAGGCACAGTAGGTTAGGTTGAGGGGCTGTCGAGCAAGATGACCCGGGGGAGTGGGTGTAAGCGCGCCAGGGCGCCAGCCCCAGTGTACCGGAATGGCGGACATGGCAGGGAGGAGAGAGAACAACAACAGAAAGCCTAGTGCTGCAGAGGGCAGTGAACTAACGGGGAAAGCTGTTGGTGACAGGGGAGAGGAACGTGGGGTAACAAGGGTAGAGGGCAAGGGCAAAGGAAAAGGCATGTGTAACTGAGCTGAGGTATTCTGTTTATGTAATTCCTATTTGACATTGCCACTTGTTCTCTTTCCCCAGTACGTCATGTATTGTTATTCTCTGAAATGTATTGATTTAATATTTGCAGTGTTGCCTTTTGATAGTTAGGGTATGGTGCTTTGTGAGTCCTGGTAGTGCTGTTAGGATATGGCAGGTTTGTTATGGGTTCTAAATGGGCAGTGTTTGTAGTAGTTCCTAATGTGCTTGGCGGTTGGCACTGGTTTATAGTAATGTAGAAATCTTTTAGTCTTTCTTTATCCATACACTCATTAAGAGGCATGTTTACTAAAAGTTAGTGTATGGTAACATTATGCAAATATTTATGCAAATGACGCCCCTTATGCAAATGAGGCCCACGTCTTGTGCAGCCCCCGGGTTACTCTACAAGTCCTCATTTGGCCCTCAAATTGCTTTGTTTGAGACCCTCAGCTTTGTTTGAGACCCCTGCTCTAGAGGGCTTGAAAATGCCTTGTAATCTCAGCCAGACACGATATTACAAGGCATTTGCAAGCCCTCTAGAGCCTTTCCATTCCCCATTACAGCTTGTTACAATACTGGAGGCGCCCTCTACAGGAGATAGCTAGATATTACCAGGGAACAGCCAATCAGGCTACTGGTATTTTGTTTCTTTGTCTCTGTCTCCAACATCTGCTGGTAGGGGGACTAAACCCACTTGTCTGGACTGGTCTGGCAGGATGTACTGGAAATGTTGGTTCCAGTTACGATGACATAGCATGACCCAGAAAACTGCAAAGATCATCATACTAGCTGCAGAAACATACAAGAGAACATACAGAGATAAGTTCTGAACTTATACCTCTGTACCTCAGCAAAGTAGGCCACTATTCTTTCCTTAGTAATACAATGAAGTGAAGGAGAATAAGTGATATATTTCTTTTTCCTCAGGAAAAGTGGTTTCCAAGATCACTGTCTTTTATTAGTACGTCAGGCTCCATCTCTGGTCTTATTCAAATCCAACTGAAAATCTAGGGCCCGATATTCAGCGCCAGCGGCTAGGCGCGAGTACAGCACCTAACTCCCGGCACTGAACACTAAACCTGGATATTCAATGCCAGGGTCATATCCGGCCCCAGCACTGAATATCCGGGATCGCCGCACAGCCTTTCCCGCCGCAGAAGCCAACTAGGCAGGGCGAAATTGAGCCGTTGCTCCGTTAGCTCCCATAGGTAAAGATCAGCAATAACAGATTTAGGCAGATAATGACACAAAAAAAAAATACAATATATTACCATCCTATCCCATATAAATTGAAGAAACATAGGAGAGAGCCAAAAAACAAATCAAGTAAATAACTACAAGAGCAAAGAATATCCCATTCTCAAATCATGGTCATCATTCTTATAACCCAATAAAATCCCCCTCAGTATCATGGAGTGCTGCTGGTCTCTCCAAGACCCTTGTCAAGAGACCGTTCCTGGCTATTAATAAAGCTCTTCAAGTTGTCTAGGCTCCAGAAATATATATTCCTGTCCCTTATTGTTGCTAAAACATTTTCTAGGAACTTTCAAAAGGAAATTAATCCCCAGGGCTGTAGCTCTGGACCGAGGCTGAAGAAATTCTTTCCTGAAATTTTGTATCCTATTGGACACATTAGGGAAGACATATTTTATGACCATGAAAATTCACTGACCTAGTGGAAAAATATAATCTCAGGATCTTATTTCTTTCTAAAGCACTAACAAAAGTAGCAACCAAAGTTGCCCTATTGTAGGTTTCTTCAAGAGAGGTCTCTAACTGCAATGTTAAATTCAAAAATTCCTGGTCTGGAACCACTCCCCCCTCACCAATCCTCCTGACAGAGCCCATAACATAATACGCTCTAGAAATGGATGGGTGTGAGGTGGGGGGGGGGGGTCCAGCCCTAGTATATCCTGAAAATACTGCTTAAGCATTTTAAAAGAAGAAATGAATCTAGTATATGGAAAATCTCCCTAGGAGGTGTCAGTGGTAACACTATCACATAACAACATCCCAGAAAAGGAGACAAGCTTCATAGAAATCCCAACAGAAGAATCAGTTACAAATTTAAATCATTTGCACCAGACTCCCTTTACGGCCATCCAATGAGAGATTTAAAATCTGCTGTTTAGAACTGTCAGAACTAACCAGGCCTGCAGCTCTCAGATCTTCCTCTCCAGCAATGAGACTTGACTCCCAGATGGAAATAAAACACTTTCAAATCCCTTCCCACTGGGTTGCTCATACTGAATAGATACTGGCGGTTGGGGTGGAAGGCAGAGGGCAGGGCTAACAGAAACTTCTTTAGCTGTTAACTCTAACTGCATTTCATTAGATGTAGAGGAACTGAGTTCTTCACATCTCTTCACCCTCACAGGAACAAAGTTATCTATGGGACCTTGCACCTCCTCACTTTTAGCTAAAGTCCCAGCTCTCTCTTTTCCCTTCCTTTTCCCCTTATCAACAGCTTACCAGATGGAACAGCTCAGATCTTCCAAAAAAAAAACCAAAACACCGCAATGCTCTTCAGATAACTTCAGGATCCTTGGGCTCCAAGGAGGCATAACCCTTTGGGTCACCCCCTTCAGTCATGCGACCACGGGTCATGCAACCGCGGCACTCAATTCTTTAAACTCTCTCCCCATGCAGCTGTGTATTACTGACTCCCTCAAAGAATTCTGTTTAAAGACCACTTCAACACAGGCACAAAACAAGCCAGCGATCCCTAACCCACTCAATTTCACACCTCTACTTATATTTATTTATTTAGTAAATACTTGTATACCGCTGTTTCCTACGATCAACAGCGGTTTACTTTACAGAAATCATAATGCATTGTATAATACATTGAAATTTTTAGTTTTACATTTTGATTAGACAATGATTTACGTAACGCGGGATAAACAGTTGGATACAATATACAGTTGAATTATTATAGCACACAGATCAGGGTATACATTTGATTTCAGTAGGTTGGGGGGCCAAATATACATTATATACAATGTTGACTTCCAAAGAGTACAGGCTAATACATGACTATATGCTATTAGATTTTATATGAAGATTTATATGAAGACATCAACTCCAAATCCCCTACTACTCCCTACCACCTCTATAATCTCACCTTTCCCTAATACCCTGATCTGTTTTTGTTCCATGTAAACCGCCTTGGCTACAAGATGAAGCTGTATAGAAGAACTGCTGAATAAATAAATAAATATAGAACCCAGGGGGCTCCAGTGACATCATTTCCGGGTTTGTGATGAAACGGCAGGCACAGGGAGGAAAAAGGTGGCAATTCAAGGTCTTTCTCACCTCTCTGGCTCCTCCACACTGCCTCTCAGCTAGGTATTACTCTTCCCCACCCATGTGTGTTTTAATCATTTCTCTTAAGAATTACCCCAGTCTCCTGTTTGCTCCATTTTGCCTATCCTGAATAGACTGTAAGCTCTGTGGAGAAAGGACACTCTCTTACATCTATGCGTACAACGCCCTGTGTGCTTAGTAGCACTATGCAAATAAGTAGTAACAGTAGGTACTAATCAAACAAGGACTGTCCTCCCGCTTGCTGCCGCATTCATTTCTTCTGGGCCTATCCATCAGACATACCTTTCAGTCCATGTTTCTGCAGCCACTCTGTTGAGGGTTTCGGCAGGAAATCAGGAATTGCTATACTAAGGGGACCCTCATGATTTGGAGGCTGGGGTAGAAATCGCATAGGTGGCAGCTTTGCAACCTCAGTGGAAATCTGAAAGAATTTAAAGATACACAAAAATAATGTAGTGCAGCTGTCCTATTAATCCACTTAAATACATAAAAAGAGAGTCAACAAATAGTTCAAAAAGGTATAACTTAAGAACAAGAATACTACACATGTAAATAGTTACATTATTTATTGTTATTGTTAATTACAATTGTTACATTGTTATATGTAAATGTTTCTCGTTCCATGTAAACTGCATTGCGCAGGAGTTCTAAAGTTCCATGTAAACTGCTCTGATTTCTATAACAAAGCGATATATAAAAACAAACAAATAAATACTGTAAATAAACATAAGAAATGCCATACTGCGTCAGACCAAGGTCCATCAAGTCCAGTGTCCTGTTTCCAAAAGTGACCAATCTAGGTCACAAGTATCTGGCAGGTTCCCAAAAAGGTGCACTGATTCCATAATACTTGTCCCAGGGTAAGCAGTGGATTTCCGTGGTCCTCTTTAGTAATGGTTTATGGACCTTTCCTCCAGGAACTTCTCCAAACCTTTTTTAAACTAAATTACACTAACAGCTTTAATAACATCCTCTGGTAACGAATTCCAGAGTTTGATTACGAGTTGAGTGAAAAAATATTTTCTCTTATTACTCTTAAATAAATGTGTTACATTGTAGCTTCATTGCGTGTCCCCTAGTCTTTCTTCTTTTTGATGGAGTAAACAACCTATCTACGTTTACCCGTTCTACTCCATTCATTAATTTATCGCTATCATATCTCCCCTCAGCTTACAATCTAATAATACATTTTAGATTAGCTTTCATTAATCCTAAAGAAAGAAGTGCAGCTCTTGTGCTTGCTTCAGCAGCACACATGCTAAAACTGGAATAAAGGAAGCAGAGCTCTCAGAAGCTAGTGAAAAACATATTGGGCAGCATTTTTGAAGGCATTTTACATGGGTAACTGCCCTAGTTACCTGTGTAAATGCCTTATCCGGGATCTACACGGGTAGTGCCTTTGGAAAACCCTGGATAAGTCCCAAACACGCCCAGATACTATGCACTTAGCACTGGGGCGTGTTGGGGGTGTTCTGGGGCAGAGAAAAGGGCTAAGCACGTAGCAGTGATTTTCGATGCTAGCAGCATAGCCTTCTGCGCCTTAAAGATAGGCGAGGAAAAATCTCGCCTATCTTTCAGGCGCAGGGATTAAGCAGGTAGCATCAAAAATCGCTGCTACCCGCTTAGCCTCGGGCAGCTGCTGGCGCATCCAGCCAAACCGCGGAAGTGAAAATCTGGGTTAAGGGGGTCAGCAGGCAGGCTATGCGCCGACACGGCTATGTGCCTGCTCAACTGAAAATTGGGCCCATTAAGTTAATTCAATAAAATGTATCAAATGCAAAGCAGCACGTTCACAACCACTTTTAGAACGCATACCTTACACTACCTAAATTTTTAGAGAGAAATTGCCTGGGTATTTTCTCTTTGAAAATTAGTTATGCATGTTAAGAACGTGTGTACTTTGCATCCACAAAGGCTATTAAAAATTGTCCCCATAAAGCCTATGCAAAAAAAGTGCTTACCTGGATTATCTAGTAACATCACAAATGTAAAACCTTATTGCTAAAAAAAAATATTTTTTGCTTTTTTTGCAAAACAGCCTGAGAAACATTTTCAGGATAACGGTTATGTGCAAATGATCACAAAGATTGTTTAACTAAATAATGACATTTACTTCCTGCATTATATTGGTGAGTGCATCATCAACGTTGCCCTGTCCCATTTCTTTGATCTTGCTGAGAACATCCCAGGCTTTTTGGCTTTCGCACCGTAGCAGTTGTACATCACTGCCAGTATATAGCTGGATCCTACAACAAAATGAAAGCATAATCAGAAAATGTACATTTTAAGGAAACATTTCTGCAGGATTTTTCTAAGATGAAATTAGACCTTACCTGCTAATTTTCTTTCCTTGAGTCCCTCCAGTCCCATCCAGACACATGGGTTATGCCCTATCACCAGCAGATGGAGACTGAGAACACTTGATTTTCATGATGTCACACTATAAAGGCTCTGTGTCAACCATGCGACATCACTATTTCTGTAACAAAGTAGACTCCACCACAACCAGGCAGTTAACTAACTTATAGCAACTATTTACATAAGGAATGAACCAAAATGAGAGAGCTCTGCCCCGGAGGACCTGAAACAGCATCCCCCCACCCCCTCCATATTCACCAGAGTCTTCTGCTCCCTGTGTTGAGACAGTAGGGAGCACTGGAAAGAAGGCATCAGAAGGCCACAACTGGGGATCTCATTCTTCACACATCTGGGCTCACCAAAGAACAGACTGGACGGGTTCTGGACTGGACTGGAGGAATTCAAGAAAAGAAAATTAGTAGGTAAGGTTTAATTTTACCTTCCTAATTGTCCTTCCAGTACAGTTGAGACACATGGGATATACCAGAGCAGTACTCAAACACGAAAGGGATGTGCGATCCCAGCCTGTAACACTCTTGTACCAAACTACACATCTCTATGCGCCTGAACATCCAAACGGTAATGACGCATAAAGGAGTGGAGCGAAGACCACATCATGGCTTTGCAGATATCGCTCAGCAGAACGAGGCCGTATGCCCATGACGTTTCCTGGGCGTGCATTGAATGTGCCCAAAGACCCTCCCAGAAGCAACCAAAGTTTGAGTAAATAGGCAGAGGCTAGAGCGTCTTTGAGCTAGTGCACAATGGACGCCTTCGATATCACTTCCGCATTACATGGTCCTCCAAGGAGCACAAAGATGATCTGAAGTTCAAAAAGCCTCCGATACTGATGAAGGGCATGCCGAATATCAAACAGGCATAATTGATGAGACTGCGAGTCTGAGACTGACCCAGAAAACACTGGCAATGTGACCGCTTGATTGAGATGAAAAGCCAAAGCAACCTTAGGCAGAAAGGATGGCACCACCTGCAGCACTGCCCTCTCTTTGGACATTAAAAGAAAGGGTTCTCCGCAAGATAACACTTGTAAGTCCGAAATCCTATGTGCTGAGAAAATTGCCATAAAAACATCACTTTTAATGTAAGATCTTTCAATGAAGCCTGTCAAATAGGTTCAAATGGGGCTTCTGTAAGCACGGACAGAATTAAATTCAAATTCCTGGCCTTGAAAACAGGCTAAGGCCATCACCTGTACCCTCAGCGAATTCAAAGCAAGGCCTGCTTGCAAGAAGGCCAAGATGTCAAGAAGGGAGGAACAGAGGTCGGAAACCCTTCCCATCAAACCAATCTTCAAATACATGCCATAAATGCACACAGGTCAAGGAGGTTAACTGTTTTCTTGCCCGCAGTAAGGTCATGATGACCAGATCAGAGTATCCCCTTTTCTTCAATCAAGCCCTCTCAAGAGCCAGGCCATATGCAAGAAATGATTCATGTCCAGCATGAGAATTGGCCCCTGTCTGTGGTCAACTGCACCAGATCATTATACCATGGTCTTCGAGGCAGTCCAGAGCTATCAAGATCACCTGCCCCCAATGAGATTCGATCTTCTGAACCATTCTGCCTATCAGTAGCCATGGGGGAAACACATACAGGATCCTGTTGCTCAGCCAATACTGCGCCAGGGTGTCCAATCCTTCCAACATTCTTTCTCGTCTGTGGCTGAAAAATCTGGCTGCCTTGGCATTGTCCACTGATGCCATCAGGTCCATGACTGGCATTCCCCACCGACTCATGATCTGTTGAAAGACTGAATCCTCCAGAGACCACTCCATTGGATCTAGATGATGGCGACTGAGATAATCTGCTTGCAGGTTTTCTTTTCCTACCACATAAGCTGCTGAGAGAGCCAGAAGGTGGTTTTCTGCCCAGTGAAGTAGGGGGTCCACTTCCATTGTCATAATCGCACTTCCTGTGCCGCTTTGTCAATTTATGTATGCCACTGTCATGGCATTGTCGGAAAAGACCCTCATTGTGTTGAATCAGTGGGAAGAAATGCTGAAAGGCCAGGAAGACCGCCCTCAATGCTAAGCGACAGATTGACCAGACCTTCTCTTCTGGTGACCACTGCCTCTGCATCACTTGGAATTGACAGTGTGCCCCCCAACCAAGCAGACTGGCATCTGTGGTCACTATCACCTAATTAGATGGTTCCAACTTCACCCCTGTTGACAATCTGGAGGGGTCTTATCCACCAGCTGAGACTACATCGGGCTTTCTCCAGACAGCACAGCCTCCTCTACAACAAATGTTTGTGAGGAAACCACCAAGATAACAATGCCTGCTAAAGAGGTCTCATGAGCGTTCTGGCCTAGGGTATCAAATATAGGATTGCTGCCATTGACCCCAGCAGCTGCAGATAGTCCCACGCCCAAAGAGAACGAGTCCACTAGAACTTCAGAGTTTGATCCTGCACCTTCTTGATGCATTTCTGTGGCAGAGCCACCAGCCCCAACCTGGTATTGAACCATGCCCCCAAGTCAGTCAGATCCTGGGATGGTTCCAAGTTGCTCTTGGGAAAATTGATGACCCATCCAAACTCCCGAAGAAAGGTCACCACCTACTTCGTTGCGACTCTGCTCTCCTGGGCTGACTTAGCTCTGATCAGCCTGTTGTCCAGATATGGATGGACCAACAGTCCCTCTCGTCAAAGAGCAGCTGCCGCCACCACCACCGTGATCTCCGTGAAGGTCCGAAGCGCCATGTCCAAACCAAAAGGTAAGGCTTGAAACTGGAAATGACCCAATGGAACTGCAAAATGCAGCTCAGTCTGGTGTTCTGGTTGAATTGGGATATGCAACTAAGCTTTAGCCAGATCCAGGGAGGTTAGAAAATCATCTTTCCGCACTGCCACAATGACTGAATGCAAAGTCTCCATACAAAAATGTGGTACTTTCAAGGCTTGATTCACATGCTTTAGATCCAGAGCGGACAGGAATGTGCCCTCCCTTCTTGGGCACCATGAGATAGATGGAGTAACAGCCATGCTTCTGCTCCTCTGTGGACACTTTGACTACCGCCTCGATTTGTTGCAGCCCCTTGAGAGTGACCACCTTTGCCTTGGCAGGCACCTTGCACTGTGAAGACACAAAGAAGTCAGAGAGAAGCCGCATCAACTCGAGCGTGTAGCCCTTGCAAAATGACTTACAGCACCCACTGATTGGACGTAATCTGGACCCAGGCAGAGTAAAAGATCTGCAGACAGTCCCCTACCGGGACTTTCACCACCTATATCTACATTCCTTCATTGGGACTTTTTAAAACCTTCAGGTTTTCCTTCGGAATATTCCCAGCTTCCTCCTTGCCCTCCATGAAAGGAAGGGCCCCTTGGGAGGTAGCGAGAGTGTTGGAAGACTTCGAAGTGTGAGGATCGAAACTTCTAAACGTCTTTGAATCACCCTGGCAACAGGGTTGCTGACTTTATTCCATGTGATCTTCTATATGAAAAATCTGTGAGAACCAATAAATATATCCTTCAAATTTCTAGCCCTGCAGAATGCAAAGAAGGGGCCATCACGAAAAACTTCATGCAAAGCCAAAACATGTCAGTGTTTATAAATGCTTTTTTGCTATTGTTTGCGCTCGGTCCGAATACTGTAGGATGACCACTTATTTATCCATCTGGGAAGGCATTTGTAAAGCCCGATTTGCAAACTTGGCTCTCAGAAACGCTGTCTTAATCGCTTGTTGGGGGTATCCTCGGTCTCACAATTTCAATATTAATAACTTAGCCTGATTGCGAAAATCCTGCTCTGATGAACAAATGCGACAAATTCTTAGAAATTGACCAATTGGCAAGGCACATTTCAGCTTAAAAGGATGACGACTGTCAAATTGAATTGGCTGATTGCAATCAATAGGTTTCATGTAAAGAGAACTGTGCAAAATGTCATTCTGATTAGTGAATCTGTACATCCAAGAATGTAATCTGTGTGGATGACCACATCATTGTGAATTGCAAATTAGGGTCTTGGGCATTTAACCACCCTGTAAATTCAATTAAACTTTCCTGTGAACCCAACCAAATACAAAAGATGTCACCTATAAAACATGTCCACAGTCCAATACAAGAATACCACAATGATGAGTACAAAAATGTTTCTTCAAAAAAGGTGACATAAAATTTGGCAATACTACTGATTTCTTAAACAAAATAGCTGGTTTTGATACGACATCTAATCCTGGTTTATTGGTTACTTTTGACATTACAGCAAATATCCCTCAAGTCCAAGCGCTAGAATTAGTCCATAAGGCATTACTACTAAGTCCCCAATTGATAGAATTTCAGTGCAATTTTTGCTATCTATAGCACAATTAATTCTACAGAAGAACTATTTTCGTTTTAGGGATTTGTATTATATTCAGACGCATAGTGTGTCAATGGAGACCACCGTGGCTCCTAGTATTGCCAATCTTTATATTCTTGGATGTACAGATCACTAATCAGAATGACGTTTTGCACACTTGCATATAGAGTAGAGATACAAACAGAAATAAAACTAGGTATCATAGGGGAGTGGGTTGATAGAGCAAGAAGGACTGTAGCTTACAACAGAACCAAAGGTGACTCAAGCAGATGCTGGAGACACTCGAAAACCAACTCAAATAGATGGGTTTTCAGAGCTTTTTTTTTTTTAAACTTTAATTTTTATTAAATTTTCATCCACAACTATACAAACAGATACAATTACATGAGGTATTTGCATATACCTAACCCCATACCCCAAACCATACTCCCCACAACAACTGTCGTCTCAAGTAACTCAACCTTCATCATTACCTATCCGTTTGCTAAGAACTCACTTTAAAACTCCTAACTCCCCCCCCCTGTTTCCCCCTCCCCCTTTCCCCTTTTCCACCAATTTTACTTTATCCTTTAAACACATACCCTATTGCTCATCATTCACCCCATCTACTCTTCCCCCACCCTTGGACTCTTCATCCCCCTCTTTCCACTTCCCCTCACTCAATCACCTCCATACCCCCTCCCCATTGTCTCTCCATTTTTTCCCCTCTACCCTTCTTTTACCCTGTTATTTTATACATTAAATATAGTTCTGACATACGCTTAGCATAACTTTCTATTGTTGGCAGATACATTCTGTTCCAATACCACACTATTTCACATCTTGCCGCTGTAATGCAATACCAGATGATGCCCCACTCTCCCTCCCATTTCCCATCCTTCTTTTGCAGGAGACACACTTCCAGGGTAAGAACTAGTTTAGCTCCCACAATTTTGTTGAGATTTTCCCCAATTTTCCCCCAGTACTGTTTAATAACCGGACATGACCACCACATATGCATCCATGTACCCCCCTCTCAACAGTTCCTCCAGCACGCATTCGTCTGCCGTACACCCACTTTAAACAACCGCTCTGGTGTAAGATACCACCTATTCAACACTTTAAATCCATTCTCTCTCAGAGACATAGCTATAGAAAATTTGGCTATTCCCACCCCTACCCCTTCCCATTCTTCCACCTCCCATTGCACCCCTAAATCTCTTTCCCACGCTTCCATGTAGCTCAACTTCTCCCCTCCTCTCACTATTAAACCTTTATATATTCTGGACAGAACACCTTTCTTCCCCATGGAACCCAAACAAGTGCTTTCAAACCAACCTACCTCCCCCCCTATGTCATACCACTGCTTCCTCTGTCGTACCAGAGATCCTAACTGTACATATTGATACCTATCTGTTTCCTTCAACTGATACAAGTCTCTTATACCCTCAAATTCTCTAACCCTATCCCCCACCAACAGCTATGACACTTGGCATAGTCCCTGCTCCGCCCACCTTCGGAATACTACTCTACTCGGACCCACTCCCTCTTCACAACATGCCATAAGGGACATTGTACGGGACCACCTCTTATTCCCCACCAACCTCTGCCTATTCTGTTGCCACACATTTAATGTGTGCCCCACAAAGGGATTCTCACCCCTCCTACCCTTCCCCCCCCCCCACACTAACCGTTCCAATTCCCCTGGACCGAATCCTGATTCTTCCATCACCACCTATTGTTTTTCCTGCTCCCTTAGCCATGAGTACACTGCCCTTAACTGAGCCGCTTTATAATACATTATGAAATTAGGTACCCCCAGCCCTCCCTCCTCTCCCCATACTTGCAACGTCCTTGCCGCTACCCTCGGCCTTTTACCTCCCCAGATGAACCTCTCTACTTGTTTTTGCACCCTCTCCAATGCTCTTCTCGGTATCGCTATCGGTAATACCTGGAAATAGAACAGGAATTGAGGAAGCAGCATCATTTTAACTATCGTCATCCGCCCAAACCAGGAAACATAGCCCCTATCCCACCCCCGCAATTGTAACTCCACTTGCCCTAACAACTTTTTATAATTCAATTCAAATAAGTCTTCCAGATTCCTCCCCACCTGTACCCCCAGATACCTAATGGAGCGTTGTGCCCACTTAAAGGGAAAACTATGTTGCATCCCCTCTTGGATTTCCTTCTCCCCTGCCAAACTTAATATTTCTGATTTACCCCAGTTTATCCGAAAGCCTGCCAACTGCCCATAAGCTTGTACCTCTCGCATAACTGCTGGTAGCGTTTCAGAGGGTCTTGTTATCGTTAGTAAAATATCATCCGCAAATAGCGTCGTACGATATTCCCTGTGTCCCAGCCTTACCCCCTTAATCTCCTGATTCTCCCTTATCCGCGCTGCTAGAGGTTCCAAAGAAAGTGCAAAAAGCAGCGGGGACAAAGGGCAGCCCTGCCTTGTTTCCCTTCCCAGTGGGAAAAAAATTGAGTATCCCCCATTGACTCTCACGCATGCTTTAGGGCTAGAGTATAAAGCTTTTATCCAATTCGCAAACCCACCCCCAAAGCCTGTATGCTCCAACACTAAGAAGAGGAATTTCCACGACACTTGGTCAAGCACTTTTTCAGCGTCCAGCGAGACCAACACCGCCTGTTCTTGCGTTCGCCGCACCTTCCAAATCATGTTCAATATTTTCCTAATGTTATCTGCCACTTGTCGTCCCAGAATAAAACCTGCTTGGTCGTCGTGGACCAGCTTACCCAATACTTTATTAAGCCTCGTCGCTCAAGGGTCCGCCCTCTCGGCACTGCTGTTCAACATTTACATCCAGCCAATATGCGACATCCTGAAAGCGAACAACATTCAATACACAATCTATGCAGACGATATCATGATATACACACCTATCTCAACCAACAACCCAGACTACAAGAAAATAACCGACTGCCTAACACAAATGACAAACTGGTGTACGAACAACAACCTCTCAATCAACTACAACAAGACTGAGGCACTAATAATCACTCGCAACCCTGACTTCATCCAACCACCGGACATCAGGATAACAGACACAACCATTCCAATAAAATCCGAAGTAAAATACCTTGGAGTAACCCTGGACAACGAACTAAATCTCAAGTCACACGTCAACAGAACAGTCAAGAATGCATATCATAGAATGAGAATCATCAGACGGCTTAAACCCCTCCTCGACACAGAACACTTCTGCACTGTATGCCAGGCACTCATCAACCATTAATGGACTTCTGCAACCCCATCTTCCTTGGCCTACCAAAACAAACCCTCAAACCTCTTCAGCTAGCCCAAAACACCGCAGCACGCATAATCTCAGGCTCAGCAAGACACGAACACACTACCCCAGTTCTCAAAGAACTCCACTGGCTCCCGATCAGCTCACGCATCAAATACAAACAATAATAAACATATACAAAATCAAGCACCACATTTCAGCCAACAGCCTGCACACCCTCATTCACCCAGACACCAGCACCCGCCCAAGAAGAAAAGGAACCTCCAACAGAGTCAACACCCCGAGAGACTTCAGAAAAACACGAAAGGACACTACAGCAGAGCCCTCTCCCTGGCAGCCCCAACTATCTGGAACTCCCTCCCAGACGAACTGAGATCGACAACGGACCTCAAAGACTTCCGCAAACAGCTGAAGACAACGCTGTTCATAGAACATTATGGACACGTCACTTAATCAACAAGGACTAACCAACAAAGGCCCCACCAACCCTGACGAGAGATTGCATAACGGCCCAGGATTTAACTCAAGACCTATCTGGACTTTACCTTGTAATATAGAACATGCTGTATCATAGCGCACACTGTACATAGCCCACCCTAATCTATACACCTCACACCCACGCACATTTTAAACAATACAGCCACTGCATGATCTTCCCCCCACACGCACATTATACCCCTCCTTCACTGCATGAAATTCCCCCCACATACATTGATTGTATTGTTGTGATACCGCCTTGATTTTATGATAAGACGGTTTAGAAATACTGTTAAATAAATAAATAAATAATACTTTAGCCAGCAACTTCGCATCTATATTTAGGAGCGATATGGGCCTATAAGACGCACACTCCTGTGGGTCTTTCCCCTCTTTATGAATGAGTGTGATGCCTGCCCATCCCATCATATCAGCTAACTTTTCCCCAAACCTTGGCATATTGAATAGTCTCGTTAAGGGTTTTGACAGCAGTCTTCCAAATTTCTTATAAAAAACCGCCGTCAGCCCATCAAGTCCTGGAGCCTTTCCTTGCTTCAAACCCTTAATCGCCACTACCACTTCTTCATCCACAATTTCTCTGTCTAAATTCTGCTGCTCCCCTTCCTCCAACCATGGCAACCTCGCTCCTCCCAGGTTGATATTTATCTCCCCCTCACCCCCCTCTTTTTTGGCCTCATATAACTTCTGATAAAAAGCAACAAACTCCTCTCTTATTTTCTGATCCTCTCTTTCCACTCCACTCCACCCCTACCCCTACCTTGTATGATCCTATTCAACTCCTTTCTCTTTTTTACCCTCCATGCCAAATACTTCCCCACTTTATTTCCCCCTTCGAAGAAGTTCTGCCTCAGCAGTTGCATACAGTGTTGTATCCTTTCCGCCTCCATCGCATTTAGTTTTGCCCTTGTCTCGAGTACCTCTCCCCTTTACTTTCCACTTACCTCCTGTGCATCCAATTCCTCCAAAACCCTCAGCTGCTGTTGCAATTGCAATTCCTTCTCTTCCCTTTCCCGCTTTATCCGCACTTCCCATTTTATCAATGTACTTCTCACCAACGCTTTAAACGCATCTCACACTACCCCCTCTTTTACCTCTCCATTCCCATTCTGATCAAAATATATCGGTATTGGGGGCGCTCGTGAGCCCGCTGTGTGATGGCCGCGATCTGACTGAGCTCCGTCCCCACTACCTCCAAAATATAGCTAAAATGTGCTAACTGCCGCAAATTTCCCCTGTCTCTCACAGCCCTGGGTCAGCATAAGCCAGCGGTTTCCCCCTGAGTCGGACTTAACTGCTCAGCAGAGCCTCGGACAGCTGGAACGCCGCGGAGCTCATCTTCTGAGTGAGGCCTGCTGCTGTCGCGTGCCCTCCTCGCAGCCTGCTCCGGGCCTGCTTGACTTAACCCGGCAATTGACTCCAGCGATCTGTGCGGATCCGACTGCACCCCTGCGGACTTTCTCCGGGCCGTGCGGCTGAACCCCCGGTGTCGGGTTGGAGGACGTGCGGCAACCCTCTGCCAGCTGCTGAAACATCCCCCAGCTTGGGGCGACTGAACGCGAGGCCAGAATTCTGCAAGCGGGGCCGTGGAGAAGGCCTAGAAACCACGTGGCAGTCATTGGTGCCCACCGCTCACTCTCTCCTACCAGCGCGAATCCCCCTGGGGGGGGGTGAGTACGAAGGCTAGACTTCTCTCTCCATACCTTCTGCTTTGCTAATAACGCCAGGGACAGTAGCATCTATAAGCACCCTGAAGCCCCGTCGAGGCCCTGGCTCACCAGCGTGGATTTCGGATGCCCCGATGAAGGGCCCTTGAGCACTGTTTGATTTCAGACTTCTCACTGGAGCTTAACACCCGGTAGCTGTGGACTCTGTGTGCTCTTCCTCCACGTTGCTCAATAGAATACTCTGGGCACTATCCTCGGCGGCTTGTCTCCCTGGGAAGGCCAAAAGCAGCTTTCATCTCATTGCCCGGCTGTCTACCTGATACCTTGAGTCTCGCTGACATTGACTTTATATCTCTCCTAACACTGTGAGGCAGTGGTTGCTTTGTGGGCCTGTGCGGTTCCGTCAGCGGCTGGTTTTCTGGTGTCTTTGCCCTTGCTGACATTGATTGCCTCTCTCTCCTAACACTGTGTGACACAGGTGGCTCTGTGAGATGGCTGCTAAAGTTAAAAGTTCCCGAGAACAGGGAAAAGATGCGCTCCTCCCAGCGACTGCCAGAGCAAATCTGGGGCCCCAAGTAGCCCGCGGGAGTTATCTCCCCCATCAGGGTCTGATGATGAGACTGTGAGTGAAGAGGAGCTGGACGCTCACAAACAACTTTCCTCTGCTCAAATCAAGCGAGAACTCCGTAAAGGCTTTGAGGGGCTAGCCAGCGAGTTCCGTTCGTTACGCGAAGAGCTGTTGAAAGATGCCGCAGAACTGCGGACTGATATTAAAGAGCTGGGAGCTCGAGTGGAAGACGTGAAGACCAAAATGGTTGATCATGATGGGACCCTGACGGATTTACAATGTGCGCTGGACCGGCAACACGCACAAGCAATGGAACTGACTTATAAAATTGATGATATTGAAAACCGCTCCCGCCGCAA
The DNA here is from genome assembly GCA_033557465.1 of Ichthyophis bannanicus. Taxonomy (NCBI): domain Eukaryota; kingdom Metazoa; phylum Chordata; class Amphibia; order Gymnophiona; family Ichthyophiidae; genus Ichthyophis; species Ichthyophis bannanicus. Next base: position 6,954,527 of record CM066044.1, on the reverse strand, counting down.
TAACGTGTGTTTCCGCGGAATTCCAGAAGCGGAAGGGGGCGGAGAAGATTTGCCAACTGTGCTCAAACTGTTGATAGCGGAGTTGCTCCCGGTGGAGGACCTTGCGGCGCGTGCCTCTGGGATGGAAATAGAGCGAGTCCATCGCACCCTGGGGAAACCTCCCAACAACCAACCTCGAGATGTCATTGCGAGATTCTTGCGATACTCTGATGCGGAGCTTCTCATACGTCGAGGTCGGGAGAAAAAAGCGATCCGCTTCCAGGACGCGACAGTGTCCATCTATCAAGACCTTCGACGTTCACCCTGGCGCGCCGAGAGAGAGATGAAACCAGTTACAACGGTCCTGAACAGCAAGGGGATTCGCTACTCTTGGTCCTTTCCATTTAGGATGAACTTTCTTTTGGGAAACAAAAAGATTTCAGCAAAAGATTATACTGAAGCTTGGCGAGCTCTTCGCCAGGCGGGTCTGGTTGATGATAATAATCAGCCTCACCTGCCGCCCTCTAAGCCTCAGCACTCCAAATGGACTCGCGTGGGCAAGCTCACATGATGAGTCCTTTTTGTGTATAATTGCAGAGCCTTCCTTTTTGTTCGGGGAGCCTCACCCTGTGGGTTTCCCGAACTTCGGATAAGTGATGGAGTGAATGGCCATTAGTGTTTGGCTATTTTCTATTTGATTGTTTTCCCTCCTTTCTGTTCTAGTAATATTTCCCACTGAGTTATTGGCCTCTGGTGAAGATCAGCCTGGGCCCATACTCCATTACACCCAGGGGGCGGCGGATGATCTGCAAATGTTTTGATGATGACATTGCTCTGATGGGGGGGCATGATGGGATTAATGACCCAGAATGGATGTGGGGGAAACGATGGTTAAATGTTCAGGTTGTCTTGTTGGTTTGGGGGGTTTGGGGGGTCACGGGGTTTGTGGTCAATTTACCGTGTCCTGTATTAACTTTGACAGGCAGGTGGTATTGACGGGAAAGGGGGGGGTTCGGGTTGGAGGGAAGGTTTTTTCATTTGGAACTGGTGGGTAAATTTGGGTTTGGGGGGAGGGACTATGGCTCTTATTTTTGGAGGGTGGATTAGGTGGACCTGGCGACTTAATTGGGGGCTGTGCATGAGCTTGGGAGGAGGGACTATGGTTCTTGTTTCTGGAAGGTGGCATGGGTGGGCCCGACTATTTAATTCCCCGGGCTTGATGGGGGGGAGCTACCATTGGGACCTTCTGGATAGCGGGCAGCAGTGAGGGAGTGGAATGTAATCGTTAATGGTGCGCTTTATCTCTTTGAATGTTAAAGGCCTTAATTCCCCGAGGAAGAGATCCCTGCTGTTCTCAGAATTGCGAACCCTGCAGGGGGACATTGTTTACTTACAGGAGACTCATCTTCAGACCTGTAAACAGGGCTGGCTAAAGAGGTCCCCGTATACTGAGGTGCGGGTGGCCTCAGATGCGCAGGGACGGAAGAAGCGAGGAGTGGCCTTACTATTTCATCAGAGCCTCTCTCTACAGATAGAGGAGATAAAGCAAGATACTCTGGGGAGGTGGCTTTTCTTGAATGTCCGTCTAGAAGGGCACTTGCTAACCTTAGCTAATGTTTATGCTCCCAATACAGGTCAGGGGGCCTTTTTTGCATGATTGAAAGCCTTACTGGCGGATTTTGCAAGGGGTCCTATTGTTCTGGGGGGGGATTGTAACACGCACCTGGTGCCCCACCTGGATTCCACAAGTCACGCTGGGGGACGAGTGGGGGGGTCGGCAAGAGCCTTACAACGTCTTATGCTTGACTTGGGTCTGAGGGATGTTTGGAGGGACACCCATGGGGGGGAAAGAAGCTATACGTACTACTCTCCGGTCCACCAGGTTCACACTCGCATTGACTATTTTCTATTGGACCAGCGCCTGATGGACGGGAGAGTGACGGCTGGACATGGAGCACTGACTTGGTCAGATCATGCCCCGTGCTGGCTTGCACTCCCGGCTGGATTGTACAGTGAGCACCCACGGCTTTGGCGCCTAGATGCGAGGTTCCTACGACGACGGGGTGCGGTGCAGGACCATGTCCGTTTTATCACGGAATTTTTTGAGCTTAACAATTCTGGGGATGTTCCTCTCCCCACGGTGTGGGATGCCTATAAGGCTACGGCCCGAGGTCAACTCATGGCAGAGGCGGCCCGTAGGCGCAAAATGTGGACGCGTGAACACGACCAGTTGGTGGAGGAGGCTGCCCACCTAGGTTTGGAGCATGCCCGAACTGGTTCGCGACAGGTCTTGCGTCAGTGGCGGGCGGCTCGAGCCAATTTGGATGCGTGTTTGCAGAAAGAATTAGATAATAAGCGCCGGAAGTTACGGCAAACCTTTTATGAGCATGGGAATAAAACAGGCCACTTCCTAGCCTTGCGTCTTCGCCAACAACAATCCGCGAGAGTGGTGCGCGAACTGCGCGACGCTGGGGGACGGAAGAGGGTTATCTCCCGGGAGATACGTGATCTCTTTGCTGTCTTTCTGGAGCAACTCTATAAGGCGGAGCCCCTTGAGCGGGACCGTGTACAAGACTATTTGCGGGGGATTGGTCTGCCACATCTCTCCGACCATGATCGGGCTCAGCTAGATGCTGAATTAACGGTAGACGAAGTGGAAACAGCAATCCGGCGTTTGAAAACTGGCAGTGCGCCAGGTAGTGATGGCTTCCCAGCAGAATATTATAAGAAGTTTCGGACGCAGTTAGCGCCAACCTTGACTATCTTGTTCAATGAGATCTTGGGCGGGGTCTCTTTGCCACCATCCCAGCGCGAGGCATTGATCGTGATGATACCCAAGCCTGGTAAACCACTACACGACGCGGCGTCGTACCGCCCCATCTCCCTGTTAAATGTTGACGTTAAAATATTTGCCTCTGTGCTGGCGGCGCGCTTGAACCGGGTCCTTCCGGGCTTGGTTCACCCGGACCAGGTTGGATTCGTGCCAGGTCGCCAGGCGGCAGATAACATTCGGCGTATGTTGCAGGTCATTCACGTAGCCCAACGGGAATCACAGCCAGCTCTGCTGGTGGGGATAGACGCCGAAAAAGCTTTTGATCGGGTCGATTGGGAATACCTATGGTGTGTTCTGGAGAAAATGGGCTTCGGCTCTAATTATATCTGTTGGGTTCGTAGCCTTTATCAGATGCCCCAGGCGTGCGTTCGGATCAATGGGGGACACTCGAGACGATTCTTGCTGGAGCGGGGTACGCGGCAGGGTTGCCCTCTTTCGCCCCTACTCTTTGCACGCGCGATGGAACCTTTGGCTCAGAGCTTCCGAGAACATCTAGGCTTGAGGGGAGTGCGTATTGGCCCTGCGGAATATAGGATTGCACTCTTTGCGGATGACATCATATTGTCCCTGGTGGATCCGTCCACTTCCCTTCCAGTTGCGATGCAGTTGTTCGAAAGCTATGCTCGGGTATCCGGCTTTAAAATTAATTACACTAAATCGGAGATCTTGAATGTTGGGGGTCCCCGGGGCGGTTTGTGCGGAGCTTCAAGCAGCTTACCCTCTTCGCTGGGTGTCCGGAGCGTTACGTTATTTAGGGGTGCAGTTGACTGTGGAGCGGGCAGACCTCTTTAGGGCCAACTATGACCCCTTGCTTCGTCAGATTCGGCGGGATCTAGAGGTCTGGAATGGCCTGCTCCTTTCTTGGTTCGGGCGTATAGCCGTAGTCAAGATGGTGGTTGTTCCTCGCTTTCTTTACCTTTTTCAGGTACTGCCGCTTCCTATCGCGCAGGCCACTTTGGCGGCCTGGCAGCAGCTGCTTATGAAATTCGTCTGGCACTATCGTCGCCCGCGCTTGGCGCGACAGGTTCTTTATACCCGCATGCGTTCTGGAGGTATGGGCATGCCCAATTTACATTGGTACTATGCGGCGGCGCAATGTCGGGCGGGGGTGGAGTGGATGAAAGCTGACAGCACTAAGCGATGGATACAACTGGAAATCAACTTGGCGGGGGGAGCCGGCTTGGGAGACTGGCTGTGGCTTGGCCCAAAACTTCGCCGTGGTAAGCACACTAGCAACCCCTATATTCTTTATACTCTCTGTTGTTGGGACCAGCACTTCCGATCTCGCGACATGGACCTAACCCCTTTAGCCCCTATAGTAGGCAACGCTTCTTTTCCGCCGGGGTTAAGTGATATAGTCTTTCGGCAGTGGGGACATCATGGCCTTAGTCGGGTCGGACAACTTTTTGATGATGGTCAAGTACAGCCTTTTCATGCATTACAAGATGAATTTGACATACCGGCCGGGCAACATTATCAATATATGCAAGTGACGCACTAGGCTCGATCCAGGCTTGTTCGGCCCCAGGTTGCTTGGGCCCTGACAGACTTGGAATGTTACTGTGAGGGGTGCACTACCACTAGGGGGCTCGTGGCGACCTTGTATGCCCATTTGCAGGGATCTCAATCATGTTCTACCAGACACAGGGAACTTTGGAACTCCGACTTGAATCTCTCCTATACTGAGCAGCAGTGGGAAAGGGCGGAGACTCACTTGTGGAAGAGTGCGGTAGCGATTAATGCCCGCGAAACTAATTATAAAATATTGTACCGTTGGTACATGACTCCGGCGCGGATCGCGCGCATATATCCTGGGGCGGTGGACCTCTGCTGGCGTCACTGTGGGCAACAGGGTACTCTAGGGCACATTTGGTGGGATTGCCCCCGCATTCGCGTCTTTTGGAGGGGTATACAATTTCAGATGCAATTGCTTCTGGGAGTGAGTGTCCCTTGGGACCCGGGGATCTTCCTGTTTGGGGCCTCGGTGCCGGGTGCACGGGCTTTGCAGCTTGCTTTACTCCGCCACGGCCTGAATGCAGCTAGGTTATCCCTTGCAGCAGCCTGGAAGCGTGCCTTGGCCCCCTCCTTTCAGGCTTGGCTGGAACGGATGTGGGATATGTACACCATGGAACGAGGGGTAGCGCTCAGTAGGGTGCGCCTGGCGCGCTTTGAGTTGGTGTGGGCTCCCTTTGTCTCTCGTTATGGTGCGTGACTGTGCTGGATAAGAGGGGGGGGAATATGCCAACTTTAAAGGGAGCTCGCCCCCTGGGTGTGTCTTTTGCTTGCCACCTTCCTGTACTTGAACACTAACAAGCCATAGTTGGAGGGACTGGGAGGTTGGGTGGGAGGGGGGGTCTTGGGTTAGGGAGGCTTTGGGGGGGGGGAGAAATGGAGGTTGGGGGTTACTGTTCCCCGTTTCCTTATTTTAAAACTGCAAAAATGAAGGCATATTGTTGCATGTTGTTGTGATCTGAAGTTATGTTATTACTGTTGCATCTTTTTTGAAGATCTTTGTGGTGTATGATTCTATGTATTCTTTGGAAGCCTTTCAATAATAAAAAAAAAAATATATATACCGGTATTAACTCCTCCAACTCCCTCACCACCCTTTTGTCCTCCAATAGGCTCTCGTTCAATTTCCAATATTGCACCCCCTTCTTTTCCCCTCGCACACTCACCTTTACCACCATCGGAGCATGGTCTGACCACGTTATAGGCTCTATTTCTCCGCCTTTACCCTCCCCACCAACTCCTTCCCTACCCAGATTACATCTAGCCTTGAATATGTACCATGCACTGCAGAGTAAAAGGAGAATTGACGCCTTCCTGGATTTATTAGGCATCATGCATCAATCAAATCATTCTCTTTCACAAACCTTTGATACCTTCTTCTGTCCGCCCTACGCTCCTCCCTCCTACCCGTCGTGTCTCTCTCCACCTCCCAAGGCATATTAAAATCCCCTCCACAAACCACCGCTCCTTCCCCCAATATAGCCATCTTCCCATTTAACTCCTCCCAAAACTCTTTGTATCCCCATAGGCGCTGTGACACCCCTCCCTCGTCTACCCCAGTATGGTGGCAGTAAAGAGAGGGGGCACAGCATAAGTTACTCTGTTATCGCTGTTCCCTGGATGTGCTTGTGTAGTTGTAGCCAGTGATCACAGCCAAAGTAGGTTAAGGGTAAACAATATGTTTATTGTTCTCACCACCTAAAATTCCCACCAAAACATAGGTCAAAGTATATCAAAACAAAACAGATAAAGTCCGGTATAACAGCCTTCCTGATACTTCTCAGGGTATAATAGGTAAATCAAAGGTCAGCTTCCCTTCGTGCATTCCACTTTCCAAAACATCTATATTCTTCTTAACAGCGATACTTTTTCTCACATAAGACATTCAATAAAGAATTTCCAAAGCTGTGGTTTTTCCTCTGGTCCACATCTACATAAGAAATTCTCTTCTAGCCTCCAAGTAAAACTGAAGCTTCTTCCATGAGCTTAATCTTTCTTCTGTATAAAACTTCTCCCAGAAGAAATCTAGGTTTCCTGAAGCTATCTCTTGGAATTAGGCATTAAAATAGGATTGGCAGTGAGACAAGCTTCCTGTCTGCAATTAAACTCCAATCTCTAAAACACTTTTATAACAGCCTTAAAATATTGCATATGTTTAAGCTGTACATTAAAAGTCTCTTGGGCAGATACCACATTCCATTTCAGAGCCACTACTATAAGATAATGGAATATCAGTTTGCATCGGGTTCCTCTTCACTAACTGGAGCTTCTTGAATATAAGGCTTACTTCGAGTCTAGTGCTCTTAGGTGTTTGAGGAGACTTTGTAAGTGCTTCTCTCCCTTCTTCTGACTGTCCTGCGCTCTGCAGGGATATCGGTTATTAACCTTCTTAAAGAGCTGAGCATAAGGATTTTCTTTCTTCCTTGACTTGCCCGGGTCTTATCTCTGGTGAGGAGGTACGTATCTCTTCTGACTAGGCTTTACAGACACTCTTAATTATCTCCTGTTCATCAGAATCTGTATCTAGGCTTGTGTCACGCTGCTGCCAATTAAGAGCATGCTGAGGTGCACCTGTGCTAGCCTCTAGCTTGCAGGTTCTGACACTTTTCTCTGCTGTGAGGCAACGTTTGTCTTCATACACTGGGATTTCCCTTCCACCCCAGTTTCTCTCTTGTCTGTCTATTCCCAGGGAAAACTATCAGCAGAAATGCTTCTGTCCTTTCAGACAAAAGACTCTATACTTGTGTTTAAAAGACTTATAGGATTTTCTGACCTGCTTTGGCTTTGCTTGAGGGCTATTCCTTCCTGGGAGGACTTTCAAGCTGTTTCCCGAGACGTGGCTTTCCTCTGTGCAAGGTGGCTGGCAACCGTCCAGTAATTGGTTCCCACCTTGGTCCCTCTTGCTACGAGCTCTGCCTCTTTGGGAAATCACGGCTCTCTCTGTCTCTCTGAGAAGAATGCCTGACTCCAAGGCTGTATCTGCTCCTTTGGAGTCCCTTTCTCCTGGCTGTGCCAAAGGTAAATCTCTACTTGGCTTTCTCCGTTCCTGCAGCTTCTGTTGCCTGTGTAGCTCCTCGTTCTCCTCCTCTCTTTCCTTTTGTTCTAACTGTTCCTCCTCCTCCTGTTCTCCCTTTGAAACTACTACTTCCTGGTTATGAGGACTGGTTTGTCCAATCAGGCGAGAGTCCACCCCTTTCCCTGATAGGCTAGCTCTCCCTGTCAGTCTAGAGCTAGGGTGTGGCTCCCTTTCACGTCTCTCCTGCCCTGCAACTTTGTGTGCTGAGGTTTTAACCCTCTCTTGCCCTGTATCTATGGCAGGTTCAGAGTAAAAAGTGTGTTTAAAACCCTTTTTCTTGCGCTCTGACAGCTCTGCCTTGTCACAGCGCGTATACATTAACCACACAGAACCATTCTTCTCCTATTTTCACTCGCACCAAGAGGTATCTCCCCCCTCTATCTCTAATCACGGTGCGGACTTCTATTTTGCTCTCCCCACTAAACAGAACCGCCACCCCCCTTTCTTTCGTTCTCTTAAATTTGAGGCAAATATGGAATCCTTGTATCCTTTAGGTTTAACTACATGCTCATGTTTTCTTAATAAATGTGTCTCCTGCAACATTACAATCGTAGCTTTATGCCTTGTCAATTCTTTATACAATTTTTGTCTCTTACATGGTGAATTCAAACTCTTCACATTCAACGTAGCAATTTTCAGTTCACCTTTTATAGAAACATAGAAACATGATGACAGAAAAAGACCACATGGCCTATCTAGTCTGTCCTTGCATAACAACTACAACAGTCCACTTTTTACCTTTAGAGATCCTCTGTGTTGGTCCCATGCTTTTTTGAATTCAGTTACTGTCCTCATCTCTACCACCTCCACTGGGAGATTATTCCATGGATCCACTACTCTTTCTGTAAAGAAATATTTCCGCATATCACTCCTGAATCTCCCTTCACCCTCATCCCATGTCCCCTCGTAGCAGAACTTGCTTTCAATTGAAAGAGGCTCTCTCCCTGAACATTTATGCCACGGAGGTATTTAAACATCTCAATCATATCACCTCTATCCCGCCTTTCCTCTAAGGTGTACATATTAAGATCCTTAAGTCTGTCCTCATATGCTTTATAATGAAGCCCATTAATCATTTTAGTAGAAACCCTCTGCACCGACTCCATCCTGTTCACATCCTTTTGAAGGTGCGGTCTCCAGAATTGCACACCATACTCCAAATGAGGTCGCACCAAAGACTTATACAGAGGCATTATCACCTCCTTTTTTCTGCTAGCCATTCCTCTCCGTATGCACCCAAGCATCTTTCTAGCTTTTGCCGTCGCCTTTTCTACCTGTTTAGCTACTTTAAGATCATCAGACACAACCACGCCTAGGTCCCGCTCTTCTTTAGTGGACAAAAGTACTTCACCTCCTATACTGTATTGCTCCCTTGGATTGCTGCAGCCTAAATGCATGACCTTACATTTTTTAACATTAAATCCCAGCTGCCAAATTCTAGACCATTCTTCAAGCTTAGCTAGATCCCTCCTCATGTTATCTACACCTTCCTGGGTGTCTACTTTATTGCAGATTTTGGTATCATCTGCAAAGAGGCAAACCTTACCCGACAGCCCTTCCGCTATATCACCACCCCGCTTACCCCCTCTCCCTCCCCCCTCCCACCCCTCCCAGCTTCTCTCTGGCCATCCCTCCATCCCCGAGACTGACCTTGGTCCTACCGGTGGCCCCCCCAAGTGTCCATCCTCCCCCCATTGTTGCATATTCCCCCCCTTATACCCTCCCTTACACACTTTACGTACCCCTTTACCACCTCTCCTCCCCCCTACCTCCCATAAACAACATCTCCCCTAGATATTTTCTCCCAGCCTCTCCCTCAAGTCCAGCTCTTTAACTCTTCTTCCTGTTTATCTCCATCATTGCTTTGTGTTCACATGCTGCTTTACCCTTCCACTCTCACTTCGTCTGGCGACTGAATCTCCTCCGGCTCTCAGGAACCCGCTGCCACCTTGGCGTTGCCGCTTTTCCATTACTCTCCACCTGCTCTTCAGCTTCCAAGCCTGTCATACCTGCTTCCTTCAGTGCCCTCACCGCCTCCTCCCTTGTTTTCACTTTCATCTTCCGGCCCTTGTATTCCACACTGAGCCCAAAATGGAATGTTCAGCCATATCTCAATCCTTCCTCCCGTAGCTTGGCCAAAATGTCTCGCATCTGCCGTCTCTAATTCAGAGTACTCTGTGCCAAGTCAGCATAAATCTCCACTCTATTATCATTCCATTGTATAGTGCCTGCAGCTTTTGCCTTGCGCATTACTCTCTCCTTGATCCCATAATCATGATAGCGGGCTGTTATATCTCTTGGGGCATTATTGCCACCTCGCTGTGGACCTACCACTCGATGCGCCCTATCTATGCGCATATCCATGTGCTCTCCTCCATCTTCTGCATTCTGCAACACTGCCTTTGTTATCTCCTGCACCACCTTTACACAGTCTGTATACATCGTACCTTCGGGTATTCCCCTGAATCGTAGGTTACTCCTTCGCGAGCGGTTCTCGAGGTCTTCTATTTTCTCCTTCATGCTCCTGTTGATCTGCTTCAATGCCAGCAGTTTCTCCTCCTTCACTTTCTCCACCTCCACTTGTCCGTCCCATTTTTCTTCTAGCTGCTCCACCCGTGATCCTAACTCCGTCATCTCCACTCGCAGGTTCTCTATACTCTCTACCACATCCTCTCTTATCTGCACTATGTCGGCCTTCAGCTCCTTGAACCACGATCTCACCTCCTCCTGAAACGTGGTCTGCTGTTGTTATCTTCCTCCAATCTCTCCTTTGAGGAACTCATTACACGATTCTGCGGCCTCGCTGATGCCACTATTCTCAGGCCTTCCGCCCCCGCTTCTTTTTCTGCCAGGCCTCGAGTCGCTCCCACTGTGGCCGTCGCATAATCCTTCATAGTCACTCTCCTTCCTTTCGCCGCCATGTCTGCTTGTTCCCACAGACCTTATCCCAGCTTCGCCCTGCTCTCTCCACTGGAGGGGATGCTCAATATACACTTTTCCTTACGGGGGTCGGACGGAGCTCTCACTTAAGCAGCCACGTTCGTCTCTGGCATCTCAGAGCTTTTTTTTTTTTTTTTAAAGCTCTTCAAATCTGGGTCTATCCTTAGAAAAGTAGGTAAGCTATTCCGCAAGGTCGGGGCTGCAGCAAAGAAAGCGGATTTTCGGATAGACTCATATTTACTGGAAGTAGACATTGGCATATGTAGGCAAAACACATGGAGAGAACGGAGGGCCCTGGTGAAAAAGTATTCAGGGGCCAGATCATGAATGGCCTTAAAGGTAAAGGTTAAGACCTTAAACTGAACACTAAGGAAACAGGAAGCCTGGATAAGTAATGGCCATGTTCTGCACAGTCTACAGTCGTTTAAGTTGATATTGAGGAAGTCCTAGATACGCAATATTACAGTAGTCCAACAAAGATATGACAGTGTGGAGCACCACCGTAATTTGTGCTGATGTATCGAGGAAAAGTTGTATAGCCCAGAAATGTCGGAGCGCAAAAAAGATTTAATAGCACGGGACAGTTGTGATGAGAAAGATAATTGGAAGTCCAGAAGCATACCAAGATACCTAAGGATAGTTTACAGTGTCTCAGAGATGCTTTCAATTTCAGGGGCAAGGGCAGGGCTATTTAAGGAGTCTGTGAACCACGTGTCCAAGGCTTTGCCAAAATAAAGCCAGATGGCACCCTATTATTTTTGTCTATACCTTTATAAGAGGCAGCACGTTGCTTTTTCCTCCACAGAAATATGAATTGTTTGCTAATGTGTGATCAACTACAGCCACTGATGGACATTAGTAATTATAGCATATGCTTATTTGGTGTAATACTTGATAAAAGCTGAGAAATTAGAATTCTTGACCAGCGCGATAATACATGGCTCAGGTCACTTCTTTGAGTCATATTGGGTTTCCAGTCATCAAAGTAACAATAACCAGGTGACAAATAAGACCCCATAAATCAGAACAACAGTAAACTGTATTTCTAACAGTTTTAGGATGCTAGAGCACCTCAGAATAACAAAGCATCATAAATGAGCACAAAGCCACCACCAGTAGGGTGATAATGTCAGTGCAAATGATTTTTATGCCTAGACAATCCATCCCGCTAAGGACAATGCACGACAGCCTACCAAGCATCTCTCTCTTCCTCCAGCCATGGCTTAACCATTAGGCAAACTAGGACAGGGCTTCCCAAACTTGCCCTGGGGACCCCTCCACGGCCAGTCAGGTTTTCAGGATCTCCACAATGACTATGCATGAGATAAAATTTGCATATGCTGGGTCTCCAAATGCATGCAAATTTTATCTCATGCATATTCATTGTGAAAACCTTGAAAACCTGACTGGCAGACAAGACAGGTCTGGTAAGCCCTTGACTAGGAGGTTATTTAAGCCAGCAGCTTCCACAGACGGCAAAGAACAGCTGCAGTCAAAACAAAACAGATCCTGACAGCCACACAAACTCAAAAACCATCAGTGGATATTTTACTCAAGGAGAGGATAAGTACTTCTCAAATAGTCCATCTACCAAGGTAAATAGTTTTCGGAAATTGACCTCATCATGTGTGAGAATGGGTGTGTGTTTAAGAAGTATGATGCCAGTTTTGCATTTTTATAGGAATGGGGTAACCATGACTGTTGAGTTTAATCATCAAAATCTTGGTTGGGGTTGGGGGAAGGGGGAAGGGGGGAGACCAGGGACCTGAAAGTTAATTGAGAGGGGAAGCAAGGTTGAAAATTCAGTGGGTTACGTCTGCACTAGCCTCATCTTCCTTAACACACTGAACTCCACTCACCATCCTAGAGAACTCACTTGTTTTTCTAATACACACCGCTAGAGTAAGAAAGATGGAGAGAAATTCATTGGAAATAAAAACCAAACTCAAGACTCTCCAATAATGGTATTCCACCATAATATTCACAAGGGTCTTAGGATGTGTGTGCTTAAAACACTACAGTACAAAGGAAAGTGCCTGAGAACGGAAATGAACCAAAATCTGTGCAGATAACTACTTACCTCATTACTTGAGGAGTAACAGTGGTAACGTCCCCCGACAGCTTCCGCAAGGTTCTTTAAAGTGATCTATAAGGAGAGACAGGTTTTCTGTTTAGATTTGTTGAGCGAGACATGATTTTCATGACACTGCATTAATAGATTTACCAAAAGGCATGTGCAAATGCTCCGATATAAGAAACAAGAGAGCTACAAACTGTTTATTATTTTATAAAAATCAGTTTTGTTGAGTAAACTAATGGTGATGTTTAAAGGGACACTGTTGGTCTGATAAAATGAAAAAGATATTATTGCAAAATAGGGGCTTTAGCACATGTCTACTAAAGGGCATTAGTTGCTACCGTGGGGCTAACACCGATATTGCTCAATAGTAGTAGCTGATGAGCAAGAAGGATAAATTTCACTTATCGTTAATTTCCTTTCCTGGAATCCTGCTAGACCAGTCCAGACAATCGGGTTATGTCCCCCTGTCAGCAGATGTTGGAGACAGAGAAAAAAAAAACTGTACCAGAAGCTGAATGGCCAGGATCTGGTGCACATATAGGCATACCCCTAGGGATCACCCTCAGTAAACTCTGACAAGCAACAAGAACACAAAGAACAGTAAGAAACTATGTACAGTGTTAAGAAAGTCTGAAGAAGCAGTGGAGAACCCCTGCTCGAGATATGATGCTGCCAGAGAGACTTTCGCAAAATTACTGACTGTATTCAATCATGGGCGGGTCCTAGACTGATCTAGCAGGATTCCAGGAAAGGAAATTAACGGTAAGTGAAATTTCTCCTTCCAATTCATCCTGCTAGACCAGTCCATACAATCAGGTAGTACCCAAGCTAACTGCCCTCCGGGTGGGAAGACAGCGCCGCAGTAACCACCTTGGCCCCAAATGTGGCGTCCTCCCGTGCCTGGAGATCTAGCCAATAGTGACAGCCAAAAGTGGATAGGGAGGACCTATCTACAAATATCAAGAGGAGTAGCCTGAGAGCGCTCCGCCCATGACGTCGCTTGAGCACGCATAGAATGCGCTCGTAGCCCAGATGGTACCGATTTTCCGTGGAGGATATAAGCGAATTCAATTGTCTGCCGCAGCCATCTAGAGATGGTCAACTTTGAAGCTGCTAGACCCTTATGAGGCCCACCGAACAGAAGAAAAAGACGATCCGACTTACGGAAGGGATTGGTAGCCTTCAAATAACGGTAAAAGGACCCTTTTGAGATCAAGTGTCCGAAAAGGTTTCTGCTTTCCGGAAGACTGATCTTTGGGAAAGGAAGGTAAGAAAATAGGCTGGTTCACGTGAAAATGTGTCAGAACCTTTGGCAAAAAGGAAGGAACGGTACGTAACGTGACACCAGCCTCCGAGAAGGAGAGATAAGGATCACGGCAAGACAAGGCCTGCAATTCCGACACCCTCCGAGCTGAGGTAATTGCTACCAGAAAGGCTGTCTTTAGAGAGAGATTGCGAAGAGATGTTTTGTGAAGTGGCTCAAAAGGCGCTCCTGTAAGCACCCTCAGGACCAAGGAAAGATCCCAAGGAGGAACCACAGGACGGAAAGGTGGTTGGACCACCTTCGCCCCCTTAAGAAAATGCGCCACGTCAGAGTGTGATGCAAGGGAACAGCCATCTATTGGGCCCCTAAAACAGGTAAGGGCCGAAATGTGGACTCGAAGACACCCAAGTGCCAATCCTCTGTCAAGACCTTCTTGAAGAAAAGCTAGAACTTGAGGAATATGAACACGCCACGGTGACAGAAGACGGTCGGAACACCATGCTTCAAATTTACGCCACACCTGGATATAAGCTCAGGATGTAGACGGACAACATGCTTTGAGCAAGGTTGCCACTATCTCGGTAGAATAATCCTTGTCTTTCAAATGGTGGTGTTCAAGAGCTAAGCCGTAAGCGAGTAGGGAGCGGGGTTCTCCATTAGGATGGGTCCCTGCCTTAAAAGTCCTCGGCGATACCCGAGTCGCAGAGGAGGTGCTCAGGCTAGATGCACAAGGTCTGCACACCATGGCCACCGAGGCCAATCCGGAGCTACCAGGATCATAGCATTCGAGTGCATCCTGATTCGTTGGAGAACCCTGCCGATCAGTGGCCACGGAGGAAAAATGTAGAGCAGTGGTGACACCGGCCATAGCTGTGCTAAGGCATCCAGGCCCTGTGACCCATGATCCCTCCTGTGGCTGAAGGCGGCTAGGGCCTTGGCATTGGTCGAGGACGCCATGAGATCCATCGTGGGCCGACCCCATTTGTGCACAATCGTTTGGAACGCCCAGGGCGCTAGTTCCCATTCTCCTGGATTGAGAGCATGACAGCTGAGGAAATCTGCCATCACATTGGATGTCCCTGCGATGTGCTGTGCGGAGAGAGCTTGAAGATGTCTTTCTGCCCAATGGAAAAGGAGGAGCATTTCTTTGGCTACTCCGAGACTTTTTATTCTGCCTTGGCGGTTGAGGTAGGTCACTGTCGTCGTGTTGTCGGAGAGAACTCGAACCGCCTGGCAACAGAGCAGCGGCAGAAACCGTATTAAGGCTAGGTGAACAGCCGGTTGATGGACCAACGTGCTTCGCGAGACGACCAAACGCCCTGAGCCATGCGACTTAGACAATGTGCTCCCCAACCGGAAAGGCTTGCATCGGTTGTTAACAAAATCCAGCGGGGTGGTTCTAGGGGAACACCCTTGAAAAGGTGAGACGGCAGAAGCCACCATTGCAGGTCGTTTCTGGTGGATGGAGGAATCGGTAGCAGAACATCATAGTCTTCCAACACCGGTGACCACCGGGCAAGCAAGGCCCGTTGTAGTCCACGCATGTGCGCTCTGGCCCACGGCACCACCTCTATGGTGGCTGCCATGGACCCCAGCACCTGAAGATAGTCCCACGCGTGCGGACAGGGTCGGGAGAGAAAGCTGCGTATCTGGACCAACAGCTTGCGAAACCGTTTGTGAGTCAGGAAAATCTTGCCCTGAGCGGTATCAAAGCGAGCTCCGAGAAACTCCAAACACTGAGTGGGTTGTAAGGCTTTTGGCTCGATTGACCACCCAGCCGAGACTTTCTAAGAAAGAAATCACCTGGTTTACCGTTTGGCAGACTTCCACAAAGGAATCTGCTTGCATAAGCCAGTCGTCCAAGTAGGGATGTACTCTAATTCCTTTCCTACATAAGGCTGTCGCCGCCACCACCACCATGACCTTTGAGAAGGTGCGCGGTGCTGTGACTAGGCCGAACGGCATGGCACAAAACTGGAAATGATAGCCCTGAATGTGCTTGTTGGTCACTGCGAATAGGAATGTGGAAATAGGCCTCCGCGAGATCTAATGAAGCCAGGAACTCCCCTTTGCGGACCACTTGGATGACAGATCGCAAGGTTTCCATGCGGAAACAAGGGACGAGGAGGCAGCGGTTGATGCCTTTGAGGTTGAGGATCAGCCGAAAGGAACCGCCCTTCTTGGGGACCACGAAATAGATGGAATAGCGGCCTGTACTGCGCTCGGTGGAAGGACCGTGGAGAGAATGATTTCCCTTTTTCGAGGCACTCCTCCTGGAGAGATAAGAAAGGTTTCCCGGATGGGTCGATAAGTCTCGAGAGCATAACCTTGAGTTACCACCTGAAGAACCCAATGATCTGAAGTGATGAGCGCCCACTGTTGAGAAAAGAGAGAGAGACGTCCACCGACCGTGGGCGGTATCTCGGGTGGGCGATATGTCCCGTCAGCGGGAGGAACGCATGGCTCCGGTGAACTTGTTTGAGCCTAAGTATGAGTCATTGTTTTTTCGGGCTCCCCGAAAGGACTGTGTCTTCTGGCCAAAGCGATTGGAAGAGGAAGAAGGCGTCCTTATATTTGCGCGGTAACAGCAAGCATCTCTGAATCGAGATGTACACCAAAAAGCAGCCACATAAGGACGGGATGATCGGCGACCGGAGGACTTTGGTTTGTCCTCAGGTAGACGTTGCGGCTTCACCTCCCCTAGATCCGTAACCAACTTATCCAGGTCTTCGCCAAAGAGGAGCCTACCCTTAAAAGGCTGCTTAGAGAGACACGCTTTGGAGGCAACGTCTGCAGACCACTGGCGCAACCAGAGCCATCGCCGGGCCACAGTGACCGCCGCTATTGAACGAGCCGAGAGCCGGAGCAAATCATGAAAGACATCGGCTAAATAAGCCGTGACCGACTCTAGACAAGCTAGAGCCGGGTCTTCCGGCAAATGCTGAATCCATCGCAGCAAGGCCCGAGCTCCGAGACAACGACAGACGGTGGATTGGAGAGCCAATGTCAAGGAGGAAAAGGCAGTTTTGAGAAGATTCTCAACTTTCCTATCCTGCTGGTTTCGCAGAGCTGCACCTCCCTCCACTGGGATGGTTGTATGCTTCGTGACACCTGTCACCAGCGCGTCCACCTTGGGATATGCGAGCCACTTATCCCGATCTACGGGAGACCAAAGATAAAACTAGCCGAGACGGCAAGCTGTGCGCAAGGAGGCATCTGGCACGTCCCATTCCTGTGACACCATCTGTTGTAGTTCCGCTGGAAAAGGAAAGGCTTTTGACGGCTTTCGGATACCCTGCAGAATGGGGTCTGATTGCAGTTGTGGTTGACCCTCCTGAGACACAGGAGGATCCGACAAGCATAAAGCTTCCACGATTTGAGCAATCAATGCCAGTAACTCGTCCTTGTGAAAAAGGCGAAGATCTTGGGCATCTCCCTGGCTGTCAGCAGAGGCGACTGTTGGGGAGTATTCACCGTCCTCATGATCCGATGCATCCGAAGATATGTCGTCCTCTGGTCCAGCTTACGATGCCTCCGAACCCCACCAGATTTCCTTGGGGGAACGTGCATTGTTCTTAGGGAGCAACTCGCTACGGGAGCGTTTCCGGGAAGTCGTGTTTGCGCTGGCTTCGTTTGAAGGCGAGACTTGTGGCGCTGCCCCTAATGTGGAGGGTTCCGAGTGTCAGATGGACCAGGCCTGCTTAAAAAGAGACAAAAACTGTGCATCTGAAGTTGGCAAAGGCTCTTCCCCTGCTAGAGATGTGGAATTAGCATTCTGAGAAAGTAATAGAGGAGGGTCAGTGAACCCCTCCGCTGCTTGCGCTGTATGAGGACTTGCCCCTCCTGCTGTCAGTTCGTGCAACATCTCTGACAGAGCACCCAGAAGCAGCCGAAGACTCTCCTGTTTGGGCAGAACAGGCCAAGCAAACTCTATCTTTAAGATCTTTAGCCTTTTTGCTGCATACGATGCAGCGCTGAGAGGAGGAAGGCACATTGAAAAAATAGCAGCAAATGAAAACTGCAACCCAAGATGGCCCCCGCAGGCAGCCACGAGGAGAGAGGGAAAACAAAATGTCCGCCGGCAGAAAAGCCCGCCAAAACAGCGCGTTGTAAAAACGCGGAGCTGACGAGATACACTAAATTATCGCTGATCTGCAGGTAAGAAAGTGAAATATGACCGAAGTAAGCTGTCCGGAGTGAAATGTAGTAGTTGTGTTTGCAAAAAATCAAGTTTGCTGAGAATCGGCGATCCATTGTGCAATCGTGGCAAAAACAGCGGTTTTGCAGAAAAAGTGTCCCGACGGCGTTTTGTCTTTAAAACATGTCCTCGCATTCGTCGAAGCGCTCCCCCACCGGCACAGGCTACCTGCAGCTGATAATGAGAATTCAGCACCCCAAAAACAATCGCGAAGGTAGGGAGGGGGGGAACGAGGGGAAAGAACAGTGTCAGCTAGAGTAAAAACTCACTGTTTGAAGCCTCCATGCAGCAAGTCGAGCAGGGGAGCCAGAATGAGAGAAGGGAAGGCTGCAGAGCATGTGAAGACAACCCCGTGCTCCTGGCAGATCAGGCCCTCCTGGCCCGGAGCCAGCAAAGGGATCCCCGGGGATGTTAGGAGCTCGACTGATCCTCCAGACCAGGAGCTCCTAACGCTGAGGTAGTATTGCGTGTAATATTGCGTATCTAGGACTTCAAAGGGATCTTTGAGACTGGGACATGCAGGGAAACACCTCTTGTGTGCCCTGAAACCTCCAGTGCAGGAAATTAAAAGGAAACTAAAGGAAAGTAACAGGAAAAAGTTTCAGAGAATTAAGCAAAAGCACCATCATCTGCTCGAGACAGAAAAAATACTGAGGGTGACCCCTAGGAGTATGCCTATATGGGCACCAGATCCTGGCCAATCAGCTTTTGGTACAGTTTTTTTTCTCTGTCTCCAACATCTGCTGGCAGGGGGACATAACCCGATTGTCTGGACTGGTCTAGCAGGATGAATTGAAAAAACAGATATCACAGGCACATTTTTATGATAACTGTTTTTTGCGCGGTGCAGGGGTGGAAGTAGGCAGCACTATTTTTGGCATCCACCACATGATATATTTTTGTGTGGAGGCTGCCAAAAATGGCCTGATCACAGCTGCAGATAACGCCACCATAAGAGTGCTCTAGCCCGCCTCAACAGTACTAACCAAAAGGGCTGCGATGTCACGGTGCTGCCCCCTAGCATGAGACTAAAGGCAGGACTGCATGATTGGGGCCATTTTCTGCAGATCTGATGATGGGGGCAGGATCGGGGAGGATCATTCCTGCCCCCATTCACCACCGAACCACCAGGGAACATAAAGGTATGGATTGGGGGGGGGGGTCGGGGGCCCCCAAGCCGACTGACTAGCTGGGACTAGTTGTTTAAGGAGGAGGGAGGAGGATCAGGACCACGACTGTTTAGCCAGGATTTTTGAATAGGATTGAAAGGGGGGGGGGAGCCTTTGACCACCTGAATGGCTAGCTAGGCCTTCATCTTGGCCAGGGGATGGACTGATTCCCCTGGACATTTCCCGATGGAGATCAGTAGCTGTCCAGGGAGAATCGGTGCTGAAGGGGGAAGGCGGCAAGTTATTTTTATATTGTTGATGCCACGGATTTCTACCTCTGCAGCACCGACAATATTCTTTGATCAAGAAGGCCCAAACAAAGTTGTGGGAACTCTATGAATCCGATCACCACCTGCCTCCCCATTTATTGTGGAGACCCGTGGTACCTGCATTGGCAGGCACCACAGGACTTTTCCTACACTACCTGCCTAGGCAGGTATCGCAAATCTTCATGGTAAATCCAAAACCTCTGCGGTATCTGCAAGGGACAATCTGGGAACGCCCCCTGCAGATACTGCAGAGGTTTTTGACTTACTGTGAGCCTTTTGCAGCTATCACACCATGATAGCTACAAAAGGCTATGGTGATTTAGTAGAAATGCCCCCTTTAGTAATGCTATTTTGTGTCCTTTCAGCTTTATGCTGTTTTTATTATTTTTTTCCACACAGGTATGAAAAACCTATGGGTCAATATTCAAAAGCAAACAACAGCCCTTATCTGGTTATTTGCATTGAGCACTACTATCCACAGATATTCAGCAGCAAGTATATGGATAGTG
Source organism: Ichthyophis bannanicus (assembly GCA_033557465.1). Lineage (NCBI taxonomy): Eukaryota > Metazoa > Chordata > Amphibia > Gymnophiona > Ichthyophiidae > Ichthyophis > Ichthyophis bannanicus. Next base: position 6,934,698 of record CM066044.1, on the reverse strand, counting down.
TCGCTGAATATCCTCACAGACCATGTTAGCTCTAGCCACATTTTATTTATTTAAAAACATTTACATTCTACTCAATGAATCTAAGCAGATTACAAAATAACATTCACAAGTTAAAATAAACACAATTCATAACATTACTACACAATAAAAAGAAAGAAATACAAATATAAAGCATCAGATAAATAAAATGATAATCAGAAAAAGGCAAAATTTTAAATTAAAATTACAAATGTACGAAAAACCTGATTAAAAAGGTGTGCTTGGAGGAAGTGATGTCAGTGAGTCTGATGACGGTGTGAGTTGGGAGCTCCGCTGCCCGAACTGCCCATTTTTGTGTAAATGGCCCTTCAAAGTGAAGAAAATCGAGCAGGAGAAGCGGCGCAGTGGTGAGTAGTGCGGCAAGCGCCAGATGAGAGGGTTGGAGCAGAGCTAAGTCCCCCGTGCGCAGTGCTGGAGAGAGGGAGAGGTGATGGCGCGAAACGGCACAGGAGAGAGCTCCGGGGGTGAGCGGGCCAAGGAGGAGTGCGGAGAAGTGCCACTGCTGGCATAGCAGAGTCGGAGACCACTAGACCTTACCTGGCCGACAAGATATGAGGTGGAACGCGGCATAGGAGCGGTGAGTGAAGTGAGTCTCGGAGGAGCGGGCAGGAGCAACGGTTGGAGCGCCAGACAGCAGCACAAGGGAGCAGAGACAGCAGAGGTGGGAAAACAGCGTGCAAGAGCCAGTGGGACGCTTCGGTGCAGAGAAGGCCAGGGAGAGTGAGGTGAAAAGCAGTGGCAGACGCTGCAGAGTCTGGAGCAGCAAGGGGAGACAGACAGAAGGTATTGTGGAGAGAGAGGCCACATCAATCTGCAAATCTGATATTACTTCAAGAGGATCCATAAAATAAAGTGAGAAAAAAAAAGGAAAAAGGAGAGGGATCAGAAAAACAAAAAACTATACATATAATCCAGGTTATGGAAAAAGCCAGGAGGAGCCCGGTAGCCCGGAAGAAATTGGTGGAATTCCGATTTTCCTGTACTCCTGTTAAGGGGAGGGAAGGAGACAGAGAAGGAGCAGAAACCGCCGAAGCTGGGAGAGAAGCAGAAGAGGAGGGAGAGGAAACGTGGAATCCTGGAGTGGCAGAAATGTTAAAACATTGGCTTACGGAATTGAAAGATGAGCTCAAACTAGAAATCAATGGGATTAAGGCTGAGTTGCAAGAAACTTTACAAGCATTAAGACAAGATATAATGGATCTTGGAACGCGGGTGGAAGAAACAGAAAACCAACTGGATCAACAGGCGGAGGTGACAGGGGACCTGCAGAAAGGCTGGGAAGAGTTGAAACAAATACAAGCCCTAAAAGATGGAGGACCTTGAGGACCGATCGAGGAGGTGTAATATAAGAATGAGGGGAGTTCCAGAGGATCCTAAGTATAAGGACTGTGATAAAGTAATAAAGGAAGTATTTGAGGCCCTTTTGCAAGAAGCAGACTCAGATAATGCAGAGAGTGAGGGGCTGATACATCTGGAGAGGGTCCCACAGAGGACTGGGTCCAATCAGAGATAACAGGCCAAGAGATATAGTAGTTTGTTTGAGCTTGTACAAAGTAAAGGAGCGAATTCTGGGAGCAGCACAGAAGAAAGGACAGTTCCAGTGGAATGGACATGCTATTGAGCTCTATCAGGACTTGTCCATGGGTACCCTTCAGCGTCGTCGGGAGTTGAGAGATGTCACCGGACTTTTGAGAAAAGAAGGACTGAGATATAAGTGGTTATACCTCTTTGGTTTGCTGATAACAATAAAGGGGATATCGCGTCGGGCAAAAAATAATAGTGAAGCTTGGGAGGCGTTGAAGGAACGTGGAGTACCAAACCTTCCAGAGACTGTGGGGGGGACAAACCAAAACAAGCACACCATCTGTCTCTAAACTTGGGGGATTGAAATGGCAGCGAGTGCCAGCCAATGGCAGGCATTTGGCGAGATTGTCGAAGGGGAAGCCTGGTGAGGACACAGCTTCAAAGGCAAGGGGCTGAGAAGCGCAAGCAGAAATGTGTCCATGGTTAATTAACATGCAGAAGACGTGGAGAAGAAGCTATTACCACTCTTCTGGGGGTCTGGTTTAAGGTTCCATAAAGAAAGAATGGACTGTGTGATAAAATTGCTGCTTTATATTGAGTGATAATAATGTTCAAAGATTTATTTGTTCACGGGGAATGTTAATGGGTGGGGGGAGGGGCTATAAAGGACAAGGAAAAGCTGTTAGAGAAAACTGTAATGATATGCAATAACGGGGGGGAGGTAAGGAGGGGCGGGGCAGAAGTGGACTAGACAGTCACTTCCTATGTCTGGTCAGTTTCTGGGGAGGAAACTGTGTCATGGGGGGGAGAAGAGGGAGGGGAGGAAGACACGAGCAAGGTACACTAACATTCATTCTACAGATGAGATGCTACAAATAGGTATTATAAAGGCTAAAAGGCTCAACAATCCACAGAAGAGGAGACAGCTAATGAGGGAGGCGGACAGATTACAATGGGATATCATAATGATACAGGAAACTCACCTCAAAATTTGTGATGAAGGACTGTTGGCATTTCCACAATTCCCGATTCGGTACTCTGGGAAGGAAAGGGGAGAAGGAAAAGCAGGGGGATGGAAAAAGGGGGGGGGCAATTCTGATACGGAGGGGGTGTCTCTTTCAGGTGGGGGAGGTGGCTAGGGATGCAAAGGGAAGAGTGTTAATATTATGTGGAGAGTGGAGAAGGTCACATTGGTGAATGTATATGCGCCAAATTCTGGTCAAGTTATTTTTTGGAGGGAGGTGAGGGGGCTGTTAGAACGCAATGTCCAAGGGAAGCTGGTGATGGGAGGGGATTTCAATTTGGCTCTACAGCCAGGGTGGGCTAGACAAACAAGGGCGGGGGATGGGAATGCAAAAACCAGGCATATAGTACAAAGTTTGATTAAGAAATACCATTTGTCAGATATATGGAGGGAGTATAATAGGAGGGGTAGGGAGTATAGTTTTTACTCCTGTCCTCATAAGACCTTCAGTAGGATAGATTATATTCTTGTGGATAAACTCTGGGAAACAAGAGTGAGGGAAGTGGAGATAGGGAATACAGTCAAACCTCGGTTTTCATTTGCCCCGGTTTTCATACGCTTCGGTTTTCAACGTCTTTTCTGACTGAGATTTTGTCCCGGTTTTCATGCATTGCTTCGGTTTTCAACGTCTTTTGACTGAGATTTTGTCCCGGTAGCAGGGAAGAAAAGCTGTCAACATAAGCAGGAGATGTTGCATGAATGTGGGAGGCAGTTCTTTCTCTTGCAGGGTACGTCTGAAGCTATATCATTAAGATTTTCTGCCATTCTGAAGCATTGAGCAGATAATGTAAAGGTATTTTAATGGACTGAATTCAATGTGATTCCGAAGAGAGCTGGGCACAGCAGCTTGTCAGGGGTGGCTAAGGCCAGATGTTAACATACTGTACTGTACAGTACTGTACTTAGCTTGCTTTCAGTGATGTTAAATGTTCATTTATCCATTTCATTAGTCATTTATATTTATTTCTCATTGTTTTCTGTATGTAAAAATATAGTTATTCTCTATAAAATGTATTTTTTGTGAATATTTTGGGTGTCTGGAACGGATTAATTGGATTTACATTATTTCTTAAGGGAAATATTGCTTCAGTTTTCATACGTTTCGGTTTTAGTCAGACTTTTTCGAACGGATTAATCATGAAAACCGAGGTTTGACTGTAATTCTTGTGGATAAACTCTGGGAAACAAGAGTGAGGGAAGTGGAGATAGGGAATATAACGTGGTCTGATCATGCTCCGATGTGGATGGAAATTGGGGATGGGCAAAGGACAGGGGGGATATGCTTTTGGAGGTTAAATGAGAGCCTTTTGAAAAGGGAAGAAGTGGTTAGGGATGTAAAGAAGTGTCTGCAGGAATATTGGCAGACGAATGATACTGGTGAAGTCCGGGATTTAGGGGTGTGGTAGGGGATGAAAGCGGTAGTAAGGGAAGGTTGATTATGTGGGCAGCCCGTTTTAAGAAGGTTCGGAAAGAATGGGAAGAGAAGTTACATAAAGAAATTAAAAAGGCTACGCAGCAATATAGTAAGCAGGGGAGGGCAGGGCAATTAAAGCACTTGAATGAATTGCGTTTGGAGTTGAATCATTTACAGCTAGAATCTATTGCTTTTCAACTGGATAGTGTAAAGCAGTGATACTATGAGTGGGGTGATAGGGCAGGGAAATTGTTGGCTCGCAAGGTGAGGAACAGAGAGATAGCTAGTGCAACAGTGGCAATTAAGGGGCGGGAGGGTGCACTCTTAAGGACGGAAAAGCAAATCAGTGACAGGTTTTGTCAATTCTACTCTGAATTATATACACAAGTTAGAGATGAGAGGGAGAGACAGCGTATTTGCAAATTCTTGGAGGACATGGAATTGCCTTTAGTGGGGGAGGAGTTAGGGGCAAGATTGGAGGGATGTATACAGTGCAACAAAATTGTGAAAGTGATTAAAGAAATGCCGAGCGGCAAGGCTCCAGGGTTAGATAGCCTGGCATGCTCCTTTTATAAGACTTTCAGGGAAGAACTAGTGGGGTTTCTGGAAAGGATGTTTAATGGAAACGTAGAGGAGGGGGGACAACTTTCTCAGGAGATGCTAACGGCAGGGATCACAGTATTACCAAAGGCGGGGAAGGACCCCTTGTGTTGTGGTTCCTATCGACCAATTTCTTTACTTAATATTGATGTGAAGATTTTGGCAAAGGTGTTGACGAATAGGCTAGCATCAGGGATGCCCTCTTTAATTGATATAGAGCAAACGGGATTTATTAGTGGAAGACAAGCCCCGGATAATATTAAGAGGGTACTGGAGGTGATCTGGGAAGCCTACAATAGGAAGATAGATATGATGGTGCTGGCTATTGATGCGGAAAAGGCTTTCAATAGAGTCAATTGGGCGTTCCTGTTCACGGTTATGCAGAAGATGGGATTTGGCACTAAATATGTGTCCTGGGTGCAGGCGTTATACCATAAACCTCAAGCAAGGGGACGAATAAATGGTAAATATTCAGCAGCATTTGGTTTGGGGAGGGGCACGAAACAGGGGTGTCCACTATCTCCGTTATTGTTTGCACTGGCAATGGCACCTTTGGCACGGGTGATACGCAGGGAAGAGGGAATATGTGGGATTGGAGTAGAGGGGCGACAGCACAAGATCTCTTTGTTCGCAGATGATATCCTATTAATGATTACTGAGCCGAAAAAGACATTAGCAAAAGTTGTGGAAGTAATTGGGCAGTATGGAGAGGTGTCAGGCTTCAAGATGAATATGGATAAGATGGAGGCGCTCAATATAAATATATAAATATATAAATATTCGGAAAGAGGAAATAGAGCGCATACAAAGAAGGCATCCCTTTAAATGGGCGAAAGGGGCAATTAAATATTTGGGGGTACATATAACAGCCAAACCTGAGGATTTATATGAGGTAAATTATCCTCACCTATGGAGAGTAGTGGGACAGGATTTGAGAGAATGGATGGATATGGCGATGTCTTGAATGGGCCGAATAAAATAAATTTTAAAAAAAAAAAAGGTGTGCTTCAATCTTCTTTCTAAAAATAAGCCAGCGTGGTAGGTGGATGGAGTACGGAGTTATCCGGAGAGTGGTGATATCGAGTCCAGCTTTCCTAAATTTATCCAAATAGCTATCCAGAGAGCAGACTCAATATTGCTGCTGTCTGGATAGCTTTAGCGCTAAGTGACCTACACATTTATTCAGTGCCCTTGGCTATCTGGATAGCAGTGTCGAACATCCATTTTTTAAAAAATATCAACCTGTAACAGTTTTCAAGTTCATTTAAAGCCTTATACTCGTAAACGCAGTAGAATCAGTCATTCCTGCTGCTTAAAATTTGCATCTTTTTGCTACTGCACCACAGAGAACTATGAAAAGAGATCATACAATCATTGCAAAAGTTTGATTTACAAATACAAATTAGACATTTTACAGTACAAAATGTAATTTAATTAAACTACAGAGTATATGTGAAAATCCCCCAAAGTTACCATTTATTCCTCTGCAGCTGCAAAGATATGAAATCTCAGTAAAAGATTTCTCGCATCTTTCCCCTAAAGCAGTAGCTGAGTTTGTTTTAGTTAGTATTCCTTTGCTTTATTATCATGATTTAAAAAGACAAAGTAAGTCAGCCACTCTCATTCTACTAACTTTATTACTCGGTTCATTAAACTTTTTCACTAGGACTATATCTGGGTGACAGTCCAGCATAAAAATGACATGTGATCAAGAGAAAAGAAGCCCATACTGTATATAATTGTAATTTTTCAGAACTATTATGGTTTAGGCACTTAATATACCGCCCTTTACTGTGTGTATCAGAGTGGTTTACAAATATATTCTAACAGGAACTTTTTATTCCCTCATCCACGAAAGGCTCACAATCTAAGCATACCTGAGGCAAACAGAAATTACACTTACCTGGTAATTGTCGTTCCTTGAGTGATGACAGTTTAGTCCTCCACATCTGGGTTGTGCACCTCTTCCTGCAGCTTGGAGACTGGGCATGTCTAAGTCGTGACATCACTGGATATAGCCTGCTGGTATCTCCCATCAGCTTCCAGTGTACTATTGACAAAGCAAACTCAAAGGAACAACAAATAAGTAACTATACCATAACTTTAAATAACTCCCCATTCTTCAACCTGAGGAACCTTTTCAACCGTATCCATCTTATATTTTCTTTTCTTTCTTTCTTTTTTTTTAAACTTTACATTCACGTCCCCCTATGCAAACACGTTTCCTATACCATCCCCTTGTTTAAATGAGAGAAGGAAGAAACAACAGAGAGGGATACTCACTGCGATCTAGAAACTGAAAGGATCTGTCTATTCCTTGAGACTGATGCTCCACTCTGCCTGAAAATAAACTCTGAAGAAATCACACCCCTGGGCAGGAATGAGGACTAAACTGTCGTCACTCAAGGAATGACAATTACCAGGTAAGTGTAATTTCTATTTCCTTATCGTTCTTCCAGTTTAGTCCTCCACCTCTGGGATGTAACAGAGCAGTAATCATTGGGAGGGACCTATCCAGCCAACTCACCACACCGTCGACCCGAAACAGGCATCCTTTACTGCCAAAACATTTAGGCAGTAGTGGTTACTGAGGAAATGAAGAGACAACCTGGAAGCTGCTCTACCAATCCCCCCTGGTGGAATGACACAGTGATTCACCCATGAAGCTGCTTGCGCCCTGGTAGCAAGAGTTAGAAAGCCCCCCGGAATCATACAACCTCGCCATCAGAAAGCTGAGGCAACCACCGCCTTAACCCAGTGCGAAATGGCCACCTTCGCTGCTGCTTCCCCTTTGCGGGGACCTCCAGCTAAAACACAAAAACAAAAACAAAAGCTTCACCCTGCATTTTATGTTTCCTATCGGCGTAAGCTACGAATAAAAACCTCCCCTTCCAGAAAAAAAACGAGAACTGGAAGAGAAACCAATAGGTTCAGGAGAAAAATCAGATACCACCTTTCGGAAGGATGACGGGACTGCTCGCAAACACCACCCTCTATCCAGAAAGGGTGAAAACGGCTCATTACATGACAACGCCTGAAACTCCGAAACTCGTCGCGCTGAACAAAGAGCTATCTATCCACTGTCTATAACAGCAAATCCTTTACCGACGCCTGGAGTAAAGAATCAAAGGGCTCTTTAGTTAACGCCTCTAAGGCCCAATCGGGATCCCCCGGCGGCACCCGAACTCTCCTTGAGGAGCGCAGTCGGGTTCCAACTTAAGGAAACGCTACACATCGATCTGAACACCTAGCGCTATTCCCTCCACAGAACCTCTACAGCCGGAAACAGTCACCCGCTGGACCTTCTAAGGAACAGGCCGCTAGTTCCTTCAGACACTGTCCTGCAGAGAACTCAGAGCAAGGATACAGACACCTTTGTCGTCCGGACTTGCCGCCGTGAACAGCAGCCTTCAAAAAGGAGCTAAGCACGGACCTATGTACCAGAAGCAGCCTGCCTCCTTGCTCTCAACAAGGTGGCGAAGACTGCCACAGAATAACCCTTTTTCTTCAGCCCCGCCCATTCAAAGGCCAAACCGTAGGCGGGCACCGATCCACCTGAGACATTCGTCGCGTACCTAGCCGCAGCAGAACGTCCGCTACCGGCAACTTCTAGGAAAAGCCTGTCGAGTAGGCGAATGAGATCAGCCTAGTATGGCCGTCTCATCCAACCGGGCGCTACCAAGAGTACCTTTCCCCGAAAGCCTCGATACGCCAACTAGTTGCCCTATGAGAGCTCACGGGGAAAGGACAAGACAAAGACTTAACTGGGACGAACCATCAGCCGCCCCATTCCTCCACCAGAGAGACCTCCGGGTGAACCCCAAGGAAGCCAATAATATTAGCTAGCGCTCAAATTAAGCCATAATGCACATTTGCCACACAAAGCAAATCAGGTTCTAGTCGATTCAACTCCCTGATCCTTTCCTGTTCCAGGCGAGTAGACTGCCATAAACACTGCAACCACTTGAAGCATGCTCTCGCCTCCCCAGGCTCCACAAATGGGAGCTTGTAAGGACAGAGCATTGCCCCCAACGATCGCTTCAGTGAACCATCTACTTTCCTGTCTTGCGCTAAAGAAGATTGCTAGGGCTCTCTTCCATACAGTGAGTCCACACCCCCTGGTAGTGCAAGGTGTGCACCCACCCACGTAGTACCCAGGCCTGCCCCTGCTTAGCCTCAAAATGTCAATCAAGAACAGGCGAATTCAGGACAGCTGAATACTTTTTTTCTTTTTTTTACAAAGACATCTCCTAACCAAAAATTCCTTCAGCCAAGATGCAAAAAGGAGGCCTCAGCAGACCGACAGAGCCCGAAGGCCTTACCTGCAGGGCAGAAAGCCACACAGCCTGCTCCTACCACCTTGAATTCCTCCGATCCTCAAGCCGCGGCGAGGATCGCTCAGCCGGTTCCACAGAGTAAAATTAAAATCCCGCAGCAACGGAGAGGCTCCGTCTTACACAGATTCAGTGTGGCTGTACGGGTCCTAGAGCTCTCTCCCGTACAGTCAAGGGAGAGAGATCTGCACCGGCAAATGCCTGTAGTAAGTGAAAATAACTGACAAGGAAGGAAGGCGAGAACTGCTACTAATTTAAAGAGCCAGGCTCAAAATTAAAATTACTGTAAATAAGGAAATTTGCTCCTAACTAAAGGGAACTAATCCCTGATTGCCAATTAACCAAAGGTAACTGAATTAAAAGTAAAATTAAAAGTAAATTAAAGGTAAAAATCAAAAGTAAAATCAGAATAGAATTTGTCACACGAAATGCTCCTTATCTGTTCCCCCCCCAAGTGAGCCCAGAAGCTAGGCTCACTATGTCCTCCTGCTGCATGGAGACTGGTCACACAGGAGGCTGATGGGAGATACCAGCAGGCTATATCCAGTGATGTCACAACTTTGACATGCCCAGTCTCCAAGCTGCAGGAAGAGGTGCACAACCTAGAGGTGGAGGACTAAACTGGAGGAACGATAAGGAATGGAGGGTTAAGTGGCTTGCCCAAGGCTACAAGGAGTGACCATGGGACTAGAGACCCCAGTCCCTCTGGCCTGAGGCAATCTGATCCAACCACTAAGCCACTCCATAGAGGGAATTGTAGATGCTGAAATCTGATGATGCTAATGAAGATGCATTAGTCAGAAGCATCCATCCCTTGCATTGATGAGAACCACCCTAAGGAACATACCAACATTCTAGTTTTACAATTGCTTACCCGAGTTCCAGGATTGCTACATTCATACGCTACAATGTGGATTAGTAGACTTCTTCCCAGCATACACTGTTGAATGTAGTCAGATAACATTTCTGGCATTTGATCAGGACTAGTGAGAAAAAATTCTTATTAACCACAGTAGAAAGAAATGTTATATATATATGTAGGACATAACTTCTTTCTGAGATTGATAGAGCTGATGTAATTGTCTCCAGAGTGGGAATCTATCACATTTTTTAAATTCTGTTTACGGTAGTTCCAGTACTTGATTGCATGCTTCCCTAATTAGTCTGAAGCATGTACACAATTTTACAATAATAAATACAGTTATCAACTAAGATATTCACCTACCCACATCACCCCCAATTATAATAAAACCCATTAAATTTCAGTTCCCTTCCCACTCCCTCGGATATAAAACTGATCTACTGTATGCATAACTTTACAGCTCTCCATACTAAATCAATTTAACAAATTCTTTGATTTTAAGTTTCCCTTCCAAACCAATTTATGTAATTTTGCCCTTCCTGAATTAAGGTACAATATTTTCTTCTATTAGCGATATAATCCAAGAAGGGAAATAAGTGGCATAAAGGCAGATTTTAGATGGAACATGGAGAGAGGCATTGAGGTGTCCAGGTGAAGATGTGGAAAATTCCCAAAGTATTTTAAAAGAGGCTATGCCAAACAGAGCCTCTTGTAAAATAAGTGCAGTACTGCATCTTGATGGATTCGCATGTCCAGCTGCAGTAACAATTTTAAAAGCTGCACATGGGGAGAAAAAAAAGAGTGTTATAACTCCTCACGTGGGAATGGGAACAGTTTTTTTTTTTTAAATTTCTGATCCCCATTCTAAATTCACATCTGATCATGCAGCACCATTCCCCCCAACCTAGCATGTTACCCTTATTTGGCAGCCTAACACCTAGGAGTAATCCTGGAAAATTACCGTAATGGGTCTCGGTGGCCATATGAGCAGGAGTGACTGGGGATCACGCCTATTCCCACTAGGCAGACACCAGGCATCCCCATAGGGCTGGGTGTGGGGCCCAGGGGGAGGGAGGATTCTGCTGGGGAAGGTTTGGGTGGGAGGGGATCGGATGTTTTGGGAGGATGATGAGGGGGAAAATCAAGGTTGGAGGGGGATCGGGAGAGGGCCCAGATATTGGCCTTTACAACTGCCTTATTCATGCCACAGGGCAGTAGTAAATACTAACATCTACCTTTTTTCTAATCTATGTGGATTCCCCTAGTAAGATGGGAAATTTACATCAATATTGTTTTTCTACCCTAACCACTCCCTCTCATCGCCCTCTCCATGCCTCCTGGAAATCAAAACATGGCAAGCATCCCCACTTTAAATAGCCCATATTCTGAAGTGGCATTATATATGTAGGCCAAATCAACACATGCAAATGCTGCTATTTACAGGCCAGGACCCTTCTAAAATAATCTATTAAGACCACAGTAACACAGTAGATGACAACAGAAAAAAATCAACAGACCCATACAATCTGCCCAACTATTCCTGTCCATTCTGTAAGTATTAAATTCCATACTGCCAGAGAAGATAATTGACCTACCAACTTCCTGCAATAATAACTAAAGAATCCAATCCTTTTACTGTAATTATCTTTTTGACTGCTTTAAGCAGATTGCATCCACCATTTGGCGTCATCTCCTGCACCCACTGTCTTGCTTCATGCAGACTAAAAACAAGAACAAAAAGAGAAATGTAGAGGAACAAAACATGCTACAAAGATACAGGATAGTCAGTTGCTTTCATTATTTTTATAGTCAAATCATCTGTATTAATAGAAGGAAAAAATAATTACACTCAAATAGCCAGGAGACATTTGTTCCTTATGTGCCCCAGCCACAAATTCAGATAACAACTAACATATCCAAATTTCTATCAGTATATCCATATTTTTAAATTAGTCAAAACAAACTTCCCCCTCCTCTTCCCCACATATGCAACCCCTATACTCCACAATCAATAAACCCATTAAACATAAGTATGGTTAAGAATTGAGGCTTGTGCTCCAGCAACTGGATGTAGGCGTCCCACACTCACAAGAACCATGCATAATTGACAGCGAAATCCTGGGCACTCAAATCATCTGTCTGCATTAGAGAATGGAGAGAATTACACCAGCCCAAAAAGGAAGGAGGGTCCGTGAACCTCCAGGCGAAAGGAATCCCTTTCTTCCCTAACAAGCAGGCTTTGTGAGTGGCTTTCACTATTTTAAATTTATTTAATTTAAATGTAGTCGTTTTTTCATCAAAGTACTCAATAACATAAAATCTAAAATACTAACATATCTAAATCAATTAGAAACACAGATTAAATCACAACACAATTTCAAAAAATACTTTAAAAATTATCAAACACTAAAAGGTTTGGTCGCAAAAACAAGATTATCATCTGGCACATAAATGTCAGATAAGCCTTCCTTTGGAAGAGAATGCCATAAAGATGGACGAAAGATAAAACAGCCCAACCGCACATCCTTTCCAGCCTTACCTCGTCACAGAGGAAACAAGGGGAAACGCCTCCTGCGCTGCGCCATAAGAGGGCATTAAAGAGTAGATGATTCTTGTAAATGAGATGGGAACTCTCTCTTCAAAGCCTTGAAAGTCAAACTTGGTGGGGGGGGGGGGCTGCTGTAATAAGCAGCATCATCCTTTAAAGAGTGCAGTAATTTACTCAGTATTTTCCCATGCTAATATTACTACCCACTGTACCAAGGAGTTTAGCATAGAAAACTCCTCAGTAAAACCACCATCCTACAGGATAACAGTCAGCATGCAAACAAGGGAAACCCATGCAAACCAATGAAATAGCCAATTGCCCCAATGTTAAAATCTACACTAAAATTTAGCATGTTTTTTTTTACTTTCCCCTTAGCACTGAATATTTACTATCACCCTTGAGCTGTAGTAAAAGTTCTCGTGCAAGAGTTAGTGAAGCGTAGCACTTTACTTTGGATGACCTTTAACCTATCCTGGCTAATAAAAGGGTCCCAGTGAGCCCTGAGTTCACACCCTTCCTCTTAACGAAAATATTTGGTAGCCCAAATAGGATCTAAAATTCCCCATCCCCTCTCAAAAAAAAATCCTTGGTGGCCATAGAGAGCCCCAAAGCTTCTCCTTTTAATCCTGAGCTCATGTTTAGTTGGGAGACAGGAACTCAGACACAGCCATCTTGGCAAACGGAGGCGCCTGACCCCTAGTAGCATGTGCTGATGTACCATGAAGGGTCAGATGCCACCATTTTCCATGATGGCGGCAGAAGAAGAAGATGCTGCAGGACACTTTCTTGGCACTGGGTAAAGTAATGCTGATTCATAGGGAAAGGGGGGAGGCACAGCCTTTGGGGCTCTTTTTTCAAGTGCTTCCCTATGCTGGGTTCTTGGGCCAGAGGTGCCCTGAATCTGATAGGCTCCTTAAAGGGAGAGAGGATGGGTTCTTCCTCCTAGCTTGTCCATGCATGAGACAATCCCTTGTCAGTATTCAGCAATAAATGGGGGATCGGTTCATGTATTGACAGGAAAGAAGTAAAGCTAAACTTCTACTTGATGCAACAAACTGCAGCATTAGCACAGTGGTGTGAGCAGTTTTTTCTATTTGCACATATATATATTAATGCTGCAGTTTACATGCCATTAGTTGACTGTGTCAGGAGTAAAACGTTTCTTTAGCTTATGCGTTATTGTAATTTTGTTGTTGTTAAGTGCCGTCGAGTCGGAGTCGACTCATGGCGACCCTCTGGATAGCTATCCTAAATTGTGTTCGGTCTTCAGTCAGGCGGCTCATTGTTGACAGACTGGTACCCGTAGCTGCTGTTATTGTATTGATCCATCTCATTGCTGGCCTTCCTCTTTTGCGTTGACCTTCTATCTTGCCAAGCATAATGTCTTTCTCTAATGATTTCTCTCTTCGCATGATGTGTCCAAAGTATGAAAGTCGAAGTCTTGTCATCTGAGCTTCTAAAGAAAGCTTAGGTTTGATCTCCTCTAGTACCGACTGGTTTGTTCTTCGGGCAGTCCATGGTATACACAGTATTCGCCATCAACACCATAATTCAAAGGCATCAATTTTCTTCCTATCTGTCTTTTTCACTGTCCAGCTTTCACATCCATATGATGTTATTGAAAATACCATGGCTTGAACAAGTCAAATCTTTGTATGGAGAGAGACATCTCTGTTCTTGAGAATCTTATCTAGGTCTTTCATAGCCATTCTGCCAAGAGCAATGCGTCGTCTGATTTCTTGACTGCTTGTTGCTTCTTTATTGATAGTTGATCCAAGTAGGTTAAAGTTGTTCACAATTTCAATTTCTTCTCCTTCAACGATGAACCTGTTGATTATGCCAGTTGTCATGATCTTTGTCTTCTTTACATTAAGGTGCAGGCCCATTTTGAGACTATGTTCTTTGATTGTGAGAAGCAAATGTTTCAGATCATCTTCACTTTCAGCCAATAATGTGGTATCATCAGCATAGCAAAGGTTGTTGATGAGTTTTCCACCAATCTTCACACCTCTGTGATTTTAACATAGGCTTATTACATGGGCCCTTTAGAGCCTGATTTACTAAGACATTTTTTTATATTCTGTGTCTATGGGGAAAAATCTTAGGGCCCTATTTACTAAGAATTTTGCCACAAAAACTAAATGCAAAAAATCTTTAGTAAATAGACTCCTTGGTAAGTTATGACCTTAGTGCTTTAAATGGCTTGTGAAAATGTCACAAATACTATTGCTGTATCTACAGTCTACTGATACATGGGCAACTGCATTCTGAAACAGTTTATTTATTTATGTATTTATTTTATTGCTTTTATATACCACGCTCTTTAAAATCAGTGCAGTTTACAGATAAGTTTTGTGCAGAACAAGGGAACTGTTATGCACTTACATTGAACGGGTGATACAACTTGGTTTTAGTTAAAGTCTCCGTACAATTTTTGGATTTGGATTTCACATCAGGACAAGCTAGGGAGATAAATTTTCTAGATGAAGTAAATGACTACTTCATGGAGCAGCTGGTTCAGGAACCAACACATGGGGACACTATTTTAGATTGAGTCCTCAGTGGAACGCAGAATCTAGTGTGAGAGGTAACTGTTTTGGGGCAGCTTGGCAATAACGATCAGATCATGATGCTGAACTAAACACGAAGCAAGAAGTCCGATACCTAGGGATCACCCTAGACCAACATTTGACAATGGAGCCACACATAAACAACATTATCAGAGCAATATACCTAAAATTACGGACCCTTCGTCAACTACGTCCCTTACTTGAAGCTGCTGACTTCTGTATAGTATTCCAAGCGTTGATCACCCCGCATTTCGATTATGCAAACATCATTCTTCATGGTCTCCCAGATTATGCAATTCACCCCCTTCAAATGGCTATGAATACGGCAGCATGAACACCGGTTGAAGCCTCAAGATATGAACATGTCATCCCTATCCTGAGACACCTATACTGGCTCCCCATTGTTAGCCATCTCAAGTATAAGGCTCTCATCATAACCTTCAAAATATTACATAACCTCTCTGCTACTGCACTTAATGATATGCTACAATGGACATCTGACAACAGAGTAAGAAGATCTACCATGGCAAACACTCTCTCAGTCCCTACATTAATAAGAAAAAGTTCCCAGTATGCGAACAGCCGAGCATTCATATTATATGGAACTCTCTCCCCCTCCCTAATCCATGCCATCTCTGATCTAGCTACTTTCAGAAAACTTCTGAAGACACCTGTTTCAACTATATTATGAACATGTCACATAGAACACTGCACTTAACTGAATCCACAGCCAGACCCTCAAACCATCATATAAAGCTCAAGGTATAAAAGGTACCCAACACAAATAATGTATATAGTTTCCCTATTGCGACCCAAGTTTTCTCCATACCTAATTTATAAATTGGTATATTATTAACCTGAGGATGATGTTATTCTCTAAACCTGTACTATGTATTTTGTTATTCTACAAACTTGCTCTGTTCTTGTTTCTTGTAAACCACACTGAATTATAAATATCGTGGTATATAAAACCAAATAAATAAATAAATAAATAAAATAAATATCATGATCACATTTGATTTAATAAATTGAGGGAGAATAGCAAGGAAATTGACTGCGCTAGCATTTAAAGTTCAAAAAGGAGACTATAATAAAATGAGGAAAATGGTTAAGAAAAAACTAAAAAGCCCAACTGCAAAGGTTAACAGTTTACATCAGGCCTGGGCATTATTTAAAAATAGTATCTTGGAAACCCAGATCGGATGAATTTCACACTTTAATAAAAGTGGAAGGAAGGCAAAAAAACTGTCAGCATGGTTTAAAGGTGAGGTCAGACAGGCTGTTGTAGCCAAAAAAAGCATCTTTCAGGAAATGGAAAAAAGAGCCATATGACAAAAACAAGAAACATAAATATTGGCACATTAATGCAAGGCATTGATAAGACAGGCAAAGAGAAAATTGGAAAAGAAGCTTGCTGTGAAACCAAAAGTGCATAATAAAACCTTTTTCAAGTACATTCGTAGCAAAAACACCTGCGAGCGAGTCAGTTAGACCATTAGATGATGGAGGGGTAAAAGGTGCACTGAGAGAGGACAAGATCGTAGCAGAGAGACTGAATGAATTTTTTGCTTCAGTCTTTACTGAAGATGATATAGGAAAGTTACCCATGCCAGAAATTATATTTAATGGTGATATATCAGAGGAATTCAAATAAATCTCGATAAATCAGGAAGATGTAATACAGCTCATTGATAAACTAAAGAGCAGCAAATCACCTGGACCGGATGGCATACATCCCAGGGTGCTGAAAGAATTGAAATATGAGATTGTAGAACTACTATTAGTAATGTGTGATCTATCATTAAAATCACCTGTAGCAACCGAAGATTGGAGTGTAGCCCATGTAACGCCAAATTTTTAAAAGGGTTCCAGGGGTGATCTGGGAAACTAGAGACTAGTGAGCCTGATGTCAGTACCAGACAAAATGATAGAAATCATTATAAAAAACAAAATTACTGAACATGTCAGTAATTAGTCATTGTTTAATGGCAGAAAACTAGCATGGATTTAGCCAAGGAAAGTCTCGTCTTACCAATCTGGTTTTTTTTTTGAAGATGTGAATAAACAGGTAGATAAAGGTGAGCCGGTTAATATAGTATACCTCGATTTTCAGAAAGCCTTTGACAAATTCCCTCATGAGAGACTCTTCAGGAAATTAAAAAGTCATGGGATAGGAGCCAATGTACTATTGTGGATTAGGAACTGGTTAAAAGACAGAAAACAGAGAGTAGGCTAAATGGTAAATTTTCTCAATGGAAAAAGGTGAATAGTGGAGTACCCCAGGTATCTGTGCTGGGCCCACTGCTTTTTAGCATATTTATAAATGACCTGGAAATGGGAATAACGAGTGAGGTGATCAAATTTTCAGATTACACCAAATTATTCAAACTTGTTAAAACACAAGTGGATTGTAAAAAATTGCAAGAGGACCTTGATAAATTGGGAGACTGGGCATCCAAATGGCAGATTAAATTTAATGTGGACAAGTGCAAAGTTATGTATTTAGAGAAGAATAACCCAAAGGTGAAATTAGACCTTACCTGTTAATTTTCTTTCATGGAGTCCTTTCAGTCCAGTCCAGTCCAGACGTATGGGTTATGTCCCACCACCAGCAGATGGAAACTGAGCATGCCAAGTTCTGATGATGTCACAGTATAAGAGCCCTGTGCACCTCTCATCAGACTAGTATCCTACTAACAAAACAGACTTCAAAAACAGAACCATTAAAATACTGCATCATTCTGGTGATCAATTTATCTCGCTGTGTTTTTTTTTTTTTTGCTAAACTCTAAGGGTAAAATAAACTGAATTTGTCAGGAACATTTCCACAGGAAGCAGAAAAACCATCACAGTGCTACGAACTTCGAACTATGGGAAGCCGTTCCCAGAACTGCAATTGAACTCTAACCTCCGCTCCGGGCTTGCCAACTAACAACTGTACTCCAAGGGCAGGTTCTGGACTGGACTGGAGGGACTCCATGAAAGAAAATTAGCAGGTAAGGTCTAATTTCACCTTCATTATCATCCCTCCAGTCCAAACCAGACATATGGGATGTACCATAGCAGTACTCAATATTAGGAGGGACCCACAAGCTCGGCCCGCAACACCCAAGCTCCAAAACATGCGTCCTGTCTGGCATCCAGCCGGTAGTGTCTTGTAAAGGTATGCAGAGACGACCACAAAGGCCGCCTTACAAATTTCCAGTAGTGGCACGAGACTTAATTCTGCCCATGACATTGTCTGCGCTTTTGTGGAATGCGCACGTAAACTCAGAGGAACAGATCTGTGTTTAAGCAAGAATGCTGATGCTATGGCCTCTTTGACCCAATAGGCTATGGAGGTTTTGGAAGCTGCTTCACCCTTACACAACCCCCTAAACAGTACAAACAGACAATCCCACTTCCGAAATGATTGAGTTCTCTTTAAATACCTGTGCAGCGCTCTGCAGACATCCAACAGATGCAATTGCCTGCCCTCTGCTCTACTGTTTGTGCTCTGAAACACTGTGAGAGAAACAACTTAGACATTACTTTAGGGAGAAAGGACATGTCAATTCTTATTTTTCCAAACTTTCCAAACTTCTAGTGACCAAATTATGCAGTGTTGTATACTGAATCTAAAGCTATCTTCATTGCTTAAACTGAGTCTCACCTATACCAAATCACAGTTGAAATATGTGAAAATTAAAAATATTTATTTGAATGTACAAATAGTCTGAACAACTCCTGTAGCCACATAATTGTCTTTAAAATGTCATTTATGCAGTTAATCTAATATTATTTAACAAAATCCAGCAAAGAAGCCATATCTTGTTTGCTTTTTTCAGCTCATGAGCTCCCTGCTGACCATCTGACCCATAATATAATGTTCCCTCCTCTCCTGATTGTACACATGACCAGCAGCTTCAGTTGTCATTTTTACACACCTTTCTATGGACTGATTGTGTAATGGGCTTGCTCAGAAATGCCGATCTCTGCTGTTGTCATGGTACAGGTAAGAGGAGGCTCAGACCCTGGAGCTCCAGTCAAGTAATTGGGTGAGTGTAGTTGCCTTAGTTTTGATGGATGTTGTTTTCCTGGGTCTCACACTGCTATTTTCAAGCTGAGTCTTCTCATCTCTTTCACCTCTGATCTTCAATAGCTTCTCTCTCCTGTTCCTCTTCACTGCACACCATAGCTTGGCAGAACAGACTCGCTGTAACCATACCAAGCTGACCTTCTCACTGAAGGCATGACTATCTTCCTTACATCTTCACAATGTTCTTTCAACAGTTGCAGCTGGAAAAGGAGATGCCTGGGACCTTGTGTCCAATTGATATTTATTTTTTATATTGAACCAGTTCACCATGTAAACCCCAACACAGAACTCTACAATCACTCTTATGTTTTTCAGATTCTTTCCTTTCAGATTATGCTTGGAAATCCATATTCTCATGAACCTTAGAGCTGCTATGTGACACAGGTCCTATTTCCAATAGTAATTTATGTATTTTTGCATAATTTGGGTACAAGTAAGTAAATAACATATTACACAAAATTTAAAGCTAGTTGTTGATTTGCCACATGAAATTTACCTTTTTTTCACTGGTGCTTTTTAAAATGATGACATCTCCAAAATTGACACATCCTAACGGTACAGGTCTCAGGATAACCTTTTCTTTTGAGATCATAAGAAAGTACTCTACATGACAAGGCTTGAAGCTCAGATATTCTCTAGGCAGAGCAGATTGCTATCAAAAAGACGACCTTCAGCGTCAGATCTTTTAGTATGGCGCTGCTCAAAGGGAGCTTTTCACCAGAACAGATAACACAAAATTCAGGTCCCAAGATGGAATGAGATGATGTACAGGCAGATGCACTTGTTTGACGCCCTAAGGAAACGCACTATGTCCAGATGAGCTGCTATTGACACCCCTTGGACTCTACATCGGAAACAAGACAAGGCCACCGCCTGCACCCACAAGGAGTTTAAGGCCAAGCCCTTAAGATGACAGTGGTCTGAGAACATGTTCCTCACACCAGCCTTCAAACATTTGCCAAACCCTAATGTATGACAATGAAGTGGACCGCTTTTGAGACCTTAACAATATGGTTATTACTTAAGGAGACTATCCTCTGCTCCTCACCACACTCTTTCAAGAGCCAAACCGTAAGCAAGAATCTATCCACTTGAGGCATGATCAGACCCAGTGCTAGAATGGTGCTGCTCATGCCGCCTTGCCTATTTATGTATGCCACCATGGAGGTGCTGTCCGAGAACACTCTGACCGCCCTCTGCTGAATCAGCAGAGCAAACGCTAGCAAGGCCAGCCACACCGCCCTTACTTCTAGATGATTGATGGACCAAGTGCTCTCCTCTTGCATCCACTGACCCTGCACAACCTACATCATGCAGTGAGCTCCCTAACCTGAGAGACTGGCAATGGTGGTCAACATCAAGTCTGGAATCTCCAGTGGCATCCCTTTTGACAACTTCTTCTGATCCAACCACCAAAGTAGGCTCATTCTCGCTTCCCTCGGACACAGCAGATGCCTGGAAAGCGGGTGCATCTGGGAAGACCACCTCGACAGAAAAGCCTTCTGTAGCAGTCACATGTATGCCCTGGCCCAATGAACCAGATCCAGCATTGCTGCCATGAACCTGAGCAACTGGAGATAGTGCCAGGCCGACAGAGCCACCATCATAAAAATATCCTTACCTGTTCCTGCAGTTTGGCTATCCTCTCAGGAGGTAAAGACACTAGGCCATTTTCTGTATTGAACAATGCACCAAGATACACCAGATGCTGAGACGGCACCAGTTTGCTTTTAGGAGCATTGATCACCCATCCAAGACTCTGAAGGAGTGTGACTATGCAGCTCTCCGTTTCCGACTTTGCTCTGATTAGCCAATCATCCAAGCAGGGGTGTACCAACACACCCTCTTGACACAGCATGGCTGCGATGATCACCCACCCTTGTAAATGTCCTCGGTGCCATTGCCAACCCAAATGGCAGGGCTCAAAACTGATAATGGCCTAATGGAATGGCAAAATGAAGATAGCACTGGTGTGTGGCCAAATGGAGATGCGTAAATACATCTCTGTGAGGTCAAGAGTCATCAAAAACTCCCCTTTTCACACTGTCACAATCATGGAATGCAATGTTTGCATGTGAAAGTGCAACATATCTTCAAGGCTCTGTTGACATGCTTGAGGTCGAGCACCGGACAGAAGGAGCCCTCCTTCTTGGGAACCACAAAATAGATGGAGTATCAACCTAACCCGCATTATTCTACCGGTATCTCGACTACTACTTCCAACAGGAACAGCCTTTGCAGGATGTCTGCAACCACCTGCACTTTGACGGGAGACTTCTATGGAGACAACATGAAAGCTTCGGCGATAGGGTGAGCGAATTCTAGTGCATATCCTTCTCGCACCACCTCTAACACCCACTGGTCGGATGTGATTTGAACCCAAGCGGAGTAAAATTGCTGGAGGCGATGCCCACCAGCAAACATTCTGCTTGAGTCCCCCTCACTTCACTGAGATTTCTTAGAGGCCACCACGACATCCACATAATAGCCTCTCCTGATCCTCTGCCATGAAAGGACTGGCCCCAAAAGGGATATCTACCTCACTGAACCGGGGCAAAGCGAGTTGCTCAAAACTGAAAGAAGTCTCTAAACTGACTCCCCCTCCCTCGAGGTTTATCCTCCGGAAGTCTAACCCCTTTGGCCTCTCCTAAATCCTTTACTAACTTCTCCAGGGCCTCCACAAAGAGCAACTTGCCCTTGAATGGAAGCTTACTGAGTCTGGTCTTGGATGAAACATCCACTGACCAATTCCAGAGCCAAAGAAAATGCCGAACTGAGACCACCGAGGCCATGCATTTGACCAAGGCTTGGACCAAATCATAGAAAGTATCTGCTAAGTAAGCCAACCCTGTGTCCAGCTTAGCAGCCTCCGTGAGTTCAGAATTCAGACTCTGCTCTTGCTCGGGTAAAGCCTGCACCCAATGAAAAACAGCCTTCACCATGTATGCTCCACAGATGGAGGCATATAATGTGAGGGCACTGACCTTGAATGCATGCTTTAACAATGTCTCTAGCTTTCTATCCGTGCAGCTCCTCCCTTGACCGAAATAATCATTTTCTTAGTCACAGCTAAAATCAAGGCATCCACCTTTGGAACACAAAAAAAGAGTTCCTTTTCTCCTGGTGGAATGGGGTACAGATGGGCCATTGCCTGGCCTCCCCACAAGCCTGCCTCCAGCAAGTCCAATTCGGTTTCTATCAACTGCACGATGGCCTTATGGACTGGAAAAGAATTCTGTGGAATGCAAATATCCTGAAGAAGAGGATCCTCCAAAGTGATTTCCTCTTTAATTGAACCGAACAAAATATTCATAGCTGCCAAAGACTGTGAAATCAGTGAAAGCAACTCCTCTCGGCGAAATCCTCAGACAATATTAGGATCATCTCCTGGAGGAATCTCTCCTTCCTCTCACGCTGTGATTTCTCTACACAGATCCAAAAGGCCCCTCTAACGGATCCTCAGACTCGTCAGAAGATTTTGAGGCTCACTCCTCTGTAGCCTCCTATTATTAATTTATTTTGTTGTTGTTAAGTGCCGTCGAGTTGGTGTCGACTCATGGCAACCCTCTGGATAGTGTTGGGATATTTTAGCTTAGGGATAGTTCTGCTATGCTCTGCTTCATATGCCTTCTATGTCTACACTCTTGCTGGCCTGCACCGCACACAAGCATCCTGTTTATGGCACAAAAATACAGCATGTGGGATACCAGAGAAAGTATATGGTATGAGGCCTACTATAGTCTGGGAAGCCATGGCCTGTGCAGAAGTGTGCAGACTGTGAGCCCAGAGAAATACAGGTCAAGCTAAAACTAATTAGTAGAAATACTTTCAGCCTTGAAGATTACCAATTGTGCCAAGCGATGGAGAACATGTACCGGGCACAGGAAGGAGGCAGTGAGCTGTGAAAAGCAGCAGAGATAAGCTAAGACCTTGGAAAAGCAGTTTCTGGCCCAAATAATCATGGGAGGCCCCCTCCCCAAATAGAAACTTTGCAGACTTTGCAGAAAGCTGCAAGTACTCCATAGAAAAAAAAAAAACCTGCAATATGACATCAGAAGATATGCAGTACTTTCTAGAGCTTTGTGACAGAGAAAGAAGATATAAGGGGAGCAAGCTCTCTAGCTCGTGGGCAATCTGCTCTCTAATTCCGGTACAGAGAGTAGGTTACCTGTCACACTCTCAGACAGAGTCTTTTGCTATCTGCATTTGTGATTTATTTTGCTTTGGAACCCAAATAAAAGCTTTTGCAGCTAAGCAACAGTTGTCTGAGCTATTCATTGGTAATTGGTAATATTGGGGAAACTTTTGTAGGTGGACCCTGCCTACAATAGTTATCCTAAACTGTGTTTGGTCTTCAGTCAGGCGGCTCATTATTGACAGACTGGCACCCATAGCTGCTGTTATTGTATCAATCCATCTCATTGCTGGCCTTCCTCTTTTGTGTTGACCTTCTACCTTGCCAAGCATGATGTCTTTCTCTGATGATCTCTCTCTTCACATGATGTGTCCAAAGTATGAAATACAAAGTCTTGTGATCTGAGCTTCTAAAGAAAGCTTAGGTTTGATCTCCTCTAGTACTGACTGGTTTGTTCTTCGGACAGTCCATGGTGTACACAGTATTCGTCGCCAGCACCATAATTCGAATGCATCAATTTTCTTCCTTCTTATCTTTTTCACTGTCCAACTTTTGCATCCATATGAAATTATTGAAAATGTCATGGCTTGAACAAGTCAAATCTTTGTATGGAGAGAGATATCTCTGCTCTTGAGAATCTTGTCTAGGTCCTTCATAGCCATTCTGCCAAGAGCAATGCGTCGTCTGATTTCTTGACTGCTTGTTGCTTCTTTATTGATAGTTGATCCAAGTAGGTTAAAGTTGTCTACTACTTCAATTTCTTCTCCATCAGCGATGAACATATTGATTTTGCCAGTTGTCAGGATCTTTGTCTTCTTTACAGTAAGGTACAGGCCCATTTTAAGACTATGTTCCTTGATCCTGAGAAGCAAATGTTTCAGATAGTCTTCACTTTCAGCCAGTAATGTGGTATCATCAGCATAGCGAAGGTTGTTGATGAGTCTCCCACCAATCTTCACATCTCTGTTGTCTTCATACAGTTCTGCTTCTCTGATGATTTGTTCTGCATATAAATTAAACAGGTAGGGGAAAGGTATGCAGCCTTGTCATACACTTTTGCTGATTTTAAACCATTCTGTTTCTCCTTGTTCCGTTCGAACTGTTGCTTCTTGATCAATGTAGGATCAGAGTGATTGTGCGATAATTTCCACAGTCAGTTGGACCACCTTTCTTTAGTATTAGTATAAACACAGATCTTTTCCAGTCAGTTGGCCATGATGTAGTCTTTCAAATTTCCTCAACAGAGCCTTGTAAGTATAGTACAGCTCATCAGATTGATGTAATATTTCTATGGGAATGCCATCAATGCCTGGTGCTTTGTTCTTTGATAAGGCTTTCAATGCTGCTTCAACTTCTTCTTTCATCACCAATGGTTCTGGATCATAACATACAGGTTGAAACGGCTGTTGGTTTACTTGATATTTATCATATAATAACTCTGCAAATTCTTTCCACCTTTTCTTGATCTTCTCGGCATCATTCAGCATGGAATCTTGAGCATCTTGTAACATTCCAATTCGAGGCTGGAATTTTTTATTTTAACTCTCGTAGCTTTAGGAAAACAGATCTTGTTCTTTCTCTGATAGTTTCTGCTTCCATTTCCTTGCGCGAGTCATTGTAGTACTTCTCGTTGTCTTGTCTTGCTACACATTGGAAATTTCTGTTAAGATCTGCAATTGCCTCTCTTTCTCTTCTGGCTTTAGCTTCTCTGCATTTCTGGGCAATTTTCAGAGTTTCTTTTGTCATCCATTTTGGCCGTTTTTGCTTCTTCACCTTTTGTAGAGATTTCTCACTTTCTTCCAACACAACCTTCTTGATGTCATCCCATAACTCTTCTGGAGCTCTGTCATTTGTATCTAAAGCAGTAAATCAATTTTGTAGGCAGTCTTTAAATTCTGGTGATATATTCTCAAGGTCATATTTTGCTATATTTAATAGTTGCTTGCTCTTTTTCAACTTTAGCTTGAGTTTGCATACTAGTAGTTGGTGATCTGTACCACAGTCAGCTCCAGGTTTTGTCTTTGTTGATGTTATAGAGCTTTTGATATGTGTACAATCCATTGGGCGAAGTCCATGTGTACAGTTGCCACTTGTTTTGATGGAAGAAGATGTTTGAGATGAACAGATTGTTGGTCTTGCAGAATTCTATCAGTCTTTCTCCAGCTTCATTTCTGTTGCCATAAGAACATAAGATATGCTATACTGGGTCAGACCAAGGTCCATCAAACCCAGTATCCTGTTTTGAACAGTGGCAAACCTAGGTCATACGTACTGTCGTGCACCGCCCTGGTGGCCAGTGGTCGTAAGGGTAGGTGGGACACAAAAATTATTTTATTATGAGAGGAGGGTCTTTTAAGAGCCAGGTGTAACCTGGTCTTAGCAGTTCAGCTCCTAACTAAGAAAAATTGTGAATGCAGAGTAGAGGGTTAACAAGGCATTTACTTCCCTTTACACATAAGATTCAGCTGGGTTACAACTTAAAGAAAAAGTCCTTAACTTCAGGAATGAAATCAACTCAGGTTAACGGAAAAACTGTTATGCTTCACAGTTGAAACAATGCTTAGTTAAGCTTTCCAGAGTAAAGCAAATGTTTCAGCACTCTTCTTCCATTTAGCAAATGAATAACATTCTGAAGATAACATATATCATTCACAGGTTTAACAGTGACTCTGCACTGCCTGAAATACACAAAGAACAGTCCATCTCTTCCTGAGACAAAAGGCTTGGTTCTACAAGTTCCACTTGCATCGGCTCAGAGTTATTTCTGTTTGTATCAGTGGTTTCACTGGCTATAATTTCTGGCCAGGCCCTAGTCCTGTTCTCTGGATGTTTAAAGAGTTCGGTCTTTACTGAGGAAGATGTAGGGATTACCCATGACTGAAGTGGTATTTAAAGGTGAGGAAGGATGACGTCCGGTGGCATGGTGGGCTAGGGAAGACGTGTCTTTCTTAGCTCCGGAGCCCGCTCCTCCCCCATCAGCTTTTTTCTGATTTCCCACAGCAAATCTCTCTTGGGGGAGGCAACCCAACCTAGCAGCGTGCTTGACGGGGCTGCAGTGGTACCGATTTTGGGGCTGGAGAGGTTATGGCCACGAAATCTGCCAGGAAGGAGAAGCCCCGCGGTGCGGAAGCAAAGATGGCCGAGAGTGGTGTGGAGGGCCAGATCCTGCCTGCACAGGGCTTGGTGGTAGCGGAGGTTTCTAAGGCGGTAGTGCTGGCCCTGGAGGATCGCCTCGGCGGCCTGGCTGCCCAAATGAGTGCGGTGGCGCAAGCCGTCGCGGACTTTAATGGGCGCGTGGAGCAGGCTGAACAACGCATAAGCACGTTGGAAGATGGCCACACTCAGGCCTCTGCTCGGATCCAAAAACTGGAGGAGCTGTTGGCAAAGCAAGCCGATAAACTAGAGGATCTGGAGAACAGGAGCCGCCGAAATAACTTGCGGTTCATCGGCATAGCGGAATCGGTGAGGGAGATCGATCTGCGCCGTTACCTGGAGCAGTGGATCCCTGAACATCTGCCGATAGACGAAGGACTGGGGGCGATCGTCCTGGAGCGGGCTCACCGGCTGGGTCCTTACCGTGAAGGGGACAATAGACCGAGGGCCGTCATCGCCCGGTTCCTTAATGCTGCCCAGAAGGAGGGAGTCCTACGGGCGGCTCGGCAGCAGCGCCGCAGTGGAAATGGCGCCAATACCCTCCTCATATTTCAGGACTACTCTGCGGGAGTTTCCTTACGCCGGAGGGCTTACAAAGAAGTCTGCGGCTTGTTAGTGGAGAGGGGCCTTCATTTTACGTTGGCCTATCCTGCCCACCTGAAAGTGGACTGTGACAGGGGGCAGCGGCTGTTTTTATCCCCCGAGGAAGCCATGGCGTACTGCCAGCAGCGTGGTTGATGGCGCCGGCCTTTACCTGGCTAGAAGAGCGCTGTACTCTGGCTGGATGTGGGCTTGATCCGTACTCTGTGAGTGCGGAGGACCTTGCTGCACCTGCTGTTGGGGCGGCGAATAGTAAATGCCGTGTGTGTTCTTTGGACCGCCTATGGGCCCTGGGTCTTACTAAGGCTCTACTGGCCTCATTGTTTATGCCTGTTTGTACCTTCTTGTTTTGGCTGTCTTTGTTATAGTTTGGCATTTCTTTCAACGGGGCTATGGATCCTTGGACGGGTTGGGGGAGGTGGGCTGGAAGGGTATGTAAAGGGTATGTTAAGGGGTGCTGATTTGTTCTGGGTTCTCTAATGGTAGCTGCTGTGACAGATTGACTGCTCCCTGGTTGGGCGGGAGGCAACTCTCTCCCTCTTTGGGACTTTTCACATGCAGCGGGAGCGGGTATGTACTCTGCATAGCTTGTGGTGGGACACAGCCGAGACACACTCTACATGTTTAATCCCTTCATGGGGGGGGCGCTGCCTGCTTTGCCTGCGGTTGGCATGGCACCTGGCGGTGGTGGCGGACATAATACTCTTCCTGTAGGAGCAACTGCTCCCCTTGGTTTTTCAGGCACTGAATTGATGTTTAGGACCGGGCTGCAGGTCTATTGCCCTGGCGGTTTGGCCCTTGTGGTTCTCTCCCCTTGGGGGAGAGTGATGAGCGGGGCCTACACTTGTTGGGTTCCCCCCTTGAGGAGGAGGCCTGTCTGGTTGTTTCTCACCACTAGTTCTTTTCTCATTGTCTAAGCCTTCAATTCCCCTAAATCATTTGTTACTGTGGGTGTAATTTCATGCATGCTCCCGATAAAGGTATATTTGTGCATGTTTGCATCTCTTCGCTTATCTTGGCTTCTTTCACCGGTGTAGACAATGGCGCGCTCCCTCTTTTCCGCGCCATGCGGGCACCATGTGACTGGGGCCTACCTCTCTGGTCTTCTCATCTCATTTCTCATGTTCTTTCACTTGTTTGCCTATGGGTACTCTCCGAATCTCCTAGTCTTCTGATTAAATTCTCCTTGTTCTCGGAATCTCCTGGGTTGTTGCATCCCAGATTTCTCGTTGTGCCTCTAGGGCTCCCGGATTGCTCTTACCGGCTTTGTGAGCCGTTCCTGGGTGAGCTTGCCGCCGGAGTAACTCTGGACGGCCGCTAGCCCTCTTTGTGTATTCTGCCTGTGTATTTTTGTCGCTATTTGCAGTACTTGGGCACCCGAGTTGGCATTCTGGGGGGCCTCCTTAATTTCTTGCTTATTCTTCATTGCCCTTTTCCATTTCCCCGTTCTTATTCCTATCTTGTTTCAGTCTCTCTCTGTTCTCTCTCTCCCCCTTTATTGGGAGACTTGATGAGGCTGGTGGGGGGTTGTGGTTAGGTTGGGGGGACCTCAAGATTTACCGGCCATGTGGAAGGGTGATCCCTCTGATGCTTGCTATCCGGGGGGGCGTGGGGTGCTCTGGGGCCTTTATTGCTGGTGGGGATAGGTTCCACTGACCCCCTGTGTGCCTGTTGAGCAAGGGGTGAGCTGGCTGCCGTGGGGCGCGGGGGGGGGGGGGGGGCCGGCAGTACGGCCAACCTGGTCAGTGGCCCGGGCTGGCCAGTATCTGGGGGGATGGCCCACCCAATATTCAGCCTTGGTGAGGGGGGATAGAGACCCCCTTTCTTTTCTTTATCTCTCTGCTTTTGTATTTCTAACATTATGTTGGTTTCTTCTCCTCCACTAGCTGCTGAATTGGGGAGATGGGGGAGGTGTTGGAACAGCCTTGAAGGGGAGGAGCGGGTGGGGCTGCATGCCCAAGAAGGGTTGATGGGGCCAGGACGGCTGGCTGTGGGTACGTGGATGGTTTGAGTGGGGGTGCCGTTGGGAGGTGGGAGGGGGGGGCGGGGATGGGTAGGAAGTGTGTTCTGTGGGGATTGGGGTGGGCAGGGGAGGGGGGGCAATGCAGCATGTATGAGAGTGCGGGATGAATGTGTTTTTGATAGTGTGAGGGGGACTGTTTTGAATGTGTTGGATGCTTGGTTCCTTTGGCTTGTTCTGATCTGGTTGTCCTGGAAGGGGGCCCTTGGCTGGGGGGGTCCTCGCTCAAGTATGCAAAGGGTTCTAATTCAGTGGTATCCTGGTTTGGTGTTGTGCGGTGGCTAGGTACATGCGAATAGTCTCTTGGAATGTTTGCGGGCTGGGCTCCCCGGTAAAGCGTTACAAGGTTCTACAATACTTGAGGCGCCAGAGGGCGGATGTGGTTTTGTTGCAGGAGACTCACCAATCGGATGCGGAACATCAGAAATTGGGCTCAGGTCCTATTGCCCATGTGTATGGTGCTCCTGCGGTGGGAAAGAAGCGGGGTGTAGCCATTCTTGTTGGCAAGTCGGTTAGCTGGATCGAGGAAAAGGTGGTGTCGGATGTAGATGGCAGGTATGTGGGCGTCTGGGGGAGACTCGCAGGGAACAAGGTGTTGCTGTGCTCGGTTTATGGTCCGAATGTCTATGATGCGCGTTTTTTTCAGAGTATTTCCCAGTTGTTGGCAGCGGCTAGCGGCTATCAGGTAATCATGGGTGGTGACTTTAATGAGGTTTTGGATGTCGGTCTTGACCGGTCTGGCGTGTCGGGGAGTGGGAGTCGTCGGGGGCGACAACGCCTGAGGGGGCTGTGTGAAGCCTATGGCCTAGTTGATATTTGGAGGGTGCTGCACCCTGGCGACCGCGATTATACTCACTTGTCCAGGGCGCATGGTACATGGTCACGTATTGACTACTTTTTAGTTGCGGACTCGGTATTTAGCTGGACCTCCCGGGCGGACATAGGGTCTCTTGTTATATCTGATCATGCGATAGTGATCCTGGAGCTGAAAAGGAATAGCCCATCGGCTAGTCGGTTGTGGAGATACCCCTTGGAGTTGTGTGGTGATGTCTCGTTCGAGGCATTTTTGCGACAGAGATGGAAGGAGTATGAATCCCAGAATGGGGCGCCGGATGTGTCTCCGGCTCTCCTTTGGGAGGCGGGGAAGGCTGTACTCCGTGGGGATATCATTAGCTATCTCAGTCGGCGACGTAAACAGATGAACCAGCAGATACTTCAGCTGGAGCGGGACTTAGGCAAAGCGTGCAGAGTGGTGGCTGGTCTCAAGACCGCGGTTGCTCAGCGCAAGCTCCGGGAGCTGCAAGCGGAGTTGGAGATGTTGCTTCATCGGCGGGCCCAGAAATCGATGTTGTATTACCGGTATCGGCTGTATCGCTTTGGGAATAAAGCTGGGAAATTGATGTCTTCGTTGCTGCGACCCGCCGGGGGATCTCGGCAGATAGGGGCGATAAGGAAAGCTGATGGTACTATCACCCGTGACTCGGCCGAGATTGAGAAGGTCTTTACGGCCTTTTATCAGCGTCTTTACGCTAGTGATGGCGATAAGGACATCGAGGGGCGCCTCCTCCTTGAACGGTGTGGGTTACCGCGTCTAGCAGCGGAACATCTGGAGGCCCTCAATCAACCCCTCACTGGGCAGGAGGTTCAGGCCGCTATCCGGGCTTTGAAGAATGGGAAGGCTCCGGGGGTAGATGGATATCGCAGTGAATTTTACAAAGCCCTGGGGGCTGCCGTGGTGCCTCCCTTGGTGGGCTACTTTGAGGACCTGATACAGTGTGGTCATTTCCCGTTTGAAGCCAATAAGGCCTTGATAACTATTCTGCCAAAACCAGGGAGGGATCCCCTCTTGCCGAGCTCTTATCGTCCCATTTCCTTACTCAATGTGGATCTTAAGCTCCTTGCTAAAATAATGGCGGATCGGTTGGCAAACTACCTACCTCTGTTGATCCATGGCGACCAGGTGGGGTTTGTGCGCGGGCGTCAGGTTGCGTACAGCTTGCAGCGGATTTTGTTGTCGCTCGGAGCAGGGCGCCTGGCAGGGGAGCCCTCTCTACTAATTAGCTTTGACGCCGAGAAGGCTTTTGATCGGGTCAACTGGGGGTTTATGTACCAGGTCCTGGACGCCGTGGGGATTGCTGGGTTTTTCGTGGATGTGGTTCGATTACTTTATGCGCATCCTATTGGGGCGATTATGATCAACGGGACTATGTCGGCTGACTTTGATATTCAGAAGGGCACTCGGCAGGGTTGCCCACTCTCGCCCCTCCTCTTTGTTCTTTCGCTAGAGCCCCTCCTGTCTCTCATTAGAGCTTCTTCTCGAATTCGGGGTATTCGGATGGGGGGCGAGGAATTTCGCCTTGCTGCTTTCGCCGATGATTTATTGGTCCACTTGGGGGATCCTGTGGCAGGTCTGCCTTGCCTAATCAAGCTTATTCAGGAGTATGGGGAGCCTTCGGGGCTCCGCCTCAACTTCGATAAGTTGGAGGCGCTTCTCTTGGCCCCCGCGGGGCATCCAGGGT
This sequence comes from Ichthyophis bannanicus, assembly GCA_033557465.1. Lineage (NCBI taxonomy): Eukaryota > Metazoa > Chordata > Amphibia > Gymnophiona > Ichthyophiidae > Ichthyophis > Ichthyophis bannanicus. The sequence continues at coordinate 6,903,278 of CM066044.1, read as the reverse complement.
GGCAAGGGCCCTTTCCTCTGCAGTGGGCGAAGGGGCACTTTAAGTATCTGGGCATTTATCTGCCGGCGTGGTTGGAAGATCTCTATCAGCTTAATATATCCAAAATAGTGCAGGAGGTGACGGCTTGCGTGGATCGGTGGAGTGACTTGCCGCTGTCTCTGGGGGGTCGCGTCGCCCTCTGCAAGATGGCGCTCTTTCCTAAAATACTCTACCCGCTCCAGACACTCCCGCTGTTTTTGCGGCGAACTGATATTCGGCAGCTGGAGCGCTTGTTCAACAGGCTCCTCTGGCGGGGAGGGAAACCTCGGGTTCGTCTGGCGATTTTGCAGCAACCTTGGGGGCTGGGTGGGATGGGGTTTCCGGATATTAGGCGCTATAACGTGGCTTGTTTGCTGTGGTATGTCCGCGACTGGTTATGGGATCTGACCGTCTGCTCTCCGTTGGGGTTGTGGGCGGCCGTGCTGGCGCCCTTTCACCTGCGGTACCTGTTGCATGCCAAAACGATTAGGACTGTCCCCCAGGACTTTCGGGAGTATCTTCTTAGGCCTATTTGACAGGCGTGGCGCTCTTTTTGTGCTGGTCACCGGCTCTCCGCGTTGTACACCCCCTATCTTCCTATTCGGGGTAACGCAGACTTTGTACCAGGCTTGGGGCGGTCTCCTTTTCAGTCTTGGGACTCTCTTGGGGTGGTGAACTTAGAGCATGTGTTAACTACTGAAGGGGCTATGATGTCCTTTGCCGAGCTGCGTCGTTCCTATCAGCTGGGGGCTTGGGATGTTTTCCGCTATCATCAGCTTCGGAGTTATCTTCGTACGATTCCTCTGGCAGCGTTGAGTGGGGAGGTCTGTTCGGTGATTGAGCTGGCGTTGCTGGGGGGAGACGGGGGAGTTCGCGTGTCTGGCCTCCATAAGATGTTGTGGGAAGGCGTGTCTCCCCTGGAGGTGGATGCTTTGGCGACCGTTTGGTCCGTGGACTTGGGGGAGGCGGTTAGTGTGGAGCAACTTCTGGGAGGGTTGGCGGATATCCCGACTCTCAGTACTCAAGTGATTCACCGTGACACTCAGTATCGGATTACGCGTCGTCTCTACTTTGCCCCTCTGAGGGCTTGGCGGGCAGGAATAGGAGTGCGTCACTGTTGTCCTCACTGCGGGCGGGATCGGGCGACTCTGGGCCACATGTTCTGGACTTGCCCCACGGTTCAGGTTTTCTGGGGTAGGGTGGATGGCCATCTTCGTCGATGCTTCTCCCGGCTGGAGCCTCTGAGCACACGGAATGCGGTGTTGGATGTCTGGGAAGTCGAATGGGGGGGTGTGCTGGAGCCTGTGCAATTGCGCTGGTTGCGTTTGGTGTTGCTGCTGGCGCATCAGTGGTTGGATGTACGGGGGCCGTTGTATGGGCTTTAGAGACTTCGGCTGCATAACGCTCTGCTTATGGATCGGCTGCATGCTGTTGGAGTCGAGCGGCGATGGGGCTGTTTTTTGCAGATGTGGGGACCTCATGTGCAATTGTTACCTGCAGGGGCGCGTCGGCGTATTTTAGGGCGTCGCCTATAGGGTTGGTCTGGGAGTGTGGTATAGCGTCTGTTGCTGTGGCTATGTCTGGTAGATTAAGGTGAGCCTTGGTTTGGCTTGGTAGCGGTCCCTTGTTTCTCTCCTTTCTTTATTCCGTATATCTATTCGTTCTGGCTGTCCTCTTGGGGGGGTGGGGGGGTGGGTGGGGTGGGGTAGGGTGTCGGTTGGGGCCCGGTCCGATGTTTAAGGTGAGAGGGTAGGCCTGGGGGAAGAACCCACCCCGGGTCTGCGGCTTTGGTTGGCAGTGGTGGGCGGGAAGGGGTGGTCCCCTGGCCTGGCACTGGGGGGGGGGTGGGGGGGACGGGGGTGGTGGGCGGGGGGGGTAGCTGGGGAAGGGGAGGTTCTGGGGGGGGGTAAGTTGCAGACTGGAGGTGGTTTAGGTGGCTTTACGTGGTCCCCGGCTGGTGTCTCAACCCCGGCCGTTTGTATGCTTACTGACTACTCTTCTCTATTCCATTCCTTTTAGTTTTATCTCTGTATTTCTACCTCTCCTCTGATTCTTCTGACGCAGAGACTGGTGCCTCTGGGGGTGGGGATGGGCGGCCCCTGCTTGCTGGATGCTCGATGGGCAGGCGGCCTGTCCGGTGCCCCCGCGGTGGACTGGCTACTAGATTTGGAAGTCTGGAGTGGGGATTGGCAGGGTCGACTTTCCAGTTGTGGGGGGGCTGGTTTCTTTTTCTCTTTCTCTGTACGCTTTGCAACTGGCTGCTTGCTGCTTCTCTTGCTTACTTCGGGGAAGGCCTATACGGCTGCTTTTGGTTATCCTTCTATAGTGCCATTGTGTTAGTAGCTTTATATTGTTCCAATTTAAAATAGTTGTTTGCCACATTGTATTATTGTGTATGATCCTTTCTATGAATAAAAAGATTTAAACTTAAAGGTGAGGAAGAATTGAAGGAAATATCGATACATCGGGAAGATGTCTTACAACTATTAGATAAACTGAAGAGTAGCAAATCACCTGGGCCGGATGGTATACATCCAAGGGTGTTGAAAGAACTGAAATATGAGATTGCAGACCTGCTATCAGTAATCTGTGAACTATCATTAAAATCATCTCTAATACCTGAAGATTGGAGGATCACCAATTTTTAAAAAGGGTTCCAGGGGTGATCCGGGAAACTACAGACCGGTGAGCCTGACGTCAGTACCAGGAAAAATGGTAGAAACCATCATAAAGAATAAAATTACTCAGCATGTAGATAGTCACAACCTAATGGGAGACAGCCAACATGACTTTAGACAAGGAAGATCTTGTTTTACTAATCTTTTATGTTTTTTTGAAGGAGTGAATAAACAGGTGGACAAAGGTGAGTCGGTTGATATTGTGTATCTGGACTTTCAGAAAGCCTTTGACAAGGTCCCTCATCAGAGACTTTTGGCAAAACTAAAGAGTCATGGGATAGGAGGCAGTGTACTATTGTGGATCAGGAACTGGTTAAAAGATAGAAAGCAGAGGGTAGGGCTAAATGGCCAATTTTCCCAATGGAGAAAGGTGAATAGTGGTGTACCCCAGGGATCTGTGCTGGGTCCGCTGCTTTTTGACATATTCATAAATGACCTGGAAAGTGGAATAACGAGTGAGGTGATCAAATTTGCAGATGACACAAAACTATTTAAAGTTGTTAAAACCCAAGAGGATTGTGGAAAATTGCAAGAGGATCTTGATAAATTGGAAGACTGGGCATCAAAATGGCAGATGAAATTTAATGTGGACAAGTGCAAGGTTATGCACCTAGGTAAGAACAACCCAAACTATGGTTACACGATGCAAGGTTCCACATTAGGAACCACCACCCAGGAAAAAGATTTAGGCGTCATTGTGGATACCATGTTAAAACCCTCGGTCCAGTGTGCAGCGGCGGCCAAGAGAGCAAATAGAATGCTAGGTATGATAAGGAAAGGAATGGAAAATAAAACAAAAGATATTATAATGCCTCTATATCGTTCCATGGTGAGACCACACCTTGAATATTGTGTGCAATTCTGGTCGCCGTATCTTAAAAAGGATATAGCGATTTTAGAAAAGGTTCAGAGAAGAGCCACCAAAATGGTAAAGGGGATGGAAGATACTCCTATGAAGAAAGGCTAAAAAGGTTAGGGCTCTTTAACCTGGAAAAGAGACGGCTAAGGGGAGATATGATAGAAGTCTATAAATTAATGAACGGAGTGGAACGGGTAAACGTAGATCGATTGTTTACGTTATCAGAATATAGAAAGACTAGGGGATATGCAATGAAGCTACAGGGTAAACTATTTAAGACTAATAAAAGAAAATATTTTTTCACTCAACGTGTAATCAAACTCTGGAATTTGTTACCGGAGGATGTAGTAAAGGCTGTTAGTGTAGCTAGGTTTAAAAAAGGTTTGGACAAATTCCTGGAGGAAAGGTCCATAAACCATTATTAAGAAGTGACCGAAGATATCAATGCTTGACCCAGTACAAGCATTGTGGAACTTGTGTCTCTTGGGGAAACTGCTAGGTACATATGACCTAGATTGGCCACTGTTGGAAACAGAATACTGGGCTTGATGGGCCTTGGTCTGACCCAGTATGGCATATCTTATGTTCTTATGTTATGTTCTCTAGTGTTTGCCAATGAGCATGGCCTACCTTCGGGCATTGGCTACTTGGCTTATGAGAGGTAGCTTTGCTTTATTTTCTCACAGGTTTAGCATTACTTTCAAAAGGCTTTTTATAAGGTAAGGTTTTCTTCATAGAAACAGAGTCAGCATACCTTGGCTTCCAGCAGCATATAGAACTGGGATTTCCTCCTTCCAGCAGTTCTTCAGGAACACAATCCCTGTGCCCGTCTCCTCTCTGAAAGCTTCTGTTACCTTTCGGTTTAGCCCCAGGTTCCTCTGGTACAAGCAGGCTTCTTTCTTTCACTCTGCTTTGCCTCCAAGGGTGATTGTTCCTTTGCCCAGCACTAGTTTCCCAAGTGCTTCATTCTGCTTGGTCCTTGCTTGTGGTGCTTCTCTCTCGTAAACCTTCAGCTTTACTTCCAGCTCCACACCTGCAAGCACTGCTCTGCCCTCTCAAGTCTCCAGTCTTCCGTTTATAAAGCTCTCCTGTGTTTGACCTTTCCGGGATGACTGTCAGGTGCTCTCGATTAGCTAAGTGTGTCCACTCAGGCTCTGTGAGTGCATGCCTGCTCCCTCTAGCTGTTCTGTGTGGATATTGCATCTAGTGCACATCTTTTCCCTCATGAAAAAAAACTTCTTCTCCTGCATTTTTGCTTTCATCCGCCCCTGCTGCATGACAGTACCTAGCAGTTTCCCCAAAAGACACAGGTTCCACAATGCTTGTACTGCGTCAAGCATTGATATCCTGGGTCCCTTCTTAATAATGGTTTATGGAACTTTACTCCAGGAACTTGTCCAAACCTTTTTTAAACCCAGCTACACTAACAGCCTTTACTACATCCTCCGGTAATAAATTCCAGAGTTTGATTACATGTTGAATGAAAAAATATTTTCTTTTATTAGTCTTAAAAAGTTTACCCTGTAGCTTCATTGCATGCCCCCTAGTCCTTCTATATTCTGATAATGTAAACAATCGATCTACGTTTACCCATTCCACTCCGTTCATTAATTTATAGACTTCTATCATATCTCCCCTCAGCCGTCTCTTTTCCAGGTTAAAGAGCCCTAACCTTTTAAGCCTTTCTTCATGGGGATATCCTTCCATCCCCCTTTACCATTTTGGTGGCTCTTCTCTGAACCTTTTCTAAAATCGCTATATCCTTTTTAAGATACGGCGACCAGAATTGCACACAATATTCAAGGTGCGGTCTCACCATGGAACGATATAGAGGCATTATAATATCCTTTGTTTTATTTTCCATTCCTTTCCTTATGATACCTAGCATTCCTATTTGCTCTCTTGGCCGCCGCTGCACACTGGGCTGAGGGTTTTAACATGTTATCAACAATGACGCCTAAATCTTTTTCCTGGGTGGTGGTTCCTAATGTGGAACCTTGCTTGCATCGTGTAACCATAGTTTGGGTTGTTCTTCCCTAGGTGCATAACTTTGCACTTGTCCACATTAAATCATCTGCCATTTTGATGCCCAGTCTTCCAATTTATCAAGATACTCTTGCAATTTTCCACAATCCTCTTGGGTTTTAACAACTTTAAATAGTTTTGTGTCATCTGCAAGTCTGATAACCTCACTCGTTATTCCCTTTTCCAGGTCATTTATGAATATGTCAAAAAGCAGCGGACCCAGCACAGATCCCTGGGGTACACCACTATTTACCTTTCTCCATTGGGAAAATTGGCCATTTAGCCCTACCCTCTGCTTTCTATCTTTTAACCAGTTCCTGGTCCACAGTAGTACACTGCCTCCTATCCCATGACTCTTTAGTTTTGCCAAAAGTCTCTGATGAGGGACTTTGTCAAAGGCTTTCTGAAAGTCCAAATACACTATATCAACCGACTCACCTTTGTCTACCTCTTTATTCACACCTTCAAAAAACAACAGATTAGTAAGACAAGATCTTCCTTGTCTAAAGCCATGTTGGCTGTCTCCCATTAAGCTATGACTATCTACATGTTCAGCAATTTTCTTCTTTATGATGGTTTCTACCATTTTTCCCGGTACTGACGTCAGGCTTACCGGTCTGTAGTTTTCCGGATCACCCCTGGAACCCTTTTTAAAAATTGGTGTTACATTCGCCATCTTCCAATCTTCAGGTATTACAGATTACTTTAATGATAGTTCACAGATTATTAATAGCAGGTCTGCAATCTCACATTTCAGTTCTTTCAACACCCTTGGATGTATAACATCCAGCCCAGGTGATTTGCTACTCTTCAGTTTATCTAGTATTTGTAATACATCTTCCCGATGTCTAGATATTTCCTTCAATTCTTCCGCACCTTTAAATACCACTTCAGTCGTGGGTAACATCCTTACATCTTCCTCAGTAAAGACCGAAGCAAAGAATTCATTCAGTCTCTCCGCTATCGCCTTGTCGCCTCTTAGTGCCCCTTTAACCCCTCTATCATCTAATGGACCAACTCCATGTACATATTTTCCAACCATTTTGCCTTCTTCTTTGTTGCCAACTTTTGCGTTCCAATCACCCATGACTATCAGGATATCCCGTTTGCATGTTCTGTCAATTTCAGCTTGTACTTGTTCATAGAACTGATCAATTTCATCCTCTTCTGCAGTTGTTGGGGCATTCCTCATAAACTAATAGAAATTAAGCGTTCACTGATTGCATTGTATTTCATTACAGTTCTTGCAAGTTTCTTCTTAATTATAAATGCAACACCATTTCTTCTTTGTCTATCATTTCCAGCATAATAGACCATGTGATCATCAGATGCAAAGTGCCCAATGCCAGTACATTTCAGTTTGCTGACACCCAGCAGATTGAGTTGTACACATTCCATTTCATTCTTAACCACCTCCAACTTCCCTTGGTTCATGCCTCATACGTTCCATGTCACCAATATGTAAGACATCTTTGCAGTTTCTGACTCTCATTTCATGCGCAGCTACATCAGCAGTCAGACATCCCGAGTGCTTTAATCCAACCACATCATAAATGCTGGCTTTACTCTGAAAAGTGTTCAGCTCCTCCCCAGTAGCCAGTTGAATGCCTTCCGACCTGGGGGTCTCATCTTCCAGCACTATAGTGCAATTTGTTTTGTTGTAACTATTGGGTTTTCGTGGCAAGATACGGAAGTAGATTGCCAGGCCTTTCTTCCGTGCAGCTTATGTTTAGTGTTGTTGCTGTTGTCACAGAAATGTGATGGTCTGTGGTCAACACCATCCCATTCTGCTGCTGCCCAGATGGGTGGTTTGTTTTGGTCTGGCACCTCAGCTGAGACCTGTCCATCTTGGGAGATCCTGCCAGTAGTTAAGCTACCCTAGCTTAGCCCTCAGCATTACTGATGTACACAAGCCCTCACAGCACAACAAGCTGCAAACCAAGTTATTTATTGGGACATGTCAGCCTTAAGGCTGCAGGTGTGCATGATGACAGAGCAGAGCATGCGAGAAGACAAGTGGGGGTGGCTGGGGGGATTTTTGGCCAGGGGAATTTTGAAATCTGACTACAGAATATCATGATGCCGAATGAGGACTAAAATAGAAGAACTCTGTCTGAAAAAGATGCAAACACCCAAGTGGATTAACAAAGCATGTTGCTAAGTATGTAATGCTAAGCAAAGCAGGTGGCAAATTATGCATCAGTAAGCACATACGCAGATAGAACCAAACTGTATAAAAAGTGCATTCTGTCAAAGTGGTAGTGGGAAGAAGTGGATACCCTGCTGCCTCATGTAGGTGGAGTTGCCAGGTATACCTACCCCCACTAACCTTTTCTGTTTTCTGTTTTACAGTATTACTTTGTTCCTATGTAAGACAGGTACCCTGTATGAATAAAGAAGTATTTGTGTTGCATAATTATAGAGTCCTGAAGTGTGTTCACGTAAGGTGAGATTAGTGGTTTGGCACCCCACAGGTCTCTTACAACTTTTCACCAGAGTTTGTCTTACTGCTTCACCAGGTCTAGTGCATGAGCGATTCTGAGAGCAGGTTGGCTTCCTCTGCTGCAGTGGTAGATAGCCTTGGTCCCCTGAGAGGTTCATTTGAGCTTCTGCTTAAAAGGCACCACACTCACTAATTCAGAAGACACGAGCTGATAGGCCAAGAAGAGCCAACACACAATTCACCCTCTGTCCTGCCAGCACACAGGAAGAGCAGGCCGTTTGCATCAAACACAACATTCTCGCCCTATGCTCCATACCTCTGGAATGAGCTACCTGAGCCATGAGTGACCTTGAAGACTTCTGGAAAATACTGAAAACGCACCTCTTCAGGGAACACTTTTGTGGAACTATTGCATAAAACATAAGACCATAACAGCACACTGATCCCCCCACCCTGCTTTCTCCCCCCACCTGTTCAATGCAGATGTGTAACACCAGCCTTACCAATGTTTTTGCTGTTCTGCATTGTTTTATAATGGTTTAGTTTGCTTACTCTGTTCCATGTACGTTAAGTTTAACTGGTTACATGTAAACCGCCTTGACACTTTGATAAGGCAGTATATAAAACCAGCTAAATAAATAAATCTCTCTTGTATTCTGGTGCATCTGTTTGTGTTCTGTTTGTATTTCCTTCTTGTAGTTTGTGTGCTTTGTGCTTCTGAAAACCTCTATCTTTCCCTCTGGTTCTTCTGCTTGTCTGAGCATGCGTTTACATTCCCAGGATGATCAAAAGAACCCATTTCCACTGGTTCCATAGTCCACTAGTATGTAAGCATTCCGTCTTTTCCCTATAGAGGGTACCCTGCCTGCTCTTTGAGCACTGCTACCCCCTAATGTACCTTCAACTTCTATGCACTCAGATTCAGCCCCCGCAGGAACAAGCTGCTGCCTACTCATGCAAACTCCAGGGTTTCAGGCTGACCAAACAAAACGGCGACAGCCCCCTGTACACGGGAAAATTCCCACGCCTGAAGAGAAGCCTCTGAAACTAGTTTAGGAGAGTCCGCCGATCTTTGCGAGCCCTCTGACCTAGACTGAACAGACTTTAAATGTTTTTTCCACTGCCTGGCCATCTTCCTCGCAATTGTGACAGTCTGGCCAAGGAAAAGGAGCTGCGGTGACCGCCACCATGCTACTAAAACAGGTGTTTGAGGCTAATGCATTAGCACTACAGACTTCAGTGTGTGGAGCGTACGTAGCAAGGGCATGCCTTTGCTGGGTCCAAGCTCTTTCTGAAACTGCAGCACCAGATGTGTCTCAAATGCAGGAGGTAATAAGAATGGAGACAGGGGCGGCATTTTTGGCAGACGCCCATTATGATCTCATTACAGCTTTAGCAAACAGCATGGCTTCGTCAGTAGCAGCTCGACGATTGCTATGGCTGCGCAACTGGTCAGCTGATGTCTCCTCAAAGACTAGACTTAGTAGACTTCCTTTTCGAGGTAAACTTCTTTTTGGGGAAGCTTTAGAAAAATTGGTTAAAGATTTAGGAGAGTCAAAGCCAGCTAAGCTTCCAGAGGATAAGCTAAAGACATCTAGATCATTTGGCAATTCAAGGCCATCTTTTAGAGATTGTCATAGATACAGAGCTACAAGGTTTGCCCCTTATCAGAGGTCAAGATCTTATTCCAGGGGTCAAACTTTTTGTGGAGGAAGAGGAGCAGGACGAGGTTCCTTTTCAAGTTCAGGAACAGGTCAAAAGAAGACACAATGAGATTCAGCAGACCCAGGCAGAGAAGATTCAAATAGGCGGCCATCTTCAAAAGTTCTACTCTGCTTGGGTTCAGATAACATCAGATCAATGGGTACTCAAAATAATTTGCAAGGGCTAGTTTTGGAATTTACAAAACCTCTCAAGGATGCATTTGTTCTGTCTCCATGAAAAACTCCAGAAAAGAAAGCTGCAGTCCAAGAAACTTGGCAAGATCTGCTTCATATCCAAGCTATAGTTCCAGTACCATCACAGCAGATAGACTCAGGTCCTTATTCCATATACTTTGTGGTACCCAAGAAAGAAGAAACATTCTGTCCAGTCTTGGATCTAAAATACATAAATCAGGCTTTAAAGATACCTCATTTTTGTATGGAGACATTACAGTCGGTAATGGCGGCAGTACAAAAGGGAGTTTCTAACATCCTTAGATCTGGCAGAAGCTCATCTCCACATCCCAATTTGCAAAGAACATCAGTGTTATCTTCGATCTGCAGTGTCAATAGGCCAAGTTTTAACTTCAACTGCCATTAAGCTGTAGTAGCTGAAGTAACTCACCCACGGGATCACAGGAAGCTGTCTGAAATATGATCTCCTCCCTGTCAGAGCCCTCCCCCGACTCAACAGGATCGGGCTACCCAGCAATCATCAACTCAGAGAAACTTCACAGCTCTGGGGCAGACTTCTGCACTGCCACTGACAGAAGGATAAGGCTCCAGGTAAAAACCTGCTGTCTTTAGAATTAATCTAAACTCCTTATTTGCTTAATTAAAATGCCTGGAATTCTCAATAAGGAGCCTAGCTATGCAAGGCTCATCCCTTTTCTGCTTGGAGACTGAAAATACTGGCTAGGTAATAGCAATGTGTTCCTTTATGGAATGACATCACTAAAGCTTGGAAGTGGCTAGCCAAACGAACCATTCTAAAGAAAAAACGGCCCCTGTTTGCCGACAGAGCGCACTGGCATCATTCTTTCTCAGAACCTTTTTTTTTTTTTTTTTACACAGAACGCCGTGGGAGATAGGTGCCCAGACCACCATGTTTTTCCTCCACACAGTGAGATACCGTCTGCCGATTTAACGGTTCCCAGTGCTCAATCAAGAGGCTTACTGTTCTTCCTTCAAGCTATCTTGACAAGGAGCTTAATGGAAATGCCCTCTCATTCCTTCAGACAGCAGGAGCTATCCAGCCTCTACCAATGGTAATTTTGCCTCACTGTCAATTGGGTTCCAATCACTTTTTATTTTTTTAATTTGGCCTTTTAGAGAAAATCAGTCTGCACAGGAATCCAACTGAAATTTGCTGGAGCCTGAGAATACTGGTCTGATGAGAGGTGCACAGGGCTCTTATACCATGACATCATCAGAACTAGGCATGCTCAGTCTCCATCTGCTGATGGTGTGGCATAACCCATACATCTGGACTGGACTGGAGGGACGATAATGAGCTACAGTTTCACGATATAAGGTTCCACATTAGAAACCACCACCCAGATAAAGGATTTAGGCGTCCTTGTGGATAATACATTAAAACTCTCCACCCAGTGTGCAGTGGCAGCCAAGAAAACACATAGAATGCTAGGAATCATAAAGGAAGGAATGGAGAATAAAACAAAGGATATTATAATGCCTCTGTATTGCTCCACGGTGTGACTACACCTTGAATATTGTGTGCAATTCTGGTCACCATGTCTTAAAAAGGATATAGCAGAATTAGAACAGGTACAGAGAAGGGCGACAAAATGGTAAAGGGGATGGAAGGATATCCATCCCTATGAGGAAAGACTTAAAAGGTTAGGGCTGCTCAACTTGGAAAAGAGATGGCTGAAGGGAGATATGATGGAGGTCTATAAATAATGAATGGAGTGGAACGGGTAAATGTAGATTGGTTGTTTACTCCTTCAAAAAATAGAAAGACTAGGGGACACGCAAGAAAGATACAATGTAGTACATTTAAGACTAATCTGAGAAAATATTTTTTTACTCAATGAGTAATCAAACTTTGGAATTTGTTACTGGAGGATGTAATAAAAGCTGTTAGGGTAGCTGGATTTAAAAGAGATGTGTCAAGTTTCTGGAGGAAAAGCCAATAAACCATTATTAAAAAGGACCAGGGAAATCCACTGCTTACCCACTGGACAAGCAGCATGGAATGTGTGTATCTTTTGGGAACCTGACAGGAACTTGTGATCTCGACTGGCCACTTGGAACAGGATAGTGGGCTTGACAGACCTTGGTCTGACCCAATATGGCATATCTTATGTTCTTATTTTAGATTCAATTGCTCACCTTTTCTAAATCTGAGCTAAAGGCCAGTTACAGATCAGGTACACAACTTCTTTGTGAAGGTAACACATATCTAGAGTGTTGCAATAATGCAGATGAGACGTGAGAAGGTATGAATTACAGTGACCATACTAGCCTATTTTTGAAAATACCCAGTAACATTTCCATTTCAAACTTTGAACGAGTTTATGCAATATGCAAAAATCTACAACCTTGTTATATAAAAAATGCATAATTGCCTGGCATCCCTGAAGATTTACGCTTGCTGGGTGCTACCCAAATGCTCTGCTCAAATGCTCTGCAATTCTTACATTTGTTTCTCTGTCTGGTTTTGCCTCTAGGAACTTGGTTGTCCATTTTCTTTTCCTTCTCCTTGAATATCTTCAATTAATCTTTCATTGTGTTTGATTTATCAATGGCTTTCCCTAAGGCAAAGCCATAATTTATTGGCAAACGCTGAAAATGCTGTTGCATTTAGACGCGATGCCCCTCTGTCACTCTACTCCAATAGCTGTATCAGAGATACGGTCGGTTAACTGCACAGTACATTAAATACCACTGCTCAAGTACTATACGTTGGTAATAAAAGCCACCAAAGAAATAAACCCACAAATCTATATAAATTTTTGTTTTGTCGAAGCCCACCGAGGGGAGGCTAGAACTGTTTACCTAGCCCCCTCCAGACGGTAGACTGCTTTTATTTTAACGAAAATTCACCATAGTGTTATTAAAACGAACACTTATCTTCATCATAAGATTCTTCATTCTTCATTCATTTTCCAGCCTCGTTGCTAATAATTGAGGTACAGCAGACGTGCACGTTTCGGGTGTGCGCCCTGCTTCAAATGCTCTCAAAACCATTCAAAAAATGCAACGAAGAAACGCCATCGATGCAGCCGTGGGTAATCCATTGTCAATGGCCCGACGTAGCGTAACTTTATATGGGAGAAGGCCAACCGGAAACGGGGAAAGCCTCACTGTCAGAGGTATCCCCGCTACCCATTGGTCCAATAATTTGGATAGAACTATCAGCCAAGAGACCTCGTCATAAAATGGTAATCCAATCAATGTCCTTATTTAGACCACGGGGGTGAATCGTATGCAACTCGAAGATCCACTTCTGTTCTAAACGTTGCAATTTTTGTTCGCGGTCTCCCCTTCGAGGATCAAAGGGAACATGATCAATTATAGTCCATTTCATATCTTCAAAAATGTGAGACTCTGCCACACAGTGTTCTACTAGCGGAGCTGACATAACAGCATTTCTTATCCGAGATGCATGTTCGGCCAAACGTAGGCGCAGAGAGCGAATAGTGCGCCCTACATAGAAGAGACCGCAAGGACATGTCAATAGATAAACAACATGTGTTGTGAAGCAAGTTGTCTTCCATCGTCGAACATAATTTTGACAGGTTTCAGGATGTTGCCAGGACTCCCCTGGAGACGTCCCCTCACAGTAACGACACTCATTACACGGTGGGTGGCCCCCCTCCTGTCCGGATGGAATGGGACAATCCATAGCCAAAGTTGTTTTTACCAATTGATTATTCAGATTGCTTCCCCGAGTAAATGTCAGTCGCAGGGGTTGTTGAAAACAATCAAGTAAAGTCAACATCCTCCAATGAGAACGTAGAATGTTTGCTATTGCTGAACTCCTTTCAGTATACGGCAGCACTCCAACCAATGGATTCTCATCAGATGTTCTAGTCAGAGAATATTGGGGATCCAATAGCCATTCCCGATGTGTATACTTAGCCCTACGATAAGCTTGAGAGACCGTCTGAAAAGGGTATCCCCGAGCCAACAATCGTTGAGTCAAATCTACCGAATGTGTCCTAAAGTCCCCAATAGAATGACACAAACGACGGTCCCCTCGGTGGGCTTCGACAAAACAAAAATTTATATAGATTTGTGGGTTTATTTCTTTGGTGGCTTTTATTACCATATTATATTTCCATCATTGAGGAGGGTTTTTTTCATTAATTCAAGTACTATACGTTAGCAGGCTTCACATATATAATAATACATGCATAGGAATACCTGAATAGTGCAATATCAAAGATGAAAACAAACTTACGTGCGGATATTAACATCTCTTGCACACTCCCAGAGGAATGAGAAATTGGTAGCAAACGAGAGGAAATAAAGCTGCTTCCTGTAACACAGCTGCTCATCTATTAGACACTTCATGAAAGAAATCATATTTTTTTAAATAAAAAAAACCATGTGTTATATATATGACAGTTGTATATAGAGAGAGGAAATAAACAGTTAGTACAAAATTATATGTTAACTGTGTAGTAAGACAGCAATGAAAAAAAACATAAGGTCAATATTGCAAAGATTTGTCTAGATAAGTTTGGGAGTTACCAAGACCAGTCCTAACTTTTTAAAATCTCCCACCGTGTTGGCAGATAAAATTTAGTTGCCCTGAAAAGAGGCAACACTGGGGGCATTCTAGGGGTGCAGTTATCTTTAGTCCATTCTGTTTATTCAGTTAAACGTTTGTTAGAATAACTTTATCCAGATAACTTAAAACAGTTGTATTCTGCTGAAGTCTTGAGTGGTTTAACCAAATATTCAGTGTGACTAAAGTTATATAGATAACTAATACCAACTGTTCTACTTAATACTGACCTTTATAGTTTTAAATTTTAATTTCAAATTGAATTTTAGTTAAGAGAAGACCAATACAGTTGGTAGATAATCACTTCACTAATGTTACAAATGATTAAATTTTTCACCTGATAGTTTAATGGACACAAAAGCGAAAGTTTAAACCTCACCTTAAGAAAATCCATGGCCTGGATTGCAAACACTCAGTTTATGTCATAAATGAATACTGGAATAAATTTACTACAGTGTGCAGTGCACATTTTACAAAATCTGCAGATAGCAAAGGTCACGCAGAGTTGCAATATATAACTGCCAACCTTTGGGTCAGCTCACTTGAATGACCGTTTTAGTTTAATTTTATTTGCATCTCTAAAATAGAAAAACAAGATTGCTTTTGCTATATTTGGGCAATGAACTGTAGAATATCAAGAATGTAACCACTGCTTTTAATACATGCAGCCTAAAATGGACAATAAAGAGAGATTCATTCCTGCAAACCTATGTTTCACAGGGTTTCAAGTTCCACACTTTAACTCAAAAATTACCAAAAGTTCCCTTTGAAAATTAAGTCTTCCGGGCCCACAGTTTACATCTGAAGTATCAAGCAGAACGCCAATTCTGTTCCCTTTAATAAGTCCAAAAACCTGAAAATAATATCAATTTTACTATTTCATCACGTACATCAAGTGCTTTGCTTTTATAAAGCATAAATTACACACGGTAATATTTAAGCCATCAGAAAGTTTCCTATCATGCTATAGTATGAAGGAGAAAAGTGAGCACATAATTAAAAGCAGATAATCTATCTCTACATTAAGTAATCTTTGAAACAAGCATTGTTCTATGACTTGCCCAATGTTTGACTTTTTAAAAGGCAATATTATATGTATGTATGTGTGTGTGTATATATATTTATTTATCTATCAAACTTAAACTGCTATCCCAACCACAAGCTGGTGTACAAAAATAACATTTTAAAAAAAGTATAAAACAATCACTTAAAAAGAGTCACTTAAAAAACACTACGCATAGTCAAGGAAACAAAAAGGCCTTCAACAGTTTTCAAAATCGCAAATAAGTAGATTCCTATATCTTCTGGCAGTTGATTCTTTAACACAGGTGCCCTGACTGAAAAAACTCTTAATTGATACTGCCCTTTAAAAATTTACTCACTGGAAGTATGGAAAGCAATGCCCCTGAGAGGATTGCAGATGACAACCTACCCACATAATGTGCAATACAAGTCACCCTAGTAATTGACATGCAACCAGAATATTATTACTTCTTCTGGACTATATCATGCCCTCCTGAGATTGTTTCATACATACATAATTACATAGTCTCAGTTAATGTAAATTTATCAATGCCTCTCATGTAAGTAAGTCACCATTTATTTAATCATGTTTCTTATAGTTAAGATGGTTACCTATAAGATTAATTAAGAACCCAGGTTCAAAAAAGGCATGCATTTCTCATCTGGTGAAGCTTAAAATAAGCTACACTAACTATATGCAAAATCTTACTATCCAAGGACCAAACTGAGTACACTGCTACCGTCAGATCTTCTATTGCTCCAGACATCTTTACCTTCCCAATAGCAAAATCGCCACCAAACCTTGTAGCCCTAAAGGCAAAATCTCTGTCTTTTTAAGAGTTCAGCAAAAGCTTGTCAAGTGCAAACAATTTTGCTAGCTTACTTAGCTCCATATTCAACAAGGCAATATACTGCTTTTTTATCCGAGCTCAATAGAAAAATCAATTGGACACTGCCCGCGTAAAAAATCTGTGACCCCAGGGAGCACAGCAGTCCTCCTAAGCACTACAGAAAAACATTAAACATCAAATGTGACTACAAAGGACCCTTGTGGAACCCCTGACTGCACATATATGCAGACATACACACCCGCATTCTTTCTCTACATTTGTAGATCTATATACACACGACCCTTCATCTAGTTATTTCTACCTTCTTGTGACATTCTATCTGTTTCTAAACTTTTATTTCAGTTTCTGTCAGTGAGAAAGTTATAATGGAAAAATGTAAATATGTTTGCGTTAAAAAAACATGTCTCACCATACATATTAGGATTAATAAAGGGTTACACTTCCAGGGTCAAGCTTAAAGGGTCCTATTTTTGTTCCTTCACATATATGTAGTGGCAACTGTCCTGCTCTTAGAGGAATTTGCCTCCATCTATCATCTCCATCACAGGCCCATCTTGATAGTACTCGGAATTCAGTCTTCCATTTTTTGGGACCATCGTTATGGAACTCGCTCCTCTTGACTCTACGGCTTGAATCGTCTTTTTTTTTTTTCATTTAAAGCAGCACTCAAAACTCATCTTTTTCAATAGGCGTTTAATCTTGCGCCCGAGATTGCCTCACACATCAACCCCAATATCTCACATACTTCTTACCTGGATCACGCTGAGATTTCTGTATCTTCCCCAACCTATTGTTTTCCCCTATATGTATCTAACTCCTTTACTCATTTAATTGGCATCCTTTTCTTATTCTTGCTGTTTTTATTGTAAACCGCTCTGACACGCTGTAGAAGGTCAGTATATCAAGTTTTTAAATAAACCATAAACCATTGGAACTACAAGTCCCAACAGCCCAAGGGGCAAAGCCAGGACAGTCTAAGAGGTCCTTTTACTAAAGGTGAAATTAGGCCTTACCTGCTAATTGACTTTTTGAGTACCTCCAGTCCAGTCCCAACCTGTGGGTTATCACACCTCACCAGCAGCTTGGAGACTGAGCATGTCAAATTTGATGGTATCAACATACATAGGCAGCTGGCATTACCCACCAGCCCCAGTATTCTATTGACAAAGTAGATTCACAGGAGCAACAATTAAGAAAAAAATGAGTTACCATAAAAATCTATCTTTCCCCCAAACAGGCAGTCAACCCCCCCACCCCCCACGAAAGCAAGAAACCAGCTTCTGCAAACTACCTATGCATACAAATCTGACTGCAAAAGCCAGGGTCACCATCCTCTCAAGGTGCCGCTCACCTAATTTGCAGACCCCCCCCCCCCCCACCGGAACGACCGGGTCTGTCTTCTTTTTTTTGCACCCTTTAGAACAAAAGGAGAAGAAGTGGGCACCCCCCAAAGAAGCCCCTACACACTGATGGCTGCTCCACCCTTTTCCACTAGACCTCTACCACAAAGATGGCCTTCTTCAGGCCTGGGATCGCCATCACCTAATACAGTCGAAAAAATAGGGAGGGTCCTGGACTGGACTGGAGGTACTCAAGGAAAATCAATTAGCAGGTAAGGCCTAATATCACCTTCCTTATTGTCCCTCCAGTCCCAACCTTTGGGATGTACCATAGTGGTACTAACCTTGGGAGGGACCTGCAAGCCCAGCCTGAAGCACCACCAAACCAAACCTCGCATCCCCTGCCACCTGAACATCCAGGTGATTATGTTTCACAAAGGTATGCAGGAATGACCATGTTGCCACCCTACAAATGTCCACTGGCGGGATTGGGCCTGCCTCGCTTCATTGTGACTTCTTGTTGTGGAAGAGGAGGAGGGGTAAAAACTCCCACCTGATTCCTGAAAGGCCTTCTTGAGGGAAAATGACCTCTCTGGTAAGGTGCAAAATGCACTGTGTGGAACTAGTGGAAGTCCCTTGGCTGCTCCCACAGAGGCGTAGATGCATGCACTAGTTTCTGCTTATCCTTAGGAAGTCTACCTCCCTTGGACTCACCGAGGTCCTTCACTAACTTATCCAGAGCCTCACCAAACAACAAACTTACCCATAAATGGGAGTTTGCTTAAGTGAGACTTGGAGGAGACGTCTGCTGACCAATTCCAGAGTCACAAATAACAGCATGCGGTCACTACTGATAACATACTCTTGGATAGGCCCCTAATAAGATCACAGAAGGCATCCCCCAAATAGGCTGTGCCTGACTCCAGCTTAGCTGCTTTGGCAGGCGGAGGGTGCGTCTCTCTAGCACTCTCCAAGATGCTCTATGCCCATCGTGAGCATGCCCTTGCCACAAACGCACCACACACAGATGCCTGCAAGGAGAGAACATTAATATTAAAGGCCTGCTTCAGCAAGATTTCGAACTTCCTATCCTGCATGTCCTTAAGGGCTGTACTGCCTTCCACTGGAATCGCGGTTTTCTTTGTTACCGGCCTAGACTGCTGCATCCACCTTTGGGGAGCAGAAAATCTCTCGTTCCACATCCGGAAGCGGATAAAGCTGTGCCATGGTTTGTGTTCCCCTAAGGCTGGTCTCCGGGGCATCCCATTCATCTGCTTTTTGACATATTCATAAATGACATGGAAAGTGGAATAACGAGTGAGGTTATCAAATTTGCAGATGACACAAAACTATTTAAAGTTGTTAAAACCGAAGAGGATTGTGAAAAATTGCAAGAGGATCTTGATAAATTGGAAGACTGGGCATCAAAATGGCAGATGAAATTTAATGTGGACAAGTGCAAGGTTATGCACCTAGGGAAGAACAACCCAAACTATGGTTACACGATGCAAGGTTCCACATTAGGAACCACCACCCAGGAAAAAGATTTAGGCGTCATTGTGGATACCATGTTAAAACCCTCGGCCCAGTGTGCAGCGGCGGCCAAGAGAGCAAATAGAATGCTAGGTATGATAAGGAAAGGAATGGAAAATAAAACAAAAGATATTATAATGCCTCTATATCGTTCCATGGTGAGACCGCACCTTGAATATTGTGTGCAATTCTGGTCGCCGTATCTTAAAAAGGATATAGCGATTTTAGAAAAGGTTCAGAGAAGAGCCACCAAAATGGTAAAGGGGATGGAAGGATACTCCTATGAAGAAAGGCTAAAAAGGTTAGGGCTCTTTAAACTGGAAAAGAGATGGCTGAGGGGAGATATGATAGAAGTCTATAAATTAATGAACGGAATGGAACGGGTAAACGTAGATCGATTGTTTACGTTATCAGAATATAGAAAGACTAGGGGACATGAAATGAAGCTACAGGGTAAACTATTTAAGACCAACAAAAGAAAATATTTTTTCACTCAACGTGTAATCAAACTCTGGAATTTGTTACCGGAGGATGTAGTAAAGGCTGTTAGTGTAGCTGGGTTTAAAAAAGGTTTGGACAAGTTCCTGGAGGAAAGGTCCATAAACCATTATTAAGAAGTGACCGAAGATATCAATGCTTGACCCAGTACAAGCATTGTGGAACTTGTGTCTCTTGGGGAAACTGCTAGGTACATATGACCTAGTTTGGCCACTGTTGGAAACAGAATACTGGGCTTGATGGACCTTGGTCTGACCCAGTATGGCATATCTTATGATCTTATGATCTTGTATCATCTGCTTAATCACCCTATGAAGGGGAAATACCGGCTGAGCTTTCCCGACAGCGTGGAACAGTGGATCTTCTAGAGGCTCGTCTAATAGCATCCCTGCTGCCATCTTGAGGGTCTTCAATGACTGGGAAATGAAAGCTGCCAACTCCTCCCAGCAGAAGATGTATACTACTCAAGAATCCTCCCCTTGAGGAATCTCACCTTCCTCTAGTTTGGCGGATTCTGCTGCAATGCCTGCCCCGTGTTCTCCCAGCCATCACCTTCCAGGCGCCAACAGCTGGGATCAGGTTCGCCCACTGCCAACCCACTTACCAAAGCCTCGGAGGAGCCCCTCTTTCTGGCCCTCTCTGGAACTGCAGGGAGAGATCCGCCCCTCCCCCCCGTTGCTTCATGCAGAACGCCTTGTGCATAAGGAGGACAAACTCAGGGGACAACTCGCCGAGGTTCACCCCCAGAACCGTCAGGGATGTCGACTGTTGTGAAGCTCGAGATCCTTGTTCATTAGTTCCTGCTGGGCATGGCACCTCTCCTCCCCCACCATCGGATGCTCCCTGAATGCCCGTGATGGGAACTTGTTCTTCTCTGGACTGAGAGCCAACCTCTGATTCCCCCGAGGTCCCCACCCACTCTGGCCTCTCTGATCTTGCCTCTAGCAAACTCTCCTCCAGAGATCTGGACTCCTTCTCGCAGCTGCAGCAAAAGCCCACTGTGGAGATGGAGCTGCGTCACGTCCCGCAAGCCAAGCACATGGTCTTTGCAGTGTAATGAAGAGGATCTATCCCTTGCCTTGGGAGCACAGGAATCTGTTAGATCCAGATCAGATTCTGACAGGCAGGCAAGCCACATGATCCCTAGTTGCCAGGAGCAACGTAAACAGACCCAGGCACAAGGTCTACAGCCCCGCCCAACTAGCAAACATTTCCCAGCTCCTGATTCACATAGCTTTCACCTGAGCAGGGGAACTGCTAATCAACAGTATAAGAAGTACTCAGAACAGTCAGAAAGGGGAGAACTGCAGAGAGACTCACCCAGAGAACTGCAGAGAGACTCACACGAAGAACTGCAGAGAGACTCACACACAGACTTGCAGGGAGACTCACCCAGAGAACTGCTGGGAGACTCACACAGAGAATGGCAGAGAGCTGTTGGGAAAGCCCGTGATCAAGTCCACGATAGAGTCTATGAGAGTTCCAGTTTAAGTTGGAGGAACAGGAAGGAACCGAGAGAGAGATTCAGAGGAGAAATCAGTTGTGAGAGCCAGTTACCTGTGACGCAGTTTGATTCTCAGGCAACGTGTTGTACAGAGTGAGTGGAAAGAAGAGAGAGAGAAACCATATGTATCTGAAGAGTGTGACACTTGGAAACAGTTACAAGCCCTAGAAAGGGGGAAATACTGTGGGGAGGATATCTGCATGTCTGAAGGGGAAGAGCTTGAAGAAGCAAAACCCCAAAGGAAACTTCCAAGGGAGAAATCCTTTCATAGCAGAGCAGAGCAGTTCCACTATCCACGGCGAAGCACTGAAGGTAGGACACGAAGAGGCTTTAAAGGGAAAAGCTATTCTAAAAAGTGTGTCTCTCCTCTCTCCTATTCTGAGTTATATGATAACAGTTTGCCTTACCTTAGAGAGGGCTGGTCCGATAAGCCTGTTGGACACAGCACTGAAAAGCTTACAGACATTCTGTTATAAAGAAGATGTTTGCCCAGCTAAAACACAGCAGGAACCAATGTTAATAGATTCTGCTAGTGAGCTTTCTGTTGATGAAGCTATGGATTGTACATTAATATTATCAGACAGAATTACTTCTTTGTGCTGAAGCCAGAGTCTGCGCACTGCTAAAGGAAGCTGTGAAAAGCACGAGAGAGACGTCTGAGTATAAGAGGAACTGTATGCTGAGATAATATAGTTGCCTGTGATTATAATTTCAATAAGAAGCAAGAAGCTGCATTTAATTTCCTTTGTCTATCTGCCAGAGTATATGGCTCTTGTCCTGGGTTTTGTTGTATTATACTTTTGAGAATCCAACCCCGGGAGGGGAATAAATCCTTATTTGAATACCTGACCCATTCGTGTCACAACTACTCCTTTCAGCGAAGAGGGTCATCCGGCAGCCTAGCTGTTCGCCTAGGCAGCAGACTAGCCCCTGCCGTGACAGCAGGCATGGCGGAAGTGGGAAGCAGGCAGCAGCGTTCTCTGCAGAAAAGTTCCTGCCACTTGCAATCCAAAAGGCACTAAACCAGCAAACTTTACTTCCTCTTTGGTTTTCCTGTTTTTTTTTTTTTTTTTTAACACAAGACATCTGACTTCAAAAACAATAAAACGAGAAGGAAGGAGTCCCCCAGCATCCAAAACACCCCTCCAAGAACTCCCTTCCTGCCTGCTGCCAAAATGAAGAGAGGAAGAAAATGGTGCCCTTTCCCATACTCCACAGGCCGAAGCAGTTCAACATATGTGATTAAAAATAACTAAGTCCCTGATAACAAAGGAAATCAAAAGAAAATACCTCGAAAGGCAGTCAGAACTACCGTTGTTTGTCTGAAGGATAGCATAGCTCTCTTCCCACCCGCATGCTCAATTGCTCTCACCAGCGTCAGCGGTGGCAGGAATCCTCAGAGGAGCTTTGCATGACTGGCTTTCACACCACCAGCGGCTCCTCACCCACCAAAGGGATCAGGAGCTGCTGTGGCATTTGTATGTGCAGGAGGGAAGAGCTGCTTCGTGAAGGAGGCTTTCTGCTTGTTCTACCGGCCCCAGCTTTGCACTCTGGTTTTTTTTTTTAACCAGACTTTATTTGCAAGTGGATTACAAACAGCCTGCACTTTTAAAAGGGCCCAACACTACAGCTACAGACCAATTCTGCCCTCAAAGTCAAATTCAAAAACAACAAAAACAAATTTCGTCTTAGTTGTCCCTACAGTGAGTCCAGAACTATGGGATCACGCCTCTCCAGTGGCTTGGAGACTGAGACTACTGGGACCAGTGGGTAATGCCAGCTGCCTATGTATGCTGATGTCATTAAGTTTGATATGATCCAAGCCGCTGGTGGGGCGTGATAAATTACAGGTCGGGACTGGACTGGAGGGACAATAAGGAAGTGTGTTAAGCAGTTAGAACAGAAATTAGGGCATGCTAACAGTTATCAAGAGAGCTAAATCCCATATTAACTGCATAGCATGGAATGGGACTATGCTTTGCAGGTAACACACAGTAACTCAACAGGTGGTATTAAGTGCATTTGCGTTATATGCAATGTAGTTAACAAATGGTAAGCATATTGTCACTGTAATAACTCTATAGGAAGATGCGGCGCATACTCCCAACAGCCAACACAAAAGCGTCACGATTATCACACAGTTACCTGGGCAATTAATGCATGGTAACTGCAAAACTACTACACACTAGCAAAAGAGCCCCTTAGACTCTTCCTCTTGACCTGGAACCTTCTATTAACACCAATATACATTTAGAGAACAGCGGTGCATGCTGTCGGTTTCTAGTTTAAAAACATTATTGCTCAAATAAAAAGTCATTACAGAAAACAAACAATCATTACCTTTCTGCTATCTTTCATAAGCCACTCAATTCGCTGGTGATAAAGTTCAATGGCCCTAACAAAATGAAATGTAGAACTGAAGATAAGTGGATAAGATAGAGCAATTGCATTTAAGCAACTTCTTTATACAGCCTGAACATTTATTTACAATTTATAGAGGGCTGACTGAAAAAATAAAACAGACACTGCTGCCTTGTAACATATTGGACTTGACGCTACAACAGGTTGCCTAAGTGAGAAGTCCAAAACTGGATAATTTTATAAAAAGCTTTCATACATAGAATAAGCTTTCATAAAACTACCCTCATTAGATGCTTTAAATATAACTGCCCTCTAGAGCTTTATCCTGGGATACCTGTATCTAAAGAGCATTGTAAAACAGCATGGTATGCATAGTAGAAGAAAGAAAAGAGTTACGTATTTGTGTATTCTAGAAGGCTATTTCAAGAATGATGTCTTTTAAACATGTTAATGAATCATTTAATGCTGTATCTCACAATATTTTATTTCATACATGTGAAAATGTAATAAGTTTTAGACAAGTACAGTCCTTGCCTACATTTATATTACAAAGGTAATTTTGTACAATCCTAAACAAAAGCATAGAGGGGGTATCCTGCAAGGAATAGCGGGAACAACCCTAAACAAGGAGGGTAACCTGTATGGAGCGGTAGGTATAACGCTAGTCATCTCACTGGGCAGATAGTGTAATTACTCACCTGTAGCAGGTGTTCTCTGGGAACAGCAGGAATCAGTCCTCACATATGGGTGACATCAGCACAGATGGAGCCCGCGCAATATCCACTCCCCAACTTTCATAGAAAGCCTTTGGGAGTTCTACCATGCATGCATGGTTATCTTCTCACCCAAAGGTGCCATCTTACCTCAGTAGGATGAGATAAATTAAAGAAGCATAAAAAGAAAACAACTCTACAGGAAGAAGGGAGGGTTGCAAGGACTGATTCCTGCTGTTCCTAGAGGTGAGTAACTATACTTTCTCCGGGAACAAGCAGGAAGTCAGTCCTCACATATGGGACTCCCAAGCTACAAGCTATCGAAAAAAAACTGTTAAAAGGCCACGGATGACCGAAAAACTGAACCATGAATGCCAGCAGAGAGCGCAGATTGGTCCCAAGACCTCCAACATGATCCAAGCATCGACCAGGGAGGCAGGTCTCCGGTATTGCACCATATTGACTTCTGCTCCATTTTGTCTCGTTTTTGACTAACGCTCTGTAATGTCTGTCTCTTGTATGTTTATCTGTACAGCGCTGCGTGCGTGGCGCTATATAAGTGCTCAATAGTAGTAGTAGTAGTAGTGATAGCCTGGACACATAGATGGATTGGGTGGAAGGAGTTGCATTGTTCCCCAAAACAGATGATGGAGTACCACCTGGCCAAAGGCGCTGTCACACTGGGAGTCTTCCTCCAGGCAATAATGCGCTGCAAAGGTATGGACCGAGAACCAGGTGGCCATCCGGCAGATCTCCAGCAAGGAGACGAAGTACAAGTTAGCCACTGAGGCTTCCATCGCTCACACGTTGTGAGTAGTGATGTGCTGCTCCAGAGAGAGACCAACCTGTGCATAGACAAAGGAGATGCAGTCCGCCACCCAGGTGGACAGGGTGCGCTTAAAGACCTCGACTCCCAACCTGTTGGGGTCAAAGGAGATGAAGAGTTGCGAGAAGCAGCGAAGGGCTTCCGTCCGCTCAAGATAGAAGGCTAACGCCCTTTTACAATCCAAGGTGTTGAGGGTGGCTTCTGCCCGACTTGTGTGAGGTCAGGGAAACTGGTAGGAAGGAGCATCTCCTAGTTCAGATGAAAAGGGGAAACCACCTTAGGAAGATACCTGGGATGCATGTACAAGACCACCCTATTCTTGTGAAACCTGGTATAGGGAGCATGTGCCATCATAACCTGCAGCTCACTAACCCTGCAAGCAGAGGTGAATGCCACCAGGAAAACCACCTTCCAAGAGAAGTACTTGAGGTGACACAAGGCCAGCGGCTCGAAAGGCAGAACCATGAGCTTACCAAGAACTACATTCATGTCCCAGGCCATCGCAGGGGGATAAATATGAAGTCAGGTGAGCAAGAGACTCCACCTAAAGTGGCCCACAAGCGGACGGATGGACAAAGGTTGCCCATCAATCAAATGATGGTGCGCTGCCAACGCACTGAGGTGCACTCTGACAGAGTTGGATTTTAAGCCAGCTTGGGAAAGGCGCAGCAAGTACTGCAACACCATTGGTACTGAAGGGGAGAAGGGGTTGTTACCCTGATCCACGCACCAGAAGGAGAATTTACGCCATGTGAAGGTATATGCTTGCCTTATGGAATCCTTGCAAGATACCAGGAGAACATCTTCAAAATCCCTAGGCAGATGAAATTGGCCAAGGGCTACTCTTTCAGCAGCCAGGCCATCAGGGCATGGGACCTGAGGTTGGAGTACAGGAAGGAGCTGTCCTCCTGCGAAATCAGGTCCAGGGCGCAGCCTAGGGTAACTGGCAGTGCCAGAGAGAGATGGAGCAGCAGGAGAAACCACGGCTGCTGGGCCACCTGGGAGCTATGAGAATCACAGGGGCCTGATCCTGCTGAATCTTGAGAAGGGTCTTGGAGACCAGAGGGGTCAAAGGGTATGTGTACAGCAGACCCTCACTCCATGATAGGAGGAATGCATTGGTCACTACTCAATGCGGGGTTGGCATTCTGGAGCAGAAGTGTGGCGACTGGTCGTTGCTGCGACTAGCAAAAAGGTCGAGGGTAGGAGAGCTCCACGTTTGGAAAAGGCAGCGTGACACTTGAGGGTTCAGCCTCCACTCATGGGGCTGCAGAACCCGACTGAGGCAATCCGCGAGGACATTCTCCTGTCCTGGGAGGTACACTGCCTGAAGGAGCATACCCCTCTCCAGAGCAAGGTTCCAGAGACAAAACACCTCCTCACACAAGAGGGATGACCCTGTACCTCCCTGTTTGTTGAGGTAAAACACTGCTACTTGATTGTCCATCTGAACCAAAACTACTTGGTTCAATAAGTGGTGCTGGAATGCTTGCAGAGCATATGTAATGGCTCTGAGGAAGTTGATATGATGGAGACACTCCTCCGCTGACCAGATGCCCTGGGTCCGCAGTCCACTGCAGTGTGTCCCCATCCCAGTTTGGAGGCATATGTTGTGAGAGTTGCCTGAGGGGAAGGAGACTGAAATGGCATCCCTGCCAGGAGGTGCCACAGCGGCTTCTACCACCAATCGAGGGATGCCACCAGTGACATGGTTACTTGGACTCAGTCGCTGAAGCAGCCCATCGCCTGGGACCATTGGAAGCTGAGTGTCCACTGGGCTGGATACATGCGGAGGTGGGCATTGGGTGTGACATGCACGGTTGAGGCCATGTGTCCTAGAAGGTGCAACATCAGGCAGGCCTGGGCTGCCGTGTGACCCTGCAGGTTCTGCATCAGGGCCACCAGGCACCGAGCGCAATATAAGGGAAGATGAACCATGTCCAGGAGGGCCCTGATGAACTCCAGGCGCTGAGTAGGTGGCAGGTGGGACTTAGGATAGTTGACGACAAATCCCAAGTGTTCCAGGACAAGGATGGTGTAGCGTCCCATCTGACGGACCTCGTCTGTGGAGCCACCCCTTATGAGCCAGTTATCCAGGTAGGGGGACATGAACACACCCTGGAGGTGCAGGTGAGCAGCGACCATCGCTAAGAACTTCATGAACACCTGGGGGGCAGACACCAGTCCAAACAATAGAACACAGTACTGGTAGTGCTGTCCTCTGATGACGAAGCAGAGGTACTACCGGTGCAAGGGATGGATCAGAATGTTGATATAGGCGTCTTTGAGATCCAAGGAGCATAGCCAATCTCCCTGCTGGAGGTAGGGCAGCTATGTTCCAAGGGAAACCATTTGAATTTCTCGTTCACCAAGAACTAAACTGAGATCCCAAAGGTCCAAGATGGTCTTTTTGGAACCAGGAAGTAGTGGGAGAAGAACCCTGTTCCCCTTTGAGCAGGGAGAATGGGTTCACTTGCCTTGTCTGACAGCAGGCTAACAAGTTCTTGCTGCAGAAGCCCTCGGTGAGTTATAGATAGCTCCCCGGGGAAGAACGGAGGTGGCATCTGTTTGAAGTGGAGGAAGTAACCATCCTTGACCAACTGCAAAGCCTAAGTGTCGGTGGTAATGCTGGGCCACTGCTGAGCAAAGACCAGACCTGTGTGGTGCGACTCCTGACCTGGAAGGGAAAGAGTGGTTATGCCTAGGAAGCCAAAGCCCCCCCCCCCCCCCAAGTCTGCAGTGGTGCTGCTGTCTCTGGCTTGTGGGCTTAGGCTTATGAAGGCTGTGCCCCTTGCCCTTGGCCTGCTGCCTCTGTGGGAGAGCTGAAGAGGACGGAAATTGGGGCCTCTTTAGCCACAGACTTGAAGCCATTGTAGGCCACCTGAGTTATATAATTGGAGCACTCCTTGACCATCGATACCAGAGTCCAGAACCACTGGAAAGGTTCATCAGACAGCCCAGCTGAGAACCTGGCAAGCTCTTTTGTCAGGTCTCTCAAATACATGCTCATGTATAGCTGGTAAGCCTGGATATGAGCCATGAGCATTGAACCCTGGTAACACTTCCTACCATAGGCATCCAGGGTGTGGGACTCACAGCACAGGGGCACCGAGAAGTGCGTCTTCTGGCTCTTGATCTGAAGCATGACCAGCTCCACCACTATGGAGTTGTGTGGTAGCTGGAAGCCAGGATTCTTGTGCACTCAGTTCATGGAATTGAGCCGCTTTCTCACAATAGGCACCATAACCAGTGTCTCCCACATTCTGAAGAGGAGCCTTTCAAGGATGGGAAGAATGGTCACCGTGAGCACCTCCTTCAGGTGGGCCTCATACTGGAGAATCTTGAAGTCCTCTACTTGAGGCTCATCCTCTGACTCACCATGTCCCACACAAATTCCTAGGAGAGGTCCTTGGAAAGAGACTGCCAATGATCTTGTGGTAGGGATGGGTCCGAGGGAACATCTCAGTGCTGACAAGTATATGGGGACTCGTCATTGGTCTCCTATTCAAAATTAGTAGACACTCCCAGGATCTGGTGGGTATTGGCCCGATGACCGGCAATCCAACCCCAAGGTATTTGGTAAGGAGGACCGGGCC
Source organism: Ichthyophis bannanicus (assembly GCA_033557465.1). Classification (NCBI taxonomy): domain Eukaryota; kingdom Metazoa; phylum Chordata; class Amphibia; order Gymnophiona; family Ichthyophiidae; genus Ichthyophis; species Ichthyophis bannanicus. The sequence continues at coordinate 6,874,548 of CM066044.1, read as the reverse complement.
CTTGCAGGGAGGTCAACCACAGCCCGGAAGTGAAGCCAGGTTTGAACCGCTGCAGCACAGGCTGAACCTCTGTGGGCAAAGTCCCTGCAGTAGAGGGTCTGGTTGCCGGTCCCAAGGAACCAAAGGTATCAGTCGTTGGGGCCTGCAGCATTACCAAGAGAGCAGAGAGGCTGTGTTCCAAGGCGACCCATCCTGACCTCCAGACCAGTAGGCTCCGTGGGTACCAGCATGGACACTGAGGGAATTGGGCCTGATACAGGCTCCATCAAGGGGGTTTCCTTTAGGAAGATGACCTCAAAGGATTGTTGCCGATCCCCCGAAGCTTTGGGATTCTCCTTCCACCAGATTGCTCTCGGCCCTTGCCCTCAGAATCAGCTCGAGGGCTCCAATGCTGGTGACCATGAGACAAACCCTTGGTACCAGAATCAACCTTCGACACCAACTTTGACGGGGTCTGATCTCTCCAAAGACAGTCTTCCGCAGCTGATCCCAAGTCCGATGCCTGTGACCTTGGGGCTCAAAATGAGCATGGTATGCACGTGAAGCTGAGGCCTCATCTGCGGCCCCCGAGGGCACTGATTCCCTGGATAATGCCTGAGCCGAATAGGAAGTCTTAGGACCAAACAGCGACTCCTGCCACCTTTCATGATTCTTCTGGCCCTTGCTCGTCACATCTGGAGACAGAGCAGGCAGGAAAGAATCATTGTGGCTGGCACCAAGGCACCGTAGGCAACAGCTGTGACTGTCCATGCAGGACATGGTATGGTTATAGCAAGTGCACTGCTTAAAGCCACTGAACGAAGACATAGTGGGAAAGACGGCACCCTCGAGATCAAACTCTAATGTCTTGGTCAGGAGGACACGAGAATTGCAAAAAAAGAAATCACGACAAAAACATCAAATTTTCTGGGGATGCAGACTACACGCCCAATGGGTTCCGCAGAAAAACGAAGACTAAGGTAAGATGGCACCTTTGGGCGGGAAGGTGACCACCCATGCGTGGAGAACTCAGATCTTGACCTCTGTGTTTGTCATGACTAGACTAAGTGCCGTGTTTTTGTCTTGTCTAGACTGTCAGCTCTGTGTTTGTCTTAACTAGATTGTAAGCACTGACGAGCAGGGACTGTCTCTTACATGTCTGTTCAGCACTGCGTATGACTGGTAGCGCTATATAAATGCTCAATAGTAGTAGTAGCAGTAGAACTCCCAAAGGCTTTCTATGAAAGCTGGGGAGTGGATACTGCCCGGGCTCCATCAGTGCCAATGTCACCCATATATGAGGGCTTACTTCCTGCTTGTTCCTGGAGAATAGATGGACCATGAAGGTCTTTATCTGCTATAACTATACTCGATCTTATTTGGGAATAAAGTTCTCTGCCTCGTGAAATTACCAAACTCTCAAATTTAAGAAGTCTACTTCCTTAATATCCTACTAAAAAATATCCTGATGCAGGATACTAAGGAAGTGGACTTCTTCAATTTGGAAGTTTGGTAATTCAAGGTCTTTTTCTGCTGTCATTTACTATATTACTATGAATGGAAAGGTTACAAAATATTGATATTAACAAAAACTCTTTTATTAGCTTCCAGTGGCTACAGATCAAGCACATTTATACTTACTGATATAATCTTGATTCAAAATCATTAACTATTTCTGAAGCTAACTCAATGTGTTTTGTTGCTTTATCGGTGCTCCTGTAAGAAAGAAATGGACACTTAGAATGCATAATCTATATAAATGTAACTGGCCAAAAATGTATTACATACTTACGTGACAATATTGCTCTGATTTATTAAATCTTCTGTTGTTAATTTCATGGACAGCAAACTGTACTTATTTAGCCATTCCTCTGACGTTTGTGTGTCATGAGATTCTGCTTTTCCCTGAACTCTCTGCATCAAAACGAAGATTGAGAATATTAGATGTACACAAAACTCCATCTGCAGCTTGTAGTTTCAATTAGGCTCCTTCAGAAATTTCCTATATTAACTTTCCATTTACTTCTTAATCCACAGAAATTATGCTCTATGGTAACTGTCACTAAGAGACTGGGATATACTGGGCTGGTTGAAATTCCACTTGAATATTTATATTATTTGCTGATTATTTTATTGAACAGACTTGATTTAAGGATTATCCTCTGACACTTGGAACTTTCCTAGCCTTAAGACAAACCTTTCTTCTCCATCCCTTGTGTGTTACTTTTAGGTAAGCATAAAGATCTAGCATGGAGTTCTTTGTATAGATCTGTACTGAGAATTTACAAAAGTACAGAATCCTGCCAAGTCGAAATCCTTGAGCAGTACGTCACTCAATATCATCCACTAATTTCATTTTTCTTGGCCTTCCCTATGGAACTTACAAGTTTTTGCTCTTTTGTCACCACATCACTACTTTGATAACAGTGATAAGAAGATAAGTAGAGAAATGAAGGATCTGGAGAAAAGGATTCAGAAGACATGACAACGAGCAGCTCTGTGTTGGCTGAGAAACCTTCAATAGTTATACCCTACACTGCTCTCATGTGCCAGCGGGTATCAGTTCTGCGGCAGTCTGTCATCTTCACCCTACTAGCAGGACTGGACCAATCATTAAGAAAACTAAACAGTTGCCTAGAGCGGCAACTTCTGGCGAGCAGCAAAGAGCAGGGCATTCAAAGCTAAAAATAGATTTTGACAATCAAGGTGTGTGAGGCTTAAGTTGTGGGGTTCAGCCAGTTTGCACTGGTTCGCGCAAACCTGTTCCTAAGATTTCCCAAATTTGCCAAACCAGTCACTATAGGCCGTTTTGCACCACGTGGGTAATATGCATTTTGTATTTTGATGGCATTGGGGGTGATCGCAGCATTGAGAAAAGTCCCCAATGCCATCAAAATACTGTCGGGGGCCGGTGTGTTTGAATTCACGAGCGCCAACGGGCACCAGCAGCTACACTTGCAGACTCTCCTGTCTGATTGGCATCGGGCCGGGGAGCGGGAAGGGAATCCCCTCCCCGATCAGCAGCCCAAGGTCCAATCAGTGCATCTGGTGTGTTTGAATTCACGAGCGCCAATGGGTGCATCTGCGCCGAAGGGCCACGCCAAAGGGCCCTCTGGCGTGGCCCTTCGGTGGGAGATCATGCCTGCAGAGCCTGACAATCTCACCACCTTCTGAGCCCGATCGACGACAACGGCAGTGTAAGGAGCGGAGGGCTGCAACCACTCCCACTCCCCCTTCGGCTGCCAACTGGAACTGTTTTAACATCACATCACCAATTTGTCCGAGGAATTGACCCGCAGCCTCTCATTCATGCCATCTTTCCCAACTGGTTAGCATCACTCACCTAGCTAGACAATCTGCCCTGCACTGCCTGTAAACTCCGTTGTTATCTCAGTGCTGGAATAAATCTTGCCGCTTGGCCTTTTTGACTCCATTACTGTTTGTATTTACTTACTGCATAGCTGTTGTCTCTACTGTGGTTTGTATTCATAACTGCGCTGCACTGCTGCTTCTCTGCTTGTTAGATAACATTTGCTGCTTAGCCTCTTTCAGTGCCTTCTATGGTTCCACTTCACAATGTCTTCCCTTCCCTCACTTTCTCTAATTATTTCCCCTTCTACCAGCATCCTTACTCCTTCACTCCTCATCCCTCCCCTACCACCCTTATTGCCCCCTCCATTCTATCTTCTACCCTACCATCAGCTCTTCAGCTTCATCACTCTCTCCCTCTCATCCAACCTTTACCACTCTCTCTAAGGCTATCTCTCCCTTGTTTCTGCCGCACTGTCTCCTCTCTACCCCGTACTCTGCTACTTATTCTCCTCCTCTCAGCCGGTGATAGCAACCCTAATCCTGGCCCACCTATATTTCTCTCTCACTCTGAGAAATGGTCCTCTCGCAACATGTCTAATCTTATCAATATCCCTCTCCTTTCCCCTCCTGCTCTCCCTTTCTCTTGTGCCTTGTGGAACGCGCACTTTGTCTCTTCTAAACTTGCTTTTACCCATGATCTTTTTATCTCTAATGCCCTACACCTCCTTGCTTTAACAGAGACCTGGCTTCTCCCAGATGACACCGCTTCTTCGACCGCTCTCTGTCATGGGGGTTTTCAGTTCTCCCATACACCTCGTCTCACTGGTCGGGGCGGTGGTGTTGGGCTTTTACTTTCTCCCTCCTGCCAATTCCAACCCCTCATCCTACCTCAGTCTCACTCCTTCCTCTCTTTTGAAGTCCATTCCATTCGCCTCTTCACTCCACTTCTTCTCCGTGTTGCTGTTATTTATCGTCCTCCTGATGTGTCTGCTTCTTCCTTTCTCTCTGACTGACTCTTGGCTATCTGTCTTTCTTGTCTCCTCCTCCCCCATTCTTATTCTTGGGGATTTCAACTTTCATGTCGATGACACCTCTGATCCTCATGCTTCAAAACTCCTCTCCCTTACCTCTTCGTTTGACCTCCAACTCTGCTCCATTGCCCCCACTCACCAGCTTGGTCACTGCCTGGATCTGATATTCTTTTCTAACTGCTTACCCTCTAACTTCTGTAACTCAGTCCTTCCCTTATCTGATCATCACCTCTTAAGCCTTATTATTCATCACCCACCGCCTCAGCCTCGTCCTATCTCATCCAACCTATTTAGGAACCTTCATGCTATTGATCCCTTAACTCTCTCTTCTGCCATTTCTTCACCTCTTTCTTCCACTTTGTTATCTAATTCCGTTGAAGAGGCAGTATCCTCCTATAATGCTGCACTTTCCTCGGCCTTGGATGCTCTTGCCCCACCTATCCCACGTCCTGTGAGGCGCTCTTCACCCCAGCCCTGGCTCTCATCTTCTACCCGCTATCTTCGTTCCTGTGCCCGCTCAACTGAGTGTGTATGGATCAAATCCCGTTCCCATGCTGACTTTCTACACTTTAAATTCATGCTTGTCTCTTTCCAGTCAGCCATTGCTCTTGCCAAACAAGATTACTACGTCCATTTGGCCATCTCCCTTGCCTCTGATCCTCGTCGTCTCTTTACTACTTAGTTCTCTCCTCAAGGTACCTCCGCCTCCAGTCCCTCCCTCACTTCCAGCCCAAACCCTGGCTGACTACTTCCATGATAACACCCATAGGATCACCCTCTAATTCCCCACTATTCCATCCAGGGGCGGCCCAAGGGGGGTGCGGGGCCATGTGCGGAGACTCGGTGCGGGGCCTCATTTGCATAAGTGGCCTTATTTGCATAAATATTTGCATAATGTTACCATACACTAACTTTTAGTAAACATTTCTCTTAATGAGTGTATGGATAAAGAAAGACTAAAAGATTTCTACATTACTATAATCTAGTGCCAACCGCCAGGCACATTAGGAACTACTACAAACGCTGCCCATTTAGAACCCATAGCAAACCCGCCGTATCCTGACAGCATTACCAGGACTCACAAAGCACCATACTCTACCTATCAAAAGGCAACACTGCAAATATTAAACCGATACATTTCAGAGAATACTGGGGAAAGAGAACAAGTGGCAATGTCAAATAGGAATTACATAAATAGAATACCTCAGCTCAGTTACACATGCAGAACATAGACCATCACCAAACAAGGAATCACAATTTAGAAACAGGAAGGCAATAATTAAACTGGGAACCCCAAAAGCCAAACTTGGAATGTACAACAACACTGTAGAAATAAAACTATAAATTAATTTCCTCTTGTACCAAACAAAGCGCAGACGTTAATGATGCACATTTCCCAGAGCTTTCATATTCCAGTTAATAAATTCAAAATAAAGAGATATCTTTCCACCTTTTGTGCATTTTTTTCAGTTGCAATTGCTCCAGCCACTTTCTTCTGGTTTCTTCATGTTTTCTGCTGTCCATCGTCTGCTGTCCATTTGTTCTTTCTTCTCTCTTCTAGTTTTTTTTTCCATTCTCTCTCTCTACATCTGCTTTGACATACTAATCTTTCTCCATTTGCTCTTTCCTCATTCCTATTTCATCCACACAAATTTTACCCCTCCATCCTCAATCCCCACTTACTCTCCCCAATACCCGGCCAATTGTAGATTTTTCATTCCTCCCACACAAAATGTTTTTCCCCTCTCCATTTTACTCTCCCAGCCCCATCCCATTCTAATCCTCCCCCAACATCAGCTCCCTTCTAGTTCCAGTCTCACCCAGCATCCATTCCCTTCTAGTCCCTGCATCAGCCCATTTCCAGTCCTAGCCCCCCATCAACCCATTTCCAGTCTGAGTCCCTTCATCAGCTCATTTCCAATCCTAGCCCCCATCAGCCCATTTCTAGTCATTTCCTAGCCCCACCATCAGCCCATGTCAAATCCTAGCTCCCCTCCACTCAGCCCAATTCCAGTCCAAGCCCCCCATGAGCCTACTTCCAGTTCTAGCCCCTCCATGAGTCCATTTCAATTCAAGCCCCCACCACAGCCCATTTCCAATCTTAGCTCCCCCCAACAGCCCATTTCCAGTCCTATCCTAGCTGCTCCATCAGCCCATTTTCAGTCCTAGCTCCCTTCCCCCTCAGCCCATTTCCATTTCAAGCTCCCTCCCCATCAGCTATTTGCAGTTCAAGCCCCCCCTTCCACTCAGCCCATTTCCAGTCATAGCAACCCCCCAACCCATTACCAGTCCTAGCCCCCCATCAACCCACTTCCAGTCCTAACCCCCCATCACCCCATTTTCAGTTTAAGCCCCCCCTATAACCCATTACCAGTCCTAACCCCCCATCAGCCCACTTCCAGTCTTAACCCCATCAGCCCATTTCCAGTCAGCCCCCCCCCATAGCTCATTGCCAGTCCTAAACCCCCCATCAGCCCACAGCCCATTACCAGTCCTAACCACATCAGCCCTCCTCAAGTCCTAACCCCTCCCCATCAGTCCATTTCCTGTCCTAACCCCCCCATAGCCCATTAGCAGTCCTAACCCCATCACCTCATTTCCAGACAGCCCCCATCAGCCCACAGCCCATTACCAGTCTTAACCCCCCCATAGCCCATTACCAGTCCTAACCCCCCCCAACAGCCCACAGCCCATTATCAGTCCTAACCCCCCCCCATAGCCCATTACTAGTCCTAACCCCCCCCCATAGCCCATTACCAGTCCTAACCCCCCATCACCCCATTTCCAGACAGCCCCCATCAGCCCACAGTCCATTACCAGTCTTAACACCCGCCCTGTAGCCCATTACCAGTCCTTTCCCCCCCAACAGCCCACAGCCCTTTTCCATTCCTAACCCCTCCCCATCAGCCCATTTCCTGTCCTAGCCCCCCCCCCCATAGCCCATTATCAGTCCTAACCACCTCCCATAGCCCATTACCAGTCCTAACCCCCCATCAGCCCCATTTCCAGACAGCCCCCATCAGCCCACACCCCCTTGCCAGTCTTAACCCCCCCCCCACCCCATTCCCAGTCCTAACCCCCCCCCCCCCCATCGGCTTATGGCAAAATTTAAAAAAAAAAAAAAAGCTGGCTCTGGCTGCTGCCGCTGCCGTGGCGTCAGCGTCAGCGTCAGCAGCCAGAGCCAGCTTTTTTTTTTTTAAATGTAGTTTAAAAAAAAGCAGAATGTTCTTTGCGCGGGGCCCCTTGAAACGCAGGGCCCTGTGCAAAAAACATTCTTGCTCAATGGACGGGCCGGCCCTGATTCCATCTACTTCATTTACTTCCCCTCTTCACTCTCTACCCTCCCCCGCTACCTCTGCTACCTTCTCTTCCTTCCCTTCCATCTCTGGTGAGGAAACCACACTCCTCCTTTCCTTCTCCAAACTCACCACCTGTTCTTCTGATCCTATCTCCACCCACCTCCTATGCCCCATCTCTTCCGCCGTTGTGCCCTCAATCTCTTATATTCTCAACCTATCACTCTCCACTGCAATTTTCCCTGCAGACTTCAAGCATGCTGTGGTTACTCCCCTCCTCAAGAAACCCTCACTTGATTCCACCTGTCCTTCTATCGACCCATCTCTCTTCTTCCCTTCATATCTAAACTACTTGAGCATGCTGTCCACCACCGTTGCCTTGACTTCCTCTCCTCTCATGCCCTCCTGGATCCATTACAATCTGGCTTTCGTCCCTTACACTCTACTGAAATGGCTCTTACCAGAGATTCCAGTGACTTGTTCCTGGTGAAATCCAAGGGTTCTACTCTGTTCTCATAGCTGCTTTTGACACTGTTGATCACAGCCTTCTCCTTGTTACCCTGTCTTTGCTTGGCTTTAGCGGCTCTGTTCTATCTTGGTTCTCCTCCTACCTCTCCCATCACTCTTTCAGTGTGTGTTCTGGTGGCTCCTCCTCCTCCGCTACCCCACTCCCAGTTGGAGTCCCTCAGGGATCCATCCTGGGTCCGCTCCTTTTCTCTCTCTATACCCAGTCTCTTGGTGCGCTTATCTCCTCCCCATGGCTTTCAGCGCCATCTTTATGCCGATGACTCCCAAATCTACCTTTCTATACCTGATATCTCTCCGCTTATCCAGACCAGGATCTCTGCCTGGCTTTCCGACATTGCTGCCTGGATGTCTCACTGCCACCTGAAGCTGAATATGGCCAAGACTGAACTCCTTATCTTTCCCCCCAAAACCTCCCCTCCTCTTCCTCTTTTTTCAGTCTCTGTGGAAAACTCGGTAATCCTTCCTGTTTCCTCGGCCTGCAATCTGGGGGTTTTCTTTGACTCTTCTTTCACTTTCTCTATACATAACCAGCTCATAGCTAAGACCTGCCATTTCTTTCTCTATAATATTGGTAAGATCCGCCCCTTCCTTTCTGAGCATACTACTAAAACCCTTATCCACTCCTTAGTCACCTCTCGTCTTGACTACTGCACCCTGCTCCTTGCCGGTCTCCCTCTGTGTCATCTCGTTTCCCTTCAATCTATTCAACATTCTGCTGCGCAACTAATCTTCCGTTAGTCTCGCTATACCCACATTACTCCTCTTCTCAAGTCATTTCACTGGCTCCCTGTCCACTTTCGTATCCAGTTCAAACTTCTACTTCTGACCTTTAAGTGCATTCACTCTGCGGCTCCTCACTACTTTAATCTTATCTCTCCTTACATCCTCTCTCGGGAACTCCGCTCTTCTACCAAACTACTTCTGTCTATGCCCTTCACTTCTATTGCTAACTCCAGACTTCGCTCCTTTCACCTTGCTGCACCTTACGCCTGGAACATGCTACCGGTGTCTATATGCCAGGCTCCGTCTCTAGCCCTCTTTAAATCCAGGTTGAAATCTCACCTCTTCTCAGTTGCTTTCAGATCTTGACTTCTGTGTCATGACTAGATTGTACGTACCGTGTTTGTCTTGTCCTGTTTGTTGCTCTGTGTTGTCTTCATTAGACTGTAAGCTCTGACGAGCAGGGACTGTCTCTTACATGTCTGTACAGCGCTGCGTATGACTGCTAGCGCTATATAAATGCTCAATAGTAGTAGTAGTAGTAGTAGAATCCCTGGTGGCCTAGTGGTCCGGAACCCCCCACCTCCCTTAAAAAGAAAACTGACCTGGTGGCCTAGAGGCCCTGTGAAAACCCCACCCCCTCTAGACCTGGTGGACTAGAGGCCCCCTGATCCACCCACCCCTCTCTTGACTAAAAAACAAATAGGTCTAGTGGCCCGCAAACCACCCTTGCTCCCCCAGTACCTTTCAAATGAGCAAGAACGCTGCCTATGCACTCCTGCTCTCAGTCCACCATCTTCAAAAATGGCAGTGCATGGCCCCACATGGAGCATCCTAGGGTGCACTGAGTGGGGTCAGGCGCCACAATCTTTTAAGATGGTGGACTAAGAACAGGGGTGCATAGGCAGTGCTCCCGCTCATTTCAAAAGATACCAGGGTGGTGATTCAGGGGCTTCTAGTCCACCAGGTCTATTTGTTTTTTTAGTTGGGAGGGGAGCGGAGGATCAGGGGGCCTCTAATCCACCAGGTCTATTTGTTTTTTCAGTCGGGAGGGGGGATCAGGAGGCCTCTAGGCCACCTAGTCTATTTGCTTTTTGAGAGGTGGGGGGGTTCCAGGACCCTAGGCCACCAGGGACTCATTATTTGTTGGGGCAAAGTATTTTGATGGCATCTGGGGCTTTTCCCCATGCGACAATCACCCCCGATGCCATCAAAATACTGTCGGGTGCAAGCGAACCAGTTCCAAAAATTTTTGCATCCCATCACTGGCCTTAAGGTCTGCCTAGTTCACAAACGCCTTGAACCAACTTTGGGGCCTTACCTGCCCTATTGGGACCCAAGCCCATCGCAACCTTGACAGGCACAAAACATGAGCTGCTACCAGGAGGTCAACTCTACATTTTCTTAATGGTAAATGAAAAGGCATCTAATTTAAGGTTGCATTTTCAACATTTTAAATTAGACACAAGTATTTATTTACAACCTCTTAACAATTTAGCTACTGTGCCTGGGGTGGCTGTAAAAGCTGACGTCTAGATTTTATCATAGATGTGCATTCCCCTTGTAGACCTGCTTAAACTACTTCCTCTCTCTGCCCTAACCACGCTCCTGTGAAATCTGGACATGGTGTGCATCACCATGCATAAATAGCAGCTTTCAAAAACCACATTTAGACATATATTCCAATCTACATGTGTAAATATTGCCATGCTTTACACTTGGGGCTGCTTCTGAAATAACCCCCATAGTCTATAAATGGTCACCACACTCTTTCAACTCTATGCAATTTATCACTTCTCAGAGCCTGAGTTTTTCCATGTAGTATACGTGTTCAATTTCAGCAAACACTGCTCAGTACTGGGGGCTTGGGCTCCTTGCCACATTACCACAGCCTTAAATCTGAGCAAACAATGCCAGGTTAGTTTATCCTTTTTCTGTTTTTGAATCTCAGAAGCGGCTTCCTTTTATCTCCCAGAAGAACAGGAATAACAGTTAGCAGAAGACAGCAGGAACTATGAAGTTTGATATTAAAAACTATCATCCATGACTCATGGCCTTTTATAGCTCTTCCTCGTCACTATAAACCCAAAATCATAATCACTGCTACTGCATCTCATAATAAAGGATAAAATGAGAGAAGGAATTATTTACAAAACGATTATGTTATTAAAGTGTTCCTTTGCAGTAATGCAATGTGTAGTGTGTGTTGTCGAGTCTAAGGCTGCTTTTACCTATGGGCAAAAGGGGCATCTGCCCCAGGCTCCTGCACAATGGAGGCCCAGCTGCCCATGGATAACAGCAGCCCTGCTCCTGCCTCTGAGTTATTGCCACTGCTGCCGCCCCTTTCCAGGACATGTAGCGGTGGGCAACACATAAAAAAAGGCACCGTGACAGCGGAATTACCTTCTTTATTGGTGCCTCGGTACCAGTCGTGCTCCCACTTCTGCCCCCTCTGATTCATTGGGGGGGGGGGGCGAAAGCAGAAGTACTAAATATTTACACCTTGGAGGAAAGGAGGGATAGGGGAGATATGATTCAGACCTTTAAATACTTAAAGAGACATAATGAACAAACAAACAAACCTCTTCCAGAGACGGGGAAGCTGTAAAACTAGAGGGCATGACATGAAGCTGCAAGGTGGTGAATTGAAAGGCAATGTCAGGAAATACTTTTTCACTGAAAGGGTGGAGGATGCTTGGAATGCCCTCCTGATGGAAGTGGTGTGGACAAACACAGTGATGGAATTCAAAGTGGCCTGGGACAGACACAGTGGATCACTTTACAGCAACAGGATAAAATCAAAATAAACTGAACCATCTAATTTCTCAACAAATAGGAGTGTCCTACATGGAGCGATGGGGGGAGGAGCGGTGTGTTCACACCTAAACAAACAAAGAAACAAAGATATGGGGAGGGGTGCACCACTAAGCAAAGACATGGGAAGGGGTGCACCACTAAGCAAAGACATGGGGAGGGGTGCACCACTAAGCAAAGACATGGGGAGGGGTGCACCTACTCCTGTCATATTGCTGGGCAGACTAGATGGACCATACTGGTCTTTATCTGCCGTCATTTACTATGTTACTATCAGTACTGTGGCTCCGGAAAAGAAGACAATGCTGGTGCTGTGGTATCTTTTTTGCTGTTGCCACCATTGCATGTCCCAGAGAGAGGTGGTAGCAGCGGTGAAAGGGAGGAGGGCCCCATGGATGAGGAGTGCACTGACGAGGGAGAGGCCCCACTGGAAAAGTTTGCCCCAGGCCCCATAATGGGTTGAAGTGGCCATGGTCGAGTCAATGCTAACTCAAGGTTAGCCAGCAGTCTCTGGGCTTTCTTGGCAAGGTGTGACTGGAAGTAGATTGCCAGGCCTTTCTTCCGAGGCAATGGCGGGTAAAGTGACTTGCCCAATGCCCCAGGGAGTGCCAGTGGGACTTGAGCACTGGTCTCTTGGTCACCAGGCTACTGCAGTAATTTTTTTTTTAAATCTGAAACAAACAGTCCTCTAACATTTTTAGAAATGCCTTCTACTTAGCCACTACCACCATCATAAATCAAATCAAAATGTGGTATAGTTGTGCTGAACCCTGTAGGCATCCCACTAATACCTACAATATAAATATATAAACAGCTGAAGAGTAGACTAAGCATAAGAGATTTTTTAAATATAAGGGATCTGATTAAGACAAGAAGCATACATCCTTCATAACAGCAAAATACTGTGAAAATTTATAGACACTATGGGGGTTATTTTGCATCTCTAGCCATGCTTTGGACGTCTGAAAATGGGCATAGAGATGTCTCCAGAGCCTTTTTAGAAGTCGCATGAGGACGTCCAATTCTGAATGGGGGTGTGGTGGAGGAGTGGCTGGGTGTTCCCAGGAACGGTCACTGCCTAATCTCAAAAGCGTCCTGGATGTCCAGAGTTGTGTCTAAATTTAGACTTGCTCCAGGGACTAATAAGCATTGGGAAAGTGCTCATTTTGACTAAAAAACATCCAGAGGGTGTAGAGAAAAAAAGCACTTCATCATCTCTAGTACTAAGCATAATCACAATGATTCTGAAATACTATTCTTGGGGACATCTATGTAGATGCCCCCGCAGACGTCCATATCAGGCCCGTCCACATTTGTGAAATCATGTCTATACTTGGACAAGCCTGCTTTTTTTTTTTTTTTAAAGACTTTTGCCTTAGATTTCTCAGATTGCACTTGGACATCCTTTCTAAAATGCCTCTATGAGAGTAATTTTAGAACCATGCACCTATCTGAAGCCTATTTTTCTTTATAGGAGAGAGGCATAAGTGACCAAAAATACACATTAAATCTAGGCGCATGCACTTATACCAGTCCTACAACTGGAATAAATACCCACACCTAGATTTTTAAAGAATATGCTGTAGTAGGTGTTTTCCATGGACAGCAGGAATAAGTCCTCACGTATGGGTGCTGTCACAAATGGAGCCCTGCACGGGAAAACTCCCCAGCTTCTATTAGAAGCTTTTGGGAGGCTCCACCACACCTCTGTGCCTCCTTCCTGCCTGCTGCCATGGCGTCATGTTAGATCAGTCTGATAACATAGCTGTAGCAGAAGACAACTCCACAGGGAGGTGGGAGGATTGTGAGGACTTATTCCTGCTGTCCACGGAGAACACCTGCTACAAGTGAGTAACTACCTTTTCTCTGTGGACAAGCAGGAATGGGACTCTCAAGCTCAGGCTACTGAAAACCAAGGAGGCCACTGAGAAGCACAACAGGGGCAAACTCAACTGCGATATGGCAAGAGATCAGAACAACTCCACCACCAACTATGTACGAAATGAGAGAATTTGTCTCTTCCCTTTTACTTTTTTTTTTTGGTAGCCTGGACAGAATACAATGGCCTGGGAGGATGGAGTTGGATTCTAATCCCCAAACAGATTCCAGAGTACAGACTGACTGAAGTTGCTGTTACATCGGAATCGCCATCTATGCAGTAGTGGGATGTGAATGTATGGAGTGAAGACTACTCTGCAGCCCTGCAGATCTCTTCCATGGAGACAGACTGTAAGTTGGCCACCAACAGTCATAAAACTGACACAGTGAACTGTGACATAACCATCAAGGCTCAGGCCTGCCTGGGCATAAGTGAAAGAGATAGAGTCTGCCAGCCAAATTGAAAGAGAGCATTTGGAAATGGCAGTCCCTAGCTTATTGAGGTCAAAAGAAACAAAAAGATGGGTAGATGTTCTATGGGCTTTTGTCCACTCCAAGAAGAAGGCTAAGGCTCACTTGCAGTCCAACATGTACAATGCAACTTCCCCCTTGTGAGCATGAGGCCTTGGGAAAAATGTTGAAAGAACAACTATGATTAAGGTGGAAATCCAATACCATTTTTGGAAGAAATTTAGGATGAGTACAAAGGACCACCCTATTACGGTGAAATCTGGTATAAGTCGGATGAACCACACTAGAGCCTGAAGCTCTCTCACTCTGTGTGCTGACGTAACTGTCACCAGAATCAATACTTTCCAGGTCAAGAACGTCAGAGGACAGGAACTGAGCAGCTCAAAGTAATGCTTGTGGGGGTGGGGGGTGGGGTGCAAGAAAAGAAAGACTCACATAAAGTGAACAACTAAAGGCTGCACAAAGATGGGCTTGCCTTCCACATATCGATGGGAAGCACCAATTGCACTGAAAAGGACCCTTACAGAGTTGGACTTAAGTCCAGACTCAGAGAGGTGTAGAAGGTACTTAAGCAGCTTTTGTGTGGAACAGATGAAAGGATCTAGGGCCTGGCCCTTACACGATAAAAAACCTCTTCCATTTGCATAAGTAAGACTTTCTCGTAGAGGCCTTCCTGGAGACCAAAAGGACTTTGGTTACACCATCCGGCAGGTTGAGCTGAGACAAGATTAGCATCTTAATATCCACACCGTAAGGGTCAAAGACCGGATGTTGGGGGTGCAACATCATCCTGTCTTCCTGTGTTATTAGATCGGGTGCATGAAGGCCCTTGGAGCGTTCGCCACTGCTCGTAGCTCCAAGAAATTGATCTGATGAAGAATTTATTGGATGGACCAATTGCCCTGGGTGTGCAATCCATTGAGATTAGCTCCCCACCCCCAGCTTGGAGACGTCTGTTATGAGAACTTTCTGGGGTGGAGTATTCTGGAAAGAAAGACCTTTGAGCAAATTGTGGTGGACTGTCCACTCGTGTAATGACTGAACGAGAAGGGCGGTGACACACAGATCATCCCCGCGTCGACTCGTGGCTTAGGTCCATTGAGTTCTCAGAGTCCACTGAGCTTGCCTCATTCTAGTGGCGTGCCATACACCATGGAGGCCATGTGGCCTAGCACAGCCAACATCCTGAGAACTGTTATCCGCTGACTCACTTGAGTCTCCCACACCAGAGTGATACTCTTGAACAACCAATCGTCCAGACAGGGGAAGACAAAGGACAAAGGACATCTGGAGGTAAGCAGCTACTACTGTGAGGTATTTTGTGAAAACAAGAGGTGCTGAGGCCAGGCCAAATGGCAGTACATGGTACGAAAGGTGTTGCCCACCCAGGACGAATCTGAGATACTTTCTGTGAGCTAGATGTATCGGTATGTGGGTATATGCATCCTTTAGATCCAGGGAGCATAGCTGATCTCCTTTTGCAAATAAGAAGTAGGGTGCCCAGAAAAATCATTTTGAACTTTTCTCTTGCCAAGAACATGTTCAGATCTCTGAGGCCTAGGATGGTACAGTATCCCCCCATTTTCTTGGGGACCAGGAAGTACTTGGAATAAAACCCCTGACCTCTTTGCTCTGGTGGCACAAGCTCGATTGTGAGATTTGACAAGAGGATGGTGATTTCTCTCTGAAGCAGTTCCTGATGAAGAGGGTTGAAGCGATGCACCCCTGGGGAGGGGGCAATTTGATGGCAGTTCCAAAAGGTGCAACTTGCAACTGCTCTGGACAATCTGTAGGACCCATGAGTCTGAGGTTATGAGGGACCACCTGTGGACAAACAGAATGAGCTGTTCCCTGACTGGATGGTTCCTAGTCCCATGTAAATGCCTTATTCGGAATTTTCGAAAGGCACCTACATGGGTAGTGCCTTTTGAAAATTCCGAATAAGTCCCTAATGCGCCCACATACTATGTGGTTAGCTTCAGGGCAGGTGGGGGGGGGGATCTGGGGCAGAGGAAAGGGCTAACTGGGTAGCAGCGATTTTCGATGCTATCCACTTCGCCCTCTGTGCCTTAAAGATATGCAAGGAAAAACTTTGCCTATCTTTCAGGCACAGGAGCTAAGCAGGTATTATCAAAAATCACTGCTACTGTGCGGTGTGTGTGAACCGGATTTTCAATGCCGGGGCTGCATATGACCCCGGCACATAGCACCACCCAAATGAAAATTGGGCCCCATGAAACTAATGATCAGAAGACTGAAAACAAACCGTAGAAACATTTTTTTCACACAATACCTAAGTTGTGGAACCTGTTGCCTGAGAAACAGATCAAGGCAACAGTGAGTGAGGTTCAAAAGAGGTTTGGAAAAGTTCTTGGAGTAAATGTCCATTAAAAAGTATTAGATGGATAACCAAGGAGAGCGGTGGGTGCCTGCACACTACTAAAGAAAACCAAAAAAACAGGCACAAAGGAGACAGGCGAATATTCAGTTCAGATGAACCCCTTTATTGGCCTCTACGCGTTTCGGCTCAAAGGTCTTCTTCAGGGGGTCTTATTAGAGGATGCAAACCTCAAAAAAATAGATAGACATAATTAAAAAATAATAAGTAAACTAAACCATAAAACATTTAAATACTAGTGTACTCTACAAAATATAAGAACATATAAGAACTATAAAACTAAAAAATTCATTAAAACAAAATTTCATAAAAACACAAATAAAATATGCATTGCTAAGGCCATTACTCATTATGCCCCAGGGGGTCAAATAAATAATGATAAGAAGATGATAAACAATCATATACAGATAAAATACACAGATAGATAAATTCCATAAGACATTGATTTTTATATTCCAAAGTACAGATAAAGGAAATACGATGGAAAAGACAGGGATAAGGAGAATACAGCAAAAAAGAAAAATTCTTAACAATACCTTTAATATCTTGTGGTATATGCAGACCACTACAAAAGATAAAATAGTAAGGAATAATAAAAAGATCATCAACAATAAATAAAATCATGAAGGCATAAAAATAGAGTGAAATCAACCATTGCTTATTGCTGCCTGTAGTTATGTCAGAGCCAAAGAACATCTTTTGTAATAAAAAAAAGAGGAAGGTTGTCATATATCCTTTTGCAAAGACACTAGACATCACCATAAAAAACCTATCTGTACTTTGGAATATAAAAATCAATGTCTTATGGAATGTATCTGTGTATTTTATCTGTATATGATTGTTTATCATCTTCTTATCATTATTTATTTGACCCCCCTGGGGCATAATGAGTAATGGCCTTAGCAATGCATATTTTATTTGTGTTTTTATGAAATTTTGTTTTATGAATTTTTTAGTTTAATATACATGGTATATTTATGTATTGTTATGCATGTATAGGAGTATTCTTATCTCTAGGTTTTACGATTATGATTAAATTTATTATAGTTTTTATATGTTCTTATATTTTGTAGAGTACACTGGTATTTAAATGTTTTATGGTTTAGTTTACTTATTATTTTTTAATTATGTCTATCTACTTTTTTGAGGTTTGCATCCTCTAATAAGACCCCCCTGAAGAAGGCCTTTGAGCCGAAACGCTTAAGGGCCAATAAAGGGGTTCATCTGAACTGAATATTCGCCTGTCTCCTTTGTGCCTGTTTTTTGGTTTTCTTTAGTAGTGTGCAGGCACCCACCGCTCTCCTTGGTTATCCATTGCTCAGTGAGCTAGGTTTTCCCCATGGAAGGAGGTCCTCAGTTATAATGAGGACTTGGAAGACATGCTACCCGAGGACCCCTTCTTCAATCAAGAAGAAATGTCCAGTGGAATAGAAGAAGAATGGGAAAAGACGGTGTGATTTACTCAAAAATTAGTGAGGGAAGAAATGCATGCCTCATCTCTTTTAGAGAACTGTCGCCATAAAATCATCTCTAGAGGCTTAAGGATCAACAAAGCTCCTGGAATGTACCGAGATGACCCTGAATTTATGGCGGATTGGGCAAAGATCCTAAATAAGTGCTCCTTGGATCTAATGATCCTTTTGATCAATACCTCATGCTGGAAGGCTGAAGCTTTGAAGGCGGATGTAGAAACTAAGTTATCAATTTTAAAAGGACACAGATAAATACTTTGATAAATCAAAACGTGATTATGACAAGAATGTCAGAGTATAAGAAAATTTTAAGGATAGAAAATTAAGGAAATTTAAGAGGGATGAGGAGGATTACAAAGTGGGCAATATTTACTATTGGACCAGTGATACGAATCATTCTAGAAGTATTTCTAGAAAACGTAAGTTTGATAATAAATCAGAAAGACATAACAATATGACTCATCATTTGTCCACAGCAGGTAGTCCTGAACTCATCAGGAAGAGAAGTCGCAGTAACCATGTAGATCCCCCTGACCCTTCAGCCCCTTTATTTTCATCACAACCTCCCCCTAATCAACAATACCAACAAAAACGACAGGGTTTTTCCATGGACAATCTATGGAAAGGGGGAAGGTCCAAACAAAAAAAGGAATATCAGATACAGGAATATCCACAAACATCGAGAGACTCCTCGTACAACCAGATGGAGTTCCATCAACGGGGCAGAGGCAGGGAGAGAAGTCAGAGCCATCAGCAACAATGGTGCATTAGAGGGCATTTTCAATTTATCAGATCATGTTCTCACTCCTTTGGAAACTTCTATTTTACAAAAAGGATTGTCTTTTGTTCCCACAACAAGACACGATCGGTTCAATACCCAGGTGGAACTTTTTAAGTTTTTTAGAAAACTCTATATTAAAGATTTTTTTGAGAAACATAAGGAAGGTCCTAGTGATCCTTCTGTTATTAAAAAACCTTCCACCTGGATGCCTCCCACAACAGACAATTCCATCATTGAAACTTTTCAAAAAGTAGTTTTTCACGAGGTACAAAAAGTGTACGATAAAAAGAAACCGCATACCTACTTCAACCTTACTCAGGAGGAAAAGAAAGCATTGACACAGCTTAGGAATAACTTTGATATTATCATAAAACCAGCAGATAAAGGAGGGGAATTGGTGTTACAAAATAGAGATACGTATATCCAAGAGATTTTATGTCCAGTAAAGGATACTTCCTACTATAAAAGATTATGCGATGATCCCTCAACCTTTTTAAAAAGTAAAGTTGATACACTTATTTATGTAGTCGAGCAGGCTGGATATCTTACACAAAAGGAATGTCAATTTCTCACTGTAGCTTGTCCAGTTATGCCCACCATCTATGTCTTACCTAAGATACATAAATCCTTAGAGAATCCCCCTGGCAGACCTATAATATCGGCGATTGGGTCATTGTTCGAACCCATATCCAAATTTTTGGATGTTTTCCTCCGGCCCTTTGTTCCATTGATACCATCCTACATAAGAGATCCATCACACGTGATTCAAATATTAGATACATACCAAGGGACTCATCATGGGGTCCTTTTGGTCACTTTAGACATCAAATCATTATATACAAATATCCCTCAAGATGCGGCATTGAATATTTTGGAAAGTTACTTTATTACAAGATCTAGACCAGTACGCACCCCCACTTGTTATCTTATGAGATTGGCAACACTAGCACTATGTAATAATTATTTTTGCTTTCAAGATCTCTATTACCAACAGATAAGAGGGGTTGCGATGGGATCTTCTGTGGCACCAGATATCGCTAACCTCTATGTCTCTAAATTTGAAGAAACTTTTTTAACACATCCTTATAAAGCGTGCATATCCATGTGGAAACGTTACATAGACGATGTCTTTCTTATATGGGAGGGCACAGATCATCAACTATTAGAGTTCGTCAATTGGTTCAATACCTGTGATCCACATTTAGTTTGATTTTTCTTACAGTTCGGATCAAATACCTTATCTGGATATATTGATTAGGAACACAGCAGATGGTTTTACAACCACTATCAAAAACCCACAGACAGAAACTCTTTGTTACATTTTACGAGCTTGCATAATTGCTCTTTAAAAGAAAATTTACCTAAGAGTCAATTTCTAAGGGTCCGTAGATTATATACTAAAGACACAGATTTTGAGATTCATGCAAAAGATATGGGCAGTAGATTTAAAGATCGTGGATATCCATTGGGTTGTGTTACAAAAGCCCTAGATCAAGCCCGATCTTCAGATAGGACTTGTCTCTTACAAGGTCGTACACCTACAGAAACCAACAATGTGGTTTGCACAATCACTTTCTCTGAACATTCTAGGGACATTGTCCGTAACTTGAGAAGAGCTTGGCATATTCTTGATCCACTCCCTTCTCTAAAAGATACAAGGCTCCTTTGTAGCTTATAAAAGAAACTCCAATTTGAGAGACATTTTAGTGCCATCTGCCCTGAGTAAACCCCGTTGCACACCGAGAATATGCGGTCATTCTAAATGTGGTAAATGCAGTGTTTGTGAGAATGTACTAATCACTAAGAACGAATTTATTAAACCAGGTTCTACTTATAAAGTATATCTGAAAGATTTTTCTAATTGTGAAACCCCTAATGTGATTTATTTGATCACTTGTCCCTGCAATTTGTGCTATATTGGCAAACGAAAAGGAATATTAAAACCAGGATTATTGAACATAAAAGCAACATCCGCAGGAAAGCAATGGACAAGCCTTTGGTACAACATTGGGTAGAAACTCAACATTCACTTTTTGATCTTCGGTTTTTGGTTCTTAAAGTGGTTTGGCCTCATTGGTGGGGAGGAGATGTGGACAAGCTCCTCCTGCGTATGGAACAACAATTCATTTATGAACTTCGCACCCTGTATCCGTTAGGCCTAATTCTAGAAGTAGACCTTTCTGTTTTTTTGTGAGGTATTCATTTTCTCTCATTTTCTTTTCCATTCCATTGCCCCCTTCCTTCTTCCCCTCCACCCCTTCCCCCCGCCCCCCTCTCCCCTCCCCTCTTCCTCCTCCCCCCTTTCCTTTCTCCCTCCCCCCTTTTCCCTTCCTCTTCTCTCCTTCCCCCCTCCCTCCTTTCCCCTCCTCCCTCTCCCCTCTTCCCCCCTTCCTCCCATCCGCCTTCTTTCTTTTCTTTTTCTTTTCTTGTGTGTTATATTCATTTTCATTGTATGGTTCCTTAAAAAGTTTTTCCATTCAAAATTTTTTTTCATCAAAATTTTTTTATTAAAACTTCTCTGTTCATCTATGTCAGTGTTTCCCAACCCAGTCCTACGGGGCACACCGGCCAGTCAGGTTTTCGGGATATCCCTAATGACTATGCATGAGATATATATGCATTAGAGATATCCTGCCAACCTGACTGGTTTGTGGCCCTCCAGGGCTGGATTTGGAGACCCCTGCCTTACAACTCTGTCATTTAAGATTGTGAGTGGGCAAGGTGCAGATGTCCTAGACATCGAAAGGGTATATAGAATGTGACACATTCCTCCTCGATTCTCACCACCACCAAAATATTGTCTATTAGACAACCTTTTGGTGGTGGTGAGAATCAAGGAGGAATGTGTCACATTCTATATACCCTTTCGATGTCTAGGACATCTGCACCTTGCCCACTCACAATCTTAAATGACAGAGGTGTAAGGCAGGGGTCTCCAAATCCAGCCCTGGAGGGCCACAAACCAGTCAGGTTGGCAGGATATCTCTAATGCATATATATCTCATGCATAGTCATTAGGGATATCCCGAAAACCTGACTGGCCGGTGTGCCCCGTAGGACTGGGTTGGGAAACACTGATCTATGTTATATTGCATTTATGCACATTTGAGTTTTCACACTCATGGTCAGTATGCGATTTTTACTATGAGAATATGTATATTCTTTCTTCCATTTCTTCTTTTTCTCCTTGCTACCTTTACAACATAGATTATATTAACAATTACAATGTGTCTCACAATATAGCATTTTCTAAACATTTCCGTTCATCTATGCTGTGTTCATTCAAACTATACACACTTGACCTCTCACTTTGCTACAGCAGTAAAATGCTAATGGTCTTTAGCAGATATTGGAAAAGCGTTTTTTTTTTCAAATATTATGATTAGTATGTGAGATTTGGCAAAGGATTTATTTAACAATCATAATGTGTCTCACAATATAGCTCTTTCTAAATATTTTCATTCATCTATGCTTTGTTCATTCAAACTATACACACTTAACCGCTCACTTCGCTATAGCAGGAAAATGCTAACAGTCTTTAGTAGACATTGGAAAAGCATTTTTTCAAATATTATGATCAGTATGTGATTTTTAGCGAAGGATTCATAGTCACTTATGGTTTGTTTTTTTATTATTGTTGCGATTACTCACATGTTACCTCTGACCCCGCTATGGCGGGAAAACACAAATAAATTCTAGAAGTGACTGGCAGAGCGTTCCTCTCTACAGCAGTGAATACTGAATGCTGCATTAGACGGTGAGATGTTTTTTTCTTCCCTTTTTGCCCAATAAATGCTTGTTTTACATGTCACATTTTAATCTTGTTACTCTGTATGTTTTTTGAACAATAATTTGCAACATAAAGCTGTTTATTGTCTTCCCCGTCTTTTCTGAGAAACACCTTGATCTGCTGTCGGGCTGCAATCATAGTTTTTTAACCTATGCAATTCAAAACTCCATCTCGGGTGTTTAGAAGAAACAATAGATTACAAAAATATGTTAAAATGATTTTGAATTATATGTGGAATGTGTCCCCTTAGAATCACTGACTGTCTGTTCAATATAATTGTTCTTAAATAGTCCGATTTCAATATATAAGTTACCTTATGGTTTGTCCTTAAAAAACTGTCTGTGTGAGCAGTTTTTACTATAAGTTCTCAATTATATTTTTGACGTAGCACAGTTCCGAGGTAATTAGTAAAATAGCAGTAATACCGTTACTTCATTATGAGAGAGAATAAAACGGCCAGATTTCCTCCTCTTTCTTAGGTATGCGGTTCCTTCATGTACAAGCATATACGAACAAAGATAGTTTTTTATGGCGATGTCTAGTGTCTTTGCAAAAGGATATATGACAGCCTCCCTCTTTTTTTGATTAGAATAGATGTTCTTTGGCTCTGACATAACTATAGGCAGCAATAAGCAAGGTTGATTTCACTCTATTTTTATGCCTTGTCATATCTCTAGCTTTATAACATGAGAGACTTCCTGATAACTGCTTTATTGCACCCGCTGCCGTCTTTGGAATTGCCTCACTTTGTTGGGTGACCAATTCCGCCTCCAAATATCGCTCTGTTAGCATAATGGCTTCAGCGGTGGTTCGACAGTTCTGCAGGATAAGGAAGCTCTGCACGTTTCTAGGTACCGCAGACATAAACTGTTCTAACACTATTCCATCCATTAAAGTGTCCACAGTTTTCTCTTCCGGTCTTAGCCATTTCGCTGCTAAGCTTCTTAGCCTATGTCCTAGAGCTTTTGGTGTCTCGCCTATTTTAAGGTGAGTGGCTCTTAGCATGCGATTATACACTAGAGGAGTCAGACCCAGGCGATCCCTGATGGCCTTAGTTACCTCGGTATAATCATTTGCTAATGCCGTGGGCATCGCCCTGTAAGCTGACAGCGCTTCCCCCGTGAGAGAAGCTGCCAGGCGAATAGCCCACTGTTCTTCCGGCCAGCCCGCCGAATGTGCTATTCTATCGAATGAGTCCAGGAAGTCATCGATATCATCTGTGGCACTTAACTTTCCCAAAGTTAAAGCGTCATATGACCACTGTCCTACCGGACAGCTACCCAGTCCCGAATTCTGTCCTTGACGACTAGATGCTGCTTCCTGCGACTTTTGCTGATGGGCTAACCATGCCTCCATCATCTGCAACATGGGCTTCTGTTGCTCTTGCATGGCCAATACTGCTTGCTGCTGTGTTTGGCAAGCCAGTTCTCTCTGTTTGTCAAACTGCATGGCCATCCACGAAAACATCTCCTTTTGTTCCATGGTGATGGTATTCCTGAAAAAAAAAAAAAAAATCAGAGAGAAAACCAAGTGTGGCCTGATAACCAAATCAGTTCCCTCTCCTTTTCTTTTCTCTTTTTTTTTTTTTTTTAAACCTCACACCCACATCCAGCACCAGTCATGTCTATCTACATTTTACCTGATGCAGGTGTTGAGTCCAGCTTTGAGAAAAAGAAGAGACGGCTGCTCCGTCTTGTAGCACTCTGCTACTGCTGCCAGCAGCACCACAACCTTCCCCTCCGTGTTTTTTCCACTCTGGGTTTTCTTTCCACTCCGGGTTTTCTTCCTGTAATTCTTGGCTCCAATCCTTAAAACTACGCCATTTATGTCATCAACCCCCCCCCCTGGTGGCCAGTGGCTGTAAGGGTAGGTTGAGCATATTATTTTCTGGGAGTAGAGGGCTCTTTTAAGGCCAAGGGTATCTTGGTCTTTGTAGTCCTGCTTCTTATGTGAATAAATTGTGTATGCCAAGTAGAGGGTAAATAAGGCTTTTATTTCCCTTTTAACGCAAAAGGTTCGCTGAGATACAGAAATACAGAAAGTCCTTCTTTTCAGGCTTCCACCACAACATAAGCAAAGAGGTAAACTGTTACAAACTTCACAGTTGCTTGTAGGATTTAACCAAGGATTCTTTCAAACTTTAGAGCAAAACAAAGGGGTGAACATTCCTCTTTCATTCTGCACAAACATGAGTATTCTCAAAGCAATGTCTGTATAACTCACAGTTCAGGGAGTGATTCAAAACTGCCCGCAATACAAATGGAGCAATCCATTAATTCATCTTGAGATAAGGGAATAGGGTCCTCAAGTGCTATCTGCATGGCCTCTGGGTCATTGTTATCTCCCTCTGAATTGGAGCTTTCCCTGGCCGCTATAGTTTGCCAGTCACTGTTTCTGTTCCCTTGTTTCCAATAAGGCTGTTCTAGGGCTCTCAAATAAGCATGGCTTGTTCCTATGCCCTTACGTCCTGGCTTATAAAACTCTGGCCTGCTTCTTTTCCTTTCAAACTGGATATCTGCTTTACAAGAGCTTTTAGGAGCTGAGCTTCTCTTTATGAATAAAGTGTCACCATACCTTGGCTTCCTCTAGCCGGTATAACTGGAGTTTTCCTTTTCAGGACACAGTCTCTTTGGCAGACTTTCTCTTGAAATGTTCTGGGGACTGCTTGACCTTTCTGTAGCATAGGAAAACCTGGTGAGGAATCCAGACTTCCTTGCTTCCTGGTATAGGTAACTCTACTATCAGTACCTTTCCTTCTGGAGCCTTTCAATCCTGTTTCAGAGTCTTCTGGTGAGCGTAGGCCTCTCTCCAGGTATGGCTCTCTTCTTCTGAGCTCTTTACCTCTGAGGTCTCCTGCTACCAAGTCTCTCTCCGGACTGACTCTCCATGGCCCATCTTTCTCTCTGGCTCTTTCTGCTCCTCTTCCAGCTCCTGCTGTCCTTGTCGTGCTGCTTGTCTTGGCTGCACTGCTTGACCTGGCTGGGCTGCTGTTCCTGGCTGTCTAAGCTCCCCTTCTCCTCCTTCTCCTTTCTCCTGCACTAGCTTTCTGCTTATAAAGGCATTCCACGTTTGAGTTCCCCGGGGCTACTTTTCAGGTGCAGCTGATTAACTTCTGCAGAATCATCAGCCGGGTGTGTTAACTCAGCCTCTGTAAGTTTTCGCCTGCTCCCTCTAGCTGCGCTGCAGGGCAATTGCATCTTCTGCACATCATTTGTTTTGTGAAAGACAGCGTTTTTTTCTAAGTCTTCACTTTCAATAGCTTCTGCTCTATGACAGCCTTCATGATTTTATTTATTGTTGATGATCTTTTTATTATTCCTCACTATTTTATCTTTTGTAGTGGTCTGCATATACCACAAGATATCAAAGGTATTGTTAAGAATTTTTATTTTTTGCTGTATTCTCCTTATCCCAGTCTTTTCCATCGTATTTCCTTTATCTGTACTTTGGAATATAAAAATCAATGTCTTATGGAATTTATCTATCTGTGTATTTTATCTGTATATGATTGTTTATCATCTTCTTATCATTATTTGCATCATTATTAGGCACAATCAGAGAAAGCGTAGTTACTCATCTGTAACAGGCGTTCTCCAGGTACAGCAGTAATTAGTCCTCACATATGGGTGACGTCGGGCGCCGACAGAGTCCTCGTGCGGAGAAAATCCCCAGCTTTCTAAGACAGCCTTTGGGAATTGCATCATGCATGCGGGGTACCCTTCCCGCCCAAGGGTGCCATCTTGCTCAGTCAAATGACATAGCTAAAAGACGGCAAAAATAGCATAATAATAATAGGACTGCAACTCCAAGGGGAGGAGGGAGGGTTGTGAGGACTGATTCCTGCTGTACCTGGAGAACACCTGTTACAGGTGAGTTACCAGGCTTTCTCCAGGAACAAGCAGGAAGTCAGTCCTCACATATGGGACTCCCTAGCTGTAGGCTACCGAGAACCCATAGCTGAAAAATAGGCTCCCTCTACGAGAGCCGCAGCAGCCATAATAGGATTTTAACTGAGAGAGTAACACTCCGGTAGCCTGACACCAAAGGGTCGGAGGGTAGGAGTTGCCTAGACCTCGAAAAGGTTACGGAGTACAGCCTGGCCGAAAGCACTGTCCCATTGGGACTCCCTATCCAGGCAGTAATGGGTTGCAAAAGTCTGACCCAAAGACCAGGTGGCGGCCCGGCAGATGTCTGCCAGTGGAACAGAGCAGAAGTGAGCCACTGATACCGCCATAGCCCTGACCCGGTGTGCCGTAACTCGACCCTGCAACAGAAGATCGGCCGTCCCGTATGCCCAGGCAATACAGTCTGTCACCCAAGTGGACAACGTACGCTTGGAGACAGCCATCCCCAAAGTTTTGGGGTCATAGGATACAAACAGCTGAGAAGCCCTTTGATGCCCCTGCGTATGCTCAATGTAGCAGGCCAATGCCCTCTTACAGTCCAGGGTATGCAGCACTGCTTCTGCCCGACTGGCATGCGGTCTGGGAAAGAAGGTAGGGAGAACTATCTCCTGGTTGAGGTGGAACGAAGAGACCACTTTTGGCAGAAACATGGGGTGAGTGCGGAGCACCACCCTGTTCCTATAGAACCTTGTGTAAGGTCTGTCGGATACCAGGGCCTGCAGATCACTCACTCGCCTGGCCGACGTGAGTGCCACCAAGAAAACCCACCTTCCAAGAAAGGTAGCGTAGATGGCAATTCATCATCGGCTCGAATGGTGGGTGGGCGAGCTGCCCTAAGACCACATTTAAATCCCACTCCGTCGCTGGAGGGCGAACCGGGGGCTTCAGCAGAAGTAAACCTCTCAGGAACCTGGACACCAAAGGGTGTGCAGAAAGAGGTTTGCCTTCCACTGGAGAGTGGTGTGCAGCCAAGGCACTAAGATGGACTCTGACCGAGTTGGACTTAAGGCCCAAATCGAAAAGATGAAGAAGGTACTGGAGTTCCACAGTAACCTGGCAGGAAAACGGGTTTTCCTTCTGCGCTGCGCACCACACCTCAAACCTATGCCACTTGAAAGCATAAGTTCGTCTCGTTGAGTGCCTCCTTGAGGCTAGTAACACTTCTTCCACATTTTTGGGAAGGAGTGGTGCAAGTACTACCCTTTCAGCAGCCAGGTCATCAGGCTGAGGGATCTGAGGTTGGGATGCATAAGAGTGCCCCCCTCCTGTGACAGGAGGTTGGGATGTGATCCCAGAGGAACTGGGGCTTCCAATGCCAGTTGAAGCAGAAGTGGAAACCAGGGTTGCCTCGGCCACCTGGGGGCTACCAGAATGACCAAAGCCTTGTCCTGGAGGATCTTGAACAGAGTCTTGGCCACTAGAGGCATGGGAGGAAACGCAAAGAGGCGGCCCACAGACCATGAGATTAGGAAAGCATCTGCAGCCACCCTGTTTGGATGTGGCTGTTTGGAGCAAAATTGGAATAACTGATAATTTTGTGGGCTCGCACCCAGGGATCCAGCTGCCATTCGTGCGGCTGGAGAATTCTGCTTAGCTTGTCGGCTAAGCAATTTTCCTGGCCTGGCAGGTAAATTGCTTTGAGATGCATTCCATGCCGGACTGCAAAGGAGCACAGGTCCAGGGTTTCCTGACACAGGATGCGGGACCCCATGCCTCCCTGTTTGTTCACACAGAACATTGCCACCTGGTTGTTTGTCTGTATTAAGACAAGTTGATGAGCCAAGGTCTGACAGAAAGCCCGGAGAGCCAAACGGATAGCTCGAAGCTCTAGAAAATTGATCTGTTGTGTGCTCTCCTGTGGAGACCACACACAACCTGGGTACACAGTCCCTGGCAATGGGCTCCCCAGCCTAGCAAGGATGCATCCGTAGTCAGGACCCTCGTGAGCAGAGGAGCCTAAAACTCCACCCCTGCCACCAAGTGGTGTGGTTGAAGCCACCATGTTAATGACTGTACTAGTCGTTTTGACACTTTGATCCTGTCTTGGAGTCTGCCTGTGGCCTGTGTCCACTGGTCCCTGAGGCACCACTGAGCTGTTCGCATGTGGAGGCGGGCATTGGCTGTCACATGTACTGTGGAAACCATGTGCCCAAAGAGTTGCAGGAAGTGTCTTGCTGATATCTGGGCTGTCGACTCACTTGTTGTATCAACACTGTTTACTAGGCCTAGTTCCAGAGGGTATATGTATTGATCCAAAATAAAAAATGAGCCCTCTACTTCTACTCAGAAGAATACTTATGGTTGTGACATGATATTAATTATCATCGCATAACACAATCACCTATGTGTGAATTCACCAGTGATGTGAGGTCTCAGACTTATAGTGGCAAACCAAACAGAAGAGTTCCATGGTAGATGAGAGTAATATCAATTTGATTACTAAATTCTCTCCCTTTAGTGGAGACGTGAAACGTATTATAAGGAGACATCAAAATGTCTTAAGAACGGTACCAGGACTTGAGGATAAAAACAGTGCGATGTGTATGGACTAGACATTCTAATTTAAAAGATAATTTGAGCCCAACGAGGTTACGATCTTCATCAGAAAACATCTCGTTAGAAATAAGAGGTCATAAACCATGTGGGGCATGTAACATCTGTGTGATAACCGAAGAGCTTACACAATTTGAATATCGAGGGCGATTATACATTTTGAAACATTCCACAACATGTATATCCGATCATGTGGTCTACGCTTTGAAATGCCCCTGCCAACTTCTCTATATAGGGAAGACTGAAAGACCATTAAAAGTCAGGATTAATGAACATCGGAGCAGGCTCAAGTGTAAATCATTAGATGCCCCCATAGTTGCACATTGTGTGGAACATCAGCACCAGTTCAGTGATCTTAGATGTTTCGTAATCGAAAGAGTGTTGACTGGAAAAGGAGGAAAAACTCGAGCTCAAACTTTAGTGATTCAAGAACAGCGATGGATTTTCCGTTTAGGCACGGTGGGAGCCACAGGACTAAACAATTGGATTGAATGGCGTGCCTGCATTTAAGTTTGAGTAGTGATTTTGTTTAAAAAGGTGAGTCCCTTGAAGGGATGGTACTATCATCTGATTGGTTGTCTGAATGACGTCAATGTTCTTTAAATTTTGGCGTGTACAGCCACCCGCATGCGCGGCGTTTTTTGGCACTTTGCAGACCAGGTTGGAAGGAAGCCCTGATGACTGTAAGTATAAAGAGTATCCGCGAGTTTCACAGGTGGGTGGATTTTTTGAAACAGTAACATCTAGTTCAAATCTACAATGTAGTCGCATTGGAGACGTAGTAAATTTTGTATCATAGATCGTGCTGTCAAAAGTTCAGCTGTGTATTAATAGATCGTGCTGTGACCATTTCAATTCCCCCTGAAGACGACTAACGAAACGCAAAGTGCAGTACCCAGTAGATGGCGTCGGGGATATGATCAGCGATGACCAGATAAGCTGAATCAAATGCTGTATTTTGTAAAGAAGTATGCACGCACGTACAAGCATGAACGCATATTGACTTAGCTGTGAAGCACAATCTTACGTATGATATTAAGAGATTGAGACGTGATAGTTTAAAAGCTACAGAAGATTCTGACATATGGGATAGAATTTGCACTATTCAAGCATCGCAAGTGAATCTGGAGAGAGTAAATAGATAATGTTTAAGATGAAATTTTAAGTATGAAGAAAAAATCCAGAGATACATTGAGGTCATTGATGCAATCAGGCATATTGCTCTAGAGAAAAACTTGAGCATTGCCACTATAAGTCTGAGACCTCACATCACTGGTGAATTCACACATAGGTGATTGTGTTATGCGATGATAATTAATTTTATTTATTTTATTTAAAGTCTCTTCTATACCGCACTATTCAGCATCAGCGCGGTTTACATGGAACAAAATGCTCAGTACAATTAACACGTATGAGTTCACAGATAACAGGGCAAATAACTGGGATAACAGGGGTAACTATTTACATATCGTGCAACATAGAGTCATATAAACATGAATTCTATAGAAACATATGCACCACTAAGGGGTGGTGTTGGATTGTATGAGGTACTTATTGAAAAGATGTGATTTGAGGGCTTTTCTAAACTGTGTAAGGCTCTTAATGGCCCGGATATCTGGAGGTAATGCGTTCCAGCATCTTGGCGCACTGATACTAAACGCCCTATTGGCTGTAGATGCAGTGCAATCTGTTATTGCTTTTGGAACTTTTAGGGAGTTTATAGCCGTGGATCTTCTTGCTCTATTTGGGGATGTGGTATGGATGAGGGCAGTTATTGCTTCAGAGGAGAGCTTGTTAATAGCTTTAAAAGTGAGTAACAAAGTCTTGAAAATGATTCTAGCCTGTATGGGTAGCCAATGTAACTGTATCAGTAAAGGTGTCACGTGGTCACTTCTGGAGGCTCCATGGATGACCCTTGCTGCCGCGTTCATGGCGAGCTGCAGCGGGTTCAAGGTGGATAGGGGCAAGCCTTGTAGGATGGCATTGGCGAAGTCAAAATGAGGTATGATCAACGCCTGATATATAGTCCTGAAGTCATTTGGTTCCAGCATGGATCGTAAATGCCTGAGAGAGCGGATCTTGTAGTATACTGCTCTGACTGTGTTTCCGATGTGGGCTTTCATGTCCAGGCGTTGATCCAAGGTGACTCCCAGGTAGCGTATTGTTGGTTTAGATTGTAACTCTGCTTCTTTTACTTTAAGGAATTGTGGTGGGGTGAAGTTAGGGTTCCTCGTAATGAAGAGTACTTCGGTCTTCTTATGTTGAATTCGGAGGTTTTGGGAGAGAAGCCAGTCAGATATTGCATTGAAACAGCTCGTTAGTGGAGAGAGGTCCAGATGTTCCGTAGAGAAGGGTATGTACAGCAGGACATCGTCGGCGTATAACATGCAGTCAACATTGAAGGATCGGATGATCTTACAAATTGGCTGCATGTAAATGTTGAACAGGAGGGCAGAAAGGGAGGAACCTTGTGGGACTCCCTGGCTTTGGTGGAAAGGTTCCGAAGTTATCCCTCCTGAACGAACATGTTGCCATCTTCCGGACAGGTAAGATCTGCACCATTCAAGCGCTCTTCCATTAAGAGATTAATATCATGTCACAACCATAAGTATTCTTCTGAGTATAAGTAGAGGGCTCATTTTTTTATTTTGGATCGACTCACTTGTTGTGCCATGGTCAGGAGCCTTTGTGTCCTGTCTTCTGGTAGATAAGCCCTTGCTTGAAGGGTGTCTAGCCTTGCTCCTATAAACTCCAGACCTTGAGTGGGAACTAGAGTAGATTTGGTGTGATTGATCACAAATCCGAGATGTTGCAGCACCTGAATGGTGCAAGATGTGGCCTGCTGGACTTTCAGAGCTGACATGGCTCTGATGAGCCAGTCATCTAGGTAGGGGAAGACAAATACCCCCTGGTTCCTGAGGAAGGCGGCCACTACAGCCAGGCACTTTGTGAATACTTTGGGTGCAGAGGCTAGGCCAAAGGCATGTAAAGTAGAATATCATCTGCATGTATCATACATTTCACATTGAATGATCTGATGATCTTTATCTTTATCTTTATTTAAAATTTGATAAACCGCTTTCCGTCGTAACATAAAGCGGTGTACAATAAAAAGGTTAGCAATGCACAAACAATGAAAAGAACGCCAAAGTAAAATAGAAAAGCAAGTATAAAGAATAAAGGCATAGACAAATAAAGTGACATATATAACATATATATGCAGCCTATCTGCAATATCATCAGATCATTCAATGTGAAATGTATGATACATGCAGATGATATTCTACTTTACATGCCATTTTCCACAATGCAAATGGACTTATTGCCCATAATAAACTGCTTCGACGCAGTCTCAGAATGGCTTCTGACACAGAACCTCCGCATGCAGCACAAGAAAACTGAGGTTCTCTTTATCATAAGAAACTCCAACTTCGTTCCACCATCACATATAAGTGTTAAGGGAGCTAATCTATACACTAAAGAATCAATCAGATACCTCGGAGTCACGCTGGACCATCGTCTAGATATGAAATCACACATAAACAACATTGTAAAAGCTGTGTACTTCAAGATACGCACACTCAGGCACCTACGTTCCTTACTAGATCCAGAGGACTTCAGAACCATCTACCAAGCACTAATCTTACCACATTTCGACTTCGCCAATGCCATCCTGCAAGGACTCCCACAATCCACCTTGAGCTCACTACAGCTTGCCATGAATACTGCTGCAAGGGTTCTACAAGGAGCGTCCAAGAGTGAACACATTACACCTATCCTCAAGCAACTCCATTGGCTCCCTATTCATGGCAGGCTTATGTTCAAGACTTTGATTCTCGCATATAAGGCCATCAAGGGTATATCATCCAACTCACTTACTGAGCTCATCCAAACGGTACCACCAAACAGATCTAGAAGACAATTAGCGTTAAACTCTCTAATAACGCCAAAGGCCATAACAACATGTAGCCACTCAACAGCAAACAGAGCTTTCATGCTCTGCGCCCCAAAATGCTGGAACTCGCTACTGCCTGAAATCCGTGCCATAACTGACCTAGCCCAATTCAGAAAATGAAATTAGTTCTTACCTGCTAATTATCTTTCCTTGAGCATTCTCCGGGCCAGTCCAGGGAAGGTTAGGTTGTCAATCCCCCTCAGCAGCTGAGGACATAAAGACATCAAAGCCACTCCCCCTGAAGCCAACTGCCAGTCTTCTTTTGACAAAGCAACTAACTATTATAGAATTTAAAACAAAAAGCGTACTCATAATAAAACTGATTATATTTTATAGTCCTTCAGGAAAACATAAGCAAATAATTTGTGCTTATTAAAAATTTTTTTTTTTTTTTTTTTTTTCAAACTAAATAAATTCCAACTTAATTTGAGAAAGAAACATTAGCCCCAATAACTAAAGGGTGGGACCCTGGACTGGCCCGGAGAATGCTCAAGGAAAGATAATTAGCAGGTAAGAACTAATTTCATTTTCCTTTTCGCCTCTCCGGGCCAGTCCAGGGAAGGTTAGGGCAATACCAGAGCAGTACCTAAACTCGGGAGGGACCCGCCAGTCCAGCAATGAGAGCCGACGTTCCCACTTTTGCATCTTCCCTGGCCTGAACATCTAGACGATAATGCTTTGTAAAGGTATGAAACGAAGACCATGTAGCCGCCCTACAGATATCTACTGGAGGAACAAAAGCAAATTCTGCCCAGGATGCCGCTTGTGCTCTAGTAGAATGCGCCCTCAGACCATTAGGAGGAGAGCGTCCTCTGGTCTGATAAGCTGCCACAATAGCAGATCGTACCCATCGAGCAATTGTGGACTTCAAAGCCGGCTTCCCTTTATTAGGTCCAGCATACTGCACAAACAATCTATCTGTTTTACGAAATGGTTCTGAAATTTTAAGGTATGTCTTTAAGACACGACCAAGACCCAATTTTCAAAGAGCTCTATCAATAGGAGAATTTGATAAATCCAAAAAAGTTGGCAAAAGTATTGACTGATTAATATGAAAAGCAGATAGCACTTTTGGTAAAAATGAAGGAACTGTATGTAATAAAACTCGTTCAGGGAGAAATTGCAAATAAGGCTTACGGCAAGACAAAGCCTGTAAATCCGAAATTCTTCGCGCTGAACACAAAGCTACCAGAAAAGCTGTCTTCCATGAACACTCCTTAGGAGATCGGGAGGAAATTGATGTTAATGACGAACTCGACAACGCCTCCAAAACAATATTCTTCATGAACACTCCTTTGGAGATCGGGAGGAAATCGACGCTAATGACGAACTCGACAACGCCTCCAAAACAATATTCAAATCCCACGGAGGCACAATGTGCCGCAGCGGAGGACGAATAATCTTAGCCGCTCTGAAAAATCTTTGCACATCCGGATGCAAGGATAGCTTGCAATTTTGGACTAATTCCCTAAAACATGCAAGTGCGGCTACCTGAACCTTAAGGGTATTAATTGCCAACCCTTTATCCAAACCTTCCTGGAGAAATAAAAGCAACTGAGGCAAGGAAGCCGAACGAGGAAGAATATCATGCCGTTCACACCAAGACTCGAAAATCTGCCATATCCGGACATACGCAAGAGATGTCCCAGGTCTTCTAGATTTAAGTAAGGTAGCCACTACAGAATTCGCATAACCTTTGCGAGTCAAGCGAGACCTCTCAAGAGCCAAGCCATAAGCAAGAAGCGATCCACGTGTGGCATGAGCACGGGTCACTGATTTAACAGATTGACCCGGACTAGAAGACGCCAAGGTGGAGCTATTAGAAGCCGAACTAGATCGGCATACCAAGGACTAGATCGGCATACCAAGGACGCCGAGGCCAATCCAGCGCAATCAGAATCACTGAACCGCAGCGCTTCGTTATGCGTTGAACAACTTGGCTCACCATTGGCCAAGGTGGGAAAACATACAATAGAATGTTCTCCGGCCAAGGCTGAGCTAGAGCATCGAGCCCTTCTGACATGCATTCCCTGTGTCCACTGAAAAAACGGTTCGACTTTGCATTGTTGAACGTCGCCATTAAATCCATAACCGGTTGTCCTCACTTTAAGGTTATTTCGTGAAAAACTGCTACGTTCAACTCCCATTCTCCTGGATCGAGGAGAGACCGACTGAGATAATCGGCCTGAACATTCTCTTTGCCTGCCTTCTTTATGAGAAGGTGCTCGAAGTGCTGAAGAGCAAGCCGGGCAGCGCGTAGCTCTAGCATGTTGATCGACCACAATGTTTCCTCTTTTGACCAAAACCCTTGAGTTATTTGCGACTGACAATGCGCTCCCCAGCCTATCAGACTGGCATCTGTGGTGACTAACACCCACGCGGGCTCCTGCAAAGGAATACCCGCCTTGGAGATGTACCGGGTCCAACCACCATTCTAGACTTTCCCTTACCGTTTCCGGACAAAACAGGCGCTGCGATAGAGGATGCAGCTGCGGTGACCATCGAAAAGTAAGGCCTGTTGTAAGGGCCGCATGTGAGTCCTGGCCCACAGAACCAGATCCAAGGCAGCCGCCATGGAACCCAAAAACTGTAAGTACTTCCAAGCCAATGGAGTTTGAACTCTTAAAAAAGCTTGCACTTGTTGCAAAATCTTGACTATTCTTTTTTTGTTTTTGTTTTTTCCGGCAAGAAAAACTGCTTCTCGAGCCGTATCGAAGTAGGCCCTTAGATAAGTCAGTTGTTGAACTGGCTGCAAGTGACTCTTTGCTTGATTTATCACCCAGCCTAGCTGTTCCAAAAGTTGAACAACTCGAGACGTCGCCACTACGGAGGCCAGATGAGAATTGGCTCTAATTAGCCAATCGTCGAGGTATGGATGAACACGGATCCCTTCTTTTCGCAGCGCAGCTGCTACCACTACCATGAGCTTTGTGAAGGTTCTTGGAGCCGTGGCCAGACCGAAGGGCCGAAACTGGAAGTGACCCATTGGAAGGGCAAAACGCAAAAATTGCTGATGAGATGGCCTGATGGGAATGTGAAGAGGAATTCCCCCAGCCGTATTGCCCGAATCATTGTACGCAGCGTTTCCATGCGAAAATGAGGTACCCGCAAAGCACGGTTGACCCCTCTGAGATCGAGAATTGGTCGAAAAGAATCCTCCTTTTTGGGAACCATGAAATAAATCGAGTAGTATCGACCGCGACCGTATTGGTCTCAGGGTACAGGGACTATTGCTCAAAGGTGTAATAGACGCAAAACCGTGTCTAACACGGCTTTCTCTTTTAGCCCCTTCGCACAGGGAGAGCGAACGAAGGCGGGTAGCAGATTGTAAGCGAAATCCAGTGCATACCCTTTTTGAATTATTTCTAACACCCACTTGTCTGCAGTAATCTCGGTCCAGGCTGAGAGAAAATCCTGCAGGCATCCCCCTAGAGGTACTAACGCCTGAACCAAGAGACCTTCATTGTGGTTTCTTAGCTGCGGATTGAGAAGCCGCGAAGTAAGATCTATTGAAACCTCTTTTGAGAGATTGCAAATAGATCATGTGTGCCCTCTTCCATTAACAGCTAGGGAAAATAGATTTTTACTCACTGTTGTTGATTCCTTTTCTCATTGGGTAGAAGCTTTTCCATGTCACAGATCCTAGCAGTATTGGAAACACATCACCCAGTTGAAACCATATGGGTAATACATGTTGTATGAGTCTTTGTTTTCAGATACCATCTGAAGACAGCACGGACAGCTGCTTTCTGAAGACAGCACGGATAGCTGCTTTCTGAAGACAGCACGGATAGCTGCTTTCTGAACAAAAGTTGTTTGAGGATGGGAACTATTTACTTCTGCTGTATAGTTGACGTGTCCTAGATACTGGACATGTATCTAATAGTTATGTAAATAAGTAGTAAAAATTATTTTTGTTGTTGCATAGTATAAGTGAGGAGCACTAGTTTACTCCGTAGTAGAGTAAAACAAGTTAGCTTTTATTATGTCTCGGTTTCCTGTTGTTCTTGTATCTGCTCTCCTCTACCCAAGTCTCATTACAGGAACTATCATCCGAATATGCACGATTGGCTAAATCCACAGATGGGGTATATCGCTATCAAGAAATACCCCCACCTTTCCCCGAAGGAAAGTATCTGGTCATCCTGAGTTTCTGTTCCATACAGGACCAGCCAGTGTTCTACTCATTAAACATCACTCAAATACTGTGGGCGCCACCAGTTTCCACTTCTCTAGAAAGGACAGAAGAAGTGAGGGCACCTCCAGAACATTACTTTTTAGGTCCTCCTGCCTAGATTTTGTACAATATTTCTTGCCAGGATAAAGAATGTTTCTTTTTCAGTTGCTCCCAGAATGCATGACAACCCGCCTTCCTAAGAACACTCTGTTGTACAGTTTAAACAATACCTGGTGCAGTCATACACCACTGGTCTCCATCACCATTGACGGGACAACTTATTCCATACCGCTGGTTACCAATGACTCTATGGACATTCCAGACTTTATCTCATATGCTGTGCATCCATTACCACTTGGCATGGGAGAAAAGACACTACATAAACTGCTCAACTTTACAGAGCTCCATGCCTATATTGATCACCTTAAAACAACTGTAACCGTTTTGTTTTTTATTTAGAGTGTGTGCCACTTATTTTGATGAAGTATGCAGTTGAGGAATAAAACTGATTTTCTCCTGTGGAATTTGGTTGGAGTTCTACTGCTTCATCTGCATATCTCATAAAGAGGTCTCTGATTGGCTAAAGGACCTAGGGAGCAGATGGATGATGTCAGCAGAGTCCTTGTTTCCTAGACAACAGGAAGAAAGTTGGATTTGAGTTTTTGACCTTGAACAGAAAACAGAAATGTTTGAGTTGTGTTTTGATTTTGAATAGAGAGAGATGTAAGTTGACAGGAGAAAAACCGCTGGCTCAAATCAGCAGGAAACAATGCCTCTCGCTGAAATCACGCCACTGTGGAAAACAAACACTGCACCGGTAGTCACACAGGTGGTTTGTTAAAGTTTTATTCCGCTGCTAGCGGAAGCAGGAAACAGCTGACTCAATAAAGTTTTGTTCCGCTGCTAGCGGAAACAGGAAAAGCATAGCATCACCAAGCATAGCATCACCAACGCAGAGGAGGTACTGGGGCTCCCAGTCTCAATCTGCCACAGTTTTGTTCCGCTGCTAGCGGAAGCAGGAAACAGCTGACTCAATAAAGTTTTGTTCCGCTGCTAGCGGAAACAGGAAAAGCATAGCATCACCAAACATAGCATCACCAACGCAGAGGAGGTACTGGGGCTCCCAGTCTCAATCTGCCACAGTTTTGTTCCGCTGCTAGCGGAAGCAGGAAACAGCTGACTCAATAAAGTTTTGTTCCGCTGCTAGCAGAAACAGGAAGAGCATAGCATCACCAACGCAGAGGAGGTACTGGGGCTCCCAGTCTCAATCTGCCACAGGAGTCAGAGACGGAATAAAAAGACAGGCAGGCTCTACCTGAAACCGTCGCGCTCCAATTCTCTCTGCTGGCAAAGCAGGTAAATTAAATTAAAATGCTCTGTTAGGACTATAACTAAATCAGCTCTGCTAGAGCCAACTTAAAGAATTACAAATAAATTAATAAATAACAAAAACTTAAGGGAGAGATTTAAATCGATCCTCTTCAGCTGCTGAGGACAAACAGACTGGCAGTTGGCTTCAGGGGGAGTGGCTTCATCGAGCAAGAAAACTTGATGTCTTTATGTCCTCAGCTGCTGAGGGGGATTGACAACCTAACCTTCCCTGGACTGGCCCGGAGAGGCGAAAAGGAAAGGCCCTTAAATTTAACCTATTTATCAAATACTACCCTTGATGAAGTAAAACATATTAATCCCACCAAAATACTAGCACCAGGCTAATGTATCTATACTATGTAAATAGTTTGATCATTATTATCATGTTATCTAGTTAACAGATGTTATATTCTTTGTAAATAGTTCCCCATGTTTTTCCAAGTTGTTTCTCCTGTTATATGTAACACCGAACAACCTGTCGTTCTGGTCTTTTGTGTTATCTGTAAACCGCGCTGATACCGAATAGTGCGGTATACAAAAAATTGTAATAAGAAAATAAGAACATAAGATATGCCATACTGGGTAAGACCAAGGTCCATCAAGCCTAGTATTCTGTTTCCAACAGTGGCCAATCTAGGTCACATGTACCTAGCACTTTCCCCAAGAGACACAAGTTCCACAATGCTTGTACTGGGTCAAGCATTGATATCTTCGGTCACTTCTTAATAATGGTTTATGGACATTTCCTCCAGGAACTTGTCCAAACCTTTTTTAAACCCAGCTACACTAACAGCCTTTACTACATCCTCCGGTAACAAATTCCAGAGTTTGATTACATGTTGAGTGAAAAAATATTTTCTTTTATTAGTCGTAAATAGTTTACCCTGTAGCTTCATTCCATGTCCCCTAGTCTTTCTATATTCTGATAAGGTAAACAATCGATCTACGTTTACCCGTTCCACTCCGTTCATTAATTTATAGACTTCTATCATATCTCCCCTCAGCCGTCTCTTTTCCAGGTTAAAGAGCCCTAACCTTTTTAGCCTTTCTTCATAGGAGTATCCTTCCATCCCCTTTACCATTTTGGTGGCTCTTCTCTGTACCTTTTCTAAAATCGCTATATCCTTTTTAAGATACGGCGACCAGAATTGCACACAATATTCAAGGTGCGGTCTCACCATGGAACGATATAGAGGCATTATAATATCTTTTGTTTTATTTTCCATTCCTTTCCTTATCATACCTAGCATTCTATTGCTCTCTTGGCCGCCGCTGCACACTGGGCCGAGGGTTTTAACATGGTATCCACAATGACGCCTAAATCTTTTTCCTGGGTGGTGGTTCCTAATGTGGAAACTTGCATCGTGTAACCATAGTTTGGGTTGTTCTTCCCTAGGTGCATAACCTTGCACTTGTCCACATTAAATTTCATCTGCCATTTTTATGCCCAGTCTTCCAATTTATCAAGATCTTCTTGCAATCTTTCACAATCCTCTTGGGTTTTAACAACTTTAAATAGTTTTGTGTCATCTGCAAATTTGATAACCTCACTCGTTATTCCACTTTCCAGGTCATTTATGAATATGTCAAAAAGCAACGGACCTAGCACAGATCCCTGGGGTACACCACTATTCACCTTTCTCCATTGGGAAAATTCGCCATTTAGCCCTACCCTCTGCTTTCTATCTTTTAACCAGTTCCTGATCCACAATAGTACACTGCCTCCTATCCCATGACTCTTTAGTTTTGCCAAAAGTCTCTGATCAGAGACCTTGTCAA
Source organism: Ichthyophis bannanicus (assembly GCA_033557465.1). NCBI lineage: Eukaryota > Metazoa > Chordata > Amphibia > Gymnophiona > Ichthyophiidae > Ichthyophis > Ichthyophis bannanicus. Next base: position 6,834,338 of record CM066044.1, on the reverse strand, counting down.
AGGCTTTCTGAAAGTCCAGATATACAGTATCAACCGACTCACCTTTGTCCACCTGTTTATTCACTCCTTCAAAAAAACATAACAGATTAGTAAGACAAGATCTTCCTTGTCTAAAGCCATGTTGGCTGTCTCCCATTAGGTTGTGACATCTACATGCTGAGTAATTTTATTCTTTATGATGGTTTCTACCATTTTTCCCGGTACTGACGTCAGGCTCACCGGTCTGTAATTTCCCGGATCACCCCTGGAACCCTTTTTAAAAATTGGTGTTACATTGGCGATCCTCCAATCTTCAGGTATTAGAGATGATTTTAATGATAGTTCACAGATTACTGATAGCAGTTCTGCAATCTCATATTTCAGTTCTTTCAACACCCTTGGATGTATACCATCCGGCCCAGGTGATTTGCTACTCTTCAGTTTATCTAATAGTTGTAAGACATCTTCCCGATGTATCGATATTTCCTTCAATTCTTCCGCACCTTTAAATACCACTTCAGCCATGGGTAACATCCCTACATCTTCCTCAGTAAAGACCGAAGCAAAGAATTCATTCAGTCTCTCCGCTATCGCCTTGTCGCCTCTTAGTGCTCCTTTAACCCCTTTATCATCTAATGGACCAACTGACTCTCTCACAGGTTTTTTGCTACGCATGTACTTGAAAAGGTCTTTATTTCGCGTTTTTGCTTCCGCAGCAAACTTCTTCTCAAATTCTCTCTTTGCCTGCCTTATCAATGCCTTGCATTTGACTTGCCATTGCTTGTGCTGTTTCCAGGTTTCGTCGTTTGGCTCTTTTTTCCATTTCCTGAAAGATGCTTTTTTTGGCAACAACAGCCTCTCTGACCTCACCTTTAAACCATAAATAAATAATAATAATAAATAATAAAGGGAAGTACCTTGTACTGAAAATGGTTTCCTCCCACAACAAAACGGAGATATTGTCTGTGGTCTGGATGAATTAGGTTGTGTGTATATGCATCCTTTAGGTCTAAGGAGCATAGTCAGTCTCTCTGGCGGAGGTAAGGCAGCAATATTCCAAGGGAAAGCATCTTGAACTTTTCCCTCACCAGGAACTTGTTGAAGTTGCGCAGGTCGAGGATGGGTCTTAGGCCTCCTGTTCTTTTTGGTATTGGGAAATAGCTGGAGTAGAAGCCTGTGCCCTGCAGGTGGTGGGGTACCAGTTCTACTGCCTGATCCTCAAGAAGACCCGCTAACTCCTTCAAGAGGTCCCTGTGAAGAGGGGGTCTGAGAGGTTCCCTTGGAAAGTAAGAGGGAGGTACCTGGGTGAAATGTAGCAGATAGCCCTTTTGGACTATCTGGAGAACCCAGGTATCTGTTGTGATGGCTGGCCACCTGTTGGCATACAGAGCCAGCCTTCCTCCTGTGCAAGGTCTTACTCCTTTGTAGAGAGGGGCTATGCTTTGGGAGTCAAAAACCCCCTCCAGGCTGGGCCGGAGCCAGTGCCTGGGGCCTTTCTGCTTACGCAGGCCATGGCCCTGCCCCTTGGCTTGCTGCCCGTTGGGGAGCTGGGGAGGCCTGATATGTGGGGTAGCTGCAGCAAGCAGTACCTTTCCTTGGGAAAAAGGGCTTTTTACCCGAGCCCTTCTTCTTAGAAGGGGCAGAAGTTTTCTTCGAGAGCCGTGTCCGGGTCAGGTACTCAGACTCAATCTCAGCAGCCTTCTCAGTCATGGGTTTGCCAAAGAGGTTTTCACCTCAGCAAGGGACATCGACCAACTTGTCCTGTACCCATTGCTCCAGGTCTGACTGTAGCCATGCCTGGCGGTGTGCACAGATGCCAGCCGCAGCTACCCAGGCCAACGCCTCGAAGCCGTCATAGGCTGCTTGAATCATAAACTTCGAGCACTCACGGATCCCAGTGGACAAGGACTTGAAGTACTGCAAAGATCCCTCGGAGAGACTAGCTGAGAACCCGGCAATCTCCTTTGCCTGGTCTTATAGGTACATGCCCATGTATAGCTAGTATGTCTGGATTTGGCATGATAGCATTGAACCCTGGTAGCACTTCTTGCCAAAGGCGTCCAAGTTGCAGGCCTCCGTGCCAGGAGGCACCGAGGAGTGCATCTTCTGGCTCTTGAGCCGGCGCATGGCCGATTCCACAACCATGGAGTTGTGCGGCAGTTGTGCCTGTTGGAATCCAGGGCTCTTGTGAACTCGATAGATGGAATTTATTCGCCTGCTGAGTACCAGCATCGATGCCGATGACTCCCACTTGCCGTTCCAGAATCAAAGGCACTGGTATAGTAAGGGCTTCCCGAGGGGGAAAGTCATACTGGAGGATCTTGAGCTCTTCGGCTCGAGGCTCCTCCTCAGCCTCCGCCGGGAATGCCAATGCCTTTGAAATGTCCCGAACGAAGTCTAAGAACCGAGTGTCCTCCAGGGGGGACCTTCTCCGAGGTTCGGACACCGGGGAATTCGAGGGAATTCTCTGGTCCGACGGGTGTCCAGTGACTCCTCGTCCTCCATCCCAACCTTGGTCCCGAACAGGAGGTCGAGGGAGACCTCAGCCGAGGATCGACTCGAGTCCTCATGGTCTCGAGAATCAGCTCGGCCTCCGGGGTCGACTTGGACATCGACGTCCTGGTGGTCGGAACGGAAGGACCAGTGAGACCGGCTATCAGCGCCCGCTGCTGGTCCATGAAGGCAGATATGCTGAGCTCCAAGGCCACCATTCTGAAACTGAGCTCAGAAGGCTCCACAGCCCCTGGGTCAGATCCCGATGCCGTCGGGCCCGACGCCGGTTCTCCCGGAGGAGAGTCCTCGACAAGGACAGTGGTTACCTGCCTCGGCTGCTACGGTTCCCGTCAAGGGAGTTTTGCAGGCCGCTCTGACTCTCAGATTGCAGGACAACGGTCAGGGCTTTGCGACTGGTCCCGCGAGGAGCCAGGCCGTTTGAAACCGTCCAACGATGCCATCCTCATGGATTTCTTCTTCCTCAGGTGTTCCCGCGAGGGAGACCCCCTTTCAGAGGACACCCGACGCTGCTCGGGTTCAGATAGCTCCCGAGATGTCGAGGCCTCCGATGAGATCTGGGCCCGGGCAGGTGCGGACTCAGGAAAAATCCTATCATGCTGCTGCTGATGGCTCCTCAAGGCCTTAGAGGACATTTTCCTACAGGGGCCACAGACCCTCGGGTCGTGGTCGGGGGCCCGAGGCACCGGAGACAGCAATCGTGTGTGTCGGTGAGGGACATTAATTTTGTACACCGATCAAACTTTTTAAACCCGCTGGCAGCCATCGGGGGAAAAAGGGCCCCTGCGAGGTTGAAGGACTGGGCTGCCAGTGAAAAATAAAGAGTGCGAACGCTAGTCACTAAGGACAAAAACCGAAAAATTGGACCAGACTTGATACCGGTGTACCAAGCCAAAGGCGGGAAGGGGAACTGATGTTGAACCGGTAAAAAAAGAAAAGTAATTCCTCACTTGTAAACACTTTTTTTCTCGGGAACACTGGGACAATGTCCATTGGGCTCCGCGGAAAAAAGGAGACTGAGCAAGATGGCACCCTTCGGCGGGAAGGGGACCGCACATGCGTGATGCAATTCCCAAAGGCTTTCTTAGAAAGCTGGGGATTTGCTCCGCACGAGGGCTCCATCGGTGCCGACATCACCCATATGTGAGGACTGACTTCCTGCTTGTTCCTGGAGAAAGGATGCTGACTCACTATATGTTCTTATGATCTCCTTTAAAACTTACAAGAAAATTTTGCACATACGTTTTTAGCGGCTATTTGGTGCACATAATATTTTGAAGTAAACTCTGGGCATACTTTTGCAAATTCAAAAGTATGCATATAAGCACAAACCCTGCCCGAACCGCACCCTTGGGAAGACCTCCTCAACCTGTGGTTAACATTACGTGCATACAGGCTGGATACATGTAATTTCACCTGTACATAGCATGGACAGTTTTCGAAAACCAATGTCCATAGGTAAAATATTGCTTTAGGCCAAATAGATAGATTTATGAATAAGAGTCAAAGCAGAAGCAATTAAAAAAAAAGATCAGATAAGATGTTATTTTGAAGATTTTTAAAGTTGTTTTTATAATGGTTCTATAGTATTTTCTTCTTGTAATTTCAATGAGCAACATATAACCCGAGTATTCTCTAGATGTCGCTATTTTTATTGTTTTCACAGACACCAAGCAGCCTAATTTTCCATACAGTAGAAATGGTTCTCACTACATCTTGCTACTGGAACATTATATATCACAGCCTCCCCAAACAAACCCTATCCCCTCTCCAAATGGCACAAAATATTGTAGCAAGAATAATCCATAGAACTCCCAGACAAGCTCACATCACCCCACCTTAAAACACCTACACTGGCTCCCTCTCCAAACCAGAATAAAAATATAAGGCACTCATTATGACTCACAAAGTCCTACACAATGAATCAGCAAACTGTTTTCACCTCCTCCTCTCCAGACCCAAAAGTGACAGACACCGAAGATCTAGTTCAATCGACCTCCTTAACATCCCAGTCCACAAACAAAAAGCAAACAATCCACTTGTAGTCCTGCATTCTCCCTTTTTGCCCCAACCACATGGAATGCCTTCTCACCTGATCTGAGAGGATGCACTGACCATTCAGACTTTAGGAAGAAACTAAAAGCCTTCCTATTCCATGAATATTATAGCACAACCACAACATTAGACCTGCGGTCAAACGTGACTCAAATGACACAAACCTCCAACCTCATCAAATGTCAAAGACCCAAACTATACGAGTACAGAACATGCTTCAACGATCCCTGGAACATGTACCTCCCTCCCCCCCACACTTTTTGTACATAGCTAAAGTAGTTGCTGCAATTTTTATTCTACTTAAACTGTTCACTGAAACTGTTATATGTAATTAAGGGGTATGTTTACAAAGCGGCCTTGGGGAAGGAGAGGTGTTGAGGCTGTCCCAGAATAATACATGCAGAGAGTTTATTTTTAAATCCTTGCATGTATTTCCTAGAGAGACATTTGCACCTGTGAGCTCTGTAGTACATATTGTACCCAAGATCTCTGCCAGGGAAGGGATTTTCAAAGATTTGCAGCCTGAGGGTAACACATATGGGGACCTATAAGCACCAGGGGGCCTGAAAATTGGCTTCCCCATGACATATCAGTGTACTTATATTGAAATTTATTCAGTATAGATATGGATGTTCTGATAAATTACTGTACAATGTGCATGCACTTTACCAGTAGATCATCCCTTGTCTGGTTGACATGTGTAACCAATAATCCATTGTCGGGCTCCAAATCTGTAATTGTCACATCTTGCCAGGAGGGTCGGACTCTCAGGGGAACTGAAGATGATTCTAGATCTGAACTGCAAAATTAAAAAAAAAAAAAAAAAAGAATTCCCTTAAGAGATTTAGAGAGTGTAAAGGCAAAAAATGCAGGTGTTATTGCATCACTACTAAGCTGTCTGCAAAATATTAACAGCCTCATTTACTACAGTGTGTTTACACACATTAAAGCATGTTAAATAACACAAGCACATTATTCTCATAGCAGCCTATACAAAATAGTGCACTATATAAAAGCTAATAAATAAATAAATAAATTTAACTCAAATTAATGAGCATTAATGCAAGTTAATGAAGAAAGACCCTAAATGTGTCACTATTATTGTTAACCCATTAATATTTCAATTTCACAGCAGTCTGCACGACTTGTTCAACAATCAGAGGACTGGAAGAGACTTGAAAGGGTTATATAGCCCACAAGCATCAACTATCTTTAACCAACTCTTAGAAATCTCTAAAGAGAGAGATTCCACTAACTTCCCACAAACATTTGCTTAATAGGTCATGTTATCTGAGAACTAGCTTTTGTCCCGAGTCATATGCATTACAGAGCAACTTTTCACATCTATACTAGAATTCTTACCAGACTCTTTTGAAAAACTGCTCATTGTCCAGACTTTGAGCCATCTTTTTATTAGGTGTAGATTTTAATTTATTATCTAGTGAAAAAGCAAAGAACACAAACAAAACAGGCATGACAATAAAACATTACAAATGTAAAATTTGTATTAATCTATTTTTCAGTATTTTTAAGCACCCTGGTTACATTCATAAATCAGTGTACTAGTTTGCTATCCAAGTATCTGTTTCATTCAGAGGGACTTTATTTAACTCCTTCTTAACTTGCTAAATGTTAAACTGTGTCATATAAAATATTCTGATTAACTGGATTGCTACAAGAAACTTCTGAAAATAATCTAACAGCATTAAAATTCTGGTAGACCATATAGACTGAAAAGGAGTGCATTAGATCCTAATAATAATTCTAAAGCAATAATTCTATTTATTTTTTTACAGTTAAACATGTACAGTATTGCACTAAATGGAACACTACACCATGGAACTTGCAGTCTGTGCAAGACACATAGAGAAAGCAACCAGAGACTTCTGAAAATATATTTATTACGCCATACATGTTTAAAGTCAACAAAGCCATGATCAGGGGCTGACAGAGTTTAAAATTTAAAAAACAAACATTCTCATAAAGGAGGGGTTTTAGGCATGACCTGAATGTAGCCGGAGATGTGTTATAATGTGCCAATTCAGGAAGGCTATTCCAAGTATAAAGTACAGCAAGATGGAGAAAACACCTTGCTCCAATTGGCCATAGAGGAAAAGGACACAGATAAAACATCCTGCCTGATGAAAAGAGGTCATGAGAACGGCTGTAAGGATAGAGAAGAGAGGAGAAGTAATAAGGAACTACAGGAACATACAATAGATGATGGCAGATAAAAACCAGTATGGTCCATCTAATCTGCCCAGAAAGATGGCCAGAATGGTTGCACCTGCTACTCGGTTCAAGTCCTCCCTCTATGCCTTTGTTTAGGGTTGTACCTACTCCTTCCTGCAGGACAAACTCACTCTTTGTTAGTCTAAAAGATATTTAAGTATGTTTTGATTCCATCCCCTTGCTATATAGAGATCCTCTGTATCCATCTCACATATTATTTTTTTTTAATTCTGTCAGTTTTTGCTCCCTACCACTTCTGTCAGGAGGGCATTCCAGGCATCCACCACCCTTTCAGTGAAAAAGTATTTCCTGACATTGCTTTTAAGTTTACTTCTTTGCAGTTTCATTTTATGTCCTCTAGTTACAGGTTTACTAAGCTGTGCTAATGTTTTGCAGATGTTGCCCACAGAGTAGAAATCAATGCATGGCATATGCAACAGTCATGTACTACCTATTGAGGGCGTGCAGACAATGCCAGCAGGGCTCCAGAGTCTCAATGCGTGGATGAGACAATGGTGCAAGGATGAGGGTTTTGGATTGTTAGGAACTGGGGAACATTCTGGGGAAAAAAGGGGCTCTTCCGAAGGGATGGGCTTCATCTTGACCGGGATGGAACCAGGTTGCTGGCATTAACCTTTAAAAAGGAGATAGAGCAGCTTTTAAACTAGATAATAGGGGAAAGCAGACAGTCGCACAAGAGTGCATGGTTCGAAAGAATGTATCCTTGAAGGATACTACCAAAAGCAGAGAGGTTCCAAAAAAGACTAAAGTAGCCCAAATGCCCTCGAGTATGGAGCAGACAGAGCTTAAAGATCCCAAACTACCTATGTCTACCAATATCCAGATTAATATGAATAAAATACAGTCTCTAAAATGCTTGTATGCAAATGCTAGAAGTCTAAAAAATAAGATTGGAGAGTTAGAATATGTAGCACTAAATGAGAGGTTAGATATGATTGGAATATCAGAAACATGGTGGAAGGAGGACAACCAGTGGGACATTGTGATACCTGGGTACAAACTATATCGTAATGACAGAGCTGATCAAGTTGGTGGAGGGGTTGCGCTCTATGTTAGAGAGGGCATTGAGTCAGAAAGGATTAAAGTTTTGCAGGAAACAAAATTTGCTGTAGAAACCCTATGGATTGAAATTCCATGTAAAAAGGGGAATGCGATGGCAGTGGGGGTGTACTATCGACAGCCTGGCCAGAATGAGCAAATGGATGATGAAATGCTCAAAGAATCAAGGAAGCTAACAAAAGTTACAGTGTAGTAATAATAATGGGTGATTTCAATTACCCCGGTATCGACTGGGTCAGTGTAACAGCAGGACATGCTAGGGAGATAAAGTTCCTAGATGAAATAAATGACTGTTTCTTGGAGCAGCTGGTTCATGAACCGACAAGAGGGGAAGCCATATTAGACCTAGTCCTTAGTGGAACACCAGATCTAGTGCAAGAGAAAAGGGTGTTGGGGCCACTTGGCAATAGTGATCATAGCATGATCGCGTTTGATTTAGTTAGTGGAGGACGGATAGTAAGGAAATCCACAGTACTACCTTTTAACTTTCGAAAGGGAGACTATGATAAAATGAGGAAAATAGTTAAGAAAAAACTAAAAGGAGCAGTTGCAAAGGTTAAAGACTTACATCAAGATTGGGTGTTGTTGAAAAATACTATCTTGGAAGCCCAGACCAGCTGTATTCCACGCTTTAAGAAAAGTGGAAGGAAGTCAAAAAAACTGCCAGCATGGTTTAAAGGTGAGGTCAGAGAGGCTGTTGTTGCCAAAAAAGCATCTTTCAGGAAATGGAAAAAAGAGCCAAACGACGAAACCTGGAAACAGCACAAGCACTGGCAAGTCAAATGCAAGGCATTGATAAGGCAGGCAAAGGGTGAATTTGAGAAGCTTGCTGCTGAAGCAAAAACGCAAAATAGACTTTTTCAAGTACATTTGCAGCAAAAAACGTGTGAGAGAGTCAGCTGGTCCATTAGATGATAGAGGGGTTAAAGGGGCACTAAGAGGCGACAAGGCGATAGCGGAGAGACTGAATGAATTCTTTGCTTCGGTCTTTACTGAGGGAAGATGTAAGGATGTTATCCATGACTGAAGTGGTATTAAAAGGTGCGGAAGAATTGAAGGAAATATCGATACATCGGGAAGATTTATTACAACTATTAGATAAACTGAAGAGTAGCAAATCACCTGAGCCAGATGGTATACATCCAAGGGTGTTGAAAGAACTGAAATATGAGATTGCAGACCTGCTATTAGTAATCTGTGAATTTTCATTAAAATCATCGGTAATACATGAAGATTGGAGGATCGCCAATGTAACGCCAAGGGTAAGCCTAACGTTAGTAACGGGAAAAATTGTAGAAACCATCATAAAGAACTCAGCATGTAGATAGTCATGGCCTAATGGGAGACAGCCAACATGGCTTTAGCCAAGGAAGATCTTGTCTTACTAATCTGTTATGTTTTTTTGAAGGTGTGAATAAACAGGTGGACAAAGATGAGTCGGTTGATATTGTGTATCTTGACTTTCAGAAAGCCTTTGACAAGGTCCCTCATCAGAGACTTTTGGCAAAATTAAAAAGTCATGGGATAGGAGGCAGTGTACTATTGTGGATCAGGAACTGGTTAAACGATAGAAAGCAGAGGGTAGGGCTAAATGGCCAATTTTTCCAATGGAGAAAGGTGAATAGTGGTGTACCCCAGGAATCTGTGCTGGGTCCGCTGCTTTTTCACATATTCATAAATGACCTGGAAAGGGGAATAATGAGTGAGGTTATCAAATTTGCAGATGACACAAAACTATTTTTAAGTTGTTAAAACCAAAGAGGATTGTGGAAAATTGCAAGAGGATCTTGATAAATTGGAAGACTGGGCATCAAAATGGCAGATGAAATTTAATGTGAACAAGTGCAAAGTTATGCACCTAGGGAAGAACAACCCAAACTATGGTTACACGGTGCAAGGTTCCGCATTAGGAACCACCACCCAGGAAAACGATTTAGGTGTCATTGTGGATAACATGTTAAAACCCTCCACCCAGTGTGCAGCGGCGGCCAAAAGAGCAAATAGAATGCTAGGTATGATAAGGAAAGGAATGGAAAATAAAACAAAAGATATTATAATGCCTCTGTATCGTTCCATGGTGAGACCGCACCTTGAATATTGTGTGCAATTCTGGTCACCGTATCTTTAAAAGAATATAGCGTTATTAGAAAAGGTTCAGAGAAGAGCCACCAAAATGGTAAAGGGGATGGAAGGATACTCCTATGAAGAAAGGCTAAAAATGTCAGGGCTCTTTAACCTGGAAAAGAGACAGCTGAGGGGAGATATGATAGAAATCTATAAATTAATGAACGGAGTGGAACGGGTAAACGTAGATCGATTGTTTATGTTATCAGAATATAGAAAGACTAGGGGACATGCAATGAAGCTACAGGGTAAAACTATTTAAGACTAATAAAAGAAAATATTTTTTCACTCAATGTGTAATCAAACTCTGGAATTTGTTACCGGAGGATGTAGTAAAGGCTGTTAGTGTAGCTGGGTTTAAAAAAGGTTTGGACAAGTTCCTGGAGGAAAGGTCCATAAACCATTATTAAGAAGGGACCCAGGATATCACTGCGTGACCCAGTACAAGCATTGCGGTACCTGTGTCTTTTGGGGAAACTGCTAGGTACGTATGACCTAGATTGGCCACTGTTGGAAACAGGATACTGGGCTTGATGGACCTTGGTCTGATCCAGTATGGCATATCTTATGTTCTTATGTTCACACTGCACTGGTCTGAACCTTAACGCGTGTCAGCTGCATTAGCACTTAAGTGCATTTGCATTAACGCCACCCACTGAATTGGGATTAAATGCATCCATACTAACTGCAACATTGCCAATGAACATATGGTAGTAATCCCAGTGCTAACTTAAATGTGCAGTCAACATCCACGCTCTACCCCTACCCTGCCCATTTCCCTCCGTTGTGCACTAGGCAAATAGCATGGAATAGCATGCACAGTTTTGCATTCACACTGTTAGCATGGCTCCACACATGCTGGTTAAGACGTGCTTGAGTGCACGTTAACAGTGCAGCTTAGTGAACATGCCCCATAGTGTGCATTCACTTGCAAAGAAGCTTGAAGCAAATGTAGAAGTGGGTGGGGAGCCAACGTTGTGAGCTGAGAAGAGGGGATGGGTTTAACAACACTGGAGGAAATAGGTTATTCACTAAGGGGCCCTATTTACGAATCCACATAAGATGTTTAATGTGGCAAATTACCATGAACTAACAAAGGCATATGCAGCACTGTACAGAGAGATGTAAGAGATTGTCCCTGCTCATCAGAGCTTAGGGTCTAGTCAAGGCAGACAACAGTTAACATGGTGCTTTAAAGTGAGCAGTAATTCCTGCATTAAAACATCTAATGCAAGAAGGGGTGGGGAATAAGCAAGGACAGCGCCCTACATTTAACACAGAGATAGTTACCATGCATTAACTGGCAATGCAGCAGTTCACACAGAGCGGTTACCACCACCTCAAGTATTACACGTTCTGCCAGTTAGTTATTGTGTGGTGAATACATTTTCTCTGAATTAATGCCCCCAACAGGTAATACAGAGATTTTGCGGTTACCGCATGTTAAATTTGGCTATAAACCGTGGTAAATGCAAAGCCTTAGTAAGCAGGACCCTATTTTTTAATAGATTGTAACATAAATAGATAAGTGATAGCCCCTTGTGAAGCAAACTACTACTGCTGATCATTTATATACAAATGATTAGTAGTAGTAATAGTATGCAGCATTGCACAGATACATGTAAAAAGACAGTCCCTGCTCGTGAGAGCTTACAATCTAGTCAAGACAGATAATACAACAGCTGAGGACAAGGAAACAACTAGGGAAAGGTAAGGAGACACAAAGAAGACTAAGCGCATCAGGATCCAAAAGCAGCCTCAAAGACATGAGCACAGACTCAGGTAGTTTGTTCCAGGCATAAGCAGCAGCAAAGTTAAAGGACCGAAGTCTGGAGTTGGCAGTGGAAGAAAAGGGAAAGAGAGAAACAATCCACTAGAAGAATGGAGTTCATGAAGAGGGGTGTAGAGAGAGATGAGAGAGGAAAGGTAGTGAGGAGCAACAGAAATGAGTGCATTTATAGGTCAATAGGAGAAGTTTGAACTGGATATGGAAATGGATGGGAGTCAATGAACTGACTTGAGAAAAGGGTTATAATTCTGGTGACCTTCTTCCTCTTAAACACAACTGGATGTGTAGGGGAAGGAGATGGAATAACTTAAGAAAACCTGTAGAGGTTTTAATTCATTTTACCTCTAGCTCACCAGTTCAAATCGATTTCAGGCCAAGAGGGACTTACAAAGGTGGCCAAATGTCACATGAATTTGTGGTCTTACTCTAATTTCCAGTGAACACGTCCACATCCCTAAGAAATCACATCACTGTTTGACAGTAATTGGTATCAATATTAGTAATCACAGCAGATAGGCCAAAGGCTGCACATGTATGGAGACAAAATTGACCTTTCATCTTCAGAAGTATTTGCCCAAGCAAAGAATGGGACACATTTGCAACGTAGAGTGCTACTACTTGGAATATACCTGTTCTATAGTTTAGGGAGCATTGTACTTTTTTTAGTACTGTCAGTCTGGCATCTTTCATGAACACTAAATTCAGCACGGTTCTTGGCAGATTTGGTGGTGCCTCCTTTTCTGGTTTTCCTTCCTGCTTTTTCTCCCTGGGAGCCATATTGTCTTTCATTTCAAAGTCACATTTACTACCTGCTATGACTGGCTGTTTCCCCAATTAAAATATCAGCACTGTACAGCCTAATAGTGCATATTTTACCGTCTAAAATTTACTTGTGGCAATTATATTGTTGTAAATATGACAAAAATATGCAACATAACTTAACCAGACTATTTAACTTCCATGGCCAGTTTCCAAAAGTTTTTTTTATAACAGTTTGCAACACTGAATAGACATGGGGGATCTTTCTTAAATCTCTATTGGCATGAAGCGCACTGCATGATGTCTTTCTGTGAAGAGAATATTTTTTTATTTAGCTCATGCCTTTCCAGTAATAGTTCAAGGTGAGTTACATTCAGGTATCCCTGTCCCCAGAGTGTTTACAATCTAGGGCTCGATGCACAAACCCTGTGCTAGAGTCCAGCATTAAAGCTCTAGGGCAGAGTTTCCTAACAAAGGTTTAGCGCAGTTTGCTGACATCATCGCTGCCCAAAACAGCATACAAGTGAACTCTGCACAAAAAGTCTGTGCTAATCCAGGCCAGCAAGCCAGGCGTATGCGCACAGGTGTCTGTGTTAGCAGAACCTATATCCTGCACACAAAAAGCACTTGTGCTGGAATGCTATGTGGCACATAAAAGCAATATCATTCTGCTCAGAATAATACCGGTGCGTCTATGAACACTGATATTAATCAGAGCAGAACTTCTGAATAGAATCATATTGCTCTTATGTATCACATAGCATTCCAGCACAGCCGCATACTTTGTTCTAGCCACTTCCCCTGCCATTTTTTTCAGGACTCACTTCAACAAAGCCAAAAGTAGCTGTAGGGGTTGTCCGCTCAAGTAACTGGCGCGTAAATTCCTCTTCTGCAATGACCGAAGACCTTTTGAGTGAACCCTTACATCTCTTTTGACCTGGCATTAAAAAGTCCCAGCTTTGAGCTCAGCCTTCTGCATTGTGCTGCATGGTCAATTGCTTAATTACAAAAATGCAACTGCAGACGATACCTTTTTATTGGATGAGCCGTGGCCAGCCCAAACACTAGACAAACTGTCGTCTAGAGTAGCAGTTTCAAGCTAAACAGATTCTGACAGCTGGAGGGGGCATAAAAATTAAGGTTTGTCTAGGGCACTAATATCTTGAACCAATTCTGTGGTCGGCCATGGGATTAGCTTGTCAAAGATACCTTTTTATTGGACTAACAGTACATCACCTATAACTTGTTTTTTTTACCTTGTGTTTATGAGAAAAATTCCTAGGACATCTGGTCGTACAGCAGTTTATTTGTTGCAATCTGTTAAATTTTGTCTTTCCTATATTTCCCTACTGCTATTACTATTTTTTCTATAGCCTTTCAGCCTCTTAACTGTAATTTTTTTAATATTCTTTGTATATAGTTCTCCCATATTATCCAAGCTTATCTTCCTGTTTTATGTAATACCGAACAGCCTGTTGTTCTGGTCTTTGGGTTCTCTGTAAACCGCGCTGATTATAAATAGTGCGGTATATAAAAAATTGAAATAAATAAATAAAATAAATAAACATTTTAATTTATTTGAGTTAATTTTAACAAGAGAGTTTACAACATAACATATAATATACTTTTAGAATAAAACAGGAAACACTTGAATTTTTAGGACTATGGTGCAACACACGGCAGAGCTATTTAGAGTAGTGGTGGTCCTTATCAAAAGGCTTGAATTGTGGAGTAGCAAAAATTAAAAAGTGGCACAGTAAGAAGGAAAATCAACTCCCATTTAAGAAACACTGACACCATACTATCAATTTAAGAGGCCACAAAGCCTAGAGTAAAGGTTCTGAATTTTGATGGCAATATTAAGAGAACAAAGGGCCCATTTTACTAACGCTTAGCGTGCACTATCTGCCACATGCCTCATGATTAATAGCAATGATTACACCGCTTTGACCCGGTGAAAAGCGGGATATAAATACAGTTAAATAAATAAATAAATATAGTAAATCCAAATAAACAAACAGGAATAAAAAAGATCATGGAGCAGACAGCACATGCTGGGCATGTTTACTAAATAACGAGCTGGTAGCACACATTTGGGCCATGAAACCTTTGCGGAGGCCCGTGCCAACTTCAGGGGCGTGTGCACCCATTTCACTGAGGTGGTATTAAGTACAACCACGCCAATGGCAACAATCACAATTAGCGCATGCCCATGCCACCTGCACTAACAATGCAACATCAACACCCACATTTTGCTCCAACCCATCCACGTGCTAACCTACTTGTGTGGGATTTTTAGTGCAGTATGTTTTCCATGTGCTGAACCCCAGTGCTAGTGATTAGCACGATTTAGTATCCATGTAATAAACTATGTAGTCACCTAGGGCACCAGCAACGAATAGGGCATTCAAAGCTAAACAACGGATTCTGACATCAGAATGTGCGTGTGCAAGGTTAAAGTTTATTACCTACAATGCTAACACACCTTGAACCAACTCTGGGGTTAACCCTGACCATGCCCCGCTAAGCATTAATAAAAGGCTCCCAAAATACATTATACAGTAAGAAGTGATCAAGAAAGTACTAAACAAACTTTAGTTAACACACATTTATTTTCCCATTCTTGGATTTCAGCTTGCATTTAGTAATCAAAGTAAATTCCAATTTCATAATTAGAGAACATCCAGTTATTTTGGTTATGTAATCTGCCGTAAATGTAGGAGCATGTTTACTAACATGACTACTTAGAATTGGATATAAAGCCGTATAAAAAAAACTTAAATGATAAAAATAAATACTAAAGATTGTATTGCGCATTAATGAAATTAACAGACTAAATGCCCACAGCCCTTTTATTTCTATGGGCATTGTGGCACTTAATATTAGAACGTTAATGAAGTTAACACACATCAACCTTTAGTAAACATGCCCCTTGATTTTTCCTAAGCCCTAACTAACCCTTTATGTGTTATTTCCCAGGCGCTCTCATGTTTAATTCAGAGCCAAACTTCTTAATTTTTTAAATTCTCTTAAGTCTTTGGAACTCAAACTTTTGTGTTTTCGTCATTTTTAAAAATTCTTTATTTCTTTGTCCATTTAATGGCCAATATTGTTAAGGACACCAATATAAGAAGTGAAATAGAAAATGTTAAGAAACCACAAAATAACCGCGCCCCGGGATCAGTTAAGACCTTTTTTTCCCGGCACTTGAGGATTTAAAAGAAAGGTGCCAATCACAAAGCCCCACCCTGCAGTGCAGACACTTCAGTTACAAGAGTCCCAAACATTTACCATCCATCAAGTGAACATTTCTCCACCTTGTCACGTGACAATAAAATCAATTCGTCTGCACTCTTGGAACAGACGCACGACGTCTTTTCCCCTTGACATAAAATAGGCTTAAAAAAAACCTATTTCAAGCCCATTTAAACTGAAGCAGCCTTCCCCTAACGCAGACTGTCTGTAAGTAAGCATATAAAAGGCGAGCCGCCGTAATAACCATCCCCGCCCCCAAAAATCGCCTTGAGCCGCCGTTAACCTAGTCCATCCTCACCCAATATCCGCCTCGCCACGACCGGGCGGAACAAAAGGAGAAGAAATAGTTCCAAAGCGCCGCGAGCTCCCGCAAGAAGCCGGCTTCTGTTACTGCGTAGCCCATAGCAACGGACGAGACCATTGCACGCGCTGGAGGAGAGCTGCCTTCATGGGCGGAAATGTGGTGGCAGCGGCACTTTTCGAGTGCTAGCGGCTGTTTTACCCTTTTTTTTAAACTGGAAAAGAAAACAATTCTAGAGAGACTAAGCAGTGCATTAGAAAAGTAATAAATTATTTGTGGAACTAGGCCTTTTAAAGTCATGCCTTTTTTTTATAAAGTAAGGCATTAAAGATAAGGCAGACTTGGAACATTCCAACTCATTTCAAAGACTCTGATCAACATATTGTTTTCATATCAACGCAAAACTGGATTAATCGAACTTGTTCTTAGATTGCCTGACTTTTTGTACACCGGTCAGTTGTAGTCCAAGGTGGGTTACATTTAGGGTTACCAACTTTTTCACCGAGAAAAACCCGACACCTGTGGCTCGCCATGCTCCACCCATTCTCCGCCCCTAGTCCCACCCCTGCCACGCCCCCAGCCCCACCCACAAAAATTACGGAGGATATGTGTAGGTTAACTTCCTTGGTCAGATAATAATTAAACTGGGAACACCAAAATCCAAACATGAAATGTACAACACTGAAGAAACAAAACTATAAAGTAATTTCCTCTTGCACTAAACAAAAACGCAAAGATGTTATCAATACACACTTCCCAGACCAAACATATTCCAGCTAATAAATTCAAAATAAAAAGTATTTTTCTACCTTCTGTATGGGCGTTTTATTTTTCAGCTGCAATTGCTCCAGTCACTTTCTTCTGGTTTCTTCGTGTCTTCTGCGAGCTATCCATTTGTCCTTTCTTCTCTTTTAGATGTTTTCCATTCTCTCTCTATTTCTGCTTTAACATACTGATTGTTTCCCTTTTGCTCTTTCCCCCATTCTTTCCTTATTCCTTTATCATCCATTTAAATTTCACCCTTCCATTCTCAAGCCCCTCACTCTCCCAATACCCAGCCCATCATAGACTTTTCTTCCACACAAAATATTTTTTCCCCTCTCCATTCTCATTCCCCATCTATTCTAGTCCTCCCCCAAAATCAGTTCCCTTATAGTTCTAGACCCACCCAGCATCCACTCCCTTCTAATCCCATTCTCCCATGCCCCACATCAGCCCATTTCCAGTCCTATTCCAGCTCTTCATCAGCCCATTTCCAGTGCTAGCCCTCACATCACAGACCATTTCCAGTCCTAGCCCCCCCCCCATCACAGCCCATTTCCAGTCCAAGTCCCCCATCACAGCCTATTTCCAGTCCTAGGCCCCCCCCCATCACATCCCATTTGCAGTCCGAGTCCCCCCGCACCATCACAGCCCATTTGCAGTCCTACCCCCCCCCCACCATCACAGTCCATTTGCAGTCCTAGCCCCCCTAATCACAGCCTATTTCCAGTCCAAGTTCCCCCTCCCTCCACCATAGCCCATTTCCAGTCAAAGTTCCCCCTCCATAGCCCTTTTCCAGTCCAAGTTCCCCCCCATAGCCCTTTTCCAGTCCATGTCCCCCTCCCCATCACAACCCATTTCCAGTCCATGTCCCCCCCCCCCACCTAGCCCTTTTCCAGTCCAGGTCCCCCTCCCCATCAAACCCCCTTTCCACTCCCTGTCCCCTCCCCCCCCCCCATTGCCCTTTTACCGTCCAGGTCCCCTCCCATCACATCCCATTTCTTTCCAGTCCAAGTCCCCCCCCCCCCATAGCCCTTTTCCGGTCCAGGTCCCCCCCTTCCCCCATCACAATCCCTTTCCAGTCTAATTACCCCCTCGAAGGCCTTTTCGACTCCAGGCCCCCCCCCCCCCCCACACCCCAGGCTGTCCTTGGCCGCCCCCCCCCCCAAAACCGCGGCTGTCTGAGGCTTTAGAGGGAGCCGGGGAAGAGGCCCAGGCTCCCTCTGAACAGCTGCCAACTTGAAGAGCCTTTTCCTTCACGCTGGCGGCTGTTCCTGTGAAGCCGCGAATGCTGGGAAAGGTTAAAGGGCATTGCCTTTAACCTTTCCCACCAATCGCGGCTTCACAGGAACAGCCGCCAGCGTGAAGGTAAAGGCTCTTCACGCTGGCGGCTGTTCAGAGGGAGCCGGGGCCTCGCACGGGCTTCCCCGGCTCCCTCTGAAGCCCTCCGGGTTGGGAGAAAAGCCGGTTTTTTTGCTCTGGCCGCTCCCGATCTTGCGGCCAGAGCAAAAAAAACAGCTTTTCAAGGGCCGGTTTTGCCTCTGCGCCGGCAGCCGGCCTGGCCATGGAAAAACCGGCCAGGCCAGCTGAAAACCGGCCAGTTGGCAACCCTAGTTACATTCAGATACAATCTATTATTTCTCCATGGACAAGCAGGATGCGTCTGCAACACCTGGTGATGTCCTCTGAGTGGCACCAGGGCCGGCCCGTCCATTGAGCAAGAATGTTTTTTGCACAGGGCCCCGCGTTTCAGGGGGCCCCAAGCAAAAAACATTCTTCAGCATCCCAAGTTTAAAAAAAAAAAAAACCGGCTGCTTCTGCCGCGGCAGCATCAAGAGCTCTGCCGTGGGCCCCCCCCCCCCCCTGCCCAGCAGAGCCTCCCTGCATCATCAGCTTTCTTCAAGTCCCAAAACGCGGGCTTCTTTCAGAGCCGCGAGAAAGGCAATAGAGACAAGGCAATAGCGGAGAGACTGAATGAATTCTTTGCTTCGCTCTTTACTGAGGAAGATGTAGGGATGTTACCCATGACTGAAGTGGTATTTAAAGGTGCGGAAGAATTGAAGGAAATATCGATACATCGGGGAGATGTATTACAACTATTAAACTGTTGTTAAATGCCGTCGAGTCGGAGTCGACTCATGGCGACCCTCTGGATAGCTATCCTAAATTGTGTTCGGTCTTGAGTCAGATGGCTCATTGTTGACAGACTGGTACCCGTAGCTGCTGTTATTGTATCAATCCATCTCATTGCTGGCCTTTCTCTTTTGCGCTGACCTTCTATATTGCCAAGCATGATATCTTTCTCTAATGATCTCTCTCTTCGCATGATGTGTCCAAAGTATGAAAGTCGAAGTCTTGTCATCTGAGCTTCTAAAGAAAGCATATTGATCTCCTCTAGTACCGACTGGTTTGTTCTTCGGGCAGTCCATGGTATACACAGTATTCGCTGCCAGCACCATAATTCAAAGGCATCAATTCTCTTCCTGTCTACCTTTTTCACTGTCCAACTTTCACATCCATATGATGTTATTGAAAATACCATGGCCTGAACAAGTCGAATCTGTGT
Source organism: Ichthyophis bannanicus (assembly GCA_033557465.1). Classification (NCBI taxonomy): domain Eukaryota; kingdom Metazoa; phylum Chordata; class Amphibia; order Gymnophiona; family Ichthyophiidae; genus Ichthyophis; species Ichthyophis bannanicus. The sequence continues at coordinate 6,814,925 of CM066044.1, read as the reverse complement.
ATGGAGAGAGACATCTCTGCTCTTGAGCATCTTATCTAGGTCTTTCATAACCATTCTGCCAAGAGCAATGCGTTGTCTGATTTCTTGACTGCTTGTTGCTTCCTTATTGATAGTTGATCCAAGTAGGTTAAAGTTGTTCACGATTTCAATTTCTTCTCCTTCAACGATGAACCTGTTGATTATGCCAGTTGTCATGATCTTTGTCTTCTTTACATTAAGGTGCAGGCCCATTTTGAGACTATGTTCTTTGATTGTGAGAAGCAAATGTTTTAGATCATCTTCACTTTCAGCCAGTAATGTGGTATCATCAGCACAGCGAAAGTTGTTGATGAGTCTTCCACCAATCTTCACACCTCTGTTGTCTTCATACAATCCTGCTTCTCTGATGATTTGTTCTGCATATAAATTAAACAGGTAAGGGGAAAGTATGCAGCCTTGTCTTACATCTTTGCTTATTTTAAACCATTCTGTTTCTCCTTGTTCTGTTCTAGCTGCTGCTTCTTGATCAATGTACAGATTATGCAAGAGTACAATCAGGTGTTCTGGTATACCCATGCTTCTTAATGTGGTCCAGAGTTTCTCATGGTTTACACATTCAAAAGCCTTGCTATAGTCGATAAAGCACAAATAGATATCCTTTTGGTATTCTTTAGTCTTTTCAAGGATCCATCTCACATCCGCAATGATGTCTCTCATTTCTCGCCCTTTCCTGAACCCTGCTTGCACTTCAGGTAGTTCTTGTTCCAAGTATGGTTGTAGTCTCTTTTGAATAATCTTCAGTAGAATCTTGCTGGCATGTGGGATCAGAACGATTGTGCGATTATTTCCACAGTCAGTTGGATCACCTTTCTTTAGTATTGGTATAAACACAGATCTTTTCCAGTCAAAAGATCTGTGTTTATACCAATACTAAAGAAAGGTGATCCAACTGACTGTGGAAATAATCGCACAATCGTTCTGATCCCACATGCCCGCAACATTCTACTGAAGATTATTCAAAAGAGACTACAGGGGGTTAGGACTGGAACTGGGCTGATGGGGGGGGGGGGGGTTAGGACTGGTAATGGGCTATGGGGGGGCTAAGAAGGGAAATGGGCTGATGTGGGGGGAGGACTGGTAATTGGCAATGGGGGGGGGGCTAAGACTGGAAATGGGCTGATGGGGGGGGGGTAGGACTGGTAATTGGCTATGGGGGGGCTAAGACTGGAAATAGGCTGATGGGGGGACTAGGACTGGAAATAGGGTGATGGGGGGGTTAGGACTGGTAATGGGCTATGGGGGGGCTAAGACTGGAAATGGGCTGATGTGGGGGGTAGGACTGGTAATTGGCTATGGGGGGGGGCTAACACTGGAAATAGGCTGATGGGGTGGCTAGGACTTGAAATAGGGTGATGGGGGGTTAGGACGTAATGGGCTGATGGGGGGTTAGGACTAGTAATGGGCTATGAGGAGGCTAGGACTGGAAATGGGCTGAGTGGAAGGAGGGCTTGAACTGCAAATAGCTGATGGGGACGGGGGCTTGGAATGGAAATGGGTTGTGAGGGGGAGGGAGCTAGGACTGGAAATGGGTGAGTGGGGGGGGGGCTAGGACAGGAAATGGGCTGATGGAGGGGCTAGAATAGGACTGGAAATTGGCTGTTGGGGGGGTGCTAAGATTGAAAATGGGCTGTGGTGGGGGTTTGGATTGAAATGGACTCATGAAGGGGCTAGAACTGGAAGTAGGCTCATGGGGGGCTTGGATTGGAAATGGGCTGAGTGGAGGGGAGCTAGGATTTGACATGGGCTGATGGTGGGTTTAGGAAAGGACTAGAAATGGGCTCATGGGGGGCTAGGATTGGAAATGAGCTGATGGAGGGACTCGGATGGGACTGCAAATAGATGGGGGAGCTAGGACTGGAAATGGGCTTATGGGGGGCTAGGACTGGAAATGGGCTGATGCGGGGACTAGAAGGGAGCGGATGCTGGGTGGGACTGGAACTAGAATGGAGCTGATGTTGGGGGAGGATTAGAATGGGATGGAGCTGGGAGAGTGAAATGGAGAGGGAAAAAAGATTTTGTGTGGGAGGGAAGACAAATCTACAATTGTCCGGATATTGGGAGAGTAAGTGGGGATTGAGGATGGAGGGGTAAAATTTGAGTAGATGAAATAGGAATGAGGAAAGAGCAAAAGGAGAAAGATTAGTTTATGTTAAAGCAGATGTAGAGAGAGAATGGAAAAAAACTAGAAGAGAGAAGAAAAGACAAATGGACAGCAGACGATGAAGAGTTAGCGGAAGACACGAAGAAACCAGAAGAAAGTGGCTGGAGCAATTGCAGCTGAAAAAAAATGCACAAAAGGTAGAAAAATATCTCTTTATTTTGAATTTATTAATTGGAATATGTCAGCTCTGGTAAATGTGCATCATTAACGTCTGCGCTTTGTTTAGTACAAGAGCAAATTAATGTATAGTTTTATTTCTACAGTGTTGTACATTCCAAGTTTGGCTTTTGGGATTCCCAGTTTAATTATTGTCTTCCTGTTTCTAAATTGTGATTCCTTGTTTGGTGATGGTCTATGTTCTGCATGTGTAACTGAGCTGAGGTATTCTGTTTATGTAATTCCTATTTGACATTGCCACTTGTTTCTTTCCCCAGTAGGTCATGTATTGTTGTTCTCTGAAATGTATTGGTTTAATATTTGCAGCGTTTCCTTTTGATTGTTAGGGTATGGTGCTTTATGAGTCCTGGTAGTGCTGTTAGGATACGGCGGGTTTGCTATGGGTTCTAAATGGGCAGTGTTTATAGTAGTTCCTAATGTGTCTGGCGGTTGGCACTGGATTATAGTAATGTAGAAGTCTTTTAGTCTTTCTTTATTCATACACTCATTAAGAGGCATGTTTACTAAAAGTTCATGTATGGTAACATTATGCAAATATTTATGCAAATGAGGCCCCGCACCGAGTCTCCGCATATGGCCCCGCACCCCCCTTGGGCCGCCCCTGAGTGGCACCATAGACAGAAGTGGTCTCCAGAACTAGATAGCCCCACCTCACTGCCAGGTCAGTCCTTCTTCCACCTTGCCAGCAAGACGGATTGCACAGCTCTCCAAAAATCCATCAGTACAAAGTAGAAGACATCAGCAAGAATGCCTAAACCAGGTTTCAGGAAATGCCCAGTCTGCAGGAGGAAAATACCATAGATGCACACGACCAGTACATCTGGTGCTTAGGAGCCAGCCACCAGTTGGAGGATTGCACCCATTGCTTCAGGATGTCCCCCCACATGAGGAAATCAAGGAGCCATGTGCTAAGAGACTATCTGACCTGTTCTTTGACAGCCAAACTGCCTGCCAAAACCAGCTTGCCTTCCCAGGAGCCAGCACTCACCTCTCCACATGCTGCACCAATCAGCACGGGATGTGCCCGGTAAGTCCTCCATCCTCGGCCATGCAGCAGTAGAAACAACCACGGTGTCCTCCACAGCTCCAGGAATCGCCCTGGTCCAGCAAAGATTCCTGCCACCTCTCCCGACACTGCAGCATGGCCATGGAAGTCGCCATTACGGCACCAGCAATGTGGCCCCCTCAGGCTCCTTCCTCTAACCTTTATTGGCCAGCAACACAAGATCATCGGGGCATATTTTCCAATATGCAGACTTAATTTCTACCTTCTACCTTCTACGTTGTTTTGTTATTGATAGGATCCTGACAGGAAGAAATGGAAAATCGCGAGCACAATCCTTATTATTGCAAGAACAAAAATGGATTTTCCGATTAGCTACTACAGGTACAAAGGGTTTAAACAACTCAATAGAATGGAGAGCTTGCATATAATGTTGGTACAGGTTTTTTGTACACATCCATTTGGTCCTTTGAGTAGTAAACAGCAAATGAATATAAGAGCTGTTTTATTGGCTGAATATTATGACATCACCGTCTAAATTGGTTCAATCTGAGGGAACTCGCATGCGCGGCGTTCTGTGACAATGCTGGTCAAGTTTTTCTATACACTGCTTTAGACCTGTGACTGATATATAGCAAAAGAATGGAGGTACCAGCTTATTGGACGAATAATATGACATCATTATTTAAACCAGTTACCTAGAGGTAACTCGCATGCGCGGCGTTCTGTGACATGTTGGTGAAACCGTTTCAGGAAGATATGTTTGAGAAGCCACAGAAAACGAATACTCGCGTTCCATTTCAAGGTAGAAATTAAGTCTGCATATTGGAAAATTTATATCTACAAGTGTGAATTGTGTACTGGCATATCTATTACCTCTTTCATTGTTTTTTAGATCGTGCTATGAAGTAAAATATCCCCCCTGAGGAAGAGATACGAAACGCATTTTTGCGGTACCCATTTGGTGGCGTCAGGGTGATTTAACATCTACACATTACAAAGATAAGCACAATCTTATATTATAAACAACGTGAATAAACGTATGTCTATTTATTGTTGTTTATATGTTATGTCTCTTTATTATGTTACTATCTTTTATTATGTTTGTTGTTTATATATTATGTCTCTTTCATGTGGACGGCATGCGCTACTAGAATAGATGGAAGACTGTTTCCATTGTTCAAAAGCACAGCCTTCAGACTCAGTTTCGAAGAGTCTATAAATAGTCTCCAGTCTTGTGGGTCATGAGTGATTTTTAAGACATTCATGAGGCTTTCAATATCAGAACAGAATACCAGATTACTTTCCTTTCCGACTGCGTATAGTACACTGCTGACGTCAGATGGCTTCAGCAGCCATCTGGCAGTAGTATTGCATTGCATCAGAAAATAATGCAATCAACTCTGGATGAAGTATGCATGCTGGTATTATGCAATGTGATGCAATATTACATTATTCAAGGCTTATTTGGGATGTTGTTGATGTCCTACTGGATAAATTTACACAGTGAAACGTCAAAAATGAACTACATGCAATATCTTCAAAACGAGAGCCAATAAATTTTTTTTAATGTTATATTCGTGCTCAGCTCACCAAGATACTACAGATTAGGGCCTTTTAAAGTCAGTAACGATTTCAATGTTGACCAGTGTATTCCAATCATATCTAACCTCTCATTCAGTACTATATATTCTAACTCTCCCATCTTATTTTTTTAGACTTCTAGCATTTGCATACAAGCATTTTAGAGACTGTGTTTTATTCATATTCATTTGGCTATTGGTAGGCATGGGTAATTTGGGATCTTTAAGCTCTTTCTGCTCCATACTCGAAGGCATTTGGGCTACTTTACTCTTTTTTGGAACCTCTCTGCTTTTGGTAGTATCCTTCAAGGACACATTCTTCAGAACCATGCGCTCTTGGGTGACTGTCGGCTTTCCCCCTATTATCTAGTTTAAAAGCTGCTCTATCTCTTTTTTTTTTTTTTTTTTTGAAAACTCTGTTTATTGAAATCACGTCCACACAGTGCAGATCTTGTAGAACTATATACACAAATGGCATCCCTGGTGGGATTTTTTCTTATCCCCCAATCCAGGGTTCCTCAACAGATCATTCACAAAGATACAGCAAAGTTCACAATTATATCCCCCTCCGCTCCCCACCCAACCTTCCCTAAGCCCCACAGCCTCTCCCTAAGCATCCAACCTCTCTCAGTGGACACATACAATGGATACAGTACTCCCTTTATTAGTTAGTGTCACATTCCTCCCATTCTTTCCCCCACCTACCCCCCCAGGTCTCCTCAGCCTGGTTGAAGCACTTCATTCCGAGTACGGGACCGCAATGTTTGAATATATGGTTCCCATGCCAGCAGGAATGAAGCCCAGCATCAAACACTTCCTTTAGCCCCCCTCCTCTCCATGAGCATCAATTGGTGGAAGCTGTTACGCCATTCTCAGAAGGTAGGGCCGGTCGGTTCCCTCCATCTATGAAGTATCGGGCCCTTACCCACCAGACATGCTTTCCTGACTAAAATACGCCTCCCACTTCCCTTTCGGATGTAGTGGTCCAAGTTGGTCAAAGACCACAAGCGACCCCGTCCAGCGGATCGGTTGCTGTATGACCCTGCTCATATAATTATATCAATCTTCTTCCAATATAATCGAATCTTCTGACATCCCCACCACATATGCCCCAGGTCGGCCAAGGGGCAAGAACATTTTGGGCAGCCTCCCACCTCTGTGAGGCGACACTGCAGTGCTCGTCTCAGAGAGAAGTGTGCCCGCAATAGGCATTTAAACTGCATTTCTCGCCATCTGGATCCCTCCACCAACCCCCTAATACTACTCAAGGCCTGCATGAGTGAGCCAGGGGGCACCACCAGATTCAACTCTCGGGCCCACAAGCCCTCTTCCATGCCATAGTCTGGCAGGCTGCCATAACCCTCTATCTGTCTCTTCAACTTTGCGATTGTGGGTGGTGTCTCCTCCCCTAATGCAAAGAACTCCAATATCTCCACCGATCTTTCCAGCCAGAGCACCCCTTGCGGGAGTGAAGCTATATAGTGAGCGAGCTGGGCATGAGCAAAATAGTGTCGACTACTCAGATCATATTCTTTGCCAAGAGCCTCAAGTGACCTACACTGCCCCGCTTGATCTATCACATGTCCAATATTCCGTATCCCCTTTCTCCTCCAGTCCAAAAACACTGGCGTTTCTGACCCTGGGGTGAACCGATTGTTCCCCTGTATTGGCAAACCAGCTCAAAACCTCCGGAGGTTCGCCCCAGAGCCTATTCAGGTGCTGCCACATCCGCCATGCCAGGTGAACCAACTCACTGCCCGTCACTCTACCAGGCAGGTGTCTGCCTTCCAGGTGCAACACCGCCAACAGGGTCTGCGGGGCCACAAAGGCCTCCTCCAGAGCACTTGGGGTATACACCTCCGTATTCCCTAGCCAGTCTCCAATATGCCGCACCTGGTATGCCAGGGCGTACACCCGTAGGTCTGGAATTCCAATCCCCCCACTCTTCCACCCCCTCTCAATCTATGTAGCGGTATACGAGCCCGAGTCCCTCTCCAGAGGAATCTCTCGGTCTAAGGAGTTTAAGTCTCGCTGTCTTAGCCACACCGGAAGGGTCTGCAACCAGTAAAGCACCCGTGGCAGAATCACCATCCCTAGTGCCGCCACCCGGCCCAATAGGGAAAGGGGCAGCGGCGTCCATGCCTGGAGCTGCACTCGAACTTTAGCGAGGATACGCTCCAAGTTTTTCCTGTAGAGCTCCCTCGGCTCTCCTATCAAAAGTATCCCCAAATACACAAGCGAATCACCTGCCCACTTAAGTGGGAACCTCCCTCTCCATTGTCCCCTTAGCGTCCCCGCCACATCCATGGCCTCCGACTTATCCGTGTTAATACAGAGCCTGGCAAAGCTGCCAAAGTAAGAGAATTCCTTTAACAAACTGGGCAGTGATGTCTGAGGAGACAACAAGTGTACCAGCATGTCGTCCGCAAACACAGCCAGTTTAAACATATGGCGCCCTATACTTATACCTTGTATCTCGTCAGACGCCTCTATTCATCGTACCAGGGGGTCTAGAGACAGCACAAAGAGCAGGGGTGAAAGCGGGCACCCCTGTCTCGTTCCTCTCTCCAGGTTGAAACCACCTGATAGCACTCCATTACATAGCACTCCCGCTGTAGGCCTCGCATATAAAAACTCTACCATATTGCAGAAAGAGGTCCCGAGTCCATGCTGTGGCAACAGATATTTGAGGTATGCCCAGCTTACTTGATCAAACGCCTTTTCCACATCAAAGCTAATCAAAAGGGACTGCAGCTTCCTGCCCTGTACCCCTCTAACGAGGCCACAATTTTACATAGATTCCGCACCGCATATCTTCCCTTCACGAACCCTACCTGGGAGTCGTGCAGTAGCTCCCCCAATACCTATGCCAACTGATCCGCAAACACCTTAGCCAGTATTTTCACATCAAAATTCAACAAGGAGATAGGTCGATAGGAAGCAGCCTGTGTAATATCTTTTCCTGCCTTGGGTATGAGTATAATATGTGCATGGTTCTCCCCCCATGTAAACCCCCCCTGGGCTACTCTCCTATGGTACATTGCCACCAGAGAGGGGGCCAACTCATCTCTCAACAGCTTGTAGAAGTCCACCCCAAATCCATCCGGGCCAGGCGCTTTATAACAACTCGCCTTCTGAATAACCCATTGGACCTCCTCCGCAGTTACCGGTGCGCCCAATTGTGCCCGCCTCTAACTTGGGTAGACGCACTTCTCACAGGTAGTCTACCATGTCACTTTGAGAGCCTTCCTTCTTTATGTAGAGTTTTTGGAAAAACGTCCGGAACACTTGAGCGATCGCCCGACTATCCTTGTGCATCTTCCCCTGGTCATCTCTCAGCGCTGCCACAGTGCAGGTCCCCCTACTACCTTTGAGGCATCTTGCCAATAACTTTCCCGGTCTATCCCCATACCGATATAGCTGAAACCGGTAATACAAGAACAATTTCTTGGCCCTTTGGTGTAACAGCTCATTTAAGGCCGTTTGAGTCTCCCAGTCTTCTCCTATTCGCTGCCGACAGGTAATTCGCCTGCCTACTTTGCTCTCTTCCTGCCTGCTGTTCGAGTCGAACAATCTGTTGCATCAGCATTTTCCACCTCCTTCCTACATACCCCATAATGTTTCCCCGTAAGACTACTTTCGCGGTTTCCCAGAAAAGCTCCAGGTTCTCCCGATGTTGAGTATTGTAAGTTGCAAACTCTTGCCACTTCTGCTTTAGGTAGTTATGAAACTCAGGGTCCCGGTACAATTCCATGGAGAATCGCCAAATTCGAGTCCGCGTATTCACCTCATGCCATTCCATTTCCACCCAAATCAACGCATGATCAGAAATCTCTATAAGGCCCATTTGCGCATCTTCTATTTGGGCAAACAGACGTTCTGACACCAACACATAATCAATGCGGGCACTCGACCCATGTGCTCTCGACTGGTGTGTGAAGTCCCTTTCCAATGGGTGCAGTAACCGCCAGGGGTCTACCAGTCCCAATCTACACCTCAGGCCTGTAATGCTTTGGCAGTTGGCACCCAAGCTCTATCTCCGCCCCCTCTAGTTGTATCTAACTCAGTGTCCATGACTCCATTAAAATCCCCTGCTAAGATTAGAGGAGCCTCTGGCCACTGCTCCACCCAGGAGCCCAAGCTAGCGTATAGCGCCCGATCCAACACATTTGGACTATACAGATTACCCAGCACCACAGGTTTCCCCTCCAACATGCCATTCAGAAGCACGAATCTGCCCCCAGCACCCATATACACGTTCTCCTGGACAAATCTAATTCGCCTGTGTATCAGAATAACCACTCCTCCCTTCTTTCCTGTCGCTGGGGCCCCCCCAGACTTGTCCCACCCAGTCTCTCCTTAGTTTAAGGTGCTCCTCAGCAGTCTGGTGGGTTTCTTGAAGCATGGCAATATCACATTTTTGCCTCGCTAGGGCCTGCAACACCTTATATCTCTTGATAGGATTACTTATCCCACACTCATTCCACGATATAATCTTCAGGTCAAAGGGTAATCATAATGCTCAAACCATTTAGCAAGTCTATTATCTTGTGGAAGGACCCCCCCCAGCCTGAGGCCCTCCCCCATTACTGTGTATGTGCCACAAGACTAGCCCTACTAATCCAGGTGGACTGTTTCCCCCCCTACATCTCCTCTCCCTCCCCCTATCCCCACTTTCTCCCCCTCTCCCCTCCCCGCCCCCCCCTTTCCCCACTCTCTCACCCCACCTCCCATTGTACCCACTACTCTCTTCTCTCCTTCCCCTATGTGTCACCAGGATGTGTTCGGTACCCCCCCCACTCCTCCCTCCATGTCTGCCCTCTAGATCGCTATCTAAATCCCTCCCCCAACCCCCCTCCGCCTCCTCAACCCATCTTGCTACATCTCCATCTCCACCCCCGCCCACTACTCCCAACTCCCCCCACTCCCTTACTTTTATATAAGGAACCAAAGGACATCAGAACACATAACATTAGTAGAATAACTTTAAGCATCAATGCCAGCTTCCCAAAGCTAGCGCCCTGCTCCCTTGGGAGCAGCCTGGTCTTTCTTTGCTCCAAACAATGAGGTTCTGCTCTTCACAGTCTCTCCGCCTCAGGCCTCGTCCTCCCCGGTATCCATGTTGTGCCGCCTGATGTGGCCGTTGTTCCTCTCGCTATCTCTTCCACATATGGTGCTGCTGCCTTGGCTGATTCAAAAGTCCTACGCACTCCGCCATGTGTAAAGATCAGGCGGGCAGGATATTGCACTATAAATTTGATATTATTGTCTATCAGCGTTTGACACAGGGGGCCATACTCTCTCCTGGCGCTGACCCAAGGCTGCTGAGTAGTCTTGCACTATTCGCAGCTTAACATTGTCCTTGGAAACCACTCCAGTCTTCCTTACAGCTCGCAGCACTGCTTCTTTCTGCGGGAATCATAGAAATTTCGCCAGGACCACTCTAGGATGGCCCAATGCGATGCGCTCTCTCTATTTTCACCAGAGCGCCTTCCGTATCACCCTCCAAGATTTGTGTCACCAATGCCTCTAGATAGGATTTTAAGTCTTTATCCTCTATGTTATCCGGAACTCCTAAAAATCGCAGATTGTTGCAGCGGGATCTATTTTCCAGGTCATCTAATTTTTCCTCTTGTCCCTGGAGCATTTTTCTCATATGGCCCACCTCTTGCTGGAGCTCTAGCACGTGCTCCTCTGCTTGTTCAATCCGGTGCTCAGCGTCCTGCATTCGGCTGCCCAGGGCCTCCACCGAGGTCTGTAGAAGAACCATCCGGCCTTTCAGATCTTCAAACTGTGCAGAAAGTGCCTCCACCACTGCCAGGGAAATCTCTTCTGCCAGCTCCGGGGTGGTTGCCGCTTTCGACGGCGTGTGCTGTTGCATTGCTCTGTGCTGTGTGGCCAGCTTCTCTTTTTCGCGGCGCCCTCCTTTTGCTGCCGACGCCATTGCCCTCCCCTCCTCCGGTGTTCCCGCTTCTCCTTCCTGTATACCTGCTTCTGGCCAACCCCTGGGCCCTCTCTCCCAGTGAAGCTGCACTCTTATGGCTGTTGCAGGGGACCAGTGAGGCCTGCATCTCCGGAATGGCGGATTCCCGCCCTCTGGCAAGCAAGGAGGAGCGGGGGAGCCCAGATCGCTGATTCCACCGGCACAGGAGGCAGGGGGGGTCGAGGTCTCCTATTCGGCGGTTTGCTGCTCACTTACCGGCTCATAAAAGCAGGGGAGCCCGGTCTTCAATTTCGGCAGGCACCAGAGTGCTGAGAGGCCTGGGCTCAGCGTCGGCAGTCCCTCATTCTCCAGCCGGCATCAGGGAGCGGAGGGGGGGCCCAGAGCTCTATTTCACCGTGCGGCTGATGCGGATGAGCAGGAGGGGGGGAGGGTCCGGAGCTCAGAATCGGCGATCGCCCATCTTTTTTCCAGCGTGGAGGAGCAAGGGGGCCCAGAGCTCAAGCAGCATGTGTCCGCTCTCGCTCACCGTAAGTCTCCTCTCTCTATCTCCTTTTTAAAGGTTAATGCCAGCAGCCTGGTTACATCCCAGTTAAGGTGAAGCACATCCCTTCGGAAGAGCCCCTCCTTTCCCTAGAATGTTCCCCAGTTCCTAACAAATCCAAAACCCTCATCTCTGCACCATTGTCTCATCCACGCATTGAGACTCTGGAGCTCTGCCTGCCTTTTGGGTCCTGCGCGTGGAACGGGAAGCATTTCGGAGAACGCTACCCTGGAGGTTCTGGATTTCAATTTCCTACCTAAAAGCCTAAATTTAGCCTCCAGAACCTCCCTAAAACATTTTCGTATGTCATTGGTACCAACATGTACCAAGACAACAGACTCCTCCCCAGCACTATCTAAGACCTTATCTAGGTGGCGCGTGAGGTCCGCTACCTTTGCCAACCAGGCAGGCATGTTACCAGGCGATTCTCATGTCCACCAGCCGCCCAACTATCTACATGCCTAATGATCGAAGAATCACCAACTATAAAGGCTGTCCTAACCCTTCCCTCATGGGCACATGGCCGTGGAGGAAACCTCCTCGGTGTGAGAGGGTTTTAAATCACCTGGAGGACAGGTCCTAGTTACAGGATCACTTCCTGCCACACCAGGGTGATGCTCTCCTGTCACGTGACCTCTCTCCTCCATGGCAGCAGGGATGCTGCCAGACTGGAGGTGGGATTTCAGGACTATATCCCTGTAGGTCTTGTCTATGTACCTCTCTGTCTTCCTTATGTCCTGCAAGTCTGCTACTCTAGCCTCTAGAGAACGGACTCGTTCCATGAGAGCAAAGAGCTCCTTGCACCTAGTGCACACGTAAGACCTCTCACCAACTGGGAGAAAATGATACATGTGACACTCAATGCAAAAGACTGGAAAGCCCCCATCTTGCTGCTGGACTGCTGTCTGCATCTTAGTTTTAAGCTTGTGTTTAGCTCTAAGTTCTTTATTTACCAAGGGTTGCTATGGATATTTATTTATTTATTTATTTAACAAGTTTTCTATACCGCCTTTTCCTTCAATCAAAGCGGTCACAAGAAATACAAAGGTTATAGGCAAGGGAAACAAACACAGTATAAACATAACAGTACAATGGTAATATAGGAAAAATAACAAGGGTTAACAATAAGGCAAATAAAACTGTACCTAATACGTTTAATATACCTTGTTCACCTGAAGCTTAATTAATCTCAGGGCCTTAGTGTATGACTGATTTGGATAACATAAAAACATAAGATATGCCATACTGGGTCAGACCGAGGTCCATCAAGCCCAGTATCCTGTTTCCAACAGTGGACAATCTAGGTCATATGTACCTAGTAGTATCCCCAAAAGACACAGGTTCCACAATGCTTGTACTGGGTCAAGCATTGATTATCCTGGGTCCCTTTTTAATAATGGTTTATGGACCTTTCCTCCAGGAACTTGTCCAAACCTTTTTTAAACCCAGCTACACTAACAGCTCTTACTACATCCTCAGGTAACAAAGTCCAGAGTTTGATTACACGTTGAGTGAAAAAATATTTTCTCTTATTTGTCTTAAATAGTTTACCCTGTAGCTTCATTACATGTCCCCTAGTCTTTCTATATTCTGATAGCGTAAACAATCGATCTATGTTTACATATAACTTCATTCAAGGTACGTATAACTTCATTCAAGGCCTTATATGATATGGCCCCAACTATGCTATGTAACTTAATACACAAAGAACCATCTAAGTCCACACACAGAAAAGGACAATTGAACAGATTAAAGATCCCGAAAGATTATACAAGAGCCCATAAATCAACAAATAACAGAGCCTTTTCCCACATAGCCCCAACGATCTGGAATTCCCTCCCAGAGGAGCTACGAACACTAATGGAGATCATGGAACTCCGTAAAAAGTTAAAAACTTATCTGTTCACCAAACACTATAACATAGATAACTCAACACCTGCTTTAGACAAAGGTTAAACAGGTATCTGTCTGCATCAAGCAAAAACCCTTCAACCCACACAGATAACCACACACTCATGATGACCTCACAGCTTATGTCCTTTCACTTCCATGTATATATATACATATATAAAATTGTATATAGTTTATTCTGTTCTGTATTATCTCACATTGTTTAGACTGTATATTCTATATAATATGATGTTCCTTATAAATATGTTCTGTTATAATATGACATTCCCTGTAAAACAAACTTGCTTTGTTAACTATTGTTCACTGTAAACCGCAACTGAACTTTGGAAGATGCGGTATATAAATGTGTATAAAATAAATAAATAATACCCATTCCACTCCATTCATTAATTTATATATATATTTATTATTAATTATTATTAATATATTATATTATAAATATTATATTATATATATTATATTATATTTTTATTTATATATTCATTAATTTATAACAAGCTTCACCTGAGAGCACCACCTTTCCTTTAAGAAGTGTAAGTACCTATAAAGCTACGATTATCCCAGGGGTGGGTGTGTGTTGGGGAGGGAAGGAGGGAAATAACACTTATTAAAAGAGGGCTGCTACACAGTACCCTGTCCTGTGCTGCTGAGGTAAGCTGTGACCAACTTCCTGGGTGATTAACAGTCCTTGCTTGGATAGAAAAGAGCAGTCTAAACCTTTTACTCAATGCCAGGGTGTCCCACCAGGCTCGTCCGCCTCTGCACTGCTATTCAATATATATATATTACCCACATCAACATCAACCTCCCGGATTACTCACAATTCACAGCATGCCTGGAATCAATATCAAAGTGGCTCAAAGAACAGAAACTTTCAATAAACTTTAAAAAATCTGAATTGATGCACATTATCAGAAACACTAAATTCTCCACTCAGGATCCTGGACTACACCCTAACCAACAAATAAGAGGTCAAATACCTCAGAGTAATCATTGACCATCAACTCACCTTCCAAACGCAAATAAAGACGACAACTAGATCAGCATACCACAAGCTACAAACTCTACACAAACTCAAACCTCTGCTGGCTAACACTGACTTCAGAACAGTATGCCAAGCCATGGTAACACCCATTATAGACTATTGCAACATAATCTATCATGGCCTGCTTAAGAAAGCAATACTTCCTTTGCAACTGATTCAAAACACTGCCACAAGAATCATTACAGGAACAGCAAAATACAGCCATATAACCCCAACTCTCCACCAGCTACATTGGCTCCCTATCACTGTCAGTACAAAATACAAGAGCATAATAATTTTCAAGATACTTAACAACCTATCCCCTACGACTCTTCAACCATTGATCAAGAAAGCACATCTGACCAGAACAAGAAGAGGTGCAGACCCCAACATTCTGGAAACCCCACCAAGCTACAAAACAGCAAAACAGACCACTTGCAGTAGAGATGTCTCTCTGTACGTTCCACAATTAAAGAATGAACTTCCCACCTCAATACGCGCAATCACAGATCTACTGGACTTCAGGAAAGCCATAAAGACCCATCTCTTCCTTGAATACTACTGTCCCATCTAGAATATAATGCTACATAGCAAGATAAGAACTGTATACAACTGACATCTGCTGGTTGCTCCAGTATCCCATCAACCCAAGGCAACCTTATGTATATAGTTAGCATCTGTTAATTGTACTTTTAACCCTTATAATCCTCCAAGTTTCAGGTCCCTGTTCTATGTAAAAGCTTGTTGCTGAACTTGTTCTATGTAAACCACTTTGAATTTATGATGAGGCGGTGTAGAAAACCTGCTAAATAAATCAATAAATCAATAAAATAAGAATCATCACCTGGTGGATGTCCAGAGGGTGCTTCTCTGGTACCTGGAAGTTACAAATTCTTTTGTAAGTCTGACCCTCATTTTGTACTGTTTGCTGGCCCACACAAGGTGACATGGTGTTTAAGTCTAAATTGTGTTGCTGGATTAAGGAAGCCATTGTTTTGCAGAACCAGCCAGTTCCGGAGGGTTGCGTGCCCATCCTCGTGGGCAGAGCAGAGCTCTGTAGCCCCTCCAGACATTTCTCATGTGGTGACATTGGCATCACTTTCCACCTTTGTCAAGTATTACCACTTGGATGTTCATGCGTGAGCCGACACTGCTTTTAGCTCAAGGGTTTTGGAAGCTGCTGTGTCTTCTTCCCACGCAGTGGAGTCATAGCTTTGGTACGTCCTACTTGTCTGGACTGACCTAGCAGGATGATATGGAAGGCGACATTTTACTTACCAGATAATGCCCATTCCTTGAATCCTGCTAGATCAGTCCAGGGCCCCACCTTGGATCCGTACTTGCTCTTTTTCTTTGCTGCAATACCCTTGGGTCCGCTTTGATTTTTATACTTGGCTCTGCAGGTTCATCTTCACGGACAACCTTTTGTTTATGCTTTCCTGTACATAGTTGTCTACTGTTGATTACTCTGTTGTCCATGATTGAGGTTGTGTGAGGCTTGCCAAGTTCTCCCATATGCTTTGGGATGGATACTGAAGAGAACTCTGGTGGCTGAAGTGAATAGAGACATGGGAGTGATGTCATTGAAACCTGGGCTTTTCATTGATTCTTTGTCTCCACCAGTCTTCTGGTAGGGGAACACACGCCATTTGTCTGGACTGGTCTAGCAGGACTCAAGGAAAGGACATTTACTTACTAGATAAATGTCACCTTCTGTGTCAAAATTCTGCATGTTTTGTCAAAACAAGAAAGCATATTGTTTGAGTGATACTTAATTTAAAATACAATACAGAAAAAAATAATCACTAAAAAAGTGCAAAATTTTGAATTATTGTATGCAGAATTCCAGCAGGAGTAACATGTGCCGAAAGGAATTTATCTACAAAGAGTTATTAGCAGCACAGGAAGGGAGGACTCATTAAAAGTGGTTTCAGTTCCCATGAAGGTTTTAGACCACATTTGGTTGTGAGAGATTCCAGCAGCCTGCTAGCAAGTATTACTGAAAGATCGCAAGAAGAAGAATCCATCTTAAAATAGGAGCAACTCTCCTAGAAAAAAGTGATTGAAAACAACTATTTATAAAATTCTAATTGTCAGACATTGAGTTTACGCTGAAGTCTGTTAGAGCTGAAACTAAAAATTTCGAAGCAAATTCAATAGATATAGTTTACAGTAATATAGTATGTCTAGTAATTTAATCTCTCTCTCTCTGTAAACTTAGGGGTATGTTTAGTAAAGGGTGAACAGCTTTTGCAGCTAACACCGGACGATAGTTGCAAAAGTCCTGCGGTATGTGCAGGAGGCAGAAGATGCAGCGGAGAAAAGGCTGGGATTGCAGGGGAGCAAGCTTCATGGATTCAGCTACTGCCACCCATTGAGGTAGCCATAGCTGCATCCACGAAGCCTGCAAACTTTGGCGATTACTACGCAATGGCAATGTTCGTTGTAATTGTGCTTTGCAGACATGCCCACTCTCTGCCTTAATCCTGCCCAAGCCCCCACCTAACACGCAAAATGCAGACATTGTGGAAAGTTGCTGCAATGTCTGCATTTTTCCCACATTAGCTGCTATCACTGCACAATATTTCCATGTTAGCAGCTAACGCCCTTTAGTACACACTCCTTAGTGTATTTGTGTATTGCTGGGGTATGGAGTGTGAGTCATTTCACAGTTTATTTTTAACACACACAGTAAATGCCCCCCTTAGGGAAAAACAACGTATCCTTTGTTTTCTTTAGCTAGAGAGTTTACAATAAAAAATATCTACCTCAGTAACAGGAAAGATGTTACAATTTCTCTTTTTGAGTTTCTTGAGATAAGATATTAGTTTCCCCTTGACCAAAGAGGAAGAGTGGGACAACTGAAGAACTCCTAGACATCCAGAGGAGACCAGAGTGATAAGTGTGAGCACTGACAACACTCAGGCCAGAGTTTCCATCTACTAAGTTAAGGACTGTTCAGTGAGAACACAGGGCTAATACATCTTGAATTTTAATGAACACAGAAAACCAGAGATAGAGTTAAGCAAAAAAAATTGAGACACACATTGGCTTGGTGAAGTGATAATGAAATCCCGGCTCTCTGAAAAACAAAATAAGAGCAAAGACTCAATATTCTTTAATAAGCAAGTTCCAGAAAAGAAATTTAAAAAATATGATGCAAGATTTTACATAATCATACTTGTCTAATAAGAACTCTCTTCAGTACTGAGAAATTCTGCAAAGGAAACAAAGAAAGAGTGATGTTACTGATCTTAAATGCTATTTAAGAATTTGCTGCTTAATGTTTCAATATTTGTTATTGATCATCCAAGTTCGTTGCCAGTTTACTAGCAGTTGGTGTGCAATACAGTTTTTGAAATCTCTAACTTGGCTGTGTGTATAACAAAATCTTGTATGCGCTGCTTTTAGTTTAAATGTGATGTTTTTCTCATGGCCGATTCAAGATTGATACTCATAGGCAAGAGCAGATAGAGTCTAGAGAGCGGGAGTGGGGGGAAGGAGGGTGGCAGCAGCAGCAGAAATCCCAAAGACCAGAGACCCAGAAGGGGAGCAGAGCAGGGCAGTACTGCCACAGTGATGCCCCTTTAAGGCAAGTGTGAGCAGGTTTCTCTGACCTAGCTATTTAGGGCCTTCAAAATTTGGTGCCTTAGACAGTTGCCTGTGTTGCTTACACCTAAATCTGGGCCCGTTTTTCCCTCCTTTTTTTTAAATTGAACTTTTCCTTCCCCTCTCTACCTCTGGAAAGCCTAGATTGGGTGGGCTTAGGATCTTTTATTTTCAGAATCCAGGAAGGGAGACAGATCCCTTGTGAATAAGCCCCGAGTTCTAGTCAGCCAGGGAGGCCTCTTGATGTGCCATCACCATCACCAATACACCTTATAAACAGATGCATCAACCGCAGTGTGACCTCAGGCAGAGTGGGTTGAGGGTGCGAAGGTGAGGTCCTAGTCCGTGGGCCCCAGGATGGTTTGCTGAAGGACTGCTAACCAGTCATCTGTATAGTGTTAAAATGTCCTAAGGAGCAAAATTCTGTTGAACAGCCCTGATTTTTTGAGAATACAGTATTTAAAGTGCATGTGTTCTCTCCCTCTTTGCAGCTTAAATTTCACAAAAATAACCGTATAGTTTTTCTACATCAGCAGCTTTTTAACCCCTTCTCTTTGAGTTGGCTAAACTGAGGCGTCTGTTAGAAAAGTAACAGATGGCACTGAGAAATGGTGGTACTCATAGGTCCTGAAAAGCTCCAGCTATTACTAGTAACAGTCTATTTACTGGCGCTGCTTAGGGCTTTTGGACAGTAGACCAATACTAGTGGAACACACAGGCAGAAAAATACCTTTTTGTTTGGTGAGGAGGGGCAAGCTAACAGTCAAGTCTGCTCCCCCACCCACCACGAGCTTCTTAGCAGTTCAAGTCATGTGGAACAAAATGTTAGCTGGGTCAAGGCCCCAGTATCCATCATATCCTGTTGCTTATGAGCATTTTCATTCAGGAGTAGCCTAGTGGTTAGGGCAGTAGTGGTTCAAATCCCCACTGACATACCTTCTGGCTTTGGGCAAGTCACTTAACCCTCCATGGCCTCAAGTACAAACTTACGGCTGATGCAGTAAGATTAATGTGGCCTTTGTGTACAGATAACGCAACTTATATGCATAACACACCAGATGCAGAAAAGAGATTGACTTATGCGTCTACAGCAAAGGAAAAAGGACACACGCACAGTAATGCCAAGCATATTTAAATAATATGCAAATGAGCTGCACGTATTAAAATGGCATGCTAATAAGGTCTGCGCCCAATGAAGAGAAACGCAAAGAGGACCGCATAACCAGCAGGAGCACCATTATCTCTACACCTGGACTGAGATGGCTTAAATGTCTTGCGCATGTAAAAAAACAGACTGCTTCAGGGTATGAACAGTTGCCTGCAGTGTGAACATTTTCCTTTAGTACAGTTGGGAGATCAAGAGAGCAAGAAGAGAGAGTCTCCAACCTTACACCCTCCTTCCTTCCCCTGAGGTGCCACTTTCTAAAAGAATGGTCCCAACGGAACCCAGAGGGAAAACAGGACCCAGATTACTCCAGCTGCTGTCCTGGCACAACTCCAGAATGAACTTTGCACAGCATAATTATCCAAGTGCAGAGAGGCTGGCGAGCTTGAAGGGATAGGGTCGTGCACATGGCAGCACTGTCCACTGAACACAGGGTGCATGGACACACAGGTCTGATGGAGGATCAGGGGCTGTGGTATGAGGCACTGCTCAAGTTAGTGTTCCTAACCTAAAACAGATTTACTGCCTCTCCCTCCATCGTTATCAATGTGTACAGGGAAGGGAGGGAGGGAGGATGGATGTGCAGAGCAGCGTCCGCTTCCTCCCAGCAGTGCCCTCTCACAGCGTCTACTGGGGCTTCCAAAAGCATAAGCTTGCTCATAGCGCTGTTCTCAAGAGTGCCAGGCAGGAGTTTAGCTCTGGAGAACAGCAGAATCTGTAGGACTAACCAGCACTTCTGAGGATGAAACACATTTGTAACAAATCCCAGGTCCTGCAAAGGAGAGGGTTTAGCACGCTCTGTTTCCAACTCCTCTGCATATAACATGAGTGTCTGACATGTACACGCATGAGCATAAGCCCACTTGTAGTGCATCTGTTTGCACATCCGTTAGCTCCCCTCCCTTTCATGACAATGTTTTGCACCCAGCTTATTTGCAGGCATACCCCTTTCTGCATACCAGCACTGGTCACATGCTATCTGCACGCTGCCTAAATGAGTACCTAGCTAATAGTATGCAATTTCCACACCAGCTTTTTGCATCAGCTTGTTAGACTGTAATCCCTCTGCCTACTGAAAAGGCATGAACTAAAGACATAACAATAAAGAAGGTATGTGTAACTATTCTATATGCCCATAAACAGGAACATCAGATCTTCTCCCAGTCCAGACCCCTGGATGGTTTATGGTTTATTTCATTGATAACCAATCTTTGATATGGCACAGCAGAGCGGTGTACAATAAATTACATAAAAGTTAAACACAGAAGTTGAAAAGAATTCTAATGGAATAAATAGGACAGATAAAATCAATCATACCTAGAAGAGAGGACTAGAAACAGGAAGGGGGGGATTAGATAAAGGCAAATGGGGTGGGGGGATGTGTGAGATCTCGGGGAACTGGTATATCGTAGGCTATGCTAAAAAAGAAAAATGTATCTTCAGTAGAGTCTTGAATCTGGTGTATGATGGTTCTGGCCATAAGGCAGGGGCCAGAACGTAGAAAGCATTAAGAGTGGGTAGAAACCGATAGTAAATGTTGGCAGATGCAGTGGTGTCCTCTTTTCTTGCTGCTTTTTTCCCTTGGGAACCATGTTGTATTGCATTTTGAAGTCACATTTATTACCTGTTATGATTTCCCACTTTAAAAAATATTAGCATTGTACTTCCTAGTGGCACATATTTTATGGCCTAAAATTTACTTGTAGCTTTCATGCTGTTATAAGCATGATTTTTTTTAAAACTAATTGAATATTAAGAGTTTGGCTAAACTAGATATCTTGCAGCTGCATTTATACTTTGGGATGTTGCCTTGCTTAGTGTAAGGCATCGTTAATTTTAATAGTTATGAATATTTTTAATATAAATATATTTCAGCTGTATCCCTCTGATAGGAATGCTTAAGAGTTCATTAGTCACCTCTTACTGTGTATTCAGGATGCAAGCCTTTCATATTGTCTCAGGATTTTCTTGCAGCATTTAGAAATTAAGAGTTGCCGTTTCAGAAAAGTACACAAAACTACATCTCAATTTGCTTTTGTTAGAAGGAAAATAAAAAAAAAGGTAGACAGCAACATCTTGCAGATAGTGTGGTACTACTTCCACTTAGGTAGCAAGATGTTGTAGACCTTTGCTATCTGTGTTTAACTGTCTGAATTACTGTCTTACAGGCACACTGAAAACGGAGTCTCTCCAAATGTTAAGTCCTCACCTTCACTGTTTGTAATCAGACTGAATAGATTGCTTATTGAAACGGGCAAATGCAATTGTGTGTGTGTGTGTAATATAAATAAATAAATTGTACATGTGTACATGACTCCCAGATTTAGTTCATTCAATTTATCATCAGGGAGAGGACCTTTATAACCACACTGATTCTCTTGTATGTATCTCACTGTCACATATATAGGGATCTAGGTCATAAGCATTTTTTCCTAGGAACACAAAATGGGCAAAAACCTTTTCAAGGCAGGAAGGTCCATATTTAACACTGAATATATTACTATAAAACAGTACACATATCCAATCAGACATAACATGAAACAATCAAGTAAAATTGTGTTTATTTCCATTTTTCAACACAATCAGTTTATAAAAAGAGTGAATGCAAAACTTGAAATTTGACAATGTTAATTTGTTTGATAACATTTTGTTCTGAGATGTATAAAACAGAGATCCTTTGATCTGAATAAACCTAAAACGGCCTTAAAATTAATGCAAACATTTTTAGTCCCCTCTGTAAGCAATTTATTTTGATAAACTCACTAAATAACAAAAGTACAGTACAAGTGAAGAAAACCAATCTTTAAATTTTGTACACTTCTGTATTTGTTCTGAAACAAAATTGTAACCAATTTAGAAAGCAATGCTTAATAAAAGTTGTGATAATATAAAAGATCAAGACATGAGCACAAACTCCAAAATCTCTTGAGGTAAAGCAACTGCCATTGCCTACATAAGAAAACCTACTCACATGCATATGCCATTACTTTTACAAAAGAGGTTAAATGTACAAGAGTTTCACAGGCAAATGTTTATATTTATGAAACTGTATTCAGTAGTGCGAGAGCTGTAAGCATTGGTAAACAAGAAGTTAACCAATAATCACTAGTAGAGTGACAAACTGAACACTCAAGGGGTCGTTTTGTAATGGATAACATGCAAATGCGTTTATCACTCATCTGCCACAGGGCCCATAGGAATAAAATAAGCTCTGTGGCAGATAACGCACAATAATGACATTAGCGCATGCTATTAGTAAAATGACCCCCTAAAAGTATTTTTTGTGCAATCCCGATTATTGTTCATGCAATCTGAAAAGAAAAAAAAAAATAGGTACGTTCTAAATGACGTTCTTGGCAATTTTGTCCAGTTAAGGACAGATGTATTCAAAGAATCATCAAATCAAAGGGGAATTGGCCAATTCGGTATCTCCTTATTATAGAACAAAGGGGCTGATGTAGGAATGTTAGTGCACAGTCTACACATAGGCAGTGCGACATCTGCGCATATTTGTGCGTAGATATCACGCAGCAGCACAGAAAAGGGATCAGCGCAAGTGTAATCACTGCACAGAGGCCGGCACCAATGCTAGCGCACAGCCCACGTAAATCCATTCAAATTATATGATAATCAAGCAATTAGCTATTCTGCCCGGATGCAGAGACATGCATAGAAGAGCAAAGACTGAAGTTAATGCTGGAATTTTAATGCCTACTTGAAGGAGACATAAGGGGATTGTGCTCAGTGCTGAGGAGGAATTTATGTCTGTTTCGTGAGCAGACACCTAACACCCCCCACACCCCCACCGTAGCATTTTCTGGGCTTTGCTGAAATCGTGAAATTAATCTTACCTGCTAATTGTCTTTCCTTGAGTTGCTCCAGCCAGTCCCCACTTGTGGGTTGTCGCCTCTCACCAGCAGCTTTGGAGACTGAGCATGTCACACTTTCTGACGTCACCACAGACTGTCAGCTGGCACCCCCCACCAGCTCCAGTATCCTATTGACAAAGCAGACTCATGGGAGCAACAATTAAGAAGCAACTTATTTTTTTTATTATTTTTTTTTACCAAATTAAAACACTTATAAATTAACATATCAAGCTATCTGCAACAGGCAGAACCCCCCTCCCCCAAATAAGAAATTGTAGTGAAAAACACTTACGTGACCGCAACGCCACACTGTCCCTTCCAGCGAACTCCTCCTTGAAGAGAATTGGGCAACTTTCATGAAACTATCCCCGCTGATGACAATCTGCTCCACTTACGGACCAAATATTCAGTGATATAATTCAGGCCCGGGAATGCCATCGAATCTTTGAGAAAATAAAATCTGGGAGGGTTTGGGACTGGAATGGAGTAACTCAAGGAGAGACAATTAGCAGGTAAGATCTAATTTTACCTTCCTTATCATTCCTCCAGTCTAGTTCCTACTTGTAGGATGCACTATTGCAGTATCAACCTCGGGAGGGACCCGCGAGATCGGCTTGAAGCACCGCCGACCCAAACCGCGCATCCCCCACTGCTTGCACATCCAAACAATAATGCTTCACAAATGTATGCAATGAAGACCACGTTGCCGCCTTACAAATCTCCGCTGGTGGAACTAGACTGGACTCCACCCATGAAGCGGCTTGCGCATGGGTGGAATGTGCTCTCAGCCTTTTGGGCAATGCTCCATGATGCAAAAAAGGATGCTGAGAGGGCCTCCTTTACCCAGTGCGCGATAGCGGCCTTTGAGGCCGCTTCACCTCTACAGGGGCCTCCAAACAGAATAAAAAGATGATTTGACTTGAGAAACCACTCTGTCCACTTCAGGTACTGTAAGGGATCTACTAGGCCACAAGGGCCACTATCTCACCTTACACTGAAGAAGTACACAGAAACCAATTTCTCAGCAATACTCATGAAATCTTTATTACAGGACATCCTGTTCTCAGCATAAATTCTTCACACACAAATTTTCCAACACATTTACTTACAGGTACAAGGTAGCTATTGTAATCTCTCTCTTCTGTCTATTCCCTATAATGGGGCAATTCAGCACACTGTCATCTCCGTGGCAGGGCTGAATAAACTCCCCATTTTCTCCTCTGTCCTGGTCTGTTTTTTTTATACAGTTTTTCTGTAAGGCTGAGGTGAAAACAAAGGTTATTTCCTTTCATGCAGCTGATTTTCAGTGATATTTTTTTTTCTATACAATAATGGCACATTTCTACATTTCCCAAGGTTCAAGTTAGCATGGAAAAACCATCTAATCTTCTCCCAAGGTCAGTGCCTAATTAAATCTTACTCCCTGGTTCCTCCTCCTGTTTCCTTTTTGTTTCATTTGTGTTATGTAGTTTTCTTAGATGCACACTAAATCAGCAACATTCCATACCACTCTACTCCCAGAATTTTCTCTTGCTATGTCAGCAGCTCATTCTTCCCCTGATTCTTCTTTTGGTCTAACAGTGATCAAGTCCCAAGCCGGCCCATGGCTTGTATCCAAGCCTGCTTCACAGGCCTAGCTACAGGAGCACTGTCCTGGCCTGGGTCAGACTCCTTACAGTACCGGCACAACACACGTCCGACGTCCAATAGCTGAAGTAGCAGGTCTTTGACCCCTGCGAACACGGGAAGAGTGACAGACTGAGATGAAAAACATACAGCACCTTAATCAAAAAGAAGGCATCAGTCGTAGCACGACCTTTTCCTTGGAAAGGCAGAAAAAAAAACAGTGCCCGACATGACAGCACCGGGAGCTCTGAAATCCTTCTGGCCAAACAAATAGCCACCAAAAATACTGTCTTTAAAGTCAAGTCTTTTAAAGGTACTGGCCCCCAAAGGCTCAAAAGGTGTCTCTGACAATACTAGATTAAGGTCCCAAGGTGGAACCAGCGTCCAGACCAGGGGGTGAAGATGCTTCACAGCCTGCAAAAATAAAACCAAGTGACGTATGGGTGGGATGCCAGGATGAACCCCTGAATCCTGCCACGATAACAGGTAATCACCACCACCATGAGCTGCAGGCCAAATCCTTGTTCAAGCCTGCTTGCAAAAAGGCAAAAATATTGGGTACAGAGGCTGAAAGTGGATGACAGCCACATGCCATAACCAGTCTTTAAAGATTCGCCACACTCTGACATAGGCCAGGGAAGTGGAATGCTTGCAGGTCCTTAGCTGTATTGAGATGACTGTGGCTGAATAGTGCGACCCACCTGAGGCATCCGGATGGGGCCCTGTACCAGTAGATCTTGGCAAACTGGGAGACACCAGGGCCGATCGACTGTCAACCAGACAAGATCTGCATACCATGGTCTCCTTGACCAATCGGGGCGATTAGCAATACCAGCCCCCAGTGTGCCTCTATTCACTGCACTACTCTCCCTATTAGGGCCCACAGGGGAAAGACGTAGAGGAGACCCTCCAGTGCATCAAGCCCATCCTACATCCTTTCCTTTCTGCTGTAAAAATGGTGTGCTTTGACATTCTGAAAGGTGGCCATCAGGTCCATGACCAGCTGCCCTCAATGATGCACCAACTATGAAAAGACGGTCTTGTTGAGAGTCCAGTCTCTGGGATCCAATCGGACCCGGCTGAGAAAGTCCTCTGTGATATTGTCCTTGCTGGCTACATGGGCCGCTGAGAGTGCCTGAAAGTTGTTCTCTGCCCATGCCAATAAGGGCTTGATTTCCTTCTTTAACTGTATGCTGTATACCACCGTAGTGGCATTGTTGAGAGTACTCTCACTGCCTTATAAGAACATAAGATATGCCATACTGGGTCAGACCAAGGTCCATCAAGCCCAGTATCCTGTGTCCAACAGTGGCCAATCTAGGTCATAAGTACTGTGATAAGGAAGCTTATCATAGCTCAGGAAGGAGCTATAGAAAAGGTGAAGTGACTCTGAACAAGCAACCTGTCAGTTCTGGTAGAAATAAGAAAACAGAATTTTCCCATAAAAGACTACCAGTCCCAGAATGCACCAGGTTTCCAACAGCCATTAGAGGAGCTGAAGTGGGGAAACGTGTGTTCAATCAGGAGGGCTATGAGGTAATCCCTAAGCACTCATCTCAAACGGCAGGGCCTGATTCAGCACAGCTGCGCTGTATTAGGGGGGAGCACTCATCTAAGCAGAATAAGAGTAGAGTTTATTCTACAGATGATCATCTTCATGATCACCTTGGATATACAGAGAAGGATCATCAGTTTCCTCTGAAGGATCATCAGAAGCAGAAGCCAAACCGGACGGACAGAGAGGGAAAGAGACCCTCTGGAAGAAAGAGGAGAAAAGCCTTTGAGAGGTCTAGAAGAGTCCAAAGCAGTACGTATACTGGGAGGCATTTCAAGGGCCAGCATACACCACTGGACTGGAGAAAGCCTGAGGAATGGTGCTGCAGAGCTAGGAATCACCAGACGCTACCTGTGAGGGAGACGGCTGCACGTGGAAGGGACCCTAAGACCTATGCCAGAAGGTATGTGAAGAGAGATCCAGTGTCCAGGGATCTGGATTGGAAGGCTGGACATAAGAACTGGACTACATACTGGCCAGGCTATATAGAGAGGAACTCTAGCAGCAATGGAAGCTCAGGTATGAACACTGATCTATGCCCTAGCTATAACCTTGAAAGACAGCAGGGAAACAAGTATTCTCCTGAAAATGTTCCATTGAGAGATTCATCTGTGCCAATCCATGATATTGAACCCATGCTTGTTGAACAAGGGGGAATAATAGCAGATGAGGATCCTGTTTATATGGACTGTTCTCTATCCAAACTCCGTTGGTAACTTTCTGTTATAAAGTACAGCAACCATCACAAAGAAATAAAAATTTGTTCTTTAATCTACTCAGAAAAGCTCCTGAAGCAGGATTTGACCCACACAATACAAAGCAAGCCAGCTAAGGGGTTTCAGCTGGATAACTGCTAGCAATTAAGCCTTACCTAATTGCTTGTGAGCTAGGAGAGAATCACTTCTGTATCTATGTGGGAAGTAATCAGAAGTTAATCTGAAAAGAACAGTTTGTTTCTTGCTTTGTGGCTTTTCATTTGTTGTTTTCCTGATTTTGACTTTGTTTTTCCAAGTTAACACTGAAAGCAAGTTACCTGATTTTATGTGCTACCAAGCATATCTGTGTTGGGAGAAATAACCCCATAAATAAATATCTTATTGGCTTTACCCAAGAGCACAACTAAATTATTGTCAGCAGCTGTGTCTGGTGTGAATGAACTACACTGCCCACAATACCTTGCAAATCATATAGAAATATGCACTTGCCAAGAGTGTGAAGATTCTCACCCAGGCAGCCGTCTGACAGTACCTAGCAGTCTCCCCAAAAGACAGGTTCCTCAATGCTTGTATTGGGTCAAGCAGTGATATCCTGGGTCCCTTTTAATAATGGTTTATGGATCTTTCCTCCAGGAACTTGTCCAAACTTTTTTTAAACCCCTGAAGAAAGGGCTGGAAGCTCTGTAACACTAGGTATACTGCTCTCATCACTAGCTGATAGATTGGCCATATGCTCTCCATCACCGACCATACTTCCTGGGCTATGTGAGTTTTGCAGTGCACCCCCCATCTCGACAGACTGGCATCCGTCATTAAGAGGATCCACTGTGGAGTCTCTAAAGGCTTCCCTGCCATCAGTTTGTCTTCATGCAACCACCACCTGAGTGAGGTCCAGGCCATCTATGGACAGGGTAACTAACGCTTGAGAAAGCTTGTAATGTTGAGCAGACCATCTCCACAACTGCGCCCGCTGCAATAGTCGCATGTGCGTGTGCTCCCAGGACACCAACTCTTATTGACTCTGCCATCGAACCCAGCAGTTGCAGATAATGCCATGCTGTTGGCACAGTCATTCGGAGAAATCATCTGATCTGAATCTGCAGAGTGACCATGCTTTCCAGTGGTAGAGACACACTGCCCACATGCGTCTGAAAACTGGCTCCCTGATACACCAAATCTTGGGATGTTGGAGTCTGTTCTTGGTCACACTGGTGACCCAGCCGAGACTTTGTAGAAAGGCGATCACCCATTTTGTGGCCTGCAGGCTCTCCTCTTTGGACTTGGTCCAGATCAGCCAATCATCTAGGTAGGGATGGATGAGGACATCTTGTCTGGGTCTGGCTGCCGCTACCACCACCTTGATGAATATACAGGGGGCTGGCACCAGGCCAAACAGCAAGGTCTGAAACTGGAAATGACCCATTGGCACCACAAAACACAAACTGCTGATTCTCTGGCCGAATGGGGATGTGCAAGTATGCCTCAGAGACCGAGAGAGGTCAGAACTCTCCTCTGACTGCCACAATGATGGCGTGGAGTGTCTCCATGTGGAAACAGGGTATTCTTGAGACACTGATTTACATGTTTGAGATCCAATATGGACCAGAAGGAACCTTCTTTTTTTGGAGACCACAAAGTAAATGGAGTTTCACCACACTTTCGTTGGTCTTCTGGCACCTCCACTACTGCCTGCAATGCAACTAAGTGCTGCAATGTGTGCCTCACAGCCTTGAGCTTCCACGGCGCTTTGCAGGAGGAACTGACAAAGGCATCCCGCAGAGGCCAAGCAAATTCCAGCGCATAACTTACTTGGATGATCTTGAGTACCCTTTGGTTGGTTGTGACCTTGGTCCAGGTGTGTAAAAGTCCCACAGCCAACCGCCCATGGGAACCAACACCCCTGAACCACCATGACATCATTGCATCTTTTTGTTGGCTGAGGCTGCAGAGGAGTAGAAACCTCTGCCTGCACCTCCAAACCCCTAGCCTATCCATGAGAAGGAAACCTTCCTCTCTGGAAGGGGCAAAATGCACTGTATGGAAATGCCGGACATCTCTTGACTGGCCCCTCACCAGGACTGCGGATTGAACCAGCTTTGGCTTATCTTTAGGGAATCTCCCACCCTTGGACTCCCTGAGATCCTTCACCAACTTCTCCAAATCTTCCCCAAAGAGATGTTTCCCCCTAAATGGAAGCTTACTCAATCTTGTTTTGAAAGAAATGTCCGCTGACCAGTTTCATAACCAAGGTAGTGGCGAGCAGCCACCATCAAGGCCATACCTTTAGACAGGCCCCTAATGAGATCATAAAAAGCATCTGCCAAGTATGCTGCTCCAGACTCCAATTTCACCTTCTCCAGAGGCAATGAATGGAGTCCCCTATAGTGTCCAAGACTGATTGTGACAAACGCAAACATGCATGCACTACAAAGGCTCCGCAGACTGACAACTGTAGGGACAAGGCATTAATGTCAAACACCTGCTTGAGAAGGCATTCCAATTTCATGTCCTTCGCTTCCTTCAGGGCTGAAGCTCCTTCTACTGGAATGGTTGTCTTGTGGCATTTTCTCCAAATGGGTTAATTTTGCGGATACCATGACAGTCGTGAACCTCACGTCTAAGTCAGGGTATGTGGAGTATGATCTCAGTCTCTAAATTTAATGCTAATGCTCGGTGTAGTATTTGCATTGTGAAAAAGAGAGCTTCCTTCTGGAGTTCATAAGATGCAACAGGTATGGGAAATTTGTCAAATATGCTTGGAAATTCTTATCAAGCCCATCGCTCCCAGTACAATGGGAAAGATTTCTGTATCTTTCTGCCACATTTTCTTTGTCTCCCACTGCATTTCTTGGTACTTCAGGATCTTCTGCCTCTCCATGTGATTCACAGAATAATCACTTGGTACTGACACTTCTGTTTTAATGTCGTTCTGGTATTTTTCTCCTTTATCATTATGTCAGGTTTCCTCGCATCCCGTTTCTTATCCTTCGGAATGGGAATGTTCCAGGTGATTGGCATACTGCTGCGTCCACTCTGGGAGAGCGGAGCACATCCTTAGTCTGATCTGGGAGAGGGTACAAATGGGTCAACACCCGTGTTCCCTTTAGACCCACTTCCGGTATGTCCCATTCATTTTGAATCATTTGTTTGACCACTTGATGAAAGGGAAATATAGTCAGAGTCTTCCGCATCACCTGAACAATGGGTCTTCCAGCAGATCATCCTTCTCTGGAGTGCTCAAATCCATATTTAGGGCCCGTGAGGCGTGCACAATGAGTGCAGCTGGCTCTTCCCTGCCAAAAACACACACTATGTGGGATTCTTCCCCTTGAGGGATCTCCCCTTCCTTGAGTTCCATATGCTTGGCATCTCCGTCTGCCTCCCCCCCCTCTGGGTCTTCAATTTCACCTGAATGGGCAGACCCAATATCTTCCCAGGGGTCACTCAAGTCGCCGTTTGCTGTCCCCTGGGAATCTCCTGGCCCATCCTATCCTCTCTGCCTCAGACAAAAGACCTTATGCACAAGGACAAACTCTGGCAACCCCCTGGGAGTGTCCCCACTGAAAAAATCTTTAGAGGTGGAGGGCTTGGGGGACCACTGAGGCATCCCCCTCGGTTCCTGCTCAGGACTACCCTTGTCCACAGCCAGGGAAGAGTGGTCCCTTTGTGAGTTTCCTACCTCTGGGCCACCACGAGCCTGTTCACCTCTTTCATCACTGAGGCCCTGGTTCCACGGATCTGGACTCTGCCTAGCAGCCACAGCAGAAGCTGCTTGCTGAGACAGCAGCCCTGCGGGACCCACGACTTAGGCACACAGGCCTGGGGAACATAGTGCTCTGCCAAGGAAGCCGATGGACAGCCTGCCTTTCACAAAAGTCTTCTCACCGACTCCCCCCTCCCCTTTTTTTATTATTTTAAAGCGTTACCTTCACAGTAACCCAAACAGGGATAAAAACCCTTCTTAAACTTCCTTATCCTCCCTGGCCTCACAGAAAAAAACCCCAAAAAAGACGTGCGAGATGGGACCCTGGAGTCCTCCCTACACGTGACGGTGGCTGCTCATAAAATGGCAGCAGTTCCTGCTCAAGCTGGGGAACAGCTGCTCTCAGCCAGGGCTTCCCCTTTGCTGCTGTGGCACAAACCAACCCTTTGCACAAGTTCCCGCAGTTACCTGAGCTGTGCGAGCAGGGAAACCCCTCTGCTCGCAGCAGTGATCTGGCACGGAGAGCCTCCCGATTTGCTGCTCAGCTGTGCTCTGGATCATCCACAGCATTGGGCTGGAGAAAGCGCTCCAAAATCCCTCGGGGGAAGGACCTGCAGCAATGAGCCGCTCTTTACTCCCTGAAGTGTCGGAAGCAGCTGAAGCGGAGAACCTAGTAGGAGCAGTAGTTACTTTCCCCGCTAAGGCCTTTACTGTCTGCCCCAGCTTGCTATTTTTTTCCCCAACTTTATCAAACAACTCCAGAGCCAGCTTTCCACTGCAATGCACCTTATTCTGTCATATTAAATACTGCTTTTCTTTTCAATTTAAAACCCTTGCAACTCCTTAGTTGTCCTTTCAGCGAGTCCTAGGACTGGGATCGCGGCTCACCAGCTGCTTGGAGATGGATACTAGAGCTGGTGGGAGATGCCAGCCATTTATCCGTGCGGCATGCTTAGTTTCCAAAGCTGCTGCAAGAGGCAGCAACCCACAAGTGGGGACTGGACTGGAGGAACGATAAGCAGAGCTCTTTGAAAAAATAAAAATGATAGGGGGATAGTGCTGGAATGAACGTATGCGCATATGATAGAATCGCATGCGGCACATGACTGCAACCATTTTGCTCAGAATATTGATCAGAATATCATCGGTGTTCAAAGACTTCAATATTGCTCGGAGTAAAATATCTGAGTAGAGATATGCATCACATAAAATTCCAGTCCATGTGCACAAGCGTCTTTTTATACACAGGATCTAGATGTTGCTAACACTGATGCTTGTGCGTATGTGCCTGCTGGTCTAATGCAGACTTTCTGCACCTACCTTATTTGCATGCTATTTGCCTGCTGCATACAGGCACACAATTTCAGTGTTACTCTTGCACTAGAAAACCATGCACACAGCTTTTAGCACACAATTCTAACAGCAGCTTCCTGCATCAGCCCCAAAATACATTACACCTGCAAATCATGGCTCCATGAACTCAGACAAAACATGTTTTCCATATAATAAAAGTGTGAGCTTTTCCTTAAAACTTACATTAAAGTGGTGCCTTAATTGGACTATAAGGGGGAGGGGGGAGAGCATAGAGGGTAACAAGTTTAGAGAATATGGATTACCTTTGGAGAAGCATCATTAACATCAATTTGCTTTTAAGAAATTTTAATCATTCAAGCATGGTCAACTGGATTTTGAATTCACTTAACTTGTATAAATAAAATTTATGCATAATACACAGCAGATTTTACAGTGATGCTTTTAGGAAGGGGGACATGAACAGAACTTTAAAAAAAGCAACAAAATGACTGATTGCACCATCAAAATCTTTTTTATATACAGTTTATAATGTATAAGTTTTATTCAGCTATAAATTAACATGGCACTATAAAGTACTTACTATATTGACCTTATTAAAAGTAACTGCTGACAGCAGTCTTCAGCTTTCGATTTATAGAACTTGAGAGTTAATTTTGTTGGGAAAGGGCTCAAGGTCAGTTTTGGTACCTCCGCTGTCTCAACAGGTGCATTCACCTCCTACAAAATGAAGCCATGCCGTCTTTTCACAGTGATTGACAGTATTGTAATTATCTTATCAAAGCTCTCTATCAGAGGGCAGCAGCAGAAGACAGCATGCAAAGGGAAATTTATGGAACTTCCTTCACACTCTTTTCACAATCCAAACTTCTTGACCCCAGGGTTAATTACTCCAGTGTTCAGGTCTAGATTAAATCTTACTCGCTCCCTATTGTATTCACTAGGAAACTACTCTAAAATGAAAAGGTGGATTAGATTTCTTGTTGTGTTCATACAATACTAGAGCTGATTCCAAAATGACAGTCACAGATGTTTAACCCGGTATAAGTTGTTCCTGAAATAAATTACCTCCCTGGGCGAGATAAATTATTTCAGGAACAGAGAAGAATCCTTTTTCACTCTGATCTTCATTCACAGCAAGGCCAGCAACATCCAGTCTAAACAGTTTGCACATTACTTGCAATACAAGTATGTGTCCGTTAATAAATTAGAGCTCAAGTAGTAAAAGTCTTCCTCCGTGTTAAGTTCAACGCAAGATGCTGAGCTTCAGCGGTGACCGCAAAATGTTTCCCTGCCAATCCCCACAAACACATGGTCAGGAAGGGAGACAAATAAAGGTCAGACTTCCTGACTACCCAAAAATTCCCTGGCAGCACAGTGGGCCCTGGAGCCCCCTTCCTGTATTGGGAAGCATTACCTTATTTGGCAGACTGACGCATTGTTAGGGATCAGGCATCAACCATTTTACAGAATAGTGGCAGTGAGAGGACATGGCTGAAGGCCTCTCCAGACCAGGCATGTATTACTAGCCCAGTGGGGGATCCAACAGCATGGAGGGGTGCCAGGGTCAAGGGTCCGCTGGGCTGGGTGGTGGTTGAGTGGGAGGCAACAAAGTGTACAGGTAAATGGAGCTCACTCTGAGAAGAAGGTAGTTACCAGTGGCATGCCCCAAGGATCTGTCCTTGGTCTGATTCTTTTTAACATCTTTGTTAGTGATATAGCAGAAGGGTTGTCTGGCAAGGTTTATCTCTTGGTGGATGATACCAAAATCTGCAATAGACACCAAGGAAGGTGTAGATAACATGAGGAGGGATCTAGCTAAGATTGAAGAATGGTCTAGAATATGGCAGCTGAGATTTCATGTTAAAAAATGCAAGGTCATGCATTTATTTATTTTATTTATTTCACATCCTTTTTATTAAAATTTTTTCACAACAAACTATACAACCATAGAAACAACAACAGGTACACACAACCATTCATAAAACTAGTGCGCTCCTAACATACCCCCCTCCCCAATACCCCCTCCCTCCCCTCCCCACACAGCATGGAAAGTTCGCCACACTTCACAGTTCCCAAATCCACCAATAGACATAGTATATAGGCCCAAGGTAAGGGGCAGTTCCTTCCTCCTTCTGCACAAAGAGCAGGGCAGTGGGCTGCTGTCCAAGGAAGAGAGAATCAGAACTACTCCAAAGAAGAGATTGTATACAGCAAATAGATATTACAGCGGGACAGTACGGTGATATTAGCTACATCGTCTAGGCAGGAAGCTCCCCAGCTCTCGCAATGACCCATGTCCATGACCTCATCCGCCAACATTGAGCACTGCTCCCCTTTCCCTCGCAGACATCTGAGAGAGTACAGGAGACCACATGTCCCAAAAGTCTTCCCAACTCCTACCTCCCCTTTGCTGTGCGGTCATCTTTTCCATAAGCATCAAGTCGAACATAGATTGTTCCCACATTCCCACAAGGGGGGGTGAGGGAAAGATCCAGCGACTCAGCAGCGCCCGCTTGACCATCAAAAATCCCCGTTCAAAGAGTGCTCTACGCCAATACGGGGGTTGAGCAATACCTAAGGCCCAATTATGGAAAAGGCATACCTCCCTCTGTATGGCACATTCTGACCCAGTCCAGGTCTGCAATTGAGCGCAAACTCGCACCCATAGATCGCGCACCTTCGGGCAGCCCCAAAATTTATGAAGTAGTGTCCCAACCGCCCGATTACACCACGCACACAGGTTAGTAGGTCGTATCCCTACTTGTGAGGCCCATTGATCACTAGCATAGGCTCTCCACAAGAACTTGTACTGCATTTCTTGGAGATATATCCACTTCACACCTTTCGGGATCCCCTCAAACGCTACTCGTAATATAGCCGCTGTCATCTCTTCCACGCCATCGCCCTCCACCGACCCGCAAGATCAGTAAGGAACCCGTCCCCTCCGGAAGGTCGGATGACCTGTCGACATAACTCTTCCCCCGGGAGACGCTCCGCCAACCTCTCCAGCACAAAACGCGGGGGACAGGAGGCCATCCAATCTCCCACCCTCCCACCTATCGAGGTTAAGTAATGTCGCACCTGAAGGTAGGCATAAAAATCCCGGGTGCGAAGGTCATATCGGCGTTGTAATTGCTGGAAGCTGTCCCAGAACACCAGCATCCCGCGAATACAAATCCTCGAAACACCTCAGTCCCCTGGCAGCCCAGGTACAAAAAACATTACATTGGGAAAAACCAGGTCCAAAGTCCGGGTTACCGACCAAGGGCAGCATCGGAGACATTCTCCTGTCCCAAGCAAATCTCTGACAAAGGGCCTTCCAGGCAGCGCGCAGGGCCTCAAGATATTTCCTCCCCACCCCTAGCCTAGACACCGGCGGCATCTGTTCAACATGTAAGAGATAAAGGACATGATAAGGAGTGAAAGCCGCCGTCAGCTGTCGGACTAGAGCCCCCCCCCTCCGGGGCTTCCAAGATCTCCCATATGTGGCGAGCCAAATAACGAAGGTTATAGTTGCGCAGGGAGGGCAGTTCTAAACCACCTTCCTCCCGTCTACTCTGCAGCGCCCGTAGAGGGATACGTGCACGACGACCTCCCCAGAGAAACTTTCGAAGACAGCACTCCAAGCGCCTCCAATCCTTATCCAGAATCCAGAGCGGGAGCATACGAAGCACATAAAGCCACCTAGGAAATTCTACCATGGTGAACAGTGCAATCCGTCCTCTTAAGGACAATGGGAGGCCCCGCCATCCCAGCAACGTCTGCTGACTTCTGGCGAGCAATCTGGGCACATTAGCACAGTAGAGATCTGCGGGCCGATCCGGCAATTGCACCCCGAGATAGGTTAATCTGTCGGTCTGCCCACACCAGTGGAAACTCCCCCGCCCAGCGATGTCGCACCCTACCCCCAACATCCAACACCACCGACTTCGCAGCGTTAATCTTGAGGCCAGAGAACCGTCCATAATCTCGTATCAATGTCAGCGCATTCTGCATCGACACGTGCGGGCTAGTGAGGCAGAGCAACATATCATCCGCAAAAGCGCAAACCTTCAATTCTTCCTTTCCCCCCATTCGAATCCCCGCAATGCCAGGGTTGGCTTGTAAAGCCTGAAGTAACGGCTCCAAAGCAAGAACAAATAACAATGGGGATAGTGGGCATCCCTGTCTAGTGCCCCTCTCCAGTTCAAAAGGTTCCGAGAAGACGCCATTGGAGCCAACGCGCGCCAGGGGTTTCGCATACAACGCCCGAATCCAGTGCATGAAAGTGCCCTGAAACCCAAAGGCCTCCAATGCATCCCAAAGATACTTCCATGCCACCCTATCAAAAGCCTTTTCGGCATCCAGGCTAACCAGCAGCAGGTCTTCAGCTTTCTGCAAGCAGTAATCCATACCTAAAAGAAGTCTAGCAATGTTCCGAGAGGCCTCTCGGCCCTGAACAAACCCGACTTTGTCTCTCATTAATAAGAGACGGTAAGATGGGGGCTAATCTATGTGCCAGTACAGAGGCCAGCAGCTTTAAGTCACAATTTATAAGAGAGATCGGACGGTAAGAGGCGGGATCCAGCGGATCCTTCCCCGGTTTAGGGATCACCGTAATGTCCGCACATCGCATATCACGTGGAAATATCCCAGCCTCTCGCGCCGCTTCAAACATCACCACCATAGAAGGGGCCACGCTTTGTGCCAAGATTTTGTAATATTCCATGCTAAATCCATCCGGACCCGGAGCTTTATGAGACTTACCCTGGCCAATGCCCACCAGAATCTCTGCCACCGACAGCGGGGCATTCAGTTGTTCCAATAATTCCGCCGAAAGGCAGGGCAGTGCCCGCTTCTGCAGAAAAGCCGCCCCCTGGGCATAGTCTCTTCCCTCTTCTCTATAGAGGTGCATATAAAAGTTGCGGAAGATCTTAGCTATGTCTTCCGACCGATTTTTCATGCAGCCAGTCTCATCTCTTAGCACCG
This sequence comes from Ichthyophis bannanicus, assembly GCA_033557465.1. Lineage (NCBI taxonomy): Eukaryota > Metazoa > Chordata > Amphibia > Gymnophiona > Ichthyophiidae > Ichthyophis > Ichthyophis bannanicus. The sequence continues at coordinate 6,778,017 of CM066044.1, read as the reverse complement.
GTATAAACCGAGTTCCCCCGGATTGCCGTACAAGTTGCGCTAATAATCTCCCAGAGCGATTACCAAATAAGTGTAGTCGGTGCTTATAGTGCTGCATCGAGGCCGCCGCTCTTTTCTGAAGCAGTTTCATTCAGAACCGTCTGCACGCGGATATATTCTGTCTGGAGAGCAGTATCTCGATGCCTACCGAGTTTAGCCTGGAGTGCGCTTAAATCACGTTCTAACATTAACACACTCCGATCTAAGTGCTTGCGCCTACGAGCGGTATAAGAGATAATCGCTCCTCGCATCACAGCTTTACTAGTCTCCCAAAACAGCAATGGTGGGCATTGCGGGGTATCGTTAAAAGAAACATAGTCTTCCCATTGTTTTGCCAGATAACCTCGAAAATCCTCATCTTCCCACAAGTATACAGGAAAGCGCCAGCCGGCTCTCGCCGGTCTCACACAATCCCAAGTGATCCAGACCATCCCATGATCCGAAATCATGATCGGCTCTATCTCTGCCCGCAGGACACGCGTAACCCCTCTTTCACTAACCAAATAGAGTCTATGCGAGACCAAGTTAGGCTGTGCTCTCGACTGGTGCGTATATGTACGTTCCCCAGGGTGCAGCATGCGCCATACATCCACCAATTCTCCGTGCCTACAGAGATAGCTAACTCCCCTACGCGACCAGGCACCCTCCCCTCGAGTATGGGACTTATCCAAATTCGGGTCATGTGGACAGTTAAAGTCCCCTGCCACAACAACGTTAGCTCGCCCAGCACACTTCAGCAAACCCAGCAGGTGAATAAAAAAGGCATGATCATACACATTGGGGGCATAAACATTCAAGATCCACAAAGGTTCAGCATACAGTGTGCCCTGCAACAAGAGATATCTGCCATGAGAGTCTGCCCGAGTGGTGTGCACCTCAAAGGGCACCCCTCTCCTCACTAACACCGCCACCCCCGCCTTTTTCGTGCCTGAATCAGCTCCATAAGAAATCTCTACCCAGTCTCGCCTCAATTTCTGATGTTCCTTGGCGCTCAAATGTGTCTCTTGTAGCAGAGCAATATGCGTTCCCTTTCTTTTCAACCCCTGGAGAATTTTAGTACGCTTTATCGGGAGCCCATGCCTCCAACATTCCAAGACACTATCTTTATCCTCAGGCATACTCCCATGGCCAAGAAATCCAACAGGTCAGATTAGTATAAAAACGTCTGGAGGTGCCCAGCCTCATCTCCAGACGTTGTACGCCAAGCCCCTTAATGGTTAAATTACCATGCTGTGTACCTAGACCCCCCTCAATTCCCCTACTCCATATTAAAACTCTCTTAGTCAACTTCGTGCATATCTTCCCCCCCAGTCTCCGCTCCCCCATCCCCCCCGCATCCCGCTTATCCCCCTCCCTCCTCCCCCCCATCCACCGCTCCAATACTCTCCGAGATCGCCCCCCTCCCCCCCAGAAACATTACTCCTAACCCTTCCCTCCCCCCTGCCACCCTAGAAAATTCTATCATAATCCCCAATAAGAGAGAATCACAATCCGCCCTTCTGGACCGTCTCCCCTCAATGCCCTCTCATAAAGAGAGCCCCGGGTGAAAAACATCCAATCATAGCGAACCCCCACAGATCATACTCACAGGTTTAGTACTTTAAGAGCAACATAGCTAATTTACCAATGCAGGAAACTCTGAACAGTAGAGTAAGTAGTCGTGCATATACAGTACAAGCATATCTAAGTCGTCATGCCGCCTTCATCACTCTAGACACTCAGAACCAGTCTAGGTGACCCGCGGACGACATAATCAGGGCCCAGTCAATCAGAGCTATATGTCCCAGTCAAGAAGCATTGTCCACTACCGACTGCGATCCCTTTCTCGCCATCGCGGCCAGGAAAGTCTTGGCAGCCGGGACCCGATCAAAGGTATGGGTCTTCCCCTCAAGGTACACCCGAAGCACTGCAGGATACACAAGAGCAAAACGAATTCCTTCTCCCGCCAGCTGACCACAGAGCGGGGAGAACTCCTTACGTCTTGCCGCTAGAGCGGCAGAGTAGTCCTGGAACAGCAAGATCGATTTATTATCCAGGTGCAGAGAGCGTTTCTTGCGATATGCTTGGAGCAGGGCCATTTTGTGCTGAAAGTTCAATAACCTGGCCAGCACCGGCCGCGGCCTCTCCTCAACGCCTCGCTTCGGTCCCAAGCGATGCGCTCGCTCCACGATGACCCGGCCAATCAAGCTCTCTAGTCCCAGCTCCGTCGGTAGCCACGTTTCAAAAAGACCTGCTAGCTGTTGATCCGACCAGGTCTCCGGCACCCCCACCAGCCGCAAATTGTTTCGGCGCGATCTATTTTCAAGATCGTCCGTTTTCTCGAGCAGCACTTCAATTGCCTTTTGGTGGCGGTCACTAAGAGTATCCGCTTCTCCTCGCCTTCTTCTAGCGCAGTAATGCGGTGCTCAGCCTCCTCTACTCTCCGGGTAATCTCTCCATAGGTCTCTGCCATTGAATCGAGTTTGAGCAGAATAGAATCAAATTGAGGCGCCAACAATTTAGCTACCTCTTGGGCAAGATCCTCCGCTCCCGCTTCTCCAGTGCCGGAGCCCGGAGATGATCCTGGAGAGCCCAGACTCGTTTCAGGCCGCGTGGCCGGCGCCATCTTAGATTCTCGGGCCCCATGCACTTTGTCCTTTTCCTCTCGCTTTGCTGCCGACCTCATGAGTGTACAGTGTAAAATCGGGGCTCACTGCACGGGGGGTCGTCGGTTTGCTGATCGCACTATATGTACCCCCAAGGACTCCTATGTACTGCAGGTTTCTTGCCGATTCAGGGAGACGGTCCAGGAGCGCACTGAGGACACGTCCTCACTCGCTCATGCGCTCACGTGACCTCCTTATTTATTTTATTTAAACAATTTTTCTATACTGCCTTTGTCCAAAGCGGTTTACAAAGAACAAAACAACAATTACATAAGAATTGTTTCTACATTAAATATGGGAAGGCAACTTGGAGATAAATATGGGGTTGAATGATGGAAGATATAAACTATGCACATGGCGAAGCAGTTATCATATACAGAGAGGGAAAAGAGCAGGGGGGGGATCTGAGAGGTCAGGCGGGGTAGGATGCGCTAATTGAGGTTACATAATGTCATTGAGTCCATCGTTTTCAATGAACATGTGTGTTTTGAGTGACTTTTTAGGTCTGTAATGGATTTTGCTGCTCTTATGTTTTCTGGTAGTGAATTCCATAATGATGGGGCAAAAAGGGAGAATGCTGTGTTACTGGTTTGTTGGGTCGTTTTGCTCTTGAGAAATTGTGCAAGATTTTAAAGGTGGTGGTTATGGATTTGTATTTTATCTGCTATGTTATTGGGAGTCAATGTAGGCTTCTTAGGATTGGTGTTATATGCTGTCAGGTTGCACTGGAAGTAAGGACTCTGGCAGCGGTATTTTGAACTAGTTGAAGTGGGTATAGAGCATCTTTGGGAGGCCTTGGTAAATGATGTTTCCAATATCAAGGTGTGGTGTGATGATTGCTTGCAGTATGGATCTGAAATCAGTCTCCTGTAGTAAGTGTCTTAGGGGTTTGATGAGTTAGCAATCCAAGGGAGCAATATAGTATAGGGGGTGAAGTACTTTTGTCCACTAAAGAAGAGCAGGACTTAGGCGTGATTGTGTCTGATGATCTTAAAGTAGCTAAACAGGTAGAAAAGACGACAGCAAAAGCTAGAAGGATGCTTGGGTGCATTGGGAGAGAAATGGCCAGCAGAAGAAAGGATGTGATAGTGCCTCTGTATAAGTCTTTGGTCATTTGGAGTATTGTGTGCAATTCTGGAGACTGCACCTTCAAAAGGATATAAACAGGCTGAAGTCAGTACAGAGGGTAGCTACTAAAATGGTTAGTGGTCTTCATTATAAATCATATGAGGACAGATTAAGGATCTTAATATGTATAGTAGTATAGTTCTTTGTAAATAGTTACAAATAGTTGTATTACTGTTCCATGTAGTATTTTGTACATAGTTCCAAACACCGTTCTATGTAAAGTATAATCTAGTATACAAAATTGTTAATTGTTCCATGTAAACCGCCCTTGATCTCTGGAAGGGGCGGTATAGAAGAAACTGATAAATAAATAAATAAAAATAAATGTATACTTTAGAGGAAAGGCGGGATAGAGGTGATATGATTGAGAAGTTTAAATACCTCCGTGGCATAAATGCACAGGGGGAGAGCCTCTTTCGATTGAAAGCAAGTTCTGCTATGAGGGGACATGGGATGAGGATGAAAGGGGATAGATTCAGGAGTGATATGCGGAAATATTTCTTTATGGAAAGAGTGGTGGATCCGTGGAATAGTCTCCCAGTGGAGGTGGTAGAGATGAGGACAGTATCTGAATTCAAAGAAGCATGGGACAAACACAGGATCTCTAAAGGGAAAATGATAATTACACTTACCTGGTAATTGTAGTTCCTTTAGTGACGACAGTTCAGTCCTCTACCTCTGGGTTGTCAATCTCCTCCTGCAGCTAGGAGACTGGTATGTCAGAATGATGACATCACTGGATATAGCCTGCTGCACTCCCACTTGCATCCCAGTGTAAACTATAACAAAGCAGACTCAAAGGACCAACAAATAAGTAGCTAAACATAATAACATGTACCACTAGAAAATAAGCGCCCCTCCACCGACAAGGCTTTCTTACAACCTGCCCCGTCATCGAGAAGGCAACAAATCACAGAATGGAAGAAATGTAGACTCACCTGTAAGCAGCTGTCGCCGGCCACCAATCAGGAACCCCCTGAAACATCCGGGTGGGAAGGAGGACTGAACTGTCGTCACTAAAGGAACTACAATTACCAGGTAAGTGTAATTATCATTTCCTTAGCGTTCCTCCAGTTCAGTCCTCTACCTCTGTGATGTACCAGAGCAGTGATTAATGGGAGGGACCCTTCCAGCCGGCAGACAAGACCACCACACCGAAACGAGCATCCGACGCTGCTGCCACATCCAGTTGGTAGTGCTTGCTGAACATGTGCAGCGATGACCAAGTCGCAGCTCGACAAATGTCCCCCGGGGGAACCAAACCATGCTCCGCCCAAGACGTCGCCTGCGCCCTTGTAGAATGCGCTCGCAGCCCCACCGGCGCAACACGGCCACGAAGTAAATAAGCGGACACAATCGCCTCCCTAAGCCAGCGGGCGATGGAGGCCTTAGCCACCGCCTCTCCTTTGTGTACACCGCCGTAGAGAACAAACAACCGCTCAGACTTTCGGAATGTCTCCGTGACCCGCAAATACTGACGCAAGGTCCTCTTCACGTCAAGACGCCGAAGACTGCGACTGGAGGCGTCTCCCTCCAAAGACCCCAGAACGGGCAAACACACGGTCTGGTTCACATGAAAGGGAGACACCACTTTGGGCAAAAAGGACGGGACCGTCCGTAAAACCACCTTTTCCCTGGAAAAAGACAAGAAAGGTTCTCGACACGACAAAGCTTTTAGTTCGGAAACGCGCCGAGCGGAACAAATAGCCACCAGGAAAACCGCCTTCAATGTCAAATCCTTCACGGACGCCCGACGCAAGGGCTCAAAGGGGGACTCGGCCAACGTTGTGAGAACGAGATTCAGGTCCCACGGTGGAATAGATACCCTACGTGCCGGGCGCAACCGTGCGGCCGCCTTCAGAAAACGTCCCACGTCAGGATGAGCCCCCAACGGCACACCATTGACCTTGCCCCGATAACAGGAGAGGGCCGCCAGTTGTACGCGTAAAGAACTGGCCGCTAGCCCTTTTGCAAGGCCGCTCTGCAGAAACTCCAAGACCAGCGGAACCGAAGCCGAGCTCGGCCGAACTTGGCGCGGCGCACACCAATCCTCAAAAATACGCCAGACACGCACATAAGCAAGGGAAGTTGAAGGCTTACGCGCTCTCAGTAAGGTCGCGACCACCGCCGACGAATAACCTCTCTTTAGGAGCTTAGCCCTCTCAATGGCCAAACCGTAAGCGAGAACCGATCCACTTGCAGCATGAGCAGGGGCCCTTGTAGCGATAGATCCGACTGCGCCGGCAACCGCCAAGGTGCTCCGTCCAGGAGACGAATGAGATCGGCGTACCAAGGACGCCTCGGCCAATCGGGTGCCACCAACAGCACCTTCCCGGCATGCGCTCCGATCTTTTGAATCACCCGGCCTATCAGCGCACAGGGTGGGAAAACATACAGAAGGCCGCTCGACGGCCACAGATGAAGCAAAGCGTCGATGCCCTCCGACATTCGTTCCCGACGCCTGCTGAAGAAACGACAGACCTTTGCCGACTGAAAGGTCGCCATGAGATCCATGACCGGAGTCCCCCAGCGCCATACTATCTGTCATAAAACTGCGGGATGCAGCTCCCACTCTCCGGCATCCACCTGCACTCTGCTGAGGAAGTCCGCGGTGACATTGTCCTTGCCGGCAATGTGCGCTGCCGAGATCGCGGCCAAGCGAGGCTCCACCCACGCGAACAACTCGTCGGCCTCGGCCTCCATCGCGGCACTCCCTGTGCCGCCCTGCCGGTTGATGTAGGCCACCGTGGCCGAGTTGTCTGACAGCACTCGCACCGGCTGAGCACGCACTAACTCCTCGAATGCCTGAAGGCCCCGGAACACCGCCCGAAGCTCCAGGCGATTTATCGCCCACGAGGCCTCCAGGGGAGTCCAACATCCTTGCGCAAACTGGCTCCCGCAGTGGGCTCCCCAGCCCACCAGACTTGCATCCGTTAGCAACGGAATCCATTCCGGCTGTTCCAGGGGCAGACCGGCCGCCAGAGAAGATGGGTGAAGCCACCAGCGAAGGGACCGCCGAACCGTGCTCGGACAAGAGAGACGCTTGCTTAATGAATCCCGCTGATGCGACCAACGACGGAGCAAGGCCCTCTGGAGAGGACGCATATGAAACAGCGCCCAAGGCACAGCCTCCAACGTCGCTGCCATGGTGCCCAGCACCCGGAGATAATCCCACGCCAAAGGCGCTGGCACCGACAGGAACCGGCGCACCAGGGTCCGCAAGCTCTCGGCCCGTTTGTGCGGGAGAAACACTCGTCCCTCCTTCGTATCGAACCGGACCCCCAAGTATTCGAGGTCCTGAGTAGGTTGTAACCGGCTCTTGGTCGGGTTGAACACCCAACCCAGCCCCTGTAGGAACTGTACTACCCGGTCCGTCACCCGGAGACTCTCCTCCGCAGACTTGGCCCAAATCAACCAGTTGTCGAGATAAGGGTGGACCAGGATCCCTTCCTTGCGCAACGCCGCCGCCACCACCACCATAATTTTGGTGAAGGTCCTCGGCGCTGTTGCCAAGCCGAAAGGCAACGCCTGAAACTGATAGTGGCCCCAAGGGAGGGCGAACCGCAAGAAGCGCTGGTGAGCCTCCCGAATCGGAATGTGCAAATATGCCTCCGACAGGTCTAGAGACGTCAAGAACTCGCCGCGTCGCACCGCCACTATGACGGAGCGCAGCGTTTCCATTCGAAAGTGCGGCACCCTTAAACACCAATTCACCCCTTCAGGTCGAGGATGGGTCTCATTTGGCCGCCCTTCTTGGGCACCACGAAATAAATGGAGTAGCGACCCATGCCGTAATCGGCTCTTGGAACTTCCACCATGGCTCCCAACCGAATTAGTTTTTGCAGAGTTTCGCGAACCACCACGGTCTTCTTGGTGCCTCTTCAAGGGGACAAGACAAAGGAGTCTCGCACGGGCCGCGCCAACTCCAACGCGTAGCCGTGTTGAATGATCTCCAACACCCATTGATCGGATGTGATGAGGGTCCAGGCGGGAAGAAACGCCCGAAGCCATCTACCTATGGGAGTTTCCCCCGCCGGGACCCGCCTCGCTTCATTGGGCTTTGCGCGCAGCGGACTTAGGGTTGGCTGAGAAGCCTCTATTCGCTCCCCGAAACCCACGAAAACCCTGGCCCCTAGAGGAGAACCGGCCTCTCTGGAAGGCCCCGGGACGTGTCGAGCGAAATCTCCGAAAATCCCGAAACTGACCCCGACCGCCCAGGCCGGGCTTGGCCGGCTTCGGTTTGTCCTCGGGCAGCCGACCTGCCTTGGACTCCCCGAGATCCTTCACCAACTTCTCCAAGTCCTCACCAAACAACAAACCTCCCTTAAAGGGAAGTTTGCTGAGACGGGACTTAGAAGACCCGTCCGCAGCCCAATTGCGAAGCCACTACGATCTGCGGGCCGCCACTACAGAGCCGGTGCTGTTGGCCAGTGCTCTAATCAAATCATAGTGCACATCGGTGAGGAAGGCTGCACCGGACTCCAAGCGATCCAACTCTTTCATTTCCTCAGGATCGACATGAGACGATTGGCGCAGCCGCTGAGCCCAGCGTAAACACGCTCTGGCCACCCAAGCTCCGCAGATGGAGGCCTGAAGCAAAACAGAATCCGCCTCAAAGGCCTGCTTTAACAGGCCGTCCACCTTACGGTCCTGGGCATCCTTCAAGGCCGCACTGCCTTCAACCGGAATAGTGGTTTTCTTCGTAACAGCAGAGACCACCGCGTCAATCCGTGGCGCTCGGAACCTCTCTTTAGCAGAATCTGCTAGGGGATACAACCGATTCAGCGTCCGAATTCCCCGCAGCCCAGCTTCCGGCTTAGCCCATTCATCCTGAATCATCTTCTCCACCACGCGGTGTAAAGGAAACACCACCTGGGTCTGTCAAACCGCTTGGATGACCGGATCCTCCACGTCATCCTCTACCGCCACCGGCGGCGCAAGATTCAATATCTGCAACGTCTCCGCAATCAAAGCAGCCAACTCCTCTCTGCGGAACACTCTTGATGATTTTAGCTTGATCCTCGGGCTGCGGAATCTCACCTTCTTCCAGGTCCTGCGATCCGTCCTCAGGATCCCAGTCCGGATCTTCAGCCTCCGGCCAGGAACCTTCCCCCGGCTCGGAAAGCTTCACCCGCTTCGGGGCTGGCGAGGCAGCGCCTAGCCCTCCCTCCGCCATTAATAGGGGGGGCTGGGACACCGGCGAGTCCGAGCGCAGCCGCTTGCCCTGCTGCCGCAGGCAAAACGCTTGATGCATTAGCAGGACAAATTCCGGACTAAAGACACTGAGACAGGCCTCCGGAGCAGGCAAGGATACGCCAGATGGCCCTGCCAGCTCCTCAGACTCTGCCTCTGGCGCCAAGAGGCGCGCGGAAGCAGGCTCCACCGCCACCGGCGGACCCTGCGCCTCAGTGGCCTCAGGGGCCTCCATTTGCAGTTCCACAGCCAAAGAAAGGGCAGCACAGCCCCTGCACACCCCGGTGTCACCGACTGTGCCCCTCCTAGTGCCACACACGAGGCACTGAGGCCGGGCAGCCATACGTATAGAAAGCAAGCGGCGGAGCCCGCGGAGAGAAGGGCCCTGGCTTGATCTATACTGCCCGGAGCACTCGGAACCGCACTGTCTGTTGTATTACTTTAAGTTTGAAAGGAATAGTGAGCTAATCAAATTACTCCCCACAGCCTCCCCTCCCCGAACCTGAAGGGGCCGACTGAAGAAACGGAACCACAAAGGCACCCAAAGAAATCAAAGAAATCCAAAGGAAAACAAATGAAATCAAAAAACAAAAACCAAAAAAGCAAAGAAATGAAACCGCGAAAAGAAACCAAAGTAATTGGCCGCCACGCAGCTGCAACGCGGCCCCCAAAATGGCCGCCAGGAACGAATTGAAAAAGGCGCCAAAAACACTGACGCCCTGGAGCTCCTTCGGAGCAGCGCGGCCTGGCTAAAAGAAAGAGCCGAGAGCAGGCAAACACTTACCGCTTCGGAAGACAGCTGTCACGCTGCAAGTGCCACGAATCCCGGGCCCAGAATAGCATATGCTATGCTGCCAGATACTCAGCCGCGGCACTCAGAAACGCAGTGCCGCGGTGCACAGTGTCATAGAAGGACTCACCCCCGTAAGGTCAGGGAGGTGAGGCTTCAGGGCCAAGCGGGAGAGGGGAGAGGACTCGAATAGCCTGAGTCAGAACCCCCCCCGGAAGAAGCACAGCACCGGACACAGGCAAGGTGCAAGAAAGCCTTTCTTCCTTCACCTGTTTGCTGCAAAGAAGCAGCCGGGGCTAAAGTTTCTCTTGTCCTTTTACTTGCTTTTTTTTTTTTTTTTAAAGAAACAGTACCAGAAAGACCATTGTAACCCACTGAACTATCCTAACACCCTTTTGGCTCCTTATCCATTCCTCCAAAGAGCCTCTCCCTAAGGCTCATCATGTCCTCCTGCTGCAAGGAGACTGGTTACACTGGGATGCAAGTGGGAGTGCAGCAGGCTATATCCAGTGATGTCATCATTCTGACATACCAGTCTCCTAGCTGCAGGAGGAGATTGACAACCCAGAGGTAGAGGACTGAACTGGAGGAACGCTAAGGAAAGGGGGGCAGTTGTAGTAGTTGATATGGAAGGACAGACTAGATAGGCCATGTGGTCTTTTCCTGCCATCATGTTTCTGTGTTTCTACTGGGCCTACTTGAGCCACAAGTCCTCTGAGGTAAAGTACTGCACTTCACCCTTAGATGACCCTGCAGCTCCCTTGTACTATATTTATTTTAGCCTTGAGCTGAAGTAAAGAGGATTTTCCCTCACACTAAAACCCCTATTGCATCAGGAAAAAGGTTGGCATGGGAAGATTGAAACATACTGCCCTGCTAAAAGATAACACAGCTTATTACACTGGATCCTTTTGGTCAATGGGAAAAATACTTAATGGATTCATAGTGAAACAATTGGATAAGTATAGAAAAAAAAAATCTCACAATACGAGGTTGATTGGACTTCTCTGCAAAGAGCAACACATACTTAAGTGTTGAATGTCTATGATCCCATTCCCATGGTTAGTGAAACTATAAAATAGTCAGTATAAAAAAACAAAACCAACTAAAAAAGTGAATTTTTGAGAAAGATTTGGTTAATGTCTTAACTAGTATATCTGTTCTATCCACTGCTCCCTTTGAGGGCAGCTAGTCTATATTACTTCCTAGCTGAATTGTTTATAATCTAAAGCAGTGTACCGGGGTTTTTTTTTTAATAATAGAATACAATTGTATTTTTGTTGTTGTTTTTCAATAAATAATACCAACATGCTTTTTGTATACAAGTTTCCCTACATTCACAGGTTACCTGATTTTTATTTCACAGTAATGATCCATTGCTCTGCTTAGTTTCCGTATATGCTATAGTTGCTAAATTAGAAATCTGTGGGAATTGTTTTTCAAGAATTAAAATGGTTTCAGTGGCATGAAGAATTCTGAATTACTTGTGCTCCTTCTGTGGTTTGTGGTAATTCTGTCCAAGATCTGTTTAAATTGTTTGTGGATGGAGAGCAAATGTAGGTGGCATGTGTCTATGGTTGTTTCAGAGAGTGATGGGACCAGTAGGGGGCAGCATTCTTGCTGGATTCGTCAATGGATTAGGGTAGTTGAGTGAAGCACAACCATTCTTTGCTGTTGGATCCCTAAAGGCCACTAGGATGACAACAAAAAAGCATGTTTTCCACTGGCCATTTACACCTACTAGGGAAGACCAAAATGCAAGAGGAAAAAAAGCCACACCATCCCTCAAAGTAATTTAATCTAAGCACATTTTGAAGCTTTTAATACACCAAGTGGCATGTTTACTAAAGGTTAACGCTCGTTAATAAAGTTAAATGTGCCACTGCACCCATAGAAATAAAGGGCTCTAGGCAATTAACACATGTTAATTTAAAAGCACCTTAAATCATTTAGTAAGCATGTCCCTAAATGTTTAGTTTCCTGTATTGTTCGAGAGGTTTCATTTTATGTCGTTTAATTTTTTTCCTTCCGTTTGGGGCAATGTCAGCAATCATGCACACAACTGAAGATAAAAAAAAAGATTTCATTTTTTCTTGTATTTGTCATTTTGGGTTAAAAATTAAATTAAACCATATGTTTGAAAACAAATGCACATCCCTAGTACATATTGAAGGCCTTTCTATACGAATGTCTTAATGAGAAAGACATGTTATACGCCAGAACTCAGCACTAGCTCTTAAAGATATTCAAGTCAAATAAATTAAGCCTAATGCCTGACAATTTTATATTACCTCACAATTATGGTACATATTACTCTTGGTGGTTAGAAGCCATTTTTGAAGCTATTAGACTGCCATCACGCAATGGACGGGAACAACTTTGAAAAATCTTCAGAATTTGTAAGGCTGATGTAAGTCCACATGGACAACACAGCTGCCCAACACAGCCATGGGACATATCAGCCTCTGCTCTATCAAGGCAAAACAAAACAGTAACTGGTGTTCAACACTTCCAGTTAGGAATCAGCAAAGGCTGCGACACCCAGTCCCAGGAAAACAAATTTATAAAAAGGCTTTAATACACATACTATAAGATTGGAAGAGACATTTCATGTTGGAATGTCCCTTTAAAAAAAACACACACACCCCATAAGCGGACATATTTTGTAGAAGCCAAATACAGTTTAATACTTTCGTTCTTATTTATTAACCTTTATTTCTTTCTAGTTTGATAACTATTGAGTAATGCATATGGTGGATAGTGATGCAAGGTGTAGAGTAAAACAAACCCAAGTGGATGCCTTAACATTTGCATTCTTATCCTGACATGGGCACAAAACCCCCTTTCATGTGTTCACAGGCTTTTTATCTCCCTTTGAAGGGGTGCTTCTTCAGGCCCAGCATTAGCCAAAGGCACCGTAGGGAGCAGCATCAAACTTCCATAGGCACTGGACTGCCGCGCTGTTTTGCCTTGTATAAATCCAGGTCTACTGCCATTTTGCAGAGGGGAGGGGGAACCCTGCAGCAGCAATCCCCTTTTAGCATGGGGACTGACAGGCCCTGCGGCACCCTACCACTTGCATGGATTTCCATGAAGCTAAGAAGCCTATGCTGGGGTAGAGGCAGGACTGTTGCAGTGTCCATTACCGTGCAAGGGCTCAAGTCCCGTGCAGAGTTTCTATAAAGGAATTGCCACTGAGGCAAGTGGGTGATGTCAGAAGATGGAAAGATAAGGATAAGAGCAGGGGCTATCAGAGGAGGGAAGGAAAGAGACAGACATCACCCCCTCCCCCCATACATCATTACTTGTCACTACCCATATGTTAAATTTAGCTGTGTTGCTGTATTTGTTGATAAAAATCAAATGATGGTAGCAGCTAGAATCAAACGTTTGATTAAAGCCATTTCTTTACCGAAAGGCATTTTGTACAAGAACCAGTTGCCAGGTGGTGTAAGTGCTATCCTGAATGCAGCAATGCAACTTCTGCAGTTACCAAGAATTGCCATGCTTATTTAGTATTGTCACACATTTAAAGGACAGAATAAAAAATCTACAAACGCAGCAATGTGAATTCTTCACATTTTCATATGATTGCTTTTTAAAGAAAAATGTTTATTTGGTTGCTTTTAACAGCATGCATGTCCAATTAGACTGAAGATTAATGGACTATGGCTATCGACAGGAAGGCTAGTCCAAATGGAAATGCTTTAGAAGCCCCTTAAAATGGTGTTAAAAGGTCATACACCTCAAATGCCCAAACATTCTCCCTAGATATGCAACAAAACGAAACAACTCTGGAGTTAAGTAGTATGTCCACACCACCAGGACTCACCGATCTCACATTGATGAGATCTATGACAAGACTACTTGGTCCACCCAACTGTCAAATTTTACATTCTCTTATCTACACCTTAAAAGATTAATGACATTTGGAGTCATTTTTAAAAGACTAGAAGGGCAACTCCATTACCAAACAGCAACAGCAGAAGAGCTATCTGCAAATCTGGACATGAACTGACATTTACTTTTTGGGCAAGCACACATTTAAGACATCCACCATTTTAACAGGTTTGTTTTGTATAAAAAATGCTTTGTGGAAACAGTCATTACATAGACTTTACATACAACATACGGACACAATTATTCAGCACATCCAGTAAGGGGCTTTTAGCTGCCATATGCAATTAATTCAGAGTTAGTCTTATGTTCATCTTCACTGTACACATGACATAAAAGGCCAACATTAATAACCATGTTTAATAAAAAGAACAAAAACAGACAAAAATGGTAAGAATACTTACAGCCAACCAATAATAAATTAGTTCAAAGTGTAATGCTTTATTACACAATGGAATCATGTGCACGGGTTTGCGTTAATTGTAGTGTTTCATTGTTCACTAGTGGAATTTGTTTCTTGGCTAAATAGCTGTGCTTAGAGTTGAACAGGTCACATCACTTGTTAATGTAACAGACAAACCAAGTAGAAAAGAGACACATCTCTGCACAACAGTAGCTAATAATTTAAATAGCATCAGGGCCCCTAAACCAGGGACTGAACATTAAAAGGCAAGATCTGACCTTGTTTTCTACCCTCATATACAAATAAATTACATTAGAAAGAATTTTTAGCTTAACTTAAAATTGCACCTAGAAAGGTATGGGATTAAATCGGTACCTAGTACAAAACCTGTTAAAACTAAGGGTTGCTACAAAGAATGAGGTATACTTGAAGACTCTCACCTATGCAGCCTTCAAAGAAATGGCTTTTTTTTTCTTTTTCGGTTGAGCTCTAATTTTACACACCACAGTGTTTTGCTAACAAAGCATTCGGCTTTCTCTTCCAGGACCTGTTCGTATGTACACAGTATATTACATTAGCAAAAAAATATATATATTTATATAAATATAATGAAGAGACAAACCTCCCTCCCCCCTCCGTTTAATGCTGTTTCCTATAGAGAAAGCAAAGGATGGACGCAACGCTCTTTACACTTTTGAGAACAGGTTTTGATCTGTTGGCTTCCTGGTGCACTAATGACCGATTCGTCCATTTTGGTGCTAAAGGGCTTTTGATTTCCTAAGGAATACATAAAATGCCAGTCTTTTATACAGTGAGGCCAGCCCCACCTGGACTTGCCTTGCAACCCTATTGGTGTACCATAAGTTCATAAATACTCTTGACATTTTAAATTAATTGTTAGACATTAAAAAGAAAACTAGGTACAGTAACAAAGGGAGTGTGTATGCTTCTCTGTGGAAAGCATGTCTTCTTCATCAGTTCCTATCACAGTGCAGACATGACTGCTTGAGTGTGCTCAGGAGATCAGTCAATGCTGTTTGTATTTGGTTCCAGAAAAGGCTCTCCCTTTTGTCCAAAGTGCATAGTGAGAACGAGTCGAAACATTCGGCTTTTAGTAGTCCCTTCTCGGCATCCTCCTGAGAATGCAACTTACTCTGTCTTTTCTTCCGTTAAAAAAAAAAAATCACGAAAAGATAAAACAAAAAAAAAATGGATTTGCAGTTCAGATATTCAGCCTGGTAAACAAACTTTGCCAGCAAACAGAAGTCCCACTATTGTAAAGAAAATGGATAAGACAAAGAGTACATATGAGGAACCCACAACGGTGTTGTTGGGCAACTTATATGGTTGACCTCCAACTTCATTGATGTAAAATCCTATAGGGAATATTAGGGCTGCCATACAGAAAAGGATCACTGTAAAAGAACACAAAGATATTATGTTATCACACTGAAAAATTTGAGGGAATCACATCCAGCCATTTCAGCCGTGCACTTTATACTTTATTCTCTGGAAAGGGCTAAATAAGCCAAGAAGATAAAAATCAGGCAGTTTGCATTGACCTCTGCCAAAGGCAGTTGAAACTAATGCAGTAAGAAGTGACCCAGCAAGAGAACTGCATTCAGTGCTGATAGTAAATCCTTCCAACCCAGACGCACAGCGTCTACCGTTATTTCTAGAAAGCAGACGATGTTAGAGTCCCACTGCATAACCATTCGCCAGCCTTACTAGTGCTCATCAGCTCGTCTCCTTTCGCTGAGCTGGCATGTTTCTATGGCAACAGCATCTCCAACCTCCCATATAAAAAGGAGAAATTAGGCCTTACCTGCTAATTGTCTTTCCTTGAGTTCTCTCTGGGCCAGTCCAGGAATGTAGGGTAGTCAATCCCTTCCAGCAGTTCTGAGGACTGAAAAACTGAAGAGTCTTTGCTGACAGGCTCTATAGCTCCCCCTGGTGTCAGAGAGAGCCAGTCTTAGAGTAACAAAGCAGAGAAAAACTAAGAGACTAATCTAAAAAGAAACTTTAAAAAACCAACTCCGAACTCTTCCATGCCTAAGGACGCCCCACGAAACAGAAAACAATTTTAGTATTGACTATCGGTGTCTTTTTTTTTTTTTTTTTGTGTAATCGATATTATGAATCGTACTGTATAGAAATGGAGAGCATAAAAGAGAATCCCCAGCCCCGGTCTCCCGAATGGAAGAACCGCAAGTGTAGAATCTGATGGCCGAGGATATGAACAGCTCAACCTCTCGCAGCCAAGCAAAGGGTGGGTCCTGGACTGGCCCGGAGAGAACTCAAGGAAAGACAATTAGCAGGTAAGGCCTAATTTCTCCTTCCTATTCGTCTCTCTGGGCCAGTCCAGGAATGTAGGGTAGTACCAAAGCAGTACTTATCTACGGGAGGGCCCTGCGAGCCCCGCCACAATAGCCGAAGAACCCACACTGGCATCTCCTCGAGCAAGATCATCAAGACGATAGTGCTTAGCAAAAGAGTGCAACGAAGACCATGTGGCCGCTCTGCAGAGCTCCACCGGCAGAACCAAGGCCGACTCCGCCCAGGAAGTAGCAAGACCCCTAGTGGAATGAGCTCTCAGCCCCACCGGCGCTGCCACACGCTGAGATTCGTAAGCTGCCCGAATGGCATGCTTCACCCATCGCGCTATCGAAGCCTTGGTCGCAGCTTTTCCCTTAGCTGGACCCGCAAACAGTACAAACAGCCGATCAGACTTCCGAAAAGACTCCGTCACTCGCAGATATTTCCGCAACACACGCCCCAGATCCAACTTTTTCAGAAGATGAGAGCGCCTGTCACCCTCATGAGGCCGAAAAGTAGGTAGGAAAACAGCCTGATTCATGTGGAAACTAGAAACCACCTTAGGGAGAAAAGAGGGAACTGGCCGTAGAACAACTCTCTCCGTTGTAAATTGCAGGAACGGCACCCGGCACGAAAGCACCTGCAAATCCGACACTCGGCGCGCGGAACACAATGCCACCAAGAAAGCCGTCTTCCAGGAGAACTCTCGGATACTAACCGACCCCGAGGACTCAAACGGTGGCCCTGTCAAGGCTTCGAGCACGAGATTGAGATCCCACGGCGGAATCGGAGGCCGAAGAAGCTTTGCCGCTCTTAGGAAATGACGCACATCCGGATGGGAAGAAACCGACTTCCCCATTATCTTCCCCCTATAACAAGCTATCGCAGCCAGTTGGACCTTAAGAGTACTCAGGGCCAAGCCCTTCTCCTATCCTCCTTGAAGGAACAACAAAATCTCCGGCCACTTCACTCGAGAAGGAGAAAAAGCGCGCTCCTCACACCATGCCTCAAAAATCCGCCATATACGAATGTAGGCCAAGGAAGTAGAGCGTTTCCGAGAACACAACAAGGTGGCTATCACCGAATGCGAGTATCCCCTCCTGCGCAACCGTTCCCTTTCAAGAGCCAAGCCGTAAGCGAGAACCGATCCACCTGCGGCATCAGCACGGGTCCCTGGCAGAGGAGATTCATCCGAGACGGCAAACGCCACGGAGGAGCCACCAGCAGCAGAACCAGGTCGGCAAACCACGGTCTTCTGGGCCAATCTGGAGCTATCAGGATCACCGTACCGCCGTACCACCCGATCCGTCGAATCACCCGACCGATGAGAGGCCATGGCGGAAACACATATAGGAGATGACCCGGCGGCCAAACTTGCACCAGCCCGTCCAGGCCCTCTGACATATGCTCCCGGCGCCTGCTGTAAAACCGCGCCGCCTTGGCATTCGCTTGAGTTGCCATTAAGTCCATTACCGGCAGCCCCCACCGCTCCGTGATCTCGTGAAAAACCGCGCAATTCAACTCCCACTCGCCGGGATCCAACGCATGCCGACTGAGGTAGTCCGCTTGGACGTTGTCTTTTCCTGCCACGTGCGCTGCCGAAATCGCCGAGAGGTGCTCTTCCGCCCTCTGAAACAGCAGATGACTCTCCTCCAGCAGGAACGCACTGCCCGTGCCCCCCTGCTTGTTTATATACGACACTGTTACTAAGTTGTCGGAAAACACACGCACCGCTCGGCCTTGAAGCCGATCTCCAAACTTCAACAACGCCAGACGCACCGCCCTGAGTTCCAACCGATTGATCGACCACAGCCGTTCCTCCACCGTCCAGGTGCCTTGCGCTATCTGATCCAAGCAGTGAGCACCCCAACCCGACAGACTGGCATCCGCCGTAAGCAACACCCAGTCCGGATCCGTCAGGGGCATCCCCGCTTGAAGATGGGCCGGCACGAGCCACCAGCGTAGACTGCACCACACTTCCTCTGGACATGGCAACCGCCGGGACAGGGGATGAGCCTGCGGCGACCACCTGGACAGCAGCGCTCGCTGCAGTGGACGCATATGCGCCCGAGCCCACGGCACGAGGTCTAAGGCAGCTGCCATTGACCCTAGCACCTGCAAATAGCGCCAAGCCGTCGGCGCTGACAGCTGGAGAAAGGCAGTAATCTGTGACTCCAGCTTGACCACCCTGTCCGGCAGCAGAAAAACCGAGCCCGCCTCCGTATCGAAGAAGGCTCCCAAATAAGTTAGTTGTGTCACCGGTTCCAGATGACTTTTGGAACGATTGATGACCCAACCCAGCTGTTCGAGGAACTGCACTACCCGAGCTGTCGCCCTCCGGGACTCCGGAACGGACGGAGCCGGTATTAACCAGTCGTCGAGATAAGGATGGACCTGAATGCCCTGCTTTCGAAGCGCCGCCGCCGCCACCACCACCATTACCTTGGTGAAAGTGCAAGGTGCCGTAGCGAGCCCAAACGGTAGCGCTCGAAACTGAAAATGATCCATGGGCACTGCAAACTGAAGGAACTTCTGATGTTCCACCCGGATGGGAATATGAAGATAGGCTTCCGTCAAATCGATGGAAGAGAAGACCTCTCCCCGCCTGACCGACTGGATCACTGACTGCAAGGTCTCCATCCGGAAATGAGGCACCTTTAAACAACGGTTGACGTGCTTGAGATCCAGAATCGGCCGAAAGGACCCCTCCTTCTTGGGGACCACAAAATAAATCGAGTATCAACCGAAGCCGCACTGGTCTGCGGGAATGGGTACCACCGCTTGCAGTTGCAGCAAGCGCGACAGGGTGTCGTTGACGGCTGTTTTCTTCGTTCGGGAAATGCACGGAGACGCTACAAAGGCGTCGTCCAGTGGGTGAGCGAACTCCAGAGCACAGCCTTCCCTGATGACTTCGAGAACCCACTGGTCCGTAGTAACGTTTGTCCAGGCAGAGACAAACCCCTGTAAATGACCTCCCACAGGGATCTCCGCCTGGGCCAGCGTCCCTTCATTGAGGCTTCTTAGTCGCCGACTGTGGAGAACTAAAGAAGCCCCTACCAAAAGGACTGACCCCGAGCGGGAAAGCAACCTCTCTGGTAGGGAGAGAACCGGGAACTGCGGAACTTGCGAAAGTCCGGGACAGGCCCCTTGTGTCCCGCGGGCACCTTGGACGCTCGAGGGCGATCCTCGGGAAGACGACCGCCCTTAGAGTCCCCCAAATCCTTCACAATTTTGTCCAGAGCCTCCCCAAAGAGGAGCCTACCTTTGTAGGGAAGCTTACTGAGCCGTGTCTTAGAGGATGAATCCGCCGACCAGTTGCGCAACCAGAGAAAACGCCTAGCCGCTATCACTGAAGCCATGGATTTAGAAGAAATCCTCACCAAGTCATAAAAGGCATCTGCCAAATAAGCCGCGGCTGATTCCGCCTCCGCAGCCGAGGCCACACCCTTTTCGATCCCCTGGAGCCAACGGAAGGAAGCCCGAGCCACATATGCCCCACAAACCGAAGCCTGCAGGGCCAAGGCACTGTTGTCAAAAGTCTGCTTAAGGAGAGCTTCCAAGCGCCGATCTTGGAAATCTTTAAGAGCGGTTCCCCCCTCCACCGGGATGGTAGTCTTTTTGGTAACCGCCGCCACCAAGGCATCCACCTTGGGCATACGCAACTCCTCCTTCTCCTCCTGAGGGACCGGATACAACCGAGTACGAGCCCGCACCCCCCTCAAGGAAGCCTCCGGGCATTCCCACTCAGAATCAATCATCTGCCGGATGACCCTGTGAATGGGAAAACAGCGCGGCTGAGTTTTGAAACCCTGCAACAAAGGATCCTCCAAGGGTTCTTGCTGAACTTGAGGAGCCGCCATATTCAAAGCCGCTAAGGACTGAGTAATCAAGGCTCCCAGTTCCTCCTTCCGAAAGACACGGAACACATTAGGGTCCTCTCCGGGACCCAGCTCCCCCTCTTCCAAGTCCTCGGGCCAACCCTCGAGCCCCGCTTCGGAAAACAGCTCCCCGTCTTCCGGGGCCTGAGACCCCTCCCCCAGAAGACAAGACGCTTCCCAGGGAGCTTCCAATGGAGAAGGCAAAGAAGAAATCCCTTCTCCAGAGTCAGGATCTAAGAGCTCACTGTGCTTTAGCTCCACCGGAGTTACAGCAGAGGGGGAGCCCGTTGCCTGGGTTTTATTCAATAAAAAGGCACGATGAAAAGCCAGTATAAACTCCGGAGCCAGAAAGGCTTCCAACGAGCTCAGCTCCAGCGAAACGGAATGCAAAGGCTCACCTGCCGGCGCGGGTGCCTTGTGTTTCCTAGATCTGCTTTTAGCTTTGCATTTCGCCGGCTGCTCCGGCAGCGCGGCAACAGAGCATGGCTGAGCCAAAATGGCCGCCGTTCCCGCGCGAGCAGCAACTGCCGGCGGGCCACTCACACCTTCATCCCCCGAAGCCTTCGGAGTCTCCATAAGCCCGCAGGGCCAAAACAACCCGCCAAATTGCAAGAACCCGAGAAAAAGGGAGAGCACCCGACACGCGGCGCTAACACAGAGGACGCCGGTGAGGCCGCTACCGACCACGTGCTCCCGGTCCCCCCAGGAAGTGAGGCCCGTACCTGCTTAGAAGGCGCTCCTGCAAGAGGCTAAGCTGTCCGGATCCTCCGCCCGCAGCTAGCGGGTTACCGGCACCGGTGCCTGCGAGAATGGGAAGAGGGATCTGGGGCCCCCAGATCGTACCCAAGGAGTGACAGGGCACGACGCTGCAGTACGATACCCCAAAGAAAGGAGAATGTACTGAGCGTCTCCGTAAGGCAATAGCGCCCATCGAGCAAAAGAAAGAAAAAGGAAGCTGAGCTGATCTGCCCTGCTAGGGCCAAATAGTCAGCGGTGTCACCACACGGCCTTAGCCTTGCCCCGCACTAGAAATGGAAGAGTGCTGAGCTGATCCGCCCTGCTAGAGCCAAATAGTCAGCACCCCCTGGAAGAAATTTGTCTGTCCCAAACACTTTAAAACTAAATTCCGAGTAGTCTCTCTGAAGAGCCTGTCAGTCAACCTCCTCCTTTGCTGCTGAGGACTGAAAGACTGGCTCCCTCTGACACTAGGGGGGAGCTATAGAGCCTGTCAGCAAAGACTTTTCAATTTTTCAGTCCTCAGAGCTGCTGGAAGGGATTGACTACCCTACATTCCTGGACTGGCCCGGAGAGACGAATAGGAACTGTCTTTTTGGTCTCCATCCGCACCCCCCTCCCCAGGAAAAGTTATTTCCTTTGGAGTTAAGCACGCAAATGTTCCTATGCTTTCCCTGAAGCATTGCCCGTGCCCCACAATATTCATTTTAATTTTATTCCTCGTTCAGTTTCCCTCTCCCTCCACCACGGCTTATTCAGACAAAATATTTTCTTAGAAAAAATAATCTCATTGGTTAGGTTTTGGGAGCTGCCAATAAAAACATCATTCCCGGAACAGCTCAGCCTTGTAGAAACTACCCAGAAATAAACTGCCTGGGAAGGCAAGAGGAAGATATGGAGGCAGAGAAAGGTGAAACTGGTAGAAAAGGGGTAGAATGAAGAGATGAAAGTTGACTCAATGGACCTCTGGCCTAGTGGTTACGCTAAGGAAACCAGGGTTCAGTTCTCACTTCTTCCTCCAACATCCCTTGGGCAAGACATTTTATCTCCCACTATCTCATGTGCCCATAGACTTTAAGCTCTTTGGGTAAGGGACTGCTAGAGTTACACATTCTATATAACACAATTTGTTTTAAGATTCCCCTCTCTCAATATATTCTTGAAGCCTGTGGGTATCATCTATCCTCATAACATGTCAGGCTTTTCTTCAGTGCTAACCTACAGATTCACTAAGTTACTATTTAATTCCTCGTTTTAGTATAAGATAATGGCTTTATATCAGATCATAACTGAATTACCATTTTGATTCTTAGCCTCGTAGTTAAGGACATCAAAAAGAGTGTTCCCATATTTCAAGAAATGTCCTTTACTTCTAGATATCTGCATTCATGATGGACAATTTTTCCATTCTGAAATTAGGCTGTTTATTCCTCCATGAACTTTACATCTGGGGGATCGCTCCCTCACGCATTGCAATAAGGTGAAAGAACAGAACAGAAGACGATGCACCAAAGGAGATTCCATTTTGCATAAAGTGTACACTTGTGACATTTCCCCTTCTTCTGTCTGCAATCTCCTGTAGAGCAGCGCTTTTCAAATTTTTATCCCATATGACCCCATTTTTACTGAAAATTCATGTGAAACCCCCAGAAGGTGAAATCAAAACAGGTCTGCAGCCTGCTTCCCCACCATCTACTCATCCAAAGCAGCAGCAGCCAGCACATGTTCCCTTGTGTGCTTGCAGACCCCAGTACTCAGCATGGGTTTACAGGCTAATGGGAAGCCTCCCCAGGGGTGGGGAGCAAAGGCCTATGAATGTTCACTGGCTCAGAGGCCACAGGCTCACTCATGACTACCCCTACTTAGCTAAGTCACAGTGAAAGTCAAGAAGGGGAACTGGCCATGTTTCTGACCCCATCCACTGATGTGACCCAATTTGGGGTCCCAACCACCAGGACTGGGAACCAGTGCTGTAGAGGGACTGGGTATTATGAGAGACAGGAAAGTGAGACTCCTTAGCAGCTGCACAGCCTTTGCTGCCCTATGCAAGTAAATTCATCTGTATACATGGGTGGGGAGATGGAGTTGGCAAGGATATGTGTACACATGTGTGGGGTGGGAGGCTCTTCATGTGTCAGAGGATGGAGGTGTGCAATACCCTCCCTGCTCTGGCCACCCAAACACCCATTCTCCCCCTCCTTGGCTTTCCCCACTCTGACCCCCGCCCCTCTCTTCCCCATTCCCCTCATCTAACACAACCCCCCTCCCAAAGAATCTTATGTGATTCCAGACCTTCATGGTCACAGCCGTGGTCTACAACCCTCCTCTCCCAGTGGGGAGATGAGGTTCCTCACAAGCAGCGATGGACATTTTGGGCCACAGTTGAGGCCTGGTGCACTGCTCTGCCATGGGAGGATGGGTTCCCTGCAGAACCGGCTCAAGGGTTTCTGCCACCCTAGGCAGAAACCTCAGCCTCGCTGCCCCCCCCCCCCCACAGCTGCCGCTGATTTCATCTTGGGAGGGGGAGGCAGGCAGCGGCAGCATTTCCACCTTTTGGAAATACTGCCAATGCCTGCCCTCCCCCACAAATGGAATCGGTGGTAGCTGGAGGGGCAGCATGGCCGCCTATGTGTGCCGCTGCTGCCACCCACCCTAGGTCACCACCTAGCTCACCTAATGGATGGGCCAGCCCTGGCTCCCCACCAGCAGCCATGGTCTGGTACGCTACTCTGCTGGTGGGGGATTAGGGTCTTTGTCAGCAGGCACACTGACGTGTACAGAAAGTCAGAGATCTTGTTAATAGGTGCTGTCACATTAGGGAAAACACACCTAATAAGGTACACACACTGCCTTCTTATATATTGCCCCCCCCCCATTAAAGTTTACGAGGTCAGAATGGCTATGTGGAGGGTAATTTTATAAGGAAGCACCTGCTTTCCTTTATAAAACAGCAGCATAAGTGGTCAAAACCCACAAGTTAAATTAAAGTGTGATCATTTACAGCAACTCTAGGGCCTAGATTGAGATGGAGTCAGTGCAGAGGGCAGAAGGCATATGGGGACAGACTTAAAAGGTCTCAATATGTATACTTTGGAAGAAAAATATGAGAGGAGAAGTTATAATAGAGATATTTAAAATACCTCCATGGCATAACTGCAGAGAAGGCCTCTTTCAACAGAGAAGCTCTGCAATGAGGGGACATAGGATGAAAGTGATAGACTCAGGAGTAAGATGCAAAAAGATTTATTTATAGAAAGAGTGGTAGAGACCAGGATAGTATCTGAATTCAAGAAAGCATAGGACAAACACAGAAGATCTCTAAATGAAAAAAAGGGACTACAGTAATTGGTATGGAAAGGCAGACTGAACAGGCCATATGGTCTTTTTCCACTATCTTGTTTCTAGATTTCTAAAGAACATTCAAATTATAGTTCTTACAATTTACATGTGTACTTGTGCACTACGCCCAAATACCCATGCACATGACCACAGTGAAAAGTACACATCAGGCTAGCACATGCACTTATAAAATTGTAATCAGCTAAAGTGCACACGTAAAGTCCCATTTACATACTGTGATTTACACACATAGATGGCACATAGCTCTACACGGCTTCTTATAAAGGGGACCCAATATGGGAAATGTTTGGAAACATAGGAACCTCTCCACAAGGGTTTTTACTGAAGTATCATCCATGATCTCTTCATATCTATCTGGTTGCTTTAAGGTTAGAAACGATAAATAAAATGAAAATAATTATAGAAAGGCAACAAAACATGACATCGCTTACTTGCTGTGTAGTATTTAACTTAAATTTGCCCATTTAACATACGAGTCCCAAATATCCTCAAGCAAGAGAAGTTTATTTCTATGTAGAGCTCTCAATTTGCTTTAAAATCAACATTCCTAAATAAATACACTGAAGCATCACCGATACAGGATTGGTTTCTCCACCCCAGTTTGCAGCTCCAGTGCAGTACATAATCAGTTTCTCTACCATGTTAGTGATGTTGTTCGGGAGTTCATGAATATGTTTATAATGTAAACTGTAATGAGTGTTCTCAAATGTGCGGTATAGAAGTGTAATAAACAACAAATCTTCTGGGGATTGGTTGGTAGTTTTATTGCTGTCATTTCTATGCTAAAAGTTTAAAAATGGATCTTTGAAATGCAGAATTTGAGTTTGACCACCAGATATGCAGTATATTATGTATTACCATTTTTCTACCTACATTTTGGGAATTTTCTTTATGTGTGTGTAGCCAGAATTTTTCTTCTGTCTCACCTAGGTTATTTTTCCCCCGAAGTACATACTGATATTTGAGATAGAGAACGATGAAATCTTTTATATCCTCTAGTGATTGTACCGTTGAGTCAATGCTGACTCCTGGTGACCCAGCAGCTCCTAGGTTTTCTTTGCAAAGTGTTACTGGAAGTAGACTGCCAGGCCTTTTTTCTGAGGCAATGGAGGGTAAAGTGACTTGCCCAAGGCCACAAGGAGTGCTAGTGGGAATTGAACCCTAAGTTGCTGCTCTAACCACTAGGCTACTCCTCCACTCCATTGCTAATTCTTGTGATACCTGTTTAGTAGAGCTTAGTAAATATGTTTTTGTTCAGAATAGATATTACAGACCTTATTTATCTATATCTTTGAGATGGTGTTTGTCCTGCAGCATGGATGATGCTTTATTAACTGAGTCAAACATTCCCATCATTTAAAGATTATATATGCTTTCTTCAATGCTCTGCCTTTAAAGCCGTCCTTTCCCTGTCCATTTTCCTGCAGG
This sequence comes from Ichthyophis bannanicus, assembly GCA_033557465.1. Classification (NCBI taxonomy): domain Eukaryota; kingdom Metazoa; phylum Chordata; class Amphibia; order Gymnophiona; family Ichthyophiidae; genus Ichthyophis; species Ichthyophis bannanicus. The sequence continues at coordinate 6,752,205 of CM066044.1, read as the reverse complement.
TCCCATGATATTAAACACACATCCCTCATGCATCACTGTGAAGCTGGCATACAGGTTTTGATGGGGGTCCTCACAGCTGCACCCCAGTTTCCTTAGAATAAAAATGGTGGCAGTGGTTAAGACAGTTTCAAACATTTTAATGGCATGTTATCTTCTCAGGAATGAATTACAAAAGAACACAACAAAAACCTGGGTTCAAGCATTTTGATGGCTGCAGCTGTCAACCACATCAAAAAAACAAACAAACCTGACCACCACTTTTCTAAACCAGGTAAATTCCTCACAACTGGCCAGATGTAAAACGCATCTCCTCTGTAAGCCCTTTATATTGTGAGCCAGCCACTCAGAGTCTAAGGGGTATCTGCATAATGGAGACTGGGGCAATTATCTCCCTATGAAGTCTGAAAGAACAGACACCCTCAGTCAAATTCAAAAATATATTTTCTCTGTATTTCTGGGGTTGAATACCCATGTCCTTCTAATCCTCTGATCTGCACAAGGGCTTAAGGCTAGATTATGTTTTTTCTCTAGGGTGAGGGGGGAAATAGGACCCACCTACACATCAAAGAGAAGAGCATCAGTGCTATAGTGGTATGTCCCTAAAGCAAGCAGGCGTTTTCAGCCTGAGTACGGGCCACTTTAGGTTATTGCCTATGCTCAAAGTCTGAACCTGCAAGGGCTTAAAGAGAGACTGGAGAAGAACCAAAGTTCTACTGATGTTCACCAGGTCCCAAAATTATAGAGGTAGGATACACTCCTTCTCCGAGTCTGTAAACTATTCCTTGAGCTACCTGCATGACCAAGTAGACTCGCATAAGGGAAGTACTTTCACTTTTTATTATTTGTCTTTAATGTTTCAGATATCATTCAGACAATATTTTCGTTAACGCCATCGTAACACACATAAAATTTTAACCACTGTTAAAATAAGTTAACAGTGGTTATTTTAACAGTGGTTAAAATAGGTTAGTTTAGAACAGAAAAGAACACATTTCAAAATTAAAAGAATAAGCACTGCAGACTTGTGTATGCTTTTGCACTCTGCATGTAACATACAATCATATGCACCCTTGGGGAAACGCAAGGCATTTCCATCCAGAGCATGGGAAGTCTGAATGGGTGCCTGAAACAGACAGCAAGCTCCCCTCCAGTTCCTCTCACTGGATAGAACGTAGCACACTGAACTGTTTGGTGAAACACTTAAATGAGTTCTCCAACTTCTGCATTCAAAGTCAAATTGAAATGCTACCTGTTGGGAGAAGAGCAACCATACAGCATCCTCAGGTGCACAAAACAGCTTTTAAAAGTGCATTTTCTCAAAACAATTGGGGATATTGATGTTTTTTCTTAAGTTTCCTACTATCTCCGGAGTGACTAAAGATTTGGTTACATCAAAGGACATCTTTAAGTGTTTATGAAAGTTAATGTTAACTGCCAGTTATTTATTTGAAAATAATGGCAATACGTGTTAGATTTTGAACTTAAAAAAGTGTGTTTGTTGTGCGATCTGGTTTTAAGCATGAACACTTATCCACCTTGCTTTATGAGCAAATAAACTGGCAAGTCAAGCACAGTTACTTACCTGTAAGCGTAGTTACTCACCTGTAACAGGTGTTCTCCAGGAGCAGCAGGAATCAGTCCTCACTTATGGGTGACGTCGGCGCCGACGGAGCCCTCGCGGAGCAATTTTCCCCAGCTTTCAAAGAAAGCCTTTGGGAATTGCAGCGCGCATGCGCGGTCCCCTTCCCGCCCAAGGGTGCCATCTTAGCCAGTCAGATGACATAGCTAAAAAAGACAGCATAAAAATTTGCAAAAAAACTAAAGCAGATGATTGCAACTTCACGGGGAGGAGGGAGGGTTGTGAGGACTGATTCCTGCTGCTGCTGGAGAACACCTGTTACAGGTGAGTAACTACGCTTTCTCCAGGACCAAGCAGGAAGTCAGTCCTCACTTATGGGACTCCCAAGCTCAAGGCTACCGGAGACCCTAAGCACAAAAATGAGCTCCCTCTAGCTCAGCAGCACAGAAGGAAAGAATCTTCGCTGAATTATTACCCACCGGTAGCCCACATCCGGGATGGAGGGTAGGAGTTGCTCAGACCTCGAAGAGATTACGGAGGACTGCCTGTCCGAAAGCACTGTCCCTGCGGGACTCCCTCTCGAGACAGTAATGGACCGCAAAAAGTCTGGCTCGAAGACCAAGTAGCGGCCCGGCAGATGTCTGCCAGCGGAACAGAGCGGAGGTAAGCCACTGACGTAGCCTTTGCCCGAACGCAGTGAGCTGTGACTCGACCTTCCAAGGAGAGTCCGGCTGCCCCATAAGCCCAAGAGATACAGTCCGCAACCCAGATGGACAGAGTACGCTTGGAGACCGGGAGCCCCAATTTATTGGGGTCAAAAGACACAAAAAGCTGAGCAGCTTTACGGTGCTCCCGCGTACGGGCAAGGTAGAAGTTCAAAGCCCTTCTACAGTCCAGGGTATGGAGGACCGTTTCAGCTCGGCTGGAGTGTGGTCTGGGAAAGAAGGTTGGAAGTACCACCTCCTGATTGATGTGAAAAGGGGAGACCACTTTTGGAAGAAATTTTGGGTGAGTCCGTAGGACTACCCTATTTTTGTAGAACCGAGTGTAAGGGGGATCAGACACGAGGGCCTGCAATTCACTTACGCGTCTAGCGGAAGTGAGGGCTATCAAGAACAGTGTTTTCCAAGAAAGAAAACGGAGAGAACAGGTAGCCATAGGTTCAAAAGGCGGACAGGTGATCCGCTGCAAAACCACATTCAGATCCCAGTCAGGCGCTGGCGGGCGCAGAGGTGGTTTAAGCAGAAGGAGACCTCGGAGAAACCTCGCTACAAGAGGGTCGCTGGAAAGAGGTCTGCCGTCCACCGGCACATGATGTGCTGAAAGAGCACTGAGGTGAACTTTGACGGAGTTGGACTTAAGTCCCAGATTAGAGAGGTATAGCAAGTACTGCAGGATCACCGACACCGGGCAGGAGAAGGGATCCTGAGACTGTTGGGTACACCAAACGGAAAAGCGACGCCATTTAAGGGCGTAGCATTTTCGGGTAGAAGGTCGCCGAGAAGCTAGGACGACCTCTTCCACCTCTGCCGGCAGGAGGAGGGGAGCAAGGACTACCCTCTCAGCAGCCAGGCCATTAGATTGAGAGACCTGAGGTTGGGGTGTAGCAGAGACCCCTGATCCTGAGTGAGGAGATCCGGTTGAAACCCCAGAGGGAACGGATCCTCCACCGCTAATTGCAGCAGGAGTGGAAACCACGGCTGTCTGGGCCAGCGAGGAGCCACCAGGATCATGAAGGCTTTGTCTCGGAGAACCTTGAAGAGAGTCCGAGAGACTAGCGGGATGGGAGGGAAAGCATACAGAAGGCTCCCTGACCATGAGAGTAGAAAAGTGTCCGCCGCAACCCGAAGGGGGTGTGGCTGACGAGAGCAGAAGCGAGGAAGTTGCCGGTTGTGAGGACTGGCAAAGAGATCCACCGTGGGGAGGCCCCACATTAGAAAGAGCTTCTGAACTACCAAGGGATCCAGACGCCACTCGTGCGGCTGGAGGATCCTGCTGAGTTTGTCCGCCAGGCAATTCTCTTGGCCTGGGAGATAAACTGCCTTGAGGAGAACGCCGTGACTGACGGCCAAGAGCAGAGCTTCTGTGCCTCCGACAGAGGAGGAAGGAGCCCGTGCCCCCCTGCTTGTTCACGTAGAACATGGCAACTTGATTGTCCGTCTGGACAAGGATGGACTGGTGAGAAGTCAGGTGGGAGAAGGCCTTGAGAGCCAGGCGGATCGCCCTGAGCTCCAGGAAGTTGATCTGCTGAGCAGACTCCCACGTGGTCCAGAGGCCCTGAGTACGTGCCCCTTGGCAATGTGCTCCCCAGCCCAGGAGGGATGCATCTATTGTCAGCACCCGGGCCGGCTGAGGTGACTGGAAAGGCATGCCGAATATCAGGTTCGGCCGCTGAAGCCACCACCGGAGAGACGAGATCAGCGGCTCGGAGACGCGCACTAGGTCTGCTAGGCCGCCCGTGGCTTGTCGCCACTGCCGGCGGAGACACCATTGAGCAGGCCGCATATTCAGGCGGGCATTGGGGGTCACATGGACGGTGGAAGCCATATGGCCGAGTAGTCTCAGGAAGCGCCTGGCGGAGACCAGGGGCTGGCTGCGAAAACGGTCGGCTAGGTCCATGAGCCGTTGAGCCCTGTCGAGCGGTAGGTACGCTCGTGCCTGAGGAGTGTGCAGCCTTGCGCCGATGAACTCGAGATCCTGTGAGGGGAGCAAAGTGGACTATGCGAAGTTTATAACAAAGCCCAAGTACTGCAGAAGAGTCACCGTGCGGCGCGTGGCGTTGGTGACCTCCAGAGCGGACGCTGCTCTGATGAGCCAGTCGTCGAGGTACGGAAAGACATAGAGGCCGTGAAGCCGGAGATGGGCCGCCACCACCGCGAGACATTTTGTGAAGACTCGCGGTGCGGAGGACAGGCCAAAGGGCAGTACTCTGTACTGGTAATGATTTCCTGCCACCACAAACCTTAGGTATTGGCGGTGGCTTGGGTGGATGAGGATGTGCGTGTAGGCATCCTTTAGATCCAAGGAGCATAGCCAATCTCCCTGCTGGAGGTAGGGCAGAAGGATCCCAAGGGTAAGCATCTTGAACTTCTCCCGCACGAGGAACTTGTTGAGGTTGCGCAAGTCCAGGATGGGTCTGAGGCCTCCTGTTCTTTTTGGTATTAGAAAATACCGGGAATAAAAGCCTTGACCTTTCAGGTGGTGGGGCACCGGTTCCACCGCCTGATCCTGTAGAAGACCTGCTAACTCCTGAAGGAGTAATTCCCTGTGCAGAGGGGGTCGTGGAGGTTCTCCCGGAAAATAGGAGGGAGGGACCTGGTGGAAGTGGAGAAGATAGCCTTCTCGCACGACTTGAAGCACCCAGGCATCTGAGGTGATGCTGGACCACCTGTGGGCGAAGTGAACCAGCCGGCCTCCGGTGCTGGGAGGAACCAGCGGGGGGGGAGAGGCTATGCTTAAGGAGTCAAAAACCCCCACCCTGCGGAGCAGGGGCTGGTGGTGCAGGCTTGGGGGCTTGCTGCCTACGGGACCCGTTACCCCGTCCCTTGGCCTGCTGGCCCTGTTGGGGAGCTGCAGGGGCCTGATAGTGGGGGTATTGTTTGTAGGCAGCCGCCTTCCTCGGGTAAAAGGACTTCTTTCCCGAGCCCTTCTTTTTCTGGGAAGGGGCGGAGGTCTTCCTAGAAAGCCTAGTCCTGGTGAGAGTCTCTGTCTCAATTTGTGCAGCCTTATCAGCCATGGGCTTGCCAAAGAGGTTTTCGCCTCGGCAAGGGACATCGACCAACTTGTCCTGCACCCAGGGCTCAAGGTCAGACGACTGAAGCCAAGCCTGTCGGCGGGCACCGATGCCGGCTGCGGCCACTCGAGCCGATGCTTCAAAGCCATCATAGGCTGCTCGGGACATGAATTTTGAGCATTCCCGAATGCCAGTGGACAAGGCCAGGAACCTCCGCAAGGGTTCCTCGGACAAACCAGCGGAGAAGCCGGCTAGCTCTTTAGCCAGGTCTCGGAGATACATGCCCATGTATAGCTGGTAGGTCTGGACACGACAGGCGAGCATAGAGCCCTGGAAACACTTCTTACCAAGGCCATCCAGGTTACGGGCCTCCCTGCCAGGAGGCACCGAGGAGTGCATCTTCTGGCTCTTAAGACGATGCATGGCCGATTCCACTACCATGGAATGGTGTGGTAGCTGTGCTTTATGGAAGCCAGGGCTCTTGCGGACTCGATAGATAGAATCGACCCGCTTGCTCAGGACCGGCGAGGTGGCCGGACTCTCCCACATGCGGAAGAGTAGTCGTTCCAGCATGGGAGGAACCGGTACAGTAAAGTGTTCCCTGGCGGGAGAGTCATACTGGAGGGCGTCGAGCTCTTCGGCTCGAGGCTCCTCCTCGGGATCCGCAGGGAAGGCCAAAGCCTTGGCCATATCCCTGACGAAGTCCGAGAACCGGGCATCCTCCGGGGGGGACTGCTTCCGAGGTTCGGACTCAGGTGAGTCCGAGGGGACACACAGAGTCCGAAAAGAATCAGGCGACTCTTCCTCTTCAGACTCCCAGACCGACTCCGACGAGGACTCGGTGGGGTCGGCCCGGGCGGGGCGCGGCGCCTGCCGCCCCGACGCCGAGGGAGTCGGCGTCGGCGACCTCGGTTCCGAACGGGAGGCCGAGGGCGACCTCGACCGAGGATCGACTCGAGTTCGCATCGACTCGAGGATCGGCTCGGTCTCCGGGGTCGACTTCGACGTCCCGGCGGTCGGGGGCAGCGGCGCCAGCGAAGCCAGCGAGCAGTGCCCGCTGCTGGTCCATGAAGGCAGGACAGTCAGCTCTCCAAGGCCGTCAACCTGAGTCCGAGCTCAGGTGACCCAGCAGCCCCCGACTCGGGCCCCGACGGCGTCGGGCCCGACGTCGGCTGTCGTGGAGGCGAGTCCAGAAGGACCACAGGACTTACCCGAGCAGGCAGCTCCGACTCCAGGCGAGGTCGCTTCATGAGGTGCTCCTTCTCCAAGGACCCGGGGCGGCTATCGGGGCTATGCGACCTGGCCCTCGCGGAGCCAGGAGCGTCCACCGACGCCGCCCTCGCGGGTTTCACCTTCCGTCGATGGTCCCCGGAGGGAGAACCCCTGTCGGAGGAACTCCGGTGACGGTCCGAGCTGGAACCCCTGGACGCAGAGGCCTCCGACGAGGTCCGGGTACGGCTGGGGTCAGCGAAAATTCTATCCCGCTGATGCCGCCGACTTCTCAACGCTTTGGAGGATAGTTTGCCACAAGGCCCACAGATCATTTCTTCATGATCCGGGCCCAGGCAGCGGAGGCAATTGTCGTGTGTGTCATTTAGTGACATATTTCGGTCACACTGACCACACCGCTTGAAACCACTGGCAGCCATCGGGGGAAAAAGGGCCCCGGCGAGGTCAAAGGACCGGGCTGCCAGGGAAAAACCAAAACGAAAACTGACTAAGTCAGAAAAAAACCGAACACTAAGAAGAGGACTCGTGACCGGCGTCGCGAGTCCGGCGGGAAAAAGACCGGCGTCGAACCGAATGGAAAAACAGAGTAATTCTAAAGAAAATCAACTTTTTCGCGGGGACACGACGGGTACGTCTGTAGGGCTCCGCGGAAAAAAAGAAGACTGGCTAAGATGGCACCCTTGGGCGGGAAGGGGACCGCGCATGCGCGCTGCAATTCCCAAAGGCTTTCTTTGAAAGCTGGGGAAAATTGCTCCGCGAGGGCTCCGTCGGCGCCGACGTCACCCATAAGTGAGGACTGACTTCCTGCTTGGTCCTGGAGAAACAGGTGATCTCTGGGAACAGCAGGAATAAGTCTTCACATATGGGTACGTCGGTACCGACGGAGTCTGCGCGGGAACGCTTCCCAGCGTCCAATCAAAAAGCTTTTGGAAGCATCCCACCACGCCTGCGTGCTGCCTTCCCACCTTTCCCAACTGTCTCTCCTCAGTTAAGTTTTAAAGCTGAGACAAAAAGAGAGAGAGAGAAGGGAAAGATAGAGATAGAGAAAAATACAACTCCTGGGGAGGTGGGGGGGTTGTGAAGACTTATTCCTGCTGTTCCCAGAGATCACCTGTTACAGGTAAGTAACTGTGCTATCTCCAGGAACAAGCAGGAATGAGTCTTCACATATGGGGACTTCCAAGCTAAGATGCCTGGAGTCCCAGCATGTTATAGACTGGAACATGCTACACCTCATATCGCCAGGCATCCTCAGGATGGAGGGTAGGAGTTGAGAACAGAAAGGTGCTGTAAGAGACAGCTAACCTAGCATAGGACTGCAGACAAGGAGTTCTTGTGTGGATGACGATTATCATCAAATATATTGAAAAGGAAATATTGCAATATGGACCTCCCCTAACAGGATTGCAGAAAGTATGGAGGTTCATGAGATCTACTGGGAATCCAGTAGAGGAACCTCAAGGAGGACCTCACTGTGAAGTGGAGGTAATAAACCTTGTCATGATGCGGACACTAATAAAGTTGGTTTTAAGAAAAGAAATCCTGTTTCAGAAGAACTAGATGTGCAGTTCCTGCTCCCTCTAGCTGTGCCAGGAGGTAACAGACACACTGATCCTAAAGAACCTAATCTCACTGATGACCTGCAGCTGACAGAGAACCAGGAAGTCAGCAGCCACGGATCTCTTTATAAACCAGAGCAGAATGCTTCTGGACAGAAACAGAAACAGAGAGAGAAACGGCAGGAGAAGAGGAGATGGCAGCAGTTGCAAAGAGAGCAATGGAGGAATAAGCAGTGGAAACAGCAGGAGCTGAGGAAGGAAGAGAAAGAGGAAGAAGGAACTGGAGTTAGAGGTGAAACAGCAGTAAAGCCTGGAAGCTATCAAGGACACAAACCTGATTGCTGTAGAAGAAGCCAAGCTGGAAGCTGGAACAGAAATAGACCTTACAAGGTGGGAAGCCATAAAACCCAAACTAAATCTGTTGTGCAAGGGGAGTTTGGTGGAAGTTACTCCAAGGTAAGAGGCCCTGCCACGCCTAGTTCCTATACTCTACCTGTTTGTGATATAGAGAGAAGAAAGCAAAGAACCAGAGAGGGAGGTTCTGAGAGAGGCTTATCTCTAGAAGATCACTACCCAGTTTTACCTACTCGGAGGGAGAAGCAGTTGTACAAACAACTGAAGTTTTACCCAGGGAGCCAAGGTATGAGACAGTAAAGTTTAACTGTAATGATTGCACTGCTAGAAGCCATCCTAAAAGAAACGTTCCTTTTAAAAGAAGCCAGAGTAAAGACTGGTTCACCAGTTTACCGTCAGCTTTGAGAGCCCCTGCTTATGTGGAGCAAACTCCCAAGCTTAAGATTGCCATACTGGAATAGACAGGGATAGTGAAAGCACATTGGATCTGTATGGGGCAGATGATTTAATGGAAGTGGATTTTCCAAGCACTATTCCCTTACCTTTACCTAAAGACATGGAGTGTAATTGGTGCACTGCCTGTGCTCAAAACTGTGCATGTTACAAAGAAGAATAAATGCAATATATTTTGATTGTTTAACTATTCTGAATATTACTTTGAAGAAGCCTGCTTTGAACTGTGTAGTAACAGTTGATTAGCCAATGAACTTTGGTACCTTTTGAAACAAAGGACTGTTCTATTATCAAACTGTCTCTTATTTTGAACCTTGCTTTTGAACGGGGAATAAAAGCCTTTATTACCCTGCACTCGGACTTTTCATTCATTCATAGCGCTACCTAGTGGCGCACAATCTTTGTGTCCACGACACCGTGTGATAACCTGTTAGAAAAAACAGTGGAGGTCAGAATCCTGAAAGGTGAGAGGTAACCCCAGAGATCAACTGGGATAGTACAAAAACAGTAGGCCTTCAGCGGAAGGCTTTATGAAAAAAGCCTAGACTTGGCTGCAGAGTGGCTCACTCTTAGGAGCAAAAAGAGGAAAGGCTGACCGATTTGGACAAACCGGCCTAGTCCTTGTGGGAAGAAGGGGTATGGAAAAACCCTTGCATCCCAAAAAGAAAGGACAGATGTCTGAGGCATTAGAGCCTCTGATTAACTGAAGATCCGCAATGTCTTTCCTAACTGGTGTTAGCTAGGAAAGATACTGGACATGGAGAGCTTCAGGGGTACCTAAACCTTATGGTTATGGTAGGAAAGTTGTTAACTACCACGGGAAGTGGTTGTGTGTGTAGAACCCCAAACATGCTGGGCAGCATGGTATGGGTAGAGTCCAATTGTCAGAATCATATAGAGATATGTATAGCTATATGAGCATAGACAGTCAGATAGATAAGTATGTAATACATATCTACCTATAATAAAATATCTCGACAGATACACATATATATGTATGAATATATCTATCTATATCTATATATATGTATATCTATCTCTCTATATCTATATATATGTATATCTATCTCTCTATATCTATCTATCTCTATCTCTCTATCTATATCTATCTCTATCTCTCTATCTATATCTATATCTATCTCTCTATCTATATCTATATCTATCTCTCTATCTATATCTATATCTATCTATATCTATATCTATCTATATCTATATATATATATATAAGAGAGAGAGAGAGAGATATAGGCCTATATATAGGTGTCTGCAATTAAGCAGACAGAGATATGCCCATAGAAGTATATTCACATAGGATATGTGGAGAGGAAAGATTCATCTAATAACAAGGTAGAACCTACTTGAGAAGATATATAGAGAATCTATTCCCCCTGGTTATGATGGAGGGAGTCAGGGGAAAAATCCCCCTGACAAGAAACAGACTAGATTGCTGCAAGAATGCTAGCCAGTGAAATAACCCGGATGGTTACGTGAAAAGCAGAGGATAATATCAGTCTGCAGGCAGCAAGTCGAGTCTTCCAGAACTCTAGCATGGTAAATGGACAGAAGACGCATAGGAATGAGATACCATGTTGACCTACTTGGGGGGCAAAAAGGGTATCAAGAGTTCTTTAGCTGAATATGCGCTGTCCATGAAGGATTAGGATACCATGAGGACGAGCTGCAGGGAAAAAAAAAGAGCATATTCCCAGTGGGAATCCTGAGGACCAAACCAGGGAATTGAACAACTCTTTAATCTTTCACGTAAGAGAAGGCCCATGTCCTTTGTTTTAAAAAGGAGATAGAAGAGTAGGAAGAACCCTTCCAGTCATGAGGGCATGACTGAGATAGCCTTTTCCAATCATCTAAGACAGCTGTTTGAGAAAATCCTAATGCTCTCTAACAAGGGCCCATAGTGGAAAGCTTCTCTGTAAAGTTGCAGAGAGCATGATGCAGTAGAATTAGGAGAAAGAACTGGCTGTTGGAAAAGCCAGTACCTATGTCAACTATGCTGCCAAATCCAAGGGAATTGGAGATGGCAAGAATAGAAGACAATTCAAGAAGCCTGTAGTGATAAGATTTCCCAAGACAGATGGATCCACTACTAAGGCCCGAAAGAATATCAGTGGAGGACAATCCTGGATTCTTGTGGAAAAGAACCAGTGGTCCAATCACTAGGGCTCCTGTATGGGCAGCTGCTAGTAAGACAGCAGAAAGAATCTTTCTGTTTAAAAACAGAAATAACAGACAGAACAGGAGTAAGAAAACTCTGGACCTGTCTGATAAGCTGCCCTAAAGCAAAGTGAAGGAGGGAGGAGTTAACTCAGAGAGGAAAAACTCCACACTGGAATAGTGACAAAACTAGAGGGGCTGAAGAAGAAGCCCTCCAGTGTAGTAGTACCACTCTTACAGAGGAAATGCTTGATAAGAGGGTAGAGAAGATAGAGCTGAATGGAGACTTACAATGTGGTAAGTCTGTAGAAAGGAAAAAAATTCATGCTGGTACAGAAAAACTATTGTTTGATAGTTGTTAAACCTCTTTCCCCAGCAGGAAGAAGAGGAGAAACCTGTGACCTATAGGCATGAACATCCTAAGAGCTCATATAACAGAGAAAAAAATGGATGTCTTGTGAAAAGAGATCCATGCCTAGAGTTTAGAATGAAAGCAGTGGGAGGCTTCTACTGAGAAGAAGCAAACTGCAGGTTCTAAACCCCAAGAGGCACAAGAAATATGATGATGATTAATCAGAAACCCTGCGGTTGCTGGGTTTGCTGAGCCTGGTGAGAGAGTTTGGATTCTTCAGACCAGGGCGATGTTTCTCCTGTTTGGGAACATGTGTATGATGGGCAGAAGATGAATAAAACCTTCTCCCCCTAGGGGAAGAAAGTTTGGTAGGACATTTCCTACCTACTGGGAAAGAAGGCGGCGTAGAACAGCCCTTAGAAACAGGTAAGTCAGTGGACCACTGAGTAACCTGACGTAAAGACTCCTTATTGAAGAGATTTTCTCCAGTGCAAGGAGTATTACCCAGTCTTTGTTGTGCCCATTTGTCTACGTCTGAAGCTTGGAGCCAGGCTCTACGTCGTGCCCCTATAGCTATAGCAGAAGTCCTGCTAACAGACTCAAATGAATCTAGGGAAGCACGAGTAAGAAACCAAGAGATATTTTGAATATGACTAAGCAGTGAGGAATAGTCTGCACTCTTGGGCTCTGAAAGAGGAGTAGTCAAAAGATGTAATTTCTTTGTGACCTCCTCAACGGATAGACTCATAAAAAATATATGAGAGAATTCTTGCTGACAGCATGGATGTCTGGAAGGTTTGACGTCCAAAGGCATCTAGTGTCTTAGACTCACGACCTGGCGGATAAGAAGAGTGCTTTTTCTTACTCTTCACCGCCTCATTGCTGATTCCACTACAATGGAACGATGAGGAAGTTGAGTCTTTCGAAACCCTGGAGAGGGGGGCACCTGATATAGGAGATCAGTTGCTCTGGAAGATGGGGGTACCCTTAAAGGTGCTTCCCACATTCCTAGAAGGAGATCCTGCAAGGAATGATGCATAGGAAGCATTATGTTCTCCTTTGCTTTGGTAGAAACAGAACCTTGCGTAGGATCATGTCCAGGGATAGGAATGGCAAGTGATCTTGCCATATCCAGGAAGAAACTCTGAAAAGAAGGATCTCCAAAGGGAACCTCCCTTGGACAGGTTAGATCTGAAAAACTAGCCTGGGCACCGAAGGATCTATCTAAGTATATAGGAATATAAGATCCTGCACGGTGCAGTATGGGATCCTTAAAGGATGGTCGCTGGTACTGGAGATCAGAACCAGCGACAGTCAGCACCACATCATCCATGCCAGGTATCGACTCCAAACTTGGTATAGAAGGGAGCGATCCTATTGAAAGAAGCATGGAAGGAGCTGGCCACGATGCTACTGTGGACACCGGTACCGATACCAATACCGGTACCACTGTCAGAACCGAACCCGACACCGGAGTAGCAATCGGTGACAGCCCAATCGGTACCGAGGTAACCGAAAGCCTTCGGCAGTTACCCTCGGTACCGAACGCCTGGTACCGATAGGTGTCAGTACCAAGACATGTCGGTACCCAGTCTTCCAGAATAGAGATCGATTCCAGACTCGGCATCGAAGGAAGCGAGTCTATCGATGCACGTCTGGAAGGTACCGACGTCGGTGGTAGTATTGGTGCCGGTACCGATACTGGAAAGTCAGTCTGGAAGGTATCCACCGGTCCCGTAGGTACCGAGGACACCAGACGATGATCCCTGGTGAGGAGTGTTTCATCCAACACCAGTGCCGATGCCAGGGTATCGGTACCGCTCGAAGCGGATGCCACCACCGGGCATGGCTCAGGTATGTTCTCTGTGAGGGGTGAGCCCCAGGAACAACCCGAAACCCCACATAGGCTTTGGAGGCCGAAGACTCCCGCCGGGGTTTTGAAGCCAATGGGCCCTCGAGGGCAAGGCCGGAGCCATCTACATGCAGTGCATGAGACCTACCACTTGAGGGTTGGCTAGTCTTAACAGACTGTTTGTGGGTTACCTGATCCTGTGTAGAAGAAATGGTCGGTGCCCTGAAGTTGGAAGGGAACCGCATGTCGAGGGAAACTCGATGCTGAAAAGCTCTTCTCACAACACCGTTGCCCGAGGACTCCGGAGGAAAAAGGTCAGGACCCAAACAGGTTAGACACCAATTCTGGGAGTCTAAAAATAAAGTTGTACCGCCACAGTTTGAACATTTCTTGGAGAAAGTGGCTGGCGGTTCCATGAGAACATGGAGAGGCCTAGAAAGCCTGAAAAACCGTAAGACACTAAGAAGAAAAATATATTCCTTTAAAAGGAAAAAATGTACAAGAAAAGAAAAAAGAAACACTGGCGGTACCGGTGGCGTCGGGGAAAACAGCTGCAACCACAAGAAAACTAAAGAATAAAAGAAGAATTTTCTGCGGTGACAGGAGGACGTCCTGCCGGCTCCGCGGAAAATGAAAACTGAGGAGAGACAGTTGGGAAAGGCGGGAAGGCAGCATGCAGGCGTGGTGGGATGCTTCCAAAAGCTTTTTGATTGGACGCTGGGAAGCGTTCCCGCGCAGACTCCGTCGGTACCGACATACCCATATGTGAAGACTCATTCCTGCTTGTTCCTGGAAATCCAGCGCGCTCCAGCTGCTTGGAAGATTCAGAAATGGTGAAGCGAGTGGGTTTTACTTGTTTTGTGTGGGAATCAAGTGACAGCAATCTTCCAGTGGAGCTCTGTGCATTTACTGTGCCTCTTCCATTTCTTACAGGAGGCTGCTAAGTGTTGCGTTTTGAAAACTGAACCCTAACTTTGCAACTAATACCTATATGAAGGTCAGAAGACCCAGAATACTAGCAGCTTTTGGGGTTCCGGTGGAGATCTTTCAGGAGTGATGCAGAGTTAGCTGAAGTCTCCAATAAATGAGGTGCAAGGGTCTTTGGCTATGATCTGGGAATTGTACTAAATGGGAGGTCAATACCCTGACACCTAACCTTCCGGGGACACGATTAAATGGTCATTGCCAAAAGCAGGACGATTAAATCTCCCGCTTAAAACAAAAAACAGGTAACACCCCTAGCCCCCCCCCCACCTCCAAAAAAAAGCACCAAGAGGTGGCTTCTTTAGAGACCCATGAAACAATCTGCAGGCACGAGGCCAATAACTACAGGAAATTGCTGGAGACTGGGAGAGTACAAACGCCTGCCTCCTTTTCCCTCCAACATCCCTATTTTCAGGAGAAATATGGAATGCTAACAGTGCAGTGGTACCGAGTATCACCTAACTTCCAGGCTGGACGGATATAAACATGCATTGCCAAGTCAGACCAATGCCCTATTGAGCCCAGGATTCTGTGGCCTTATTTTCCTTAACAGACTACAGACTAGTTAAGCCAGACCAAGGAATCTCAGTCTGCCTTAGCAAAAGACCATTTCCACTATAGTGAGATACATTTATAGTGCTATAAACTGTCACTACAGGAGATATACTCTGGGCCTTACCATAAACATACCACACACATTCCGGGAACAAAGTAGTAATTATTACTACTACTACTACTAATCATTGTATAGCTCTACAAGACATACCAAGCACTGTATACATACATGTAAAGACTCTCCCTGCTCAATAGAGAGTTTACAATATTCAAGAAAACGATATAAACAGGAGACAGTTAAAACTAAGGGGAAATGGTATAAAACATATGGTTGGTAAACGGACGTATAAAGGGGTCAGGGTCCAAAAAAGCACAACTAATTGTTCTCAACAGCAGTACGGTATATGTCCAAACTGCAAAGTCACTTACTTCCAGTGAAGGCTATCCACCGAGCATACTTAGTAGCTTCCCTCCGCCAGTGGGAGGCCACCAGCAAGCCACATGTAACAGTCAATGAAATGATTCCCATAATGATGAAAAATAGTGTTGTGACCCACTCTGGCGGGAGCCGTGGGGGAATACAGGTCCTGTCACGTCCATGGATGGTTTGACACTGTCGTACAAGGCCCACTGTTAGAGCTCCTGCCAAGAAACAAGAATCAAAGCATTACTCACCCCATGTGTACACTAGCAAATAGATGGTTTGGTTCAAAGAAATGATAATTAACATGAGAGGTCAATGCTCAGCAAAATGCAAAATCACTGTTAGCAAATTGGGTCCAGTAGACAAAATTTAAGCCAGAGACAGGATTTGGAGCCCAGTCTTAATACTGTATGCAAGCTGTTTGCAGATAAAGACCACTTGGCTCACACAGTATATATAACCCCACTGTCCCTGTCTATTTTCTCCACAGATTTTAGACTCTAGACATCGTCCTCCCTTGCTTTCATCTATCAATTAGAAATTCAACAAATCTGAACACGCACCAGGAAGTCTTTCAACTCCTGAAAGCTAGTCAAGAAATATATTTACGTTAATCCAATAAAAGGCATCACCTTATACAGTACTATGTACATTTGTTGACTTTCTGTGTACTCAAATGGAATATAATATAATATTTTGGAGTGACTTTAAAATACTGTGGTTAAGACCACTGCTTAAAATGGTGACACTTCAGGGTACAAGACAGCACTATATCTCAGAGTGGCAATGACAGGATGAAAGAGGAAACATTCAAACTCAAGAGCCATGGACAGAGGTGTAGAAGGAGAAATTTTATGTGATAAACTTCTTTACTTGAATCCTGCTAGACCAGTCCAAACAAATGGGTTATGCTGCCTTGCCAACAACAGGTGGATGCAGATGAACAACTTTCAATGATGTCATCACTAGGTATATATGCTGACAGAGCACCAAGAGAAACCAGTAGGACACTTCCCAAGCAGTAAACTAAACCACCCCCCTCAGAACAATTCATAACGCATAATGTTAATAACCAACAATTCAACTCTGCAACAAAAGTGAGAAAGTATTTGGCTGTCTTACCAGAGCCGATCCAGATAGTGGCGAGTTTCAGCACCACTATGTGGATAACAATCCGTATAACTTAGGACAGCAGAAAAGGCTCTGGCTAGGCAGATTGCGTATTATAATAGCAACAGAGTATCCCAGCTAGCCGGATAATGCCACTGCTGACCACTAAATCTGGATATTCAACACCAGCTGGAATCTGCATACCAACAATGAATTTTTTTTAACCAGTCACAGCTGGCATTTTGTTTTAAAACGACAGCTTCCACAGGCTGAATACTACTCTTTCTGGTTTACTAAGTTCAGGGCTATTTTAGTAAAAATAAGCTATCATGACAGCCTTAGTACTAGAAACTTTGTTCTTATGGAATAATCCGTTTCAACCTGGACACCATTTTCAGGACTCAATTTGTCTTAATACATAGGAAAACAGAAAATGAAGTCAGATAAAGACCATATGGCCTATCTAGTCTGCCCATCCATAAGAACCTTTTGGTTCTATAATACCTTCCACTTCCTCAGAGATTCTCTGTACTTATCCCATGCTTTCTTGAATTCAGAGTTCTCGCCTCTACCACCTTAACTCGCCTCTTCCACACAACCACCACCCTTTTCATAGAGAAATATTTCTTCAGGTTACTCCAGAGCGTCTATCACCTTTCACCTTCAACCCATGACTGCTCATTCCAGAGCTTCCTTGCAATTTTACGAGGCACACCTCGCTTGCATTTATACCACAGAAGGATTTAAATGTCTATCATGGGGAGAAAGTGACCCTCCGCTCCCCTCCCCCGGTATAAATAGCATGACTCACCTGATTGGCAGGGAGATCTAAGCAGAAGAAGCTCTTTGCAATCCTCTCAAATAGCCCCACTGTATGGCAGCAAAGAAACGAGTGGTTGATCTCCAGGGATACATGTATACAAGTTCCCTTGCGCCGAAGGAGAACTCTGGCAAAATAGTACTGATGGAGTTAAGCCGCCACAAAGGTGGAGGGGAGTAGTCTGAGATAGCAGCCCCGAAGCAGGAGGTCAGAGAGCAGTCAACCCCAGCCAAATTCCATAAATGGTTCAGTAATTTCAAAGCAGAGATGGTGTCTGTCAGGGTAGACATTGCAGCCCTGGTTTCTGACTTCAGAAGCAAGATTGTCGACACTGACAGGAGAGCAGAGGAGGTCAAAGCAAGCTGACTACATGGCAGCCAGAGAGGCATATGGAGGTGCTGGAACAGGTGAATTTGGAGTGAATAGAAGTTGGAAGATGTTTAGAACCGCACATGGCGCACTAACCTGAGGTTCAGAGGTGTTCCAGAGGATGCTGCATATATGGACTTTGTGGCCATGGTAGAGAAAATTGTGGTACAGCTGTGGGACGGTGCACACACGAGACAGAGGGGGGCCCCTCTACAGGAACTAGCTGCCAGACCGTTATCAAACCCATCTTGCAGGAAGCTCAACACCAAGGGAACGGATACAGAAGCCATGCGCACTTGCCGCCGTGAACACCAGTCCTCAAAAAATACGCCATATGTGCACATATGCGAGGGATGTGGATGGTTTCCTCGCTTGAAGTAAAGTTGTGATGACCGTACGCAAATAACCTTTTCTCCTTAACCTTGCCCTTTCAATGGCCAAACCGTAAGCGAGAACCGATCCACCTGAGACATTCGAAGCGGACCCTGAAGCAACAGATCCCGCGATGCCAGTAATCTCCAAGGATTCCCGTCGAGCAGCCGAACTAGATTGACCTACCACGGGCGTCTCGGCCAATCCGAGGCCACCAACAGCATTCTTCCTTGATGAGCTTCTATGCGCTGAATCACTCGCCCTATGAGCACCCATGGAGGGAAGACAGAGGAGACCTGACAACGGCCACTGTTGTATCAGGGCGTTGATCCCTTCCGACATCCTCTCTCGCCATCTGCTGAAGAAGCGACCCGTTTTCGTTGACTGGAAGGTCGCCATGAGATCCATCATTGGCGGTCCCCATCTGCAGACAATTTTCCCAAACATGTCCGGATGCAGCTCCCATTCCCCAGCATCCACTCAGACACTGCTGAGAAAATCCGCCATCACATTGTCCTTTCCTGCAATGTGCGCCGCCGAGATTGCTTGCAGTCAAGGTTCTACCCAAGCGAACAGCGCCCCTGCTTCCTCTTCCATGGCCACACTTCCTGTTCCACCTTGCCGATTGATGTAGGCCACCGTCGCGGAGTTGTCTGAAAGCACCCGCATCGCTTGGCCCTTCACCATAGCTTCGATCGTCTGCAGCACAGAAAGACTGCTCGCAGCTCTAACCGGTTGATTGACCATTTGCTCTCTTGGGCGGTCCAAGTCCCTTGCGCGAAGAGATCTACGCAATGTGCTCCCCATCCCATGAGACTCGCATCTGTCAACAATGCGATCCACTCCAGCTGTTCCAGGGGCATGCCCACTTTCAGAGATCCTGGATCCAGCCACCACCAAAGTGACTGCCTGACCCGAGGAGGGCAGGGGAGACGTTTGTTCAGCGAATTGGACTGGTGTGACCAACGGCGAAGCAGCGCTCTGTAATGGCCGCATATGAAATCTGGCCCATGGCACTACCTCCAGGGTCTTCGCCATTGTCCCCAGTACGCAAAGGTAACTCCACACTGAGGG
Organism: Ichthyophis bannanicus; assembly: GCA_033557465.1. Lineage (NCBI taxonomy): Eukaryota > Metazoa > Chordata > Amphibia > Gymnophiona > Ichthyophiidae > Ichthyophis > Ichthyophis bannanicus. Next base: position 6,733,216 of record CM066044.1, on the reverse strand, counting down.
TGCCGGGGTGGACATGAACTTGCGCACCAGCTGTCGAAGGACTTGAACTCAACGATCCGGCAGAAACACTGCTCCTCTCCGTGTGTCGAAACGTACCCCCAGATATTCGAGGTCCTGAGACGTAATTAAGCGGCTCTTGGTTGAATTGACCACCCAGCCGAGACTCTGCAGAAACCTCATCACCTTGTCTGTAGCCTGTACATTCTTGGCCTTGGATTTTGCTCAAATCAGCCAGTTGTCAAGATAAGGATGAACTAGAACACCTTCCTTTCGCAACGCCGCCGCCACCACCACTATGATCTTGGTGAAGGTATGCGGAGCCGTCGCCAGACCGAAGGGTAATGCTTGGAACTGGTAATGCCTCCAAGGAAGGGCGAACCTCAGGAACCTTTGATGAGCTGCTCTGATTGGGATGTGCAAATACGCCTCCGTGAGATCGAGGGAAGTCAAGTACTCTCCATGGCGCACCGCCACGATAACCGACCTCAAAGTTTCCATCCTGAAATGCGGAACTCGAAGGCAGCAATTCACCCCTTTTAGATCCAAGATAGGACGGAGAGACCTGTCTTTCTTTGGCACCACGAAATAAATGGAGTAGCGACTTACTCCGTAGTCTGCTGCCGGGAATAGGGCGACTGCTCTCATTTGCAACAGCCGATCTAACTACGGCAAACCGCTAGCATTTTCTGTTGATCTTTGCAGGGAGACATTACAAACGAGTCCAGCACCGGTCGTGCCAATTCCAGCGCATAACCCTGGCAAATTATCTCCAACACCCACTGGTCGGACGTTATGCGGGCCCAGGCAGGAAGAAACTCCCGAAGCTGCCCTCCAATCGGTTGACTTCCTACCAGGGCCTGCCTCATTTCATTGTGGTTTTCGATTTGCCATTGCGGAGGCCGCTGTGAAACCTCTACCTGCTCCACGAACCCCACAAAATCCCTGGGATCTAGAAGCAAATCTTCCCCTTTGGAAAAACCACCTAAGCGAGAAGTACGAAATCTCCGGAAATCTCTAAACTGTCCTCGAGAGGCCGGCAAGGACTTTCCTTGCTTAGGCTTATCCTCCAGGACTCTTCCGCCCTTGGACTCTCCTAAGTCCTTAACCAGTTTATCCAGATCCTTCCCAAACAACAACTTCCCTTTAAACAGAAGCTTACTGAGGCGCGACTTAGAAGCGCTGTTGGCTGCCCAATTCCGCAACCATAGGGACCTCCGGGCGGCCACCAACGAACCCATACTATTTGCTAACGCTCTGATCAAATCATAGTGTACATCCGTCAAATACGCTGACCCCGATTCGAGCCGTGTCAGCTCCCTCACACTCTCCTGCTCCAGTTGATTAGACTGCCTTAAGTGTTGAGACCATCGCAAAGGCATGCTCTCGCCACCCAGGACCCACAAATGGAAGCTTGCAAGGATAAAGCGTTAGCCTCAAATGTTTGTTTCAATAATCCATCCAGTTTCCTATCCTGCGCATCCTTTAAGGCAGTGTTTTTCAACCTTTTTTGTGCAAAGGCACACTTTTTTCATGAAAAAAATCACGAGGCACACCACCATTAGAAAATGTTAAAAAAAATTTACCTCTGTGCCTATATTGACTATATATAAAGTAATTCTCTTGAATAGGAATCAAACACTCACACCAACCCCCCTCCCCTGCTGGTTCACTCACACCCCCCCCTCCCCTGCTGGTTCACTCACACCCCCCCCCCTCCACTGCTGGTTCACTCACCCACCCCCCTGTCACTTACTCACCCCTCCTGCTGGGTCACTCACTCACTTACCCCCCCTCCCCCGCTGGTTCAATTAAACCATCGCCCCCCCCCCCTTGCTGGTTCACTCACACCACCCCCCCCCTCCACTGTTGGTTCACTCACACTCCCCCCCCCTTGCTGGTTCACTCACACACATACACACACACCCCCCTCTGCCCAAGCCGCAGCTTCTGCTTTGTACAGAGCAGCGGCTGCACTACACTTACATTGAAAAGTAAAGAGAAACTGTGTCAGGAGCCCTCCGGTCATCGCAGAGCCCAAGGAAGTGATGTCATGGGGGCGGGCTCCTCACAGGCTGTCTTTCCTTTTCAAATTAACTTTATTGCAGCTAAAGTTAATTTGAAAAGGAAAGACAGCCTGTGAGGAGCCCGCCCCCATGACATCACTTCCTCGGGCTCTGCATGATCGGAGGGCTCCTGACGCAGTTTCTCTTTACTTTTCAATGTAAGTGTAGTGCAGCCGCTGCTCTGTACAAAGCAGAACCAGCAGCTGCACTGCTATAGGGAATCGCGATTGCGTTCGCGCCGCGGACTTCGGCACAAAAGCCGTTTTTTTGCTCTGGCCACTCCCGATCTTGCGGCCAGAGCAAAAAACCGGCTTTTCAATGGCCGGTTTTACAACTGTGCTGGCAGCCGGCCTGGCCATGGAAAAACCGGCCAGGCCGGTTGGCAACCCTAATTTGTGAGCCGAGGCCACATGTTACGGATGAAATTGGAATTTTTCCCACGGCACACCAGACAATATCTCACGGCACACTAGTGTGCCGCGGCACAGTCGTTGAAAAACGCTGCTTTAAGGCTGTACTGCCTTCCACCAGAATAGTGGTCTTCTTCGTAACCGCTGACACTGCTGCATCAATCTTCGGTGATCAGAACTTTTCTTTGTCCTTGTCCACTAGGGGTTAGAGTCGGTTCATAGTCCTGAACCCTCTGAGTCCTGCCTCTGGCTGATCCCACTCCTCCTGGATCATCCGGTCTACCACCCGGTGGACGGGAAACACTACCTGAGCTTGCCTCACCGCTTGAATGATAGGGTCTTCCACATCCTCTTCCTCCATTGGCTGCGCCGTAGCGAGATTTAGCGTCTGGAGGGATTCCGTGATAAGTGCCATAAGTTCATCCTTCTGGAATACCCAAATAATTTTCACCTGATCCTCAGGCTCAGGTATTTCTCCTTCTTCCAATTCTTCCATACCTGATTCGAGTTCTAACTCGGCCTCATCTGTCTCTTGCCACTCCATATTTGGGAGGGAAAGGTCACGAGGTCTAGACCTCTTTGGGGCCCTTGGGGAAATGCTATCAACCTCTATCCTGGGCTGCTGCATAGGTTCGTAATTGGCAAGGGCTCAGGTAATTTCCCTTGACACCTTAAACAGAACGCCTGATGCATTATTAGAACAAAGTCTGGACAGAAATCTCCGAGCTGCGGTCCCGACCCCATAGCCGGTAGCGCACTTGACAGGCCCGCTGCGACCTCTGGGCAGGACACTGGCGGAGTGGCCATCAGGGTCTCTCCTTCGGCTCTTGCCGATGGACCCTGAGGATCTTGAGCTACTTTACCCTCCATCTGCTGTTCCACACTAGTAGACACTGTAGCGCAGCCCTGGCAGATTCCGGTGTCAGCGACTGTACCCCTGTGGGTGCTGCAGACAACACACTGAGGGCGCGATGACATGAGCTAGACACCCCAACTACTCCTAGCCAGTCAAAAAAATGCCAGTAGAAAACGTTGCCGTCCCCGTTTTGTTTTGTTTTTAACTGAATGAAAAACAAACAAAAACTACCCACGGAAGAAATCCCCCGCCAAAATGACCAAGGAACTCCCTGAAATTAAAGAAAGCAAAGAAAAGGGAATTGTCTCAGGCCCGTGCCATGCTGCTTTCCCCCCCAAACGCGATCCGCTGCAACAAAACACCACGCGGCTGTGACCACGTGTACAAAATGGCCACGAACCCTATTGGGCCTGTTTGGCACCAAAAGCGCCAAACCAGTACTGCCAGGCTCAGCGTTCTCTTGCGCAGATCGTCTCTCTTGCCGTCGGCCCTGCACAGCGCTGCCGAATGAAGAAATTGCTGCTTAACATGTCGAAGTGCAGCCCTACAAGCTGCGACGTCGCTCAGCTCTGCCACGAGCGACGTCCACGGCAAGAGCTGCTCCGCCGGAGAAGATTGTGAATGTGGAGTCCCCACGGCAATCTGGAGCCGGCGAGCACCACAAGCAGAGGAAATGCATGCGCCCCATGGAGCTCTCCCCCGTACAGTCTAGGGGAAGAGATCCTGTGAGCTGAGCTGGCTTAGTGAGAAAGTGAGAGATAAGGAGCAGAGACTGAGGCCGGCTTCACTCTTTTTTTTTTGTTTTTTTTTAAAGGGATAGCACCCAGGGAACACAAAGAAATAAATTCAAAGGGCCAAATAAAAATTTGTAACAACTAAACCCTGACTAAATTGCTCCTTATTTATTCCTCAAGTGAGCCCAGCATCTAGGCTCACTACGTCCTCCTGCTGCATGGAGACTGGACACACTGGGGCTGATGGGAGAGATCAGCAGGCTAAATCCAGTGATGTCACAGTTTTGACATGCCCAATCTCCAAGCTGCAGGAGGAGGTACACAACCCAGAGGTGGAGGACTGAACTGGAGGAATAAGGAACTATTTCTCTTCTACGCTGGAGGGAATGTGGTGAGGAGGGTGGCTCTTTACATATGTGATGGCACTGCCCCAAGATTCAGATGTTTTGGAAGGCGGTGGAGGGGTTTGTAAAAAGGATGAAGGGCACAGTGTGTGGGACCCGGGCTGGGAGGCTAGCAAGGCCCAAAGGATAAGTGGCTTCATGTGTTTGCAAATGGGGCATGATGTGAAACTGCATTGTATTGGTAATCTAGGCAACAACCCAACCTTCAGCCATGGTGGTTACGAATGCAGAGGGTTTCTTCAATGGAGTAGCTAACCACTTTGAGATTGGATCAGCTTCCACAATTTGAGCAATGTTCTTTCCAGTTCGTCCCTCCAGTACAGTCCAGATGCATGGATTATGCTCATTGTGATGAGGAAGTTCCATTCTCTACCTTAAAAACACAGGATTCACTGAATTCTAGTCCTGAAACTGACAGGCAGGCAGGCCATGTGAGCAGCTGTTGTCAGGGACGACAAAAACAAACTCAGCCATGAGGTTTGAAAACACGCCCAGCTGAGAAACATTCCCCAGTTCCTAATAGCTTGCACCTGGAAAGGGGAAGAGCTTATAGACACTATAAGAGCTATGCAGGAAATACAGAGTTAGAACGAGGAGAACCGGCTAAACGAGGAGAACAGGCTGTCTTACCTGAACCAGCTGACCTAGAGGAGGAAGGAGGAGTTTCAGACTCTGACCCAGGACGTGAGTCAGAGGCAGAACCAGGAAGAGTTCACTACAGAAACTACCCAGAGTCCTACAGGAGGAAACAGCTAGTGAGGGCAGAGAACAAGTGTGAATGTTCTGCTGATTGCAAACCCTTTGGAGCTCAGAGGCAACATTCCAACCGGAGTGATTGGAAGCCTAAAGACAAACTGTATGTATCAGAGAGCTGTAGCCTGAAGAATGATTCTGGTGGGAAGCTAAAGTTTGTGGATAAAAGAAATACCTACAGGGTTAATGCTGAGAAGCCTCGTGTAGGAAATCCTAGGTGGGGGCAGAGCTTTAACACCCAGCAGAGGGATTTAATCACAGAGCTGAAGAGAGAGCAGTTAACACCTCCAGAGAGAGAAAGGTATTTCCCTGAAGATGTGTGCATGTCTGAGGATAATATCCTAGAAGTTCCTAAGCCTCAAAGAAAACCCCGCAGGCTGAAACCTGGTGTTAGGAGGGGAGAAGAGTATTATCTATCAAAGCCTGAAGATAGAACCAGTAAGCTTTCCAGGGGTAGAACCTCCTACAAGAAGTGGGACTACAAAAACCCTGAATGGTGGCTTCCCTCTCTCCCAGACACAGAGGAATACGGTAGCTGTTATTCCAGCCATAGAGGGAGTGGTGCAGAGAGACACTGTAACGGCACGTTACAGGGGAACTTGCAAAGGTATTTTGATAAAGAGAACTCAGATAATTCTGAATGCATGCAAGAGCCTATGGTCATTGATACACTCAGTGAATGTTCATTAAATGGTGACCCAATGGACTGCACATTGATTTTATCTGATAAAGTGACGTCTCTGTGTTAGTCAAGGCTGTGTATAGTGTATAAGGAAAACACTATAACTGAAGAGTGCTGGTTTGCACATAGTGAAACTATGTGCTGAGTTTAAATGTTTAACTTTGATCATTTACTTTGCCTCTACCTTGAACCCCACAACTCCCTAGAGGAGCAATGCCTGCACACCCTTGACTGCATGCACACCCCATGCATCTACCTCGAGAGGACCACTCCCCACACAGCCTGTGCCCAGTTCTTAGTCTTTGACCTCAAAGACCTGGGCACCCAGGAACAAAAAGGACTCTCACAATGGCTAAATGCTTGCACTGCTTTCTGCTTCACCTAGGCAGGTGTCCAGCCCCTGGACCCATCAGAGTGCACCAACTCAGAGCCTTGGTGACCACACTGGCGAACCTCAGGGAGGTTCCGATGAAGGACATCTGCAAAGCGGTGGCCTGGTCCACTGCACACACCCTCCAGCAACACTATTGCCTGGATCAGTTTGCACTCTCAGACAGTTCCTTTAGCTGCGTTATCCTAGCAGAGGCCACACCAGAGACACAATCACCCCCAGCGCCGCACATGGATCAAGCCATCTAACAGTCTTCAGAACTTGGGCATAACTACCTATGGTCACATGCCCTACCTCCTTGTAAGGTGGCACCGTGGGACACTGACCATACACATTGTATACCTCACCACCTGTCCTCGGATGGGGGATTACCTTGTTCCGTTCCTTAAGTTGTAATGCTCGTCATATACCTCGCCACCCATCCGACGATGGCTTGTGGCCCCATTGTTGCATTCCCTATATCAACATTAAGTTATGTTAAAATGCCTGTTGCACATCTGAATTGCTGTTCAATCCTTGTTGCATGCCCAAAGCCCATCCCAACTATTTCTACCAAGACTTCTTGTCTGTTGCAACTTGCCTGTTCTTACGAATGAACTCCCCATTTATGCCATGTCTTAGTGAGCTCCTTCCTTCATCCTGCCACAGCTTACGTGGCCACTGACCACGGCTACAGTCACCAGTTGTGGCTGACGCATCCTGCTAGTCCATGGAGAAAGCGAGGTTACTTACCTGTAATGGGGGTTTTCCTTGGACAGCAGGATAAGTCAGCCACACCTTCCTGCCTGCCTCCCCCGAGGATGAAGACCCGCTGAAGCAGGACCCTGTGAGGCCTAGCTAGGAACACACTGAGCAGGTAGGGGCTTTGCCTTTCTGAGCACTAGGAGAGCAATTCTGTCAAATTGGCTCAGTCAGATAACATCACCAGGTGTGGCTGACTTATCCTGCTGTCCACAGAGAACCCCCATTACAGGTAAGTAACCTAGCTTACAATCCTGTGTAAATACCCTGCTATTCGTACCTTATTTTCTTGACTTAAAAAAATATATTAACAGCTCATTTTCATCCCTCTTTTCACAAGTCTTCTAATGGATTGTTAATTGCTTCACAACATAGCATTTATGATACAGCTGTAAAAATGCTCATTTCAGCAGCTGATTCATTATACAGCTAGACTTTTTTTTTTTTGGTAGCATTATTTAAAGCTATGAGGACCACCGAAAAAACACAACAGAGTAAGCACAGTTACTTACCTGTAACAGGTGATCTCTAGGAACAGCAGGAATTAGTCATCACATATGGGTACGTCGGTACCGACGGAGCCCGCGCGGGAAAGCTCCCCAGCTTTTCAGATTAAAAGCTTTTGGGGCCTCCCACTGCACATGCGCGCTGCCTTCCCGCCTTCCTGACCAGCTCTTGTCAGTTCGAGTTTAAAGCTGAGACAATAGAGAGAGAGGACAGGAAGATAGATAGATAGAGATACAACTCCTAGGGGAGGTGGGTGGGTTGTGATGACTAATTCCTGCTGTTCCCAGAGATCACCTGTTACAGGTAAGTAACTGTGCTATCTCCAGGAACAAGCAGGAATAAGTCATCACATATGGGGACTCCCTAGCTAAGATGCCTGGGAGATCCCCCTCCAAGGGTAAACCATCTTCGTATGGATCTCAGGCATCCATCCAGGGAAGGTGGGCAGGAGTTGTTTAAGTATGGAACAGGTGTTTGAGGACAGCCTGACCAAACAAGGCATCCCGGCGGGAGTCCTTGTCCAAGCAGTAATGGGCTGTGAAGGTATGAACCGAGGCCCAAGTGGCTGCTCGACAGATCTGATCTATGGACACAGAGTGAAGATGAGCCATAGAAGTGGCCATGGCTCTCACATTGTGAGCTGTGACATGGCCCTCCAGAGAAATGTTCTTACTCTGGTAAGCAAAAGAAATACACTGAGCGATCCAATTGGAAAGTGTACGCTTGGTGACTGGAAGTCCCAAATGAGAAGGATCAAAAGCCACGAAAAGTTGGGAAGACTTTCGATGTGGTTGAGTCCTGTTGAGGTAAAAGGCAAGAGCTCTTTTACAATCCAGAGTATGAAGGTTCCTCTCTGCACTGGATGCATGAGGAGCCGGGAAAAAGACAGGTAGATATACCTCTTGATTAAGATGAAAAGGAGAGACCACTTTGGGCATAAAGTGGGGATTCGTCCTAAGGACCACCTTATCATGATGAAACCTAGTATAAGGTGGAGGAGCCACTAAAGCCTGCAGTTCACTGATGCGGCGAGCCGAAGTGACTGCAATAAGGAAAACAACCCTCCAGGAAAGAAATTTGAAGGAGGTAGAGTCCAAAGGCTCAAAAGGTGGCTTCATAAGCTGACCTAGAACTAGGCTCAAATCCCATGCTACCGGGGGAGGTCGGATGGGAGGTTTAGTTAGGGTCAGGCCTCTCATAAAACGTGCAACAAGAGGATGAGAGGAGACAGGTTGTCCATTTATAGGTTTTAAGGATGCTGCAATAGCACTCAAATGGACTCTTACTGAATTCGTCTTAAGGCCTGCATTTGAAAGATGCAGGAGATAGTCCAAGAGGGAATTCAAAGGAAGTGCTAGAGGGTCAAGACCCTGCTGAGCACACCAAATGGAAAAACGCTTCCATTTGAAAGCATAAGAACGCCTCGTGGAAGGTTTCCTAGAGGCATGAAGGATATCTTTCACAGGCTGAGAAAGATTAAAGTCTTGAAGACTTAGGCCTTCAGTAACCAAGCTCTGAGATGTAGGGATTTGGGGTTTGGGTGCCACAAAGTCCCCTTCTCCTGAGACAGGAGGTCTGGCGCAGCTCCCAGGTCCAGGGAGGATCCCTGGGAGAGATGCAGAAGTAGAGGGAACCACACCTGGCGTGGCCAGCGGGGAGCTATGAGGATCATAGTCCCGTGATCCCTCTGGAGCTTGAACAGAGTCTTGGATATTAGAGGAATGGGTGGAAAGGCATAGAGGAATTCCTGACCCCAATGCAGGAGGAAGGCATCGTGGGCCTGAGCTCCCTGACACTGAGTTCTGGAACAGAACCGGGGAAGTTTGGCATTCCACGGACTTGCAAAGAGGTCTATGTCCGGGGTCCCCCATTCCTGAAAGATTCTGCGTATCTGGTCCATATGTAGGGACCATTCGTGTGGAAGCAGAACTCGACTGAGTCTGTCCGCATGAGAGTTTTGAACTCCTGGAAGATACACTGCAAGAAGGTGAATTTGATGCTCTCTGGCGAAGGCCCATAATCTGAGAGCTTCGTTGCAAAGCGACAGAGAGCCTGTCCCTCCTTGTTTGTTTATATAGAACATGGCTACCTGATTGTCTGTCTGAACTAGGACAGTCAGGTTGACAAGGAGGGTATAGAAGACCTTGAGGGCAAGGTAAATTGCTCGCAGTTCCAGGAGGTTGATATGAAGGGTGGTCTCCTGTGGAGACCAAGTGCCCTGAGTGGAGAGGTTCTGAAGATGAGCTCCCCACCCTGTCTGGGAGGCATCTGTTGTGAGGGTTGCTTGGGGCAACAAAGGTTGGAAGGGGGCCCCCCCAACAACAGATTCTTGGTGGATGTCCACCATTGGAGGGACCAAAACAGACGGCTTGAGGTGAGTATTTGGTCGGAGAGCGCTCCAGATGCTTGAATCCACTGGGTGGCCAAGGTCCATTGAGCTGCTCTCATATGCAGACGAGCGTAGGGCACCACATGTACCGTGGAGGTCATGTGGCCCAGAAGTCGCAGCATTTCCCGGGCTGTCAAATGACTGCTGGACTGAGCTTGGGAGGCCAAACTCAGCAGGCGTTGGGCCCTGAGCTGAGGCAGGTAGGCCCTCGCAGTGATGGTGTCTAACTGGGCCCCTATGAACTCGAGAGACTGAGTAGGGATTAGTTGAGACTTGGGAAGGTTTACTACCAGTCCCAGATACTGCAGAAGACGCCTTGTGCGGTCCAGGGAAATTTGGGCCTGGGACTGAGATGGAGCTCGGATGAGCCAGTCGTCCAGGTATGGGAATATGAAAATTCCCAGGCCTCTTAGAAAGGCAGCTACGACTGCCATGCATTTGGTGAACACTCTTGGAGCAGAGGCTAGACCGAAGGGGAGTACTCTGTACTGGAAATGTTGTCCCTGAAACAGAAATCGAAGGTATTTTCTGTGGGATGGGTGGATGAGTATGTGTGTATACGCATCCTTTAGGTCTAGAGAACAAAGCCAATCCTGACTCTGAAGGTATGGAAGGAGAATGCCCAGAGAAAGCATTTTGAATTTCTCCTTGAAAAGAAATTTGTTCAATTCTCTCAGATCTAGAATTGGTCTGAAGCCCTCTGTCTTCTTTGGTATTAGAAAATAAGGGGAGTAGAATCCCGTCCCCTGTTGAAGAAGAGGGACCTCCTCTATTGCCCCTTGGGCAAGGAGGGAGGAGACTTCCTGACCCAAGAGGGTCAGGAGAGATGGGGGAGAATTGAACTGCCTCACCATAGTATAAGGAGGAAGGTCGGAAAAAATGGAGTTTGTAACCCTCTCTGATGATAGAGAGGGTCCATTGCTCTGATGTAATTTGCTCCCATCTGGGAGCAAAGTGAGCTAACCTTCCGGGTATGGTGAGGGGGCTCTGGTTGTTCAAGAGCCAGAAAAGTTAAGTTCTCTAGGGGCAAGTCAAAACCCCTGAGGGGGTTGAGCCTGCTGAGGCGTAGCAGACGCCGCAGGCTTTGACCTTGCCTGTTTAGGTTGCTGACGTTTAGCAGCAAAACGAGGCTGAGAGGATTGTTGGCCAGTATTTGTGGAAAATCTGGACTTCTTGTAATAAGGCCTCTTAAAAGACTTCTTTTTGGCAGGAGTGGAGGTAGACTTAGAAAGTCTATCTAAGGTGGCATTTTCTGCGTCCATTTGAGTGGCCTTAATTTGCCACTCCTCACCAAATAAGTTCTCACCTGTACAGGGCAGATTCCGTAAGCCATCTAGGACCCAAGGTTCTAGATCAGAAGCCTGGAGCCAAGCAAGACGTCGGGCTGCTATAGCAATGCCCGAAGCCCTACCAGCACCCTCAAAGGAATCAAAAGCTGCCCTGTTGGAGAACTTTGAAATATCCAAAAGGTGTTTCACTAAGAAAATGAACTCCTCCCTTTTATCCTCAGGGATGAAAGGGGGCAAAATGCCGAACTTTTAGAGCGATTTCACTGAGAAACATGCCCATGTAAAGACTATAGGAATTAATCCTGGCTATAAGCATAGTAGCCTGGAAGATTTTCCTGCCAAAAGAGTCTAGAGTCTTACATTCTCGCCCTGGAGGAGTAGAAGAGTGCCTTTTGGTACTCTATCTTCTTCACTGCAGACTTCACCACAATAGAATGGTGAGGCAACTGGGTTTTTTGGAAACCAGGAGAAGGGGGGACACGGTACATGGTGTCCAACCTGCGAGAAGAAGGAGACAATGTTAGAGGAGCCTCCCATAAGTCCATCAAGTGTTCTTGAAGGATTTCATGGATAGGCAGGGTGACTGCCTCTTTAGGAGACTTAGAGTATCCTAAAATATCCAGTTTCTTTGATCTGGGTTCCTTTTCAGAGGATGAAGCAATAGAAAGACCTTTAGCTATTTCTATGATGAAGTCCTGAAAGGACAAATCCTCTGGTGGAGACATTCTGCTTTTAGGAGAAGAAGGCTCCTCAGGAAGAACAAGGGAGAACTCATCAGAATCATCAGAGGAGTTAAAATCCTCTGAAGAAGCAGAGCATCCTCTATGTGCTTCCAACGCACGATACGCATACCGTTCGGTATCGACATCGGGCGTACCGGGTATGGGATCGGTACCGGGCAAAAGCCCGGATCCGGCATGCGGAACCAATCTGCGTTTGGAAGACGATGGCCTCGGTTCCGGTATGGAAGCCATTACCGGAACCGGACCCGGTACCGAGGGCGTAGCAGCATTAATAAAAGCCAGAATGGCCTGCTGCATGACTTGGACAGTATTGCCCATAGACGCCACTGCTGCCTGGATGTCGGTACCGGTATGAGCCGGTACCCCAGAGCAGCACAACAGGTGATCTGTCGAGGCCGCGCCATCGATGTCAACCTGTGACCCCATGATTGCTTTGGAGGCCGGAACCTCCCGCCGTGGTTTTTTGGCCTGGGCAGAATCCTCGAACTCAGAATTGAGAGCCTCTCGATCTTTAGAAAGAGATTTGCTTTTAGAGGATTTGCCCACTGGAGTTTTGGTTACCTGAGATCCATCCGGAGAGGAAGACCTGGATGACTGTGATGCTTCTGAAGGAAACAGCACATGGAACCTGTTGGCCCGGTTCTGCAATCCACGTTTCGACATCTGGGAGCAGGATGGGCAGTCCGGTATGGAATGGTCAGGTCCTAAACAATTAAGACACCATTCATGGGTGTCTATAACAGGAATGACAGCACTGCACTTGGTACACTTTTTAAAAGCAGGAACTGGCTTCTCCATGAGGAGAATTTGTGTAGGCCTGAAGGCCTAACAAAGTACCAAGCTGTGCTGAAGAAAAGAAAATTTTTTTTTTTTTTTTTTTTAAAGAAAGAAAGAGAGACCGGCAGTACCGGTTTCAGAATGGGGAAGGCAGGTACGCGGTCTAAAGAAAACAATAAAATTAACAATTTCTTCAGCGGTGACAGGAACACGACCTGCTGGCTCCGCGGAAAAAAAGAAACTGACGAGAGCTGGTCAGGAAGGCGGGAAGGCAGCGCGCATGTGCAGTGGGAGGCCCCAAAAGCTTTTAATCTGAAAAGCTGGGGAGCTTTCCCGCGCGGGCTCCGTCGGTACCGACGTACCCATATGTGATGACTTATTCCTGCTTGTTCCTGGAGATAATGGAGAACCGTATAAAAAAAAGAAGAGGGGCGGACTTCCGGTATGGCGCTGAGCTGATCAGACGTGTGTAGATCAGCTCCGGGCACCCACCCTGCAAAACTGCAATATATTTCAGCGAATTGATATCGAATGCCCCTGGCCGGCTGGGGAGGTAGTGGAGAGAGCAGTGGGAATCGAGTAGCGCCGTCTCCGGTATACGGGAGAAGCCCGATGGCCACAAAAATAACTAAGAGAGAGCGAACCCAGGGCCCCGACTCAAAAATGGTGGAAGGAGCGCCAAAGAGCCCATCCTCTGATGGCGAGCACAGCATGGTGGCGGAGGTGAGCGCGGCGGTTGTGAAAGCCTTGGACGAGCGCTTTTGCGAACTTGGGGGCCAGTTGAATTCAGTAGCCCAGAAAATCGCCGATTTCACAGGAAGAATGGAGCATGCGGAGGAGAGGATCTCCGGTGTGGAGGACGCCCAGCATTCTTTAACCGCTAAAGTGCAAGCCCTTGAAACTTTGGTCAAACAGCAAGGCGATAAGTTGGAGGATTTGGAGAACAGGGGGCGCAGAAAAAAACTTGCAGTTTGTTGGGGTCCCGGAATCAGTGGCTGACCATGCTCTCACCAAATATCTCTCGGAGTGGATGGAAAAGCTCTTGGGCGGGACGGCGGAGCTTCCTATTAATATGGAGCGCGTGCATCGGCTGGGCCCGCGGCAGGAGGCGGCACAGAGGCCCCAGCTCGTGATTGCTCGCTTCCTGGACTACCGCCAAAAAGAAACAGTGCTGTGGGCGGCTCGATCATGGCGGAGCCGTGCGGAAGGTGGGACACAGCTCCTGGTGTTCCAGGATTACTCAACTCGTGAGCCAGCAGCGCCGAGCTTTCTCTGCGACATGTGCTCAGCTCGCAAACAAGGACATACATTTCTCCCTGTTATACCCTGCTAAACTCAGGGTGGAACACCGTGGACGAATGCACTATTTTGGGACCCCGGAGGAGGCACGCACGTGGCTGGATCGGCTGGGCGAGCCCTCCGCGGTGGTGCCCTGAAGAGGTTGGAGCAGGCTCTGAGACTGTGATTTTGATTTTGTTTGAGCACTGCCGGTCGGAGGTCGGTGGACCGACCCTACTGAGTCTGGACAGAGAGAGCGGAGATGTGGCGTTTTGATCTCGCTGCAGAGGAGACCTTTGGGAGAGGCACCTATGCACTTGGGCCCGTGAACTGGGGGTTGAGGAGGGTGTGGACTGGGCGAGAAGTGCCCCTCTCCTCTTTATGGCTAGTGTTTTTTGGAGACTTTGGAATTGTGCTATATTCAATGTTCGTTCTTTCCTTTGTTCCCTCTCTTTCCTCTGCCTGCCCTGGCCGATTGATCCTCCTATGGGGGCTCTCTTGTTCCTTATTCTTGAAGGCTGGTAAGGAGGGGGAGCTGGGGTGAATTAAAATGGGGCCGGGGGGGTGGGAGGGTCTGAGGCACGGGGAGCCGGCTGCAAGCCTGGTATCGAGTTGCTGGGGAGCCCCGGGGGTTGTTTCCCGATCCCCCTCCCTCCTGTGGAGGTAGCGGCAATGTGGTGGAGGGTCTGGACCTGGTAACTCGGGGTTTGTGGCTGGGGGGAGGGGAGAGAGGGGAGGGTGAGTCCCCTCCTAAAGGAAGGGAGCCCCAAATGAAGTTCTTCTTGGCCGGGCCTGGGATACAGATGAGGGCACTTGCTGTGATACAGTTGCAGACAACTGGAAGTATTGTTGCAAAGTGCTGCTACCATGTGGCCTCAAAGGCATAGGCCTTAACAAGGGGTTTTACTTTAGAATAGTTTCTCTGACTCCCCTCCATCTCTCTGGAGACAATGCTTTAGAAAGCGGTGTGATCGGGGAGGCGATAACTAGAAGGGGATATTTCCTATTTGTAATTGATGGTCCAGTTGGGCATTCCACTCCCTCCTAATGATAGTGCTGGATGTAGTATAACCGAATGGGAGGTGACAGAGGACGAGAGAACCATGACTCTAAGCAGCCTGGTTTGGTTTATGGCCAGTGGGTGGAGAGATGGGTGAGAGAGGCGGGAGGTTTTGTCTCCTTTTTTCGATTGGATTGGGGTTGCTGTTTGATTGCCTCCGCCTGTTCCTGGGTAAATATGCATATAGTCCCCCTTCTCTGGAACAGTGTGGGAGGAGGGGAAGGGGTGTGGCTCCGGGGTTTGGGGAGTGCCCGCGTTCTCTCTATCTCCGTCCCTAGTCGAGGTGAGATGGTTGGGGGGGTGGGGAGTGGACGCGGATTGCTGAGGGGTCGGGTCCGCAGGGGCCCAGCGATGCTGGCTTGCGGTGGGGGGTACCAGAGGGGGGAGGAAGATGGATGGCTGGGGGGTGGGTTGGGGAATTTTTCGAGGGGTGGGCCCGATAGTCATAGGAAGTCACCAGTCCATGGTAGGCTGGCGGGGTCACTTGGGGTAATGAGTGGGGGAGTGGAGGAGGGGTCTGTGGGTAGTAGGGAGGTGGGGGAGGAGGGGAAAATGGGGGGGCATGAGGGGGGGAGGGGGTGGGAGGGGGTATTTGCTTTGAAGTTTTTTCTCTTCGCTCAACACGGGAGCCACTCAAGATCAGAAGCTGTTGGCCTTTGCAGGGACGGTCGTAGGCTGGGGCGACTGTCCTTTCCTGGTTAGTTAGGCTCTTGTTAATGGAAGCCTCGTGGTCTTTCTTATGGTGAAGATCGTTTCGTGGAATGTGTGTGGTCTCGGCACTCCTGTCAAGAGATATAAAATTTTGAGGGCCTTAGCGCGTCTTCGTTGTGATGTGGCTTTGCTTCAGGAAACTCACCAATCCGATGTAGAGCTTGCTAAGATGCGGTGTGATTGGGTGGGGCAGGTTTGGGGGGCTCCGGCCTCTGGGAAAAAAGGGGGTGTGGCGATCTTAGTTCGTAAGCACTTGCGTTTGGAAGTGGAACAAGAGGTTGTTGATCCTGGCGGTCGCTATTGCTTGTTGTTCGGTATGTTGGAGGGGAGGTCAGTGATCTTAGGGACCATCTATGGTCCGAATACTCCGGATAGGGCATTTTATGCTTGGTTGGCTTCTAAGATTGAACTATGGCCAGAGGCTCCTTTAATAGTGGCAGGGGATCTGAATGGGGTCTTGGACGTCGGGTTGGATACAGTTGCTGGAACTGGGGAGAAGTCGCGGAAACCGACCATGGAAATATTGCGAGCCTTCGGCCGTAGACTGGGGTTAGTGGATCCATGGCGGTTGTTGCACCCGATGGAGAAGGATTTCACTCACCAGTCGCGAGCCCATGGTTCCAGTGCCCGAATAGACTATCTCCTTGTGTCCGAGAGGTTGTTTGCGCGGGTGGAGGAGGTGCAAATTGGGCCTTTAGAAATCTCCGATCATGCGCCTGTATGGTTGACTGTCTTGGGCTACGGGGGACCAGTGTTCGCGGATCTGGCGTTTTCCCATTGAACTTTACTCAAACCCGGATTTTCGGGCTTACCTCCGACAGCGCTGGGCGGAGCTGCGGGAAAACCATGCCTGACAAGCAGTTGACCCGGAGTTGCTCTAGGAGACCGCTAAGGTGGTGTTGAGGGGAGACATCATTGCGTACAGGGCAAGGAGACGGAAGCTGCTAGCTGCCCAGATCCTCCAGTTGGAGCGGCTGGTTGTGAAGGAGAGGCAGCGTTTTGCCAGGGACCCCACGATGGCTAACAAGAAGCGTTTGTGGGAGGTGCAGGTTTCGCTCAATGAGGTGTTGCACCAGAGGGAAAAAAATTCGTATCTGTACTATAGATATCAATTGTATCGGTTCGGTGATAAGCCGGGGAAACTGCTAGCACGCTGTCTCAGGGGTGGTAGGGGGACCCGTGCTATTGTAGCGCTCCGGGATGAGCATGATCGGCTCCAATCGAGCAGTAAAGAGAGAGCGCGGGTGTTCCGTCAATACTTTCAGACGTTTTATGACAAACGGGAGGGAGCGGCAGAGCAGATGGACGGGTATCTTCGAGCCCTGCAGTTGCCCCAGGTGTCTGCGGAACAGAGAGCTCATCTGGAGTCTCCGGTGACTGTTGCTGAGGTTGCCCGGGTGATACAAAGAGCTGCTTGTTATCGGACGCCGGGCCCTGATGGCATGGGGGCCGAATTCTATAAACTTTTGGAGGAGCAGGTCTCACCAGCGCTGGTAGAATTGTTTCAGAGCCGCCTCGCCCGGGGGAGATATAGCTGGGGAACGAACCATGCCCATATAATATTAATACCTAAGCCGGGGAAGGAGCCCACCCAGGCCGCCTCTTATAGGCCTATTTCCTTGCTGAACTTTGATTCAAAAATATTGGCGAAAGTGTTAGCTGAGCGGCTCGCAGAGGTGTTGGGTGACCTGGTGCACGAGTCACAAGTTGGCTTTGTAAAAGGGAGGCACGCCGTCCGCAATTTGCGGAAAATTTTAGCTTCGCTTAAATGGGTTCGGGAGCGAGACCTGCAAACATTGTTAATTAGCTTCGATGCTGAAAAAGCTTTCGATCAGGTTAATTGGGACTACCTGAAGTTTCTTCTCCCCCAATATGGGCTCGGTCCCACATTCTGTCAAATGGTGGGTCTGCTCTACCAGGGTCCGACGGCGGCTATTTCGTGCAATGGGGTTCTCTCGGAGTCCTTTCCGCTGGAGCGGGGTACCTGGCAGGGTTGCCCTCTGTCCCCTTTGCTTTTTGTTCTCACTTTGGACCTCTTATTCGTAAGGTTGAAACCTCGACAGACATCGTTGGGATACGGATGGGGGGTCACGTGTTCAAGTTGGCTGCTTTTGCGGACGACATACTGGTGCATGTGGCTTCCCCTCAATGGGTACTCCCTTGCTTGCTACAGGAGTTTGCCCTCTTTGGCAGCTTTGCAGGTTTGCAGATTAATATGGCTGAATCTGAGGCATTAGATGTGGCGGGATCCTTGCGAGGTAGGTGG
The DNA here is from genome assembly GCA_033557465.1 of Ichthyophis bannanicus. Taxonomy (NCBI): domain Eukaryota; kingdom Metazoa; phylum Chordata; class Amphibia; order Gymnophiona; family Ichthyophiidae; genus Ichthyophis; species Ichthyophis bannanicus. Next base: position 6,715,162 of record CM066044.1, on the reverse strand, counting down.
CGGGGAGATTTCCCCCTTCGTTGGGCGGGGGCGTCCTTTCTTTACTTGGGTGTAGTGTTATCGGGGGACCCCACCCTGCTCTATAAGTTGAATTTTGATAGAATTTTCTCGCGGGTACAAGCACAGTTACAGGCATGGGCTCCTCTTCCACTCTCACTATCCGGTCGGGTGGCTGCTACTGGGATGATTATTTTTCCGAGAGTACTGTATTGGCTACAAACTCTTCCAGTCTGGATATTGCGTAGAGATTTAAAAAAAATAGAGAAGGTAATCAGGAGGTTCCTTTGGAATGGGGGGAGGGCAAGGATCCCGCTATCCCGACTGGAAGGTAGCTGGAAACTGGGGGGGTGGATGGGCCTGCCTAATCTCTCACAATATATGTTAGCATGCCAGGCGCGCCATATCGGAGATTGGTTGGGGAACACAGAATATTATACTCCCAGGAGCGCAGAGGAAAACGTTTTGGCACCGCATGCCCCAGCTGCGGTGCTCCACCTTAGGGGCCCCCAGTTGCCAGCCCGCATCCGTTGTAGTGTGCTGGTTCGCCCGCTTCGCTGTGCTTGGAAGAGGCTCAATAGTATATGGGGTAGTCCCTCAGAGGTGTCGAGTTGGTTGCCTATCCGGGGTAACGTTAATTTTACGCCTGGAACAGAATTTGGGGTTTTTCGGGAGTGGCAGAAGCGGGGGATTCAATGTTTGGGGCATGTGGTTACTTTGGAGGGACGTTGCAAATCCTTGGCTGATCTCTGTGCAGAATATGAGCTCTCACGGGGCAAAGCAGTTTTTGCTTTTTACCAGTTGCAGCACTATGTAGAGTTGTTGCGGCCCCAGGGATTACAGGAGACACATTCGGCACAGATTATCAGCTATTTTGCTCTTGGAGTGGAGACTCCCCCGCGAATAGCTGAGTTGAAGCATAGGGTGGAACAGATCTGCCCTTCACCGGATTACCAAGCGGTGGAGAGAACCTGGGCGGGGGAGTTGGGTAGTGCGATTCCTCCCGGTATGGTTCAGGCAGCGCTGCAGAGGATAGCGTGGCTCGTTGAGGGGAATCGGTGGCGGGAGATTCAATTTAAATGTGTCACTCGGGCCCACTTCTCGCAGAGGCGAGCTTGGAGAAGTGGTCTGACCGGGGATGGGGGCTGTCCTAGCCGATCTGGGACATATGTGGTGGAATTATCCAATTATTCGGTCCTACTGGGCTCGGATTGAGCGGTATTTGAGTTATTTATTGCGGCAGACTCTTCGGTGGTCTGGACTTCTGGTGACCTTGGATATTTTGGGTGCGTTGCAAGTTAAAGGGCGATGGGGCCGCATTCTTGTACGCAAAGCCTGCTTGGTGGGAAAGGGGCCCATTTTGCATCGGTGGAGAGAGAGCACCGCCCCCTCCTTTTGGGAGTGGCGCAATAGCTTTCATCATTTGATGCTGATGGAGCGTAGAGCTGCGAGGGGTAACCCACAGCGTTGGGCTTCCTTTTTACTAATTTGGCTACCCTATATTCAGACGCTTGGCTCTGCCATGCGCAGTGTGATACTTGCTTAGCTCCTTGGGTTATGGTGCGTTTCTCCGGGGCTGGGGGGGTACGTGACTTGGCCTCATGGTGGTGAGGTTGGCTCCTGTGTTGAGTAGAGCTACGAAGATGATGGGGGGGGGGGAGGTGGGGGGTGCAGGGGGGGAGTGAGTTTGGGGGGAGGGAGGGGGTTGGGCTTTATACTCGTAATAGGGAACTCCACAGGGCTCCCCTTTTAGTTTTCTGGTGCCCTATTGGAGTTTTCTCTCCCTTCCCTTTCTTTGTAACACCCCTCACGGGGCCCCTGGGTGGTGGATAAGAAATAACCCCACCCGGTCGGGCGGACGGGGGGGTTGGAGGGGTGGTTTGGAGTCTGCGTAGATGGGAGGGGGAGTGGAATGTATATAATTATATTGTGTGGCATGTTTTCTATGCGTGTCTTAAGTTTGTTGTGGAATAATAAACAGATTTTGGGAAAAAAAAAAAAGAAGAGGGGCTGACATAACAGCTCTACAATCTGATTCAGCAATAAACAATACAACTGATCCATAGTGCATAGTCCCACCTAATCATGACATCAAGTTAAACAAGTTCAATAAAACGTCCTGTCCAGCAAATACAATGTAACAGACTAAAATATACATTCCCCCCCATCGGGCAGATCAATGATTAAACAGTTCACCCAGTAACATCACACAGAACGAAGACAACCCCCCCCAAACAAACAAACCAACCAGCAAGGTGTCCTCAGTGGGTCTGGCAGAGAAAGCCAGCAACAAGTAAGGGGCAGTAGAACCTCCAGCAAGAGAAGGGCAGAGGGCCAAGGGGAGGTACAAAAGGTAAGCATAGAATCCAGCGAGCACAATAATGGCAGACAAGCCACTGTAACAGAGCCATAGGCAGTCTGCATCAGAGGAACAGGGCCTATGGACAATTCTGGGCAGACGGTCAGGACAGCAAACAAAAGATTGAGGGGGCTCCCATCCAACTAAACCCCTCCAAGCTTAGACTAACCAGGACTCAGTTGGCTGAGCACCTAATGGCAATAAGGTCCCCAGAGCGCAAAAAAACCTGTTCTAGTTACCACTTCACTGAGGAGAAATCTATCCATGTTCATCAACTCATTTTCCCTAGTGTGAGAGTCCACCACCCCCGGGCCACCCTCAGACTTCCAATGATGGGCAGTAACCATATGGGCAGCAACCAAGAGTAACTCTGCCAGTCAGGGGCCTCCCACCCAACTGTCAGGGGCAGTGGTGTCAAAATAGCTGAGTAAACACACAACTAGATCTACAGGGAAGGCAGATCCCGCAATATCATTAATAAGTCTTATTATCTTGATCCCAGAGGGTCGCCATGAGTTGACTCCGACTCAACGGCACTTAACAACATTATCTTGGTCCAATACGCCCTCACCTTAGGGCACTCCCAAAACATATTATAGAAAGAACCTATGCTCCACCACCCCTTCTAACACTGATCAGAGCTATGCACCCGTAGATGCCTCAGGTGGACTGGGGACATAAGCCTGCATCATAAGCTTATACTAGATCTGCCTATAATTAAAACTGTAGGCACAATTATGTTGCCAGTGGATAAGCCGCCACTCAACCGGAGAGAAGTGCTGCTTGAGGAGTCTGTGCCATTTAGCAACATACAAAGTCCGAATTCAGAAGATAAAGTCCCAGAAGGACACCATATATCAGACAAAAATTCCCTTCGAACAAACCCTGAAAAAGGACACCTTCAGGGGCCGACGAGGTCCATGTCAACTGGGACCAGTGCACCAAGGGGACCCATGTCCCCCCAGATGAGCCAACTGATCCAGACTCAGAAAGGAACAGTTATTAATAAAATCATAAAATCAATGTAACCCATTGGATTCTTAGCTAAACCAAAGACCCCCAAAAGCAGCTCCATCAAAAAGCCCAAAGTCAGAGAACAAAGCAACCAGGAATAAATACCCTATACAGCTAGACTTTTAAGTATTAGTTTAGACACTCAAGGTAGTTTTGATATGCAACACTTAAGGTTCAGTTCAGGAGGTTCCAAATCTTGTTGACTGTGTAAACCCCTTAACCTAAAAAACATTCAGTGATACAGGTTCATCCCCACAACTCTTCCCAGACCGCCTTCCCTCAGCGCCAAGCCTGTTCCCACTAGCTCTCTTTATGGTCGTCCTGTCTCCATCAGCATCTCTATCCATTCTGCCAATCCCTAATCAGCTTCACTCACTCTCTCCCCCTCCCCAGCCAATACTCAGTCTTTTTTCTTTTCCATGTCCTATGGACCCCCTGTAATGGTCCCAAAGATCAGTTTGGGAAACAATGGTTTAGCTTAAAGAGGCAGAAACTGAATCCATGCTACAGCTCCTGTGAAGTAAGCGTAGTTACTCACCTGTAACAGGTGTTCTCCGGGGACAGCAGGAATCAGTCCTCACATATGGGTGACGGCGCTGATGGAGCCCTCGTACGGAGCAAATCCCCAGCTTTCAGAGAAAGCCTTTGGGAGTTGCTATCACGCAGGCGTAGTCCCCTTCCTGCCCAGGGGTGCCATCTTGCTCAGTCAAATGACATAGCTAAAAAAGACAGCAAAAGAAGAAATAAAATAATAGACCTGCAACTCCAAGGGAAGGAGGGAGGGTCGTGAGGACTATTTCCTGCTGTCCCTGGAGAACACCTGTTACAGGTGAGTAACTAAGCTTTCTCCAGGAACAAACAGGAAGTCAGTCCTCACATATGGAACGCCCCAGCTATAGGCTACCGAGAACGCATAGCTGAAAGACTCCCTCTATGAGAGCCACAATAGAAATCCAAACTAAGGGAATAGCACTCCAGTAGCCTGAACACAGAAGGGTCGGAGGGCAGGAATTGCCTAGACCTCGAAAAAGTTAGAGTACAGCCTGGCCGAAGGCACTGTCCCATCGGGACTCCCTATCCAGGCAATAGTGGGTTGTGAAAGTCTGACTCGAAGACCAGGTGGCGGCCCTGCAGATGTCAGCCAGAGGAACAGAGCACAAATGAGTCACTGATGCCGCCATGGCCCTGACCCTATGGGCCGTAACACGACCTTCCATCGGAAGCTCGGCTGCCTTGTATGCCCAGGCAATACAGTCTGCTACCCAGGTGGACAGCGTATGCTTTAATACCACTACCCCCAGCTTGCTGGGGTCGTAAGATACGAAAAGCTGAGAAGCCTTCCGATGCGCTTGCGTGCGCAGGATATAGAAGGCCAGCACCCTCATACAGTCCAGGGTATGCAGGACAGACTCTTCCCGACTGGCATGTGGCCTGGGAAAGAAGGTACACAGAACCACCTCCTGGTTGCAGTGAAACGAGGAGACCACTTTTGGAAGGAACTTGGGGTGCGTGAGAAGCACCACTCGGTTCTTATAGAACCTGGTGTAAGGTTTTCCGACACTAGGGCCTGGAGCTCACTCACCCTCCGAGTGGAAGCGAGTGCCACCAAGAAAACCACTTTCCAAGAAAGATAGCAGGAAGCCATCGGTTCAAAAGGTGGCTAGTAAGCTGCCCCAACACCACATTCAGGTCCCACTCGGTCGCCGGGGGGGGGGGGGAGGGGGCGGTGGTGAACCAGGGGTTTCAAAAGAAGTAAGCCTCTCAGAAACCGAGACACCAAGGGGTGGGCGGAGAGAAGCTTCTCATCCACTGGAAAGTGGTTTGCCACAGGGGCACTGAGGTGTACCCTGACAGAATTGGACCTGAGGCCCAAATCAGAGAGGTGGAGAAGGTATTGCAGAATCACCCCTACCGGGCAAGAGAAAGGGTCCACTTCCTGCTCCTCACACCACGACGCAAATCTGCGCCACTTCAAGGCATAAGTCCGTCTAGTCGATGGCCTCCGCGAGGCCAGCAAGACCTCTTCAATATTCTTTGGGAGGAGGAGCGGAGCGAGAATTACCCTTTCAGCAGCCACGCCATCAAGATGAGGGAACTGAGATTGGGGTGGACGAGAGAGCCCCCCCCTCTTGAGATAGGAGGCGCGGGGAGGACCCCAAGGGAATGGGAGCCTCCACCGCTAGCTGCAGAAGAAGTGGAAACCATGGTTGCCTGGGCCACGGTGGGGCGACAAGAATGACCGAGGCTCTGTCCTGGAGAATCTTGAAGAGCGTCTTGGCCACCAGAGGTGTCGGGGGAAACATACAGAAGGTCCCCGGACCATGATATCAGAAACGCATCGACAGCCACCCTGTGCGGGAGGGGCTGCCTGGAGCAGAAACGGGGCAAAAAGTAATTAGTCCTTACCTGCTAATTAGTGTTCCTGAAGGAACTCCAGTCCAGTCCCTTTACTCTCGGGTTGTGTAACCCTTCCAGCAGCTTGGAGGCTGAGCCCATCATCGTTTTGATGATGGTGGTATAAATACCACTAGCACCACCCACAGGCACCAGTAATCTGATGAAAAAGCAGTCCTGACAGGTACCCTAACTATAATGCGTAAAACAAACTCAAAACTAACGAAACAGGAAAGCAAAATAAACACTTTTTTTTTTTTTTTAAAATGCTGACAGAACAGTGGTAAGGGGGGGAGGGGGGGGAAGGAGAAGGCTCACCCGAGGCCGACCCAGCTTTGGGCACTCTTCCCTGCACCTCCCTAGCTCTTAGCCCCGCCGCTGGGGCTCTTCCTATCGGAGTTTTCAGCATCTGCCCTGCTCCGTGCCTCGACTTCGGTCCTTTATTCTCTTCTGACCCCTAGAAAACCGAACCTGGGCGGGATCAGGGACTGGACTGGAGTTCCTTCAGGAACACTAATTAGCAGGTAAGGACTAATTACTTTTTCCTTAGCAGAACTCCAGTCCAGTCCCTTTACTCTCGGGATGTAACAGAGCAGTTCATACCTGGGTGGGGTTCGCCAGTCCGGACCGAAGTACCACACCCGCAAACCTGGTGTCTGCTTTACTCTGGACATCCAGTCTGTAGTGCTTGGAAAAGGTATGCAGAGAGGACCAGGTAGCCGCTCTACAGATGTCTAGCGGTGGAACCAAGCTATGCTCTGCCCAGGAGGCCGACTGCGCTCGAGTTGAATGCGCGCGAAGACCCATTGGGACCTGCCTCCCCTTGAGAATGTAGGCAGAGGCAATGGTCTCCCTGATCCACCTAGAAATGGACGTTTTGGCCGCCACTTCCCCCTTGTGCGGCCCTCCAAATTGAACGAAGAGCCGTTCGGACTTGCGGAAGGATGCTGTGCGTGAGAGATACCGTCTCAGCACTATGCAAATCTAGTAGACGGAGTTTGGTACTCTCTCCTTCCTGAGTTTCTCCTGCGAAGGACGGGAGTGAGATTGTTTGGTTCATATGAAAGGGGGAGGTGACCTTGGGTAGGAAGGAAGGAACCGTCCGTAAGACTACCTTGTCCTTGAAAAAAGATAGGAAGGGAGGCCGAGACGAGAGAGCTTGGAGTTCCGAAACCCTCCTAGCCGAACAAATAGCTACCAAAAATACCGTCTTCAGGGTCAAGTCTTTTAGGGAGGAACTCCTTGCCGGCTCAAAGGGTTCCCTGGTTAGAGCATCCAAAACTAGGTTTAAGTCCCAAGGTGGGATCACTGATCTTTGTTGAGGTCGTAAGCGTTTGACCGCCCTCAGGAATCTGCCCACATCAGCGTGATCTCCTAGAGACTTGCCCCGAACTTTTCCTCTATAACAAGAAATGGCCGCTAGCTGAACTCGTAACGAGCTGTGAGACAAACCTCTCTCGAAACCTGCTTGTAGGAACTCTAACACCTCCGGAACTGAGGCTTCTGAGGGTTTCTTATGGTGATCTGAGCACCATGCCTCGAATATGCGCCATACTCTGACATAGGAAAGGCAGGTCGAGCGTTTCCGAGCGTTCAGCAGGGTCGAAATTACCGAAGCCGAGTAACCTCGCTTCACGAGCCGTGCCCTCTCAAGGGCCAAGCCGTAAGCGAGAATCGATGCACGTGGGGCATGAGTACTGGACCCTGCGTAGCAAATCCTTTCTGTTGGGGAGCCTCCAAGGGCGAAGAGCCGTTAGTTTCACCAGGTCTGCATACCATGGTCGACGAGGCCAATCCGGAGCTATGAGTATTACCAGACCTGGATGGGCCTCTATTCTTCTTAGAACTCGCCCTATGAGGGCCTAGGGCGGGAACACGTACAGGAGACCTTCCGAAGGCCACTTCTGGACCAGGGCATCCAAGCCTTCTGACATCCCATCCTTTCCTTTCTTCGACTGAAGAACCGACTTGCTTTGGCCGTTTCGTAGCGCGCCATGAGGTCCATGATCGGTACTCCCCAAAGGGCTACCACTTGGTCGAACACTTCCTGCGCTAGTTCCCATTCCCCGTGGTCTATCTTGTGTCTGCTGAGATAATCGGCCATCACATTGTCTGTTCCCGCCACGTGTTGAGCTGACAGGTCCAATAGGTGCGCTTCGGCCCACTGTAAGAGGCTGTCTGCCTCCTTCTCCAGCAGGGGGCTGCTCGTCCCCCCTTGGCGGTTGATGTAGGCCACCGTGGTGACATTGTCCGAGAGGACGTGGATTGCCCTCTGCCGCACCAAGGGCTCGAGAGCTCTGAGTGCTAGCGCCACTGCCCTCAGCTCTAACCTGTTGGACCACCGAGATTCCCTCGGGGTCCAGCTCCCCTGTGCGAATTGTCCCTCGCAATGAGCCCCCCATCCTGCTAGGCTTGCATCCGTCGTTAGTTGTATCCATTGTGGTGGGTCGAGAGGCATCCCACATCCCAGGTTCTTTGGGCACTCCCACCAGAGGAGGGTCCTTCTGATCTGAAGAGGACAGGGCAGCTGCATGGATAATGAATGGTGCTGGGGGGACCATCGTCGTAACAATGCGCGTTGCAGAGGTCGCATATGTGCCTTGGCCCACGGTACAACCTCTATTGCTGCCGCCATGGTGCCCAAAAGCTGAAGGTAATGCCAAGCGGTAGGGATCCGTCTTGCAATGAAGCGAGAGACTAGGCTCCTCAGATCTCGTAACCTCTGTTCCGACAGGTAAACTCTTCCTCTCCTTGTGTCGAATCTTGCTCCGAGGTAATCGATCTCCTGCGAGGGAATTAATCTGCTCTTTGCCCGGTTGATGACCCAACCCAACTCCTCCAGGAATTCCACCACCCTGGCTGTAGCTGCACAACTCTCTGACTCGGTTTTTGCCCGAATTAGCCAATCGTCCAAGTATGGATGTACTAGAATGCCCTCCTTGCGAAGGGACGCGGCAACCACTACCATTACCTTGGTGAATGTCCTGGGAGCTGTTGCTAGGCCAAAGGGAAGAGCCTGGAACTGAAAATGACCCCTCGGCACTGCAAATCTCAGGAACTGCTGATGGATTTTCGTACCGGGATATGTAGGTATGCTTCCGTCAAGTCTAGCGATGTTAGAAACTCCCCCCGTCTTACCGCTGCAATGACCGACCTCAGGGTCTCCATCTGAAAATGAGGAACCGAGAGGCAACGATTGACTTGCTTTAAGTCCAGGATTGGACGGAAGGACCCTTCTTTCTTTGGTACCACAAAATAGATCGAGTATCAACTGTAACCGTATTGGTCTTTCGGGACGGGGGTCACCGCTCCCAGCTCGATCAGCCTTGAAAGGGTGTCTTCTATTGCTGCTCTCTTTTATGGAGAGCCGCAGGGAGACAGCATAGAGGCTGGGGGAACTTGCTTTGTGAATTCGAGGGCATAACCCTCTCTGATTATTTCCAGTACCCAACGATCCGATGTGACTCGGGCCCAGGCGGGAAGGAACTGCCTTAACCGGCCCCCCACCAGCAGGCCTTTCTCGTGGGCCCCCGCAGACTCATTGTGTTTTCCTAGGGCCTGAGGAAGTGGCGGAAGACCCAAAGCCTCTTCCTGCTCCTCGAAACCCTCGGAAGGCTTGACCTCTAGGCGAGGTGCGACCCCTAGGAAAAAAATTCTGTCTGGTCGTTCGGAACCTGCGAAAATCCCTCGGCTGGTTGCGAACAGGGCCCGTCGAACGGTTTTGTTTAGGTCTATCTTCCGGAAGCCTACCTCCCTTAGACTCGCCAAGATCCTTCACCAACTTTTCCAGGTCCTCACCAAACAGCAACTTCCCCTTGAATGGAAGGCGACTCAGGCGAGCCTTCGAGGAGGGGTCCGCTGCCCAATTGCGTAGCCACAGATATCTCCTGGCTGCTACCACCGAGGCCATGTTCTTGGCTAGGCTCCTAATAAGGTCGTACTGACTATCTGCTAGAAAGGCGGAACCAGACTCCAAGCGCGTAGCACTAGCTTGCGCGTCGGAAGCGGCGCCATCCGTTAGTTGAAGCTGTTGTGCCCACCTCAGGCAGGCTCTTGCTACCCACGCTCCTGACGCTGAGGCCTGCAGGGCGAGGGCACTAACATCAAAAGCTTGCTTCAGCAACGAGTCCAGCTTTCTATCCTGACTATCTTTAACTGCTGCGCCGCCCTCGACCGGAATGGTCGTCTTGTCACCGCAGAAACCGCCGCGTCTACCTTTGGGGACTTCAGCAGATCCTTGTCCGCTTCCGGTACCGGGTACAAGCGAGACATGGCCCTCACCTCCCTTAGACTGGACTCTGGTTGATTCCACTCCTCCTGGATCATCTGGCGTACCACCCTGTGGACCGGAAAGACCTTCTGTGTTTTTCTGACGGCTTGAATCAAAGGATCCTCCAACGCTTCTTCTTCTGTAGGCATGTCCGATGCCATATTGAGCACCTTCAAGGATTCATTAATCAAAGCTGGGAGCTCCTCCTGGCGAAATACTCTAACTATCCGGGAATGCTCTTCTTCTGGGATCTCCCCCTCCTCAAGCTCTTCCTCTTCCTCCCCCACTTCTCTGTCTGAGCCCTCCTCATCAGGAGTGGAGGGAGAATGAGGCATGAGAGGTTCCTCCCCCATTAGCCTAGAGCGCTTAGGGGGGGCTCCGGGTCATGGGAGCTTGTCTTCCCTGGACCGGGCCGGCCACCTTCTTTCGGCAGCAGGGGCTCCGTGAATCCCTGCTGACGCATACAATAAGCTTTGTGCAACAGAAGGACAAATTCAGGAGAAAAATGCTCCCAGCCTCCCTCCGTGCCACTGGAAGCAGGGGGAAGGGGCTGAGGGGGACCTGGGCAGACAGATGTAGACGGCGGGAGAGAGTGTGAAGAATCCCTTCCACCTTCCCTGGGACCTTGAGAGCCCTGAGCAGTCTGATCCATGGACAACTGCATCTCCTGCTCCACAGAAGCTGCTTCTGCAGCACAACCCCGGCAGATCCCAGCCTCAGAATCCGCAACTCTGCGTGTGCCGCAGGACGGGCAGCGTAATTTTCCTGTCATCCTTTTTTCCCCCCCCCCCCTAAAATTGGTATGCTAGAACCAAGAGGAAAGGGAGAAATGAAAAGAACTGAAATTAATTTAATGAAGCTAAATGGGCCCAAATCAAAAATTTTCCTATGCCCAGGGGGGGGGGGGGGGGGCGAGGACCCTAACTCAGCCCCAAAACAACAAAATCAATAAAATGGATTTACCTACATAAATTAAATAAATTAGCTAAATTAAATTAGGAAGTTAAAGTATCTGCAATACTTGCGATTTCGCTGACTTGCTGCTCTGCAGGCCGCGCTCCTCCCGCTGGGCCCGCTGACTGCCGATAGACACCACGTGGTAGGCCTCGGCCACGTGGAGTCAGTACATGTGGCCGGCGAACTTGCTCTCGCCGTCGGGTCCCCCCGCCGTTACAATAATCGCCTTGACGATCCGCCGCCGCCTCTAGCGCTCAGCCTGTATAGCCGCTGTAAGCGCGAGGCGGCAGCGAGGCAGAGAAAGAAGCGTTGTTGTTCCGAGCTCAGCCCCCGAACCGGAGCTTCAGAGTGTAGATGGAACTAGCGCGCCGCCTCTAGCGCTCAGCCTGGATAGTCGCTGTAAGCGCGAGGAGGCAGCGTGGCAGGGAGAGGAGCGATGTTGTTCTCCGTGCACAGCCCCCGATCCGGGGTTTTAGCGTGGAGATGCGCTCTAGCGCTCAGCCCGCCGCGGGGGCTTCGGTGCGAGGCAACAGAGAGCGGGGCGGGAGCCGAAGTACCGGATGCCCTGCTGCTCAAATAAACCTCTCCTTCCAAGGCCTCGGGAGAACCGGGAAGGGGGGGGGAGGGGGAGAATTGGAGCCAAGCGATTTAACTAAAGAAAACAATAGGAGTAGGAAAACTCCCTCAACTAAAGAAAAAGGTAAATTAACGAAATTAAAGAAATTAAAATAAACAGGGTATCAAAGAAAACTAAGAACCAGTAAGCTCCTGGCTTACGGTAACCCTCCAGCTGCTTGGAGGCTGAGAATACTGGTGCCTGTGGGTGGTGCCAGTGGTATTTATACCACCATCATCAAAACGATGATGGGCTCAGCCTCCAAGCTGCTGGAAGGGTACCGCACCCCGAGAGTACAGGGACTGGACTGGAGGTCAGCTACGGAACTGGTGATTGTCTGGACGTGCAAATAGGTCCATCACAGGCCGCCCCCAGGCCGGAAGAGCCAATTGGCTACCCCACGGTCCAGCTGCCATTTGTGGTGTTGAAGAATCCTACTGAGCCTGTTAGAACATAAGAACATAAGATATGCCATACTGGGTCAGACCAAGGTCCATCAAGCCGGTATCCTGTTTCCAACAGTGGCCAATCTAGGTCATACGTACCTAGCAGTTTCCCCAAAAGACACAGGTTCTGCAATGCTTGTACTAGGTCAAGCATTGATATCCTGGGTCCCTTCTTAATAATGTTTTATGGACCTTTCCTCCAGGAACTTGTCCAAACCTTTTTTAAACCCAGCTACACTAACAGCCTTTACTACATCCTCCGGTAACAAATTCCAGAGTTTGATTACACATTGAGTGAAAAAATATTTTATTAGTCTTAAATAGTTTACCCTGTAGCTTCATTGCATGTCCCCTAGTCTTTCTATATTCTGATAACGTAAACAGTCGATCTACGTTTACCCGTTCCACTCCGTTCATTAATTTATAGACCTCTATCATATCTCCCCTCAGCCGTCTCTTTTCCAGGTTAAAGAGCCCTAACCTTTTTAGCCTTTCTTCATAGGAGTATCCTTCCATCCCCTTTACCATTTTGGTGGCTTTTCTCTGAACCTTTTCTAATAACACTATATCCTTTTTAAGATACGGCGACCAAAATTGCACACAATATTCAAGGTGCGGTCTCACCATGGAACGGTATAGAGACATTATAATATCTTTTGTTTTATTTTCCATTCCTTTCCTTATGATACCTAGCATTCTATTTGCTCTCTTGGCTGCCGCTGCACACTGGGCCGAGGGTTTTAACATGTTATCCACAATGACGCCTAAATCTTTTTCCTGGGTGGTGGTTCCTAATGTGGAACCTTGCATCTTGTAACCATAGTTTGGGTTGTTCTTCCCTAGGTGCGTAACTTTGCACTTTTCCACATTAAATTTCATCTGCCATTTTGATGCCCAGTCTTCCAATTTATCAAGATCCTCTTGCAATTTTCCACAATCCTCTTGGGCTTTAACAACTTTAAATAGTTTTGTGTCATCTGCAAATTTGATAACCTCACTCGTTATTCCACTTTCCAGGTCATTTATGAATATGTCAAAAAGCAGCAGACCCAGCACAGATCCCTGGGGTACACCACTATTCACCTTTCTCCATTGGGAAAATCGGCCATTTAGCCCTACCCTCTGCTTTCTTTCTTTTAACCAGTTACTGATCCACAGTAGTACACTGCCTTCTATCCCATGACTCTTTAGTTTTGCCAAAAGTCTCTGATGAGGGACCTTGTCAAAGGCTTTCTGAAAGTCCAGATAGACAATATCAACTGACTCACCTTTGTCCACCTGTTTAATCACACTTTCAAAAAAACATAACAGATTAGTAAGACAAGATCTTCCTTGTCTAAAGCCATGCTGGCTGTCTCCCATTAGGCTATGACTATCTACATGCTGAGTAATTTTATTCTTTATGATGGTTTCTAACCATTTTTCCTGGTACTGACGTGAGGCTCACCGGTCTGTAGTTTCCTGGATCACCCCTGGAACCCTTTTTAAAAATTGGTGTTACGTTGGCGATCCGCCAATCTTCAGGTATTAGAGATGATTTTAATGATAGTTCACAGATTACTAATAGCAGGTCTGCAATCTCATATTTCAGTTCTTTCAACATCCTTGGATGTATACCATCTGGCCCAGGTGATTTGCTACTCTTCAGATTATCTAACAGTTGTAATACTTCTCCCCGATATATCGATATTTCCTTCAATTCTTCCGCACCTTTAAATACCACTTCAGCCATGGGTAACATCCCTACATCTTCCTCAGTAAAGACCGAAGCAAAGAATTCATTCAGTCTCTCCGCTATCGCCTTGTCGCCTCTTAGTGCCCCTTTAACTCCTCTATCATCTAATGGTCCAACTGACTCTCTCACAGGTTTCTTGCTACGAATGTACTTGAAAAAATCTTTATTTCACGTTTTTGCTTCTGCAGCAAGCTTCTTCTCAAATTCTCCCTTTGCCTTCTTTATCAGTGCCTTGCATTTGACCTGCCAGTGCTTGTGCTGTTTCCAGGTTTCATCATTTGGCTCTTTTTTCCATTTCCTGAAAGATGCTTTTTTGGCAACAATAGCCTCTTTGATCTCACCTTTAAACCATGCTGGGGCAACTGGTGATTTGCTAGCCAGTTGTCCTGGCCCGGCAGGAAGACTGCACGGAGACGAATGCCATGCCGGGCTGCGAAGGAGCACAGGTCCAGGGTTTCCTGACATAGGGGACAGGACCCCATACCACCCTGTTTGTTCACATATAACATGGCTACCTGGTTGTCTGCACCAAGACCGGTTCGTGGGCTAGTAGCTGCCTGAAAACTACCAGAGCTAGGCAGATAGCACAAAGTTCCAAGAAATTGATTTGTTGGGTCCTCTCGCTTGGTGACCACACCCCCTGGGTATGGAAACCCTGGCAATGGGCCCCCCAGCCCAGCAGGGATGCATCTGTAGTAAGGATCCTCGTGTGCAGAAAAGCCTGGAAAGGCATTCCCGCCTCCAAGTGTTGCGGTTGGAGCCACCAGGTCAGGGACTGTACCAGACATCTGGACACTTTGACCCTGTCCCGGAGGCACCCCGTGGCCTGGGACTACTGGTCTCTGAGGCACCATTGAGTGGTCTGCATGTGGAGGCGGGCATCCGGGGTCACATGGACTGTGGAAGCCATGTGGCCGAGGAGTTGCAGAAAGACCTGTGACTCACTTGTCCTGCCAGAGCCCGAAGCCTACTTGCCCTCTCTGCAGGAAGATAGGCCTTTGCTTGAAAGGTGTCGATTCTGGCCCCAATGAACTACAGAGTGAGGCTGGACTTGGGGTAGTTGATTACAAACCCTAGATGTTGCAGCACCTGGATGGTGCGAGTTGTGGCCTGGTGGACCTCACTGGCTGAAGTGCCTCTGATGAGTCAGTCATCGAGATAGGGGAAGACAAAAAAACCCTGGAGCCTGAGGAAGGCAGCAACCACTGCCAAGCACTTTGTGAACACCCTGGGGGCCGAGGCCAGGCCAAAGGGGAGTACTCTGTACTGGTAGTGATAGCCTCATACACCCAAGCCACATACAGTATCTGCGCTTTTTGGTGGGAGGCAGTGTGTATACGCATCCTTTAGGTCTAAGGAGCATAGCCAGTCTCCATGGCAGATTTAAGGCAGCAATATTCCAAGGGAGAGCATCTTGAACTTCTCCCTCACTAGGAATTTGTTGAGGTTGTGCAGGTCGAGGATGTGTCCGAGGCCTCCTGTCCTCTTTGGTACCCAAAAGTACCTGGAGTAAAAAGCCCCTGCCCTGCAGGTGGTGGGGCACTGGTTCTACCACCTGATCCTTGAGAAGATCTGCCAACTCCTTCAGAAGAAGGTCCCGGTGAAGGGGAGACCTGAGGGGCTCTCCCAGGAAGTAATGAGGAGGCATCTGGGCTAGGTGAAGGTGGTAGCCCTCCCGGACCACCTGTAAGGCCCAGGCATCAGTGGTAATGGCTATCCATCTGTGGGCATACAAAGCAAGTCAGCCTCCTGTGATCTGCCTGTCTCCTGTGGGAACAGGGGCCACGCTGCAGGAGTCAAAAGCCACTACCAGGCTGGGCCGGGGCGAGGGCCGGAACCGGAGCCTGGGATTTGGGGGGGATTTCTGCTTATACAGGCCATGCCCCTGTCCCTTGGCCTGCTGCACCTGTTGGGGAGCTGGTAAGGCCTGAAAATGGGGGTAGCTTCGGTAAGCAACACCCTTCCTCGGGTAAAAGGGCTTTTTACCTGAGCCCTTCTTGCGAGAAGGGGCAGAGGTCTTCTTGGAGAGCCGTGTCCTCATCATGTACTCGGTCTCCAGCTCTGCGGCCTTGTCGGTCATGGGTTTGCCAAAGAGATTCTCCCCTTGGCATGGGACATCAACCAACTTGTCTTGAACCCATTGCTTGAGGTCCGACGAATGCAGCCATGCCTGGCAGCGTAGGCTGCCCGAGACAAACTTCAAGCATTCACGGACGGCTTTGGACAGGCCCCTGAAGCGCTGCAAAGGTTCCTTGGAGAGACCAGCTGAGAACCTGGCGAGTTCCTTCGCCAGGTCTCTTCGGTACATGCCATGTACAGCTGGTATGCCTGGATTCGACGAGTCAGCATAGAACCCTGGAAGAACTTCCTGCCGAGGGCATCCAAGTTGTGGGCCTCCCTGCTGGGAGGCACCGAGGAGTGCGTCTTCTGGCTCTTCAGCTTGCACATGGCCGATTCCACAACCATGGAGTTGTGCAGCAGCTGCGACTTTTGAAACCCAAGGCTCCGGTAGACTCGATACATCAAGTCAAGCCGTTTGCTGATCACTGGCACAGACGCCGGTGTCTCCCACATGTGGAGCATCAGTCATTCCAGGATCGGAGACACAGGTACAATAAGGGCCTCTTGAGGGGGCGCCTCATACTGGAGGATCTCAAGCTTGCCGGCTCGAGAATCCTCCTTGGGGAACGCCAAAACCTTGGACATATCCCGCACAAAGTCCAAGAACCTCATGTCCTCCGGAGGGGACATTCTCAAAGGGCTCAGATACCGAGGAATCGGAAGGGACATCCCCTATGCTGACGGGTATCAGGGGATCCTCATCTTCGGTTTCTCACGCCGACGCCTCCAAGGAAGAATCAAGGGGCTCGTAAGGCATTGAGAGCCCCAGTGGCGACGACCTTGACCCCAAATGGGAAGCCGAGTGAGACCTCGGCTGAGGATCGATTCGAGCCTGAAAGGCCTCGAGGATCAGCTTGGCCTCCAGGGTCGACTTCGACGTCGAGGGCCTGGTGGTTGGGGCGGAAGAACTGGACAGGCCAGCTATCAGCGCCGGCTGCTGCTCCATGAAGGCAGTGAGACTGTGTTCCAAGGCCACCACTCTGGACTTGAGTCTGGAAGGTTCCGCAGCCGCTGGCTTGGGCCTGACGCCGGTTCCCCCGGAGGACAGTCGGTACTTGCCTCAACTGATCTGTCTCCCGATGAGGCATATTTGCCAGGCGCTCCTTCTCTGAAGATCCCAGCCGGGGCTCTGCAACAGGCCCCGGGAGGAGCCGGGCCGCTCAGAGTCATCCAGAGACACAGCCTTTGAGGATTTCTTCTTCTTGTGCTCCCTCTAGAGAGACCCCCCCCTTTCCGAAGAACCTCGATGCTGCCCGGGCTCGGAATGCTCCACCCGAGACGTGGAGGCCTCGGACGAGGTCTGGGCTCTCGGAAGCAAGGACTCGGACTCAGAAAAAATCCTATCATGCTGCTGCTGGGGGTTCCTCAGAAGACATTTTCCTACACGGACCACAGACCGTCGGGTCATGCTCTGGCCCGAGGCACCAGAGACAGCAGTCGTGCGTATCAGTGAGGGACATAATTTTCATGCCCAATCGCATTTCTTAAACCCGCTGGCAGCCATCGGGGGGAAAAAGGGCCCCTGCAAGGTCAAAGACCCGGGGCTGCCAGTGAAAGAGAAAAAAATGTGCAAACGCCGCAAGTCACGAAGGACAAAAACCAAAAAGAGAGAGGGAATCGATCTCGACGTACCGAGCCGAAGGCAGGAAGAGGTACCGGTGTCGACAGGTCGAAAAAACAAGAGAAAAATCAACTTTTCGGGGACACAGGGACTACGTCCGAAGGGCTCTGTGGAAAAAAGGAGACTGAGCAAGATGGCATCCTTGGGTGGGAAGGGGACCACGCATGCGTGATAGCACCTCCCAAAGGCTCTCTGAAAGCTGAGGATTTGCTCCGCACAAGGGCTCTGTCGGCGCAGATGTCACCCATATGTGAGGACTGACTTCCTGCTTGTTCCTGGAGAAATAACGTTCCACCAATAAATCCTGGATAACAAGAACAAATATAGCAGGCCTATAAGGACTAATGCAAGAATACTAGGTGCCATAGGTGAAACTACATTTAAAAACTTTGTTCCCCATGATTTTAAATGAATTCAACAAATACACGCCAACACCACCCTCCTAGAACAAGCCTGTAAAAACATGTAACTAGAAATTATATAAATGCAATGTGGGTAATTTCCAAAAGTAATTTACTCAGGTGAATGGGCTATCTGTAAACTGCCCACCCTCTCCATGGGCAAAAAGTACGCACAGATGGTTCTTTGCGTGGCTGTTAGGACTCACAGTTTTGCTCCAACTGCAGTTGCTCTTTGCTGCTCCTCAGATGCTGCCACCCTAGGTGACTGCCTAGTAGTTAGGCCAGCTCTGGATGCAAATGATAAAACTTAGAGCAATACCATCTCTACTCAAGTGAAATATGGCAATTAAGAATAAAGGATCCTCTGATCTCCCGCTACCCAAGGAAATGCCCCTCTCTGAAGGAGGCACCTACTTGTTGGAGGGAATAAATACTTGTGCCGTTACACTATGTGTACGCCTTTACACATCAGGATACTGGACAGTATTCAGAAGCGTGGTTTACACATTTTCTATGCACCCCTGGGAAATATACAGGAAAAAAAAGGTAGCTACTCACCTATAGCAGGTGTTCTCCGTTGACAGCAGGAATAAGTCTTCACGTATGTGTGACGTCCCCAGTGGAGCCCTGCGTGGGAATGCTCCCCAGCTTCTATTGGAAGCTTTTGGAGGCTCCACTGCGCCTGCGCGACTCCTTCCTGCCTGCCACCGTGGCACCATGATGCCTCAGTCTGATAAAGCACAGTTACTTACCTGTAACAGGTGATCTCTGGGAACAGCAGGAATTAGTCTTCACATATGGGTACGTCGTACCGGTACGAACGGAGCCTGCACGGGAATGCTCCCCAGCATCCAATCAGAAAGCTTTTGGGAGCATCCCCCGCGCCTGCGCGGTGACTTCCCGCCGCCTTTCCCACTGCCTCTCCTCAGTTGAGTTTCATAGCTGAGACAGAAGGAGAGAAAGAGGAAAGGAAATAGATAGATACAACTCCTAGGGGAGGTGGGTGGGTTGTGAAGACTAATTCCTGCTGTTCCCAGAGATCACCTGTTACAGGTAAGTAACTGTGCTATCTCCAGGAACAAGCAGGAATGAGTCTTCACATATGGGGGGACTCCCTAGCTGTGGGTGCCAGGGGAGAATCCCTAAAATGCGTATCCCTGGACAGGACGGCATTTTCCAAACCTGGATCCCCTACATCCCCTGAGGGATGGGGGGTAGGAGTTGAATAGAGAAGAGCTGCAAGGAACAGCAAATCTAAAGACTACAGGAGAGATGAGTCTTTAGAATGTATGTCAAGTATCATTAAAATATTTAATGAACTAGTACAACATAGAACTTACCTACTGGATTGTAGGAAGTAAAATTGTGATGGAGTATACTGTAGATGCAGTAGCGGAATCTTCAAGGTAACTTCACAGCAGTGAGGATGAAGTTCCAAATCTGGAATGGGCAGGTGACCCAGGTGTCAACTGGGGCAGGAGAAGAACGGCAGGTCTTCAATGGAAAGCTTTATGGGAAAAAGCTGAGAACTCTTTTAGTTACAGAGTTATTATCATTGAGGACTAAAAGAAGACGACTGACCGATCTGGAGAATTAGCCCAGTCCGGAAGGGAAGGGAAGGGAAGAGAGGGTATGGAAAAAACCCCTATTCCCAAGGAGAACAGAAGTGTACTCATAAATAATGAAGATGTACAGTCTTTCCTAGCTGGTAAGAGATAGGAAGACATTGAAGTTTGATACTTCATAGATAGGGAGATCTATAACAAAAATAGAAGCTGTTGACGTCACAGCAGTAATTGTGTGTATAACCGCTCCCAGTTACTGAGCCGTATGAGAATAGGCAAGTTGACTGTCTGGACCCTTAAGAAGGTAAAATACTTTATAGCACAGACAGTTAGGGAGGTAGTAGGTAATACCTAGCGTCCTATGGACATCTCCCAAAGGGTACATAGATATATATATATAAATATATCTATATAAAGATACATACATATCTATATATATGTGTAGATATGTCTAAATATGTGAGTTATATATATATATATATATATATATATAGATATATATAGATATATATATATATAGATATATATAGATATATATATATAGAGAGAGAAGTAGATAGATAGATAGATAGGCAGGCATGGCTTATGCCCACACAGATTATAAAAATATGTATGGTTATAAGTCTGAGGATATATGGCTGCAACGGAGCCCCACAAAAACATTCACATGGGGAATGTGATGGGAAAAGATTAATCTAATAAGGGGGTAAAAACCACCTGAAGATATATAGAGAATCTATTTCCGTGGTGCAGGAATGTATTTCAGTGGATAACCAGTATGGTTGCGTGAAAAAACAGAGGATAATAGCAGTCTGGTAAGAGCACGTCAGGAGTACTTGAGGACTCTGACATGTCCAAAGGACAAGGAAACGCATAGACTAAGATACCTGGATGACCCAGCTAAGGGACTCAGAGGTATCATGTATAGTAAAAGAATATGCGTTGTCCAAGTGGAGTAGGAAAAATGCCAAGCTGTAAGGAAAAAAGGGGTAGATTCCTGCCAGATTGGGAACTCCATGGACATTTGCGCAGAAAAAGCTTGTCTTCTGTATCACAATAGGAGACAAGAGGGTAGAAAGAACCTACATAGCCATGGAATGACTATATAAGCTTTTTCTATTATATGAAAAAAACCCTCAGAGACAAAGTTCAATGCTCTACAGCAGTGGTTCTCAACCTTTTTTGCACCGTGACCCTTTTTACCATTGGTCAACTGGTGGTGACCCCCAATGATAAAATCAAATGCGTCTCACTTCTTTTACCGTTAACGCATTGTCGCTGTAATCATTTGTTGAATTATTAATATATTCTAGGCCTTTGCAATATGTTTTTATTTATAAAATTTACTTATTTAAACCACAATAACTAATCCCAATAACAAGTAATAATATTTGATTTCAAAATTATTTTGATTTTGTAGTCAAATCACTAATATGAAATAAAATTATTTTTTCTACCTTTGTTGTCTGACCAATTTATTCTCTGATCATGCTGGTCCCGATCTGAGGCTTCTGTTTTCCTTTCTTCTCTTAGCTCTCTTTCTGTTGTCTATGGTCCCTCTGCCATTTCTTATCTTTTCTTTCATTTTCTTCACTTCTTTCCATCAGCCTATTTCCAGTCCCAGTAACCCTCCCCAGTATCAGCCCCTTTCCAGTCCTCACTCCCAGTACCTTCCAATGTCAACTTGCATTCCCATGACTGCCACTGGTGTCCATTCCCTTCCAGTCCCCCTCCTTCCCCACTGACCAGTCCCTTCTAGTACAAATACCATGACAGCCCCTCTCAGATCCACTCCCTTCCAGTTCCATTCTCCCATCCCCTCGTATCAGCCTATTTGTAGCCTTAGCCCCCAGTTTTCTTCCAGGGCCAGTAGCTCTATCCTCCCCGCCCCACAATCAGCCCATTCCCAGTCAAAGCCCCCCATTCAGCTCACTTCTAGTGCTAATCCTCCCTCAACCCCATTACCAGTGCTAGCCTCCCCTAATCAGCCCAATACCAGTCCTACCCACATCAGCTCATTTCCAGTCATAGCCCCCCCCCGATCAGCTCATTTCCAATGCTAGCCTCCCATCAGTCCATTACCAGTCCTACCCCACCCCATCAGCCCATTACCAGTCCTAGCCTCCCCTAATCAGCTAATTTCCAGTGTTAGTCCCCCCCTCAACCCCATTACCAGTGCTAGGCTCCCCTAATCAGCCCATTACCAGTCCTACCCCACCACCATCAGCCCATTACCAGTCCTATCCCCCCATCAGCCCATTTCCAGTCTTAACCTCACCGATCAGCTCATTTCCAATGCTAACCCCCCATCAGTCCATTACCAATCCTACCCCCCTATCAGCCCATTACCAGTCCCAACCCCCCTTGATCAGTGCATTCCCAGTCCTAGCCTTCCCTAATCAACCCATTACCAGTCCTAGCCCCCCCATCTGCCCATTACCAGTGCTAGCTCCCCCATCAGCCCATTATAATCCTAACCCGCACTGTCTCTCGCCTCTGTCCAGCATTTATCCCGTCTGTCCAGTATGTCCCCATGTCTCTCCCCTTTGTCTATGCCAGCCCCCCTCCCTCCATCCCAGCCCCCCTCTGTCCATGTCAGCCCCCATCCTTCCATCTGTCCATGTCAGCCCCCTCCCTCCATCCATCCGTATCAGCCCCCTCCCTCCCTCCCTCCGTCCATGTCAGCTCCCTCCCTCCATGTCAGCCCCCCTCCCCCTCCATGTCAGCCCCCCTCTGTCCATATCAGCTGTGTTGCAGGTTCCCTGCCCCCTCATCCCCTCTCCCCATGTCTGCCTCCCTTCTAATGCAGCCGCGGCTCCCTGCCTCAGAGGGAACCACAGCTGTGCCTGTACAACCATGGCGGAGCCTCCCTGCCTCTCGATGGGCTCCGTGCAGCATTGTCCCGCCTCCAAAGGAAGTTCTTTACCACTTCCTTTGGAGGAGGGACAATTCTGCACGGAGCCCATCGAGAGACAGGAAGGCTCCGCAACAGTTTTACAGGCACAGCCGCGGTTCCCTAAGAGGCAGGGAGCCGCAACTGCATTAGAAGGGAGGCGGTGGGTTTGCTGCTGCCGAGAAGCAGACTCGGCAGCAACTTGGGCGCGTTTTTAAATTTTTTTTTTTAACTTGGCAGAGACGAGGCGTCCCCCGCTAAATCCTGTGGCGACCCCCATGGGGGTCGCGACCCACAGGTTGAGAACCGCTGGGCTAAGGTCTAATGCTGTTTGAATTCTGGGACTTAATCCTCTTGCTAGGCAAGTTTGCTATAGAGCTGCCATTGAGTGTCCTTATTGAAGGGTTTTATGTTACCTCACAAATTGCCTGCTAATGAAGAACATTGGTGTCACTGTTACAGAAGTGAAAACAGAATTAGAATATTTTTTCTGTGATAAGTAATAAGGGGAATTTCTTAGCCAGCCATTTTGTGAGATTACTTTCGTGAAGTACATTGAACTGACACATTTGTGCGTTGAGATGTTAAATCAGAGAGAAGTCGACTATAATTCTTTTAAAGGCTAGAATATCTGAGAAAATATATTTTAAAAACGTACAAGGGTGACTGTTTCTCTTTAAGCTTAGTTGTTTAAAAACAACATTGAAACATAAACGTTTATTAGGTAAGAATATGCCGTTATCAAATGGTTTGCCATCCATTATTTTTAATTAATATGATACGCTACCTACACACGATCACGTGCAGTGTAAAAACGTGAATTCCTGCTGGTGTGTCGGACACAACACGTTTAACTCCAGTCCTTTGGAAAGAGGCAAGGGCGCAGTCCGAGAAAGCGGACGTAGAGCCGGCTCCTGTCCGGGTGCTGCAGCATGTCCCTGGCCAGGAGGAAGCTGTCTGTGCCCGCGGCAAGCTGCCGCAGCGCCTCCTCCCCCAAGAGCCGGCACTGGCTGCGCTCCCTGCGCACACTGCTCAGCAGGATGCCCCACACGTCCCTCAGCTTGCCCGGCACCCCGAAGAGCAAGAAGAGCCCCAGGCAGTCCCGCCCCACCAGGGTGCAGATCTCGTCCAGCTTCTCGTAGTGGCTCTTGCTCCTCCTGTACAGCTCGTCCACCAGCGCCACCTCGCAGCCGCCCCCGCCAGCTCCTTGCCGCCCCCCGCCGCTTCAGCCATCTGCAGAGCTTGCACGGCGATCTGCAGCTTCACCTGCCGCTTAGGCCCCAGCAGCGACCTGACCCAGATCACGCCCAGCAGCAGGGACTGCTGCTTGCTCAGCTTGCTGGTGACGATGCGACCCCCGCTAAATCCTGTGGCGACCCCCATGGGGGTCGCGACCCACAGGTTGAGAACTGCTGCTCTACAGCAAGGGCCCATAGTAGAAAGCTTCTCTGAAGATTGCAGAGAGCATTGTGCAGGAAAATTATGAGATAACTGACAGCAGTCAGATGTGCTGCCACATCCTAGGTAAGGATATGGCTAGAAGAAGATAACCTGCAGTGAGTAGTATTATGCAAGATAAATGAAAGTAGCTTGCAAGAAACATTAACACTGGAACTTCTGTATGTACAGCAACTGAACAAAAGAGCAGAGGGGATCCCCCTGTATAAAAACAGGGAGAAAAACAGACAGAGGGAGTGGAGATATATCCGTCCCTGTCTGATGAGTTGTTCAGAGCATGCATTGAAGGATAGCAGAAAGACTACACTGGAAAGAAGAGAAGTGTTTCAGTATGGTACCAACTCGAGCAGGGGAAACCCTGGAAGAGAGGGGCTTGGAAGGTGACGTACCATATGGTAAGTCAGCAGAAGGAAAAAATGTCCATGTGGGGACAGAAACTATCATGGGATAATTGTAATCTCCCTTTATGATAAAAAGAAAGGGAGAATTCTGTAACCTATGGACAAAAATCCTAACAGCTTAACATACTGAAAAGAAAAAAAAACAGTGTAGAGTTTGAAGAATAACTTCTGGTAAGAAGAAGTTAACTGCAGAATTGCAACATACAGGAACCTATGGTTGCTGGGTAAAATTAGCCTGGTTAGAGTCTGGAGACTTCAGACTAGGATGAGATGTCCCTTGCTTGGGTACATCTGGAGGATGGGCAGAAGGGTGAAACTTTCTTTTCTTAGGGAAAGAAGGTTTGGTAGGACATTTCCTACGTCCTGGGGAAAAAGAAGGCTTAGGATGGTTTCCAGAACTAGGAAAGTCAGTGGAGCAATAAGCAACCTGACGTAAAGCCTCTCTATTGAAGAGATTTTCTCCAGTACAAGGAGAATTACCCAGTGTATGTTGTGCCCATCTTCTCAAGTCTGAAGCTTGCAGCCAGGCTGCACGACGTGCTCCAACGGCAATAGCAGAGGATCTGCTAACAGACTCAAAAGAGTCTAGAGAAGCACGAGAAAAGAACCAAGAGATATTCCTGCTATGATTAAGAAGCAAGGAATAGTCAGAGGCCTTAGGTTCTGACAAAAAAGGAGACAAAAGAGATAATTTCTCTGTGACCTCCTGAAGTGTCAGACTCATATAGAAAATATATGAAATAATTCTTGAAGCCAGCATAGAAGTTTGGAAGGTTTGCCGTCCAAAGGCATCAAGTGCTTTAGATGCACGACCTGGCGGATAAAGCACAGTTACTTACCTGTAACAGGTGATCTCTGGGAACAGCAGGAATTAGTCCTCACATATGGGTACGTCGGAACCGACGGAGCCTGCGCGGGAAAGCTCCCCAGCTTCCCAGAAAGGAAGCTTTTGGGGCCTCCCACAGCGCATGCACGCTGCCTTCCCGCCTTCCTGACCAACTCTCCTCAGTTCGAGTTTAAAGCTGAGACAATAGAGAGAGGAAAGGAAGAGAGAGAGAGATAGAGAGAGAGAGAGATACAACTCCTAGGGGAGGTGGGTGGGTTGTGAGGACTAATTCCTGCTGTTCCCAGAGATCACCTGTTACAGGTAAGTAACTGTGCTATCTCCAGGAACAAGCAGGAATGAGTCCTCACATATGGGGACTCCCTAGCTAAGATGCCGGGGAGATCCCCCTGCAAGAATTCCTCATCTTCCTATGGATCTCAGGCATCCATTCAGGGAAGGTGGGCAGGAGTTGTTTAAGAATGGAACAGGTGTCTGAGGACAACCTGACCAAACAAGGCATCCCAGCGGGAGTCCTTGTCCAAGCAGTAATGGGCTGTGAAGGTATGAACTGAGGCCCAAGTGGCTGCTCGACAGATCTGATCGATGGATACAGAATGAAGATGAGCCATAGATGTGGCCATGGCTCTCACATTGTGAGCTGTAACATGGCCTTCCAGAGAAAGGTTCTTACTCTGGTAAGCAAAAGAAATACACTGAGCAATCCAATTGGACAGTGTTCTTTTTGAGACTGGAAGTCCTAAATGAGAAGGATCAAAAGCAACAAAAAGTTGAGAAGACTTTCTATGTTGCTGTGTCCTGTGGATGTAAAAGGCAAGAGCTCTTTTACAATCTAACGTATGTAGGTTCCTCTCTGCACTAGATGCATGAGGAGCTGGAAAAAAGACAGGTAGATATACCTCTTGATTAAGATGAAAAGGTGAGACCACTTTAGGCATAAAGTGGGGATTTGTCCTAAGGACTACCTTATCATGATGGAACCTTGTATAAGGTGGATTAGCCACTAAAGCCTGCAGTTCACTGATGCGGCGAGCAGAAGTGATTGCAATAAGGAAAATGACTTTCCAGGAAAGAAATTTCAAGGAGGTAGTGGCTAAGGGTTCAAAGGGTGGCTTCATAAGCTGACCAAGAACCACGTTTAAGTCCCATGCCACCGGAGGAGGTCGAATGGGAGGTTTAGTTAAGGTTAGGCCTCTCATGAATCTCGCAATAAGAGGATGAGAGGAAACAGGTTGTCCATTGATAGGCTGAAGAGATGCTTCAATAGCACTCAAATGGACCCTTACAGAATTGGTTTTAAGTCCTGCATTGGAAAGATGCAGGAGATATTCGAGTAAAGAATTCAAAGGTAGTGCTAGAGGGTTAAGACCTTTTTCAGCACACCAAATGGAAAATCTTTTCCATTTAAAAGCATAAGAACGCCTGGTGGAAGGTTTCCTAGATGCATGGAGGACATCCTTCACCTGTTGAGAAAGATTGAAGTCTTGAAGGTCTAGGCCTTCAGTAACCAAGCTCTGAGGTGAAGGGACTTGGGGTTTGGGTGCCACAAAGTCCCCTCCTCTTGAGACAGAAGGTCTGGAGCAGCTCCTAGATCCAGGGAGGGTGCCTGGGAGAGATGCAGAAGTAGATGGTACCACACTTGGCGTGGCCAGCGTGGAGCTATGAGGATCATAGATCCTTGATCCCTCTGAAGTTTGAACAGAGTCTTGGGAATCAAAGGAATGGGTGGAAAGGCATACAGGAAGGCCTGACCCCAATGAAGGAGGAAGGCATCCTTGGCCTGAGCTCCCTGACATGGGATTCTGGAACAGAACCGGGGAAGTTTGGCATTGCACGGACTTGCAAAGAGGTCTATGTCCGGGGTTCCCCATTTCTGAAAGATTCTGAGTACCTGATCCATATGCAGGGACCATTCGTGTGGAAGCAGAACTCGACTGAGTCTGTCTGCCCAAGAGTTTTGGATTCCTGGGAGGTACACTGCCAGGAGATGGATTTGATGCTCTCTGGCGAAGGCCCACAATTTTAGAGCTTCGTTGCAAAGCGACAGAGAGCCAGTCCCTCCTTGTTTGTTTATGTAGAACATGGCTACTTGATTGTCGGTATGAACAAGGACTGTCATGTTGATGAGGAGGGTATGAAAGACCTTGAGAGCAAGGAAAATTGCTCGCAACTCCAAAAGGTTGATATGAAGGGTAGTCTCCTGTGGAGACCAAGTGCCCTGAGTGGAGAGGTCTTGGAGATGAGCTCCCCAACCTGTTTGGGAGGCATCTGTAGTGAGAGTTGCTTGGGGTAACAAAGGTTGGAAGGGGGCCCCCAACAACAGATTTTGAGTGGATATCCACCATTGGAGAGACCAAAAAAGACGTTTTGAGGTTGCTATTTGGTCTGAGAGAGCTCCTGATGCTTGGGTCCACTGGGTGGACAAAGTCCATTGAGCTGCTCTCATACATAGGCGAGCATAAGGCACCACATGAACTGTGGATGCCATGTGGCCTAGCAGTTGTAGCATCTCCCTGGCAGTCAAGTGGCTTCTGGACTGAATTTGAGAGGCCAAGTGCACTAGACGGTGGCAACGGGCCTGAGGAAGTTTGCCCTTGCAGTGGTGGTATCTAGCCAGGCCCCTATGAATTCTAGGGACTGAGTAGGGGTGAGTTGAGACTTTGGCAGATTGATGACAAGTTCCAGATACTGCAGTATGCGTCTGGTGTGGTCCAGGGAAGTCTGAGCCTCGGACTGAGATGGAGCTCGGATGAGCCAGTCGTCCAGGTATGGGAAGACAAAGATTCCCAGAGTGCGTAGAAATGCAGCTACTATTGCCATGCATTTGGTAAATACCCTTGGAGCAGAGGCTAGACCGAAGGGAAGTACTCTGTATTGGAAATGTTTTCCCTGGAACAGAAACCGTAGGAATTTTCTGTGGGATGGATGGATGAGTATATGTGTGTACGCATCCTTGAGATCTAGAGAACAAAGCCAGTCCTGACTCTGTAGGTATGGAAGGAGAGTGCCTAGAGAAAGCATCTTGAATTTCTCCTTGTATAGGAATTTGTTCAATTCTCTGAGATCCAGAATGGGTCTGTACCCCCCTGTTTTCTTGGGAAAGAGAAAATAAGGGGAGTAAAAACCTGACCCTTGTTGAGGAAGAGGAACCTCTTCTATTGCCTTTTGGGCGAGAAGAGTGGTCACCTCCTGGCCCAACAGGTACAGGAGAGGAGGGGGGAGAATTGAATTGTCTCACCATGGTATGGGGAGGAAGGCTGGAGAAATGTAGTTTGTAGCCCTCTCTGATGATAGAGAGAGGGTCCACTGTTCTGATGTGATTTGTTCCCATCTGGGAGCAAAATGAGTTAACCTTCCTGGAATGGTGAGAGGCTCTGGTTGTTGCAGAGCCAGAAAGGTTAAGTTCTCTAGAATCAAGTCAAAAACTCTGAGGGGGTTGGGACTGCTGGACTGTAGCAGCCCCTGTAGACTTTGTTCTGGCTTGTTTAGCTTGCTGACGCTTAGGAGCAAAGCGAACTTGGGAAGATTGCTGGCCAGTATTTGTGGAAAATCTGGTCTTTTTATAGAAAGGCTTCTTAAAAGGTTTTTTCTTGGCAGGGGTAGAGGTAGACTTAGAAAGTCTATCTAAAGCAGCATTCTCTGCATCCATTTGAGTGGCTTTGATTTGCCACTCCTTGCCAAACAGATTTTAACCTGTACAGGGCAGATTGCCCAAGCCTTCTTGTACCCAGGGTTCCAAATCAGAGGCCTGGAGCCAAGCAAGTCTGCAAGCAGCTATGGCAATGCCAGAGGCTCTGCTAGCCCCCTCAAAAGAGTCAAAGGCAGCTCTGTTAGAGAACTTTGAAACATCTTGAGTTTGCTTTAGCAACAGAAGGAACTCCTCCTTCTTATCCTCTGGGATAAAGGGGAGAAAATGACGTATCTTCAATGCAATCTCTTTCAAAAACATGCCCATATAGAGGCTGTATGAATTGATTCTGGCAATAAGCATGCTAGCTTGGAAGATTTTTCTACCAAAAGCATCCAGAGTCCTACATTCTCTTCCTGGAGGGGTAGAAGAGTGCCTTTTGGTACTCTATCTTTTTCATAGCAGACTTCACCACAATAGAGTGGTGAGGAAGCTGAGTTTTTTGAAAACCAGGAGGAGGAACCCGATACATGGTGTCCAAACGTCGAGAATGTGGAGATAGGGTGAGAGGAGCCTCCCACAAGTCCATCATGTGTTCTTGAAGAATTTCATGTATGGGTAAGGTGGCTGCCTCTTTGGGAACCTTAGAGTATCCTAAAATATCCAATTTTTTTGCTCTAGGTTCCTTTTCAGAGGTTACAGATATGGAAAGTCCTTTAGCTACTTCAATAATGAAGTCTTGAAAGGACAAATCCTCTGGAGGAGACATTCTCCTTTTTGGAGAAGAGGGCTCCTCAGGAAGAGTAAAAGAGACATCAGCAGAATCATCTGAGGTATCAGAATCTTCAGAAGATTCAAAGTACCGCCTATTTGCTTCCAGAGATCGATACGTGTACCGACCGGTATCGACATCGGGCGTACCGGGAATCGGAGCGGTATCGAGAAAATCTCCGGAACCGGAGACCAGAACCGGCATACTACTGGAAGTAGATGCTCTGGGTACCGGTATCGGTTGCGGTACCGGAACTGGAACCGATTGTCGCGGTACCGAGGGCGTTGCAGCGTTAATGAAAGCCAGTATGGCCTGCTGCATGGATTGTACCGTAGTACCCATAGTCGCCACAACTGCCTGGATGTCGGTACCGGTGTTAGCCGGTACCCCAGAGCAGTCTAACAGGAGATCGGTCGAGGCCGTGCCATCGATTTCTACCTGTAACCCCATAGGAGGAGCTTTGGAAGCCGGAGCTTCCCGCCGGGGTTGTTTGGCTGGGGCAGGGTCCTCAGGGTCAAACCCAAGGGCCTCTCGCTGCTTAGAGGGAGATTTGCCCTTTGAGGACCTGCCTGAAGAATGTTTGGTTACCTGAGATCCATCAGGAGAGGAAGACCTGGAGGATGTTGATGCTGGAGTATCCGTAGAAAACAGCATATGAAACTTAGCTGCTCTGTTCTGTAAGCCCCCCGTTTGGACATCAGAGAGCAGGATGGACAATCCGGAATGGAATGGTCAGGCCCCAAACATTTAAGACACCATTCATGGGTATCTGTGACTGAAATAGTACTGGTACACTTGGTGCATTTTTTAAAACCAGAGGCTGGTTTCTCCATGAGGGAGAATCTGAGAAGGCCTAGAGGCCTCACAGAAAAAACACACCAAGTGAGGAAAAAGTAATTTTTATTTTTTTAAAGAAATAAATGAAAAAAGACCGGTGGTACCGGTCCGGAATCGGGGAAGGCAGACACGCGGTCAAAGAAACAAATTAAAATAACAATTTCTTCAGCGGTGACAGGAACACGACCTGCTGGCTCCGCGGAAAAAGAAGAACTGAGGAGAGTTGGTTAGGAAGGCGGGAAGGCAGCGCGCATGCGCTGTGGGAGGCCCCAAAAGCTTCCTTTCTGGGAAGCTGGGGAGCTTTCCCGCGCAGGCTCCGTCGGTTCCGACGTACCCATATGTGAGGACTCATTCCTGCTTGTTCCTGGAGATGAAGAATGCTTCTTCTTACTTCTTACCTTCCTCAATGCTGATTCCACTACCATGGAATGATGTGGAAGTTGGTGTTTTTGAAACCCTGGAGAGGGAGGTACCTGATACAGAACGTTAATGGCTATAGAAGGCAAAGGAACCTTTAAGGGTGATTCCCATATCCTCAGAAGAAGATCCTGTAAAGAATGATGTAAAGGAAGCATTATATTTTCCTTTTCTACAGGATCTTGGTCAAGAGAAAAACCAGGAATAGGAATGGCAAGAAAGGTTGCCATGTCAAGGAGAAACTTCTGAAAAGAAGGATTTCCAATAGGAACTAATCCTGGGCAAGCTGAGGTTGAAGGAGCAGCTTGAGCACCAGAAGACATACTGGACTGGTGCAGAAAAAGAATCCTGCTAGATGGACAGTGATCCTGACAGTTCTGATTTGAGGCAGTTAGTGCTGCATCGTGAGTGCCTGGTATCGATTCCAAACCAGGCATAGAAAGGATCGATGGCACCGATGGAACTGCAGGAATCGACCCCGACACCGGTACCAGTATCGGAGACAATAATGTCATCGAAGCAGTAATCGGGGGCTGCTGAAGCGGTACCGAGGTAAGCAAAGAGCCTTGGTGAATATCCTCGGTACTGCGAAGCCGGAAACGATATGGATCGGTTCCGAAGCGCGTCGGTATCAAGTCATCTAGACTGGATATCGATTCCAGACTTGGCATCGAAGCGAGCGAGTCTATCAATGTATGTCTAGAAAGTACCGACGTTGTTTGTGGTATCGGCGATGCCAATACAGGAAGGTTAATCGGAGTCGCATCGATCGGTACCGAAGGTACCGAGGACGTCTGAAGACGATGCCCGGTGAAGAGAGGAACACTCGACACCGATGCCGGGGTATGGGTACCGCTCGAAGCCGGTACCAACCCCGAGCATGGCTGGGATATAGGAAAGCCAATCTGGGTCGTATCGATCGGCCCCGAAGGTACCGAGGACACCAGATGACGATCCGTGGTGAAGAGTGCAGCACTCGACACCGATGCCGGTGCCGGGTTATCGGTACCGCTCGAAGCGGATACCACCCCCTGGCACGGCTCAGGTTTGTTCTGTGAGGGGTGAGCCCCAGGAACAACCTGAAACCCCATAAATGCTTTGGAGCCCGAAGACTCCCGCCGGGGTTTTATTGCCAATGAGGTCTTGAGGGTAAGGCCGGAGCTGTCATCATGCTGGGCATGAGACTTACCCTTCAAGAATTGGCTAGTCTTAACAGACTGTTTGTGGGTTACCTGATCCTGGAGAGAAGAATAAACCGGTGTCCTCACCTCAGGAGGAAAAACGGCATCGAGGGAAACTCGACAAAGGGAAGGTCTTCTCCCAATAATATAGCCTGAGGTATCAGGGGAAAAAGGGTCAGGACCCAAACAGGATAGACAACAAGCATTGGAGTCTAAAAAGAAAACTAAGTTTCCACAGTGAAGGCACTTCTTAGGGGAAGAAGGCTCCATGTTGGAAAGGCCTGGTAGGCCCAAAAAAGTTAAAACAAAAAACTGAGGAGAAATATTTCTCTAAGTTTGAAAAAGAAAATAAAGCACCGGCGGTACCGGTATTGGCGGGAAAGACAGCCGCGACCACAAGAAAACAAGGATTTTTAAAGAAAAAAGAGGTAATTAGATCTTACCTGCTAATTATTGTTCCTGAAGGAACGACAGTCCAGTCCCTTACTTCAGGGTTACGCAACCCTTCCAGCAGCTTGGAGGCTGAGCCCAACCTTTTTGGGGTGGAGCGGTATATATACCACTGGTGCCACCCACCAACTCCAGTAAACGACTGTCAAAGCAGATATAACCAACCTAGATAACTCAGAAAACATAAGTAAACAAACTCAAATCTAAGTAATTTTTTTTTTTTTTTTTTTTTTAACCAGGAGAAGTTAGTAGGAGAGGAGGTCCAGGGAGAAGGTAGGAGAACTGCCATGGTGCGTGCCTTTTCTCCAGCCTGACCCACCAACACACCTGAAACCGCCCTCAGGCCGCAGACCCCTAACAAAGAGAACGGCCGGAATGGCTACAGAACTAGGGAGGGTAGTAGGGACTGGACTGTCGTTCCTTCAGGAACAATAATTAGCAGGTAAGATCTAATTACCTCTTCCTTATCGTCACTCCAGTCCAGTCCCTTACTTCAGGGAAGTACCAGAGCAGTACCAGCCCGGGCGGGATCCGCCATTCCGGAACGTAGCACTGCCTGTGCAAACCTAGAGTCCGACGAGCTCTGCACATCCAGCCTGTAGTGCTTGGTGAAGGAGTGCAGAGAGGACCAAGTCGCTGCCCTACAGATATCCAGGGGAGGTACTAGACTGAACTCCGCCCAAGAGGTAGCCTGTGCTCGAGTTGAGTGAGCGCGCAAGCCCCCTGGGACCTGTTTCCCCTTAAGGATATAGGCGGAAGCGATCGCCTCCCTGATCCATCTGGAAATTGAGGCCTTGGCTGCCGCCTCACCCTTGTGGGGCCCTCTGAACTGTACAAAGAGTCGTTCGGATTTCCGAAAGGGCGCCGTGCGGGAGAGGTAGCGCTTCAAGGCTCTGGGGACGTCTAGCAGATGGAGCTTACTGTCTCCCCCTACTGCCCCCTCCGGTCGGAGAGTCGGGAGAGAGATGGACTGGTTGACATGGAAGGGGGAGATCACCTTAGGTAAAAAGGAAGGAACCGTCCTAAGTACTACCTTATCCCTGAGGAAGGACAGAAAGGGAGGCCGAGAAGACAGGGCTTGTAGTTCGGAGACTCGTCTGGCTGAGCAAATGGCCACCAGGAACACCGTTTTCAGCGTCAGATCCTTCAAGGAGGCCTTCTTCAAAGGCTCAAACGGACCCGTGGCTAGGGAATTCAGAACTAGGTTAAGGTCCCAAGGGGGTATGACCGATCTTCGTTGTGGTCGGAGCCGCTTGACCGCTTTCAAGAACCTTGCAACGTCCGCGTTTGTTCCCAAGGCTTTTCCGCCCACCTTGCCCCTATAGCACGCGATGGCCGCCAGTTGTACTCTCAGGGAGCTGTGAGCTAAACCCTTGTCGAGGCCCGCTTGCAAGAACTCCAGCACCTCCGGGACCGAGGCCGACAGGGGATTCTTCCGGCGTTCTGTACACCATGCTTCAAAGATACGCCAGACTCTTACGTAGGAAAGACAGGTGGAGCGCTTCCTCGCGCTCAACATGGTCGCGATTACTGCCGGTGAGTAGCCGCGCTTCAAGAGCCGCGCCCTTTCAATAGCCATGCCGTAAGTGAGAATCGATCCACGTGTGGCATCTGAACTGGTCCTTGCTTGAGTAGGTCCTTCCTGACCGGAAGGTGCCATGGTCGGTCGGCGATCATCCTTACCAGATCCGCATACCAAGGACGGCGAGGCCAATCCGGGGCAATAAGGACTACTAGACCCCGGTGAGCTTCCACCCGCTGGAGGACCTTCCCGATTAGAGCCCAAGGGGGGAAGACATAAAGGAGCCCTTCCGTGGGCCACCTTTGAGACAGGGCATCCAGGCCCTCGGACATCCTTTCCTTTCTCCTGCTGAAGAATCTGCTTGCTTTGGCGGATGTGAACCTTGCCATGAGGTCCATTACTGGAGGACCCCACCGGGCCACTATCTGGTCGAAGACCTCTTGATGCAGTTCCCACTCGCCGTGATCTATCTTGTACCTGCTGAGGTAATCGGCCATGATGTTGTCCGTACCTGCCACGTGCTGTGCTGAGAGCGCCTCCAGGTGGACTTCCGCCCACTTGAACAGGGAGTCCGCCTCCTTTTCCAATGCCGGACTGCTGGTGTCCCCCTGGTGATTGATGTACGCCACGGCGGTGACATTGTCGGAGAGGACGCGAATCGCTTTCCCTTGCACTGAAGGCTGAAGAGCCCTGAGCGCCCATGTGACCGCTCTCAATTCCAGGCGGTTGATAGGCCAAAGGGATTCTACTGCCGACCATTGCCCCTGGACAAACTGGTCCTCGAAATGAGCCCCCCAGCCTGCCAGGCTGGCGTCTGTCGTCAAGAGTACCCACTGAGGAGGCTCTAGGGGCATTCCGCGACTCAAGTTCCTTGGGCACCTCCACCAGAGAAGAGAGTGTCTGGTCCGAGGAGCACAGGGGAGCAGTCGAGACAAGGGGTGCTGTTGCGGAGACCACCGCCGCAATAGAGACCGCTGTAAGGGGCGCATGTGAGCTCTGGCCCACGGAACGACTTCTATTGCCGCCGCCATGGTACCCAACAATTGCAGGTAATGCCTCGCTGAAGGAAGCCGTCTGACCATGAACTGTGAGACTAGAGTTCTCAGGTCCTTTAGCCTTGAGCTGGACAGAAAGACCCTGCCCTTGCCTGTGTGGAAACTTGCTCCGAGATATTCGAGCTCCTGTGATGGAACCAAACTGCTCTTTGCTCGATTGATGACCCATCCTAGTTCTTCCAGAACTTGAACTACTTCGGCTGTTGCTTGGCGACTTTCCTCCTCTGACTTTGCCCGGATCAGCCAGTCGTCCAGATAGGGGTGCACTAAGATTCCCTTCTTTCGTAGGGCGGCCGCTACTACCACCATCACCTTGGTAAAGGTTCTGGGCGCTGTTGCTAGCCCGAAGGGTAGCGCCTGAAATTGAAAATGACCTCGAGGTACCGCGAATCTGAGGAACTGCTGGTGGGCCCTTCTGACCGGGATATGTAAGTACGCTTCTGTCAGATCCAGCGATGTTAGGAACTCTCCGGCCCTCACGGCCGCTATCACTGACCTTAGGGTCTCCATCCGGAAGTGAGGTATCTTGAGGCAGCGGTTGACCTGTTTTAGGTCGAGGATCGGGCGAAAGGATCCCTCCTTTTTTGGGACGACGAAGTAAATCGAGTACCGACCCGTACCGCATTGGTCTGGGGGCACCGGGACTACGGCCCCGAGAGCTATGAGGCGGGAAAGTGTCGACTCCACGGCTTCTCTTTTTGCTGCGGAGCCGCAGGGAGACTGAACAAAAGCTGGGAGTATTTGCTTTGCAAATTCGAGGGAGTATCCTTCTCGAATCACTTCCAGCACCCATTGATCGGACGTGACTCGGGACCAGGCGGGAAGAAACTGCCTCAGGCGACCGCCTACCGGCACTCCGTCCTCCCGGACCCCCTGTATCTCATTGTTGCTTTCTGGGACCCGAGGAGAAGGAGGAGGAAGAGGATGAGAAACCTCTGCCCCGAAACCCTCTGGCACCTTGACCCCTAGCGTTAAAACGACCCCTGAGGAAAGGGTTAGGTCTGTTCGAGCGGAACCTCCGGGGTTCTCTGGATTGGTTCCGAGAAGGGGCAGAAGATCGTGTTTGCTTGATCCTGTCCTCCGGAAGTCTGCCGCCCTTGGACTCGCCCAGGTCCTTTACCAACTTGTCCAAGTCTTCTCCGAACAAAAGTTTCCCTTTAAAGGGGAGGCGACTCAGGCGAGCTTTGGAGGAGGCATTCGCGGCCCAATTCCGGAGCCCCAAGCAGCGTCTGGCTGCCACACCACCGAGGCCATGTTCTTTGCTAAGCTCCGGATGAGGTCATACTGGCTATCTGCCAAGAAGGCCGTACCTGATTCCAACCTTGCCGAGGTGGCTAGGACCCCATCGGAGGAACCCTCCTCCGCCTGGAGTTGCTGAGACCACCTCAAACATGCTCGTGCCACCCATGCTCCCGAAACTGAGGCTTGTAAGGCAAGAGCGCTCACGTCGAAGGCTTGCTTAAGGAGCGTGTCCAATCTTCTGTCCTGGGCATCCTTCAGCGCCGCGCTGCCCTCCACTGGGATGGTGGTTTTCTTCGTTACTGCCGAGACCGCCGCATCCACTCTGGGGGACTTCAGAAGTTCTTTGTCTGCCTCAGGGAGAGGGTAGAGCCGAGACATGGCCCTGACTCCTCTCAACGCTGACTCTGGTTGATCCCACTCCTCCTGAATCATCTGACGTACCACTCTGTGGACAGGGAAGACCTTCTGACGGCCTGAATCAAGGGATCCTCCAAGGCTTCCTCCTCTGCGGGAGTATCCGAGGCTACGTTGAGAGCTTTCAGGGAGTCATTAATTAAAGCGGGCAACTCCTCCCGCCTGAATACTCTGATTATGCGAGAGTGGTCCTCCTCCGGGATCTCCCCTTCCTCCAGCTCCTCCTCTTCCTCCTCCTCCTTTTCCGAGGGCTCCTCCTCTGGCAAGTCCTGGGAAAGTGGAGTGAGGGGCTCTTCAACTGCCAGCCTGGGACGCTTCGAGGAAATCCCCGAGTCCTGGGAGTTAGATCTCATGGGTCTGACCAGTTTGCCTTCAGACGACGGACCCGCTTCCCCTGGGCCAAGACCCCTCTTACGCAGGCAATAGGCCTGGTGCAGCAGGAGAATGAAATCAGGGGAGAAGAAGTCCCCTGCTCCCCCTTCTCCTGCCGGCAGGGAGGAGGAAGGAGCTGGGGGAAGGAGGGTCTCTGAGTGCGAGGGAGGGGACAGCTGAGGCGCTGCTTCTCCCTCTAAGGGATCAGAAGACCCCTGCGAGGCCTGGGACATGGCCAGGCTGATTTCCTGTTCCACAGAGGAAGCGACAGCGGCGCAGCCCCTGCAGACCCCTGCCTCAGATGCAGTGCCCCTTCTAGTGCCACAAGAGGGACACCTCGGTTTGGCCGTCATGTTCTTGGGAGAGATCTCCTAGTTGCCTCCCCCAACAAAAAGATACTGTTCCCCCTCAGACTAAACAAAATCAATAAACAAGATTAAATCCAATTTAATTACATTAAAATCAATAAAAATAAATTAAAATAAATTAACTAAACTAAATTAGGCTAATAACCGGCCCCCCCCTTACAATATTAGACCCAGCAAGTTCTCCAGGGCTGGGGGGGGCTATGTTGCAATATTTCCCCCTCAATATCTCATTAAACGCCAAAAAAGCTGTAGCAGGAAAACTTCTATAAATTTGCTAACAGCTTAAGCTGTATACTTGCGGTTCAGGAGCTCTTCAGTTCCAGGCCCGAGACCGCCGTTCTCCTTAGGGGCTCAACACGTGCGAGGCCGCCGCAGCCACGTGGAGCCCTAGATGAATCGCCTGCAAACGCTGGCCTCTGCTGTCCCCCGCGCTCCGGCGGTAAGGGGGAGAGAGAGAGGAAACTGAAGCCCGAACAATTTCGGAGCTCACGCTGCCCGCCGCACTTCTCTTCCGCCGCTGAAACAGCGCGTCGCCGTAAGAAGAGAAGGGGGGGGTGAAGAGGATTCGGCTCTCCCCGCGTGCACGGCGCGTCCTCCAGCGCTCAGCCGCCAGCTGGGCTTCGGCGCGAGGACGGGCCGGATCTGAGGCAGCAGACCGGCAGACGGAGAATAGGCAGCACGGGCAGTGAGAGGAGCTGTGGACTTTCCTCCTCGCTGCTGCCCGATCCGCAGAGAATCAGCTTCAGTACGCTGCGGGGAGGGAGGGAGGGAGGGAGGGGGGGGGAAAGGAGTACTCCGGAGAGAATCAAATAGGATACCAAAGATCCTGTAAATCAAATGAGTTAAATAAATCAAATTCAATTAAAATTAAATAAATTAAATAAATTAAATAAAAAGGAATTTAAGAGGAAAGAAGGACTCCAGTAAGCCCTAGGCTTACGGGACCCTCCAGCTGCTTGGAGGCTGAGTATACTGGAGTTGGTGGGTGGCACCAGTGGTATATATACCGCTCCACCCCAAAAAGGTTGGGCTCAGCCTCCAAGCTGCTGGAAGGGTTGCGTAACCCTGAAGTAAGGGACTGGACTGGAGTGACGATAAGGAAGTTTCTGCGGTGACAGGACGACGTCCTGTTGGCTCCGCGGAAAAACGAAAACTGAGGAGAGGCAGTGGGAAAGGCGGGAAGTCACCGCGCAGGCACGGGGGATGCTCCCAAAAGCTTTCTGATTGGATGCTGGGGAGAATTCCCGTGCAGGCTCCGTCAGTAACGACGTACCCATATGTGAAGACTCATTCCTGCTTGTTCCTGGAGATCAGTTGTAGCAGAAGACAACTACTCAGGGAGGTGGGAGGGTTGTGAAGACTTACTCCTGCTGTCCACGGAGAAGTCTTCACAACCCTCCCACCTCCCTGAGGAGTTGTCTTCTGCTACAGCTATGTTATCAGTCTGAGGAGGAGCCAAGACGCTGCGGCAAGAATAAAAAAACACATGAACAGAGTGAAAATAAAAAGGTAAAGGGAGGAGAGAACTGCAACGGCAGGCAACTAGATTTGAAAAACCCCATGGGGGGGGGGGGGAGAATAAGTTTACCAGAGGATGTCTGGAATGCATCTGTGGGGCTCTGCAAAAAATGAAAGACTAAAGCATCATGGTGCCACCATGACAGGCGGTAAGGAAGCCAATAGAAGCTGGGGAGCATTCCTGTGTGGGGCTCCGTCAGGGACATCACCATATGTGAGGACTCATTCCTGCTTGTCCATGGAGAAAAGGCATACCAGGATAACATAGTGGATGATGGCAGATAAAGATTACCATCAGAGCCTAACTATGATACTTCATTTAATTAACTACTCAGCTCTACCTTCTAACTATATCATATTATTTACTCAAACAATCAAGTGGAAAAAGCAAACCTCAGACAACTCCAAATGATCACCCATTGTCCACCTTGCAGTGAACGGGGATAATTTAGTGAGTTTAAGACAACAATTTGCTAAAACCTTTCCACACAACCTAGACGGAATTTAATAGCCACATACATAATCCTCAATATACAGCATAACACAAACGTTTTATATCAGACAATTTCCATAGTAATATATTTCAAGGGTTATTATTCAGATAATATTCTAATGGCACATGATATCCATCATTACAAACAGATGAACAGACCCCAACACCTGCTAGAACGTCCCTCCAGCATGTCGCATCAGCTGCTTCAGGGGAATGTAACCAACGTTCTAGCTCCAATTTCACCAAGAGAAAATGGGCAGATAATGTGGAGAAGCAGATAGAAATTGGATTGACTTGTTCCAAATACTGGTTTAAAGAGAAAGGGATACCAGCCATTACCAGAGGTAGTGATCACTCAAGGAAGGGGAACACGAGTATTTTACCATCCAGCATTATTCAACCTACTACTCAAGCTCAACCACATAGGAGAGATACCAACACTAGAATGTCAACCACCAGATGGGTCTTGCTGTACCGTACCTTATTTCAAACCTTTTGGCAAGGTTTGCAGTCAGACATAATAAATAAATTTACATCCGTTGTGGTGAACTGTAAGGGGTCAGCCCTAGAAGTTTGAAGTGTGCATACACAGCTATGTCAGACAGAGAAACCGGAACAGGCCACCAAGAATGTTGAAGAGGAACATGCCCATAGACTGTGAACCCAATGAAGTGGTGGAAGACTGGGAAACCAGATCTTGTGTGGAAACCTGTTAGACCAGGCCATTTGAAATTTTATTTGAGAAGTTCTAAAAGGCTTATTTAGCAAAATGTGTTTGATAAGTGGCATTATCCTTCTGTTCTACTGCACATTATGAATCCAGTAGAGGCCCTGCAAGATCTATGAGTGAGAGAAGCAGTGAATTAATAAATAAGGAATAAACCTTATCAAGATGTGCCCATGGATGATGCCCAGCTCAAACTAAATTGACAGTTTGCCTGGTCCAGGATGGACATTCTATCCAAAAACATTGTGTGAGACTTATTAGAATGTCTGAGGAGCCACAAAATTAGTGTCCACACGAAGGACTTTGCCTGATGGTCCGTAACCTTTAAACCTGGATTACATATGTATCTGTGTTTGTCTTGTTTTTGCTCCAGGATAAGGTTCCTTGCAGTCTGATTTCGCAAAGACTGCAAAATGGAGATATTGAAAGAATATGGGATAGAGGTAAAAGAAAATAGATTCTGCATTGGAAAGAAACAAATAGATTTAGAAAATGTTTTTAAGGCAAGATAACTTAAAAAAAAAATAAGTAGAAAATAGAAATATTTTCTTTGGAATATTGATCAATTTGTTTTATTGTCGCTATTTAAAAAAAACCCTCAATATCCCTGCTTAAATACATCATCACCTCATTAAAAATACATTTCTAAAAAAATCAGTGCAAACACCTGTCCCCAAACATGGCCAAGTCTGTCTCCTGCAGTCCAGATTATTGGATTTAAACTACAGAATTACATATTTGCTCTTAGAAGGGTTAGCGTCACAAAGGAGGCTGCCCTAGTAATTCTAAGAGGTATCCTTTGAAGAAGAGACGCTGAATGATGACTGCTCTTAAGATTAAGATGACTTATGAAGATATGAACTTAAAATAAAAAACCTTAATGAATTGAAGGAAAAAACTCAATACACACAAAACAGTCCTTCACCGCTATAACCCAAGTGTGGGGACCAATCAGTATAGAAATATAACCATATATAAGAGGCAACAAAAATCCATCAGAATCGGGCATCTAGCTACACACAAGTATTTCACTTGGTTATATGCTCATTGCCCCTTATCTGCTCACTTTATACCTCCTAAAAGCCAACTTTTGTTCTTAAATCAAAATCTTTTCTAGCTTTTTTTTCTTTGCACTAAAATATCAAAAATTTATATTAGTCCATCTTGCATCACAGTTTAAATAGCTCATGTTGAATATTAATTAGTGCAGCTGCATACTAGTACCAACCAATAAGTTCCATGTGCCTACTGCACTTACAGTTCAGTGTGAGAGAATAGAAGCAAGCTATTCAAAACATTACCCACCACTTAAAAAACAAATTGGCACACATCGGACTCTTCAAAAGCTCAACAGCAGGTTTTGTTGCTTCTGCTTCTGGGGTAAGGTGTTCGCCATAAGAGAGTCCAAGTGTCAGAATCCAAAGAAATTTTGGCACCACGTGTATCAAAAAGCAGCTATAAAACAAAGTGCACCCGGGAGCCACTATTTATCCCTGCATTGGCTGACAAACCATGTTTTGTGAGCTTTCCATGCTGTTGAGAAGTTTTTCAAGAGTCAGTTGAGTGCCAATTTTTTTTTTTTAAACGGTGGGTAATGTTTTGAATAGTTTACAGTGTGAGAGTAGAAGTAAGTGCAGTAGGCACATGGAACGTATGGTTGATACTAGTATGCAGCTGCACCAATATTCAATGTGAGCTTTTTAAGCTGTGATGCTGAGGCAGTCATGAGGTTTAGCTGTAGGTAACCCTTCCCCCCAGCCATGCGGCAAGCCATGAGGCTCTGATCAGCCTGACCCTTCCCCCGCAAGCCATGAGGTAATCAGCCTGCTAAGAGAAAGGCATTGAGATTTCACTAGGCACCCTTCTCCCCACTCCAGGTCTGAGCACAGTATCCCCTAGCCCAGAAACCAACAGACCAGAGCATACCGGTTTGGACAGGTCACCCAGGTACCTCCCCAGGGGCTGCTGATTGGTGGGCAGGAAATACCTGTGGCAAATGGGATTGTAGAATGAGTTTAAAACTGTACTGTATATAAGGCATTGTAGGCCGTCCCTCGGGGTTCAGACCCTTGTGGAGGTTGCTGGTATCTCTGTCTGATCCTGTGTGCACATTAAAGATCCTGTTTGCATTCCAGCCTGTCTGAGAGTTTTCCTTCTGTGGGTGAGTGATAGAATAAGAGCTTTTCAAAGCGCTTGCCATTACATTTTGGCGACCCAGATGGGACCCTTTTAAATTAAATTAAAAAAAAAGCCTCTCTCATCACACCCACGGTGGGAAGACTACTGCTTTTTGCAGGATCGGGGCCTCCACCAGTCAGGGACCGGCCCCTCCAGGTGATTAACGGTCCTTGGCGCCCCCGGGCCACTTTGTGCTCGGAAGGACACCTTGATTTAACTGGACAGCCGGTCCCTGCGGTTGAATCCCCGATTGAAAAACCAGCTGGATAGACTGGCATCCAAACTTCCTGCCTGATCAGAGTTCTGGTGAGTACTGCTACCTTACTGTTTGGGGCTAGTTCTGTACTCTATCTGTGAGTCCTGGTAATTTCTGGGAACCTGTAGCAGCCTGATCAACTGCACGAGCAGTCCTAGTAGGGGCCTTAGTGGCCCTGAAGCCATTGCTCGTCCTGTATCTGAATACCGGTAAATCTGAATATCTGAAACTGCAGTAATATCTGAACTGCAGTAATCTGAAGTCTTTTAAAAGCGCTGCCGAAAACTTCTAAAAGTAACCAAAATATAGCACTTGATAAGCTAAACATACCTGAGATAAAGAATAGATCGCTGTTTCTCTTCTTTCTTTTCTGCTTGTGGAGAGTTTTCTGAAGCGTGACTGCAAGGAGAGAGTTCTCTAAGATGCTGCCGTTGTGTTCCGTTGCTGATTTGTACTGTCCCCATGCTCCCGTTGTGTTCCGTTGCTGATTTGTACTGTCCCCATGCTCCCGTTGTGTTCCGTTGCTGATTTGTACTGTCCCCATGCTCCCGTTGTGTTCCGTTGCTAATTTGTACTCTCCCCATGCTCCCGTTGTGTTCCGTTGCTGATTTGTACTGTCCCCATGCTCCCGTTGTGTTCCGTTGCTGATTTGTACTGTCCCCATGCTCCCGTTGTGTTCCGTTGCTAATTTATACTCTCCCCATGCTGCCGCTGTGTTTCCCGCTCCTGATCTGTGCTCCCCCATGCTGCCCGCCGTTAATGTCCGCTCCCCCATGTTAATCTGTGCTGCCTCCCATGCTCTCCTTGTGCCCTGATGTTGATCTGTGCTGTCTCCATGCTTCCCTGAGCCCCCGCCAAATTTCTCTGCCTTCCCTGAGCCCCCGCTGAATTTTCCTGTCTTCCCCTGAGCCCCCGCCGAATTTATCTGCCTTCCCTGGGCCCCCGCCAAATTTCTCTGCCTTCCCTGAGCCCCCGCAGAATTTATCTGCCTTCCCTGGGCCCCCGCCGAATTTATCTGCCTTCCCTGGGCCCCCGCCGAATTTATCTGCCTTCCCTGGGCCCCTGCCGAATTTCTCTGCTTTCCCTGAGCCCCCGCCGAGTTTCTCTGCCATCCCTGAGCCCCGCTGGGTTTCCTGCCTTTAAACCAAAAAAATAAATAAATAAATAAAATGCTAACCTTTTGGTTTTTATTAAGTCGATCGCTTGGAAGTCCATCACTTCCCCTTTTCCCATCTGTAAAGCTGAGGGTGAATCGGTGTGGAAGAGCACGAGGAGGTAGCAGCCATCTTGTGGACACCACGTGCGTTTCTCTGCACTGATCTAGTGGACACCTCGTGTATTTCTCTGCGCAGAGGTATTGAGGGGCCCTGGAGTGATCCTGGAGCTCCATCTAGTGGTCATTTAAAAAAC
Source organism: Ichthyophis bannanicus (assembly GCA_033557465.1). NCBI lineage: Eukaryota > Metazoa > Chordata > Amphibia > Gymnophiona > Ichthyophiidae > Ichthyophis > Ichthyophis bannanicus. The sequence goes on along the minus strand of CM066044.1, from coordinate 6,671,230 downwards.
TAGCTGTATTTTTATCCTTATGGTTAAAGTGATCCTGGAGCTCCATCTAGTGGACATTAGAAAATAGCTAGCTATATTTCTCATATTTCTAATATCCTCATGGTAAAAGTTAGATCCTATGATACAGCTAGAGAGAGTGTGTGTAATGTATTTGTAACAGCTGCTACTGAGGAAAGAGAGTGTATGAGTATTCGCTGCTGAGACGTCTCTGTTTTCTGTTTTCCCTCTTTCTTTTTCCCTTTGTGGTCCTGTGTGTTTTGTGCAACCAAACTCTGCCTGTTACCTAGATTATATTGTATATTGTATTCCCAGAAGTGAGATTAGAAAATTTACACTGAACATTGTGATTTGTAAATTGTGATTAGAGCATGGGGTCCGGAGGCTAAATTATAGTGAAGGAGCATCCGGACCAGTTCTCCTATATAGATTCATGGCTGGCCCATATAGTTAATGTACTGTTATGTAAAAATTGCTAGTGGCTCTGTGTTTGTTAGAGTGTCTCTGTGTTTAGTTGTGACATTAGGGAAAGAAAGTTTTTGTCCAGACATTAGGTCTTTATATTTCAGGATTGATTTTGATACTCTATCAGTAAAAGGTGGAGTTATTGACGAGTCGCCCCTGTATCCCCAAACAGTGAAAAACACCAGGTCTACTGATTGCAGGGAAGGGGACAGTTTGGAAAGGGGGGTGGGGTTTGCTGTGTGTGGACTGTAGTACTGGTATAGCATTGAAGGAAGACAATTGCTTTGTTTGATGCATATCCAGTTTCATTGCTATATTTCATGCATGATCAGTGGTCAGGGAACCAGGTGTTTTGGTCACACCTCTCAGCAGTGAGTGGGGGGTGATTGAAACAGCTGAAATAGTTTGCATAGCTATAGAAAGATACTGGGAGGAGTTCCTTCTTCTAGCAGATAAATGGAGGCCCATTAGAGAGGACAAAAGAAAAAAATCACCTAGGAGTCTTTTCTCCTAGAGGACAAAGAACCCCAATTCACCTAGCCTGCAAACAATCCTCTTGTCATCAATTTTAATTGTAGAGTATTCAGCTTCTAGAACAATGAGGTGCCTCCTTTGAGCATCCTCAAATGTCTGCTGGAAGCAAACAAAGGCTGAAGAAAAATCCTTATAAGATCATGAAGAAATGAAGATTTTTTTTACTTGTCCTTTAAAGCCTGGATTTTATCTCTGGTACATATATTTGGTTTTGACTGCACATACAAACTTAAGCAAGTAATACTTCTGCATGATATGCCATCTTTGGCAGTTTATTCTGCAGACAGTAAATGCTGCGCTGATGATTGCGTTCTTTCCTGCTTGGTACATTAAACTGCCTTGATCAACTGTATTCATTTTTCTGATACTACAATGATATTGCATTCCAGATATCCACCAACCTTCTTATAAAGTATCAGTTTCATGCCTGTTTGAACTATAAGATACAAGGTAATCACTTTGCCTTGTTAAGCTCTGTGCTGATGAATGATGAACAGGACAGTAACATCATAGGTGCTATTTAGAATAAATTCACCTGTCCTGCTGTATTTGAATTTTACATGTTGGTGTCCAGAGTTCAGGAGCACAATATATTATAGCACTGTGAGATACAAATCTTTTTAGTTTATACATTTGTACTTTGTTACCAAATATACTGGTAGGAGTACATTATGTAGAGGTCCAGTATACACAGCAATAAGATGAGTAAATATTAAATTTTGGAAAGGGGCTGATCTGAAATCGCTTGGTTCCCAAGTATATAGAGCAAATTTAGTGGAAAGATGGAAACTGTGTTTCCCAGAAATATGGAAATATTTGTAAAAAATATTATTTACAAATATAATGATAACATTAACTTGAGTTGATTGGATAAAACTAAATCTTACTTGTCAGCAATGATCCAGGAGAGCTTTGAGAAAATGAGAGAGCGAGAGAGAGGGGCAGAAGGTGAGACGACAGCCTAGGAAAAAGGCAATAAAACGTGCTACTCCAAGTGTGATGATCTGGGCCACCGGAATTCTGACTGCTCTAAGACTCCTCGAGGACCCACAAGGCCTGAGAAAACACGAACCTTGTACATTTATGCCTCTGAAGAGACATGAATAGGCAGGGGGGAATAGGCCAAGAAGAACCCGAGGAAGTATTGCCATGAGGCCTATTCACAAATGCCTTGCAGGCCAAGAAGAACCAGAAGGAGTATCGCCATGAGGCCCAACCACCAATGCCTTGTACCCTCTTAGTCTCTCACCTCAAGAGGATCTCTTTTGACACCATAATTAATGGATAGCTTACATAAATCCTTGTGGACACTGCATTTTCAAGATCAGTCCAAGTATTTTTAAGTTTCCTACAGTACTCTCACTGGGAACCAGGTATACAATAGACTCTAGTCATACATGAGAGATATGTGGCTGTCATGTTAGGAGCCATATTTCTTTCTATTGGAATTGATGTATAGTTTTATATTGAAGATTGTTTAGACAGTCGCTATTTAGAATGAGCACCCATGCCAATCTAGAACTGCACCAATTAAGTTAGTGGGAAATGGACACTGTTTACAACAATACTATGTTTCTAACAATTGTTTTAGCAGCCTTGCCAGATAAGGATACATTAGTATGGTATAGAAAAAAAAAAAAAAAAGAAAATTGAAGGACCTATGTATGTAGTTGGTGGAAAGTGTTGTGAGGGATAAAGTGATATATTAAGAGGAAGGACTCTGATGGACAGTAAACTGATGAAGGAAATTTAATGATGTGGAAGGACTCTGATGGACAGTAAACTGATGAAGGTAATTAATGATGTGGAAGGACTCTGATGGATAGTAAACTGATGAAGGAAATTTAATGATGTGAAGTGATGTATCTGGCTAATGAATATAAAAAATGATGAGAATTTTATTCAACTATGCCATCTCCAGAATATTCAATTTAGGAATTCATCTAGGCCCCAACACATACTCAATAATTGGAAATGGACACCTGGAGACAGGCTAGGTGCACCCTGATGGGTTTTGGAGGACCTACACTGGCCATGCGGTACTTCCAGATGCTTTTTTTTGCCTTACTTTTCCTCTGTGTGTCCTGGCCAGGCATGCAGAGGCAAAGGGGGATAAATTGTTGACAAATTCTCACAGAAAAAAAATTGGTGTGATTCTAAAACTTGTCAGAATTACAGAACACGCGCATGCACTTGTCTGATCTGTAAACATGTGGAGGTCAGTCAAGGGCATAATGGAATATTTCCTACCAGCAAAAGAACCTCCAGTGATAATGGATCAAGGAGTGGAAGCAGGATCTGCTGACCCCCCAGTGGCGAGACCCGTATACCGTTCTGCGGACCCCCCCCACGGCTGTCAAGGTGGCTGAAGTTGCTCCGAGGATCCATCACTCTCGTGTCAAGGCCGCTGCACCAGAAATTGTTCCAGCCTGGACTTCTGTCACAGTTCCAAACCAGCCCCTGCGCTTTGACACTTCTGCCCAGTACGGGGTTCTAACAGACTGCCGACGAACTCTGGACCACCGGAGAGACTGATTTATAGACACCTTTCCTGGAACCGGGATCAGACTGAGAAAAGGTGCCTTAGCTGATATGGACTTGCTTTCAAACAAGTGCAGAGACTACTAACACAGCAGTATTACTTGCCCAAACTGCTCTGAACATGACAGACCTTTGTATACGTAACTCTCTACTTTAACTTGTCCCATTGCTGTACCGTACATTTTAACCAGGTGCCTTTTTCCTTACAGGTTGTTTCCACCCTTGACACCCTGGTAGAACGCAAGGTGGTTACCACTGTCATGGCCCCGTCCCAAATACAGCCCTCAACCGCCTCTAGCGGTTGAGGTCTCACTTAAAAAGGGGGGAATGAGGCAGTCATGAGGTTTAGCTGTAGGTAACCCTTCCCCCAGCCATGCGGCAAGCCATGAGGCTCTGATCAGCCTGACCCTTCCCCCGCAAGCCATGAGGTAATCAGCCTGCTAAGAGAAAGGCATTGAGATTTCACTAGGCACCCTTCCCCCACTCCAGGTCTGAGCACAGTATCCCCTAGCCCAGAAACCAACAGACCAGAGCATACCGGTTTGGACAGGTCACCCAGGTACCTCCCCAGGGGCTGCTGATTGGTGGGCAGGAAATACCTGTGGCAAATGGGATTGTAGAATGAGTTTAAAACTGTACTGTATATAAGGCATTGTAGGCCGTCCCTCGGGGTTCAGACCCTTGTGGAGGTTGCTGGTATCTCTGTCTGATCCTGTGTGCACATTAAAGATCCTGTTGGCATTCCAGCCTGTCTGAGAGTTTTCCTTCTGTGGGTGAGTGATAGAATAAGAGCTTTTCAAAGCGCATGCCATTACAATGCGAGATGGACTAATATGAATTTTTGATATTTTAGTGCAGAGCAAAAAAAGAAAATGTTTTTGATTAAGAATTAAAGTTGGCTTTTAGGAGGTATATGGGGTAAGCTGATGATTGATAAGGGGACAATAACCAAGTGAAATACTTATGTGTATTAAATGTGTGATTTCCTGTCCAGAGTGAACAAACTGTGAAAAGCCACTGTTATTTGTATCTGACCGAGATATGTGCTGTGATTATTGAATTTAAGACGATTTCAACTGTATCTTTCCCAAGCAGTAAAATAAGTTGCCTCATGGAGTTTAGTATAATTTACTACCACAAAAGAATGTAAATAACTCATCTTCCCTCCAGACTCTATGCTGGATGCAGAACTTGCTGACAGACTGCGGTATGAAGAGGCTTAAAATGACTCCTATACACTTCTCAAGGAGAGAATGTAATCCAATCAGAGTCTTGTATCTGCATTTGCATTTTAATTGTATTAGTCTTATCTACTTCAAGGGTTCTCAGCCCAGTCCTTTAGACATACTTAGCCAGTCAGATTTTCAGGATAACCACAATGAATATACATGACAGATTTGCACGCAATGGAGGCAGTTCATGCAAATATATATCTCATGCATATTCACTGTGGTTATCCTGAAGACCTGACTGGCTAAGTGTGTCTTCATTCAGGACAGAGCTGAGAATCAACGATCTACTTGAAGTAAAGGAGTCATCGTCATGCAAGAAAGGCAGGAGTTTAAAGGGGCAGGAGGTAGGTAAATAGCATAGAGACCCTCTGGGCACAGGGACTGCAATGTATAGTCCCAATTTTCAGGGCACACACCCTAGCCCTTGGGTGTGCACAGAATGATTTAAGACAGAGAGCAAGACATCTTTGGGATAAGTAGTAACATCTCCCTTTCTCCAAAAGAGGAGAGTATCTGGCTGTCCCCGAGAACAGCGAGGGAAAACTCTCTCAATAATGAGAGGTATTTCCTTTGGATCTTTAGAGGCACTCTGGAAGACTAAGGCAACAGCCAACATATTTAAAAATGCTGAAGAGGAGACTGGATTAACCCACTCAGAGTAACCATCTAGTACAACAAGATAGTTGTCCTGCATAGAGCAGGCAGTGTGAAAGCAATTCAGAGCAAGGGTTGCTTGGTACAGAGATCCTGTGACCGGGGCTGGGGGATAACTGAGGAAATCCTAAGGAAGCATCAAGCTTGGGGAACAAGTCAGTCTTGGACAGCAGGAGGCAGATCTCTAAGGATACTCTTACCATGAAGACTGTGGCTCCTGTTTCTGATTAGCAGCGTTCTGATCACTGAAGAGTTAACCAGGGCATGCTTTGAATGGGAGAGCACAGTTCACGGTGCCCCTGGAAGACTACATAAATTCAACGTGGGTAATATTTCCCACCTATCCTGTACAATCACAACCCTACATAGCCTGGGAAAATTGCCTTCTATCAAAAGGGCTGGAATCTGGAAGTCTGCTGCCTTTACGTAATTAGAATTCTTTGACCAGCACATGTTGGATACAACCCAAGAACTCACAAAAATCATCCTCTGGAGACATTATACCAAGTTAAATCTACTTTAATCTACTTCTTCCAATTGCTAGCATTCAAGCTATGTTCAGAGATATTGCAACAACTCCATCAGAATTTCCAATGTCAGCCCCCTTCCTCACACATGGGTTTAGACCTAGACTCCCCCATCCTGACGTGCTTTACGACTGTAAGCAGCTCCTTAACATTAGACTTGGAGGCAATCTTCAAAAGCAGTGTTAGCATGCTTTTAGGACACAAAAACAACCAGAAGTTACAAAGTAAATCAATTAAAGCTGTATTTTCATTCAAAATTATCAGGTATACTGTACCCAAATGTAACTTGCTTGATCTTCTCCTGGAAAGGCAAGAGCTAACTACTAAAAATAAATATTCTGCAGGAGATGCGGAGTGAATGCACTTGGAGATCAGTAAACATTTAAACTGTAGGGAGCCAGTGAAGTGACCTGAGAAGAGGGGTTACATGTGTGTAGCAACACTGCTGGAAGACTGGCCATGCAGTTGAGTTTTGAATGGATTGAAAGGGAGAAAGTTGGTTCTGTGGGTGACTCCATCTTAGTTATGTTCAGTTTTAGGTAGCAGCGGGACATCCAGGCAGCAACACCAGGGAAGCAAGTTGAGATTTTGGGCCCCAATTCCTGTAGATATTTCTGGTGGAGAAATCTGTGTCAAGATGGTACTGAAAACCATGGAAGAATATCAGTTTTCGGTGGGGGGGGGGGGGGGGGGGGGGGGGAAAGAGGAAGAAAGACTGAATAGAAAGGGAAGGCCATGCAGGAAGTATTCTATGATTTTATAAAGTTTAGAGAGGAAGTGAATGAGATTTTGGATGAATTCATGACAGGCATCAAAAAAGTAATTTATTTATTTATACATTTTTTCTATACCTCCTCTTCCAGAGATCAGTGGCGGTTTACAGGTAACAAAAATGTTAATAAATAGAAGACTATTATTTTACAGAGAACAATTGTAGAACATTTTTAACATTTAACTCTTAAACATCAAAACAATTAGAACTGGTGGCAAAATAAATGTCGTACCATATAAATAATTACATTCAAAATTAAAAGGTGGCTATTTACATTAGTGATAAACAGCTGTATTCAAAAGTTAGCTGATCTAGATGGTGTTATGGCTGTGTGAGGAGTGGATGTGTGCCTTGTCCAGGTAGGATCAATGTATGATTGTTGTTCAGTGCTTATCTGTGAAATCTGAACATTATCAAGTTGAAGGTTGTGATAGTGCAGTATAAATAGATGAGTTTTTAGTTCCTTTCTAAATGATTGAAGGTCTTTAATTTCTCTAAGATCGATTGGGAGGTTGTTCCACAACGTTGGAGCGAAGAATGAGAAAGCAGAGTTACTTGTCTTCCGACTTGTCTTTCGAATGGTATCCGGGACTAGTAGCATGTGTAGGTTCACTCTTCTTCTTGATCTGTTTTCATGTGGGATGTTGATGAGCGTAGACAGGAAAGACAGTGCTAAATTATTAAAGATCTTGAATGTAGTAACTAAGGATTTATAGATAATTCTACATGAGACAGGTAGCCAGTGCAGAGCGTAGAGAATGGGAGATATGTGGTCTGTTACTTTCACTTTGTAGATGATCCTTGCTGTGACATTTTGGGCTAATTGTAGGGTGTGTAGATTTTTCTTAGTGGTTCCTTGAAGAATACCATTGCAGTAATCTAAATGAGGTGTTATTAGTGTTTGGGCCACAGATCTGAAGTCGGTGCTATTATCGGTCGTAGCTGTTGGATTGTCCTTATTTTAAAGTACATGGCTTTAACAGTCTGTTTTGTGTGTTGAGTAAGGCTGTTTTATGTGTTGAGTAATATGAAAAAAAACCCTTAAATGTGACAATGGTTTATGGTTTATTAAAAGTTGATATACCGCCCTTCATAACAGAGAGATGTACATAAAAACAAGGCAGTCTATTGAAAAGGTTCAATTTATCCTTAGGTCAGAGAGACTACATTATAACACTCAACACACAGGGCAAAAGGATTTTTGAGAATAGAAGCTGAAAACTAATAAAGAGCTCCAAGAAAGGACCATCCTCTTCCGCCCCCTTCCCCCCTACAACCTCCAGTTTTTATTCCTTCCTGTTCCCATTTTGTTTTTGTTATATGGCTGGTCATGACAGAAGAGAGACATGAGCCTCTCCAACATAAGAGAAGGGAGAGGCAGGTACTTCCCACCACACAACTACCCCATGGTAAATCTCTGACATGTTGTTAAAACAATGCGGAACAGAGTTTTGGAGAGACGGTTATCATTTATTCCTACCCACAAATATGCTTTTAGAACATGGGTGAAACCAATTTAAAACATTTACCAGAAAATAAATTTTTTCTTCTAAATCACAGGTTTATCCATTGATATGTCTGTAATCAGAGACTCCCATTAGGTCCCACTTGCTTCTCTGGATCCCAAGATACAGGTTTTTCATAAGCTAGTCTCAAAACAATATTTAAACTATGGAACGAAAGGTAACAAAGAATGTACTATAACCTGACAAGGGAGAAATAGTGAGCAAAGCAAGAATGCTCCCTTCTTCCTCCCCTTCCAACCCCATCTTTCAATTTCTTTAAGTTTTTCTACATTTTTCCAAGTTTGTTCAGTTCTTTTTTTTTTCTGTATTTTGGTTTCTTTTGTCTAAGTGATTTGTTATCAGCAGTCTACTGGCCAGAAAATATATCCATCAACCCCTGATATGAGCACATAAGCCAAAACATGTCAGACCATTATACGAATGAATAAATGCACTGATGTTTACTCATTTTTGCTGAATAGGCTTGATTTGCTTTTTAAAAATGCTTTAATTGTGGCTATTAGACATTAAATAATTTTGACATTCCTTGCTAGCTAGTTCATCGCTCCTCTGCTTTTGTCCATTCTGAGAGAAACAAATTGAAAGCCCCCTTCCTACCACCTGTCTCTCAGAAGGGCCTGCCGGATCTCATTGGGAAGTCTTAAGATCTTCATAGGAGGTGCCCAATGGGTCATGATCCTGCTGGCACCCCTGAAAGGGCTGCCTTTTCATAGACTAACCCACAGGAGTACAAAGACTCAGAACTCTTCCCAGACATAAAAGCAACCCCAAGTTCCATTCTGAGTCATGCGAGAATCTCTCTGGAACCCTTGGGTCTATCCTCCAGGATCCTCTGTGGATGAGCCCCTCCCAGGTCCTTCACCAAAAGAGCAACCTGTCCTTGAAGGGGAATTTGCCAATTCACAATTTGGAAGCAAAATTTACTAACCAATTCTGAAACCATGGTCATCTGTGTGCTACCACCACAGCTGCCATGGACTTGAAGAATATCTGGATTAAGTCATAAAGGGCATCTGCCACAAAAGGAAGCCCCAGACTCCAATCTTGCTATCTTGGAGCTGTCTAGCAATTGCTGGATCCAGTGCAAAACACTCTGGCCATGATCCCTGTATAGAGCTGCCTACGCCCCCAAGGCTGAAGTCATAAATGTCAAAGCCATAAAGGAGCACCACCACCCTCCTGTTTTGGGCCTCCTTCAAAGCCATGCCACCCTTCACTGGGATGGTAATGCACTCAGTCACTACTGTGAGCAAGGCATCCATCCTGGGTACTCCAAAAAGCTGATCCATCTCCCCCTGGAGCAGCAAATACAGCCTTGTCAGGACCTTGGTGCCTCTGAGCACCAATCCTAGCATTTCCCACAGTAAGATCATGAGTTTCCTCGATGAATCAGGAAGCAGAAAAAGACCTTATTCTCCAGGATAGGGTGGGTCCATCTCCAAGATCTCTGCTGGAGAAAGCTCTGCAATACGAAGGGCAACCATGGCACCTATTAAGGTGGGAAGGTCCTCATGGTGAAACAAGCATATCACTGCAGGATCTTACCCCTCTGCCAGAGGAAGCACCCCTTCCTCCAATGACATGCATGCAGTCCTTCCCCAAGAGAGGCAAAGCCAGATTCTTGGAAGACCACAGAAGAGATCGGAGGACCAAGAACACGTAATGCCATGCCTGCCAATCGGATATGTTCTAGAGGGGCCACAAATCCCCCACAGGTGAGCTACGGACTCTCCTTCTGCTGAAGTGTGCTTACAGGCAGTGAGCAGTGCCTGAAATCAGCCCTCGACCTGTTTCAGCAACTTCTGCTCAAAGCCCACCAAGATTAAGCCCGGGGGGCCTTAGGAGCCTGCTGGCCCTCTGCAGGACCAGCCTCAGCCTATTCTCCTTTTGTAGGGACCATGCAGCCATCCAAGATGGCCACTGTCCCACTGACAGGAAAAAAAATCAGCAGCGGCACAAAAAAAAAAAAATTGGCATGGTGTCCCGAAATTACAAAAAAAACCCCCAAAACCGCAAACAAACTCTCTCCGAGGCATTACCATGGCAGGACATAAAGAAACAGGAGCTGCAGGCAGCATACAGTGTGTACACCCGGCACTGCAGCTAAAAAGCAGGCAGCTGCAAAGGAAGAAAAAGGACTTTGCCTGCTGGTAGGAGAATCCTCTTCTCTGGCAGGGCAGGCTGGGAAAAATTAAGGGCCTACACAGTCACCCCACAGAGCTGGGGAAGCCCTGCTACTCAGCAGCCTTTTGTAAGCTAGCTATATATATATATATATATTTTTTTTTTTTTTAAAGTGGAACCAAACCAGGCTAAGAGAACTACAATAGCAAATAGCAAAAAATAAAAGTTAGGGAAGGAAGAATGAAAAATCTAGGACAACTTAGCAAGAGGGTGCCTGGGCCCATGGGATCTTCCTACTCACTTAGTCACTTCTCTAGCACAGCAGTGCTGGAACCCATGGGTAAGAGCACTGGAATAGTGCGGCCTCTTGCTAAAGGAAAAAAGGACATACTTAAGCTCTGCGCACTCGCAAGGCCAAGGGCTCAACATACAGGCCACAGAACCATGAGCCGGGCCAAGGGAATGATGCCCATCTTCAACTGTGGCACCAGACCACATGCCACCATCTGCTGGAGGTAGACAATACTGGCAAGCCTCAGTGCTGCACCACCACTTATACAGGAGATGTCATAGTTTATTCTGGTCTGCCTCCATCTGTTGGCTGGGGTGGATAACCCACTCATCTGGACTGGCCTAACAGAATGAAAAGGAAGTCAGATATATACACAACAGATTTGGTTGTATGTGTCAGGCTCTGATCTCTGCCTACTTCAGCCACATCTCAGAAGTCTGCTTTCAAACCAACAGTTCCTCACCTGGCCCAGCATGAGGTTAACGATCATTGCACTGAACTTAAATTACATTTTTTTTTTTTTAAAGACATGATAGTTTGGCAGGAATTGTTTTTCTCAACTCCCGCAGGGATAACACACTAACACCACATGCTCAATATGATGTACTTTAAGAGTCAGCTGGAGTGAATTGCTGCTTTAAAGGCCGGGCAGCAAAAAGTAGACATCCCATTTCCATTTTCAACATCTGTTTTCGTTCAAAGGCCTTTGGGCTTTTAATTAGATTTCTGGGAAGGAAGAGAATGTTCCCAGTAGTGCCGCTGAATATTTGCCATTCACTGGGGCATTTTTAGATTTTTGTTTTTGATGGCCCATTTTCAAAAGGAGCCGATTAGTTGATGTGAAGCACCTCAGCAAGGCTTGAAGTCACCATCCAAGCACAAAAGGATCAGGATGTACGTAACTAGATTAGTGCTTTACTGCACAGATGTCTTTCACTATGTCATATACTTCATGGCTTAAACCACCCACAAGTCTAGACCGGTCCGAGATCTGAACAAAGTAGTGTTTATAGTTCCATAAGCATACTGGGAAGAGAAATATGAATCACTCTTCAGACCAATCTCATACTTCAGTTTTTCTTGCCGGTCAACTATGAATACATTACAAAATAAATGCAAAAAAATACCATTACAAACCGAGCAAGCGTCCACATTACCACCTCTGTTTCTGGATTTGCTAATGCCCTTTTATTGGTAACTCAAAGTATAATTCTAATTCTATTGTCTAGCTTTGATCACTTTGCTCCACCTGATCGATCCTTACAATTTTCCCCATTTACTTCCCCATCCCAATGAATGATCATACCTACGATGTTTCTTCTCTTCACTGGTAGCTACAGGCTGCGGTTTTATTCAAAATCTCTTCCCACACAGTCTTATCATATTACTCATAAGATACAGTTTTAATATCAGCCCCTCACAGCCCATTTTAGTATTGAACAGTTTCAAACAATTGTATCCCTCACAGCCCACTACGCTAGGCTTGGGAGCAGGTGTCAGCCTTGCCTGGTGGCTCTGGTCACATTAGCAATGCTGCTTCTCTTGCGTGTGAGAGTTACTCCAAGAGGGAGACTTTTTGGCCATTCCACGTCCCAAAGCAGTGTGGTATTTGTAGTCCTAGACTCAATGCTGCAGGTCCCCATAGAGCATCAGGAATACAGAATTGGTCTAAAATCTCTCTAAAGGAACTTCACAAATTGACAGCTCTGCTTTGTGCTCTGTTCCATGCAGACAATGCTCATCGATCTGTCCACCAACTGACAGTTACGAATTTGGGTAGATGCCATTCCTAGGCTCTGACGATGCTGAAGAGAGCGACACCAATGAACCTCTGAGCCCTTTCCCCTAGACTGCCACCCCACCTCAGAATGCAGTGAGCAGACATGAGGGGGGAAAGGTGAGGATGGGCGGCAGTTAAGTTAGCAGCCTCTACTTGGGCTCAGTCGTCCATTGACTAGCTGTTCCAATGGCATTTTCTCTGCACCTGGGTACTGCCAGCTCAAATCAGGACCTACTTAAATTGAGCCTACCAGGCCATAAACCTTCTCTCGACTACAGGTGGGAAGGAGGCATCTTTTTTTTAAAAATTCTGTCTATGCCAGCCACTGCAGCGCTAAATTTCAGCCAGAGGACACAAACCGCCAAGTCCTCTGGAAGCTGGTATGCATACATCTTGAGCCGATCAATAGATGTCATTGTTGTGAGGCTTCCCCACTGGGGGTCATGAAGCAGCGTTATCCCAATTAAAAACTGCCAGGTGAAATGTTAAAGAAAAAAAAAAACAATCAGGTAGAATAACTTTATAAAGTCAAAAAGAGATGTAGCGCCAACAATAAATATTTTTAAGTTACCAACGTTTTCACAAACTACAAATATAATCAATTATAAACAGCACAAATATAAAAAAAACTAACAAAATGACAAAACTACCTCATAATACATTAAATGAAATTAACAAAAGTCAATAGAAACTTTAAAATTAACCTAAACAGCACAAAGATCATAGGCAAAAAACAAAGAAAATAAAAGCTTAAAACAGATCTCTTCAAGGTAGGTCATAAGATGAATCAGATGACAGAAAATAAACACGCCTTGGCTTTCTTCACAAAAGGTCAGATCCTCTAATGGTAACAGGAATTTGTGAAGCTGCCTAATGCTTAAAGGAGTTAAAAAAAAAAAAGCCACATCCTAAAAACGTGAGACACAGATGGCTCACATATTACTCAGTGGTTAAAACTGCCATCTTTCTTAATCAAAGGAGTGGCTCATGGCGAGACATTAATTGCATGGCAGCATTAAATTAATGCTCACTTCACCTTTCATTGTCTACTGAAATCATAGCTCTTTGGCAAAGTCTGTATGTGCTAATGAAGGTGCTGGTCACCTTACTTTTTCCTCCGTTGTCTGAGCTTGGACAAGATTTAGGCTAGTTCATTATTTAAGGTTGGTCTAATAAGGTCACAATGTTGTGCTTATCTTAGACACAGTTTCAAAGGCCAAAATCAATATCCTTTGTTCTAACTTAAACTAAGAATAAAGCCCCATACAACGTGACATGTAATGTAGTTACTTGCAAGATGGTTTCAGTGCAGGATGATTTAACCATTTTATAAGGTGACATTATTATTGTAGGTTTATTATTGATTTTATTTACAAACTATCTATGTTAGATAATACTGCACACACTGCTGTACCTTTTGCAGAGCACTCTTGGATGAAAGCTGTAACATTTTTATAAGTAATTATGCTCAAGATAGGGGAGCAGACTAGAACATAATGATCATGAATATGGTTCCATTGTAATCTAAACATGGTAGAATCTAGACAAAGTCTGTACCTCTCAATTTCTTCCCACAAAAGAAAAGAAAAAGGAAAGGAAAGGAAATATTCCTACTCTGGCCTTCCCTAAAGGGGGAAGGAGAGGCCTGATGGTTGGGTCAATGGATTGAAAACCATTGCTCAAATTTTGATTCCCCCACTGTGACCTTGGGCAAGCCTCTCCATGGTACCCAACAGACTTTTGGGAAGGGACTTATATTTGAAAGTTATGTGCCTTGAACTAAAATGAAAAATAGTCTAGAAATACAAAGTTATCTTTATCTACCCCCACTGCAGACTTTCAGCAGCCCTAATCCCGTTGTCTGTCTGGACTAGACTGTAAGCTCTGATGAGCAGGGACAGTCTTTTACATGTATCTGTACAGCGCTGCATATGCCTTTTAGCACTATACAAATTCTAAGTAGTAGTAGTAGTAATAGTCATGGAGGCCTAGTCTATAGTAGACGTCCCGGATGCACAGAGGCTGTACAGACACATGTAAGACAGTCCCTGCTCATCAGAGCTTACAATTGGGAAGGAACAAGAACCTAAACCCTGAGCCTGGAACATCTTCCTTCACTAGAACAGGATCCGACGTAACACACATCATACTGGCACACAAACCTGACACATACAAGCCTAAAGTATTCACCAGAACTACAAAATATTGCATCAAAATAAATTTGGCTCCATAGTGAGGGGCAAAGTGAACACAAAAAGGAGGAGCGACCTCCACAAAAAGAAACGAGTCCACAAAAAGCGGAAGTAAGCACAGCCACACCACATGACGTTAGTTATTAAAAGAGCCTTTATTACAGAAATTTTTGCGTTTAGACCTTGAAGGTTTTTGTAATAAAGGCTCTTTTAATAACTAACATTAATGGTGTGGTTGTGTTTACCTCTACATAGTGAGTGGCTTCATTTCAGGGCAAAATATAAAAGACCCATGTGTCAAGGTCCTGTTCGCTTTCTAATGAAGATATATATTGGTGTTTTTAGACAGAAATGCAAAAGGTTTGCATGAGTACACAACAGCACACCTGTGGAGTACACAAAATTTACAGACGGTATTCTTCACCTCCCCACTCATCCATGTACCCTTCTTTTTTCTATCCCACAGATCTGTGATCCTTCCTCTCCCCCTATTCACCCCATTCCTTCACCTATTCTAACCACCCTGTACCTCCTCATTGCCCATATCTTCACTAGCTCTCAGAAAAAGGTAGTTACTCACCTGTACCAGATGTTCTCCGTGGACAGCAGGAATAAGTCCTTCCGTATGGGTGATGTCCTTGGCAGAGCCCCACATGGGAACACTCTCCATTTGCTACTGGAAGCTTTTGGGAGGCTGCACCGCGCCTGCATGCCTCTTTCTCACCTCCTTCCTGCCTGCTGCCAAGGTGCCATCTTAGATCAGTCTGACAATATAGCTGTAGCAGAAGACAACTACTCGAGAAGGTGGGAAAGTTGTGAGGAATAATTCCTGTCCACGGAGAACACCTGCTACATGTGAGCAACTACCTTTTCTCCGTGGGCAAGCAGGAACAAGTCCTCACTTATGGAACTCCCAAGCTACAGGCTATCGAAAACAGAGGAGGCCACCAAGAAGCCCAACAGGGGCAAAACTGTGGAATGGTGAGAGGTCATAGCAACTCAAATAGAAACTATGTACAATAGCAGAGATTCTCTCTTCCTTTTTTTTCATAGCTTGGACAGAATAGAATGGGCCTGGGAGGAGTTTGATTCTAATCCCCAAACAGATTCCAGAGTGCAGATTGGCCAAAGTTGCTGTCATATTGGGAATCCCCATCTAGGCAATAATGAGATATGAATGTTCTGGCAGAAGACCATGTTGCAGCCCTCTTCCATGGTGACCGAGTGCAAGTTGGCCACCGATGATGCAGCCATGGTTCCAACACTGAGCTGCGACATGACCATCATGGCTCAGACCTGTCTGGGCATTAGCAAAAGAGACTCAGTCCGCTAGCAAAATTGAAAGAGCATTTGGAAATGGCAGCTCCTAGCTTGCTGGAGTCAAAAAACAAAAAAAAATCTGGATGGACTTTCATCCACTCCAAGTAGAAGGCCAAGACTTGCTTGCAATTCAACATGTGCAATGCAGCTTCCCCCTTGTGGGCATGAGGTCTTGGGAAAAATGTTGGCAGAAATAGTAATTAGATCTTACCTGCTAATTAGTGTTCCTGAAGGAACGACAGTCCAGTCCCTTTACTTCTGGGTTACACAACCCTTCCAGCAGCTTGGAGGCTGAGCCAAACCTTTTTGGAGGTGGGGCGGTATAAATACCACTGGGACCACCCCTCAACTCCAGTATTCGACTGAAAAAGCAGATCTACAGAGTTTCCATTAGAAATAAAAAATAATAAATTATCTATCCAACATTGTCTAACTATGTACAATACTTATATATATAATTTTTTTTTTTTTTCAATAGAAAATGGTTAGTGCGAGGAAGAGAGAGAGAGAGAGAGAGGAGGGCCGGACGGAGGAGCAATGCTTGAGGTTGCCCGATCCGGCTATTCTCCCGTGTCCCTTCATCTTGAAATGGCCCCACGCTCGGTCCAGAGTTTCCGTCTGACTGCTAGGTCCTAACCGGGTGGGATCAGGGACTGGACTGTCGTTCCTTCAGGAACACTAATTAGCAGGTAAGATCTAATTACTATTTCCTTATCGTCACTCCAGTCCAGTCCCTTTACTTCTGGGATGTACAAGAGCAGTTCAACCCTGGGTGGGATCCGGCAAACCGGACTGAAGGACCGCCAGACCAAACCGAGCATCTGCTGCGCTCTGGACGTCCAGCCTGTAGTGCTTGGTGAACGTATGTAGCGAAGACCAAGTTGCCGCCCTACAGATGTCCACTGGAGGGACCAAGCTGAATTCTGCCCAAGAAGTAGCCTGAGCCCGGGTGGAGTGCGCCCGGAGCCCCGCTGGCACCTGCTTCCCTTTCAGGATGTAGGCGGAAGCGATCGCTTCCCTGATCCATCTGGAGATAGAGGCCTTGGCCGCCGCCTCTCCCTTGTGTGAACCCCCAAACTGAACGAATAGACGCTCGGACTTCCGGAAAGGGGCTGTGCGGGAGAGGTAGCGTTTCAAGGTCCTCCGGACATCCAAGAGTCGCAGTTTGTTATCCCTACCTCCGCCCTCCTCGGCGGAGAGAACCGGAAGGTGAACTGCCTGGTTCATATGAAAAGGAGAAATGACCTTGGGCAAGAAGGAGGGAACCGGGCGTAGAACTATCTTGTCCTTGAGAAACAGTAGGAAGGGGGGCTGAGCGGACAGCGCTTGGAGTTCCGAGACCCGCCTAGCTGAGCAGATCGCGACCAAAAAGACTGTCTTCAGGGTTAAGTCCTTTAAGGAGGCCCTCTTCACTGGTTCGAAGGGTTCCTTGATCAGAGCGTTAAGCACTAGGTTGAGGTCCCAAGGGGGGACGACTGACCTCTGTTGAGGGCGCAGGCGCCTTACCGCCCTTAAGAACCTGGAGACATCCGAGTGTGCCCCTAGGGGCTTTCCGCGGACCTTCCCTCTATAGCATGCGATTGCCGCTAGCTGAACTCGCAAGGAGCTGTGAGCTAGGCCCTTGTCAAAACCTGCCTGTAAGAATTCCAGAATCTCGGGGACTGAAGTGGAGAGGGGTTTTTGTCGGTGCTCCGCGCACCACGCTTCGAAGATGCGCCAAGTCCTAACATAGGAGAGACAGGTTGAACGCTTCCTAGCGTTTAGCAGGGTAGAGATGACCGCTCCTGAATAACCTCTCTTTAGGAGCCTCGCCCTTTCAATAGCCAGGCCGTAAGCGAGAACCGATCCACGTGAGGCATCCGCAATGGACCTTGTCCCAGCAGGTCCCTTTTGCAAGGAAGACGCCAAGGTCGATCGGCGATCAATCTCATCAGATCCGCATACCAAGGCCGGCGAGGCCAATCCGGGGCTATGAGAATTACATATCCCTGATGGGACTCCACTCGTTGTAGCACTTTTCTGATCAGAGCCCAGGGAGGGAACACATAGAGTAGACCCTCCGAGGGCCACTTCTGGGCCAAGGCATCCAGGCCTTCGGACATCCTTTCCTTGCGCCGGCTGAAGAACCGCTCCACCTTGGCGGTTGCGAACCTCGCCATGAGGTCCATGACTGGGAGGCCCCAAAGGGCTACTATCCGGTTGAACGTCTCCTGCTCCAGTTCCCACTCTCCGTGGTCTATCTTGCACCTGCTGAGATAGTCTGCTGTGACGTTGTCTATTCCTGCCACGTGCTGGGCCGAGAGAGCTTCCAACCGAGTCTCTGCCCACTGGAACAGAGTGCCCGCCTCCTTCTCTAAGGCAGGACTGCTGGTGCCGCCCTGGTGGTTGATGTAAGCCACCGCAGTAACATTGTCTGAGAGTACGCGAATTGCCATTTTTTGTACTAAGGCCTCTAGAGCCCTGAGCGCCAACCCTACGGCTCGCAATTCTAGTCTGTTGATGGGCCATTGGGCTTCCAGTGGAGACCAGTTGCCTTGAACGAACTGGCCCTCGCAGTGAGCTCCCCAGCCTGTCAGACTGGCATCCGTCATCAGTAATAACCACTGGTGAGGCTCGAGGGGCATCCCGAGATCCAGATTCTTCGGGGACCGCCACCAGTGCAGCGTCTGTTTGGTCCGTGGCACGCAAGGTAACGGCATTGATAAGGGGTGATGTTGCGGCGACCACCGACGCAATAGGGCCCTCTGCAGCGGCCGCATGTGGGCCCGAGCCCATGGTACCACCTCTATTGCCGCTGCCATTGTTCCCAGGACCTGCAGATAATGCCGCGCCGAAGGGTTCCGTCTGGCCAGAAACTGAGTTACCAGGAGTCTTAGCTCTCTTGATCTTGATTGAGACAGAAACACCCTGCCTCTGCTGGTGTCGAACCTTGCTCCGAGGTACTCCAGTTCCTGGGAGGGTGTCATCCTGCTCTTCGCTCGATTGATGACCCACCCCAATTCTTCTAGCACTTGAACCACTCTTGTTGTCACGGAGTGGCTTTCCTCCTCGGACTTTGCCCGGATTAGCCAATCGTCCAGGTAGGGGTGTACTAGAATTCCCTCTTTTCGTAGAGAGGCCGCTACCACCACCATCACCTTGGTGAATGTCCTTGGAGCCGTAGCTAAGCCGAAGGGAAGAGCCTGGAATTGAAAATGGCCCCTTGGCACTGCAAATCTCAGGAATTGTTGATGGGAATCCCTGACCGGGATATGCAGGTAGGCTTCTGTCAGATCGAGGGATGTTAAGAACTCCCCGCCCCTGACTGCTGCTATGACCGAACGTAGGGTTTCCATCCGGAAGTGTGGAACTCTGAGGCAGCGATTGACCTGTTTTAGATCTAGTATCGGGCGAAAGGAGCCTTCTTTCTTTGGGACTACGAAGTAAATCGAGTACCGACCAGAACCGCACTGGTCTGGTGGCACCGGGACTACGGCCCCGAGTGTTATCAGACGGGAGAGGGTTGTCTCTACCGCCCCTCTCTTTTCCGAAGAACCGCAGGGAGACTGAACAAAGGCTGGAGGAATTTGCTTTGCGAATTCGAGAGTGTAGCCCTCTCTGATGACTTCTAGAACCCATTGATCGGACGTGACCCGGGACCAGGCAGGAAGAAAACGCCTTAGGCGACCGCCCACCGACGGCTCTCCCCCCTGGACCCCCGTCACCTCATTGTTTTCTATTTGCTTGAGAGGAGGAGAAGGAGGACGAGCCAAAACCTCGGCCTGCTCCTCGAAACCCTCTAAAACCTGTCCCTTAGAGGGGAACCGGCCCCTGGGAAAGGGGTTTGTCCTAGCTGGGCGGAACCTTCGGGAGTCCCTGGACTGGTTACGCACTGAGGGTACGGGACGCCCTTGCTTTGGTCTGTCTTCAGGCAGCCTGCCCCCTTTAGACTCGCCAAGGTCCTTTACCAACTTCTCCAAATCTTCTCCGAATAACAGTTTTCCCTTGAACGGAAGGCGGCTCAGGCGTGCCTTCGAGGAGGCGTCCGCTGCCCAATTCCGTAGCCACAGATAACGTCTAGCTGCTACCACCGAGGCCATGCTCTTGGCTAGGCTCCTGATGAGGTCATACTGACTATCCACCAGGAAGGCTGTTCCGGATTCCAGTCTAGCAGAGTGGTCCTGAGCTTCGCCAGATGGGCCCTCTGTTGCTTGCAGCTGTTGAGACCACCTTAAGCAGGCTCTTGCCACCCAAGCCCCTGAAACCGAGGCCTGCAATGCCAGGGCGCTCACATCAAAAGCTTGTTTTAGGAGGGTATCTAGTTTTCTGTCTTGAGAATCCCTCAAGGCTGTGCTACCCTCCACTGGAATAGTAGTCTTCTTAGTGACTGCTGACACCGCTGCATCCACCCTTGGGGACTTCAGCAGCTCTCTGTCTGCCTCTGGTAGAGGGTATAGGCGAGACATGGATCGGACTCCCCTTAGACTAGACTCGGGTTGATCCCATTCTTCCTGGATCATCTGGCGCACCACTCTATGAACAGGGAAGACCCTCTGTGATCTCCTGATGGCCTGGATTAACGGATCCTCCACCGTCTCCTCTTCTGTTGGTGCATCTGAGGATACATTGAGAACTTTTAAAGACTCATCAATTAGGGCCGGGAGTTCTTCCCGCCGAAAGACTCTAATTATCCTGGAATGATCTTCTTCCGGGATCTCCCCTTCTTCCAGTTCCTCTTCTTCCCCGTCCCAGTCTTTGTCCGAGCCCTCCTCTTTTGGAGAGCTCTGGGAAAGGGAGGAGAGAGGTTCTTCCCCGCCCAAGCACGGGCGTTTAGGTGGGAGGCCTGAGTCAGGGATGTTTGCCCTCTTGGATATGGTGTCGGCCGTCGAGGCATTCCCCCCTGAGCCCGAACCCTGCTTGCGCAAGCAATAGGCCTTGTGGAGTAAAAGAATAAAGTCTGGAGAGAAGAAATCCCCTGTACCCCCTTCCCCCGAGGGAGAGGGGGTAGAAGGAGGGGGGGAGGGGGTGGGTAAATCTGAGATTGAGGTGGAAGGAGGCTGGGACCCCCCCTCCCCTTGCAAGAGGTCTCCAGCACTCTGAGAGGATTGGGACATGGCCAAATTAATTTCTTGTTCCACGGAGGCAGCCACTGCAGCACAACCCCTGCAGACTCCTGCCTCCGAGGATGTGCCCCTACGTGTGCCACAGGAAGGGCATCTGGGCTTAGCCGCCATGCTCTTGTTCCCAGGGATCTTGGTTCCTGATTGGAAGGATACGCCCTGTTTCAGATCCCCAGCTATAAGGATAGCAGAAGGTGCAGCCGTAAGGAATTGTCCTCTCCTTCCTTAGATCAAATTTATACTGGAGCGAGGGGGAGAGAGAGAGAGAGAGGGGACCACCAGACCCTCTGTTCTCTACCGGTAAATCAAGTCCCAGAGGCTAAGTAAATGAGCAGATAGAAATATTACACTTTAAACTTCAAAATAAACTCAAATTAATTCCCAATAAAACAAGCAATGCCAAATAAAGAAACTGAGTAGTTCACTCTGGTACTTGCGGTTTAAAGCCTGGTGGACCTGGCTCAGCGATCTCTGCCCGTTGGCTCTACATGTGGTAGGCCTCACCACGTGGAGCCTGAACGGGGGATCGCGAGCGCGTTCTCCGGGTCACTGTTCTCCCCCCGGGCGAAAATAAAAACGCCGCCGAGGCAAGGATGCCGCCAGGGAATGTGCTGCCTCCTGAAGTGCAGGGAAAAACTCCTCCGACGCGATCGGGAGACCCGGGTGTCACCGCCGCGTTCTTCAGCTGCGGGGCGGGACCGGCAGGCAGAATCCAACTCCCGGGGATGCCTCCAGCGCTCAGCCACCTTAAGGGCTTCGGCGCGAGGCAGAACAAAGCGGGGAAATGCAGGAGATCTCCTGCAAACAGTCAGCACCCTTCTACCTCCGGAGCCCGGCCCGACCGAGGGGGGGGGGGGGGAGGGGGGGAAGAGAGCAGAGATCAGTTAAAGGAACAGCACTCAAATGCTAGCTGACAGACACTAAAAATGAAATCAAAGAAACTAAAGGTAAAAAAGCAAATAATGTGATAAATTTAAAAGTAATTCTAAAGGAATTTAATTAAAGGAAGACTCCAGTAAGCCCTAGGCTTACGGAACCCTCCAGCTGCTTGGAGGCTGAGAATACTGGAGTTGAGGGGTGGTCCCAGTGGTATTTATACCGCCCCACCTCCAAAAAGGTTTGGCTCAGCCTCCAAGCTGCTGGAAGGGTTGCGTAACCCAGAAGTAAAGGGACTGGACTGGAGTGACGATAAGGAACTGATTAATTAGAATGGAAATCAGATACCATTTTCAGAAGGAATCTAGGGTATGGCGGACCACTCTATGGTGGAATTTGGTATAAAGGTGATGAACTACTAGAACCTGAAGCTCGTTCACTCTGCGTGCTGAGGTGACTGCTACTCAAAACAAGAGACTTTCCAGGGCAAGAATTTTAGCGGGCAGGAATTCAGCGGCTCAAAGACAGCTTTCATGAGCTACACCAGAACCACATCGAGGTCCCAAGACACTGCAGGTGGGTTGTAAGGAGGCTTTAAGAGAAGCAACGCCCTCATAAAGTGAACAACTAAAGGTTGTACCAATATGAACTTTCCCTCCACACCTCAATGGTTTGCTCTGATTGCACTGAGGTGGAATCTGACGGAGGTGGACTTAAATCCAGACTCAGAGGTGCAGAAGGTACTCAGTTTGTGTGGGACAGACAAAAGAATCTAGGGCCTAGTCCTCACACCAGACAGCACAGCTCATCCATTTACAGGAATAAGACTCTCTCATTGAGGCCCTCCTGGAGGCCAAAAAAGACATTGATTATATTGTCAGGCAAATTGAGTTCAGACAACACTAGCCTCTCAACATCCACGCCATGAGGGCCATGAACTGGATGTTGGGATGCAGCATCATCCTGTCTTGCGAAATTAGATCTGGAGCATGGCCTAGCCAGAGTGGTTCCTGACTGGAGAGTTGTAGCAGTAGAGGAAGCTACAGCTGTCTGGGCCAGAAGAGTGCAATGTGAAACAGCACTGAGAGCTTCTGCCATAGGTACTGGCAGATTCAGGAGGTCTTTATGATGAGAGGGATTAGTGGAAACATACAGAAGATCCTCCCCAATACAGGAGGAAAGCATCTGAGGCTAGCCTGCTATGTGATCTTACTCTGGAGCAGAACTGATCCACCTGGGCATTCTGCGGACAGTGGCGAAAAGCTCTATTCAAGGGGTGCCCCACTTCTGAAAGATACAGGCTGCCACCTCTGTCCAATGTCCATTCGTGTAGTTGGAAGATTCAACTCAGTCTGCTAAAGTGTTTTATTTGCTTGGCAGCTATGTGGCTCTCACCGCTATTCCATCAGCGATAGCAAACTTCCACAACCTGACTGCTTCCCAGCACAGGAGGTACGAACCAGTTCCTCTCTGCTTGTAGATGTAAAACACGGCAACCTGATTGTCAGTCTGAACTAGGACAATATGGTTGGCTAGTCTATCTAGTCTTCAGAGCATTTGCTATGGCTCTCAACTCCAAGAAATTGATCTGGTGGAGACTTTCTTGGATGGATCAATTGCACTGAGTGTGAAACTCATTGAAATGAGCTCCCCAACCCAGTTCGAGTGAGTCAGTTGTCAAAATCTTTTGTGGCAAAGCAATCTAGAAGGGAAGGCCCTTGGGCAAATTTTGCTGGACTGTCCACCAATGCAGTGACTGGACCAGAGGACTGGTGACAGATAGGATAATCTCAGAGTTGACCTGTGGCCTGGGTCCACCAAGTCCTCAGAGTCCACTGAGCCTTCCTCATTTGGAGGTTGTTGTGCCAAGAGTGTGACATGCACTGTAGAGGTCATGTGGCCTAATACGGTCAACATCTTGTGAGCTGTCACCTGCTGGCTCAGTTGAGCTTCCTGCACCAGTGCCATCAGCCGGTGCAGTTGTCGTGAGGAAGAAAGATTCCTACCCAATTTGTGTCAATCACAGTTCCTATGAATTCCAACTGCTGGGTAGGTTGAAGGTGGGACTTTGGGTAATTTATAATGAACCCTTATACTTCCAATACTCAAATGGTCAAGCATATTGATTCTTGAACTCCTTCCGGAGTGGGATTCTATATCAGCTAATCGTCTAGATAGGGGAAGACAAATACACCCAGCATCCAGAGGTAAGCAGCTATTACCGCGAGGCATTTTGTGAAAATGTGAGGTGCTGAGGCCAGACCAAAAAGCAACAGTTTGTAATGGAAGTTTTATCCCCCCCCCCAGGATGAATCTGATACTTCCTGTGAACTGAATATCTTTCTATGTGGGTATATGCATTCTTCAGATCAAGGGAACCTAGCCAATCTCCTTTTTGAAGATAAGGAAGCAGGGTGCCTAGAGAAATCATTCTGAACTTTTCTCTTACCAAGTACATGTTCAGATCTCTTAGGTCTAGAATGGGACAGTATCCTCCCGTTCTCTTGGAGGGGAATCAGGAAGTACCTGGAATAAAAATGCTTGCTCTCTGAGCTAGTGCCACCAGAGAAAAATCGTGAGATAATCTGACAAAAGGGTGGCAATTTCTCTCTGAAGCAGTTCCTGATGCAGAGGGTCAAGGTGATGCACCCTTTGGGGAGGGAGGGAGGAGCAGGTTGGTGGCAGATCCAATAAATGTAGTTTGTAACCGCTTTGGTTTATCAGAACTCATGAGTCTGAGGTTATGGGGGCCCACCTTTGGACAAAAAGTGAGCCTTCCCTCGACCAGAGCATTTCCCCACTGCGACTACGGGTAGAGTGGCTATGCTCTGAAGGAATCAGTTAAAATCCTGTCCCAGGTTTTGGATGAGGAGCTAGCAGGGCTGAGGCTTCTCCTGACATTGTTGTTAATAAGGAGCCTGCTTGGGCTGGGAGGCTTGATGCCAAGGAAAGTACCTACTGTTACAAGAGTAATAGGTCCTTTTCTGCTCCCCCCTCCCCTCCTTGATACCTCCTGCGATAGGAGGCTGGTTTGGATGAGTACCTTGAGAGATTACAAAGGGTGATATGCTGTTTTTCTATGAAGCCAGCCTTCTCTTTGACCTGTTCTCTGAAAGAGATTCTCTTCATGACATGGCACGGCACATCAGCAAGCTTGTTCTGCATAGATAGTGCCTGGCTCCAGTCCTCGAACCTAGAACAAATACCTATGGCAGAAGCTCTCAATGCAGTTTCGATGAGGTCATAGGTCGCCTAGACCATGAACTTTGAGCAGTCCTTGCTGTGAGCCACTAGAGAATGATATTGTTCCAATTTCTCTGGAG
Source organism: Ichthyophis bannanicus (assembly GCA_033557465.1). Classification (NCBI taxonomy): domain Eukaryota; kingdom Metazoa; phylum Chordata; class Amphibia; order Gymnophiona; family Ichthyophiidae; genus Ichthyophis; species Ichthyophis bannanicus. The sequence continues at coordinate 6,645,976 of CM066044.1, read as the reverse complement.
GGAGAAACAGACAGCCTGGTGAGGTCACACATGATGTTCAAGAACATGCCCATGTAGAGCTGGTTAGAAGCCAAACAGGCAACTAGCATGGAACTCTGAAAATACCTTCTCCATAAAAAGGAGTCCAATGTCTGAGCCTCCCTCCCCGAGGGCATCGAAGAATGAGTCTTGATGCTCTTGGATCTCTTAAGGGTGGATTCAATCAGGAATGGCGAGGAAGCAGTCTTCTCAAATCCGGGAGTCTTCTGAACTCTGTACATGGAGTTGAGCCTTCTACTGACTGGAGGCACAGATTTGGGTGTTGGAGGGGTGGGGAAGGGCTCTCCCACATTCTCATCTGCACTCTGCAGGATGCAGTGTATGGGCACTGTCACCACCTCCTTAAAGGCAAAGGAGTACTGTAGGATCTCCAAACTCTTCTGCCCTTGGCTCATCCTCCGTCTCCAAAGAAAATGGTAGAGATTGTTCCTTGCGAAATCCTGGAAGGTCATGTCCTCAGGAGGGGACTTACACTGCTCATGAGGTGAAGAAAGGTCTGAAGTAAATTCAGGAGACCTGCCCTCTGACAAATCCTCTGATTTCACATCAGTCACCTAGTCTTCTGAATCAGACTTAGAGAGGAAGTCTGAATACTTCCAAGTCTCTGCCTTGATTTCTCTCCTGGCCCGAGGGGATTGTGAGATCCTTAGGGAGCGAGGATGCACTGATGCTCTTCTAGATTTCAAGGGTACATCAGACCCCAAAACACTAGAGAGGGATATTGGCCGGCAGGCACCGATGTCTGGACCCTTCAATGCACCAATGTCTATGCCTCTCCAGCAGGCAAGGTATGTGTCTCGAGGATCGGCTGTACACAGTTGCTGATGTCGAGGTCCTGGCATGCTGCATTGCCAAGAACACCATGATGCATTAAGAGGGCAGAGGTGCCATAGAAAAAGAAATAAAAACTAACAATTGGAGGGGAAAAAAAAAAAAAAGGGGGAACGAACCAACCACAACAGCAGGTGATTAGGCAAAAACATAGTGCAGAAATCCCTGTAGGGGAGAAAGAAAATTTACCAAGCAGAGGATGACTGGAACACATATGTGGGGCTCCACGGAAAATGAAAGACTGATCTAAGATGGTGTCATGGCGGCAGATAGGAAGGAAGACACTGAGAAGCCTCCCAAAATCTTCCAGTAGGAACTAGGAAGCATTCCTGCATGGGGTTCCATCGGGGACATCACCCATACGCGCAAGGACTCATTCCTGCTTGTGCATGGAGAATTACCTATTTCTTCTCAACTAGGGAGGCTTGGAGAGTCCCCACATGCTCAGCCGCTGAAAACTACTGGATTCAAAAACTCTTAAAATTAATTTCAATTTCTTTAGGGCCTAATTCTTAAATATCAAGAGAGCTCTTCTGTTAGTTTGAAAGGCAGGCCATGCTTGACTCTGTTACGAAAGCTAAAACCTTTTTTCCAAGTGCTTAGGGAAGGTGCCAAGTCATTATTGCAAGCTTGCAATCTTCCTTTGTGGGTTGGCGACAAAAGTTTCAAAACAATTTCTCCATAGTAAGGGGGCTGCAGCTACCCCCCAGATAGTCTCAGACTGGGAATCTATGTGGATCTGGTAAACATCTGCTGGAGTGGAATGGAGGGACAGCCAGCAGACCTACATCCATCCATCTCCAATGTGAGGACAAACAGCTCCTCGGATTTGTGAAGTGGCAAGTGCTGAAGATGTCTGAAGGTAGAGGATTCTACCCCCCCAAGGTTCATATTATCCAAGGCCTAAAGGTATTGGATAAACTGGTTTTCTTTAGTCCTAACTGCTTGAGGAGCTGGGTTTGGCAACTTCTGCCATACTGTGTACCTGCTGGTTACCACTTTACAACCTGAACAGATTATCACCACCAAGGGTGAATCCCTGTAGTTCCTAGTGGGAAAGTCCTTTCCAGATGTGGAATTAAACCTCTGGGTCATAGGGAGAGCCCCTGCTTTCTGGGACCACTGCAAGGAATGGGGGGAGGGGAAGACATCCAAGTATCAAAGGACCTCTCCCAAACCACTTTACAGTTCATTTGGCCCAATGATGCCAAGTCCTCCCAAGTGAAACTAGAGAAAGACCACTCTATTGTAATCCCTCACAACTTTATCTGAATACAACTTGTCTCAAACTATTACTGGAAAGGTGTGGAGCTATACATAAACTAAGGCATGCCCAAATATTTTCTCCTGGTCCACCAGGGTAGACCACCCCATGTTGTCCAAGTTTTGGCCTTACCTCTCTCCAGGAGGGGATAAAGAAATAAAGGTTGTAATTCCCCCAAATCAACACTTTCCGGGATTTGAGGGAATGGTTAATGAAAAGCTTGCAGAAGATGATGCCTGCACTACTAAGGTGGAGATGTAAGCCATTGGCTTTTATCTCTGTCTGAGTGACCTCCACCAGCCAAAAGGAAATATTTTCTATTTTCATAAATGCAGGGCACACCACATGACTTGGTAAGTTAGTCTTAGGAATTCATCAGTTGTTTACATAAGAATTTGCTAATCAGTTGCTTCTACAAATCATTCTTACATCAAGTTGCGAGTGTCATTTTTCTATCATACGATTAAGTGCTAATATTTACAGAACGCATCCTACTGCTGTTCATTGACAAATGAGAACAGGAAGGGCTTGGTACAGACGCTCCTAGCATAAGCAGCTGTATATAGTAAACTGTTTCGCTGTCTCTGATAATGGTTCTGTTCTATGTACACCGCTTTGACACGGTGAAAAGCGGTATATAAATCCAGCTAAATAAAGCTGAATTTGTGCACTAGTTCTTCCACTGATACTATGGCCCTAAACAGACAGATACAAACCTATCTAAAGGTGTTTTTTTTTGCTTCGGTGCAGAATGCCTAATAATCTTTCTGCACTCCAAAGCCAAAGAGGATAGATGTCTGGGTTTCTCACCAAGCTTTCTGCCAACCACTTAAATCTTTCGGCCAAGGCAAGGTTGTGTCAAAGGCTTAAGAATACCTGGACTCAAATTAATATTTTTAAACACATACAATCTCTGATTAGCACCTATTTTTACACTTGCAGGAAAACTTAGTCAGACCACCCACACTAAATTGCTGGTTTGCCTGTGTTCCCAGTCTTGCTCAGTCACATGTGAGATGTTTTGGTATTTTTTGCAGGCTGAAGCAATAGCTCTACCATCAAATCCCAGATCTCACTGCAATGCAAAAGGGGAAAATAACCAAAACACAGTTAAGGCTGTTTGGCCAGAGTTGGTGTAGGATGAATGGGGTGAAGCACCGATATCTTTTGAGGGAATGTGCTTGTCTAAACCCGCTTGGTGCATCTCTTATAAAATTTGCCCACTTTTTAAAAATTACTGCAAATTTAAAAAAGTATTTATTATATATGGTGACATTTTACTTACCAGTTAATGTCCTTTCCTTGAGTCCTGCTAGACCAATCCAGACAAGTGGGTTGTGTCCCCCTATCAGTACATTGATAGAGACAAAGAACCAATGAAAAGCCCAGATTTCAATATCATCACTCCTATGCCTCTATTTCTTCAGCCACTAGAGTTCCTTTCAGCATTCATTCCAAAGCACACAGGAGTAATATGGCAACCATCACACAGCCTCAATCATGAGCAACAAGGAGTAATCAGTCAAGAACTACATATAGGAAAGCAAAAACAGAAGGCTTTCTGAAGATAAAGAACCTGCAGAGCTAAATACAAAATCATACTGGATCCAAAAAGGTACTGCAGCAGAAGAATAGAGCAAATACAGATTTCAGGGCAGGCCCTGGACTGGTCTAGCAGGACTCAAGGAAAGTACATTAGCTGATAAGTAAAAATGTCACCTTCCAAATCGTCCTGCTAGACCAGTCCAGACAAGTGGGATGTACCAAAGCTACAACTCCACTGGGCAGAAAGGACAGCAACTTACAAAAGCCCTTGAGCCAAAGGCCACGTCCACCTGCGTGTGGACATCCAAGCAATAATGCTCGACAAAAGTGGAAAGTGATGCCCATGTTGCTGCCCGACAAATATCTGCAGGGGTTACAAAGTTCCGCTCTGCCCAGGACACTTGTGTTTGGGTAGAATGGGCATGCAAACCCTCCAGAACCGGCTGAGGTAATGGCCTCTTAAATCCAGCTCCCCAAAGTTAACTTGGCTGCCGTAGTATCCTTGCGCAGGCCAGCAAATAGCACAAAAAAAAAGAAGATAATCAGACTTATGAAAGGAATTCATAACCTCCAAGTACTGGAGAAGCACCCTCTGGACATCCACAAGGCAAAGATCCTTATCCTTCCTTCGACAGTGCTCTTTGGAGAAGGAGGGCAGGTAGACCATCTGGTTCACGTGAAAGGGAGGAAAGCACCTTAGGCAAGAAGGCACTGCCTCCTTTGAAAAAGGCCGATAAAGATCTTGGCAAGACAGAGCCTGCAGCACAGAAATCCAAATTACAACACAAATCCCAACCAAGATGTCCGCCTTGAGCGTCAAATCCTTTAAAGCAGCACACTTCAATGGCTTAAAAGGCACTGCCATCAGGGCTCTGAGCACCAGACACAGATCCCAGGCCAAACCCTCTGGGGAAAGCATGAGATGTCTGTATTCAAGGCTAGAGAGACTTACCAGCCACTTGACTTTGGGAAAAAAAATAGGCCAAAGCTGCACATGGCTGTAAATCAGCTTTGAGTTTCTATAGATTAATCATGACCAGTTCAGTTACATACCCTAAGATCTACCCACTATTAGGGCATTAATTGATCTGACTTTGAAACTAGCATACTAGTTTTGAAGATCTTTCTATGGTACCTCTCTAGGGAATAGGCATACAAACCGAGGGGACAAACATTGGTATCTATGAAGAAAAACAAAACAAAACCAGAAAACCTTACTACAGCTGGTACTGCTTTTTCCCTTCCCTCCCTTTTCTATTAAGATGCCAAGAAAACCATGGTCATATGCTGGGCTGAGATAGTCAAAGTCTGTGAAAACAGATAAAGATGCATATCACCACCACTGTCAAGAGGGAGAACTGTAGGCATTAAAAGCACCATTATAAGGGCGAGTAGACGGGAAAGGAGTGTCCTTTTGGACTGGGGAAACTCTGCAATCTATTTATCTGCTAGAGCTTCATAAACAAATGAGCAAAAAGCAAGCAGGTTGAACGTAATAAACAACACTTTAGATCTTAATACATATAATTGTACAAAAATACTCACAAAATTCATACTGATTGCTGTTTCTCAATATCAGCACTGAAGTGGAAACCAAAGAAGAGGCGATTCTCAAATGGAATCAAGTGGGAACCCACAGCTCTTTTTCAAACAACTCAAGAGAAAATTGAGTCTTATATAAAACCTGTAGGCAAATGGCAATAGAGCTGGCAATATCTTTGCCCCATGCTGGTCAGCTACAGGATACAAGTTACAGCTTTTGGCATCCTTCCTTTTTTTGGGCTTCTGTGTTCAGAGAGTTATAGACTGACTTGACTTAAAAGGGTGATGCAATACCCCTCCCCCAACCTATCCCTTATAAACAGCTCTGCATCCATGTGTGTTCATGAAGGACAGTCTGCATTCTGCTAATGTGTTCTGTTTGTGATTGTCAGCCTGAAATGCGATATGCACTTTAACCACTTTTGAATGTAGAGCAACTTGGTGCCAAAATGTGTTGGTTTATGGAGTCAATGCCTGATTTTAGGAACATGGCATAACAACCACCCCTGTCTCAGTGAAGTAATCCCCCAACACTGGTTTGGAAGAATCTAAACTTTGCTATGTCTTAGAAGCTAAGCAGAGTCAGGCCTGGCTAGCAAGTAGCTGGATGGGGAACCACTGAAAATGGCTACTAGATGGTGTGTGCTGCACAAGGCAATGGTAAACCTCTACTGCAATCTTCTACGAAAAAAGGTCACTGGCAACGTGGTAGGGCTGTGATCAACTCCTAAAACCAGGAAATGGGCAGAAAGAACAGGGAAGAAAACAAGCAATGATAAATAAAAATATTTCAAAATGCATAAATTATCCTTTAGGATCCAGCTGACCTCCATGAGCTCTGCCATGCAAGACTTCTAATGGCCCTCAACCTGAAAGAAAGAAAGCCCAAACTGCACCCCTCACACAAAGGGACTCAATCTGTGTGCCTATTCGGAAAATTCTTACCAACAGGATTGAAAGTCAAAGTCAGTTTATCAAGTGAGTAAAATATACTTCATGCCTTACCTCGTACTGTAGTTCCTTGAGTCCTGCCAGATTAGTGGGATTTGCTCTCCTCCTAGTAAGTGGAAATGGAGTAAATCCATTTGTCTTCCCAGTATTTTATTTATTTATAAGTTTTTCTATACCGCCTCTTCCAGAGATCAAGGGCAGTTTACAATTAACAAAACCAGTTACATTAAACTTAAAACTTCAAAACAATGTATGCTGGTGCAGCACGGAAACCTCGGTATGCTATTACCACATTCATCATTAATACAAACAGATCATGCACTGTATCATTATACACATTTGTCTTTTTTTTTTTTTTTTTTAAATTTTCATGAATTATTCTTTTCATGTTGTTGAGCAGCAGATCGCGTCCAAGACTTTGTCTAGTTACCACGCTATGGTGGGATCCCTAGACTGGTGTGGCAGGACTCAAGGAAAGAGAAATTAGACTTACCTGCTAATTGTTGTTCCTTGAGGAACTCCAGTTCAGTCTCTCACCTCTGGGTAATGCACTTCCTCCTGCAGCATGGAGACTGGGCAAGTCAGACTTATGACATCACTGTACATATCCTGCACCCCCACCAGCTTCCAGTGACCTAATGACAAAGCAGACTCAAAGGAGCAACAAGTAGCTATAGTATTAATCATTAAAAACTTAACTGTTGAACTGAACTAACTCCTCATTAAATAAAAGGGCAACTGTCCCTCTCCCGCTCGAAAGAATAGAAAAGAGAGGGAGAGAAAGAATACAGAACATACAGTACTTGAGTACAGAAAGAAATTTGCTGAAATTCTACTGCCCGGCTGCTGATTCAGCAGACCCTAAAAATGACTGTGCTAAAAGTGACAACCAGCTCCCAGAGTGGGAATCGGGACTGAACTGGAGTTCAAGAAACAACAATTAGCAGGTAGGTCTAATTTCTCTTTCCTTATCGTCCCTCCAGTTCAGTCCCTTACCTCTGGGATGTAAAAGAGCAGTAAATTACTGGGAGGGACCTGTCCACCCGGATCGCAACACCGCAGACCCGAAGCAGGCATCTCCCGATGCTTGGACATCTAGATGATAATGTTTACTGAAAGTATGCAAAGACGACCAGGTGGCTGCTTTGCAAATCTCAACCAGATGAACTAAGCTATGTTCAGCCCAGGAAGTAGCCTGCGCTCTAGTAGAATGAGCCCGCAGCCCTACAGGCACCTGACAGCCTTGCAAGATATAAGCTGATGCTATTGCCTCACGGACCCATCTGGCAATCGAAGCTTTGGATACCGCTTCACCCTTACGAGGACCTCCAAAGAGAACGAACAAACTTGCGGAAAGACCTTGAAACCTTCAAGTATCGACAGAGAAACCTCTTTATATCTAATCGATGCAAACGACGATCTGACTCATTCTCCGACGAAACACCAAACACTGGCAAGGAGACAGACTGACATGAAACAGCGACACTACCTTTGGCAGGAAAGATGGAACAGGATGCAAAACCACCTTTTCCCTTGAGAAAACCAGAAATGGTTCTCGACAAGACAACGCCTGCAACTCAGAGATCCGCCATGCAGAGCAAATGGCTACCAAAACACTGTTTTTAAGGCCAAATCTTTCAATGAAGCCTGATGCAAAGGCTCAAAAGGCTCCCTAGACAAGGCTTCTAAGACCAGGTTGAGATCCCAAGGAGGAGAAACCAACCTGAGCGAAGGACGTAGACGGGACACCACTCTCAAGAAACGAACCACATCGGCATGAGCACCCAAGGCGACCTCTTGAACCTTTCCTCGATAACAATAGCTGCCAGTTGAACCCTCAACGAACTGGCTGCCAACCCCTTATTGAAACCATCCTGAAAGAAGCTCAACACTATCGGAAGTGAAACTGCGGCAGGTCGGACCTGCCACTATTCACACCAGTCTTCAAAAATAAGCCAAACCCGCACATAAGCTAAGGATGTCAATCTTTTTCTCGCCAAAAGTAAGGTAGCAATCACCACACTAGAATAACCTTTCTTTAACCTAGCCCTTTCAAGGGCCAAGCTGTAAGCGAGAACCGATCCACCTGAAGCATCTGCAGAGGATCTTGTAGCAGAAAGTCCTCCCTTGTCGGCAACAGCCACGGTTTCCCATCGAGAAGACGCACCAGATCAGCATACCACAGTCGATGCGGCCAATCTGGAGCCACTAGAATTACTCTTCCCCGAAGGGCTTCGATGCGCTGACCCACTCGACCTATGAGAGCCCAAGGAGGGAACACAGAGGAGACTATGCATGGGCCATTGTTGTATCAAGGCATCTAGTCCTTCTGACATTCTTTCTTGTCTTCTGCTCTAAAACCGACTCACCTTTGCTGACAGAAAGGTCACCATGAGATCCATCACAGGAGCTTCCCATTTGTGAACTATCTGCGCAAAACACATCTGGATGAAGCGCCCATTCCCCCGGATCCACGTGAACCCGGCTGAGAAAGTCCGCCATCACATTGTCCTTTCCCGCAATGTGTGCCGCCGACAAAGCCGAGACTTTACCCAATTGAACAGGCTCTCTGCCTCTAGCTCCAGAGCCGTGCATCCCGTGCCCCCTTGATGACTGAAGTATGCCACCGTCGCGGCATTGTCTAAAAGCACCCGAACTGCTCGACCCTGTAAGGTGGACTCTAAGGCCCAAAGCGCTAGAGCTACAGCTCGCAACTCCAGTCGATTGATTGACCAATTGATTTCTTGCTCGGTCCAACAGCCCTGTGTGAAGAGCTCTCCACAATGAGCCCCCCACCCGGCTAGAATGGCATCTGTTAGGACCGGAATCCACTGCAGCTGTTCAAGAGGCATGCCCGCTGTGAGATTCTGTGGAAGAAGCCACCACTGTAGGGACGTCCTGACTCACCCTGGACAAGGAAGGTGCTTGGACAGAGAATCACTCTGGTTGGATCAGCGACCTCTGTAAGGGGCCCGTGTGAGCTCTGGCCCATGGCACCACTTCCAGAGTCACCGCCATCATTCCTAAAATGCGTAGATAGTGCCAGGCCGAAGGTACAGGACTGCTCAAAAAAACACGACTCAATAGCCGAAGGCCCTGGGTTCGGGAATCTGGCAGAAACACCGCTCCCACTCGAGTGTCGAAGCAAACTCCCAAATATTCCAGAACTTGCAAAGGAACCAAACTGCTCTTGACAGAATTGACTACCCAACAGAGACTCTGTAGGAGCTCCACCACTCTGCCCGTCACCCGCATACTCTTGACCCTGGACTTTGCTCGAATCAACCAGTCATCAAGATAGGGATGAATTAATATTCCCTCCTTTCAAAAGGCCGCTGCCACCACCATAACCTTGGTGAAGGTATGCGGAGCTGTCGCTAGACTGAAGGGCAAACACCTGAAACTGGACATTCCCCCACAGTAGTGCAAATCTTAGAAACCTTTGATGATCAGACCCGATTGGAATGTGAAGATACGCTTCAGTGAGATCGAGAGATGTGAGAAACTCCCCTTGCTGAACCGCTACAATAACAGAACGGAATGTTTCAATTCTGAAATGAGGGACCTGCAGACAGTGATTTACCCCCTTGAGATCCAGAATTGGTCAGAAGGCTCCATCCTTTTTTGGCACCACGAAATAGAGTATCGACCGATCCCGTAATGCTCTTGTGGCACTGGAACCACTGCTTCCAGATGTAACAGACGAGACAGGATTTGCCGTACCGCTGTAGTCTTCTCTGAACCCCTGCAAGGCGACATGACAAATGAGTCGAGTAAGGGATGGGCAAATTCGAGAGAATAACCTTTGCGAATCACCTCCAACACAACACCCACTGATCGGATGTTATCTGGACCCAGGCAGGAAAAAGACTTCCTATCGCTGGAACTCCTGCCTGGGTCCCCCTCGCTTCATTGTGCTTTCCTAAATCCTGAGGAAGCGGAACTAGCAAAACCTCTGCCCGCTCCCCGGAATCCCCGAAAGCTTTGCGCACGAGAGGAAAATCTTCCTCTCTGAAAGCCTCCCAATCGGGAGGTATGAAAACGCCTGAAATCTCGAGGTTGACCCTCGTTGGTATCTGAGGCCGACCTTGCTTCGGCTTATTCTCCAGCAAACGACCTCCTTTAGATTCCCCCAGATCTTTGACCAGCTTTTCAAGATCCTCTCCAAACAGTTTCCCCTTAAAAGGAAGTTTGCTAAGATGTGACTTGGAGGAACTGTCAGCTGCCCAATTCCTCAGCCAAAGATAGCGGCGGGCGGCTACCAAGGAAGCCATGCTGTTCGCTAGAGCTCTAATAAGATCATAGTGGACATCGGCTAAATAAGCTGAACCTGACTCGAGCCTTGATATATCCGCTGACTGCTCCTGCGTTTGCTGCACTGGCTGCTGCAAAACGCTGCAACCAAAAAAGGCATGCTCTCGCCACCCAAGCTCCACAAATAGACGCCTGAAGAGAGAAAGCATTAACCTCAAAAACTTGCTTCAACAATGTGTCCACCTTCCGATCCTGTGCGTCCTTCAAAGCTGCACTGCCTTCAACTGGAATGGTAGTTTTCTTTGTGACCGCCAACACAGCTGCATCTATACATGGAGAAAGAAACACTTCTCATTCTTGATCCGCCAAGGGATAGAGCCGATTCATGGACCTGACACCATACAATCCTGCCACTGGCGCATCCCATTCATCCTGAATCATCTGCTTAACCACACGGTGTACTGGAAAAACAGCCTGAGATTTCCGCACCGCCTGAATGAGAGGATCCTCTAAACCCTCATCCTCCGCCGGTACCACCGACGAAAGGTTGAAAGTCTGAAGGACCTCCATAATGAGCGCTGTCAGCTCCTCTCTCCGAAAGACCCTGATAATCCTTGCCTGATCCTCAGGTTCCTGAATCTCACCTTCCTCTAGTTCCTCTATCCCGGCTTCTGGATCCATCTCAATGTCTTCACCTTCCAGCAAGACCAAACCAGGAAGCTGATCTTCCACCGACCGAGCCCTCTTAACCGTTCTACCGTCACTAATTCCCAACCTTTCTATAGTTGCTTGGCCCCCTGCGGCCCCAAACAGTGAGGCATCCACCACCACCCCCTATTGCCGTAAACAGAAGGCCTGATTCATCAGCAGCACAAAATCCAGGGAGAAACCTCCGAGCGCTGTCCCAGCCACCATCGGGATGGATGAACTACCGGGCAAAACCAAGCTTGTAGAAAGAAAAGCGGAAGAGCCCTCTAGCAAAGCCTCACCTTTCGCTGAGGCGCCAGTACCCTGCGCCACCAAAAGGAGACCCCTCCTTAGACGTATCCTGCTCCATAGTTAGTGCTTCAGATGCACAGCCATGGCACAACCCTGCGTCCGAGAACCGAGCTTTTATGAGAGCCACAAACAAGATACTGCGGAAGCAAAGGCATCAGAACTACAAGAATCCAGAGACTGGGTAGTAAAATTAACAACTCGTAGAGTCCTAAAAAGGCACCAAAATACTGTAACTGATCCTTTTTTTTTTTTTTTAATGTACTGGCCCTTTAAGAGCTCAAAGCACTGATAGAAAAAAAATTAAGGAATCTCTTCAAAACCATCTAAAGCAAACACGCACATCAAAAACCATCAAATTCAATCAAAATTAAATTTAAATTTAACCAAAGACTAAATCATTTAAGCAATTACAGCAGTTTGGAAGGAAAAAACAGCTCCGTAAAAAAAAAAAAAAAAGTTGGAAAAACTGCCCGCAGCACTGCAAACCATCAAAAGGTGTGTCTCATGCTGTAACAGGCTCCAAACACTCTCCTGACAGCAATACAAATAATCGGAGCACTCACCTTAACATCAGAGCCCTTCAGATCCTCTGTACCTTGAAAATCACCAGAAACAAACTGAAAACAGCACTGCTGAGAAATCCTGTCAGCTGGCTGCAGTAGCAGAGAGAAACCCCAATACAAGCTTTTGACAGGAATTAGCAGAGCAGAACAACTGATCAGGTCAGAAAATAAAAACCTGCTGAACAACTCCCCTCCGTGCAAACAAGGAGGGAAGGGCAGGCTAAAGATAAACAGAAACAAATGGGCGGAGAAAGCAGCTTCCTGATTACCTACGATCCCCTCACAGACCTTGTCTTTTTTTTTGTTTTTTTTAACTTTAATCTACAATCAAAGGAAATATTATAGGGGAAAAGAAAATCTAAATTCCCTATCCAACTTGTCTAAAGCTCCTTATCTGCTCCTCTAGTGAGCCCAGCACCTAGGCTCACTACCTCCTGCTGCATGGAGACTGAGCACACTGGAAGCTGGTGGGGGTCGGTGCCAGCAGGATATGTACAGTGATGTCACAAGTTTGACTTGCCCAGTCTCCATGTTGCAGGAGGAAGTGCATTACCCAGAGGTGAGGGACTGAACTGGAGGGACGATAAGGAACAACAGTTTATTTATTTATTTATATTCTCTTATATACCGCGCTATTCTGCATCAGTGACCAATTAAGACATAACTGTACTTTCCTCTGTCAAACTAAACCAGTCCAGGGCAGTGGAATGTACCAAAGCTTTTCACCAAGTTGGGCAGGAGACGACTGTGGCAGCCTTTTACAGTATTTTGTCTCAGGTGCAGTTTTCTGCACCATCTATAAAAAAACACAAGTCACGATTTCAATCCCAGGTGCTATGATGAATAAAGAGACGTCTTACAGTTGCGTACTGGCAAGCCAATGATGTCTTTGTTCAAAAGTCTAACACTCTGACCTTTGATAATGTAGGCCCAATAACTACCCTAGCAGTTCCAGGAGATAAGTGTCAAAAACCTCACTTCTTCCCTCTGGAGTATCTGGGCCAGCAATGAGCATCTGCCTAGCCTGCTGAAGGAAAAACACTAACTCCTTTCTTGTTTGATCTTGGGTCTAAGCATAACATTTTTTGAAGTGGCCCCTGATTCCTCACAGCCAGAAGCAAAATCATCTACTTGGAATAATACAGAACATATTGCAAGAGAAAAAAAAGACAAAGGCAGTTTCAATGCCACCTCTATCAAGATTCCTTTACAAGGTGCCATAACAGCCCAGACTGCTGGGCCAAGAAAGCCCTGACCAAACCTGTAGTCAAGGCCAAGGAACTCAGCAAACATGCTTACATGGCAGACTTCACTTCAAAGACACAAGTGACAGCAATGTGTCCCTCAAACCAGGCCTTGACAAATTTTGTTTGGATTAAGGAGCCAGTCCAAAATCTTAACAGTCAGGGGCTGCGACGACCTTGCACCTCTCTTCCTCCTGTTTTCTGCATTCTCCACCAATGTTCATCCATTTGCAAATTCATACACTTTGAAAACATAACTGAAACCCCTCTCCTCCCACAAACAACCTCTCAACAAATACAGAACCAACCCACTAACCTCCCCCCTCCCTCGCCCCCTACTTAAACAACTCCAGAGCCTTGTCCCACCCATCTAAAGAAGGAAGTTAAGAATAAGCTGACTCATATATATGTAAATAGAAAGTTTACACACAGGTTTGTACGATATGTTCCCTGTAAATAGTTACTACCACTGTTTCATGTAAAAGTTGTTCAATTGTTAACTGTAAACTGCCCTTGATCTTTGGAAGGGGCTGTATAGAAGAAATGTATAAATAAAAAAAATAAAAATATCTAGGGAGGGTGGAAGAGATGATCAAGTGTGTCTTGTTATGATAGTAGAGGTTATATGAGGCATCTTTAGACAGAAATATGTAGTTAGTAAGTGTGCGTGTGTATGTATGTGCCTGTGTGCATGTTCGGGGGGGGGGGGGGAGATGCACGCGCGTGTGTGTGTGCGCACATGTTCGGGGGGTCTGGGAGAGGAGATGCACCTTCTGGTACACACACACACACACACACAGTGCCCTTTTGTCCCCATGCATTCAATTTCTAACTTCCAACACCTTACCCTCTTCCCCCTCCAAACTCTCTCTTCCCCCTAGAATTCCCACCCTCTGCCCTCCTTTCATCCCACCTGCATCCTTTTTTTTTAAGATACTGTTCCTTTAAAAATGTTGCTTCTTCACTCCCCCGCCTTCTGTCTAACTGGCTGTCTTTCTGCCTACAGTGGATTGGAACAAAAGAACATAAGATATGCCATACTGGGTCAGACCAAGGTCCATCAAGTCCAGTATTCTGTTTCCAACAGTGACCAATCTAGGCCATATGTACCTAGCAGTTTCCCCAAGAGACACAAGTTCCACAATGCTTGTACTGGGTCAAGCATTGATATCTTCGGTCACTTCTTAATAATGGTTTATGGACCTTTCCTCCAGGAACTTGTCCAAACCTTTTTTAAACCCAGCTACACTAACAGCCTTTACTACATCCTCCGGTAACAAATTCCAGAGTTTGATTACACGTTGAGTGAAAAAATATTTTCTTTTATTAGTCTTAAATAGTTTACCCTGTAGCTTCATTGCATGTCCCCTAGTCTTTCTATATTCTGAAAAGGTAAACAATCGATCTACGTTTACCCGTTCCACTCCGTTCATTAATTTATAGACTTCTACCATATCTCCCCTCAGCCGTCTCTTTTCCAGGTTAAAGTGCCCTAACCTTTTAGCCTTTCTTCATAGGAGTATCCTTCCATCCCCTTTACCATTTTGGTGGCTCTTCTCTGTACCTTTTCTAAAATCGCTATATCCTTTTTAAGATACGGCGACCAGAATTGCACACAATATTCAAGGTGCGGTCTCACCAGGGAACGATACAGAGGCATTATAATATCTTTTGTTTTATTTTCCATTCCTTTCCTTCTGATACCTAGCATTCTATTTGCTCTCTTGGCCGCCGCTGCACACTGGGCCGAGGGTTTTAACATGTTATCCACAATGACGCCTAAATCTTTTTCCTGGGTGGTGGTTCCTAATGTGGAACCTTGCATCGTGTAACCATAGTTTGGGTTGTTCTTCCCTAGGTGCATAACCTTGCACTTGTCCACATTAAATTTCATCTGCCATTTTGATGCCCAGTCTTCCAATTTATCAAGATCCTCTTGCAAGTTTTCACAATCCTCTTGGGTTTTAACAACTTTAAATAGTTGTGTCATCTGCAAATTTGATAACCTCACTCGTTATTCCATTTTCCAGGTCATTTATGAATATGTCAAAAAGCAGCAGACCCAGCACAGATCCCTGGGGTACACCACTATTCACCTTTCTCCATTGGGAAAATTGGCCATTTAGCCCTACCCTCTGCTTTCTATCTTTTAACCAGTTCCTCATCCACAACAGTACACTGCCTCCTATCCCATGACTCTTTAGTTTTGCCAAAAGTCTCTGATGAGGGACCTTGTCAAAGGCTTTCTGAAAGTCCAGATACACAATATCAACCGACTCACCTTTGTCCACCTGTTTATTCACTCCTTCAAAAAAATAACAGATTAGTAAGACAAGATCTTCCTTGGCTAAAGCCATGTTGGCTGTCTCCCATTAGGTTGTGACTATCTACATGCCGAGTAATTTTATTCTTTATGATGGTTTCTACCATTTTTCCCGGTACTGACGTCAGGCTCACCGGTCTGTAGTTTCCCGGATCACTCCTGGAACCCTTTTTAAAAATTGGTGTTACATTGGCGATCCTCCAATCTTCAGGTATTAGAGATGATTTTAATGATAGTTCACAGATTACTAATAGCAGTTCTGCAATCTCATATTTCAGTTCTTTCAACACCCTTGGATGTATACCATCTGGCCCAGGTGATTTGCTACTCTTCAGTTTATCTAATAGCTGTAAGACATCTTCCCGATGTATCGATATTTCCTTCAATTCTTCCGCACCTTTAAATACCACTTCAGTCATGGGTAACATCCCTACATCTTCCTCAGTAAAGACCGAAGCAAAGAATTCATTCAGTCTCTCTGCTATCGCCTTGCCGCCTCTTAGTGCTCCTTTAACCCCTTTATCATCTAATGGGCCAACTGACTCTCTCACAGGTTTTTTGCTACGAATGTACTTGAAAAGGTCTTTATTTCGCGTTTTTGCTTCCGCAGCAAGCTTCTTCTCAAATTCTCTCTTTGCCTGCCTTATCAATGCCTTGCATTTGACTTGCCAGTGCTTGTGCTGTTTCCAGGTTTTGTCGTTTGGCTCTTTTTTCCATTTCCTGAAAGATGCTTTTTTGGCAACAACAGCCTCTCTGACCTCACCTTTAAACCATGCTGGCAGTTTTTTGGACTTCCTTCCACTTTTCTTAAAGCGTGGAATACAGCTGGTCTGGGCTTCCAAGATAGTATTTTTCAACAACACCCAAGCTTGATGTACGTCTTTAACCTTCGCAACTGCTCCTTTTAGATTTTCTTAACTGTTTTCCTCATTTTATCAGTCTCCCTTTCGAAAGTTAAAAGGTAGTACTGTGGATTTCCTTACTATCCCTCCTCCACTAATTAAATCAAAGGCGATCATGCTATGATCACTATTGCCAAGTGGCCCCAACACCCTTATCTCTTGCACTAGATCTGGTGTTCCACTAAGGACTAGGTCTAATATGGCTTCCCCTCTGGTCGGTTCATGAACCAGCTGCTCCAAGAAGCAGTCATTTATTTCATCTAGGAACTTTATCTCCCTAGCATGTCCTGACGTGACACTGACCCAGTCGATACCGGGGTAATTGAAATAATCCATTATTCTTACTGTGCTGTAACTTTTGTTAGCTTCCTTGATTTCTTTGAGCATTTCATCATCCATTTGGTCATTCTGGCTGGGTGCTCGATAGTACACCCCCACTGCCATCGCCTTCCCCCTTTTATATGGAATTTCAATCCATATAGATTCTACAGCAGATTTTGTTTCCTGCAAAACTTTAATCCTTTCTGAGTCAATGCCCTCTCTAACAGAGCACAACCACTCTACCAATTTGATCAGCTCTATCATTACGATATAGTTTGTACCCAGGTATCACAGTGTCCCACTGGTTGTCCTCCTTCCACCATGTCTCTGATATTCCAATCATATCTAACCTTTCATTTAGTGCTATATATTCTAACTCTCCCATCTTATTCTTTAGACTTCTAGTATTTGCATACAAGCATTTTAGAGAATGTATTTTATTCATGTTAATTTGGCTATTGTTAGACAAGGGTAAATTGGGATCTTTAAGCTCTGTCTGCTCCATACTTGAGGGCATTTGGGCTACTTTACTCTTTTGTGGAACCTCTCTGCTTTTGGTAGTATCCTTCAAGGATACATTCTTCCGAACCATCCGCTCTTGGGCGACTGTCAGCTTTCCCCTAATATCTAGTTTAAAAAGCTGCTCTATCTCCTTTTTAAATGTTAATGCCAGCAGCCTGGTTCCATCCCGGTTAAGGTGAAGCCCATCCCTTTGGAAGAGCCCCTCCTTTCCCCAGAATGTTCCCCAGTTCCTAACAAATCCAAAACCCTCATCTCTGCACCATTGTCTCATCCACGCATTGAGACTCCAGAGCTCTGCCTGCCTTTTGGTCCTGCGCGTGGAACAGGGAGCATTTCGGAGAATGCTACCCTGGAAGTTCTGGATTTCAACTTCCTACCTAATAGCCTAAATTTTGCCTCCAGAACCTCCCTACCACATTTTCCTATGTCATTGGTACCGACATGTATCAAGACAGCAGACTCCTCCCCAGCACTATCTAAGACCTTATCTAGGTGGCGCGTGAGGTCCGCTACCTTCGCACCAGGCAGGCATGTTACCAGGCGATCCTCACGTCCACCAGCCACCCAGCTATCTACATGCCTATGATCGAATCACCAACTATAACGGCTGTCCTAACCCTTCCCTCATGGGCACATGGCCCTGGAGAAACTTCCTCGGTGCGAGAGGGTTTTACATCACCTGGAGGACAGGTCCTAGTTACAGGATCACTTCCTGCCACACCAGGGTGATGCTCTCCTGTCACGTGACCTCTCTCCTCCATGGCAACAGGGGTGCTGCCAGACTGGAGGTGGGACTTCAGGACTATATCCCTGTAGGTCTCGTCTATGTACCCCTCTGTCTGTCTTATGTTTTCCAAGTCTGCTACTTTAGCCTCTAGAGAATGGACTTGTTCCCTGAGAGAAAAGAGCTCCTTGCACCTAGTGCACACATAAGACCTCTCACCAACTGGGAGAAAATCATACATGTGACACTCAATGCAAAAGACTGGAAAGCCCCCATCCCGCTGCTGGACTGCTGTCTGCATCTTAGTTTTAAGTTTGTGTCTAGATCTTTAAGTTCTTACTTACTAGGGGTTGCTATGGGTATTTATACCAATAAAACTGTACCTAATACGTTTAATATACCTTGTTCACCTGAAGCTTAATTAATCTCAGGTCCTTAGTGTATGACTGATTTGGGTAATGAGCTTCACCTGAAAACACCTCCTGTCTTTTTACGAGAGCCACAGGCTGTCTACTATTTTCCAGGCCATGATTGCAGCCTCTCTCTCCTGTTCTGCCCATGAGCATCCGATCTCCCACAGGCAGGCAGAAGAGGTCTTTGCCACAATTGTGGCTTTCTTCTGATCTTCTGCCCATGGGAGATGGGGGTACCCACAGGCAGCCTTCCCTCCCTGGTCTGTCTGGTGGGCGATCTGATCCCTGCAGGCAGACAGAAAAGGTCTTTGTGCCTATCACTTTTTCTTAGGGGGTGGCAGAATCCCAGAAGCCACCATAATGAGTTGGCACCTGGGATATGTTGAGCCCTGCCTCAGACCATATAGCACAGTTACTTACCTGTTACAGGTGATCTCTGGGAACAGCAGGAATTAGCCCTCACATATGGGTACATCAGTACCGAAGGAGCCTGCGCGGGAATGCTCCCCAGCTTCCCAAAAAGGAAAGCTTTTGGGAGCATCCCACAGCGCATGCGCGCTGCCTTCCCGCCTTTCCTAACCAACTCTCCTCAGTTCGAGTTTAAAGCTGAGACAAAGAGAGGAAAGGAAAGAGAGAGAGAGATACAACTCCTAGGGGAGGAGGAGGGTTGTGAGGACTAATTCCTGCTGTTCCCAGAGATCACCTGTTACAGGTAAGTAACTGTGCTATCTCCAGGAACAAGCAGGAATGAGTCCTCACATATGGGGACTCCCTAGCTAAGATGCCTGGGAGATCCCCAAAGATATGAGACCCTTAAGGGTTCCTCGTCTTCCTATGGATCTCAGGCATCCATTCAGGGAAGGAGGGCAGGAGTTGCTCAAGAATGGAACAGGTGTTTGAGGACAGCCTGACCAAAGAGGGCATCCCAGCGGGAGTCCTTGTCCAAACAAACAGTTATGGGCTGTGAAGGTATGAACCGAGGCCCAGGTGGCTGCTCGACAAATCTGATCGATGGAGACAGAATGCAGATGAGCCATAGAGGTGGCCATAGCTCGCACATTGTGAGCTGTGACATGGCCCTCCAGAGAAAGGTTCTTACTCTGGTAAGCAAAAGAAATACACTGAGCAATCCAATTGGACAGTGTTCTTTTAGAGACTGGAAGTCCTAAATTAGAAGGATCAAAAGCAACAAAAAGCTGGGAAGACTTTCTATGTTGCTGTGTCCTGTGTAAGTAAAAAGCAAGAGCTCTTTTACAATCTAGAGTATGAAGGCTCCTCTCTGCACTGGATGCATGAGGAGCTGGAAAAAAGACAGGTAAATACACCTCTTGATTAAGATGAAAAGGTGAGACCACTTTAGACATAAAGTGAGGATTTGTCCTAAGGACTACCTTATCATGATGGAACCTTGTATAAGGTGGATTAGCCACTAAGGCCTGTAGTTCACTGATGCGGCGAGCAGAAGTGACTGCAATAAGGAAAATAACCTTCCAGGAAAGAAATTTCAAGGAGGTAGTGGCTAAGGGTTCAAAAGGTGGCTTCATAAGCTGACCAAGAACCAAGTTTAAGTCCCATGCCACCGGGGGAGGTCAAATGGGAGGTTTAGTTAAAGTTAGGCCTCTCATAAATCTTGTAATAAGAGGATGAGAGGAAATAGGTTGTCCATTGAGAGGTTTGAGGGATGCCGCAGTAGCACTCAAATGGACTCTTACCTTTATGGAAATGGGTAACAGGGGTAACATATGGAAAGCAGTGTGTATTAATGCCCGTAGCATGGGAAATAAGATCCTTGAGGTTAAAGCTTTGGTGGGAGTGGCTGACTTGGATTTAGTGGCAGTTACAGAAACATGGTTCACAGAAAACAATCACTGGGATGTAACTATACCTGGCTATACTTTATTCAGGAAGGACAGGGTAGGAAGAAAAGGAGGAGGAGTGGCACTATATGTAAAAACTACTATTAAAGCTTGTCAGATGGCTGCCTAGGGTGAGAACTTACACAATCTTGACAATGCATATATTCATATGATTCTTGCAAGGTATTGTGGGTAATGTAGTTCTTTCACTCCAAACACAGCTGAAGACAATAATTGAGTTGTGAAACCAGTGGTAAGGCCAATAAAATACTTCTTTTATTGATGGGGTTTAATTCACCCAGCACAAATATGCTTGGTAGCAATATAAATGAGGTTACTTGCTTGCAGTGTTTAAATGGATAACAAAGTCACAAAGCAAATCAGAAAAACAACCTTCAGCTTGTCAGGCAATTAGCTAATGTTTTCATAGCAAATAATTACTAAATAAAAAAGGCACAAAGAAATGAATAAACTTTGCTTGTTAGGTTAACTTCTGCTTATTTTCCACGCAGATCCCAGCAGTGATTCTCCCTTGCTCACACACACAATCAGGTGCAGCTTTAATTACTATCAATTGACCAGCTGAAACCCTTTAGCTGGCTGGCTGCTACTGTGTGAACCCAAATCCTGCTTTAAGAGCTGTTTGCAGTGGAAATAAAGAACAAAGTTAGGTTCTTTGTGATGGCTGATGTGTTTGCTCACAGAAAGCTAGCAATAGCATTTAGATAGAGAACAGTCCATGTAATGAATAGTTTCATCTGCTGTATCTCCCCCTTCATCAATCAGCATAGGGTCACTATCATACGTTGGCACAGACGAGTCTTTCCATAAGGCACTATCATGAGAATGCTTATTCCCTTGCTGCCATTCACTATTATAGATTGGGTCTGGATCAGTGTTCATACCTGAGCCTCTCCTGCTATCATAATTCCTCTCTGTATAGCCTGGCCAGTATGTAATCCAGTTCTGATGTCCAGCCTTCCAATCTTGATCCCTGGACACTGGATCTTCTCTCACATACCTTCTGGCATAGGTCTGAAAGTCCTTTCCACGTGCAGTCTTCTCTCTTCCACGTAGCCACTGGTGATTCCTATCTCTGCCATTCCATTCCTCTGGCTGACTCCAGTCCAATGGACTCTGCTGGCACTTGGAATACCTCCCAGTATGGGTACTGCCTTGGACTCTCCCAAACCTGCCAATGGCCTTTCTTCTCTTCCTTCCAGAGAGTTTCCTTCTTTCTCTATCCGCTTGGCTTGGCTTCTGCTTCTCCAGGTGATGCTTAAACCTGTAGCTGGACTGGAGCTTGTAGCCGTTGCTGTCTCTGTCTCTGAAGCTCTTTCTGTAGCTGTTATCTGAAGAATAAGCTCTATTCTTATTCTGTCCTAATGTGTGCTCCTCCCTAACACAGCGCAGCTGTGTTGAATCAGGTCCTGCCCTTTGAGATGAGTGCTTAGGGATTACCTCATAGCTCTCTTGATTGCACACACGTTTTCTCACTTCAGCCCCTCTCATGGCTGCTGGAAACCTGGTGTATTCTGGGACAGGTAGTCTTTTATATGAAAACTCTGTTTTCTTACTTCTACCAGAACTGACAGGTTGCTTGTTCAGAGTCACATCATCTTTTCTATAGCTCCTACCTGAGCTATGATAAGCTTCCTTATCACAAGCTTTGGAATTACAGAGCTTAAAAGGGAGAGAGGAGGCTTTGTGGGTTAAACTAGAAAGAGGGAAAGAGAAATCTATTTGCATTGGAGTGATATACAGACCTCCCTCACAAGAGGAAGAGGTGGACAGAGAGTTAATTGAAGACATACGCAGCATTGCTAGGAAAGGGGAAGTGCTACTGATAGGAGATTTCAATATGCCAGATGCTGTTTGGCACATTCCTGCTGCAATATCATCTAGAAGTAAGGAGATCCTGGATTCTCTACAGGGAGAACTATTCAGGCAATTGGTAACAGACCCCACACGTGAAGGGGCCATACTGGACTTGGTGCTTACCAATGATGAAAGTGTTTCTGAAGTTGTAGTGGGAGATCATTTTGCATCCAGTGATCACCAGATGGTGTGGTTCAGTATTAGGACTAGGGCTGTTAGAATCCATTCCAAGGTGAGGATCTTAGACTTTAGGAAGACTAACTTTGCGAAGATGGGCCAATACCTCAGGGAGTCGTTAGTGGGATGGGAACAGCTGGGGGATGTAGAAAAACAGTGGGCAAAACTGAAAGGGGGTATTTTAAGGGCAACCAACCTTTTTGTTAAAATGGTAAATAAAGGCAAAAGGAACAGGAGACCGCTATGGTTTTCGAAGGAAGTAGCTGAAAAAGTGAAGAAAAAGAGGGAGGTCTTCATGAAATACAAGAGATCACAGAGAGCGGAAGACAGGCATCTGTATTTGGAAAAACTTAGAGAAGCTAGCAAAGTAGTCAAGAAGGCAAAGATTCAAAAGGAGGAGGAAATAGCCAATGCAATAAAATGGGGGGATAAGACATTTTTCAGATATATTAGTGAGAAGAGGAAGGGCAAAAGTGGTATTGTCAGACTCAAGGGTGCAGGGGGGGAATATGTAGAAGCTGATAAGGATAAAGCGGAATTGCTTAACAAATATTTTTGTTCTGTGTTCACAGATGAAGAACCAGGAGCAGGACCTCAGAAAACACCCACAAATAAGAACAGAAGCGAGGGACATCTTGAACTATTTTCAGAAGACTGTGTTCGTGAGAAACTAGCTCAACTTAAAGTAGACAAAGCGATGGGACCGGATGGGATACACCCTAGAATACTGAGGGAACTTGGGGACGTTCTAGCAGCTCCACTGACTGACCTTTTCAATGCCTCATTGGAGTCAGGAGTGGTGCCAAAGGACTGGAGAGAGGCTCATGTGGTGCCTTTACACAAAAGCGGAAGTAAGGATGTGGTTGAAAACTACAGGCCGGTTAGTTTAACTTCGGTGGTGAGTAAATTATTGGAAACGCTGCTGAAAGAGAAAATAGGGAGGTTTCTGGAGTCCAGCGGATTACAGGATCCGAGGCAGCGTGGATTCACCAGAGGCAGGTCTTGTCAGACAAATCTGATTGATTTTTTTTGACTGGCTGACCAGGGAGTTGGACCGAGGGAGAGCTCCAGATGTGGTGTATTTAGATTTCCGTAAAGCCTTTGACACTGTTCCTCACAGGCGACTTATAAACAAACTGAGCACCCTAGGGATGGACCCTAAAGTTACTGCTTGGGTTAGAAATTGGTTGGGTGGGAGGCGACAAAGAGTACAAGTAAATGGAGCTCACTCTGAGGAGAAGGATGTTACCAGTGGTGTGCCCCAGGGATCTGTCCTTGGTCCAATTCTTTTTAACATCTTGTTAGTGATATAGCGGAAGGGCTGTCGGGTAAGGTTTGCCTCTTTGCGGATGATACCAAAATCTGCAATAGAGTAGACACCCAGGAAGGGGTAGATAACATGAGGAGGGATCTAGCTAAGCTTGAAGAATGGTCTAGAATTTGGCAGCTGGGATTTAATGTTAAAAAATGTAAGGTCATGCATTTGGGCTGCAGCAATCCAAGGGAGCAATACAGTATAGGAGGTGAAGTACTTTTGTCCACTAAAGAAGAGCGGGACCTAGGCGTGGTTGTGTCTGATGAGCTTAAAGTAGCTAAACAGGTGGAAAAGGCGACGGCAAAAGCTAGAAGGATGCTTGGGTGCATACGGAGAGGAATGGCTAGCAGAAAAAAGGAGGTGATAATGCCTCTGTATAAGTCTTTGGTGCGACCTCATTTGGAGTATGGTGTGCAATTCTGGAGACCGCACCTTCAAAAGGATGTGAACAGGATGGAGTCGGTGCAGAGGGTTGCTACCAAAATGATTAATGGGCTTCATTATAAAGCATATGAGGACAGACTTAAGGATCTTAATATGTACACCTTAGAGGAAAGGCGGGATAGAGGTGATATGATTGAGATATTTAAATACCTCCGTGGCATAAATGTTCAGGGAGAGAGAGCCTCTTTCAATTGAAAGCAAGTTCTGCTACGAGGGGACATGGGATGAGGGTGAAGGGAGATAGATTCAGGAGTGATATGCGGAAATATTTCTTTACGGAAAGAGTAGTGGATCCGTGGAATAGTCTCCCAGTGGAGGTGGTAGAGATGAGGATAGTAACTGAATTCAAGAAAGCATGGGACCAACACAGAGGATCTCTAAAGGCAAAAAGTGGACTGTTGTAGTTGTTATGGAAGGACAGACTAGATAGGCCATGTGGTCTTTTTTTGTCGTCATATTTCTATGTTTCTATGAATTCGTCTTAAGGCCTGCATTGGAGAGATGCAGGAGATATTCTAAGAGGGAATTCACAGGTAGTGCTAGAGGGTCAAGACCCTTTTGAGCACACCACATGGAAAATCTTTTCCACTTAAAAGCATAGGAATGCCTAGTGGAAGGTCTTCTGGAAGCATGGAGAATCTCTTTCACTTGCTGAGAAAGATTTAAGTCCTGAAGGTCTAGGCCTTCAGTAACCAAGCTCTGAGGTGAAGGGACTTGGGGTTTGGGTGCCACAAAGTCCCCTCCTCCTGAGACAGAAGGTCTGGAGCAGCTCCCAAATCCAGGGAGGGGGCTTGGGAGAGATGCAGAAGTAGAGGGTACCACACTTGGCATGGCCAGCGTGGAGCTATGAGGATCATAGATCCTTGATCCCTCTGAAGTTTGAACAGAGTCTTGGGAATCAAAGGAATGGGTGGAAAAGCGTACAGGAAGTCCTGACCCCAATGAAGGAGGAAGGCATCCTTGGCCAGAGCTTCCTGACACGAAATTCTGGAACAGAACCGGGGAAGTTTGGCATTCCACGGACTTGCAAAGAGGTCTATGTCCGGGGTTCCCCATTCCTGAAAGATTTTGAGTACCTGATCCATGTGCAGGGACCATTCGTGTGGAAGCAGAACTCGACTGAGTCTGTCTGCCCAAGAGTTTTAGATTCCTGGGAGGTATACTGCCAGGAGATGGATTTGATGCTCTGGCGAAGGCCCATAATCTTAGAGCTTCATTGCAAAGCGACAGAGAGCCAGTTCCTCCTTGCTTATTTATGTAAAACATGGCTACTTGATTGTCCGTATGAATGAGGACTGTCTTGTAGCTGAGGAGGGTATGAAAGACCTTGAGAGCGAGGAACACTGCTCGAAGTTCCAAGTGAGTGGACATCCACCATTGGAGAGACCAAAACAGACGTTTGGAGGTTGCTATTTCGTCTGAGAGAGCTCCTGATGCTTGAGTCCACTGTGTGGACAAAGTCCATTGAGCTGCTCTCATATGTAGGCGAGCATAGGGTACCACATGTACTGTGGAAGCCATGTGGCCTAGCAGTTGTAGCATCTCCCGGGCAGTTAAGTGGCTCTTTGACTGAATCTGGGAGGCTAACTGCACTAGACGTTGGCAACGGGCCTGAGGAAGGTAGGCCCTTGCAGTAGTGGTATCCAACCAGGCCCCTATGAATTCTAGGGACTGAGTAGGGGTGAGCTGAGACTTTGGGAGGTTTACCACAAGTCCCAGATACTGCAGAATGTGCCTTGTGCGATCCAGGGAAATCTGGGCCTCTGACCGAGATGGAGCTCGGATGAGCCAGTCGTCCAGGTATGGGAAGACAAATAATCCCAGAGTGAGTAGAAATGCAGCAACTATTGCCATGCATTTGGTGAACACTCTTGGAGCAGAGGCTAGGCCGAAAGGAAGCACTCTGTATTGGTAATGTTTTCCCTGGAACAGAAAACGTAGGAATGTTCTGTGGGATGGATGGATGAGTATATGAGTGTACGCATCCTTGAGATCTAGAGAACAAAGCCAATCCTGACTCTGCAGGTATGGAAGGAAAGTTCCTAAGAAAAGCTTCTTGAACTTCTCCTTGCATAAGAATTTGTCAATTGAGATCTAGAATGGGTCTGTACCCCCCTGTTTTCTTTGGAATGAGAAAATAGGGGGAGTAAAACCCTGACCCCTGTTGAAGAAGCGGAACTGCTTCTATGGCCCTCTGGGCCAGAAGGGTGGTCACCTCCTGATCCAGAAGGTCGAGGGAGGTGGGAGAATTGAAGTTTCTCACCATAGTGTAGGGAGGAAGGTCTGAGAAATGAAGTTTGTAGCCCTCTCTTATGATGGAGAGGGTCCACTGCTCTGATGTGATTTGCTCCCATCTGGGAGCAAACTGAGCTAACCTTCCTGGAATGGTGAGAGGCTCTGGTTGTTGTAGAGCCAGAAAGGTTAAGTTCTCTAGTAGGAAGTCAAAAACCCTGAGGGGGTTGGGACTGCTGGGTTGTAGCAGCCCCTGCAGGTTTAGACCTGGCCTGTTTAGGTTGCTGACGCTTAGTAGCAAAGCGACCTGTAGAAGACTGTTGAGCAGAAGTGGAAATAAATCTGCCCTTTTTGTAAAAAGACTTTTTGAAAAAAATTTTCTTGGCAGGAGTGGAGGTAGACTTTGAAAGTCTATCCAGAGCAGCATTTTCTGCATCCATTTGAGTGGCTTTAATTTGCCACTCTTTGCCAAAGAGATTTTCCCCAGTACAGGGCAGATTTCTTAAACCATCTTGAACCCAGGGTTCCAGATCAGAAGCCTGGAGCCAAGCAATTCTACGAGCAGCTATAGCAATGCTCGAGGCTCTGCTGGCACCTTCAAAGGAATCAAAGGCTGCCCTGTTTGAGAACTTTAAAATGTCTTGAGTATGCTTGAGGCAAAGAAGGAACTCCTCCCTTTTATCCTCTGGAATAAAAGGGAGAAAATTGTGCAGTTTCTCTGCAACTTCCTTCAGAAACATACCCATATAAAGGCTATATGAATTGATTCTGGCAATGAGCATACTGGCTTGGAAGATTTTCCTACCAAAAGCATCCAAGGTCCTGCATTCTCTTCCTGGCGGAGTAGAAGAGTGTCTTTGGTACTCTTTATCCTCTTCATTGCTGAAGCTGAGTTTTTTGAAAACCAGGAGAAGGAGGGACACGGTACATGGTGTCCAATCTGCGAGAATGAGGAGAAAGGGTGAGAGGAGTCTAAGATAAAATTATCAAATGTTCTTGAAGAATTTCATGAATTGGCAAGGTGACTGCCTCTCTGGGAACCTTGGAGTATCCCAAAATATCTAATTTTTTTGCTCTAGGTTCTTTTTCAGAGGTTACTGAAATAGAGAGTCCTTTAGCCACTTCTACTATGAAGTCTTGAAAGGACAAATCTTCTGGAGGAGACATTCTCCTTTTTGGAGAAGAGGGCTCCTCAGGAAGGGTGATGGATACTTCAGGAGACTCATCCGATGAATCAGAATCAGAGGAATCGAAGTATCGACAAGCCGCTTCCAACGAACGATACGCGTATTGATCGGTATCGACATCGGGCGTCCCCGGTACCGGATCGGTACCGAGAAATAGCCCTGGATAGGGAGCCGGAGTCGGTATCCTGGCCGATGTCGATGCCATCGGTACCGGTATCAAAGCTGGTACCGGTACCGGTACCGACAACGGGACTCGTTGCGGTACTGATGGCGTCGCAGCCTTAATGAAAGCCATTATAGCCTGCTGCATGGATTGAACAGTGTGATCCATAGACGCCACAACTGCCTGGATGTCGGTACCGGGAGATTGTGCCGGTACCCCAGAGCAGTCTAACAGGTGATCGGTAGAGGCCGTGCCATCGATGTCAACCTGTAACCCCATAGGAGGAGCTTTGGAAGCCGGAGCTTCCCGCCGGGGTTGTTTGGCTGGGGCAGGATCCTCAAGGGCAAGCCCGGAGGCATCTCGATGCTTAGAGGGAGATTTGCCCTTAGAGGACCTGCTAAAAGTATGTTTGGTTACCTGAGACCCATCAGGAGAGGAAGACCTGGAAGATGTCGATGCCACCGCCGGTGCATCCGTGGGAAACAGCACATGGAGCTTGGCTGCCCGGTTCTGTAACCCTCGTTTAGACATTAGAGAACAGGACTGGCAATCCGGAATGGAGTGTTCAGGCCCCAAACATTTCAGACACCATTCATGGGTATCTGTGACAGAAATTGTACCGCTACACTTAGTGCATTTTTTAAACCCGGAGGCTGGTTTTTCCATGAGGGAAAATTTTCTTATGGGCCTGGAGGCCTAAGAAGAAAAATACACCAAGTGAGGGAAATTTCTTTTCTTTTCCTTCTAAAAAAAAAAAAAAAAAAATTAAGACCGGCGGTACCGGTCCGGCGTCGGGGAAGGCAGACACGCGACCAAAGAAATAAATTAAAATAAAGAACTTCTTCAGTGGTGACAGGAACACGACCTGCTGGCTCCGCAGAAAAGAAGAACTGAGGAGAGTTGGTTAAGAAAGGCAGGAAGGCAGCGCGCATGCGCTGTGGGATGCTCCCAAAAGCTTTCCTTTTTGGGAAGCTGGGGAGCATTCCCGCGCAGGCTCCGTCGGTACCGACGTACCCATATGTGAGGACTCATTCCTGCTTGTTCCTGGAGATAGATTCTAGCTCTATGTTGCCTTGGCCAATATGGAGGTGTAGTACTCAGGATTTCTTTGTGAGAAGACCAAAAGCTACTTCAGGTGAGCTGTTCAACATTTGTTGTTATGACATCACATATGCTGGCCTTGTTTAGAAGACTTGGCCTGAGAGAAGAAACAGGCCTCCAAGAGCAACTCTGGACTTGCCTCTGACCCCAGGCCACACATTTTTGCATCCCTACCCCTGGCAAAGGAGTTGCTGTTGTGCTTCATGTAGACCAGCTTATCAGGAACTCCAGACTGCCCATAGAAGAGCTTCCAGCATCTGTGTGGAAAAACCCTAGATGTGAAAAGAGTCTACAGAAGGATCCAAGAGTGCCGAAAGGATGGCTGACCTTATGTTAGCAGAAGCAGAGGAGCATGTCTGAAGTTGACAAAGATCCAGCGTTAAAGAGACTAAAATACTGCTCTATGTTTCAGCACAGTTTGATTTTTTTTAAACACATCTGGAGCAATTAAAAAGTCCATCCTTTTGCATGCAATTAGCATTCCCACTGTGCTATGCTTTAGTGGTTTTGCTCACGGCTTTTCTGCACTTGCTTGCTTTTGCATTGGGGAGCAAAACTAGTGTGAAAAAGTCTCTAGCAAAATGCTGTGCTAGAGCATAACAGCTTGCAGCATCAAGCTTTCTATGGACAAACCCCCAGGCAGGAAGCCTTGAAGCTTAGTTCCTGACTGGCTTCCAGGACCCTACTAAAAAGGGACCCTTAATGAGGGAAGAGTAACAACTCACTTCTGGCTGACTTCCAGAGAGAACCACCTAAGACCCTAAGGCCCCTGGAACTGCAGAGCTGGCAGAAACCTCTTTAGCCTTGCTGCAACAACATACCTCCCACCTATTGGATAAACCTACAATACTAATTCAATCCCCAAGGACTCCCACTCAAGTAATACTGAACTGGGGGGGGGGGGGGGAGCAAGATGACCACCGAGTAGTTTCTTCCTACCTGATGCCTAAACGTAAAGGGAAGGCGAGGGTCTTTCCCTCGGAGCCCCAGCCTTCAGTTAGTGGTCCGATGGATCGTTTTGTCAATTTGAGCCCAGGCGAAGATGCAAGAGATTCGGTCTGGCTTGGCGGTGGCTGAGGAGGTGGTTTTGCTGCTGCCTTTGGACGTTGACACCTCTTTATCTCCTGATCTGAGAACGCTGCCACCATGTCCTGCTGTGCTGCGGCTGTGGATCTAGAGCTGCCCTCCCCACATGTCGGGGAGGGGTTGGGCTCTGTTCGAGGAGATACTGCGAGCACGCTGGGTGAGCAGGTCTCCGGTAATTCTGGAGAGCTCCGGGGGACAGTGCGGCAGGCAGATGCATTGGTGGCCAGTGCTCCGGATGGTGAAGGGAGTTTGCTTCAGTCTCCTTCTCTTGCAGTCTCCACTCAGTCAACGTTGTTGCTTCCTGATAAACCAAAGGAAATTACCTTGGAGGTAATCTGGGAGGCTATTGCATTAATTTCTGATGCTGTGACAAAGCAAACTTTGGCCTTTTCTACCAGAATACAGCAGAATTCGGACCGGATTGACACTATTGTGAGTACTATGGATGTTGTTAAATTACAAGTAGAAGATCGTGGAAGTCAACTGGCAAGACTGTCTTTAAACTAGAGCAGAGTTCAAATCAGACAATGTGACTTTATGGTATAAAGGTTAGAGGTTTTGAAGAATTCTGCTCGAGCAACGAACTTGAGGGTCTTGAATTTCCCCAAACCTAGGGGGGTTTCGGCCCATGACAGGTTCAAGCGATATCTGGTGGATGTTTTAAGAGTTCCGCAAGAACTTATACAACCCCTAACTAAAGTTTATTATCTCCCAATGGGGAAGGAGGAGCCAGTTGCCTTAAAAGGGGACTAATTTAGATGTTTTAAATGTGTCTGAGCTACTGGATGTTTCTGGTTCTGAGATTTATAAACCTTCTACTCTGATAGTATCTTGTGCTTTTGTCTCAGACAAAACTGGGTTACTTATTTTATTTTAATATTTCTTATATACCGCCTTTCATGATATCAAGGCGGTTTACATTGAACAAACTTGAAATTACATTGAGAAGGACATTATAACTTGGAGATAACTATTTTACAGGGAACATGGGCAATGGGGCTCCCTACCCCGCAATAAATACTCAGTTGTCTCACCTCGGAGTCAGTTGGTCTCTCTACCCCACTGACCGGACCCCTTCCACTGCAGCCCTGGTAGCTTGGGAGGCACCTAGTGTGGCTGACTCATCCTGCTTGTCCTAGGAGAAAACAGGGTTACTTACCTGTAACTGGAGTTCTCCGTGGACAGCAGGATAAGTCAGTCACACTAGGTGACGTCATCCGATGGCGCAGAGACAGAAGTACTCTCTAAAGCTCAGAAGGGCTTCGCCTTTCTGAGCATGAGCCCCCAGGTCCCACCTCCAGGTCTGCCCCTTGCCAGCCACTGAGTTACTAGCTTAGCTTAACTGCTAGGAGCGAGACCAGCTCCTGTATGGGAGGGAGGGAATGTGTGGCTGACTTATCCTGCTGTCCATGGAGAACTCCAATTACAGGTAAGTAACCCCGTTTTCCCATAGATGAGGTTCTGAAAGGCTCGTAGGGCATGTCGAATGGCCCTGAGCTCCAGAAGGTTGATGTGGAATGTCCGTTCTCTTGCTGACCAGGCTTCCTGAGTGCGGAGGTGGAGGCAGTGTGC
Organism: Ichthyophis bannanicus; assembly: GCA_033557465.1. Taxonomy (NCBI): domain Eukaryota; kingdom Metazoa; phylum Chordata; class Amphibia; order Gymnophiona; family Ichthyophiidae; genus Ichthyophis; species Ichthyophis bannanicus. The sequence continues at coordinate 6,614,528 of CM066044.1, read as the reverse complement.
CCCTCAGCCTGAGGGTGAGGCGTCGGTGGTGGGTTGCCTCAGGGGGCGACCGCGTGTAAGGTTCCTTTTGCGGGTCCACCAGTGGAGAGAGGCTGTTACTGCTGCATTTAGGTGGATGCATGTGCTTAAGGGCTGCGAGTGCTGGTTCCAGTGTGACCGCAGGTGCCACTGTAGGTGGTGCATGTGAAGCTTCATCATTGTTATCACCTAGGTCGATGCAGCCATGTGGCCCAAGAGGTGGAACAGCGCTCGAGCAGTTGTTGGGTCATTCGCTGAGATGCACTGAATCAGGCTGACGATGGCATCCCTCTGGGGATGGGGAAGGAATGCTTTGAAGGAGGTGGTGTCTATGATCACCCCGATGAATTTGAGGCGTTGGGAGGGCCGCAGGTGTGATTTCTGGTGGTTTACTAGAAAGCCCAGAGATAACAGGGAGATGGTTTGGCGGGTAGCTGATGTAGCCTCCTGTAATGAGGGTGCAGAGATCAGCCAGTAGTCAAGGTACGGGAATACGCATATGCCCTGTTTGCGGAGGTGTGCGGCTGCTACGGCCACACATTTGGTAAACACCCATGGTGCAGTTGAGAGTCTGAAGGGAAGAACCTTGTATTGGAAGTGTCTCCCCATGACTTGGAAGCAAAGGTATTTTCGGTGGTCCCTGTGTATGGGGACATGTGTGTAGGTGTCCATTAAGTCCAGGTATGTCAGCCATTCCCCCTGCTGGATGGAGTGCATTCAGAAGTTTTCCTTGACAATGAATTTGTTGAGGTTGGAGGTTGAGGATGGGGTGGAAGCCTCCCGTCTTCTTGGAAACCATGAAGTATCTGGAGTAGAAGCCAGAGTGCATCTCCTCCATCGGTACAGATTCTATCGCTTTGGATGCAAGGAGGGAGGATATTTTCTGTTATGTCCTCTAGTTTTACAGCTTATAGAAATATGGGACAAGAGTGAACCATGTTGGGACCACTTGGTGCTAGTGATTATAATAGGACGACTTTTGACCAGGGCCAGCTTAGCAGGTGAGCCAGTGAGGCACCACCTCAAGACAGAGGGACAAAAAGCTCCAAAATATTAGACTATTAATGTCACCTCTCACCTGACAGAGTGGAGCAGCACTACACAGCTCTGGCAGGGCAGGGACGCAGGCACAAAGAGCTTTTACAATTCCTCCCTCCCTCAGAGATCTGATTAAGGCCAATCCACAAGCACATGTTCCCCTCCTCCACTCAGGCAACATCTCGGGCAGATCAAAGCCTTTGATCTCCTCAAGAGCATTGGGAGGGGGGGGGGAGTGGGCAGCATGTGCTTGTAGATTGGTCTTAATCAGATCTGTGAGGAGCTTTGGGGAATTTTAAAAGCCCTTTGATTCAAAGAACTTTTAAAGATTCCCTGAGGCTTCTCGCAAGATCTGATTAAGACTAATCCACAAGCACAGGCTGCGGTTGCTGCTGCTGCCCCCCAGTGTGGCACGAGTGTGTCAGTCCCATTGTGCCTTGTGCGGCTGCAGAAATACAGGCTCAGCAGCAAGTATATTTACTTTCTTCCTATTACTTGTGTGCAGCACTACGTGGGGGGGGGGACGACACTAAAGAGTTCAGAGCAACAGGATCTCACCCTAGCGGAGGAGACGCATGAAGTAGCTCCCAGCATGGTCCCAGTGGGGAGGAAGCTTTTGCAGAACAGACGTCAGTGGAGGCTTAGGCAGGCGAAAAGTATTTTGGGGACTTTTAGCATGTTTCAAAATGTTGTCTTGGTGGTGCAGTTCTTGGGAGGGGGGGGGGGGGGTGTTCCTTTAATAGGCTTGGCAATTTTACATGTACTGCCAAAGTAACAAACCTTTAAAAGAAAGGGGGGGGGGAGATTTTACTGCTACATTAATATATAATGTACAATGTGGTTAATAATGGGGAGAAGACCCAGTTTCTGGTTCTGGTCTTCATTGTCCCTGATCAAGTTATATTTCTGGTCTGGTGGCTAGAGCCGCTGTTTCTCCCCTCCCCCCACCGGGAGTTCTTCCTGTTCATTTCTTTTATGGGACGTCTTTGAATATCTCTTACTCTTGGGAAATCCGTTTCTCTGGTGTCTTCGTATTTGGCAAGTGCAGGAGGAAGCTCATTTCAGTTTCCCTTTCTCCAGTGCTGCACTGCAGGCAGTCTGTTTTAGGGTTTCCAGTTCAGGTTTTGCCTGCATCTTTACATTTCTACTTTATACAGTCACTTATTCTGTATGAAGGTCAGGCATTCCTGCTAGTGTGTAGCTTCTGTAAGGGGCCTCTAGCAGTCCCCCTTTTGGTCTATTTTTGGATCTGTACCTATGTTCTAGGGTTGCCAACTGGCTCCAGATGCGCCCGACAGGCTTGATCCAGTACTGAGTTTACCCTATTGCATGCAGGGACTTGTAGTCTTGCTTTTCTTATGGAATGCAATGGGAGAAATCAGAACTACATGTCCCTGCATGCAATGGAGTAAACCCAGGACTGGATCAAGCCTGTCGGGCGCATCTGGAGCCAGTTGGCAACCCTACTATGTTCTAGAAGAGCATGTTTCAGTGTTTGAACGGCCCGTTTGCCATAGGCAGGGTTGTTGTGTTTTGAATCTGGGTGTTAACACTGGTTTTGTAGGAAAAGTGTCCAAAGCATTTTTTCCCAAATTTTGTGTTACTTCTGAGTGACTGGTGGTGGAGGGAGTTTGTCATGGTTTTTGAGATGACATCAGCATTTGCATATTTTCCTTTTATATTGTATGGGGGACATGCCCTAGTTCTGCTCTGCATCCATTATTTGGGGGGCGTTTCGCTGTATGTGGAGTACCTACAAAACTGGAGGCAGGTTCTCTATTAGGGATCTGCCCCTTTCTGAGAATCTTCAGCTGTCCTGAATGAACCTGCTCTTGGCTGATCTCTGAAGCTTAGGGTCAGGCCTGATCAATACTTGTATGAGAGACCACCTTGGAATACCAGGGACTAAACTCAATTCATGGAAGAAAATGCCTGGCTATCTACTTCTGCTTGCACTTTGCCAAGAAAGCCTAGGGCAGTGATGGCTAACCTTTTTGAGCCCGAGTGCCCAAACTGCCGCACAAAACCAAAGAATTTCCTCAAAGTGCCAGCACGTCAATTAAAGCCCCATTTGCATAAGGTGCTTCATTTGCATAAATATTTGCATAATGTTACCATACACTAACTTTTAGTAAACATGCCTCTTAATGAGTATATGGATAAAGAAAGACTAAAAGGTTTCTACATTACTATAATCCAGTACCAACCGCCAGGCACATTAGGAACTACTACAAACGCTGCCCATTTAGAACCCATAGCAAACCCGCCGTATCCTAACAGCACTACCAGGACTCACAAAGCACCATACTCTACCTATCAAAAGGCAACACTGCAAATATTAAACCAATACATCTCAGAGAACAACAATACATGACCTACTGGGGAAAGAACAAGTGGCAATGTCAAATAGGAATTATATAAACAGAATACCTCAGCTCAGTTACACATGCAGAACAGACCATCACCAAACAAGGAATCACAATTTAGAAACAGGAAGACAATAATTAAACTGGGAACCCCAAAAGCCAAACTTGGAATATACAACAACACTGTAGAAATAAAACTATATATTAATTTTCCTCTTGTACTAAACAAAGCGCAAAAATTAATGATGCACATTTCCCAGAGCTGACATATTCCAGTTAATAAATTCAAAATAAAGAGATATTTTTCTACCTTTTGTGCATTTTTTTCAGTTGCAATTGTTCCAGCCACTTTCTTCTGGTTTCTTCGTGTCTTCTGCTAACTCTCCATCTGCTGTCCATTTGTCCTTTCTTCTGTCTTCTTGTTTTTTTTTTCCATTCTCTCTCTACATATGCTTTAACATACTAATCTTTCTCCTTTGGCTCTTTCCTCATTCCTATTTCATCTACTCAAAATTTACCCCTCCATCCTCAATCCCCACTTACTCTCCCAATACCCGGCCAATTGTAGATTTTTTATCCCTCCCACACAAAATATTTTTCCCCTCTCCATTTTACTCTCCCAGCCCCATCCCATTCTAATCCTCCACCAACACCAGCTCCCTTCTAGTTCCAGCCTCACCCAGCATCCATTCCCCTTCTAGTCCCTGCATCAGCCCATTTCCAGTCCTAGCAGCCCCCCAACCCAATCCCAGTCCTATCCCCCCTCATCAACCCACTTCCAGTCCTAACCCCCCATCACCCCATTTTCAGTTTAAGCCCCCCCCCTATAACCCATTACCAGTCCTAACCCCCCACGTCCAGTCAGCCCCCCATAGCCCATTGCCAGTCCTAACCCCCCCATCAGCCCACAGTCCATTACCAGTCCTAACCCCATCAGCCCACCTCAAGTCCTAACCCCTCCCCATCAGCCCATTTCTTGTCCCAGCCCCCCCATAGCCCATTATCAGTCCTAAACCCCCCCATAGCCCATTACCAGTCCTAACCCCATCAGACCACCTCCAGTGTTAACCCCCCATCAGCCCATTGCCCGTCCTTACCCCACCCAACAGCCCACCTCAAGTCCTAACCCCGCCCCATCAGACCATTAGCAGTCCTAACCCCCCCTAGCCCATTAGCAGTCCTAACCACCCCTCTCTAGCCCATTAGCAGTCCTAAACCCCCTCTAGCCCATTATCAGTCCTAACCCCCATCACCCCATTTCCAGACAGCCCCCATCAGCCCACAGCCCATTAGCAGTCCTAACCCCCCCTAGCCCATTAGCAGTCCTAACCCCCCCCTCCTAGCCCATTAGCAGTCCTAACCCCCCCCAGCCCATTAGCAGTCCTAACCCCCCTCCTAGCCCATTAGCAGTCCTAACCCCCCCCCAGCCCATTAGCAGTCCTAACCCCCCCTCCTAGCCCATTAGCAGTCCTAACCCCCCCCCTAGCCCATTAGCAGTCCTAACCCCCCCCTAGCCCATTAGCAGTCCTAACCCCCCCAGCCCATTAGCAGTCCTAACCCCCCCCTAGCCCATTAGCAGTCCTAACCCCCCCTCTCTAGCCCATTAGCAGGACTAACCCCCCATCACCCCCCCATTTCCAGACAGCCCCCCATCAGCCACAGCCCATTAGCAGTCCTAACCCCCCTAGCCCATTAGCAGTCCTAACCCCCCCTCCTAGCCCATTAGCAGTCCTAACCCCCCCAGCCCATTAGCAGTCCAAACCCCACAGCCCATTAGCAGTCCTAACCCCCCCCGGCCCAGTAGCCGTCCTAACCCCCCATCCACCCCATTTCCAGACAGCCCCCATCAGACCACAGCCCATTAAGCAGTCCTAACCCCCCCCCTCCTAGCCCATTAGCAGTCCTAACCCCCCCCCTCCCTAGCCCATTAGCAGTCCAAACCCCCCCAGCCCATTAGCAGTCCTAACCCCCCCTAGCCCATTAGCAGTCCTAACCCCCCCCCCCCCCTCCTAGCCCATTAGCAGTCCTAACCCCCCCTCCTAGCCCATTAGCAGTCCTAACCCCCCCTCCTAGCCCATTAGCATCCAAACCCCCCCCCCCCCCCAGCCCTTAGCAGTCCTAACCCCCCCCTCCTAGCCCATTAGCAGTCCTAACCCCCCCCCCCTCCTAGCCCATTAGCAGTCCTAACCCCCCCAGCCCATTAGCAGTCCAAACCCCCCCCCCCACCCATTAGCAGTCCTAACCCCCCCCCCCCCGGCAATTTAAAAAAAGAAAAGAGGGCTCTGGCTGCTGCCGCGGACGCCGGCAGCATGCAGTGTCCCGCGGGGCCCCCTCCGCCCGCTAAGCCCCTCTGCAAGGGCTTTCAGATTCGCGAGGGAGACGCTGTCTCCCTCGCGTCTCTTGTTAAGCCCGCAGGGGCTAATGGGAAATTTCCCATCAGTCCCTCGCGTCTAAAGGGGCTGATGGGAAATTTCCCATTAACCCCTACGGGCTTAACAGAGACGCGAGGGAGACGCTGTCTCCCTCGCGAATCTGAAAGCCCTTGCAGAGGGGCTTAGCGGGCGGAGGGGGCCCCGCGGGACACTGCATGCTGCCGCGTCCGCGGCAGCAGCCAGAGCCCGCTTTTTCTTTTTTTGCGGACCTTCACGCGTGCCAGCTGCAAGGCCTTCGCGTGCCACAGCTGGCACGCGTGCCATAGGTTCGCCATCGCTGGCCTAGGGGCTGGGTTGTCAGGAGTCAGCACTGACTTGATGGCAACACCCCATGAAGCTTCAAAATAGTATATTTAAAACGGATAAAAGAATATTTTTTCTCTCAATGTACAGCCAGCCAGCCTTTGGAACTCACTGCCAGCAAATGTGGTAAAAGTAAGTAATGAGCTGGTTTAAAAGAAGAAGATTTGGACAAATTCCTAGAGGAAAAGTCCAAAAGAAACCACTGCTTATCCGAGAGGATAAACATGGAACTGGCTACTTTTGGGATATGTCATGTATCTGTGACCTCGATTGGCCACTGTTCGATACAGGACACTGGGCTCAATGGACTTTTGGTCTGACCCAGTATTGAAGTTCTTATGAATCCCTTTAAGAAAAAAGAAAAAAAAATCTGACAATTTACTTGTTTGAAAATGCCCTTTAGCGCGTTTTCCCTAATATACTACATAATCCACCCTCTGCTAAAGGCAGATACAGAGAAGAAATATACACTCTTCACAAATCATGTAGCTTTAAATCATGCCAGCTTGCACACTGGGTGGGGGGTTTGAAACAAACACCACACCAAACAAATCATCTCCAAAGAAGATGTTGGTATAGTGATTGCTGCCTGGTAAGATCATACCTTTGCCATGGAAAGGGCTTCCTCGGAGGAAAACTACAATAATCTGAACTTTCAAAAGTCACTCTCTCCAGAATTTTCAGTCATGCTGTGACTGTGAGCGGATTACCAGACCAACTTCCTGCTTCCCAGGACTACAAGAACGTGGAAGGAAGAGATTGGTCTGAAATTGCCTCCCTGAGACGGTGTAAAAAACCCCCCAAATATTGTGACATATTTTGCCTATGCTAGGCACAGATCTGGGGAGGGGGCTGAAAGGCCAGGTTGGAGACATAAGGGAAGAGGAGGCCTAGTGTTTTATTGCATATGGGAATTTCTATCTGGTTTTTATCAGACATCTATTATTCACTGCATTACTTCTCTAGAAGTCTGTTTTCTGACTGCAGCCATACTCCGCCTTCTGGAAGCAAGACAGCCAGCCAGATTGGCAAATGAATAATTGATCTGAAATAATTTATTCTAACAGGCAGCGTGCTGATATTAATGCACATTTAATCTGGATTTGGCAATCAAAGGAGAGAGACTCTCCACTGGCAAAGCTACTCACCCTGCCCTGCCTTTGCTTTGAAGCACAATCTTTGAAATTTTTTAAAAATTTCTAAAATGCTAAAGGGCCCAGTAAATGCCCAACATTTTGTTAGCCCGGGAAAACATAGCGTACACAGATGGACAAAGCAAATGTAAGCAATCTCCTGAACCACCCAATCCAGGGCTACCAAAATTACAGAATATTTACAAAATGGAGAGCTATTTAAATGATTCTCTCTCTCTCCTAGAATATCAGTGGAGTGGACTTGTGTAGCAAGCCAGCCTTTACCAAGTGTTAATTCCCTCCCACTCCCAGGTAGAATCTTAGCTTTATAAGCTCTTAGACTCATTAAAGGGGGAGGTGGTCAAATTCACTTTCAGGTTCAGCTGTCCTCCTCACCAAGAATAGATTAATCTATATCAGGGCCTAAATTAATCTTGAAGGGAACAAAGTCTCTTAAAAACTTATTTGGTATAGCTGTATAAGTACAAGTATCCCTAGTAACTTCAAACTTCTTAAATAGCTAAACAAAACCTTAAAACTCAGTATGCAGGCAGCAGTCCAGTAGTGAGATGGGAGCTATCCAGTCTTTTGCACAGACTGTCACATGTAAAGTTTTCTCCCAGTTGGTTAAGGATCTTGTGCACTAGGTGCAAGGAGTTCTTTAACCTCAGGGAATGAGTCCAATCTCTGGAAGCTCGAGTAGCAGACTTTGAGGACAGAAGGATACATAGATGAAACCTACAGGGACATAGTACTGAAGTCCCATCTCCAGTCTGGCATCTCAGTTGCCATGGAGGAGGGAGATCACGTGAAAGGAGATGCTAGAAGTGATCCTGTAGCTAGGACGTCTCACACCAAATAGGTTTCTCCAGGGTCATGTGCCCTCAGGGAGCTGTTATAGTTGGTGATTCCATCATTAGGCATTAAATAGCTGAATGGCTGGTGGACATGATTATCGCCTGGTAAAATTACTGCCTGGTGCAAAGATAAGGAACCTCACATGGCACCTAGAAAGGTTTTAGATAGTCCTGGAGGGGGAGGGGAGTCTGCTTTCTTGGTACATGTTGGTACTAAGGAAATTGTGGAAGGGAGGTCCTGGAGGCCAAATGTAGACTTTTAGGTAGGAAGCTGAAATCTAGAACTTCCAGGATAGCATTCTCCGAAATGCTTCCTGTTTCACATGCAGGACCCAAAAGGCACGCAGAGCTCCAGAGTCTCAATGCATGGATGAGATTATCATGCAGAGAAGGATTTTGGATTTGATAGGAACTGGGCAATATTCTGGGGAAGGGAGGGGCTATTCCAAATGGATGGGCTCTACCTTAACTGGGATGGAAGCAGGCCGCTGGTATTAACTTTAAAGGGGAGATGGAGCAGGTTTAAAACTAGATAAGAGGGGAAAGCAGACAGTCACCCAAGAGCATATGGTTCGGAAGGATTCTAGCAAATGAGGGAAGTTAGGACATCCCAAAAGAGAGGCTCCAATAAAGATAAAAGTAACCCAGATGCCCGAAGTGCAGAGCTGAAAGAGTCAAAATTACCCCTATCAACTGATAACCAGATTAATATGAATAAAATACACCTCTAAAATGCCCGTACACAAATGCTAGAAGTCTAAAACAAAGATGTGAGAGCTAGAATACATAGCACTAAATAAAAGGTTAGATATGATCTCACAGACCTAGTGGAAGGAGGACAACCAATGGGACACAGATACCTGGGTACAAACTAAATCGCAACGATAGAGTAGATCAAATTGGTTGAGGGGTTGTGCTCTATGTTAGAAAGGGCTTTGAGTCACATAGGATTCAAGTTTCGCAGGAAACAAAAACACACTGTAGAATCTCTATGGATAGAAATCCCATGTACTACCAATCGCCTGGCCAGAATAAACAGATGGATGATGAAATGCTGAAAAATCAGGGAAGTTAGCAAAAGTTACAACACAGTAATAATGGGTGATTTCAATTACCCCGGTATGAACAGGTCCATGTCACAGCACGACATGTTAGGGAGAATAAAGTTTCTAGATGAAATAACTGACTGCTTCTTGGAGCAGCTGTTTCATGAACAGACAAGAGGGAAAGCTAATTTGCACCTAGTCCTTAGTGGAAAATAGGATCTGGTGCAAGAGAAGGGTTTTGGGGCCACTTGGCAATGGTGATCATAGCATGGTCACATTTGATTTAATAAATGGAAGGAGGACGGCAAGGAAATCCACAGTATTACTTTTTAAAAGGGAGGCTATGATAAAATGAGGAAAATAGTTAAGAAAAAACTAAAGAGGTCAGCTGCAAAAGGTTAAAGATTTATATCAAGCATGGACATTGTTTAAAGGTACTATTTTGGAAGCTCAGACCAAAATGTATTGGATGTTTTAAGAAAAGTGGAAGGAAAGCCAAAAAACTGCCATAATTTTTTAAAGCTGAGGTCAGAGAGGCTGTTGTAGCAAAAAAAAAAAAAAAGCATCTTTCAGGAAATAGAAAAAAAAGGAGGAGGAGGAGGAGGAGGAGCCAAAATGAAAAAAATAGGAAACATAAGCATTGCCATGGAAGCAAAAACCTATAATTTTTTTTTGAGTACATTTGTAGCAAAAACACAAATCTGTGAGAGTCAGGAGTCAGTTGGGTCACTGGATGATAGAGGGGTAAAAGGGGGAGTTAAGTGAGGACAAGGCCATAGTAGAGAGACTGAATGAATTATTTGCTTCGGTCTTTACTGAAAGTGTAAGGAGTTCCCAGTGCCTGAAATGGTATACAAAAGGTGATGTATCAGAAGAATTGAAAGAAATATAATAAACCTGAAGATGTATTACAACTATTTGATAAACCGAAGAGCAGCAAATCACCTGGACCAAATGGTACATATCAGAGGGTTGTGGAAAGAAACTGAAATATGAGAATGCAGACCTACCATTAGTAATCTGTAAGCTATCATTAAAATCATCCGTAATACCGGAAGATTAGAGAATGGCCAATGTAACACCAATTTTTTAAAAAAGGGTTCAAACCGAGATTGGTGAATTCTTGTGGATGGGGGCAAACTACCAAAAGAATAAGCTCCTGCTCTGCCCAGCTAGCACTACCAAAAACCATTTAATCCACGATGATACAAGAGCCACACACAGATGGACGTCATGCCAACAAAATGCCTAGGTGAGATCCTCAACACGATCAACACAACTACCTCCCCACTCAATCCATGCCTCGTATCATGGATCAAGATGACGAGAACAGAGCTCTCCCATAGTATAAATAAGATAATAAATCCATCACTACCCCAAGGGCACATATCTGTCAGTCAGTCTAAAAAACACCTCCATCAGACCTATCCCAAAAAGGACCCACAGCTGACACAAAGATAATCTCCTCTTAAAGACCAGTCTCTAGCATACTTCTCCTAGCCAAAATAATTGAAAAGACCATGCAACTCCAGCTCAAGGAGTTGGACACAGTAGCCCCACTTGACTCCCAACAGCATGGAATTAGACCCAATCATGGTGTCTAAACACTGCTCACCTCACTCTTAAAAACACCCTCCTCAAGGGAATCAAGCTCACCAGACAAGGGTTTCTACTGATATTCATTGACATCTCTGCCACATTCACTCAGTAAACCAAAACTCCTGGAACGCCTAATAGACCTTGGTATAAGCAACATCCCCCTTGACCTGGTTCTGCTCATGCCTCACTGACCATACACAAGTAAGAACAAGAGACTGAATGTCAAAACCCTTTGAACTCCAGCAGAGATTGTCAGCATACATCAACATGACATTATGCTTAGCATAGGTGTCATGGCTGTTCCCAGACCTTGGATTTCAAGCAGCTTTGTTACTCTGGTGATATCAGTCTCCAAACTTAATGAGGGTAGTTTACAAGATGAGATTAACTCTGACCCCCTGGTGATGTCAGTCTCCGGGCCTGATGAGATTGGTCTGCAGCCCCTCCTTGCTAAATCAAGAATAGCAGACCTCAAAGGAGGTGCTAGAGAAAATTCACTATAAAGGACAGAAATACTTCCTCTTTCTCTCTCTCTTTCCTATTTTCATCGGACACACCTTGCCATGAGGCTCTGACACCCACTTCTCTCCCCTCCCCCTTGTTCTCTCTTTCTCTCCCTATTCTTCTTACTATGAGGCTCTGACCCACATGTTCTTACCTCTCTCTCTCTCTCACACACACACAGATTCATTGAAGTAAACGGAAGCAGCTTTCTAACAACCTCCTACCTCTATTCTGTAAAATGAACCCAGGACCAAACGGAGAGTAGACTAGAAGATTACATATTCAGAAGATTACATTTTATGGGGGCCATCTCAGACTTCACAGCAGATCTCCAGTTGGGTAAGTAATAATTTTGTTTGATACATTAAAGTGGATTTCAGACAGGGTGCGACAGGAAAATCAAAAGCCATTGTGACCATGTACAATTGACGATTTTGGATACAGGCTGGATTTAGTGAAAAGTTCCAGTGATACCTTTGTTTTGTGGGTTAGACAAGGTGAGATTTTTATTGTCAAAAGGCTCTGTAATAATCTAGAATTTTAATATTACCTACATCTAGGGACATTACATAAGAGTGGCTTGTAATTTTCTTATTTGTAGGTAGAGGCTTGTTACGGTTTGTTACAAGGCACATAATTTTCTCTAGTACTTGAGCTGCTAAGAAAAGACAGAGAGATAGTTAAAGGTGGTAACCACTTTTTATTCAGGTATAATTTTAAGGCGTGGTCTTTATGCCAGTACTCTTTACTGAACACCCATAAAATTTATGCCATTCCAACTATAATTCTAAGTCTCACTTCTTCATAAAAGTGAGCATTCCTCCTTCCAAGGTTGCACATTTGAGATAGTCCAACTACAGCCTTTCTGCAGTCTCAAATATGGAAGCCTTTGATTTTAAAGAACTGAAACAAATAGTACTGACATACTGTAAGAGGAAAGGTGGTCCCTTTGAAGGTGAATTCCCTGAGTCATCATGGTATAATATTCAAAGACAAAATGTTAACCATTATCAAGAATTCAAAAAGAAAACAAAATAAAAGAAAATGCCTTTTTATTCAAGGCATTGTGCAGGGGCTCATTAGCATGAAACAGGACAATACTGAACTGACTTCTCATTGTACTCAATTGACCAAAGACCTTGAGGAGGCACAAAGTTGCACTGCCATACAAAGGACTCAGGTGATACAAGCCACAAATTCTTTTATAACTGTTAGTGAGCAATTAGAAGCACTTAAACTTGAATTGAGGCACGTTAAGGATCAATTGGACTCTGAAAGACAAAAGAAATATACGCCCTGGCCAACACCCATTTCTCCCTCAGCCCCCTCTGCCTATGATCACACTATAAGCCATGCATCCAAGCTATTGAGAAACAAAAGAATACAAAAGTATGCATAGCTGGACTTAGGAATGGAAAAAATAAAGATGAATCACAGGAAGAAAATCCTAATAGTTTATCTCAGCCAGACAGAGCAATAATCAGGATCTGTGTCAGGAGGATAATTCAGATGACTCAGACATGGCACCCAGTACTGAACTCAGAGCACCAGTTAAAGTGATGCCAGGACAATTTAAAGATAGAAACATGGAAAGAATAGTTGAGAAAATTGCCCTATGCCTTTTAATGTAAATGATTGGTGCAAATGGGCCACTGATATTCTGATTCACTGGGATCTAGGGAAATACAGAAGAAAACAATCAGACTTTGATAGACTTATGCATCTGGCTCTGGGGCCACACTATTATAAAGTTGGCTCTCTCACTCACCCATACCTGTTGGTTAAAAGGGGCATTGAGAAACTATTTCACTGTTCCCCAATGCAAGTATTTATTTTATTTATTTATTTTATTTACATTCTCTTATATACCGCGCTATTCTGCATCAGTGCGGTTTACATTGAACAAACTGAAATTACATTGAACAGGGCATTATAACTTGGAGATAACTATTTTACAGGGAACATGGGCTATGGAGGGTTAAGTGGCTTGCCCAAGACCACAAGGAACACCTGTGGGACTAGAAACCCCAGTCCTTCCGGCCCAAGGTTGCTGTCCTCTAGTGGGATTTGAACCCCCGACCTTCCGGCCTGAAGTACCTTGCCCCAACCACTAGGCCACTCCTCCACTCCAATTTTAAATAATTTAAAATTATTTCACCTCTACCAAATGATACACTGGAAGAGTTTGCATATAGAGCCTGGATTTTAAAAGCAATTCGCAATGAGCAGGAGTCCTGGCCCAATGCGGAAGATTATGGGGAGAGCACGCATAAAACTTTTTTTATTAGAATTGCTATCCCCTGAGATTACAAAACACCTTCTGTTATTTTCTGAAGACCCTAAAGCAACCCCTTTTGATACTTTAATGCTCAGAATTTGGTCTGTTTGGAAGACCCAGCCCTCACAGGTCATAACAGTATCAGAAGCATGGAAGTGGCAAGCTGAGGGATCCTCCCAATACACAAAAAACACAGACAAAGGATACCGAGGACAGACACCTTGGAGAGGACAAAGCAGAGGTACTTTTAGAAACTCCTCAGGTTACATTCCCTTTCGGAGCTCAAAGCACAGAGAGATGGATTAGAAAAGGAGAAAATTAAATGGGAACAGGACAAATACATACTGCAGGTAGAAATAGATAAATTAAAACAGGACATACAAGCAGCTCAGGACAAACACAAGGCTAGTGTATAGGGATGTCCTGACCTCCTGGGTTCAGATATCAAAATGTCTCAAGCCTTCATAGCCCAGCTTGCCTCCGTTCTCTCAGCAGAGGACTCAATTCCAGAGCCTCTGGATGATGAAACAGATACTGGCCCAGAATACAGTTTAAGGCTTGTAACATCCTTGATACTGGACTCTTGTGGACGCCCCAATGTTATCAGTAGAATAGGGGGTCAGAATAAACTAGCTTTGGTTGACAAAGGGTCTGGAATTAGTTTTACAAACAGAGTTTCTCCCACTGCAGATCAGAAAAATATGGAAATTTATGAAATTCAAGGAATTAATGACACAGCTTCCAAACGTGTGGCTATTCCAGTTAAATTGGGTATCCCTGTGCACAGTGAACAAAACAAAGAAATGTTAGAAACCACTGCCTCCACTATAGTGAATACACCAAAAGAAATAATTGGAATCGAAATTCTCAACCAGTTAAATTTGGTGGTGGATATGGCTAATCTTAAATTGTGGCAGTATTCAGGAACTTCAAGTGCTTCTAAAACTTTAGTGCATAAAGTCATTCCCATGCAGTTAGCAACTCAGTGCACCAAGGCAGCTCATCAGTATGATCTGTGTGTAATTCCCTCAGAGGTGGCTGATATTCCAGTCTGGGCTCAAGACAAGTTAGATTGTGGGAAAATGCACACAGAAATACTCAAGATTGATACAAATAAACCTGCAACCACCTAACGATACAAACACCACTTCTAACACACACACCCCTAAAAAATTCATCCTTATAAACGCCAGATCCATAAAAAACAAAATACCAATAATCAATGACCTAATCATAGACGAAAAACCTGACGTATTCCTTATCACTGAAACCTGGCTAACCACCACAGATACAATCATAATAAACCAACTCAATATACAACAATATGAACCTTTTCTCCTGCCACAAGAAGCGAAGAGAGGAGGGGGAACCCTCATCCTCGCTAAAAAAGACTCCAATACACTCTAACAGATATAAACAACTTAGAGGGTCTGGACATCATCTGTATAGAAAATAAAACCCTTGCACTTTCCCTTATCTACAGACCCCCCTCAGCTGACCATAAAAACCTCACCCCTATCCTAGAACTTGCCTGCACAGCCTCCCTAAAAAAACCTCGTATCATACTAGGAGACCTGAATCTACCGTCAATCAATCCACCACACACTACAAATATCATGTCCACAATGACATAAAAGGGCTATATGCAGATAATACACACCCCCACACACATAAAAGGAAACACCCTAGACCTCATTTTCATTCCTACAATACTCAATAAACATAAACTCCATACCCCTCCAACAATAACCAATGTACCTTGGTCAGACCACCATCTAATAACGTTTACCCTCACCACACCCACAGCACCCCCAACACCACACAAGCCATCCCTCCACACAAATCCCGCTTCAGACCCACTTTAACAAGGATACTTTCCTAAATGAAGTAATACCTAAACTCTCAACATACTCAACCAACGTCAATGAATTAACAGACCAATGGAACTCAACTATAAAAAGCGCAGCAACTCCCACCCAGCTCACACAAAAAACAACCTCCAAAAAGATCTGAAAAATGGTTTACTAAAAAACCTCTCTACTCTAAAAAAAACAACTGAGAAAACAAGAGAGATTTTGGAGAAGATTAAAATATGAAGAAAACTAAGACAAATATATCTCACTACTCAATATATACAAAGACACAATCTACATAGACAAAAAAGATTACCACTCTAAAGTGATAAATATGGCGAACCACCGCCCAAGAGAACTATTCAGTATCGTAAAATCCATTACCAAAACCCAAACACCAGAACCGCATCACCTAGACATAAAAGTACAAACCCAAGCTACACACTTTGCTGAGAAGCTAAAAAAACAGAACAAGCATACAAACTATAACACTGCACTCAGACCCAAAACAACCATTTAAATGGACAACCTTCCACGAAATCGACCAAACACACCTCCTCAATGTCATAAACAATGATCAATACTACAACATCCCCCTTGACCCATGGCCCAGTTTCATGGGAATAAAAGCCTCAAAAACTGAACTCGCTGTACATATCCAATCGATAGTGAAACCAATCCCTCGCTCAAGGCTTAATGCCCGATCCCCTAAAACTCACCTCCATACGACCCATCCTAAAAAACAACAAATTAGACCCAAAGGACCCAAACTCATATAGGCCTATAGCCAGCATACCATTCGTAGCCAAAATAATTGAAAAAAATCATACAACTTCAACTCCAGGACCACATTGACTCTCATGCCCCCCTTGACTCCCCACCAATTTGGATTCTCCGCCCATCTCACGGGGTAGAAACCCTACTAATAACACTATTAGATAACCTCATTAAAGGCACAGACGATAACAATCAAGGATTCCTCCTCATTTTCATAGACTTATCAGCCGCTTTTGACAGTGTCAACCACAATACACTAATTAACAGACTTCAAGATCTAGGAATTAGTGGGACAATCCTCCAATGGTTCGTCTCGTATATAACCCACCGAGTAATACGCATTCAACTAGGCCAAAACACATCAGAACCCTTCACACAAGACCAAGGCATACCCCAAGGATCAGCTCTCTCAGCCCTCCTCTTCAACATTTACCTCCAGCCTATCACAAGTATATTCAAAAAATACAAAGTTAACCATTATATTTACGCTGACGACATCATGTTCACCCTCCAAATTAACACTAACAACCCCACATACCAGAATATGTCTGACTGTATCAAAGAAACAGACACCTGGCTTGAGAATAACCACCTCAAAATCAATTTGACAAAAACGGAAGCAATGTTTGTCGCAAGAAAACCAAACACAACCTTCCCCGAAACCATCACAATAAACACAACAATCCCAATCAAGAAAGAGGTGAAATACCTAGGAATAATACTAGACCATACCCTCAGTATGATCCCTCACATAAAGCAAACAGTCAAGACAATATTCTTCAAGCTAAAAACCATACAACACCTAAGACCACTCCTAGACTCCCATGATTTCAGATCGGTCATCAGTGCACTCATCACTCCCCACTTCGACTATTGTAATAGTCTCCTAAACGGTCTACCACTAGCAAATACTAACCTCCTCCAAAGAGCCCAAAATATCTGCGCTCGCGTAACAACAAAAAAGCTCGCCTGACTGACCACATAACTCCCATCTTATTTGAATTGCACTGGCTCCCCATAAATAGCAGAACAACATACAAAATAATCATAACCACATTTAAACTCATCAATGACATATCTCCATCACATCTAACCACCTATTGCAAGCCCCACCAGAACACAGAACTCGAAGACAAAATGCAACATACTCGTTAGGCATACAGAACACTATCCGTAAAACAAAAAAAACCACGAGCTCCAGAGCCTTCTCAAATGCGGCACCCGCCCTTAGGAACAAACTACCTTTAAACCTCAGAATGATAAAGGACCTCCATCTCTTCAGGAGAGAACTCAAAACCCACCTATTCACAGAACACTTCTCAAACACAATACAGATCACAAACCCACCTTAAATGCAGACGTTCACACCGTAACCACATCGTTGATGATTAAATCCAACAAATGTCTACCAACGCTACCTACTCTACTACTCCTGTATATAGTTGTTTACAATTAATAATATAGTTACAATAATGTTGATTTAAAAGTTGATTGTCAATAATTCAAATGCTGTTAATTTAAAAGTTGATTGTAAATAATTTAAAATTCCGTTCTATGTAAAACCTGTTCTTGTTACACTTGTTATATGTAAACCGCCTCTGATCTATGGAAGAGGCGGTATATAAGAAAGTTTTAAATAAATAAATAAATAAAATAAATACTGTTGGAAGGCAAGGAACCTCCACCACAGAAACAATGCCCAGTACCTCAGGCTATGGAACCAGTGACTAAAATTGTGAAGATACTGGAGGAGAGGGGTCTGATTAGACCTATTTCTTCCACATGCAATTCACCAGCCTGGCCGATAGTTAAACTGGGGGGTTCCTTCAGGCTCACTATGGACCTCCGTGCCCTGAATCAAGTTTCAAAATCTGCAGTGCCCGTGGTAGCCTCATACCCTTAAATGATCTCTAAACTGAACCCCAAATGTAAATTTTTCTCTGTTTTAGACATATCCAATGGGTTTTGGAGTCTGCCCCTGGCCCTTGAATGCCAGTACAAAACAGCTTTTCAGTGGCTGAATAAACAATATGCATGGACTGTGCTTCCACAGGGATATAAGGATTCCCCCTCAATATTTCATATATACATGCAGGAAGCCCTGTCACTACTGTCTTGCAGAGATAATATAATTCAGTATGTAGATGACATTCTGATTCAGTCTGAGAATGAAGCTGTACACTGGAATCATGTAAGAGAAGTTTTAAAAGCACTCTTACAAGCTGGTCTTAAAGTTAATCCTGCCAAGGCTCAACTGTGCAAATCACAGGTTTCCTTTTTAGGGGTTTACTATTGGCCAGGATGGTAAATCCGTAGATTCTCAGAGGATAGAGCTGATACAGAAACTTCCACTTCCTACAGATCAGAAATCACTCCAGTCATTTCTAGGGCTCACTGGTTTCTGTCGTGACTTCATGCACAATTATGCTGAAGTGGCAGCTCCACTTTACTCCCTCCTAAAAGTAAAAGTTATGTTTGGGAGGAAGAACATACAGAAGCTGCAACTAAAATTAAAGCACATTCTGACTTCTGCTCCTGTTCTTGCACACCCAGATCACACACAACATTGTTTCCTATACCCTGTAGTTGGAGAGAACAGTATAGGTGCAGCTCTAACACAACGCCTAGGAGGAGTAGATCGCCCTATTGCCTTCTGTTCCAGAGTTCTCACTTCTCCTGAACTCAAAATGGGAAACTGTGAAAAACATGTACTGGCTTCCTATGCGGCTATGCAGACACTTACATACATCATTGGTGCTCAAACCACATACATATGCAGCCATCACACCCCCCTCAAATTCATTGTAGAGGGAAAGTTAGCATGTAGCAAGATTAGGACTGAGAGAATAGTCCAGTGGACTCTCATGTTGCAAGCACAGAATGTAAAGTTTGAATTGTTGAAAGAACCTAACGTGCAAGTGGCTGGAATTTTGCTGGAGGGGCAACCTCATGACTGTCAGTCCTCACCCAGTGCCCCCAATCACATGATCTTTAGGGAACTGGGACTAGACAAAATTTCACCTTTTCTTCCTACAGTATATATTGATGGTAGTAACCAATGTGAAGGAGGCAGGCGACTAGCAGGTTATGCAATGGTACAATTGGACCCAAATAACCAGAGATACAAATCATTTTAGATTCAGATTATGTCTTTAAAAGTGCCATTGCCCTGTTACCCTGGTGGCTGGCAAATAAATTTAAATCTACAGATGGGTCCACAGTGAAAAATTCATCACTGTGGACTATGGCACAAGAACTGAGTGAGACGTTTCAGAGAGTACATTTAGTTAAAGTAAAGGCACATAGGAAGAAAGGCCCTTTAGTGAAAGGAAACACATTAGCAGACTCACTAGCCAAGGAAGCATGCCATGTAGGCCTCATATGGCCCTGGTATGAGCAGACACGCATGGTTGCTATTGCTGCACGTTCCACAGATTATGATCAGATAATACCACTGCAGACAAAGGACCCTGAGCTTTCCAATTTGAGGAAGCTTGTGCAGGACGCCAAAGATAACCTATATCAGCACACACCCTTTCTCACACTCGCTATAGAGAAAGACATTCTATGGGCAAAAAGAGAGGAAGGCTTGGTTATAGCTATCCCTAGAGCTCGAGGTAAAGAGTGGATGCATTGGGTTCATGGTGCAGGTCCTATGGGACACCCTAAAGCAGAAGAAATGCAGACTATCCTCAATAGGTTGGTATGGTGGCCAGAAATGAAACATGATATACAGGATCATGTTTCCTCCTGTGTAATCTGTGCTTCATTTGGGAGGCAAACTAAAAAGAGAAGGGGACAGTTAATGAGAGCACCTCCTCGTGGCCCATTTGAGAGAGTGCAAATAGATCATGTGGACCCTCTTCCGTTAACAGCTAGGAAAAATAGATTTTTGCTCACTGTTGATTCCTTTTCTCATTGGGTAGAAGCATTCCCTGTCCCAGATCAAACTGCTCGAACCACTGCAGAAATCCTAACTATGCAATTTTTTACATGCTGGGGTATTCCCAAGACTATTGATTCTGATAATGGTCCTGCATTTGTTTCTCAGCTCATCAAGGAATTGTTTGATTTTCTAGGCATAGAACAACAACTCCACATTCTGTACCATCCACAGGCAGCAGGGCAGGTAGAAAGAAGGAATCAAACAATTAAGGCCCACCTCAGCCCTATGCTTAATCTGACCGGGAAAAATTGGGATCTGGCGCTCCCTTTAGTTCTTATGCGTATCAGAGCTAATGTCTGTAAATCCACAGGTTTCGCACCCTATGAAGCCTTAATGGGAAGGCCAATGCAACGGTGGGAAAATATGCTGCATCCTTTTCTTCCAGAGGACCAGACCGTAATTCTCACCAATGAGTGGATGAAATCCCTGCAACAACAACTAAAAGAAATTCAGACCACTGTGCTAGCTAACACAGAAAAAGCTAGAGATTATTTACAGGAGGTACATGCAAAAGGTTCTGATTTAAGGCCCCTCAAGGTTGGGAGTAAAGTGATGATTCTGAGACCTAGACCAAACTCCTTTCGAACTGCAAAGTGGGAAGGACCGTACTTAGTTTACTGATAACCTTAGGCCCAAGCCTATACCAAATCCTAATGCCTGACAACCAGCAGTATTGGAAACACATCACCCAGCTGAAAACATATGGGTAATACGTGTTTTATCAGTCTTTGCTTTCAGATACCACCTGAAGACAGCACGGACAGCTGCTTTCTGAAGACAGCACGGACAACTGCTTTCTAAACAAAAGTCGCTTGAGGATGGTAACTATTTACTTCTGCTGTATAGTGATGTGTCCTATATAATGGACATGTGTCTAATAGTTATGTAAATAAGTAGTAAACATTATTTCTGTTGTTAAAAAGTATAAGTTGGGAGCAATAGTTTACTCCCTAGTAAATATAAACAAGTTAGCTTTTATTATGTCTCGGTTTCCTGTTGTTCTTGTATCTGCTCTCTTCTACCCCAGTCTCATTACAGGAACTGTCATCCGAATATGCATGATTGGCTGGGCTAACTCCACAGGTGGGGTATATCGTTATCGTTTTCCCGGAAGGAAAGAATCTGGTCATCCTGAGTTTCTGTTCCGTACAGGACAAACCAGTGTTCTATTCATTAAACATCACTCAAGTACAGTGGGAGCCAGCAGTTTCCACTTCTCTAGAAAGGACACAAGAATTGAGGGCACCTCCAGAACATTACTTTCTAGGTCCTCCTGCCTTGATTTTGTACAATATTCCCTGTCAGGACAGAGGTACCTGGAAAATAACTTATACATGGCTTGTGAGTGATCAACAGCACATCACTGAGACTTCATTCCTTTTGGATGTATCTTGTTTACCTACCACCCCATATCCCACCCCTCCCACCACTTCTGCTCCTCTTGTACTCTACCTTGCTGATATCCACCCATTTCAGGAAGGACATCCCTTTCAGATTAAATATGATGCACCACACGATGTTTTATATGATGCAGAATACCATTTTCTTACTTGGCATCTATTTCCCAAATTGTTTATTGATATAGAGGTGCTCCGTAATAAAATGGGGTCCACTGCTCAGCATGCTGCTGATGGTTTTACCTCACAACATATTATTAACGAAGCTTCCTCTAAACTGTCCAATGTAGTTGTAGATACCTTTGCTCTTATATCTCCCATTATAGAACAGAAAATTGTTACCTTAGCACATGCAGAATATAGATTGGGAAAGAATATTTCCTGGGCTCTTGCCTGTGATCAAGTACAGATCGAGCTTATTACTATACTAAAGGAAATTCTGATCACTGCTAAGTTAGGACACTGGCCACCATCTCTCGTCCATATGGCTAGTACCAAAATACCTGAATTTGCTATAGCTCACCTTGATTGGTGGACAGTTGTTCCCATTTGTTCACCACAAGGCTGCTCTATCTGTACTTTGATCCCATGGTCAGGACACCACAGTTATTGATCCTATTGTTAATATTGGGGTGCAGTTTGATAACATGCTTATGTATCCTGTGGACCATCTCACATGGGTGCAGCCACTGGACGACACCTGGACTTCATTCAAGCCGACGGACCCCAGTTTGTGTGAGCAGACTACATTTCAGTTCAAGTGTCAACCTCACCAGTTTAAAGAGGCTGACACCTCCTGCTGGAACAATTCCTCCTCTTGCTCCCTGACTTTTAAGCTCTCATACTCCCTGACTACCTCACACAGTTTGTATTACCTGGAGCTGGACACTTTTGTTTTCATCTGTTCTTTCCCAAGAATGTTTTCTTTTTTGATTGCTCCCAGAATGCATGGACATTCGCCTTCATAAGAACACTTTGTTGTACAGTTCAAACTATTACCAAACAATACCTGGTGCAGTCATACACCACTGGTCTCCATCACCATTCACGGGACAACTTATTCCACACCGCTGGTTACCAATGACTCTATGGACATTCCAGACTATCTCATATGCTGTGCATCCATTACCACCTGGCATGGGAGAAGAGACACTACATAAACTGCTCAACTTTACAGAACTCCATGCCTATATTGATCACCTTAAAACACATCCACTGAAGTGAATCACACCATCGCTTATGAGAATGGACACATTCAACAAATTGTTGGACACTTGCTACAAGATGCTCATGTGTCTGTGTGGGAATTGTTATTTGGTTACTCACCTACTCCTGATCATGTCTTTAATGTTTTTATTCACCCTATTATTTTAACTGCTGTACAAATATTGCTATGCATTATCATAATTTTCCTGTGTTGTAAAATGAAACAAATGTACATGTCCTTGCAGCGCATGTCCTACAGAACAACATTTTAAGGTAGTTACACTGAATTTCTCCAGCATCTACCCCTACATCCAGGCTCATTTGGCCTGCTAATTTGGCATTTCCTATTACATTGAATACTAGAGTCAGCTGCAGTCTAGTATTGCTTCCTATCCTCACTCATAGCATCCTGGTACCTTTCGGCGTTAACCTCCTCAAAAATTCCTGCAGCCCTTATGTACTGTTCACTCTCTCTAAGACGGGCACGGAGGTAGCATATTGGGGTTCCCCCACCCCCAAGTAGTGGCTGCCCTACCTAAGACACGAGGTTTGGACTCATAAGGGGACTTGTTTATCTCTAGAACACTAGAGACAGTACTGTGCAGGACAGGTGACCTGCTAGACATAGCAAGGTATTTAATACAGGAGGTATTAGTCAAGCTGCCTACTATCATGTAATTGCAGCTGGGACAGGTACCACAGGTTTGCTTCCACCATTTCCAGGCACAAATAATAAATAAAAATAAAAAAAGGTGTGGGAGATGTCAGCATACATCAACATGACATTATGCTTAGCATAGGTGTCATGGCTGTTCCCAGACCTTGGATTTCAAGCAGCTTTGTTACTCTGGTGATATCAGTCTCCAAACTTAATGAGGGTAGTTTACAAGATGAGATTAACTCTGACCCCCTGGTGATGTCAGTCTCCGGGCCTAATGAGATTGGTCTGCAGCCCCTCCTTGCTAAATCAAGAATAGCAGACCTCAAAGGGAGGTGACTAGAAACAATAGCAGACCTCAAAGGGAGGTGCTAGAGAAAATTCACTATAAAGGACAGAAATACTTCCTCTTTCTCTTCCTATTTTCATCGGACACACCTTGCCATGAGGCTCTGACACCCACTTCTCTCCCCTCCCCCTTGTTCTCTCTTTCTCTCCCTATTCTTCTTACTATGAGGCTCTGACCCACATTTTCTTACCTCTCTCTCTCTCTCTCTCTCTCTCACACACACACATTCATTGAAGTAAACTGAAGCAGCTTTCTAACAACCTCCTACCTCTGTTCTGTAACTTTGTAATAAGCCTATTTCTATATAAAAACCCTTTTTCCAAGCCACACCTGTTTGGTTATCTTATTTGTGCTGCTTACCCTACTGTCTCTGTGAAATGAACCCAGGACCAAAACGGAGAGTAGACCAGAAGATTACAAGTACCCCAAGAGTCATCCCTATCATCCTTACTTTTCAACCCATTTATCCAACCAGTATACAAAATCGTCAAAGAACATAATATACTATACCACATATGCTGACGACCTGATGTTCTACACTCCCATCTCTACAACCAACCCAGACTACACCTTCACAAAATCCTGTTTCAATGCTGTGGCAAAATGGCTAAAAAAACAACCACCTCCGGAGGAAGTGACGTCACCGGAGCCGATGGCGGCTTGAGAGAGCTGCTCTGGCACCGAACCAGCCATCGGGAGGACAGCGGAGCCCCCTGGAGGTGGAAGGCAGTCACCCTGGGTGTGGGAAGCTGTCAGGAGGAGGCAGCGACCGGCGGAACGCTGGCAGCGGCGGCGAGCCACACATGCAGGAGAGCAGGGCAGCCGTGAGTAGTAGCGAAATGGCGCCCGGAGTGACGGCGGGGTCTGCATGAGAGGCGGGAAATGTGAAGCGAAGAGCTGGAGCCCCGCGCCCTCACTCATCCCTCAGCAATCCGGAGCACACCAGGGAGGAAAGCAGCAGAGGCACTGTGGTGCTGGAGGTGAGAAGGAGCTGAGGAGGGTGGCCCACAGGCATAGTGCTGGCATTTGGTGCTGGGTGTCTGCAGAGCAGTGACCAGAGGGGAGGGCCACGAGGCCGAAGAGGCTATTGTGAGTGCAGCAAGCAGACCTGGTGCCACATAAACGACGGCAGGTGGGAGAGTGTGCTCTGGAGGTGTGAGAAAAGGACAATATAAGACTGAGCACCGTGCTTGTGAGCCTGGGAACAGGGAGAACAGTACCTTCCCTAGCGGCTAAATCCAGTTCAGAGATGACTACCCGAAGGAAAGCAGCAGACCTCAGAGAATACACGTACCCGGGGCCGCAAGGAGGGAAGAGGGAAGAGTGACTCAGGGCAGTTGGAGAACAAAAAAACTCCAGGATGGGTCTGGTGAACAAGGAGGAGACGCGGAGATGGAGAATGTAAAAGCCCCTGGCATGGATTATGTGCAAAATGTCACAAGAGCGGAGCTCAAGGACTGGTTTCTTGAAATTAAAAATGAAGTGCAGTCTGTGAAAAGTGAGCTGAACGAGCTGCTGGGACCGCTGAAGGAAGAAATTGGAGAGCTGGCGTGTAAAATGGGAGATCACGAGAACCGGATGCAAGAGATTGAACAGCAGCAGGCGGGAGAGGTACAAAGAGGTGAAATGTTGGGATCACAATACGAGGCCTTGCTGTACAAGCTGGAGGATTTGGAAAATCGATCTCGACGCAATAATTTGAGACTCCGTGGAATCAGAGAGGAGAAAGAATTTCGAAATAGTGAAAAAGTGGCAAGATCTGTATGTCTGGAGGATATTACAAAAAGATGGTGAGGAGGTGGCAGCTGTGGATACACAATTAGAAAGAGCACACAGAGCACTGGGGCCGCCAGTTGGCAACAGGCCTAGGGATATTATAATTTGCCTGGCACGTTATAAAATCAAGGAGAAAATTATCAACAAAATGAGGAGGAGGAGTGGAGCCCTCATATGGCAAGGATATCCTGTGAATATTTATGAGGACCTTTCTGCAGGCACGTTGCAGAGGCGGCGAGCAATGCAACCTGTTACACAGCTATTGAGGAGAGCGGAAATTAGGTACCGGTGGCTGCACCCTTTTGGATTATCGTTTACCCTAAAAGGGCAGACATGGCGGGCACAGACACCTGAGGAGGCGATGAAGGCCCTACGGGAAGCGGGCCTATGGCCCCAGGAGGCATCCTTGGGGACAGGGCCATCAACAGGAAAGTGGCAGGGGCAGCGTGGAGACAGTCCAGAGAGGAGGAAAAAGCGGGCGGCAGGTCAAGGACAAGTGATGTGAGAAGATCAACTGGTGGAGGAAACCTGACGAAATCTGTGGACTGTGATTATGATGGTTAAGCACTGGAGGTGGTGGTGGAGTGTTTGATTAAATGTCATATACGTAATATGCAAGGCTGTGTTGGGAGAGGAGGGTGGGGTGGGAGGGAGAGTGTGGGGAGGGGTGAGGGTGTTGGAGGGCAGTGAGGAAAAGAAAATGTTAGATGATGGGAAGCACAAGGTGGAGTGGTTGGGGTGGGAGGGTTGATAGGAGGTGGGGCTAGGAGCGAGAGGAGGGGGAGACGGGTGAGGGGAGGGGGAGTGAGTACGAGCTAGTGGAAGTGGGTGGGGGGGAGAGGAATGGAGTGAGGGGACGGGGGGAATGGGTTTGTGTAAGTGTCATGGCTGGGGAAGGTAGGGGCGCACTACTCCTGAGTGGTCCTCTGGAAGGGAAGTAGGATATGGGGGGGATGGGGGGGGAGAGGGGGCAGCAGGTTTCGGGGAGGGCAGCCAGAATATGTAGTAAGAGGAGGGGGAGGGAGGAAGGGGAGAAACTGGGGAAGGTGTGTGGGCAGAGGAAAAGGTTAATAGTTATGACAATGAATGTAAAGGGGTTACGTACGAGACAGAAAAGAAGCTTGGTGGAGAGGGAAGGTAGAAGATTGGGAGCGGATATTATGTGCATACAAGAAACACACTTGCGGGTGGGGCAGGAGTACTTATTGGAATCTAGACAGACAATATCCAAAGGTGGTTTTGGCGGGGCAGAGGACTAATCCTAGGAAGGGGGGGGGTCGGAATCTTGGTGGGGGGGGGAATACCATAATATGGTGGGGGAAAGGAGGTAGATGGGTGGGGGTACTACTTCAAACTGAGCGGTAAGAGGTGTGGGTGATAAGTATATATGGCCTGAATGAGAAGCAGGGGGAGGCATATGAGCTACTTTTGAAGGAGTTGTAGGGATTTGGGAATACCCCAATAATCTTGGGGGGCGGGGGGGGATTTCAATTTGACGTGTAATCCCCGAATTGATACTAGTGGGGGGCAGGGGGGAGGAGGCCAAGGGGATAGGCAAAGTTTGCATAAACTGCGGGAGAGATTGGGATTAGTAGATGTCTGGAGAGGGTGGCACCCGGGGGAACGGAAGTATTCATTCTACTCGCCTGTACACGGCTCAGATCGCAGGTTGGATATGATTTGGGAGGGAGTGGTATCTGATTGGAAAGAATACAGGAAGTGGAGCAAGGCTCAATTACCTGGTCGGACCATGCTCCAGTGAGCGTACAATTTGACATGGGTAGCATGGATGACAGTCTGAAATTTTGGAAACTCAATGATTCCCTGCTGGAGGAGGAACAGCACGTGGGGAGGATTAAGGATAGTTTAAAGGAATATCTCTGGTTAAATGATATGGGGGAGGTGCCCATGGGGGTGGTGTGGGATGGCTTAAAGGCGGTAATTCGGGGACAGCTGGTTAGTTTGGGGGCACGAGTAAAGAGGGAAAAAGGAGCAGTGGAAACTGGCTTACTGCGGCAGTTGAGACATTTGGAGAGTAAACATCAGAGAGTGTCGGACACACATATTGTTGCGGAACTCAATAAGGTAAAAGCGGAGTTGAGCAAACTGCGGGCCCAAGAGATAGCGTTCCAGCTAGCGGTATTGAAACAGGCCCATTTTGAAGGGGGAAATCGGGCGGGGAGGCTGCTAGCAAGCCGCCTTAAGGGGAAGAGGCAGGCAGCGCATGTGGCGGGTATTCGTAATACTAAAGGGGTCTGGGTACACCAGTCTAAGGAAATCAGAGGGGTATTTAGGGAGTTTTATGAGAAATTGTATAAAAGTGAACTGGGGGCGGGAGGGGAGGAGATTGAAGAGTTTTTGGAGGAATGTGGCTTACAGCAGGTGCCTGGGGAAGAAAGGGAGCGTTTGGGGCGGGAAATACAGGAGGAGGAGGTCAGGAGGGCTATAGCTACTTTGAAACTTGGAAAGGCGCCCGGATTGGATGGGTATACGGCAAAGTTTTATAAGGTAATGTCGGAACTTATAACGCCCGTCTTCACCAGGGTAGTGAATAGGGTTCTTCAAGGGGAGGGACTTCCGCAGACAATGGCGGAGGCTGGTATAACGGTTTTACCGAAACCGGGCAAAGATAAGGGGGTATGCGGTTCTTATAGGCCCATATCCCTAATAAGCTTAGATGCAAAAATTTTGGCAAAGGTACTGGCAAATAGGATTCAGGACGTAGTGCGCAATTGATACACCCCGATCAGACGGGTTTTGTAAAGGGGCGACAGGGTAGTGACAATGTGCGAAAGATTTTGAATGTTATGTGGCAACTTCAGAGGACCAAAGAATTGGCAGTGCTGGTCACTGTGGACGCAGAAAAAGCTTTCGATCATGTGGAGGGGTCTTTTATGTTTCAGGTGTTGGAGAAAATGGGGTTTGGTGGACGGTATATTAGCTGGATAAGAGCTCTGTATCAGGGCCCACGAGCTGGAGTTCGAGTCAATGGTGGGTATTCAGAGAGTTTTGAGCTCCACAGGGGTACTAGACAGGGATGCCCATTATCGCCTTTATTGTTTGCACTGGCTATTGAGCCGCTGGTGGCATACATTAGGAGAATGGCGGATATCAAGGGAGTAAGGGTACGAGGGAGGGAGGAAAAATAGGACTCTTCGCGGATGACGTTATTTTTACCTTGACACAGCCACTTACAACGCTACCAGTGTTGGTGACGGCTATCCAGAGGTACAGTCGATTAGCGGGTTATAAAATGAACCAAGGGAAAACTGAATTGCTGGGATTTAACTTAGTCGCCTAGGGTGGAAGAGAGCCTGCGACACCATTTTAAGTTTTGGTGGGTGGCAGAAAGTTTCCGATATTTGGGGATTCAATTGGGGGACCCCTTTATCCAAGATTAAGCACTGGAATTATCAGGGATTGGTGGAGAATGTCAGGCAGGATTTATCACGTTGGAGGGGGTTGTATCTGTCCTGGCTGGGTCGTATTGCAGTGGTGAAAATGAATGTTCTCCCAAGGTTGCTGTTTGTATATATGTCCCTGCCGTGTCGGTTAGTAAGAAAGGAAATAGATAAACTGCAAGAGCAGACTTTGCATACTATTTGGGATGGGAAGCGCCCGAAGGTTGCTCGGGCCACCATGTATAAGACGCGGGAGGAGGGGGGGCTGGGGGTCCCATCGTTGCACCGGTACGATGAAGCAGCGCAGCTTCGGGCATTGTTTACTTGGAAGGAAGGGGTGGAACGCCCAGGGTGGGTGGAAATGGAGGGGGCGGAGGCGGTAGGAGCAGGAGCTTGGATCCCGGTGTGGGGAGGCAGGGGAAGATGGAGGAGAATCCGTATAGAGAACTTACGAGACAGGTTTGGGCGAAATGGAGGGGGTATCTATTAGGGGGGAAGCAGTATTCTAGGGAAACTCCCATTCAGACGGTAATGGAGGGGACGATGGGAGAGGCAGCAGGGGGTTTTTCAGAGGTGGAGGGAGCAAGGGTTGTGGAAACTGGGTCAATTGGTGGAGGATGGGGGGAGGGTCTGGGGATTTGAGGGGCTTTAACAGCAATATAACTTGGAGGAACAGGATAGATACGCATATGTTAGTTTGTGGTACTGGCTTCAGCGGAGGGCGGTGAAACAAGACTGGTTGGCGAAACCTACACCATTAAAGAGATGATGGGGAGTAAAGGAATGCCTACTCGGATAATATCAAAGTTATATAGACTCTTGGGGGAATTCAAGCAGGGGGGCATACGGGGCCAGCTACAGTGGGAGGAGGAGTTGGGACGGCAGTGGGACTCCGAGAGGTGGGAACATATTTACATTCGGACTCATAAATTAGCCCCGGGGACAGCAATGTTGGAAAATAGCTATAAGTTACGGTTGAGAATGTATTGGACCCCGGTGTGGCTTCATGCTTTATATCCAGACAGCCTGAACCATTGTTGGAAGGGGTGTGGGGCTAGAGGGGAATTGTTGCACATGGTCTGGAGCTGCCCTATTGTTCGGACATATTGGTTGGGGATGCAGGGCTTACGGTGGATATTACAGGGGTAAAGGAAAGTTTCACTCCCAGCATGGTGATATTAAATGAGGGGGCGTGGGGGGGTGAAGGGGGAGAATTAGGCATACTACAGGGGTATTGCGTAATCGCTGGCCGGATGAGCCTTCTCCGTTGGTGGAAGAAAAATTGTTGTCCCCCCCACTAGCGGAGGTGGTGGGGAGAATGGAGCAGCTTGGAGTTTCTGTGCATAGAAGCACATCGAAAACAGAGTATTACAAAGTATAATAGGGCGTGGGAGCAGTATGAGCAGTGGAGGGTAGGGGGGGTTGGCACAGGGTTCTGAGCGGGGTGTGGAGAGGGAGGGTCAGTACGACAGTAAGGGTTTGGATTCAACTTTTACCCAGTTAACCCAATTGTACACGTAGGGAGGAGGGGTGGTAATGTCTGCTTCTGTTGGTATTTTTGGGTGAATTCTTGATTGAGTTCGAACTGTATGTATAATTTACCATGATTCCATGTAAAGTTCAGGCTCTATGTCTTTTAGATTTATATTATTTTTTAGGATGCAGAGAGCTATAGCTGGGAGGGGGGTAGTTTTTATAGGGCTTGGGGGGAGGGGGATGCATTGTTTTTTGTCTGTCTGTGTTTATAATTTAGAAGAATATCAGTAGGGTCGGTTGATGCTGATCTGTTAATCTATGGGTGAAGATCTTAGAGTGTGGTGGGGGTCTTAGGACGTGCAACTGTTTGTGGGTGTGGAAATTGCAAAAAAGTATACATGGTAGAAAGTAGGGTACACACTGGGTGAGGGGATCTCTCAAATTTGTAGATGAAGTATGGACTGTATAATGGCTTATATTTGGGGGGGTTCTGGCTACATGTTATGTGTTGTGTATTTTGATGTGTGCCAATAAAAAATTTAAAACAAAAAAAAAAAAAAACCAAACAACCACCTCCTAATAAATTATGCAAAGAGTGAAGCCATGTTCATCTCAAGAGATCCCCATTTCATCTACCTAAACCAAATCACACTCGACAAGATAACCCTCCCAGTCAAAGGTCAAATACTTTGGAGTCACCCTGGAACAACAATTGAACATGCAGGCTCACAATATATCACATCTACTATCTATTATAAGATGAAGACCCTACACAAGCTTTGCCCACTCCTGGACCCCAGCCATTTTCTGGACATATGCCAAGCTATATTATCCACAACTGGACTACTGCAACTCCATCCTTCAAGGCCTGCCAAAACATGCCCTCCATCCTCTCCAGCTGGGCTCAGAAACAGCACAACACGACTTATAACAGTGATACCAAGACACAAACACATCACCCCAGTGCTCAAAACTCTTCACTGGCTCCCTATAACAACTACAAATCAAGTTCAAATTCAAAGCTATCATGCTTACCTACAAATCCACCCTCGACCCTTGACCAAGCTCCAGGGGCCTTTCGTGACCACAGTCAAAAACCAACCAGTTCAAGATCAAGAAGACAGCACAACCAGAACCTGTTTCAAACATTCCAACACTCAAAACAATCTGCCTGAGACCCTTCTCTATATGGTCCCACACTCTAACTTGCTCCCAAACACACTAAGACACCAATGACTGCATCAATTTTCATAAAAAAACTAAAGACCTTCCTATTCCAAGAATACTTTGGTCCCAACATGTAACAAAATGCTTCCCCTTCCCCACCCCGCTATCAATATGTCTTCAGGTTCTGGATAACCCCTGTAATTAGCCCCCAAATACCATCCCCCTATGACATAGTTATACCAAACCACCCCCTAATATGTTCACCCCCTATCCGCTAGTTCTTGTACTGCGTTCTATACTCATTGTTCCATGTATAAACAATTTTACTGTTCTATGTAAACCACCTTGATAATCTGAAAGGCGGTATAAAAAAAACGTTAAACAAAACAAATAAAACAAGAGTGATCTGGGAAACTATAGACCAGTGAGCCAAACATCAGTACCAGATAAAATGGTAGAAACCATTATTAAGAATAAAATTACTGAACATGCAAATAGTCATGATTTAATGAGAGAAAGCCAACATAGATGTAGCCAAGGAAAGTCATGTCTTACTAGCTCGTTATGGTTTTTTGAAGGTGTGAACAAACAGGTAGACAAAGGTGAGAACCCGGTTGACTATAGCATATCTGGATTTTTCAGAAAGCCTTTGACAAGATCCCTCATGAGAGACTCTTTGTGGAAATTTTAAAAAGTCATGGGATTGAGGCCAGAAATTGGTCAAAAGATGGAAAAAAAGCAAAGTAGGGCTAAATGGGCAATTTTTCTCAATGGTTAAGGGTGACTATTAGAAGTACCTCAGGAATCTGTGCTGGGGCCCGCTGCGTTTTGATAATATTCATATATGACCTGGAAATGGGAATAATGAGCAAGGTGATCAAATTTGTAAGATGAGAAAATTATTCAAAGTTGTTAAAATACAAAGGATTTTGAAAAATTGCAAGAGGACCTTGGATAAACTGGAAGGCTGGGATGTCCAAATATGGCAGATGAAATTTAATGTGTGGAGACAAATGGTAAAAGTTATGCACCTAGGAAAGAACAACCGAAACTTTGGTTACACATTGCAAGGTACGCATCTTAGAAAAAACTACCTCCCAGGCAAAAAGATTGTTTTTTAGGACGGTCATTGTGGTGAGAATACGTTCAAAACCCTCCATCCAGATGTGCAACTGCAGCCAAGAAAGCAAAACGAAATGCTAGGCATCAAAGAAAGGGAATAAAGAGCAATAAAAAACCAATGCCTCTGTATTGTTCCAGTTGTGTGACCGCCAACGACCTTGAATATTGGTATGCAAATTCTGGGGTAAGTCATATCTTAAAAAGGATAGTTAGCAGCAATTAGAAAAGGTACAAGAAGAGCACCCAATCGAGTCTAAAAGAGGATTGGAGAGATGCCTCTATTAGAAAAGGGCTTAAAAAGTGTTAATGCTCTCTGACTTGGAAGACAGACAATAGGGGGAGGGGGAGGTGTAGGGGGAGGATATGATAGATGTCTAAAATGGAATGAAAATGGATAAATGTAGATCGGTTGTTTACGCCATCAAAAAGTAGAAAGACTAGAGGACATGCAATTAAGCTACAATGTAACCCATTTAAGACTAGAGAACTTTATTTTTTTTAAACAACCTGTAATCAAACTCTGGAATTCGTTACTGGAGGATGTAGTGAAAGCTGTTAGTGTAGCTGGTTAAAAAAAAAAAAGGTTTGGACAAGTTCCTGGAGAAAAAGTCGATAAACCATTAAGAGGACCCGGGAAATCCACTGCTTACCCAGGAAGAGCATTGTGGAACCTGTGTACCTTTTTGAGAATCTGCAACCTGGACTGGCCACTTTTTGGAAAGATATTGGGCTTGATGGACCTTGGTCTGACCCAGTATGGCATTTATTTTATTTAAGTATTTATAGTCTGCACAATAACAGAGGCAGGTAACAAACAACATACAGTTCATCAGAACATACCAATAAACTCATATAAGATAAAATTAAATACAAATAAAATGTTCTTTTCCATGTTGTGTGCTAGTACTATCCACTATCATTTTTGATTTATCAGATTCTAGGGCATGTTTACTAAGCTGGGCTAACCATTAGCAAGTTACATTACTAGGTCTCATGTTATTCTCAGGGACACAGTTACAAATAGCACATTCAAACCCTTTAGCCCAGCTTAGTAAACATTTCAGAATAGGTAGACCTATATTTCTGTATAAAGTTAATCTCCACTTTTCATTCCCCCACCCTAGTCTCTCTCATTCCCCCTGTCACCAAGGTACATGTAATGTCCCATAAAGCCTTACGAATGTAGCCCAAAACTGCAAAAATTACTTCCCCTCTTAAACATATGGATCATCTATTTTAAATTACTATTTTTTTTAATATAAGCTAATGCTACGTATATTCAAAATCATTCACAACTTAATCATTCACCAACCTACAATCACTGATACACGAGAAACAGTAACAGAACTAGAAGACAAAAGCACACAAAAACATGCCAACAGCATCATTTGCAAGAATAAAAAGAATCAATTAGATCTTACCTGCTAATTGGTGTTCCTGAAGGAACGACAGTCCAGTCCCTTACTTCTGGGTTGCGCAACCCTTCCAGCAGCTTGGAGGCTGAGCCCAACCTTTTTGGGGGATGGAGCGGTATAAATACCACTAGGACCACCCCCAGGCACCAGTAATCGAATGAAAAAGCAGACTTAAAAAACTTCCCTAAAGACCTCCTTAAATACACCCGAAAGGCAAACCCCTACTTATAACTAACAACTGAATTTTTTGTGTTTTTTTTTTTTTTTTTTTTTGAATTAGTGAGTAGGAGAGTTTGAGGAACCACGAAGGGAGGTGTGATAACTTGCGTTTGTCAAACCATTGCGTCCTATAGGGGGAAAAGAGCCCTATAGGCGCCCACAAACGAGGGTAGCAGCTCTGCCCCACAGCACGCTGCCTCACGCTAGAGACGGCCCGAAGAAAGAAAGAGGAGATAGGGGGGGGAAAGAGGAGACAAGGAAGGGGGAGGGAAAAACACACTCCGAGGAACCAAACACTGTAGCAAAGGCGTCAGAAGACGAATTTCCGCTCCGGCCCTGACTCACAGGTCTTACTAGTTACAGCCTTAGACAGATGTCTTCTAGGTCGAGAACCCGGGCGGACGAGACTCCGTGTCAGGGACCTGGATCGCTGTCCGTGCAGCACAGCGCGCCGTACGGTAAACAATTCGCAGGTAAGATCCACAATTGATTAGAACTTCCGCTGTGTCGATCACTCCAGTACACACAATAACATCCCTCCAGTACCGTACAATTGTCACTGGGATGTATGCCAGCAAATTGCAATTCAACCCGGTGCTGGGGTCAAAACGACATCACCGGACTGAAGAATTGACCAAGCAAAGACCAAACCGAGCGTAAAACCGTCTGAACTCATGTTACTCCATGTCTGTGTAGTGACTTGGGTTAAAGGTCATGGAGGAGATGGACCAAGTCGAGCTGCGAACTACAAATATCCAGCAGCGGGAACGGGCTAAATTCTGCCCAAGAGGGTTAGCATGAGCCCGGGTGGATAGCGCCCGCAGGCCCCCTGTCACCTGTTTCCTCACCTTTCAGGATATAGCTGAGGCAATAGCCTCTCTAAGCCATACTGGAGGGATGGTGGCCAAAATAGCGGCACCGCTTCCCCTTGTGTGGCGAGCCCCTCCGAACTGAATGAAAAGGGCGTTGGCAGATTTCCGAAAAGGAAGTCTGTACGGGCCGAGAGGTCAAAACGTTTCAATAGCCCTCTGAACGTCCAGTCCACAGAGAAGCTTTGTTCATCCCCTCCTTCTAACCTCTCGGGCCGGGTTCCCCCCAAGGACGGTGAGAGTAGAGGACTACCTGGGTTAACATGAAAGGGAGAAATAACCTTAGAGAAAAGAAGGAAAAGGGCACCGTCCTTAGAACCACCTTGTCCTTGAGGAAGGATAGAAAGGGTGGCTGAGAGGGAAAGCGCCCTTGGAGTTCTCGAGACCCGCCTGGCCGTAGAATTTATAGCGATTCAGAAGAGACTGTCTTCACGGTTTAGAATACCTTTTTAAGGAGGCTCTCATAACGGGCTCCAAAGGGTTCCCCGAACAAGGCATTTAATACTAGGTTAAGGTCCCAGGGGGGCATGCACGGACCTGAGTTTGAGGACGCAATCGTTTCACGGCTGTAAGGAACCTGGAAACATCCGATGTGGGACCCTAGGGATTCTCCTGCCGACCCTTCCATATAGCAGGCGATGGCAGCTAGCTGGACCCGTTAGGGAACTGGGCGCTAGACCCTTGTCCAAAACCGGCCGCAAGAACTCTAA